>OX401909.1:6572500-8972500 GCA_947859195.1 Drymonia ruficornis
AAAATCTGTGAAACAATAATCGTAAAGTTCTGTATCCGTAAAGTTATCAAGAAAAATCTAAGAAAATATAATTTCCAATTCCATACCTATTCCAAAACTGCGTATAAAAAAATTCACGCAAGTTTTTGACTATTATGTAGAGACAAATTGTATATTTTATCCAAGGTTCGGTACTCAAAAACATTCGGGAAACTAGGCGAGGCTTAAACGTAGATTACGCTGGCTATTTCTGTACTTTTTTCATAGGCCGCCTCATTGAAGCTTTGTGGTCACGATGATTTATAGCCTCGAACACGCTCCTACTTCCCGAAATAACGTTTTTCGTATATGTTTCTTAGCGTTTCCAAACAAAAGACATTTATGGCTGTTACATTCGTTTAGAAATGTGGTGGTAACAGTTAAACATTTTCATTTAGAAACCGCAATTTGCCTTAGGCTGGTAAAATTAAGATGGATTTCTGCCTGTTTCTAGGAATCCGCTTTGATGCGTACACAAGCCCCGAGCCGCCACGCTCGAGCCATCAGTTAATAGATGTGTCCATATGGCGCTCATGCCTCATCCGAGCACTCATATTATGACTTTACGTCTATGCGGTCCGACGTCAAAACTGAGTGCTCGCGCGAGGCATGCGCCTGATGAAGACGTCGCCAAATACCATAATGGTGCTGATTTTGTTGGTACACCGCTAGACTAGACTAACTTGCCATCCTTCTTATGATCGTAACGTATGCGCAAGGCAGAAATACTTTTAGATGTGTCAAATTAAGTTTAGTCGTTAATATGGAGCCAACATAATAACCATCATAAAGCCGAAAACCCACCGCGGCGCATGGAGAGGCCACGCGGCCCACGCCTCGCTTTGCAAGAAAATGTATGCATGACGTCATTTCGTGCGTAGCCTCTCCGTGCGCGCCGCGGTTGACAAGATTGCATACATTTCTTGCAAAAGCGAAGCTTGACCCACTACGTGGCCTCTCCTTGCGCCGCGATGGGCTTCCGGCTTTATGTCTACGCGTTCAGACGTCAAAACTTCTCCTAAAATAATAACACCCACCTACTTACTAAAGTAATAATGTGTAATGTACTACACACAAACACACGAATGATGATACCCAATATATTAACTTTCCCGGAGAACTGGAGAACAATACATTTATCAAACTAATGATTCTGATGAAAATGTTTGTATGTGAATCGTTTTTCTGGAACATTTTTATTTTCCTCTAGAAATGCCTACCACGCGTAAAATATACGTAAAACAGAGAACAACTTTCTCTACTCAAAGGAAAGAGTTCTCGCATTTTCGCTATCATAAAAAGAGCTGCGTTGTTTTTATAAAGACGCGTTACACGGAGCTTGAGACAAGACCCTATTAATCTGGACTTACATACGTAAAACAGAATGTACACGTGATGCTAAACAAGATAACTCTTTTCCACTCGCTCGGGCTTAATACAAATGCTTTTATCTCCAGTCCTTTAGACTTCGCTTAGCCGACGAATAAATCGTGTCACGTTCACCGAAGCAATCTCGATTTTATCATGGTTTTGTACCCGCCATTTTATAGCCCCACGGGTAACATCTTAGGCTCTGCATCCCACTCGAATGCCCAAAACATTTCTTTATTCTTTTAGTGGGCACGTAGACCGAGTCATATCACCTTACGAAAATAGATAAGGATTTAGTGTAAGTCTGGACAAGACTATTATTGCTGGAACGTGATTTAAACGCAATTTGAATATTTATTGCGCCGAGATTAAAGATAGTGACAGTTTCGAGGCGTGACATTGAGAGCGTCTTGATAAGAATCCATTCTATTACCAATGACTTTATATTTTATAGACCTGACATACACGAGCAAAGTGCTCTAAAATCACATTAAACTCTTCCTACCTTTCATTGAATACAAGCCATATATGCCAGACCTGTTAGAAATAGTTGAATATACATTGTAGCGGTATATAGCTAACATAATCGATGGTGCGCGCGCGTGTACATCCAGTGTTGCTAAAATAAGCGCGATAAGTTGCATCTAAAGGTGTAATTCATCTTTGCCCATTGTCCACCAGCGGATCCTCTCAAACGCTCTATTTATTAGTTTTCCATAGTTAGTAGGTATACCTAGTCAAACCATTCTACAAGCGTATACCTACCTTACTACAACGTAATATCCTCGACCCCAAAAAGAAGCAAAGGAGGCGCCCAAACATTACACCTAGTCTGGCCGTAAGCCAAATCAATTTGAATTTCCTTATTATTCAAATTAAAACGAAATGGTCGGTCCAAAGTTGAGGATAGATGGCATGAATAGGGCATCTATCAAAATAAATCACTATTGTCGGGGGCGGGTTTTACTTCGCAGCCTGCCTGACCCGAGGGACCACAGTAGGTACCTACTGGCCAACACCAACGAACCTTTAGCCAACATCATTTTATGTGGGCTGATTTCAGTTTATGTAATTTTTTTATTACCCTCGTTTCTAGTTTGACATAGAATCTGCTTTCTACAGGTGAAAAAAAAAATCAGTTACTTATGTGATTTTCACGGAAAAAGAAAATCGTCGTTGCGTTGTCTATAGTCTGATTTTTAATTAGACGAAGTAAACTGACAGGTGCTTATGTCACTTTTCAATATAAATAGAACAAATAAGGTTCAAATTCATAGAGCAGTGACATTTTCAGCTGTCAGTTAACTTCGTCTAATTAAAAATCTGACTATAGTCAGCGTCAGCCTAGTTTATTCACCCTAATCTACTTATTATTTAGGGCCATTACACACCGGGACGCCATAGCGACGTTGCCGGCCACGTATCCAAACAATTTGTATTGATTGGCAACGTCGCCAGTCCGTCGCCAGGTGTGTTACCTGTCATACATTTCAATACGAATTAGTTGGCTACGGTGGCTGGCGACATCACCATGGCGTCCCGGTGTGTTATGGCTCTTAAGGCAGTCCGAGATATGTTGGAAACGATCTGTGAGATATTTTTTCATGACTTTAGCCGTTCATTGTTATTGAAATGGAATTAAAAACATCTAGGTTTCCGAACAAATCTACTACAAATAAGTAAAGCCCATAATATAATTTAATTAATTCCTACCCCATGTTATCGTATCATACTTTATCATCTTCACTAAATTACATATGGCGATGTAAGAAAGGGAAAATTCTACAAAGTTCCAAAATGTTTTAAAAACATTCGTAATATCCAGTCACGCAGAATAACTTCATTTAACTCGTAGGGAAAGGGGTGGGTCAGTATGTGGGTCAAAAATTGTAGTTGCCGAGAACCGAGGGAGCCGCAGCGCACTCATTTCCAACGTTGTTCACGATATTCCTTTTACCTAGATACAATGCGCCCACTGACCCTTCGTCCTTATATGTCTACATTGTATCTAGTTTATTGTTACCCTGACAGCTAATTTATTATGTTCCAGAAACTTGATAGGTAATTTAAGAAAGTCCGGGATTTCGTACATATAGACATTCGCTATACAAGGTGTTATAAGTAGTAATAATTGAAAACGTCAGACACCCCAATTAATTTTTATTGTGTCATTTTTTTAATAATTTTTTGCATAAGATATTATTACTTACTTGTCCAACATTTTTATTTAAAATCAACACGCAGAAAATATATAAAAAATACAAATCTAACTAATCATAAATTAAAATTATTATAAACAAAAACCCTACCCCTAATCACACAAATCCCGTCCGCATTGGATGGTGCCAAGAATACTGGCTGCATTTTCTCGCTGTTTTATCAAGCAGATTTTTTAAGCAAGGAAAGAACCAGCCCTCTTGTAATCAGTCTAGTGGTGATTTTTATTTTCTTACTTAGTTATTTTCCTTGAGCATTATAAACAAAGCACGACACAATTTTTTTAATGAAATAACTTATATTAAAAATTGCAATTGATTGTACTCCGGTTCTGAACAATACTAAGTTTCAGGTTTTTAATTATTTTAATAACACCATATTATGTGACGCAGGCAAGTAGCACAAAACATTAGAATTTTTTATAACTTCTACAGAAATATAAACAGGTTTTATAAAACGAATAAAGAAGTCATGGATATCGGTCGGATAGATCAACAAGGTTTCAGATGTTCACGTCTGTCGGCTTCGTAAATATTTTGACGAATAGGTATTTCCTTTGGGGCGCCCCACGAAGTTTATCCGTCCCCAGCCAAGCGAGTTGACATAGTTTCGTAAAATAACACTTAGTTTTTCTTGCGTTTCTCTTGCGGCATATCAGGGATAAAGTTGGAGAGAGTATTTCTCAATCTTGAGGTACTTTTTACCCGACTACGGCGGAGGGTTATGATTTTGACCGGTATTTATGTATGTATGTATGTATGTATGTATGTATGTATGTATGTATGTATGTATGTGCGTCTGTTCCCACCTAACTTCCAAACTACTTGTCGTAATTTGACAAATGAGGTATCGTTAGAAGCGGCTTAATGGCGCGCTGGTTATAGGCTATGTGACGTCACTTAAAATTGTATATGGCGCCCTCTAGAGGACATAATGTCATGAACTAAAAAAAAAACATTTTTTAATAAAACCGTGTGGGGTATCAAATGAAAGAGCTTGATGAGCACATTCCAAAAATATATATATTGTTACCTATAACTCCAAAATAATTAAATAAAAAGTAAGTTTAAAAACTAAAACCCGACTACTGAAAAATCGCTCTCTAAAAAGTATGAAACAAGAAAATATTCTCATCTAGAGGATAGCCGTGGTCCGTGTTCATATGCCATTTGGCCCTAAAGGACCTACACGGACACGGCTATCCTCTAGATGAGAATATTTTCTTGTTTCATACTTTTTAGAGCGCGATTTTTCAGTAGTCGGGTTTTAGTTTTTAAACTTACTTTTTAAACTATTAATTTATTTCATTGTCGTATATTTCTGTGTTTTGTATTTTTTATTTTAACCCCCAAATTAATAGAAAGTCACGATAGACTTGCACTGGCATTACAAATCACTTTTGAACCTAGAAATGATTTGTAAAACCATTGTAATCTGATTAAAATCTCTATAAATTTGGCAGTTAAGTACTATACCTATATTTTACCTAATGATAAGTATTGATTTCAAATTTAAGTCATTAAAACACGCTCTAAAAAGTATGAAACAAGAAAATATTCTCATCTAGAGGATAGCCGTGGTCCGTGTAGGTCCTTTTGGCAAAATGGCATATGAACACGGACCACGGCTATCCTCTAGATGAGAATATTTTCTTATTTCATACTTTTTAGAACGTGATTTTTCAGTAGTCGGGTTTTAGTTTTTAAACTTACTTTTTATTTATATATTTTGGATATATTTTTGAAATGCTAATTAAGCTCTTTCATTTGATACCTCACACGGCTTCGTTTAAAAATATTAGTTTTTTAGTTCATGACATTATATCCTCTAGAGGGCGCCATATGCAATTTTATGTAACGACACATAGCCTAGAACCAGTGGACGATTAAGCCGCTTCTAACGATACCTCATTCGTCAAATTACGAAAAGTAGTTTGGAAGTTAGGCGGGAACAGATGAACATACATATATACAACCCTCCGCCGTAGTCGGGTAAAAAGTAGGTATCAGTAGGTCATCCTAATTTAATCGGACTAGTTTGTAGATACAACCAAACACATTACGAAGAAAGAGGGATACTGTCCAAAATAGTATGTCCTACTAAACTGAGTCCATGGACACGACCGACTCAGTCGCTCGCGGAAAATAATGTTGAAAACATGTCAGTATTATTACCAATACGGATCATTTTCAGGTGAATATAATACGCATCGAAACGCTTTCAAGTTGATTGTCGAATTGCGAGTGCGATAACAGATGTGTGCCTGTCCAAGTCCAGTAAACGCAATGTTTGGAGGTACCATATCAGACATCAATGGATAAAACATATTTTTTGTTAAGTTTTTTGTGCTATGTCGATGTACTCTTTTATGTTTCTTAGGTAAATTTTATTTTTCTACAAATATTTTATTTAAATAGACCAATGGAGTAATCATGTTCAATGATCTTTGACCTGTAGCAAGGATATGAATATTACCGACAAAGGCGCGACCTCTGCTGCCATAAACTTTAACCCCAATGAAAACTTTAGTACCAATTTAAACTTTACTGTGAAATGAAAAAATACTATAATATCAAAATACTGTCAGAAAAATGTACTTTTAAAAGAATCGTTTGCTAAGCTTATAAAGAGATTGCTTGATCCTAAAGTCGATGAGGGTAGATTAGGTTTGAAATCCCTCTATTGTATTAAAATGTGTCTCTGATACCTAATATTGTTACGTTACTAGTATTTTATGTATGTACGAGTATTAATTATTCCAATATATTAAATATTAATAATTAATAACAACAATCCTCCCCACTTAAAATCGAATGTAATAAATAACACCTGCGTTATAACGTTATAATATTATCTAATCAAAATTGCTATCGTCATCCCACCAAGACCACTTCAAACAGTAACAATACGCGTAATTATGACGGCTGTCGGTGCTATAATGAACACTCGACGTGTACACCCAAATTAACGGCACTAAACCAAACAAATACAGACAGAGAGCCTCGTCACGCCCTGATTTATGCCACAAGAGGCGCCTGCGATGACGAACTTTATTATAAACCACATAACGTGCCATAAACGGCCTTCTTTAATTGGGAAGTAACAAATATATGATGGTATTAATGATCGCAACACTGACGCTATCAGGACTTTTATTCAGGAAATCATTTATTTCTATTATCATTGCGGTGGGCGTAGTTAAAATAAATACTCCGTTTAATGACGACATTAAAATTGAATTTATAGCGAAAGTTCGCGAACTGTGGTAGAAAAGGGTAGTCCGTTAGAGTCATTAACGCCTTTCCATTATTTCATAAGTTCAAAAAGAGATTTGAATTCCTTTCTGTATTCATAAAAATGAAACCGAGGGAGTATTCAGTAATGTATACATAAAGAGAACTCCACTGGTATACATAAAAAACAATGTTTTGAATCTTATATTTTTCCTGTCTACCAACTTTCAATAAACAGTTTAAATAATTATTGAAGCTTGTAATTTTGTAGGTATTACACGAAAAAATCCACGATTTCGTACTTTTTATGATATTTGAGGTAGAGGTATTTTTCTAAATTACGAGAACTACAATAGGAAAGTAATATATACACCCAAAGTTTCGTGGGTAGTGAAATTATTTTCGAAAAACTGTTTAGGTTTATCAATATTAGTTTTATATCCAAAAGTGTAAGCTCTGGTAGAGCGCGCGGTAGTCAACATGTCAGAATTAATTCCGTGTTTGTTTTTGTCACCGCTCGGTGCGATACAGGCACACATTTTTCTATACCTACAAGTAAACATTCGCTGATTGTGGCTATTGTACAAATAAAAGAGTTTTTGTAAAAGCTAGAACAAAAGGAAATTCATCTGTCATTTACAAAATGTTTTTTAGTATTGTTTCATTGTTACTACGTGTCCGTTTGTATGTGAATACGTTGGCAAACAAGCTTACGGCCTGCCTGATGTTAAGCCGTTACCGTAGCCTATAGATGCTTGCAATACCGAAGGCACAGAGGGATAGGGGGTGTTGGGCTTCCTGCTCTGTCACTCATCGTACGAAACACAGCTGTAATAGCTACTTTACGCCGATCTTCTGTGAGAGGGTGGTACTACAGCTAGCTAGGTATCAAATGCCGCAGAAACGACAGAAGCTTACAATTATTTTGGTTTAATGCAATATTGACATAGCTACACCATACAAAATAATGCATGGTTATATCATATAGTAGGAAAGCGAGAGTATCGAGTCTCGAGAAATCGTTTTAGTTACCGTAAACGGGTAGGCGATAACGTTATTGCAGTAAATCAACATTAGTTTCAACCTACATTCAAATAGCGATCCCTTACATGTGACAGTTGACCCTCTTCAACTTCCGGAAAGATGTTGAGCCTTCAGCCCCGACTAATACCGACGCGTCACAACACTAAGCTTACCTACTATAGTTTGCGACAAGCAAAACGTGATTGAGTAACGGGGTAGCAGTAGCGGCGAGCATTTGGTTCGTGCGCGCCATGTCAAACTAAGCGAGGCAAAGCTCCCTCGCGCGGCAGGCGAGCCATCTGAAATAACCGAATGTGCAGCAAGTAACAGCTATGTGCACATGTAATCCTTGCTAAGCCTACAATATTGTAGGTAATGTGGCCATAATTGTTTTTTGTCCACAGCGTAAATACGAAAAAAATAAACCCCCAAAGCGACAAACCGCAAGCAACACAAAACCAACATAAGTAAACAAATAAAGAAATGTCGAAATAAAATTTACATTTGTATCGAACACAATATAATCGGAACATGAAACTTGCAATGTAATGGCGAACCGACTTTCGTGGAAAATTCTGGTGAATTATTCGCACTTATAACACATGCCATGAAAACGTTCTCGGTGATAAATAATGAAGACCTTAGTTTCAATGGCCAAAAAATGGATTTTCCGCAGCAGTTGGTCATTCATGACATTTTATAAAAGAAGTTGTCCAGTGTAGAACTGTATAAAGTTGATTTATACTTCGGCAAAGAAACCACGGTGGATTATTCGCGCGGATTTTCCGCGGAGTGGCGTTTACCTCCAGTACCGTAGAAATCTTCGTGGAGCAGATTACACGGTCAGAGACCGCAGGAAGTCGCCGACTGATTATTGTTTACATTTCCTGATGTGAAACAACTGTGACCTTTAGCTTTATTGACATTGTTAATATCTTTATCTCCGCGCTACATCAGATCATCTGGCTTGGCAATAAGGATTATTTCTTGCGGAAATTTGCTCTGGGACCTGGATTAACTTGGTTTAGAATTATATATTCTATTCTGGAAAGATAAGGTCGTGGAGTTTAGAATCTTCTTATACTTAGAAATATACACTATCGGTAATAAATATGCAATCAATTTCAAATGAAATACGATAATGCTAGTGATATCGATTGGTTTACAAATTTATTAAATTAAACTACGAATGCCTCGCCTGTTTCTGACAGCGAGTGGCCAGAATAGGCTAGGTTGTGTAAATATAACTATGGTGATTGAACTCCCTAATTTTATCCAAACGTTAGAGGTGTTAATACTGTGAGTATGGGTCTTATTAATATTTTAAAAATGTACTTAATTATATTTTAATCGTTTGTATTTCCCTTCTTTATTACGAGAATTTCCTTTTTTCCTTCCCCTGGTACTTTACTTTTTTAGTATAATTACTTTTATGAATAATTCATGATTGTTCAGTTTCAACAGACAATATACTTATTATACCCACTTTCATCTCGTACCACTGTAATCGTATACTAAATGACACAAACGTAACGATTTATAAGTTTGAAAAACTTTCCCGATATTCGTTATTTTACTCTTGTACGAGTCCTTTCCGAATTGGGGTATCGATTTTATCAGGGGCTTACTCTCTTCTGATTTATGGCCCCCTGGGTGAAATTATCGGTCCGCAAAATATTGCACGAAAAAGTTCTCGGTTCGAGTTTAATCTTCACAAATACATTTACATAAATCGGTTTTTTATATTAATGGACATCGGAATTTAATTGAAATTTGCGTTGTCAATCCCGCCGTAAATTGTACGTTCACCGCTAAAATTGTACTAGCGGCGTCCATCTGTGCGCAGCGGATAGATGGGCGTCAAGTGATCCAACATCCAAACTACTTAGTTTGATTAATGAGTGAAGTTGTCAAACGGGACTGAAGATAAACAATTGAGAACAATTTCTATCGGTTGGTGGTAGTTGATTAGACCGCTAACTTAAGTCATTGTTATATTGTCTTTGTTTATTTCAGAATATCTGAAATAGTCCTGTTCCGGCTTTGGAAACTTTACAAAAACATAAGAACTTAGTTCCTAGGAATGCTACTAAAATTGGCTATTGTAATTTTATTTTTCTGTTTGAAAAAAAACTTATTTGGACCCTTGAGTTATACATACACTTTAGAATGTTGGTACGTTTTATTGTATATTTTTATATACTGTGCATTTTCTCAGCTATGGTAAGATCGGATCGGTTAAAAAGCGTAGGCCTTGTGGCGACTGATAACAGCCGTTACTGTTCCATGTTGTCCGAAACTTTATTTTCTGGTACGTGTTCTATTATAATAAGGAAGTGGGAATAGTATAACAAATAGGCCTCGATATCGATTTCCATATTCCCAGATTTCCCAATTTACATAAACTTTATTCTAATACAATGACTGCGTATAGATGTTCAAAGAAATATTAAATAGTGGTGTTCTACAAATACGGCGAAGTTTGACCCTCGACAAATCCCGGGGAAACCTAAATTGCTATGATATGACACCTCGCAAATAAGGAGAGAAAGTCATAACCAATTGTTGAGGTTAATGATTCCGAATAGTTCCTAAAACAACCGAGAGCGCATTCGTTGTTATCACATTGTAGCATTTATTGTAGTCATCGTTAGTGGTAACAAACCATGGATATAACAAACGTAGCTACATTGTGTTGAGTCGGCACATGTCACAAAAATATCGAATGTCGTCCATTTGTCGGCCCTCTGATATACCTATCGCTTGCGCCTCCCACGATATTGCAAATCCATACCATACACTATGTTTTATATGAGTAGGTACCTTTTTATATCACCTAATGGAAACATACAGCTGACAAGTAGAATTACCTTTATAATCATGCGATTTGTCAAGATATATCGATTATCGTTAAAAGTTGCCTTTAGGAAGATTATTTTAATGGTATTCCTATTAATAAATATTTCCACCAAAGTAATATTTTTCAAAATACTTTATAGGTTTTCTTAACTGCATTTCTGTATCATAGATTATCTAATAGTTCTTGGTACTGTACCTCAATTCTGATATTTTTTCGCAAAAAATGTCCACAGATTAAAAATATTTAGAGCATAGCCTGCCACAATAGCGGGTAGGCGTAACAAAAGCTCTTTTTGAAGTACAATAACTACAGTGTTTTCGAATTTTAAATCGTAAGCTGTAAAGCCTCGAGGGCTGAGCTCAGAGTTAACCTCAAGCATTGCATCGTAGAGCTCGATTATGGCTCAATTCAATACATTCCAGGCGAATTTCATTTGCCGCGTCACTGATGTGCACAAAGCCGTATCTTTTGTAGGTATTTATGATGGAAGGTTGGACGATTTTAATCTTAAATTAAGATCCATATCTATTATTCAGGATCGAATAAGAATATTCAGCTATCGTATGTGTTAAGGTGATACATTTCCTCAAAATATATTTAGGTATTGACCCCGAACTCATAACATCCATAAAAAATTTCGTGCGCCCAGAAAATACCCACATCACGATACCTAGCGTAAAACGCGCCATATTACCTATATGCATATAAGTGAGAGGGCTCGTAATGTTATTATCTTTACATTTGCCCCCATTTTACAGGACCGACATACTGCGAGGGATTCACATAATGGATAGCTCTTGAATCCTTAGAAAGGGAAATTGCGGTCTCTTCAAAGGAGACACTACAGTGAATCAAACCGAACGTTATGTGAGTATAGAGATGCCAAGCTTCATCCATATCTATGCTTCTGTCCTTGAAATAAATTAGGATGAGTGGATACAAAACTTTGCTGTGAATACTTATCGGGTAATATTGTAACCATAAATGAATCCAATTGTATATTATTACTAGACAACTATTCTCCTCAAAGGTCCTGATGCCGCTGGCCTATTTTATGTTGAAACACAAACCTTTTAACGTACATGTATTTTAGATACACGGACCATTTACTTTCTTCCCGAATATTAGCAAAGGTTATCGAGGAAAATAAATCGGGTCGAAGGAAGCAATTCATCGTTCCTCCTAATCTCCGTTGACATACACTTAGCGCACCTCTTGATCAGAGCCAAGGTTAATGATGGAAACCCACTATACTTTAGATACGTACGTATACAGACTAAAGGCACTCTTTTAATTGCGGTTTTTATGTGTGTATAGATTATAGTCATGACTAGCCTCATTAGGTCCAACCACATAAATTCTAGTACCTATAAAATGTAGCTTACATGTTATTTCAGAGCACAACATGACTCTACCATATTAAATTATATTCAGCCGTTTTTGTGTTATGCTCAGTCAAACTTACAAACATACACTTTCACATTTACAATGAGTAAATTTCATATTCGATCCCCTGGACAACAATCACCGAGGGTTGATTGGATTCTCCAATTTATGATTCAGATGTAGGTCTAGCCGTTACTCAACTTTGTTATCAACGTTCAGTGGACATATAGGATTTAAGACTGGGCAGGTAGCTAACGAGGCATTTTTGGAGGCTATCTCCTCTTAGACGAGTGGAGTAAAAATTTTGAATATCACCGTATTTATTATACCCTCTTCTTTAAAAAACAAGTTTGAAAAATGTGAAAAATGCTCTTTTACTATGTGAAAAAAATTACCAAAATGTAGAAATTTTCAAATTTAAATTTCTATCTTCTTCCAAACGGCTGGGAATTTTTAAATAGTTTTTCCACCAAAAGATGGAGAAAGATAATACCTAAAAAATGTAAGCTTGATTTTGCGATGCAATCGTTTTTCACGTCACAATTCATGATTTTCCAAATATTCGCCAACAAAGTGGGCGGATCCGGTGCGAGGGGCGTCGGGCGGCAGTACCGCGATGACTGTTGGACGGGGAGGTTGTGTCACTTTTCTACGCTCCAGTCGCTTCAATTATCGTGTATCTCTTTTTTATAAATAAATACGTAAAAATATTGCAGTGGTTTAGAATATTTTGTAGATAGCTAGCATTTGTTAGATTTTATATTTGTGCGCATTTATACGCCTTTGTACCTAAGTAGTTGTGATAAAGAGTTGTTATTTAGAACATAAATTACAATTCTTTGTTATTAAATAAAAAAAATACAATTGGCTACAAATACAATTGCCTAAAATAATAAAAAAATGGAAACACATGAAAAAAAAAACGAAAATATAAAACTAGGATACGATCCTACATACTGTCGCGCGTACACATTGACTCACTCAGCTATTTACATATTAATTGAAGTGGCGAAATTATGAACTATATACTTCGTCATCCATTGAAAAATTGACACCTGCTTCGTAAAGTGGTTTGACGTAGTCTGTTCGGCTTACTGCTTGCGTGGTTGCGGGTTCGATTCCCGCCAAATGAAAATTTTAGAAACTGACTTATGCGTTATTTTTCCTGATCCCAGGATTACGGGGATCGTCTCCAGACCATTATCCATAGTACAAGCGTTGCTTAGTTTGGGACCATTCAGTTGGCGTATTAGTTTGTCAATCCAAATAATTTATAAAATGATTAAAATGTAATAAAACATGTAATAAATAGAAAAAAAACAATATTATTACAAATAAGAACAATATTATCACCAAAAAGTTATTACATAGACATGCCGAAGGTGAGGTACGAACTCGCGGAATAATTGCTAATGCTTTACCACTACGCTAATGAGACATTGCGGATGTGGATGAAATTATTCACTAGCCCTATGATATACATTTTGCGCTATAGTTCTATGTGGAATAAATACATAAATTATATGCATTAAAAAATAATAATTTTGTGTAAATATTTTGATAAATTCTGTACCATTGAAAAATACCATTACTATAATAAATCCAAATATATTTAAATAACTAAATATGGTTGGATTTGAACCCGCGTCGTATGTAATTCTCTCTGTTTTATCAAGATGTCTAACTTCAAAATAAAAAAAGTATTTTCAAAATCTGTTCACCCAGTCGCAAGTTCTGAGGTAATAAACATAAAAAAAATACAGTCGAATTGAGAAACCGACTTCAAAAAAGTTTGAAGTCGGTTAAAAATATCACATTAGAAAACATTAAAAAATGCAATATTCCACTTTGATCACCCAGGTGGTCAGAGGTTGTGTTGCAGGTTGTGTTGCAAAAGACTCAACGAGTCTTTTAGGCTTATTATTAGGGCTCGAGCCTTTTTATGAAACCTCGGAGGCTAAAGAACTAATTAGCCCCGAGCCTTCGCGGCGAAGAGGAGGCTCTCGGAAATAAAGCCTTTATTTTGAAGCGCTTTCTAAAGAGGCTTTGAGCCCTTTTTGATTTTAGCCCTTTGTGACCATTCTTGACTATACTTGAATATGCATGACTATTCTCAACAATTGTTGACCAGTATTGACCATCCTTGACTATTTGACCATTATTTACTATTTTGACCATTATTTACTATTTTTGACCATTATTGACTATTTTGACTATTGTTGACTGTTTTTGGGAATTTTTGACCAATGTTGACTATTTTTAGCCATTGTTGACTATTCTCAACTATTGTTGACTACTATTGATCATTTTTGACTATTTTGACCATTATTGACTATTGTTGACTGTTTTTGGCCATTTTTGTCAATTTTTGACCAATGTTGACTATTTTTAGCCATTTTTGACCATTCTCAACTATTATTGACTACTATTGATCATTTTTGACTATTTTTGACCATTGTTGAGTGTTTTTGACCATTGTTGACTATTTTTTACCATTGTTGACTATTCTCAACTATTGTTGACTACTATTGATCATTTCTGACTATTTTGACCATTATTGACTATTTTTTACCATTATTGACTATTTTTTACCATTCTTGACTATTTTGACTATCGTTGACTGTTTTTGGCCATTTGTGACCAATGTTGACAATTTTTAGCCATTGCTGACTATTCTCAACTATTAACGACTACTATTGATCATTTTTTACTATTTTGACCATTATTGACTATTGTTGACTGTTTTAGGCAATTTTTGTCAATTTTTGACCAATGTTGACTATTTTTAGCCATTGTTGACTATTCTCAACTATTGTTGACTACTATTGATCATTTTTGACTATTTTTGACCATTGTTGAGGGTTTTTGACCATTGTTGACTATTTTTTACCATTGTTGACTATTCTCAACTATTAGTGACTACTATTGATCATTTTTGACTATATTGATCATTATTGGCTAAGAATAGTCAACATTGGTCAAAAATTGACAAAAATGGCCTAAAACAGTCAACAATAGTCAATAATGGTCAAAATAGTAAAAAATGATCAATAGTAGTCGCTAATAGTTGAGAATAGTCAGCAATGGCTAAAAATTGTCAACATTGGTCACAAATGGCCAAAAACAGTCAACGATAGTCAAAATAGTCAAGAATGGTAAAAAATAGTCAATAATGGTAAAAAACAGTCAATAATGGTCAAAATAGTCAGAAATGATCAATAGTAGTCAACAATAGTTGAGAATAGTCAACAATGGTAAAAAATAGTCAACAATGGTCAAAAACACTCAACAATGGTCAAAAATAGTCAAAAATGATCAATAGTAGTCAATAATAGTTGAGAATGGTCAAAAATGGCTAAAAATAGTCAACATTGGTCAAAAATTGACAAAAATGGCCAAAAACAGTCAACAATAGTCAATAATGGTCAAAATAGTCAAAAATGATCAATAGTAGTCAACAATAGTTGAGAATAGTCAACAATGGCTAAAAATAGTCAACATTGGTCAAAAATTCCCAAAAACAGTCAACAATAGTCAAAATAGTCAATAATGGTCAAAAATAGTAAATAATGGTCAAAATAGTAAATAATGGTCAAATAGTCAAGGATGGTCAATACTGGTCAACAATTGTTGAGAATAGTCATGCATATTCAAGTATAGTCAAGAATGGTCACAAAGGGCTAAAATCAAAAAGGGCTCAAAGCCTCTTTAGAAAGCGCTTCAAAATAAAGGCTTTATTTCCGAGAGCCTCCTCTTCGCCGCGAAGGCTCGGGGCTAATTAGTTCTTTAGCCTCCGAGGTTTCATAAAAAGCTATTAGCAACTATTGTTGACTACTATTGATCATTTTTGACTATTTTTGACCATTTTTGAGGGTTTTTGACCATTGTTGACTATTTTTTACCATTGTTGACTATTCTCAACTATTGTTGACTACTATTGATCATTTTGACTATTTTGACCATAAATATATATTATATATATATATATATATAATATATATAGTAAATAATGGTCAAAAATAGTAAATAATGGTCAAAATAGTAAAAAATGGTCAAATAGTCAAGGATGGTCAGTACTGGTCAATTCTTGAGAATAGTCATGCATATTCAAGTATAGTCAAGAATGGTCACAAAGGGCTAAAATAAAAAGGGCTCAAAGCCTCTTTAGAAAGCGCTTCAAAATAAAGGCTTTATTTCCGAGAGCCTCCTCTTCGCCGCGAAGGCTCGGGGCTAATGAGTTCTTTAGCCTTCGAGCTTTCATAAAAAGGCTCGAGCCCTAATAATAAGCCTAAAAGACTCGAGTCTTTTGCAACACAAATTGTGATTGACTAGTAGGGACCGTATTTAAATTTATTGACGTAATGTCGTCACCACTCTGTATAATATTATGCTGTGGGATTCGCACTCGTATCGTATCGTAGATAGTTTTCTTTCCTGCATTATTTGCCCTATGTGATCGATTTTAGACTTTAGTTTATGAATAAATAAATAAATTATTAGATTTAATTAAAAAAAAAAAAAAAAAAAAAAGATCATGCCTACAATAATTAGAAAATATTAAGAAAAAAAACTACAGGATTCGAACCTTCGTCATCGTCTTTCAGAATAATATCCAAGACTTTACCACCGAGCTATTTACGCTTTGAACAACAGCGCGAAATTATCAACTTATTTGTAGTCCTACTACGTTGTGATAATTTGCGGCTCGGCTTGCGTTGAAATAAGAATACAAGCGACGCAATAAACGCGCGCTGTCAGAGCTGGCGCGGGGTGCGCAAGGGGCGCAGGGGGCACACCGCCGGCGATGCGTTAGCTCCGCCCATTCAGCCAAATTTTCCAGATGATATCCCCACCTTAAATAACTCCTGTAGTATTTTCCACAAACCCGTTTTTGTTAGCAGAATTCCTGCTTCGAGGCTCTAGGCTCTACATAGGTACACCAGGTTTTTATTTAGCAAACCAAATCACATGGTATAAAATATGGCGAACGTTCAGTAGATATTCAATCGGGATCGCGGGATATGTTGACGATGAATTAACGGCTACGTCATGATATTTTAGATCCTCGCGATCGTGAATCGTAAATACTTAATGTACCTATTGTGTGGGAAGTACTAACTACACTATCTTCTTTATCACTACTATCTTCTCTTCAACTTTTTCTTTCCCTTCTTTTTCTTTATATTTTAACATCTTTTTTGCTTTACTATCTTGCGACGGAAAATGCATTTAAAACTATCAGTGTATTTGTAAACCAGTTTTAATAGGTGAAGTTATCCTCAATGTAGGGACACGAAAAAGTACTCGATACCTCGTGGTATCGAGTACTTTTTCGTGTTTCTAGCTTTTAATAAATTGCTATTAACTTGTAAAGTGTCACAATAGGGTAATATATTGTTAGAAGTAGGTACAAAGAGAGATCAAAATATGACAAAAAAATTGTAGCTACGAAGTAGATTTGAAACAAACAAGAGGACGTTAAGAAAGGAATGAGACCATTAGATTAATGATGAGGAAACTTCTGCTCCACGATTATCTCCCGGCGACTTTTCGTCATTAGATATGAATAAATTCATGAAAAAAATTACAAAAGGTTGCTTCACTTTACATTAGACTCAGGAATAACTAAGTTATACTTACCTACTATAGTTATATTTTTTTCAAAGTGCGATGTCAAGAATTTAGAGATGTGAATCCGTCATCGCAATTACTATTGATGACTTCAAAAATATTAAAATAACTTTACTAAATATTTATTGATTTTATACTTACATAATTATATAAGTACATATAAGTTATAAGTAAGTAAATAATTATTTCAGTGAAATTTCATGGCGTTTTTCACAATAGTCGTCAGATCTGATATTTTCAGTTGTTCGTTGCAGATCTATTTTGTGTCTATTTTATATTCAAGAAATTACTTACTGATTTATTTTATTTCGTAGGTATATTGATAATGTACTTAATAATAAATCAAGTTTCTAATTAGGTATTAAAACAATAGGTATTGGACTGAAAGACTGAAGTCTTGTGTTCAGTAAACTCGATGGATAGGTATCTCTGATAGATATCTCCTGAGTTACGGGCAGTCAGTTATTTCCAAATTCTTATAGCTTGTCGCTTCCTACAGACCAATTGTAGACAAGGTCAGTTGGTTGTCTTTTATCATAAGAAAAAATAAAGCAGAGAAGATGTGTTTAAACTATAGATACCGTTACTAAAACCGCTTTAACTAAACGATGGGTAGCATTAAGCAGGCCCGTGTAGTCTGCGGCAAACCCATTTATCTTGAGAAGACACTATCAGTGACACACAGTAGAGAAGGATGTCTTCATTGTAATCACCCTTTTCCATAAATTTAACAGCAATTAGATACTGGCAACGACTAGTTAAAAGTACTTCAATTATCAACCTTTTTTGTATCCAACAATAAGGTCATTACGTGATGCAAATTAATTCGGTCGTGAATAAGCTTTTGTGAACTAAGTTTTGATACCTCCGACCGCAATTGAAGACAACAAAAATACGCTTCCAAACACCAACCTCGCTTTAATACCGCTTATATTTCATGGATATCGTTTACAGAACTATTATTTTGTGGTTACAAACAAATAAATATGGGAGATATATCCAATTTATTCCGCGGATATTATGGTGAACTTTATAACTGTGAACCGATTACTTCCAAATTTATAGACACTCGATTTACAATATTGGGATTATAAAGCTGAAAAAGGCTTTGTAAAGACATTGTAAAATATTGAAAAGTTCCATCCTTTTATGGAGATTTTAGCCAGTTTACAAAGCATGATTTTACCTAGCATTTCTGGGAATAAAAGTGATTTTTATGCCAATGTAAGTTCATCATAAGTTTATATAAATACGGAACGGAGGTAGGTAGGTATATGTGTAGAGTTCTCGCAAGGTCTTTGACTGGGTTAATTTCGTGTTAATGTTTGACACAAAAAGCAAAGAGCGGGTATTAGCCGTAAAGTACAAACGGGTCAGACACACAGGACATTTGGAGGGGACGAGTTACCAAAATAGGCCTGCGACAAAAAACGTAATGTTTCTCCGCTTCGATTTCTATCTAAAAGTTCAATATCTTTCTTCTTTCCAAATGACCGTTTTTGTGATAGTAATCTTTAAAATGTGCTGACGAAAAATTTTACAAGTTTTTCAATCAAATAAATGAACGTTCATTTTTGTTTATTAAATCCCAAATATCAACTAAATTTGAAGTTTACTTTTAACAAACTAAATAATAACAAAATGTATGACGAAATTTGAAGAATTGTATGACCTTTTGTAAACACTTACCTTTTTGTTATTTGAATACCGAACCGAAAAAAACTTTTGATCTAGTCTGAAAGAATTTTGCGGTTTTCCTGGTGAAAGTGACTTGGATAAATTAATGTCGTTTAACTTTATTAAACAGATTTTCTCTTTATGTTTATTTATACAGATAAGTTTTTCGGTAGAAATAACCAACATCCATTATACCTTGTCAGCTTGCGGGGACAGCTGTGGTCCCAATTATCCTAATAAAAACTAGTTCTATTAATTTTTTGTCTACCACAAATGATTAAAGATGAGTAATGATCATGTTTTATTTATTAGGCTGGACATTAACCTATTTTCGTGGTTAGCACAGTTTTTGAAGAGTGCTAACCACGATGCAAAATAATTAATTAGCTAAGTAAGTAAGAAGTAGTAGCTAAGAAGTCTTTACTTCTTAGAAATATCTTATTCATCATCATCATTTCAGCCAAAAGACGTCCACTGTTGGACATAGGCCTCCCCCAAGCTTTTCCACAACAACCGGTCCTGTGCCACTTGCATCCAGCGGTTTCCCGCGACCTTCACTAGGTCGTCAGTCCATCTTGTGGGGGGCCTACCCACGCTGCGTCTTCCGATACGTGGTCGCCACTCAAGAACCTTTCTGCCCCATCGGCCATCAGCTCTTCGGGCATGTGCCCCGCCCACTGCCACTTCAGCCTGCTAATTCGCAGGGCTATGTCGGTGACCTTGGTTTGCCTACGTATCTCCTCATTTCTGATTCTATCATCATATCTTATTATCTCGGTGAAATGGCAAGAAAATAACCTCTAAAAGGGCCTTATTTGAAACAATAATGCAGAAAAATATTGCATACTTCAATATTTTTTTCTTTTCCATACCCACTGCTCCAAGGCTCCGCATTCAGCTCACCATAAGCCGAACTTGATTGGACGATTTCGAATGCATCGAACTGAGTTTTCACTTCGTCCCGCACTACTTGGATTCTCGAAATTCTCTGAATTTTATTTTAAATCCTACCACAGCGTATTGCACTTACGTTAGGAATTTCGGGAGGATTCAATATTATTTTGTAATTTTTGCAAGTATTTTGCGAACAGATTTTTTTATTAGAGCTTATTTGAAGATTGCTTGATCAACCAATGTAATATCCTTTGTTATATTTAGGTATATAATTATAATTACATTAGGGATCTAATAGTTTGGACACTGTCATCACCAAACAAATTGGAATAAATAGAGATGTCATCACTTTCGACTTTTTAGGTACCTTCCCCACAAATTCAGTGGTAACTGAGGAAACTGAACTATTTCATGTTTTGGTTAAAAGCTTGTACGTACGTAATGAGGCTTAACATATTTGATAGGCCGGTTTTTATCGCGTTGAGGGGGCAAAAAATTGTTAGGTAACTATTACAAAATTATGTGGTGCTATAACTTTTCCCCAGGTCTTTAGAAATGAAAAGTTTTTAAATATTGTATAAAAAGCTCTATAATTGGCGACATTATAGGTACCTAAGATTATACTGCTTACAGAAATTAAGCCGTAACCAGCCAGGGTTCGATGTAATTGCTGTTATCAGAATGGGGACACGAAAAAGTACTCGATACCACGAGGTATCGAGTACTTTTTCGTGTCCCCACCTCAATGTAAACCAGGGGCCACAAGTGACTACAGAAAACAATTCACCCTGACACTATCTCCGTTCGAAAACAATAATCGTTAAAAGCAATTATTTTGATATCCGCATAACGAGCGCTTAAAACGGAATTATTCTGATAACAGCAATTACATCGAACCCTGGCTGGTTACGGCTTAATTTCTGTAAGCAGTATAATCTTAGGTACCTATAATGTCGCCAATTATAGAGCTTTTTATACAATATTTAAAAACTTTTCATTTCTAAAGACCTGGGGAAAAGTTATAGCACCACATAATTTTGTAATAGTTACCTAACAATTTTTTGCCCCCTCAACGCGATAAAAACCGGCCTATCAAATATGTTAAGCCTCATTACGTACGTACAAGCTTTTAACCAAAACATGAAATAGTTCAGTTTCCTCAGTTACCACTGAATTTGTGGGGAAGGTACCTAAAAAGTCGAAAGTGATGACATCTCTATTTATTCCAATTTGTTTGGTGATGACAGTGTCCAAACTATTAGATCCCTAATGTAATTATAATTATATACCTAAATATAACAAAGGATATTACATTGGTTGATCAAGCAATCTTCAAATAAGCTCTAATAAAAAAATCTGTTCGCAAAATACTTGCAAAAATTACAAAATAATATTGAATCCTCCCGAAATTCCTAACGTAAGTGCAATACGCTGTGGTAGGATTTAAAATAAAATTCAGAGAATTTCGAGAATCCAAGTAGTGCGGGACGAAGTGAAAACTCAGTTCGATGCATTCGAAATCGTCCAATCAAGTTCGGCTTATGGTGAGCTGAATGCGGAGCCTTGGAGCAGTGGGTATGGAAAAGAAAAAAATATTGAAGTATGCAATATTTTTCTGCATTATTGTTTCAAATAAGGCCCTTTTAGAGGTTATTTTCTTGCCATTTCACCGAGATAATAAGATATGATGATAGAATCAGAAATGAGGAGATACGTAGGCAAACCAAGGTCACCGACATAGCCCTGCGAATTAGCAGGCTGAAGTGGCAGTGGGCGGGGCACATGCCCGAAGAGCTGATGGCCGATGGGGCAGAAAGGTTCTTGAGTGGCGACCACGTATCGGAAGACGCAGCGTGGGTAGGCCCCCCACAAGATGGACTGACGACCTAGTGAAGGTCGCGGGAAACCGCTGGATGCAAGTGGCACAGGACCGGTTGTTGTGGAAAAGCTTGGGGGAGGCCTATGTCCAACAGTGGACGTCTTTTGGCTGAAATGATGATGATGAATAAGATATTTCTAAGAAGTAAAGACTTCTTAGCTACTACTTCTTACTTACTTAGCTAATTAATTATTTTGCATCGTGGTTAGCACTCTTCAAAAACTGTGCTAACCACGAAAATAGGTTAATGTCCAGCCTAATAAATAAAACATGATCATTACTCATCTTTAATCATTTGTGGTAGACAAAAAATTAATAGAACTAGTTTTTATTAGGATAATTGGGACCACAGCTGTCCCCGCAAGCTGACAAGGTATAATGGATGTTGGTTATTTCTACCGAAAAACTTATCTGTATAAATAAACATAAAGAGAAAATCTGTTTAATAAAGTTAAACGACATTAATTTATCCAAGTCACTTTCACCAGGAAAACCGCAAAATTCTTTCAGACTAGATCAAAAGTTTTTTTCGGTTCGGTATTCAAATAACAAAAAGGTAAGTGTTTACAAAAGGTCATACAATTCTTCAAATTTCGTCATACATTTTGTTATTATTTAGTTTGTTAAAAGTAAACTTCAAATTTAGTTGATATTTGGGATTTAATAAACAAAAATGAACGTTCATTTATTTGATTGAAAAACTTGTAAAATTTTTCGTCAGCACATTTTAAAGATTACTATCACAAAAACGGTCATTTGGAAAGAAGAAAGATATTGAACTTTTAGATAGAAATCGAAGCGGAGAAACATTACGTTTTTTGTCGCAGGCCTATTTTGGTAACTCGTCCCCTCCAAATGTCCTGTGTGTCTGACCCGTTTGTACTTTACGGCTAATACCCGCTCTTTGCTTTTTGTGTCAAACATTAACACGAAATTAACCCAGTCAAAGACCTTGCGAGAACTCTACACATATACCTACCTACCTCCGTTCCGTATTTATATAAACTTATGATGAACTTACATTGGCATAAAAATCACTTTTATTCCCAGAAATGCTAGGTAAAATCATGCTTTGTAAACTGGCTAAAATCTCCATAAAAGGATGGAACTTTTCAATATTTTACAATGTCTTTACAAAGCCTTTTTCAGCTTTATAATCCCAATATTGTAAATCGAGTGTCTATAAATTTGGAAGTAATCGGTTCACAGTTATAAAGTTCACCATAATATCCGCGGAATAAATTGGATATATCTCCCATATTTATTTGTTTGTAACCACAAAATAATAGTTCTGTAAACGATATCCATGAAATATAAGCGGTATTAAAGCGAGGTTGGTGTTTGGAAGCGTATTTTTGTTGTCTTCAATTGCGGTCGGAGGTATCAAAACTTAGTTCACAAAAGCTTATTCACGACCGAATTAATTTGCATCACGTAATGACCTTATTGTTGGATACAAAAAAGGTTGATAATTGAAGTACTTTTAACTAGTCGTTGCCAGTATCTAATTGCTGTTAAATTTATGGAAAAGGGTGATTACAATGAAGACATTCTTCTCTACTGTGTGTCACTGATAGTGTCTTCTCAAGATAAATGGGTTTGCCGCAGACTACACGGGCCTGCTTAATGCTACCCATCGTTTAGTTAAAGCGGTTTTAGTAACGGTATCTATAGTTTAAACACATCTTCTCTGCTTTATTTTTTCTTATGATAAAAGACAACCAACTGACCTTGTCTACAATTGGTCTGTAGGAAGCGACAAGCTATAAGAATTTGGAAATAACTGACTGCCCGTAACTCAGGAGATATCTATCAGAGATACCTATCCATCGAGTTTACTGAACACAAGACTTCAGTCTTTCAGTCCAATACCTATTGTTTTAATACCTAATTAGAAACTTGATTTATTATTAAGTACATTATCAATATACCTACGAAATAAAATAAATCAGTAAGTAATTTCTTGAATATAAAATAGACACAAAATAGATCTGCAACGAACAACTGAAAATATCAGATCTGACGACTATTGTGAAAAACGCCATGAAATTTCACTGAAATAATTATTTACTTACTTATAACTTATATGTACTTATATAATTATGTAAGTATAAAATCAATAAATATTTAGTAAAGTTATTTTAATATTTTTGAAGTCATCAATAGTAATTGCGATGACGGATTCACATCTCTAAATTCTTGACATCGCACTTTGAAAAAAATATAACTATAGTAGGTAAGTATAACTTAGTTATTCCTGAGTCTAATGTAAAGTGAAGCAACCTTTTGTAATTTTTTTCATGAATTTATTCATATCTAATGACGAAAAGTCGCCGGGAGATAATCGTGGAGCAGAAGTTTCCTCATCATTAATCTAATGGTCTCATTCCTTTCTTAACGTCCTCTTGTTTGTTTCAAATCTACTTCGTAGCTACAATTTTTTTGTCATATTTTGATCTCTCTTTGTACCTACTTCTAACAATATATTACCCTATTGTGACACTTTACAAGTTAATAGCAATTTATTAAAAGCTAGAAACACTCGCTCCATAAAACAATACAAAGGATGATTTCCGAAACATCTAGTATAGTCAGTCGAAAATACTATAGTGTCTAGCGTATGCAATAACAAACAAAATAAACATTTACAGAAGCTGTAAAGACGTTTTTATGGATATTTATAGGCCCACTACCATCGACGTTTATCGTTTCAAAACTAGGTGGTAATAACGCTATTATACAATAGACATATCCACACCACTATTACCACGCACTATCACGCACAATTCTCGTTTATAGTGTTGACAGTTTATGTTGTGTTATGTTAAACAATGCGCTGTGATTTCTTGTAGTTGTGTTGTAGCTAACACAAAGTGTAGGTGTAGTTAATTAAGCAATGAGATTGATCAGCCTATAATCCAGAGTGATTACCGTAATCAATTACCATTACAATACCTATAAATAGAGGTCATTGGCTACGTCTACATCAGGCGCATGCCTCGCCCGAGCACTCAGTTTTGATGTCGAAACGCATACCTAGACATAGGTAATGTCATAACATGAGTGCTCGGGTCAGGCATGTGAGGCATCTAGATTCACCAATTTATGAAAAATTTCTAAGATAAGTGAGGGTATAAATCATATTTTTAGTTCCTGTAATAAATAAAGTGAACATAGGTACATACCAACCATTAACATAATATTTGTCTCCAAAGACTACGCGTCTACCTTTCAAGGATATTCAGTTGCTATCTAGGCCTAATGTATTTCAATGTGACTTTGCTAAATTATATACATGAGCTTCAAATTACGTTATTATGTGATACACAAAATACACATTACGGATACGTATATGTAACGTATACGTTGGCAAGGCAAATGAAGATACGTAAACTTTCCAGTCCTAGGGCGCGCGCTTAGCGCCTGAAGCTTTTAACTTACAACGACCGACGACGTCACTCCCGTTCTCAAGATGTGTTTGTGAACAAGGCATCGTTGTTTCAAAATTAAGCGCCTTCAACGATTTTTGCCGTGTATTTTTAATTTCAGTCACTGCTTATCTCGTTGATATTATTTGTTAACAGATTTACGCATTGTTTTAAAAGATCATAATTACTTAATGATCTCATAATGATGTTCTATTTATTTTTTTCGAACAGAAAAAAACAGGTTTCCCCTATATTTTTCTTTGAACGACTATTCTTTATCAATAGTTGTGAAGTCGTGATGTTTGATTCGTCTCAATTATTCGAGTAACAAAGAATATAAATGTAACAATCTAAGAAAAAGAAGGCGGGCGACTATTCCGCCTGATATCGCGTGGCCGACTTTGATATAAATCAGAGCATATCAAAGGTCTTAACATCGTAAAAAACCTTCTTCTTTTCATGTCAATCGGTCTACTGTTTGCATGTTCCTTATTTTTGGGGTATTTGGCATATGGCAGCGTTCAAATCTTCCCTCGTGCAGGCGTTCAAGCAGCAGGCTAAAAACTTTGATGCAAGGGAATCCTTGCGTCAAATGATAAAGTATCCATCCCATTCCAAATGGTTTACTATCTATATTATAAACTAGAAAAGTCTGACAAACAGGGAAACTGCCCCACCAAATAACTATGCAAGACTTCATGAATAAAGATCGTATGTACATACAAATTGTTTTGGTCATCAAAATTAGCATAAACTCTTCAGTACTTGCAGCTACGATGTTGAAATTAATTAAAACGCTGCGAGGAAATATTTAGGTGTACAGGCGCTGAGTGTATTTACTAGCGCGCAGGTGGTTCCCAGCGGGGATAGTTACAGCTAACTACCCTTCAACCGTGTGGAAATCTTAACAAAACCACTCGGCGAGACGTCTCGCTTTCACGGCTTCAGCAAAACGGGCTATTTGCACACAAAGGGACACCACACACATATAGGCGCACATAAATTCGCCTACTTTACACTCGGTCAACGAGACTTCTTGTTCCTAACCGCGCTTACAAACATTCTCATTGTTATATGACCCTAGTCTACTTTACTCTCTTTAATTAAAACGTACTAGACTGGCAGACGCCTTAGTAGACGATACGATTTTTTCTCGAATTCGTTAACAATCCTTGGCACTTGTTCATCTACGAGATCGGGAGTATTTTAATTTCGAATAAAGTTTTCCTTCTTTGAAATAATAAAAAAAATACATCTTTGACTCGGCTGCCTATGTTGTTTCTCGGAGTTCTTTTAAAGGGAAATCTTAAATATTAATTCATTTCGTTTTATTGTCCGTTCTGTTTCAACTTCGTTTTCTTAATGTTCACAAATGAAACCTACATGTTTGAACTATAATCATTAATATTCATTCGTAGAAGGGGCTGCTTCAGACACCACCAGCTAGAGCATTGTTCACGGAGTATAAATGAAATGAGATAATGACCGCGAGCGTTACAAACGATCCCTTTTACGCCGGGTGTCACGGACTTTGACTAAAATATGACCCTGCGGGAACACTCTCCGGAGAAATAATACGGTATTAAGAGCTCTAAAAGTATCAGACGGTATTAGCAAAATTTCGGCCGACGGTTTTCGAGTGAATTAACATTTTAACTAAGTAGGTAACCTACTATAATCTTCTAGGTAGAAATGAATATTGAGGTATTTTCATCATTTATTGTAAGTTTTGTGGTAAGCCATTTTTATTGTTTTTATTCAGTGAATGATATCGATAGTGATTGATATTGACGGGTCAAGTTTTTATTTTTTTGCTTTATAGGAAGAAAAGGTATTTCGATGATATCCTTGTGTTAAACAGATGTTGATGTGAAAACCTTGTCGCTAAGCGGAAAAAGCAAAGTGCTTATCCTCTTAACTGCTGTAATCGAGCAAATTTCGTAAACAACAAATAAATCAATGTAACGACTAGCAAAATACGGTGAAACTTTCATGATATTTTAGATCACCTTAAAGAAGATCCGACAGGGCCCCGAGTCTGCTAGCATTCCACCAGTAGTAAACATGTGGTCTCTAATATTATATTCGTGAATTCTTCATTAAATACCTATCGTATATGTAGGAATGGAACTTAAGGAGACAGCGTGAAAGGGAACGGTGTACTTGAGCGATGTTAATTGGTTGTGGAACGAGGACCGAATGGAAGAATGAGAGGAAAGACTTATGAATGAGGAGAGTGAACGAGAGAGAGGGACGACGACGAGATACGAAGAATAAAAGACGTACGATATTTATAAAAAATATAATAATTAAGAAGAAATTAGAAAAATACAAGATTAAACCGACCTGGTGTTTTTGTTAACAAAATCCACACACACTACATTTGGGGGCAGTGTCCAGGATTGAAACTGACAAACACCACGCCACGACGACATAAGATTGCAGGAAGATTTCAAGATTCATTTACGAAGCTACGACGTGAAGATGGAAAAGACGGAGGCTGTATCGGCAGCAGCTTTGTCAGCGGCCCTTACAAGCATAGATGGATTGCACAGCATTCCAAAGTTCGGCGGTGACGATAAAGACCACACATACTCATCGGTGAAGTGGTCACAAGATATCGAAGACAACGCGGAAATCTTCGGATGGTCGGCTCAGCAGAAGCTAGTGATTGCTCGTCGATCGCTAACAGGTACGGCAGCATTGTGGCTTAAGACGGAAAAAGTCCACAAAACCTTCGAAGAATTGAAAAATGCCCTACAGAAAGAGTTCCCAGAGACCATCAACACCAAGGAGATGCACGAGCTCATGGTGGCACGCAAGAAGAAGCGCGACGAATCGTATCATCAATACATGCTAGTGATGAAAGAAATGGGAAAAAGAGCCAAGTTTCCAGATTACGTGACGATACAATATATAATAGACGGAATTATCGATAACGAGGTGAATAAATCTATATTATACGGCGCCCAGACGTATCCAGTGCTGAAAGAGAAACTTCTTATTTACGAGAAAATTATGGAGATGAAGCCAAAGAGCGGCAAGCAGGAACACGTAGAAAGTAAAGAACCTGAAAAACATCAAAAAACATTCGCATCCAGTCGGCGGTGTTACAATTGCGGAGATGGGAGTCACATCGCATCAACGTGTCCGAACGGGTTGAAATGCTTTCGTTGCAATCAATTCGGCCATATTGGAGTGCATTGTACCAATCAAGATGCAGCAACGGAGACGAGATACGACGGAAGTTCCGGTGCATCGAAGCGAGATCCGCCTGCGCATCATTCAGCGACCGGTCATCAATCTCATTCGACGGGGAAGCAGACGGCCCAATCAGAAGCCAAGCAGCGATCCGCCATGTTCGGAGTAATGACGTCAGCCAATCAGGAGCAAGGAGTGAACGGCGGCCATGACGATCTGTCAAACGTCACTGTCAGATGTCACAACGTGTTGCTAAATTCAGACTCGACGACGAAAACAATAACAAACAGTTCGAACGCGAATAAAACGGTGATTATAGGCGATAAAAGTGTAATTGCGCTCATAGATTCCGGTAGTGATATCAATCTAATGACGGAACAATTCTTTGAGGTAACGGGTTTGTCAAAAATTAATGACGATACAATTATGTCGGGTTTTGGTCATGTTAGAATAAGTTCTTGCGGGAAAATCTTTTGTGACACGTATGTAGACGGTTGTTGTTATAATAACGTAATTTTTCACGTTGTACCGAAGCAATATATGCCATACGATGTAATATTAGGTCATGAATTTCTGAAGGATGTTGTCATGATTATGCGTGAAGGCTCAGTGCGAGTGTTGCCGAAAGAGGAAGAATGGCTGTCACATGTGCATTGTTGTGAGAATGTTGTTGACATTGCAGGTACCAGTGCGGTTAAGTCGGAAGATATGAGTCTTGTCAATGCATATACTCCAGTGAAGACGAAGGAAGCACCGTTGGAGCTCAAGATAGTGTTAAAAGACGATGTTCCCGTGGCTCAGCAACCAAGAAGACTTTCATATGCAGAACAGAAGAGGGTAGAAGTCCAAGATGACGAGGTAAATGCTATAAGACAGATTACATTGGAAGACGGAAAGCATTCTGATGATTGGATGGACTACGGTATAATATTCAAAGAAGAAGAGAAGCAGTTATTGGTTCCTAAGTCGACGGAAAAGAAGATCATAAAAAGAGTACACCAGAATGGTCACTTTTCGGCCCGTAAGAAGAAAAATGCAATTTCAAAAGATTTTTATATGAGACACAAGGATAAGAAGATTGAAAAAATTATAATAAGCTGTATACCAGGTTTACTAGCAACAAGAAAAGCAGGGAAACAGAAGGGGTATCTGTATCCAATGGAGAAGGAAGTAACGCCGGCATTTCAGTTATTGACAGGAGCGGAAATTAAGTGTAAACAAGACGTGGAAATACTACAACTTTTACAGAAAGAAACTATAGAACAATTTAACGAAGACAGAGAATGTTTAAGAGAGAAAGCTAAGATGCAAATACAGAAGGTTCAAGATGAGAATAAGGATACTTACGATAAGAAAAGAAAGAAGAGTTCCAAGTATGAAGTCAATGATATTGTTGCTATTAAGAGGACGAGGACGCAGTTTGGCCCAGGTCTGAAGTTGAAACCTAAATTCCTTGGACCATATAAGGTAGTCAAAGTCAAGCGAAACGACCGCTACGATGTAGAAAAGCTGAACAGCGACACAGAAGGTCCCTATAAGACTTCTAGTGCTGCAGATCTGATGAAAAGATGGCCTGTTGCAGATGATGATTGAGGTGAGTAAAAGATGAGTTATAGCAGAGTGTATGTATGAAAGAAGATGAATATGTAATAGAGATGATTTGATTAAGATGTTGTGGAGCCTTCCGCAGGTTAATTATAAGCCTGTAAGCTGTATAATGTTACAATAACTCTTTAAGCTGTATAATATTATTATAACACCACAAGCTGTATAATGTTGTTATAACTTTCAAGCAGTATTACGCTGTGTATACTAATGTAGTATTGAAGATTCAAAAACTAACATTTTGTTTGTTAATGTTTAATGTTAAAGGCAGTTGTGTTAATTTTGATGATGTTTGGTGAGATGGCATATTGTTAGAATATGTTAATGTGGCTGTAATAGTTAAGTGATTTTCTTTTGTTTTAAGGAATGGATGTGGATAAGTTAATTTTAAGAAGGAGACGTATGAGAAGGATATCAGCGAAGGATGCATGATTTCTGAGGACAGAAATTGATGTAGGATGGCCGAATGTAGGAATGGAACTTAAGGAGACAGCGTGAAAGGGAACGGTGTACTTGAGCGATGTTAATTGGTTGTGGAACGAGGACCGAATGGAAGAATGAGAGGAAAGACTTATGAATGAGGAGAGTGAACGAGAGAGAGGGACGACGACGAGATACGAAGAATAAAAGACGTACGATATTTATAAAAAATATAATAATTAAGAAGAAATTAGAAAAATACAAGATTAAACCGACCTGGTGTTTTTGTTAACAAAATCCACACACACTACATATATTCTTGACAGGCTTGTTTACAGTCCTCTGGCCGACCACATGCCAACCGGACCGTCAATAAATTTTTGAAGATAGTATTAGAGACCAGTTTCGCAATAGTTAATTGTTAGCAACTCGGCGCCCAGAAGGTATAAGCGGACATTATTCTGTTTCAAAACAAAATCCATTTCTGTAGTTATCTTGCACCCAAAGCAGTTTCGAATTTGACTTGCGTAAGAATTTACGACAGTTTTCGATCGATGTCCTTAGTTCACAGATCTCTTTGCCTTGCTTTGCAACCCCATATGATTTTTAATGGATGAACTCCAGCAGTTTATAGTTACATTGCAAATCTCTCTACTTACATAAACTCTGGCTTCCAAGCAATTAAAAGGATTACACGCGACCCGAAAAGGGAAGGAATTATAAAGGATTTTGCTGTACTTACTTATACCATGAATATTCTCACATCGGGCTTGATATTCGCAAAACTAACATAAATTGTACTTCTGAAACTATTATGAAATGAGTAATTTAGGCACTAAAATAGCGAAGAATCCCGTATCCTAATTGCTATAAAACGACAAAATACCTAGCCTATCCAAGCACTAGACTACACCTATTCTTATGTGATAATGAAAATGGCTTTTACTCATAGGTATCATGAAAGTTATTCATGATATAAGTATTGTTACTATTAACAGTACTCATGAAAAGCTACGTCCAGAAGTGTCACATGCCGCGCGAGGAAAATTTTCCTCGCCAAGTTTGACTTGCCTCACGTGAGGCAAATGCGCGCCCTGCCTCACCTGAGCACTCACATTTGCGTCGCCTAGTTTGGCAGTCGTGAGACAGAACTATGTCAAACGTGTCAAACTGATTGATCGGGTATACCTTTCCCTGTCTAGAGTGTCAGTTGCCTCGCCATTTGCCTCGCGCGGCATGCGACTGAGGCAAACGTCGTGCTTCGCGAGGCATGTGGGTGAGCAGCCTCGCGCGGCATGTGACACTTCTGGACGTAGCTAATGAAATATTTAAAAGCAAAAAAAAAAAAATTTAAGCAAGAGAAATGTGTCTTTATGTAAGGTAAGCAGTAAAAATACTATTCGTAATCATGCTTGCTATCATTAATCAAATCAGTAATCAGAGATATTATAGAATTACATAGTTGTGATAGAAATTAAGCTAATCAAAAGAATACGTCTTAAGAAAGCAGTCCTTGGTATTTTCTGTGCTGTGGTAGAACTAAGCATGAAAAGTATCGACAGAAAATTATTACCTAATAAATAAATTGAAGGAAACTCAATGCTCAGTATAGTCTCGGGATCGCAGCATGCGGCAATCTGTGGTCTCTGTCTACTCCCCTGGGATACAGGCGACAGTATTGTATATACGTACCTATGTAGGTATGAAGAAAAGCTGGCTGGCTAAACCACAAATGCGGGCTGCAAAGACTGGATAGAACGGACGTGTAAAGCGGGCAGAGGATAGAAATGCGATTCAAACATGTTTACGGTGAGTTTGTTCACCTGAAACGTGCTACCTAGGTGGATAACAATACTCCACCTACAGGCAAATAGAAACATGATCTGTTTATTTTTTTTATAAACATTTTTTTTTTTTTTTGTAAACAATTCTATCCCCGCTTGATGTTAAGCAGTTACTGTATCATGCAGTTACCGCCCCCGGAAGCCTACTCTATTTGCTATACCCGCAGCTATCACTTTCACACCACATTACCATGCTCTGACACTCATCAACAAAATCTTAGTTTGTGACAAATCCGTAGACCCATTCGCACACACAGAACCGAGATTCCTAGCTGCAGCTACCAGTTACTTGGAGTCCATTGACACTCCCAGCACAATAGTATGTGAATAGGTATGCACTATGCTGTAATTTTATTCTCATTCATTTTATTATTTGTTAATCAATTTTATTTTTATTTTGTATAACTTAATTCTGGATAACTATAACCTACCTATAACTTATATGTAGGTATATAATTATGTTAGTATAAGTTGGTTAATAAATAAATAAATAAAGTATCCTATAGATGCTTGTGATACCAAAGGCAACGCTCACATGTTGCTGAGTGGAAGGGAAGTGGGATACAGGGACGATAAGGGAGAGGGAACGGGTTTGGTTAGGATTGAGTTTGTTATAGAATTAGGCTGTAACTGTCTGTACCTTGAAAGGTTCCAACATAACATAAATAACGTTTGTAAAACAAGTAACCGCAGTGGAAATTATTTTTGATACAAACTTGATGAAACCGCTATGAAAAGATTCTCACGGAACGAACAAAAAACTAAGTCCACGCGATCAAAATAGAGATCGCCCAAAGCTGCATTCATTATCTTTGAGAGCGCTGATAAATATCAGAGATGTTAAAAGGTTTTTCTAAGTCAGAGGTTAGATACCTGCTTTAGTCTCAATTCATTGACGTCACGCCTCGTTTTAAGGATAGTCGTACCCGCAATCCGCGCGAGCCTAATTTCATAAGGCTGATACTAGAAATATTTTGAAATAATCTCTACGTATAATTACCAACAACAATATTGCCGAAGAAAATTGGAATACCTATTAAGCAGGCTATTTATTTTCTTATGATACAAAATCAACCCAAGGGGATCATTGTATTATTGCAATATTTATTTTATCTTCACCCTTAAGACGAGGGTTCGAAATTTGCTTGATTTTCTATTCTACTTTTTCTTTAAGTAAGTATGTGGACTAGGAATCTTATATTTAGATGTATGATTTTTGACTATATTATCTTGAGTATCCTTAAATCCAAATCACGATTTGATGAAATTTTCTCGATAAAAAAAATTTATGAAATGAGCTCTAATTATTTACAATTTTCCTTGCTACCACGATGTTTTTACGATTTAGATCACGAAATTATTTCTAAAACATAGCAAATAATGATATCTAAACTACCCTTCAACGATATTTTTAATTCATGAAGTAGTTTTTTTTAATTCAAGAAAATGTGGTTTGGCGCTTACGTTGTTTATTTCCGAGCGCGCGCACAATATCGCCATCTCACATTTTAAGTACTTGAACTAACCATGTCTCTCTCTAACTTTGTATTGTCAGTGTCCACTCGGACTTGTTCGACGTCGGACCTGTGAAGGATTTTTTAAAAAATATTACGAAAAAATATTACGGTCGTGCCACATTACAGGTACAGTACAGTATTTACAGTCCGCCGACGCCTATGATAAATAAATAAATATCCTTGGAAATTCTTTTACACATGACTACCTGATCCCAAACTAAGCAGAGCTTGTACTATGGAAACCAGATAACTGATACTAGACTACATATACTACTTTTTGTTTGTAAATACAAACTAAATATACACTTAATTACACCTAGACTCGGGACATGCGGACATGTTCATGCACACAAATGCATGTCCTGGGCAGGAATCGAACCTACGACCTGCACTGCAGCGTGATTTTCGTTTGCTTTTCCTTGTCTTGTGTAATTTCTTTTCATCTCTTGTCATTTTGTGTCATCTCTTGTCATTTTGTGTCATCTCTTGTCATTTTGTGTCATTTCATAGTTATTCGTGTCATTTCTGTAAAAACTCCCTATTTCGCTTACTGTTATATACTTGCAGCATGGTCTTGGGCCGACAGTGGGAATACATTGCTTGTCAAAACAATGGAGTCGCTTTATTGCGTTTGTTGTAGGTATGGATGGGCAAGTAATAAATATATCATACATCAATAAATTATCGTAAAAAACATTACAGATATGGATAGGAAAATGTTTGTCCGTCCTATTCAATCTATTATATTATAAACGAAAGTAACTCTGTCTGTTACCTTTTCACGGCTAAACCGCTGAACCAATGTTGATGAATTTTGGTATGGAGATAGACTGGGTCTTGGCGGAGAACATAGGCTACTTTTTAGGGTTCCAAAGGGTGCTAACGGGACCCTATTACTAGGCCTACGCTGTCCGTCTGTCTGTATGTCCGTCTGTCAGCGCGGGCTGTATCTCACGAACCGTAACAGGTAGAGAGTTGAAATTTTCACTGAATGTGTATTTCTGTTGCCGGTGCAGAACAAATACTAAAAATATAATAACATTTAAAAATAAATATCAAGTCTCAAACTTGATATTTTTGATGTGTTTATTCTACGGTGGTACGGAACCCTTTATGTGCGAGTCCGACGCCTTCAGATCTTATGAATGTTTTCTTGAAATAAATATAGTGTATTTTAAGTAATTAACTGGCCAACCCTCAGGTCCTACCTACCATGTTAGGATCTTTTTCGTTCTAGCGGGTGTAAACCGTGATTTAACGAGTTAATGTGATAATTTTTGTATTTAAATTATTCAATTCAATGTATTTGTTTCAGACATAGTCCAATATTGATTATTAAAATTATTATAATTTCACAATAAATATAAAACAATAAATAAAAGTAAAATTAAATTTAAAAAAAAATATATTTTTTATTTTTCATGTTTTATCATTAAAATACAATATAATATAACATAAATTAAAATAAAATACAATAAAATAAAAACCTACCCCTAATTAAACAAATACCGTCCGCGTGGGATACTGGCTGCATGTCCTCCCTGTATTCAAGCTGTTCCTGTTGTCAAGCGAATTTTTTGAGCAAGGAAAGAGCCAGCCCTCTTGTCACCTGTGGCGGTAACCAGTCTAAGGGTGATTTTGATAGATAAAAAAATAAAGATAAAAAGATAAACAAAAAATAAATGCATGGTTAAATCAATAAAATTAATAAAAACTGAAAATTAAATTAAAAAATAAATTAAATATGGTAAAAAAAAATATTATGACACCGCTGATGACTTCATGATCGGCATCGAAGTTAAGTACCAAAGTATTCCTTTGCCTACGAAACATGAAAAAGATACTCATATCCGGCAGTCAGTCACTGACACAGAGTATGTACCCGACTACGGTGGGCGGAGGGTTATGATTTTGACCGATATGTATGTATGTTCATCTGCTCCCGTATAACGTCCAAACTATTTTTATCATAATAATTTGACTAATGAGATATCGTTGGACGCGTCTGGATCGTCCGCTGGTTATAGGCTATTATACGATCGAAATATTGTTATACGTATCTATCAGCATATTGTAGGTATCGTTTGTCTTCTTTTGACTTACTTTGTCTTCAGCAATAAAAACAACATAGAAATTAAATTATTTTTTTCAAATACACTCGACATAAAAATCCCATATAAAACGAAAAAAATATATTTGAATATTTTCATCCATTTCATCTATTTTAAAAGGTGCACTGGGACATATTATTTTAATTGTACGAATTAAACAATATTGTTCCTTCAAAAAATAACTGTACTATAGTCTACTCCATAGCTGTTCTGTTCTAGCTAAGCGAGAGGGATATATCCTTCGGCAGCTCACGCGACGCTAGCCACACCCCGAAACTAAAATTCATTTTTTTCTTGTATCGTCTTAATAATATTTCGCTCCCGGTTCCGAAGAGCAAACAGTTGCACAAGAGAAGCGTCTCATGTTAATTCAGATAATTAACCGACGCATAACTAGATTACTGTTAATTAACTTATCTCAAGCATCCCTCGGGCGAATTAAGATACACATTTATTTTTACAGTAGGCACATTTTAACAGAAGAATCTTATTAAAATGTAGTATTATAATATAATATTAGACCTTTTGTCCCACTCCTGGGCACGGGCCTCCCCACAATGCAAAGGGGGAGTTTAGTATTATTTTTGTAAAAAAAAAACGATCGTTTGGTGAGGTTTACTTAAATAAATAATTCATTGAGTTCAGTCGCCTGCACGTATTAATATGGTAACGTTTCCAACATAAGGTGATCTTTCTTAATTACGGGCGTTAATACTAAAGAGAGCTCAGCTTATAGTGAAAATGTAACAATAGACATGCATGCGACCGTAAAAAATTTAATAAAACGTTGGTAAAGAAAAATACGACAACACTGTAAGGCTTGTCACTTCGAACTTTCGGTAGGAATACAACAGATGACAGATGAGTTATTAAATTACCTTACAATAATGAACTGACTGACATTTTCAGGTACAGATAGGTACCTACGCAAAGACAAAATTTTCTATTACCTAAAATTTGATTAGACGATGTGATTATTAGGAACGTTCCGTTACTGTTCGCAAATTCGGGTTTCAAAATTAAATCGGTGCTTGAAAGGACCGTTAATCCCGATTGTCCATCTATCTATTAAACCGTTATAGGCAGTCGGTGTGAACAGAGTGATAACCGACCTCAATATAAATTCAGAAAAGGCTACAAAGAAGAGGACTTTTCATAAATAGAAAAATCGATATCCTTAGAAAGCTTTCAGTGAGAGCTATATCTGAGACTTCTGTATATGAATCCAGACATCCGACGGGCCCGTTAGCGTGGTTGGCGTGGAGGCGCCTTTCACGATGCAGGTCGTAGGTTCGATTCCTACCCGGGACATGCATTTGTGTGCATGAACATGTCTGTATGTCCGGAGTCTGGGTGTATATGTATATTAAGTATGTATTTACAAATAAAAAGTAGTATATGTAGTAATATCAGTTATCTGGTTTCCATAGTACAAGCTCTGCTTAGTTTGGGATCAGGTAGCCGTGTAATAAAAAAAAAAGAAGACAAATTCAATATAAGTAGGTACACTTGATATCTAGCGCCATATTTAATCAAAAGAATATCGAGTGTTAGTAACAAGAGTGTTACAATCTCTCGTACAACAAACTATGTAGAACCATCATTACATGTACTTATCCACAGGAACAGAAAAAAATCTCCTTATGGCTGTGACTTGTATCACGAAATGTACTTCGTAGATTTGACCATCAATAGACGTGTCTACAACATGTACATGCCGCGCGAGGCTGCTCACCCACATGCCTCGCGAAGCACGACGTTTGCCTCAGTCGCATGCCGCGCGAGGCAAATGGCGAGGCAACTGACACTCTAGACAGGGAAAGGTATACCCGATCAATCAGTTTGACATCGTTCTGTCTCACGACTGCCAAACAAGGCGAGGCAAATGTGAGTGCTCAGGTGAGGCAGGGCGCGCATTTGCCTCACGTGAGGCAAGTCAAACTTGGCGAGGAAAATTTTCCTCGCGCGGCATGTGACACTTTTGGACGTAGCTATTGACTATCAATATCGTTATTGATTTGACCTATTCACACAAATATATTACAGTGTAGATAGATAGATAGCACGATTCGAATTCCAATTATATTTCAGCCCCGCTCTGGTCGCGGACACAGTTTAATAAATAATCGAGTCTGGTCCATCCCGCGGGAACCCTGTAGTTTCTCTATGCCCATACCAAGTATCGTTTTAAAAATTGCGTCCATAGCATTGATATTTTATTTCAGCAGATGTGGTAAGTACCTTCTTACATCGCAATCACAAAACTTGTGGTCAGTTCACCACTGCATGCAGCGAAATTCACACATTTGTTATCGCACTAGCAATTCGACAATTCACCGAAAGATGAGCGATATTGGCAATATCGACATGCTTTAAACGTACGAGCCACTAACTCGTACTGTGTCGATGGACTCTGTTTACTAGGACAAATTAATTTCGACAGTCGCGTGTCTCCATATTCTTGGTATCTGGTCCATATTAATCAATTTACAATTGATCAATGTAATTGTAGATCAGCGGGTCTAACTGTGCTAACAATATTGCTTATGAATTGCAATTCCAATTCATCAAATGAACCGTTTTGCATTTCATCTAATTTCGGTAATATGGGCACAGATGAACCGCGATTCACGAGCAATTCTGCTCCATAGACAATTTCATATCTGAATCCTTTTTTTTTTAAATTTGTTTTACTGCCCTAGATACAAGCCCTTTAGAGCCATGGTATTCAAGGTTGCTATAGAAAAACGATAAAATCCATAAAGTTATGGTTGAATTTATTTTGATCTTATTTTATTAAGAATAATTGCTTTTGTAAAAACATTAATTAGATACGTACATAAAATACATTATAAGGTATAGTAACATCTTTAAAATTATTGAAAATCGGGCAATTTTTTTTTGTTTATTCACGTTTAATGGTTTTTGTAGTTCGAAATGGCACCTATTAGGTACCTACTTGACGGTATCCGCTGCGCTATATGATTCACGATAGAGACGCAGTAGGTAGGACTTCAAGCCTCCCACTCTGACTGAGCTGGTTTTCCTGTTAAGTCCGGCCAGCCAGACGCTCCGTCTTGCCTGCGTAGTCCAGTTTGTGCAATGATGACAAAAAGGCGGAATGGACTATGCAAACCTCCCTCAGTAGGTAGATATCACTGAGAGCTCGTCATCTTTGACTATACCTTTGTGACTTAGGCCGGTCTCATACATACGGAATTCCGAATCGGAATCCCGTTTCGAAATATCGAATCGGTGGTTCCAAACGCAGTAAATTCATGTCATCCATCCATCAATGTATGGACGTATCGCGTACGGAACCACCGATTCGGAATTCCGTATGTACCTATGTGGCCGCCCTTAGGTACTTTAAAGAAAAATACTAGGTACCTACCTAGGTACCTTACGTTAACACTGGCTATATGAGAGAACGAAGCCATAAAAAAAATCCCTATCGTACTTACGAGGGATTTTTTTATCGTTTTTCTTTTTTTGTTATGTCTTTGCTCTCTCATATAGCCAGTGTCAAGTATAGGTAGGTAACTAGGCATAAGTTTTGAAATGTGTCAAACACAGATAAGGCTCTTTTGGCTATGCCTACAAAATACCCCCCAAACCCTGTCAATAAAGTGGCGGATACATTATTGACAAATTACCTTTTACAAATCATGATTCACCACTTTTGTTCCAATTACCCACACTCAGAACATAATATTATTAAAATTGATAATTCTATCAACCTTACACATTATAATTCAAAGAAACTAGAGTTTAGGAAATTAAAACAAAAATGACCACATCACTTTTTGGCGGGAAGAGGAAAAAAAAAACACTTTTCCACTTTTCCACAACCCGCCTTAAAGTTGTACATTGGAGTTGTTTGTACGAAAACTAGAGGAGACAAACTATCTTCATAGGTTATGATAAATAGGTATGGTACCTATTTCCTATATATAAGTTTCTCTCTGACCTATTTGTCATTAAATTGACATTGACAATTTGCAACATTGCAATTCATCTTTCTTCGTGGACCATATTACCAATTTCATATAACTGTCAAATAGATGAATTGCGATTCATAATATGAATTGCTTGGGAGTAACCATCTTACGATTTCGGTGAATCATATTATGATCATAAAGTGATTCATTTTTGTGATCGAGTTAGCCCCACAGTAATAATTTACATTATTTTTCTAAACGTATCCATCCACAATGTATTACTTATAATAAAATTGCGCAAATATTTTAGAGAAAAATACTAGGTATAGTACTGCGCGTATCCCGCCAGTGCTTATAAGATACATAGTCGGTCGCGGATTCGATCTCGGCGCATTCTGTTACGCAACCACCGCACTCCATGCACTTGACATAGGAACCCAATGACCTAATATTTATTATCTATTCGATACATGTAGGCTAACCGTAAAAGCGAGGGAATTTTAGTTATAATAAATAAATAAGTACATAGACGCAATAGTGGACACACGTCATAGATACATAAGTACCTACTAATATTGTAAGTATTTATATAAAATATTATTTCTATTTGTAAGTTCATAAAAAAAATTGTTTAAACAGTTTACAAAACTCTGAAACATAAAACATCTAATAATAATTTTAACCACTGAAATATTACTTACCTCAACTTTTAACATCCGTACATTCAACCAAACACCGAAGAAAAAAGTGCATAAAATGTCACTGAAAAATTAATATCAGTCCCAGTCTGTAACGGCGTGCACGCACTTTTAACGGAAAGTTTATTTTATTTGATCGGCGCGGGTAGGCGAAAGTTGCGGGCGGGCGGAAGAGCGGGTGCAAGTATCGCACGCCGCCCGAGAAGTGGCGGGCCAGGGTGAAGGCGGGGCGGGGGGCGGCGGCGCAGGGGGTACGGTATTATCGAAGGGCGCATGCGTCTTCCAACGTCCGCGCCCGGACGCTGACGTCACACGAGATCGGGATCCGCCAGAGTGCCGCCCGACTCAGAGCTCATCCCCGACACCCCCATTTCGCATGCACCGCTCCGCTCAGCCTATTCGTGACTCATACCGAATTCACACTACTATGGGAGAAGTCATGTTATACTACACTCTAATCAATAGCTTTCACGCAAATTGTAAACAGAGGTTCTAGGAAAGCCTTCCGTGTGTCTCTCCGACATAACGGGACATACAACGCACTGTTTTGTTACCATACTAGCATAGGTAGAACTGTTTAGATTCGTTAGGCAGCTGTATCGGTATCGTAGGGATTTATAATTTCCCCGAAGAGGTTTTAACCGATAAATTAATATTGAATTCTATGTATAAACAAACTACTGAGTTCATTAAAAAATACAAGCAGATAATAACTTTTTTACAATACGTATTTGCCCAAAGTACAAAATTTAACTAAGATTTTTTCCGGATTTTAAGACATTAGACAGAACCGTTCACAAAAATTCTTCGAAAACTGGTCATTGTTTGATTAGTTAAAATCTCTGACAAAACTTTTTTATTGCCTCAATTTTCCCTCCGTCCAAGAATGGCGAAAGAACAGGGCGTTATAATCGTCTGCGGTTGTTTGATATCCCAATTAAAAATAATCTTAATTTCTTTCTGCTTTTGTGTAAAGAATTCAGACATTTTTGTGGAGAAAAAACTCGTAAAGCTTTCCTAAAGCAAGAAAATCTGACCGTCTTACCTTACGTTAGAATGATCTTGGCTAGCGACCCCAAATTCTCGACCAACAAACAATCTTATAGCAAATTGTTTAATTGTGAGCTTTGATATAATATTTTAGCAGATAGGTATGGCACTTTCTGACATAGCAATCACTAAACTTGTACTCAGCGTACCACATGCAGCTAAATTGACACATCTATTATCGCACTCACAATTCGACTATTAACACATAAGAAGGCATTATTCACCAGAATATGTGCCGTATTGGCAATACTGACATGTTGTCAACATTATTTTCCGCGAGTGACTGAGTCGTACTGTGTCGATGGACTCCATTAAATAGGACAAACTATACTATACTATACTATATACTGTTAAAATTGTATGTTTCTAACACCAGCGGTATGAGCTGTGCACGTCTAGACAGACGGACAGACAGTCACACAGACGGCCAGACGGACAACGAAGTGATCCTATAAAGGTTCAGTTTTTTTTTATTTTGTTAAGGTACGGAACCCCAGTTTTTTTTTTGTTGTATTTCATATTACTTGTAACAGATGACGCTTACAAATGACACTGAATAGAAATTGCCTGTTTAGATCATTGCGTGTCAGCGCCAATATGGCGCCAGCAAAACTCGCTCCAAGTTATAATTGCTAAATTAATATTTCACCCGTGTTTGTTGACGCGCGATTTCGGCCACAAAGAAAATTATTGTCGTATGATCCCTTTGTAAGTGCATCGTATTTTGCGGGACGTTAATTATATTAAATTGTATTTGCTAGGGCTCGTGAGGGCTGTCTGTATATTGCATGTTGTTAATGTAATCCCTGTTTATTCAGCACTAAATTGCGGGGTCTTACTTTTTTTATTTAGAGTTTGTGCCTGATCTTAATCTAACGTTTTTACTATGTACAGAGTTAGAAAATATTAGCCCTTTTAACTTCCCACTCCCGGGGTCGGGGCTCCCCTCATTGTGTGGGGGATTCAGGTCATAATCCACCTCATTGGCCAGTGCGGGTTGGTGAATATCACATATCTTTCGAAAATTTGTATGATTTTATAAGACTTGCAGGTTTCCTCACGATGTTTTCTTTCACTGAAGGCAAGTGATAATCATATTTATGTTATAATGCGCACATGAATTTAAAAAATCTAGAGGTGTGACCCGGAATTTGAATCCTGGATATTAAGCCTGCAAGACGCGTGCTTAACCAATCGGCCATCAATGCTTTTCTACAACGTATTATAAAATATTTATTAAATATCAAGTTAATCTTAAGAAATTAATATAACAATCGGCAACGATAACAAAAAAATCCTTAATAATGTAAAAACTTCAGATTACCTATTGTATTCTCACACCATGGATAATGTGGACAAGAGATTTTATTTCCGTTGGCAAAAGCAAACAACATAAAATCAATTCCCCACGACTGTGACACAATGCAGTGCATTTGCGGATGCGTCTTTGATTAGCGAGACGTACACAACATAATATGCCGTGTCGGTATCAATTCATTCACCTAACAGATTGACTATATTGCTATGCATATTATACCTAACCACAATAATGATGAAGTTTCAGTTATCAACATTCAAATAATTAAAACATTCTTATTGCATTTCAATAGTAAACATTTAAGTAGTCAAGTTTTGTTACCAACAGAGTGGACGCTCAAATTTCACAAGAGTCCTCAAGACGATCAAATCTTTTTATATCACAGTCCTCTTCCAAATAAATAATTCGTTTTTATTCCGAACCAAAATACAAACATCGTTCTCTTTGATAAATTGTCCCTATAAATGTAATTTTATTGAAGGGCAGTCCCTTCATTCGGAATTTTCTACATTCGGGAAGTTGTATAAAGAAAACGATGTAAATACGCCGTTTTAAATCCTCGGGACACGCAGTGTGGGCTGATTAAAATTTTATGAAATGGAAGATATGTACATATCGTGAAATTAAATTAAATCCTCGACAATTTTGTTCCTGCTGACACTGCACAGGAATTGGTGGTCCATCGGTTTTCTAGATTACTTTAGTAATCACTTGACTTGCTATTTAGGTACTTGATTACGTTATTAGTAATGCTGTAATCTTGTAGTAAGTTATTAACTATTTGGTTTCCTGTGCTTGGTGTTTACATTAATGATTTCGTATAATGATTATTTATTACTTTATTGCTCATTTACTTCGACTTTTTACGAACCTTCTATTATTAAGATCATAGAATCATTTGAAAATACAAATAGAAGAGTATTAAGTAGTAACTGGATTCGTATTCCCAACTGCCCACTGAGCCTCCCACACAGTCATATTTTCTCCTATTTGACTAGTGCGAGCGTAGGCACTCTGTAGATTAAAAAGGTTTGGTAATCTTTAGTTATGCTCCTAGCTAGTAACTATATAGCCGCTCTAACTCTTATCAATATGTACATACGAAAACCTAAGCCCAGACTGTCTCGGAACGCACATTAAACCGCATCTTACCGTAACCCTCCACACTATAAAGGCGTTTGATATCTATATAGCACACGCAACATCGGCAGAGTTGAGAGCCTCAAGCCTCTATTATACAGTAGGCATGTTAAAGGGGCAAAAGGATGTATTAAAACGTTTAGACAAAGGTACTAATTAAGTGTTTCCAACCTCTCCTAATGAAGACACTGACCCTTTTGAACAAAAGTGAGAGAATTTAGCGAGCGTGAATCGGAGCGTCCACACATACCGAGGAGCCGCATTTAGTACTTTGTTTCGCTCTGATTTCACGTAATGTGTACATGGTCAGCCATCAAACTGATTGCTCGGATACATCCTTCTTTGTGTTTGCCTCGCGGACGCGCCAAATTACTTCCGTAAAAGTTTAACAACTTCTCGATACCTTTTCATCATCGATCACAAACTTCCACACGTTTTTCGATATACGATATTATACCGATTTTCTTGCAATATTCGTGCCTATATCCCATACACATTATGTTTATAAAACTTCACGTCTGGTGGCTTGCCCCCTGCCTTATTTAGTAGGTTATACTTAGTAGAACTGACGATAAATAAATTACAAATATTACACTTTCACTCTGGAGTTTCAGAGTGTTTGGTATGTTTACCATAATTATGTTAGCTTAGGAGCACCACGGTAACAGAATTCGTAGGGGTGGTTTTAATTGCTTTATAATAATTAGTGTTGTTAATTTTCGAGTTATATTTTTAGGTAGCTAAGGCTTTGATCATTCGTATGGTGAGATCATTATTATCACCGCATTCAGTTTTATATCCTCCTTAGTCCAATGCACAGATATATTACGGTAGGTACTAGCGGACTAGCTTTTTAAACATAAATTAGATAATCGGGATGATTTCCAGTTCTAGACATGAAATACATATTATTACGACTAGACGACGAGCATGTTACTCCAGGGATAATATAATCAAATAAGTATAACTTCAATAATGCCTAATTACTCGAATCTAATCACGTCTATTATTAACAGCACATGAGGGGCTCACTAAAACTGTTACCTTATTCATTCGCCCCGCCGCGCCTCTGGCGTGAATATAACGACGTTAAATAATGTTACGTTTTCTACTCTGCCTATACCTATTAAGACATCGGTTCATGTTGTAATATACGAAGTATACTTAAAACCCGATAAAATAATTAACCACTCTTATAATATTAAACAAAATGTACGGTTCCAAACTAAGCAACGCTCGTATACTATGGCTACCATACAATGAACTGGGGGCGATCCCAGTTACTTCCAGACCAGATCCAGACTTGTTCCATATTGGATTTAAATTTACTCAGTCATCGGATTTGCCAAAAAAGCACAATGGTGTGTTTTCCTGCGCCCTCTATATCATTTCATAAAGTTTCTACATCAAACCTAATTAAAATTTTAAAACAAGTTAGCAATGCTAGGCAAAGTCGTAAAACACGTCCTCTATATCCAGTTTGTACAAATACTAGCGAGGTAGAGCCTAGGTAGAGCTCTTCTCAGAACTCCGAAGTAGTGAAAGTGATTGAATTTTGTATTGTCTCTACAGATGGCGCTGGTCGCTATCTTTATTAAGTAGGTAATATTTTGTTTACTTGGTTCTCTACCTACAACATTGGAATGTTAGTACATTGATATAAACCGTAAACCACTTATTATCTAGTGAAACTTAGGCCTTAATCGATTTATAATTATATATTTTTATTTTTGACCCTGGGCGAGATTTTTAAGGGAAACCTCATTATTTATTGTATTTTAAAGTTTTGTGGCCTGATTCATTTTTATGTTGGATATCACATTTATCAGTTCAATGCAAATTACAAAATTATATGTGGTGACCTATACTTAAATAACTCTCCATGTGAACCAAAGAACATATTTTTTAGAACACATAAAAAACAAACCACATACTAATTCAAGTATTTAATTTTTTCGCGACACAATAATAATGTCAAACAAATCGTGCCTCACACACGTTGGCACGCGAATACCTGTTCCTAAAATATTTATTATCGTCACTATTGAATGAGTATTATTAAGTAATATAATACATGTGTATAAAATTGGAAAGAAACTTATACCCTCGCGACCTTGCCGTTCACTACATGCTCACTAGGCAGGTATTTGGCGGATCTCGTGTTGTTCGACTCGACTCCGGTTACAGCCAAATGCCAATATCACTCATACAATACTGTTCCAGGTATATGAGACACGGACCTTCGAGGTGTTTCTAGAGAATTCTCTAATGTCGACTAACCAAGTTCTATTTATTGAGAGTTCTAGTAATTTATGGTAAACATTTTCAACAAAAAATATAAAAACGCCTCATTAATGTGTTATTTTAGCAGATATGGAACCTCCTAACATTGAAATCACCAGACTTGAGCTCAGCGCACCACTACATGCAGCGAAATTCACCCAGTTGTTATTTCTCTCGCATTTCAACTTAAAGGCATTTTAATGCGTACTATTCACCAGAAAATGAGCCATATTGGCAATAACGACATGTTTTCAACATTATTTTCCGCGAACGACTAAGCCATACTGTGTCCATGGACTCCGTTTAGTAGGACATACTATTTTGAACAGACACATGTCTCCTTCTTGGTAATGTTTTTAGAACGCCTTGTATTTTACTTGCATATAAATTATACTTGTATTATAACAGGAAAACAACTTTTGACTTTAATAGTCTTTGATAATTTGTTACGAGAGTTGTCTAGGTGGTCAATATAGGATTTCCAGGATTTAGTTTTAGCAAGACGTAATTATGTGTCTTCAGCAAAAAATCTGATTAGCGCTTATTAATTTAGTTCAACCATTCCTATTATTACAATGATTCCCAAGTTTTCTTTCAAAATATATGCAAGATCAATCACAATAACTCTATCTGTCTACTCTGTCGTAATTTTTGATACTTAAAGCCGCCAGGGCCTCTAGTCTCTTAACAATTGTCCATTACGGAACCACCGGTCTCTCATATTATCCAGATTAATTATTAGGCCAGAGACTGCTAACAGATGACCGACAACTTGCCGACCACCAAGAATTTGCGATTTGCAATCAAGAATTTACGAAGTTAATACGTAGCAATTATTTTGTAACTGCGATCATCCCATCCCACTAATATTATAGATGTGAAAGTTTGGATGGATGGATGTATGGATGGATGTTTGTTACTCAATCACGCCAGAACGGCTGAACGGATCTGGATGAAAAATGGCACAGAGATAGATTATAGTCTGGAATAGCACATAGGCAACTGTTTCTTTTTTTAATTATACGCGGTCGAAGTCGCGGGCGGAAGCTAGTCAATGATAAATCCTTATTTCATAAGCTGATCATACATAGAACCGTATCAAACTACTGACTGCCATAGCATAACACCATTCTTATTTAGCGAGATAATCGCATACGTCATAATTCAGTCTTTCTATTGTATTGCCTCTTCCATATCTCAGCGCATTTTTATCTTCATAGTCCTATTCTGGAATAACGCCAAAATCCGCTTTCCGGCCTAGCTACTTCATATACAACCGTATCGAGATTAATACTTTCTCGCATGAATATTGAGTTAATTTTTTCATAAAAGACAAACAACCAACACGATACCATTCTCAAAATATCGAAGGATTTCAGATTAGTGAAGAGTCAAAATCTTATCTAAACTTTAATTTAGATTATTTGTTCTAAGTAGATAAAACAGGCAAGCAGGCTTTTAAACATCCAATGAGCTACTTATACGATACAGATCTTTAAAAGAGAGTTGCCTAAATTAGCCACCTACGATTAGTCGTACTTAAATACGTGCAAGGTCCATTGATTTATTGCTGACAGAAATTAATTACTGCCTCATTATATCCGCGCATTAATTTGATTCAATTATCCAAATATGATTTACAAATAAATTATAACACCTTTAAGTTCACGTTTTTATAATAGGTGTAGATAGTCTGTCTTTTGCACGTTCTATCGTACATAATTAACGAATTCTTGTAATTTGATATCAAATGCATTTTGACATCCTTGACATTGATAGTTTGACTACTATGTTTTTCTCGAATACGCGAATACAATTAAATCTAAGAATATTAGCTACGGCAAATAAAAATTAATAATAGTATAATTAAAAGATTGTATGGTGAATAACAACTTTAGAACTACTGTTATAGCGATTTCGTGGTTATTGAAGTTTTATTCACATTATAACCTATAAGTAGGCCTTTTTAGTGGTCCGTACCCAAAGGGTGCCAACGGGATTATTAAGCCAACGCTGTCTGTCCGTCTGCCCGTCTGTCAGCGGGCTGTATCTCACGAACCGTAATAGGTAGACTTGATTTTTTTTTGACACAAAATGTGTATTTCTGTTACCGCTACAACAAAAAATACTAAAAATAAAATAAAATTTAAAAATAAAGGCGGTCCCCATACAAGAAACTCAATATTATTGACGTTTTTATTTTTTATAAATAAGCACCAAATTACGATACGTGGTTTTTTATTAAAAAAGGAACAAATAAAGAAGAGGAAAGGAAAATTAAAACATATTTAAGTACTTCTACTAAATGAAAAGGTTGACAATCGCGTCACCACATAAGAATTCGAAAGAATTGCAGAAAATAGTGATGCGAACGACACGACAAATCTTCGGCACACCCCAACAAAATGACTAAATACTTTAACAATCAACATTCCTTTATTACTAACGCCAAAAATATAAATAACAGAGGTGAAACAATACAACAGTGACCTTTCACGTGGCATGCGTTATATCTGTGACTAAATAGACAAACTTATGCTGATCTCACCTAAATGTCACGAACACTGAGTAATGTGGTAACGTCGTGTATGACATGTTAGATGACGTTGACTAAATAACCTATAGTCATATAGTAATTATGTTTTGACTTTCTTAATGACCGTGAGGCAGACGTGGCAATGAGCGGCTCGTGCTCATAATAATGCTGGTGAGGACTAATGAAGCTTTGACTTTTTAATAATTGATCCCATTAGGAAACTCTAGTAAAGGCCAACGTAAAGGTAATTATGGTGTCTGTCCCGTTCAGGGTGCGAAACTTTGTGTTCTTTGTTCACACCTAAAGTTTTTAACCCCTCGAGTGATGCGTGCACATACGCATGTGCATAAGCTCAATAGAAAATGTACTGACTTTTTTTTTTTGAGCATTCCACGGGTTAAAGTTGATTTTTGTATAAAGAAGTTAACTGTTTTTTGGTCTTTACCCTACATTTATTGTAGTCCGTCCAAATCCGGAAAAAGGACACCGGCAACCCTTCACCGTCATGCATCCGATTACTTTCAATGGGACAACCAAATAGCAATCACTCATTTTTTTATTATAAGGGCTTTATTTCAGTACAAATAACGTTTATTCTCGACATAAATTGTATTTTTGGACACTTTCCGTAGAATATCTGTCAAACCGTCAAATTTATATGGTAAATAAAAGTTATCAGATGATTCTGAAAAATTTCCTAAGTAATATAGACTACTTGCTTTGATTGCTATATCTATACATTTAATTTTATGATATACGGTATACCTACCTACAAAGTTATATATGCCAGTAGATATCACGTATATAACAATCAGGAAGGCAAGGCACACAAAAACTAGCAGTAGACAGGAAGCCTTGCCCATTGGCCGCTGGTATTCGCAACAGTATACGGGGAATAAAATTAAACAGCACATGTCACAATCACTTGCAATGAATTGCTATATTTGGAGCACTTGTACAAGTACATTCAGTAATATTTATCGATATTGGACTTGATTTTATAATTAAAATAATTCCAAGAGATATTCTTGCCTGCAAAAAAATGTTTGTTCCCTATATGTAGACCACGTTCTTGTTTTAGCAAAATCTTTGTTTGTTGGATAAAGATTTTAGAGCAGCGTCACTGAACTTTACCTTCATAGTGAAAATATAATTACAGCCATAAAAGTAGGTAATAAAATTATTTATGTTTCACTTTTACATAAGTCAATGTAGGCATCTTTGCCAATCCTTCACACCGTAATGTTTCAGAAAATCTAGGCCATACGTGGGTGAGTTCACGTGGCGTTGATTAAGCCCCATAGAAAATTAACACCACTCTGTTTATTGTCACCAGTAACACCGATTTTTGCGTATGCGAAATAACACGAGCCAAAATGTACCAAGCTTTATTCAAACATTTATTAAATTCAATCTGAATAAAGCAGGATCAGATAATTGAAAAAACCACTTAAATTATTCTTATCATTTACAGAGTACATGGCATTGAGTTGTTATTTCCTTCTCGCGTAATAAATATTAAGGCATTACAAGCAAGCTAAAAATAAACAAGTAAATCTGATTTTAAAGTGTATTGATTCTGCACATGCCTTAATCCCTATACCTCATTCCAATGACGCCTAAAGATAAGCACTTGACACGTATACTTTAAATGTTAGCCACAAAAACATTACCAATAAAGAGGGACATGTGACTGTACAAATTAGTATGTCCTACTAAACTGAGTTCATGGACACAGTACGACTCAGTTATTCGCAAAAACAAGCCTGTAATGCAAATATAGCTCATCTTCTAGTTAATAATACGCATCAAAATTCCTTTAAGTTAACTCTCGAATCGCTAGTGCGATAGCAGAGGTGTTAATTTCGCTGCGTCTAGTGGTACGCTGAGCAAAAGTCTAATAATTGCAATGTTAGGAGTTACCATATCTGCTAAAATAATACATCATGGCTAACCATAATGGAATCAGCTGGTCAAGAGTATTTTAAAACGTGCTCAGATATACCTACTCTATTAATCTTAATGGACGCAGTGTCATTATAAAAACATAAATCAGTCCACATATAATTTGGAACGCAGACGCGCCTAAAACGAGATCATATTTTCAAGACGTGACCCCTGTGCTGTCAGGTGTCACAGAAGATGGAGTATCGCTCCAAATTATAGCGCTACTTATACCTGTAGTAGGTATTTAAAAGGTCAGATTTCCGTGTCACTCCTAACATTTTAAAATTTTTATCATTTTATTGCGTACTTATGCTTATTATGGTGAATTTTGTATTTTGCTCATACTAATGTTGAAGTGGACAGAATTTTAATCGTCATAAAGACATCTTAATTGGGAGATAATGTGCGCTACCGATCAAAGACATCAGATAAGAAGTATTTTCCTTCTTTTTGTGTTCAATTAATTCGCTATCTGCTGTTTACTTATTTAAGTTAAACATAAGGTATACAATAAACGCGCCTTTTCGTAATTTCCTTTTCGTAATCGCCCCCAGTCCACTTTACCACCGTTATATTTGGGGTGTTAGTTAAGCGATATTTATTATTTAGTACTTGGTACCTAAACTTTGCTAGATAAAGCCTCTTTCAAAATAAGCTAGCTGGCATAAAATCTTTACTGTGCAATTTTTTTATAGATCTCCTTGCTATAGGTAGGTACACAACAAAAACTAGCCAAGTGTAAAGGTTAGATCTAAATCTACACACTCTATAAACAGAACTATGTTCAGCCAAATTACGAATCGGTCGATATATCTATTAGGTTTCCTAATCGATGCGGGCGTATCAACTGTATCAGTGTATCAGATTATTCGGTTGCGTACGAGGCCGATTTGGGCACGAGCGCGCCTGGCACCGCTCCGTCACATCATACACAATACGATTGATGCAAATGCAAACCCTTAAGCACTTGCAACACCATAGACAGTTTATTATAGAATTAAGATAAAATAAAGACTCTGACCACCACATTAGAGGTTGTTCGCGGGCCGGGCCTAATAGCACCCGGACTATAAAAAAAACACTAAAGACAGTAGGTTTCTTTACTCAACAACAAGAATCCTTTAGCATTTTGGCGCTAAACACCAATTTATTAGCTAACGTTCGATTAACCTCGGCACGAGTTAAATTTGTAACGATAATGCACTTTGACTTATTCAATGCACATTCACGTCTACTCGTGCCTTAGAATCTAAATATATAAGAATCAAAGTCCTGATTGACTGACTGACTGACTGACTGACTGACTGACAGACAACGTACAGCCTAAACCGCTGATCGTAGAGACTTGAAATTTGGAGGGTGGGTTTGTCTTGATGTGTAGAGGTGTACTAAGAAAGGGTTTTTTGAAATTCATCCCCTAAGGGGGTAAAATAGGGGATCAAAGTTTGTATGGAAGTTCGTCATTTTTGAAGTTAGAATTATGAAATTTGCTGAATAGGTGTCTTTTGAAAAATAAAAAAATATGGGTTTCAGGGTTTTAGAAAATTCAACCCCTAAGGGGGTAAAATAGGGGATAGAAGTTTGTATGGAAGTTCCGTCATTTTTGAAGTTAGAATTATTTAAATTGGTGATTAGGTGTCTTTTCAAAAATAAAAAAGAGTAATTTCAGGGTTTTTGAAAATTCAACCCCTAAGGGGGTAAAATAGGGGAATGAAAGTTTGTATGGAAGTTCGTCATTTTTGAAGTTAGAATTATGAAAATTGCTGACTAGGTGTGTTTTATAATGAAAAAGATTAATTTTATGAAAATTCAACCCCTAAGGGGGTGAAATAGGGATGAAAGATTGTATGGAAATTCGTCATTTTCGAAGTTATAATGATGAAAATTGTTGTTTAGGTTTCTTTTTACAAATAAAGAAGATTGATTTTAGCGTTTTGAAAAATTCATCCCCTGAGGGTGCAAAATAGGGAATGAAAGTTTGTATGGCAGTACCGATTCGGGATAATCTCCGAAACGGCTGGATCGATTTTGACAGGACTTTTACGGGCTAATACGATACGGGATCCGGGATATCCCAGATACGGGATCCGGGATATCCCAGATACGGGATCCGATATCCGGGATACGGGATCTGGGATCCAGGAAACGGGATAAGGCTCCGGCAAACGGAAGCTGGGATCTGGGAAACGGGATCCAGGATTCAAAAATGAGATCCGGGATACGGGACCCGGGAAACGAGATTCGGCGTATGAAATCAGGGATATGGAATATGGGACCCGTGATATCCGGGATACGGGATCCGGGATCCGGAACACGGAATCTGGGATCCGGGGAACAAGATCCGGGATATGAAATTAAGGATATTTGATACGGGATTCACGATATCCGGGATTTAGCAAACAGAATCTGAGAAACGGGATGCGGGGTCCGGGATATACGGGATCCGGAAAACGGGATCCGGGATACTGGATCTGAAAAACGGTATCTAGGATCCGGGCAACGAGATCCAGGATACGGGACCCGGGAAACGAGATTCGGGATATGGGTTACGAGATACGGGATCCGTGATATCCGGGATACGGGATCCGGGATTTAGCAAACAGAATCTGGGAACGGGATCCGGGATACGGGGTCCGGGATACGGGATCCAGGATTCGGGCAACAAGATCCAGGATCCAGGCAACGAGATCCAGGATACGGGACCCGGGTAACGAGATCCGGGATACGAAATCCAGGATATGGGATACGGGATCCGTGATATACGGGATCCGGATAACGGGATCCAGGATCCGGTATACGGGATCCGGAAAACGGGATCCAGGATTCGGGCAACGCGATCCAGGATACGGGACCCGGGAAACGAGATCCGGGATACAAAATCCGGGAAATGGGTTCCGGGATCCGATTTTTTTAAATTTAAATTCTGCGCGGACGAAGTCGCGGGCAAAAGCTAGTATAATATAAAACGCTTCAGAAGATTCCACAACAGGAGGAAACATCATAGTTTAATTTCTAAATTCTATAACTATATAATTTGTACCTAACTTGTGTGTATATGGGATATGATGCCTGCAATTAACTTCTTTTTTAATATGACATTGACTTTGATTTCTTATGACTACTTTAGGAATTAACATTGAGTATCCTGTCTTTCACTTGTGAAACAAGTTTTATCTAAATACATAAAATCGCTAGGTAATTAAAATAACATAACAGGGAATTGTTGCAGCTTTTATGTAACATGTAGGTACGTCATTGATACACTCTGATCGGTTAGCAACAGACACTTTTCAGATCAAGGTTTATTATTCGCTCGAAACTGATATTTTATTTCATGTGACATTGATCATGCATGCAAATGAGATTTAGCTGCTATTACCACGAAAACGGTTTTAACGGTCAGATTTATAGAACATTAACATTAGTCATCTCTATAATGCTTGTTAACATTTAAATAATGTTTATGTATAGGTAATTTTGTTGGTTTAACTTATTAAATTAAGTCGTTTACCTATCAACAACCATAACTTGTACCAGGAACTACTACTGTTATCACTATTCTCCCGCTCCTATGTTCCCTTGCTTGCAAGGAAATAACAATACTTGACTAACTTAGCATAGTAGTAATTTATCTTCTCTAGCAGAAATATTCTTAGACGTACTGTAAAAATAAATTTTCCAGCTAGCGTGCGCTGGAGGAAGAGTGAGAACTCTGTTCTTCTCTTTCGTGATCGTGTAGAGTGAAACAGGCAGCGCGACGGTCGCAAGGTCTCCCGACTTAACTGCCTAGAGCCGCAGGCGCAAGCACGCCGCAAGTCTCGTAAGTAAAAGTAACTTTTAACAATACCTTGGCGGCGCTCGCGCGCTGCGTACGTCAGTTTCGCCAACTCCCGCCGCACGCTTTAACACATTCGCTCTTTTACTTTTTCGGGTATCGAAACCGTTGTGACTTTACAGAAACAAAGTTTTACGTGTTGGATTTTAAACTATTTTCAGTGGTTTATATTAAACATTTCATTGTGATTTCCTAAAACTTTCGTGCGTTGTTTTATGACGGATCTTACGTTCAATAACGTTAATGAGAATTTGAATAATTTGTAGTTGTTGTACTTGCTTGCAATATTGGATGTTACGCTCACTTGAACGTAAGTATTTTTCACGTTTACAAAATATTTCAAGTTTAACCTTCTACAGAAATTTTATCTCAAATCATCTGCAGGTTAGTTCCGTGTGTTTTTCCGCAAATGGATATGAGTTCGTGTAATGATTTCTCTACAATTGATCACGTATTGTTTAGCGAACTAACAGTAATCTTATATTTTATTAATGAGGTGATGAAAGTGGTCGTGCGTTTCCCGTCACTGGCGGCTATGTGGTCACCCGGCTAGTCGGTGAGCGAGTGATTATATCGACTTGCAATCGGATCATAGAACTGGTTTTAAAGTTATTGTAGACACGTGTCGCCTTGTTAGAATTTACATTATACCTGTAATAATATAGAGCCTAGGAGACAGACCTACTTTGAAAAGTTAGATCACTTGCTGTTTCAGCTTAACTTAGAAAACCTTATCACGAAAAGACACCACGTTCATCACGTGTTGAGAATTCCAGTTTACCATTATTTACCTGTTATATTAATAAGTATTACGTTAGCCACCGATATTTTAACGGCTAGATATAATATTTTATAACTTCCACAAAACTCGTCGGCCGCAGTTTAGAAGTTTCGTAATCTTAATATAAAAATGTTGTATAAAAACAGTAACCGGTCGAATTAATATTCGCAGCATGCATGCAGACTTATGACATGCATCTATCAAAATGGTACATACATACATAGGTACGTACATACCTACATAGGTACGTGAAACATAATAAACTATATGTTATACAACTGCTAAGACCTTATCTGAGTATACACCTGTCAAGTATTACAAAAAGTGATCGAAATGCATCGATGTCAGTCTTTAGGGACAAAAAACATTGAAAGCGACACCATAGTCGCCTAATGCATATTTTGCTCACGAATTCGTATCTATACATACACGATTATTTTGCTTTGCTTTCCCCTGCCTATCTGATTTGCAATGCATGGGATACAATAACTCTACATTTAACGGTGACTCCGTTTTTTGAATTATTTTCTCTTCATACATATACAATGGCGATATCAAATAGAATCTAATGTAAAAACTATTAACGTAGTTCTGTTTAATAGCTTCGCGATTTTTTTAGATTGATTTACCTCTATAACATTTCCTTGTTCAAGCTTTTGCATCCGCATACATAAATATGGTTATTACTGTCCATCAGCTGCTTATAATTGCCGTTCAGTGGTGTAGACCTCTCTGCAACTTCGGCGATCGGCAATCGAGTCACGTCTCTGAACAAAACATTTAGATTTTATACGCAATACCCACATTCCTCGCTATTTGCATTCAGAAGATCGTCCAAGTCGTAAAATAATATCGTTCACGTTATTCCATCGTGCAATATAGGTACACTTATGTTCCACTTGATATTCAGTTTAAATTTTATGATATACTCATTTGTTCCTGAATTCTGCCCTTCATAAAGAGTCACTTACATTTGACACCAAACAAATCTTTTGAATTAGGTAATAGGGACTCTACATTGAACTCGTATCGCTATCTGAGTTTCTACCAGTATCAAAATTATCAAGCCGAATCACACAATAAAAGGAAGTTGAATCCGTTGATTAGGGCGGCACGCGACTCCTACACTGTCTCGTGTCAGTCCGCTAGGTCACGTAGCCCAGGGCGCCGCGGATATTCTCATTACGAATGCGATCTATCCGAACGTCGGACATCCTGATTTAATAAATGCCAGACTTGCACACCAATTGCATGCTCCCAATTAAGCAACGCTTGTACTAGGTATACAGAGTGGTGACGACATAATGACAATAACTGAAACCATATACTGGGTATCACGTAAGTAGTTCGTATATAAAAAAATATCAAAATATATTCAAAGGTATTAGCCACGGGATGGCTTTTTTACTTCTATTATTTTAACTTTATGCCAACAAATGCACAGCCAAATACACCGATACCGAAGCGATTTTGCTACCCTTGTATCTACAGGTCAGTCGATGAGGTCAGTAGACGATTATAAAGGATGAAGTGTTACGTTTAGATAATTTCCGCATTTAATTTGTGTGAAAATTTAAATTTTATAATTTCGATGTAAACCTAATTTGACAATTTTAAAGTATTGTGATTGACTAGTAAGGATCGTGGTTAAATTTATTGTCATAATGTCGTCACCACCCTGTATACCGTTCAATGGACTGGGGGCAATTCCAGTGACACGCTGAAAACTAAGAAACTAATTACGAAAAGTCCGTTTCCGAAATTTGCCTACGCGCTACGGCCTACACTCGAGGCACTGCGCCAAGCGGTATTTTTTTTCTACTTTGAGTATCCAATAATGCACATTAAAGTACCTATTCATTATACCTACCGAGAAATATACCATGCAAAAGAAAAAAATAATTTCCAAAGGGTGTTACCTTCCACTTTTTCAATGTTAACCTTCACATTAAAATCTTATTTAAATATTATTCACTGGTTGTTAGATATGGTTATTATTTATTGGGGTTACTTTTTATCACAACCGAAAGTTACTTGTCAGTTGCAAAACTATATTTAAGTCGAACAATAAAACAAATAATCACGTTATTTATTGATATCTTCCAGAATAAGTTTGAAATACGTCAAATTAATTTTAAGAGCCAGGGGGGTTACTCCGAAATACGTCGCTGACGGATCGTCCGAAGTACGGATTCGATTTACGATCAAAACAATGTCAAATCGTAGAGAAAAACGAAAGAAGAAATGTCAAATCACGACAATCCGTCAGCCGAAACGTTAGGTTCGTATTTCGGAGTAGGCCAGCTGTTTCTTTTTCCAAGTACAAAATGATAATATTATTTACGTAGATATTATCTTAGCATAGCATTATATCTATCCTTCGTTATATTAAAACATAAGAATACTATACTATAGGTATAGTTTACGTCTTAAAACTTCACTAAAGAATTCCCTTCCTACTGAAATTCAATAAGATCTCGAGTTTCATTGAGGCACCGAACCGAACATCTATTTCAAAATATTGGAGCGCTAAATATCTTATGAAACTGCATTAACGTTGATGTGAAGAAATGTATCGACTTACAAATTAGGTTTCTGGTGTACGTACGTTTATATCGAATCCGCTCTAAATCAATTAATCATTTAATTTAGTGCTAAAACTTATTACTATCTCCTCTCAATCGTGAGGTCAAGTGTAGCTAATTAATATGAATAGTGTTTGCAGCAAAATTGGCTCTTTCGTTACATAATTTTGATTCATCTTCTTATTTAGTCTTTACAGGCTGAAACTTTCGTTTACAGCATTAAGCAACCCCAAAAAATTCGAACGAAAAATTGTATTAAATTGTTTGTTTGATAAATTATACGCAACATTGTACTGTTTAAACTATTCTTCAAGTTCTTGTAACTAGAAAACGTGACTATACAATGTTTAATAATATAGACATTAACTGACCGACACATTTCAATTAATGCAATCAATCCAGGTATCTACGTCTACGACCTCTACCGGTGGCGCAACTAATGCTCGCACCCGCGTTCCGCTCCACCTAACACTTTCCAACGACCCCACCGAGTGCAGAAAGCCTAGATCATTTTGCCTGAAAACTTCAAAAAACAACCTTGGTTTCATTACTGGTCAAATACCTGTCTGCAGCGGAATGTCAACCTCAACAAAAAATAGAGACCGCGGATTTACTGCTCACAAAAAACTAAGGTTTTGCGAACATTCTTGAAAATCATTTTATATCCCTAACGGCCAAATACTCTAAGGCTGTTTAACAGGTTCACATTCCGGCCTGTAAGTCTGTCCGGCCTTGTAAGTCCAATAGATGTCTTCTAGGAAAAAAAAAACATTTTTCTACATTCGCTACGAGTCCCAGTTTAATACACTCCTTTGAAATTGTTTAGACGGACAGCCCATATGCGGGCTGTGGACTTTTGACGCTATCGGCCGGCAGCCCATATTAGCCGAGTCCCACAATAGCCGTTACAGACTTCGTTATCAGTCATTTTTTGTACGGCACATCAAAGTTAAGCAAACTTCAAACTTGAGATGTGTGGCATTTGGCCGAAATTGTTTAAGAACACTTGTATAAATGGATAATGCTTATCACTATAATGACAGTGTAACCAATTTGCACTTCCAATCCTCAACACTGTGAATAAAATATGTGTTCACGAAGATCACGATACCTTGCAATCAAATTCAATATGTCTTCGCCACTACGTTGATATTGGCAGAATCACATTGGGCCTGACTAAATGGAAAGAGGCAATTAGGAAAACAAAAAAATATATATTTCCGTTGTAACTTAAAATCACGTCCTAATTATTTCCTCCATTTCTGGTTCAGTCGTTCGATATTTCAATCCTTTTAAAAGTTTCTTCTTGCCGTCTCAGCATGATGTTGATGAACTAGTAAAGACCACAAAGGCGAGCGGCGCGCCCGATCAATCATAGATGGGGAGCCGTAGAAGGGTTTTCTGGATTTACTCCGGCGCGTCAGATTAAGATAAGGGAGATACCTTACATATTGATAAGAACCTCCAACCAGTATGAGCCCTTAATATTGGTGGGTACGATAAGGGGAACCAAAAAAAAAATAGACCATCTTAAAATACTCGAACTCGTCAGATTAAGATAAGGGGGATTCATTACTAGCTAAGAAGTGTCAAAAGTGTCAATTTTGCTAATTTGATCGTCAGTCTAAGAAATTGGAGCATCTATAAGTTTCACTGAACACCCCCTCTGAAAATCTGACGCGCTCGAGTAATTTTTATTTTTTCAATTTATCATGTTGGAGCATGAAAAATATCAATATCTGACACACTTGAGTATTTCCATGTCATTGCTTTTTTTTTTCAATTTTGAAATTATCATGTAGACGCTTCCGCCACCGCTGAAAGTGGAAACATCTAGAACAATGTATTCTTCCTATCATACCGAATCTAATAGGTTTGGGCGACGCTGGAGTAAATTCACAGTTAGCATAATGGGCTCCCCCTCTATAAATTTTGTCGTCTGACCACGTAGACTCATAGACTTCATAACTGATTGCTCAGACGCGGTTGCTCTCGGGGCTTAAGGTGCGCGATATTTTCTTAAATAGAAATAAGATGGCAAGACATTCATATTCCGAATCATGACAATAGTTGTGAGCGTCCAGCAATAGTGCAATATGTTCTGTCAGTTGGATAACGATGTGTTTCGTCAGGTGTTTAGCATGCTGCCGACACGTCGACACGGCGACTCGCGGCTCGTCGGCCTTCGTCGGCTCTCTAATGTCTGATGACTTTGACTCATCCCGGCCTTCACTTTTTTGTAATCACAAATTGCGTTTGTTTTTTTTGTACGAGCACCTTTGGGCATCTCGAAGTGAATGATAGATGAATGGCAAAAGTGGCCATTCATGACAGGGAGTTAATTAATTGAATTGCTAATAAATCTACCAAACTATGACACACGGGCCAAGTGTGCCAGCTTCCAGCAGTAAGTCATGTATATTGGAGGAACTTGCGTGTGTGAGACGGCAGGTATAATTATTGAAAATAACTGCTTTCTCCATCATTAACTATTATTATTTCCTATAAATACCATAATAGAAACTATTACAGAGAGAGCAACTCGTTGTTTTCCTCTTTGGACGAAATGGGTAAAAAAACCGTGGTGGTGGCGTAACACACACTACTACTGACCTCTTTATAATAATTCTAGAGAAAACGTTTCAAGGTGTTGAATGTAATGAAAATACTTCAAAAGTCGCGATTGCTTGCGATTGAGCTGTTGATAAGTTCTAACTCTCAATGGACACACCGTAACGGTAATATCGGTATCCAAAATATACCGGTTGCAATTTAAAGTCAGTGAGGCGAAATTACAATGAGTCTACAAATACTATTTAGGTAGGTACCTACTATACCTTTTTTGTGTAACTATGAGCATCACAGCTACAGCTTTTTTTGTTATCAAATATACATTGAGATTGTCAAATTTCTCAAATCACATCTCTAAGCGCGATAATTATCACTTTAGAATATTCTAGACAGAACCTTAGAAAGATACCTGGCGTCACCAATTCGTGTGGTAGTGAAGGTCGTCGGGTCGCGGAAGACACCCCGCGATGCGCCCGCGCCGCGTGCTCGCTGACGCAAGCGCGGTGAAGCAACGATGCAACGTTACGTGCCTGAACGTGCCAACGCTCTGTACAACGACCCATTTGACTCTACAACCCGTAACTCAAGTGCGTTCAGTACTGGTTTAGGATACCCTGGCCTTCGTGCTACGTATCAAATGTACGAGCGAAATGTTTGTAGCCAAGTATCACGCAATGAACTCAATTCTAAGTGGTTTAGTTCACCCTTTAATTAATTAACATCTATACGAATTGAAGGGTCTTTTTATAATGTGTGTAACACAATTCGTCAAAGACCAGCCCTACTGTAATAAGATATAGTCAGCAACATACCTAAGTCGCTTAACATTATCAATATTTCAAATCGGTAATACTCATTTTACAAACGTTGGTGAACATTGACAAAACCAAATATAAGAAACATATTTAAATGTTCTTTAGATCTAGAAAAACAATGGATTTGATGTAACACAAAAGTATGCAAGCAATTTTAAAAACTGAGAATGTTCATCAACTTATGTTGCTGACCGTATCAATTATGCATACAAACAAACACCCAAAACATTTCTAAAAATGTATTTTGCTGAATTAATGAAAGACAAATCTGGCATCTTTTATCTTATTTGTCTTTTGACTAGGACCAGTGACACTGTTTAAATCGAATCCACTGCTATTTCAAAGAAACTTGTCACTTTGTTAATAGTGCTGCCATTAATAATTTGACAGTAACCAATACCGTTCACAAGAAACTATTTCACATAGCTATCGATTTACAAATGAGAGGACGCAATGTTATCGAAAAACTAATTTTCTTACAGTGCAACCGATGACTGTAACGTATTATCAATGCCGGTTTGATCGGCGATTTCTAGTGTACCGGGAAATAGATTACATAGATCCGCCACTAAATAGTTGCTTCGTGAATTTGTTGGCCTATTTTTGATGGCACAACACTGAATTGCAGTGCAATTATAGTCTTTCAAATGAAACCGCGGGGATGACGTATTTTCTGTGTTATTATTTAAGGCATAAAAAAGTACTTAATACTTTTAAAATAAATACATAGTTTTTCCATTATAAGTAGGTACCTACCAATTGATTTTGTTATGACATATTTTCAAGAGTTAATGCAATTAAATTAATGGAAATGTCACCCTCCCTAAATGAAATTAAGTAGATACACTATCATCTAAATGTAGGTATTTTTATGTAGCTAATTGAAAGTGGTACCCGCGCTCAACCACTCTTAAATGTATGGTGGTACATAAATAATGTAAGGATTAAATCCTATGAACAATCCGATAATGACACCACGATATTCGGAACATTACTTCAAAATAACTTTAAACTATATATTTCAGCCGTTTGACTCTATAGTTCGCGACAAGTCGAGATGACATTCGGGTTATGAGCTTTTTGCAGAATTTAATCCGAATCAAAGTTAACAGGACCCGATAAACAATTAAAATCGCCCACAAAATTATTAAATTAAATTATTCTGTTGCGATGAGGGTCCTGGTAATTCGAATCTCGACCTGTCGCGAACTATACATCATTCCTGAAATAAATACCCTGACGTGGATCTAATTTATAGGAGTAAATCAATCCATCGATTAGAGTTGTATTCATAGGTGGACAGTATACAAACATTGCATGCAAAATATTATTCGCTATTAATAACCGACGATAAGTAATCACGGGCCGGCTCGCGACGGCGGAGATGCGCGGGTCGTCGACCCACACCGTGTGTAAATACTCCACCGGTGACGCCACCTATGCACTCCATTGTAATTGAAAACCAATGTCAGCACGAATAAGTCCATTTTACTTAATCACCATACGCGGTTTCGCTTTATTTGCAAACTCTCCGCTTGCCGCGGCGCATACATAGCTTTTACTCTCCTTTAACATTCCAAGCCTCGCGAATGGAAATTACGCATTTTGTTCTATTTCAACAGCGAAGTTATAGCAACATTTCTCAGGTTTTTGTCGCTCGCAAACATTATAAATAAATAGTGAAAGTGAACTCACGCTTCGCAACAATTTTAGCGCCTACATCGTTTTTGCGTCACGTTTTTTTACAAACATGAGCCTCATGCCCACTCTCAACAGCAGAAAGATATCACCGGCGCCTGACCTTTTAGGGTCAAGTACTTGGTTATTAAAAATCAATCAGTTAGGTATAGGCTTGCTTTGCTTGCATGACGAAGTATTTAAATGTTCATCCATTTTTTATCAATCTATTATAAGTACCGGCCTATCTATCTTCTGCTTGATAAAAAACCGGCCAAGCGCATGTCGGACTCGCACATAAATGGTTCCATACCACCGTAGAATAAAAACGTTAAAAATATCAAGTTTAGTGTATGGAGATTTTTAAGTATTATTTTTTTGTTGTAGCGGCAACAGAAATACACATTCTGTGAAAATTTCAATACAGCGCACTGACAGATGGACAGGTTTAATAGGGGATGAAAGTTTGTATGAGCAGAGGGGTTTACCCAAAACCTCAATTTGAGAAAAGTCGGATGGTTGCAAATGTTGCGGATGGGAAATCCCATCGGGCACATAGCTAGTTATGAATCAATATCATGAATTTAAATCTCATTTTGAGCGACCCCACTATTTAGGTACAGCAAGTACTGCTAAATATGACTTTGACTGCCTTATCCTGAGAAATCTCATGTGATTATTATAGGAGTTCACACAAGTACAGATCAATGTAAGATGCACTCGTACTAACATACGTCATGCCCCATGATCCGGCCAGTATAGCGGGCGACGTTGCGCAGTCGTCGTAATTGTTCATATGTCCAAGTGATATGTTATCGCCATCCACACCAGTCACGAACTCACCCATTATTACCATGCTTGACTTTCTATCATCAACCATTACATTCGTCGAGTGACATTTGCACACACATAATCTATTACCATTCGACTGCAGATGGCCTTCTTGACAAAAATGAAATAATGGATGACTGCGCAGTCATTACGAGCAATGTTATAAATAACAATGTAATTACGGATGTCGATAAAGTCTACCCAAGTTGATTTACAGCAATACAACAAATAAATGATCGGCCGGCGTTGTGGGTGAGTGCTATACTTAGGAGTGTTTGTTGCAACAGAGTGATTAACGCGGACTTAGAAGGGATATCTAGCTTAACACAAGTGTTGTCTGCGGGGTAGTGATTGCACCTTTGACCTTGCACGTGCCACTTTCAAAATAGCGCCGCATTCCACAATGTGACGCGGCGGTATTCTCGCGACCCGACCGCGCTCTATTGTTCCTCCATTTAAACTTTACACGTTGGAATTCTCGACATATTTGCTCATTTGCCTTCCGCGACGCCACGAACTTGGATTTAAATGAACTAAGCCGTGCACTTACTAGCGATGAACTTTAAGAGATAATTTTGAGCCCCTAATTAATTCGGTTTTGGAAATCTGAGTGGGATTTTTTAAGGACAGTGATAAGTAGGTACCCTACACAGACATAATTTATTTTTCGCGATAAAAAGACAATACTTTATCGAAATAATAAATCAGTGTGTGTACTTATATGATGTGAATGCGAAAGTTGAAATACATATAAGGGTAAATAATGTATTTACATACATGTAGCATCAAGATGTTTTTTGTGCTGAATGCCTTGTACAGAACAGTATTCATCAATACAATATGACCAAGTACTTACAATGATTTAGTTAGTAGCTAATTTTAATACAAGTTCTTCAAATTGTGCTGGTTATAGCGAATTCTTAACAAAACCCGTTGTACCCACTCAATGAGGCACTAACTAACGTTTAACGTTATAATTAAATTGGCAGTGACAGCCTGACGGAAGCAGTATGAGTTTTTTGTGGATCAAAAGTAGGTAGGTACTTGGCCTAATCCCAAGAAAAGAAAATGGACAGATCATCGTCCGTGTCCGCGGTACGCAAGTACAGGTAGGCGTATCTAAAATGTTATTCAACTTGACGCAATAATAGGCTGCCGGATTTAATGGCTGTATCGTGACGGCTGCCTTCCGCCAGGTGTCACAAAAAGTAAAATTCAGTGGCAAACAGAAGTTAAAAGAAGTCGTGACTCGTCTAGTGAAATTCGTAGCAGGCGTGCAACACCGAAACCTGATGACTATTTTTATAACTTGCCGTATTACCCGTGTCATTTCTGCAATATTATTTTTTTGTATCTTGTGACAAAACCCGGTAGACTTGCCCACTTCATTTATCGATGGTGCAAATTATACACGATGAGTGAGTAATTTTAACAGAAATATGTTACTTTTAAGTACTTGACCTTTGCAAACGTTTTGTGTTCACCTTTACAAATGTAAAATAATGAAGAGACCAAATTAATAGGTACCAAGCTAATGACAGTCGCATCGCTGTCGCGCACTAGAATTGTTTCTTTCGCAAACCAGTGGTCCAGCCCAAACACGATTAACCTACTATTTCCATTTAAACCTGCTTCAAGACTACGACGACGCGCGACGTGTTGAAATCATATTAATACAGCAATATTAAAATAATATCGAGTCGCCAAGGGTTGGCTCATCATTGCAAAAATAATGCGCTTAAAAGTTTGCAATCCAAAATAATTGCAATGCGAACCATTTTTTATAAATATTAGCCGATTACGATTACATGATAGACATAACAATTTGTAGTAACTTATTAAAGAAGTTTCATAAAAAGTATGAAATAACGGTAGAGGCAGTGTTTAGCTAATGCACAGAAAACTGTTGCGTGCCCGCGTAATTGCTGCGAAACTAGTAATTTACTGATCATGTTTACACATTTTGCAACGGAATTTACACAACACCATACCTATCTAAAATTTTCACAGTTCCGGTTGAATTTCATACGCACAGAGCTACGTATTAAATCTTGGCCACATCGCATTTTTTTATTTCCATATATTAATAATTAACATAGTCTACAGCCTAATTATACATAGTCCCGTGAGTAAGAACTCACCAGCATGACCCCCGAGAATGTCATAAATGTCAGAAATTCGCAACCAATACATGCCTCCATTGACCGCACCCACCTCCTACATCGATGTTTCTACGCAGGGGGCGTATAAACATCGGCTAAGTTGGTTAAGTAAACTCAATCAATGCTCACTTTTATCTATTTAAATAATGTCTACTTCGCACATATCAAACGCACGCCACCCAACAGCCCGCGAGAGTTTCGCAAGCGAGCAACGCCACGCAAAACATTACATACTGACGCATAAATTGTTGCCTTTACGTATTTTGTAACGACTTGTAAAAATATTTTGAGGTATTACAAATTATGTTTGACATTATCTTGACGTGACCATGACAATAGAAAGAGGCACCGCTTCAAGACCCACTTTTAGTACTGTGTCCATTTACGCACCGCCAGTTAATTCTACCGTGGAGGCTACTGGCTCGTTTGGTATTCAACTAATGGTTTATTGGTAAACTGTGGTATTTAAGTTGTTGATTAACAGGATACGCTTAATTTACTTTAAAAAAGCTAGTATTTTGTTGCCAGTTGTTGCCCGCTCTACCGTTAGAAAAGAGACTTAAACAGGCGGTGTTGAATTAGGATTACTGCGAATGTTTTTAGTCGATTTATTTATCTCCATTGTCAATACTGTCCATGGATGTAATTTTTTTTAACTAGTAGGTACTGATTAATAGTCAACATCCCAAAAAACGAACTCTTATCATATTAGATTAGTTATGAACTAAATTTCACATGCCAATAAATTAATGTTAAAACTATGTGATGTTATTGTGGTCAAATTAGTCACATGATTATATAATAATGAATTCATTTACATGCATAAAATCTCGTAAAAGGCCTAATCTTTTGTATGCCAACATTCTTTAGTCCCGGAACTAATGATCGTCAAGATTTTGAAATTATAAACTTGATACAACTAGCCACTATATAATCTAAAGGTCTGAAATAAGAGTTGTTTTCAAAAAAACACCATTGCTATATGTGAGGTCATAATAAACGATTCGTATCCTATTGATGGCGTTTTTAGAATCCATCTCTTATTTTACTCAGTTCAAATTCCCGATGGCTAGATACAGATAGTGGCCAGTTATACCTAGTTTTACCGAAATATTTTGAAATTTTATAACTGAATCCCTCTGTATCCCTAGGTGAAAAAACTGTATTCCCAAATTTATAGAAAGTTATGCCAGATTACAAATAATTTTTTTTACCTAGAAAAGCATTGTAAATCTATTGTAAACTGGCTAAAATCGCTATAAATTTGGCGGTTTAAGTTTAAGAATTGAGTAGGTAAGTAGTTAACATTTCCTTTGTTAATTCGCCGGACACCCATAAAAGTTTTGTCAATGCCTACCGATAAAACAAACATGCAACCGTTTAATAGCGATGATTGGCGTGCCCTTACGACTGGTCGTGTCGGTTACGTTACATACCGCGTGTCGTTAGGTAACCGACGCGATGCTGCGACCGTAGTCAAATGCCACCGTCATTCCCACGGCCGGATCAGCTCATTGTGTCTAGTTCAATAATTAACTGCGCCTGCGCTATTTATCGCAGATGAGCATGCATTATTACGTTCATTATGACATTAATTACATCTTATAATATTGTATTTCAAATAAGAAAAGATTGTTGTTACTTGAGAACCTATTACACCATCCCAAATTCAAGCTTCATAATACTTGCTGGCTCTTTGCATTCAGAGAAGTAGTTATATACGCATTCAGCATCCTACTAACTACGTACGTACTAGTAATTAAAATCACATTTAGAAAAGAAGCTAAGAAGCCTAAATTTAGGATAATTTAATTAGATCTTAACCATAGTTGACTATTATCTATTGTTAAAAAAAATATATTGTTACTTTTACCAGGAAAGTGCAAGCAATTATTTTTATGCATACGTTTATTAAATAGTTTCAATAGCGCTGTGTATAAAAACGAAGTACAAAAAGCGACAATAGGATCATGAGTACATCCGCGTATTTTTTGTTCGAACAGGAACTTGAAGGAAACAAATTGACTTTCGGCTTTGCCCAACCCACAGGTGATTAGCAGGTTAGCAGCATTGCACAGCTATTCGTGACATCACGTGGGCATAGTTGTTCACGCCGCGTAATATGTATTGTTCGATAAAACGATGACGATTAAGCAATACGTGCGACGCCTCCTAAACAATCACTTTTAGTTTTGGTGAAAACGGAACGTTCGCTAAGGAATTTGAAACAGTGAAGCCGTCATACAAGGAAAACACAAGGAAATCGAGGTAGCTACTAAAAGTCGTTTAACCAAATTTACCTACAACGACTTGATATCCTTATAACCAGTTTGAAAAAGGCCTATAGATACTTCAATACAGAAGAAAGTAGTTATCCGTCGGTAATGCCTTTCTGGTTACTCCATGTTAGCATTATAGAGTTTTATACACTTGGAAACTCTTAAAAACTCCCTTAGAAATACTCTCTTCTACTGTTAGTTGATATTAATTGTGTTCACGCTATAAGGGGCATACCTATCAGTGGCAAAATCCATGTATTTCGAACTTACGGATCCTGTGTCTTCCAATGAAAAGTGTTGAAAATGCTACTTATTGTTCGATTTCGAAATGCGGAACCAAGTAGCCTGTAACGCACCTACCGAGTTGAGCAAAGAATAGCCTTAATCTTGTTTCGTCAAGGTTTCGAGGCTGACCAAACAATGAGGATGAAACGTGCAAATAACATGAATTACGATTCGTTTCGCTAATAGACTGCGCACAGATTTGTAATCGGTGATCTTTTCCTTTCGCACATAAGTAATCTACTTAGATACTACGTAGCTACCAAATACGTCTTTCGTACGTAGGTATAGACTAATGGTTTTGTTTCTCCCAAAATACACTCACCAAATTATTTTTTACTAATGGAGACGAAACCTATTTATCATTTTCGACATTATGCTCCATCGCTGAAACAATTTTTTTGTTTAATGATATTTTTGCCCTTGGCAAAGACAAAAACACTTATCGGAACAATACTCGATAAGTATGTAGAGCATGCTATTGAATAATTCCGAACAATACTTCATTATAAAAATAGCTTTCGTTATGTATTGCCTCCTTGTTATTAATATTGAGACATTAGTGCTCAACGCCCCGCAAGCTACACAAGCCGAGATAAACTCCAGAGATGATTACTAGTAGGTACGTGTGTTAGTATCGGTCGGTGAACAATTATTGCATTATATGATTGGTTATTATTTGGCAGCCGAGGTCGGAGCGGGCGTGAGGCGCGCGACCCCGCATCATGCCTTGAGACTCCGGGTTTTTGTAACGACCGACAATAGTCCGGTCACCCAGAAAAGTCTCGCTTTCATTCGTCTATCTTAGAGATCTGTGATGTATATATACTTAGATATAGATCTTTTAATTACGCGACCTCGTTGCACGTTGCCTATTGACACATTGACGACTTTCGCGCTCACTACCCACTCGCTTACCTGTTACAGCCGAGTCGCGTAGAAACTAAATTAAAGGATAAAATTATACATAGTAGCATTATCAGGTTATATCAGGTTCCATGCGTGTACGCGGGCGCAGTCGACATTAAAACCAACCGGTCGGATGGCATTCGGCAAGTTATCAACTTTAACATTCTCAATCACCTTAATGAGATGACCCAACCTCTCTTTCGCCACGGCCCATCAAGTATAACTTGATTTTTGCTAATAAATTCCATTAAAAAACCGTAGATATTAGACTATGTTAGCATTCCCCGTGTCAACTAAAGAGTCGTTTAAAAGACCTATTACGTAAGCTGTGACCTTTTGAAGGATTTCGCGGTCTCTAACGGAGTATGTTTCACTAGGAATTGCGCGATGTCTCCGTACGTTTGGGTCAATTTGGCATTATCTATACAGTTCTATTCCAATTGTCAGTGTGTCAGCACTTAGGGGTATTATTTATAATGAATCACGGTTATGTAAACGTGATCAGATGGTGTCGGACGACCGGCCGATACCTTTAACAGAGATTGTGTATTGTTGTCTCGACAACTGACCCCTATTGAGGCCAGAAGCAAAGAATCCGTGGCCTACAACATTGCATAAAGGCTTTGTACGATATGCCTGCATCGTACAATTGATTTAAAATACCTACGTGTATACGTTTTATTCAAGCGTTCCTGATTAGAGGTTATTAAGAACACGACCACGGAACATGATATATATTTTTTTTAATACGCAGCACAGTAACAATAATGCAAAATTAATCATCGTGCTGCAGTCATATTATATATGCCTATTTCTATGTATGGTTATTAAACTATGTTGAACTTATTAAATATTGATTTTGAATTTGCTAATAAAACTGATGCATTAAAACTTAGGCCGGGGACACACTGGTAAGGCGGCCGCGACGTGACTGCGACGCAATAGCGATAAACCCTATAAACATAATAATATGGCAGTGGTATGGCGGCATCACATGAGCAATTTTCTTTTATAAAAATTGCCTTCACTTCGCTATCGCATTACCGATGCAGCCACGGCCTTAATATAGGTATTTACAACTTTAAGTCTGTGAGGAATTGAAGTCGTGTCGATTTGCATATGAATGAACGTATTCGTAAATGTAGTAACAACAGCAACAATTTGTTTACCTAAGCTTGTTGCACCAATGGATGAATTTTCATCTATGTGAATCATTTACAGTTGGCTTACGGTGAGGGAAAACATCGTGAGGAAACCTACCTATCCCTCGGGACTAGGTCGGCTAGTCAGTTCCTGTATATACGGCGACAAGGTTCACCACCTGTCATGTTGGGTTCTGACTATCTGGTGAAACGTGGGCTTTGAGTTGACTTAATACTTCCACAATCTAGCGGGTATGGCCACTCAAACCTCTGACTACCCCCGAATGGGGATAAAAAGTCGTGACGTTATATTTATTATTATTATTTAAGCTTGTTGCAAAGAACCGGAACGTAAAACAATGCTTCGACATTCCTTACTGTGATGGCTACCTACGTGTATAAAAATATTGTATTTCATGTAGTTATACAGGCTGACTGGTTAAACACTTTACATATTGAAGAACATGATAATTTATGGTAACATGAAACGTTAAAAAAATAAAAAAATAAAAATACCCATGAACTACAGAGAAAACCTTAATTAAATTAATGTGCTAAAACTCGGAAATCGTGGACACCGCCGCAGTGCCTCGCATAGAACGCTATCGCTAGTACGCGTGTTCTGCGCGAACGGAGTTAACACTTGATAGGTACGTCAAATCGAGGAGGTACGATCCTGACCACGCTTATTGTTTTGAGTGGATAATTGAAAGATAAATTAGGCAAATATTAGGCACCCATTTTTTTACATAATTAGAACGAGAATCCAGTACTGAGCACTCTAGATCAATATGTAAAGTGTTCAACCATTCAGCCTGTAGGTATAATAAGACACTAGTGTTAGATGTTAACTTTGGGTGTCCAACAACTTATCTCATCTAGGAAGATAAACGGTATTGGGACAAATGTATGCAACCGTTAGTAATCTGATGTATACACCGTACACACCTATAAACCGTGTACTACAAATTTTTGTATCGACCTTATTGTTTACGAACATCAACAGGTCCCTGGTACTGCCTCGGCATCGGTCGCAAACGGTTAGCCGTTGCTAGATACGTACATAAAGCAACTTTTCATCAAAACCCCATCAATATCGCGATATTTGCAATAAAATCTCATCCTCTGAGCATTCTGGACGTTTGGATTGGTCTAGAGCGCACTAACCCCGCCCATTTTTTTGCGAAAATATCGAAAATAATTAATTGTGCCGTGAAAAACTATTGCATCACAAAATCCCACTATTATTGTTCTTTTTTTCATTTATTTTTCTCCATCTTTTGGTGTAAAAAATAATTAAAAATTCCAAGCAATTTAGAAGGAGATATACATTTAAAGACGAAAACAGCTTCACTTTGATATTTTTTACACACAGTAAAATAGCACGTAGCACTTTTTCCAACTTACAATTTGAAGATGAAGGTTAAAAAAATACTGTATTTGTTATTTAATTTTTTTACCCCACTCGTCTAATGGGAGATAGCCTCCAATCATGCCTGTTTTCGGCGAGCCCCCTCTTAAAACGTGTTTTGTTCCAGGACATGAATCGCGGGGTGCACGCGCGCCGACTGGTTCTGCCATGAGGTGAGGGCGCGCGGCACGATGCGGGCCAGCTCACCAGCTACCGACTAGCCGACACGGCCTCATTGCGCTCTTGTGACGATATTGAGGTAACAACCATTTACATATGGAACTTTTGTGGAAGTTTCATTACTCGATACACGGGCCCGGCCACGACTTCGCGCTTCAGCGACGGGCGATAGCGCGGGGGCACCAAAATGTTGCATCACGCCACGAGCTGCCGCTCTCGGCGGCAACGCGCGCGATGCAATATTTTAGCACCCCCGCGCTGTCGCCCGTCGCTGAAGCGCGAAGTCGTGGCCGGGCCGTGTGAATGAGTGATACATGTATTCCTCAAAACTCCAAAAACCCTTCTACCTTACTGCGAAATATATTTTTTGCGTGAATTTTAGAGACACGATACCTATCTCACTTAAATCATTCCAATTAACTCCAAAAATGTTTAAACATGTAGAGTCAGAAAGTAAAGTATTTAAGTATTTTTGTTAAACAACTTCATACCAAAATTTAAATTATGTAATATCTTAAAAATCGACATGTGAAGCGATGCACACATAAATCAGTTTAAATATAGAACTTGCATAGTGTATTACCGCATTTTACACTTTCCATTTTGCATCTCCGAAGCATTGTATAAAGACCACTATAAAAGAAGGCCCACAAAAACTATTGTTTTTCATAGAAACCACAATGGTGACCCGTAGCTGGTACCTTTAGTTAGGAAAAAACTTAGCAATAATGCATTAGCTACGCCTAGCGGACTCGGCCTCATTGCGCTTTTTGTGATATTGTTGAGGCAACAGCTGATTATAAATCCACATATCAGACGAGAAATGAGGTGAACAAATTGTGAAATTGACGTGTGAATTTTCTTACACAGAATTTTGCGTTCGGCGCATACCAGAAAATGGATTATACTGTGTAATTATCAGAGATAACTATTAACCGAATTGAATTCGGAATCCAAGTATTTTTAAAACAACCAATTAACTAGAGCACGCTCCATGTTAGTATCTACCTAGGCTAAGACGGAGCGCCGCAGCATTCTTGTTTAGGCAATGTTCTAGGTCTAACAACTTCATCTATTATCACGACATCTCCAAATAAGTCTGTGTATCTACACGCCTATTTGTTTTAACGAAGTTGTATTGACAAACCACTGCTGCCTCAAAGGACCATTGTAAACAAAACTACTTTAGGCGTACAGAAGTTGCGACAAAGATCACACAGTCGGTTTAATGAGCGGCTCGATGAGACGTGTTACGCGAACGGCGGCGGCTAGGATTTCCCGGACGACTCATGCTATCTTCTTGAGTTACGAACAAAACGCCGTGCCCCCATTTTGCGAGAGAAACTCTAATACGTTTGTGTGCCAAGGCCATCGGACAAATTGATATTACATCTAGAGAGAGTTTGCAGCACCGACCTGCGCTTACAAATTCGCCCGTTGTCACGTTTTTATGCGACTGCAGCGCTCGCCAATTATCAAGTATTTTACGAGCCGGCTGCCTTGGCGCTTCGTTATTGTTACAAAACATTTTTCAGGCAAATGAGGAAAGAATAAAAGAATAGAAATATAACGCAATCGTATCCGAAATCTAATTAAACTGAAATCGAGTATTGCGAATGATACAGTTGCGAGTTGATAGGTCAACGAGCCGGTGGCGCCGTCGCCGGTCTAAAATTAGCTCCAGTTACTAATGTCTTTTGATAAGACCGTGGCTGCGGTCGGTTAAGCGAACGTTCGTCATGTCTGCAATTAAGTTAAGGCGAGTCATTGCACGCGTTGCAGGCGCTGCGATATAGCGTAGCGACGCTTGACAAACGGCCTTACCTCTCGCAGAAGTGAATTGAATCGTTACGGACAAATGTCACAACGCGGCACGTAACTCTTTGTGAAATTATAAAACCGATAGATATAATGCATAGTGTATAGATGCTTATTGACCTCCTTACATGTCACGTATTAGTATACATTGTTAGAAATTCACTTAATAGTACACCCGTTCGGTGCATGTGCTGACTACCTCTCGTTACGAGCTTAATTGCTTCGCTTTTTAGTCCATAAACATTATTATATAACGCACGAACACGAACGTTGGTATAATTACTATGACAATAGATAGTTAAGATAGGTTGCATCTGAAGGCTTTATAAAGCATAAAAAAACTTTTGTTCGATATTTCCAGAGTATTGCTCAGTAAAGAGATTCTAAATTTGGAAACCAGCACTGATACGCTTCGCTTGAACTTATTAAATGTTCATACAAATGCACAAAACGATGATTCTATTCTTTTGCAAGTGATTGCGATATGATTACGATCGATAGTCATCAGTCATCAATCATGGCCGGTGGCTGGACAAATAATCGCTAATGATTCCCGCGAATGGTAACATGGCGCTCAAAATCATATTGTCACGACCTACTTTGCAGTCAGAGCGTAATGTATAAGGCATAATGGGGCCTTAGGAATTTATAATTCGATTGTGGCTTCGATTAACATAGAACACGCCTGCATAGTCGTGATAGACACCAACTAGATAGATACAACCGGATAATATAAAGACTTCAAAACCTATATACGGAACCATCGAAACGTCGGTAAACTATACCTTAAACTTTTGCAGCAAAATCTTATTTTAATGCCATTTTTATAAGATACAATTTGCATAAATACTGACTGCCCTCACTTGCGTCCGCTTAATGGTAATTAAAATATTGCCTCTGTGAATATTTAATAATCATAAATTTATTATTACTTTATGAAAATATTTACTTTAAAGTTTATATCTACGAACAACAAATACATAATTACATCGAATTTTGGTAAGGGGTTAAAATTAAGAAACCTTTCTGTAAAATTAAATAATTATCATTAATTAAAACTAGGTCACTCACTGGCATAATCTACGTTTAAATTCCGCGTTAAATGGAATCGAATGGTTCTTGAAAAAGTACAGGTATCATATTTTACACCTGTCCGCCCGAACGACTTGGCACCTGTCGAAAACTCCACTTGCATTGCCACTTACCAGACTCATAGTTAATTAGCACAAGGCCCACGACTCACTTGCACACTTATCTTAGTACTTTCACTGTACTGAAAGTGGTAAGCAGACTTTTTGCAATGTAAACATTTTATCTGGATCAGCGATTTCTTTTATGCGAACTCGATCCATCACTTTAAGCACCCTACTTATTCAAAATTATTTATGTCGGTGATACTTTAAGATTTTATTTTAGGTCTAAGCTATTTCAGAAAGGCCCGTAATATGTGATTAAAGAGATTAAGTACCTACTTATTATAAATTTACCATGATTTGATTTCTATTAATTTTTGTTTGGGTTTTATTTTTGTATTGTGGATATTCTTTGTTAAATAAATTCGTAAATTATTCGATAGTTAGTAGTAGTATAATATTAATATATAATATTGTGCATGATACACATATTAACGCCCTTTATCATTCTTATAAGAATGTTCAAAAGGTACAGAGAAGGGAGTATTGGGGTGTGACGTCAGACGGCAACTGGTTATTCGTAACCTGTCCGCTAACATTGTCAAAGTAAATGTTTTACATAAAATTATAGAACATTCATTTTATCTCTACTTACCTACACACTTCGACGAAGCTTATATCGTAAGACAAAAAGTGACAGAAATCGGGAAATTGTAGGTATATTCCTATTTTTTACAATCGTTTATTAATGCTCGTTAACCTCGATACTAGGTATATAATTCGCCATGAATGAAGGAAAATAAATCAAATATATTTTAAATCAAATTATTCCCGCACAACATATTTAGACATGGTGCAGATGATTGATTAAAAGTAACTATAGTTAGGTATGTAGGTACGTGTTTATTAAAACTACAATTTCTATCTACAACGTCGTCGTTACTAAATAATAAAAAAAGAATAAAATGATAATAATATTTAGATTGATTGGATCTGGTATCTCATTATTGATGGTAGAGCTGGATCCAATTGACTGCAGCTCATATAAGGGTTGGCTCGACCGGGGTAGTACTAACAGAATATCGGCGTGAAGTAGCTATTAGGTACATGCAGCAGTGTTTCGTACGATAAGTAAGAGAACCGGAAGCCAAAACAACCCCCTTCCCCTCCCTCTGTCCACGTTGTTTCAGATCAATGCATGCTTTTTGAACCTCAATTTTAATACTTCATCACTTTAAGCACCAAATTGCTTGTACGTAATGGTGTAAGTAATGATTGACAGGTAACAAAGCAGTAGGCGCGAACGGCTGGCCTTGGCAGCACGATTGTATAGCTACCGGAACTCACATGCTGTAATGCACCGAACTTAGTCCTTTATTATCGTACCAATATATTTGTGCAGACAAATTACTATAATGTATGTAGTTAACTATTAATGTAGAACTTACAAACAAAAAAATGACAGTAGATAGTATTTAGTTAGTGTCAATATGAAAGAATTTCATGGTAATCGATCGTGAGTTTGAATTTCAACCATGTAGTTTTATTTCAAATCTTTCTCTTCCTATAAATTGGTTGGAAATTAATTTTAATTCATTTCGGTATATGTAGTGGTACGCATAGCACAAGTTTAGTGACTGCGATGTTCGTACGTCGCTCATCTTCTAAAATAATAAATCAATGTTTAAACTAAAAATATTGTCAATTTGGAATGTTACATAGTAATCGATATGAAAGCAAACAGACCAACAGATATTTATTTATGTTAAATGAAAAGTTCAATAGTTAGTAGGACATAATGAATAACTTGACTTGATGGACTGGTGGCATTTACCTAAATTAATAAATAATTCGCAACAAGAACCATTCATCATTATAATATATTATTTATAAAAAAGATTCGGATTCGACTAGGTCAACCGGGTAACCCGCTCTACCTGGGGCATTTACTATCAAAAACATCTTCCAAAGTGATGTGATCATATGCAATTAATTATAATTTAGACATTAAATACATTCATTTAGAATATGAAGGCATTTTGTTAAAGGTCTGTTGATGTGATGCCGCTAGCGGAGCGACCGGAGAAGCGTGCGAAATGTCAAGGGCGGGCGAAGCGACCAAACGTTATAACTTATTTGCTCTGTTGAAGAAATTTTGTTTATATAAAATACCCAATTCGTACCTCACGCTCATGCTGAGTAACGTTTACCTCCATTTGTCTCATTTTTCCACATAAACTCGAACAACAGACCAACCAATTTGATATGGAAATTCAATGTGTATAAAAAGTGCATTTACCTAATTTAATAATTGAATGGGATGCTTTCCCATACCAAAGGGTTATAGTATATAGTTTTTTGACTACTTAGTTCTTATTGCTAATGTTTGGCCCAATCATTTCCAACAAGTTGTCCAACTCATCTTCCGTTCTTTAGATGAAAATTATTCAGTTGCACATAACCGCTTAAAGTCTGTAATGCAATTATGTAGAATGTAATGTAATGGACTTTACAAAATATTAAAGTACAATTACTTTAGGTACAGTGTGCTCTGATAACCGGCTGGTATCTGACGTCATTTTCCGTTTTGTATCAAAATTATCAGGCGCAGCACGGACCACTGCCACTAAGTTACGACTACACATGCACACTGTCTCATAACAACATAATTGATCACCAAACTGCGGTTCAAATATCAGGGCCAATGTCAATCTATGCAAAGTATCGTGTGTTCGGGCCTTGTGAAGTGTATACGGTTTTATAATCACCTGTTCTAATAAGGCAGGGTTTCTCAAAGTGAGGTATGTGAAATCTAAGGAGTTCGCCATTTGATAGTAAGGGTACGCGACCAGATTTACGTTATGGCGGCTGGTTAGTTGGCAAACGCGTGCTAAAATGAAATACTGTAATTGACTTGATGATTATTAATATTGAACTTGACCGAAATGGCTCCCAAAATCGAGTGAGTTACGTCCGCAGTGTGGTTTTTTCCTGCTGGTCTAATCAAAATTTGAATGATCCAGATAATTAGTGCTCCATCTCGTGTAAATGTGCCGAAAATTTTAAATTTGTGCCTATACCCGTTTTGGAGTTATTCACGAATATATGATCTTGCTGGCGTAACGTTACCGCAGCAGTGTGGTTTTTTCCTGCTGGTCTAATCAAAATTTGAATGATACAGATAATTAGTGCTCCATGCCGTGTAAATGTGCCGAAATTTTTAAATTTGTGCCCCCTAAGGTTTCAGAGTTATTTCAAATCTTGCTGGCGTAACGTTTTGCGAATTCCTGTATCTCAAAAACTGTTTGGCACACAATCATGATTTTTCGTACACACATTAGTGTTAATTTGTGCCCATTTGTGACAGTTTCATATTTCAATAAATCAGAAAGGTTCGGGTGTTATAATATGTTTCCAAAAAAAACTAAAATAGCTCCTAGCTCTTAAACTGGGAAACCTAGAAACCAAATGTTAGTGCTAGCTTGTATTTCTTATGGATCCTAAGCATTTCTATAATGATCGTAAGCCTACTCCAAGGAATTTTCGATTTATTACGATTTTATTGCTATCTCGCGGTGAAATAATTTAAACCCTAAATACACGAGTTTCGTATGTTCCGATTACTTTTATTAATATACAAAAATTAGTGCCCTACTTCAAATATACGTGTACGAAATATCAGCTCTGTAAACCTTATAATTAAAATATTATTAATAAATAACCATCACGAAGCGCTTTCGGTGGTTAACTGACGGAATTGGAATGTATAGAAACAAGCGAACGCTCCGTACTTCAAGCCATCCTATTTCAATTGACAGCGTTGTAATGAGTACAGACGCGTACATAATACTTTGGAGTGTATTTATAAACTATTAAATAAGGTAAATAAATGTATAATCACAGGGTATGCTGAATTTAAATATGTAGGTACCTTCCTTAATATCCCTTTTATGTTTCGTGTAGCTAAATGAGCTTTAACTAATAACACACAACAACAGTAAAAGTATCTTCTTTTACATATTTCTAGAGCTTAAAAATCGACGCTTATAAACAGCAATACGACTTTGAAAAATAATATCCATTCATTAAATCGAAATCATTCACCATCATCGAAATATAAAACGAATGAACACTTATAAATATTAGTATTTTCAACAATTATAAACAAACAAAACATTACTTCATTGACACAACATCAAAATATAAAAATTATGTAGGTTAAACAAAAAAAAAATCTTGATATTAGAAATAATACAAAAAAAATTATGGTAGTAGCACAGTACTAACAGTGAGCGGACGAAGGGGTCTAGACAGGGGACAAGGGTAGGAAGTCGAGTTTAACCATTACAAAGAAAATATAAAAATAAATATTACTCATTCACTTTTCTACAGAACTGTTAGCACACCGCCAATTTATTGTATACATTTAAGATGGTAGGCGCTATGTATCGGGCGGCCGCATTTTTCAACTCATTTTATTTGCTCGGTTAACCATTGAAAGTTTGTCATGGTGTTTTTTATTAATTATTTTATAATTATAAGGTTTACAGAGCTGATATTTCATACACTTATATTTGAAGTAGGGCACTAATTTTTGTATATTAATAAAAGTAATCGGAACATAAGAAACTCGTGTATTTAGGGTTTAAATAATTTCACCGCGAGATAGCAATAAAATCATAATAAATCGTAAATTCCTTGGAGTAGGCTTACGATCATTATAGAAATGCTTAGGATCAATGAGAAATACAAGCTAGCACTAACATTTGGTTTCTAGGTTTCCCAGTTTAAGAGCTAGGAGCTATTTTAGTTTTTTTAGGAAAAATATTATAACACCCGAACCTCTCTGATTTATTGAAATATGAAACTTTCACAAATGGGCACAAATTAACACTAATGTGTGTACGAAAAATCATGATTGTGTGCCAAACAGTTTTTGAGATACAGGAATTCGCAAAACGTTACGCCAGCAAGATTTGAAATAACTCTGAAACCTTAAGGGGCACAAATTTAAAATTTTCGGCACATTTACACGACATGGAGCACTAATTATCTGTATCATTCAAATTTTGATTGGACCAGCAGGAAAAAATCACACTGCTGCGGTAACGTTACGCCAGCAAGATCATATATTCGTGAATAACTCCAAAACGGCTATAGGCACAAATTTAAAATTTTCGGCACATTTACACGAGATGGAGCACTAATTATCTGTATCATTCAAATTTTGGTTAGACCAGCAGGAAAAAACCACACTGCGGACGTAACTCACTCCCCAAAATCGACTCAGTTTGCGACAAGAAAAAAATCACATTAATTTACAACATTTTCTTTATTTGACTGTCAAAACCTTATTTTCTTTTATAACCTCTTATACGTGGCGTACCAAAATTTGAGAAGCCCTCTAATAGAGTAACGAAAACAAGAAGAAAATCTCTACTGTTTTTTGCCATCTGCCATTATAAAAGTAAAAGTTGCCTTGCAAATTAGCCTCGGCTTATCGGCACAAACGGCGCTCTATCCGAAACTAACAAAAGATTCAGATGGATCAAATTAGCCTTCATCAATACTACCTTCAATAAAATATTATGATTGATGCCAGCTAGTTAAATAAGCTTCCTTAATTCAATTTAAGCAATCGAGACATAATAAATAGACAATAATATATGCGTCTATCATATTTCAACAGCACAAAGTGATTACTCAATACTAAGATGTGTCTTTATCCCGTATACGGTATGGTATTGTTACAATAACTAGCCGCATACTCTACAATTATTAGACGTTTATGCACATCAACAATACCCTGCTACTTCTATCGGTATTTGCATCAAACATAACACCGCTAATTAAATACCAATTACTGCATTTCTATAGAATAGAGAGATGTAGCAACAGTATTGTAAATAAATACCAGTCTACGTGAATATAAATTTTGATACAATTTTACGTAATTGACGCGTTCCATGTAAACGAGCCGCGAGTAAAAGCGGGTTGAGTGCGTCGTAGCGTTGCGCAACGTTGCGCCCGCGACGCCGCCGCCGGCGCCGCCGCCGTGCCGCCCCGTCACGCGCCGAGTACGGGTGCCTTGGGCGACGGCGAATATTTGGTCACGGTTATTTTAGAGCCCTTTTTATTAATGAAAGTATGTCTCTAAATATGTACTTAAATTTAACTTTTAAAATTGCATAAGTAGACCGAACATAAAAACGTTGACTTGCTTCTGCAATATAAGGAAAAGGTATCAAAACACTGGGTATGGAAATTATTTCTACCTATTTGCAATTAATTTTCATGACGAACTTATTATTTTCTACCTGTGAATTTTCACTATATCAAACGATCCTATGAAGTCGCTGATCGATGATGTACGATGAAACCCGGACAGAATATCAATAATTTTAACCGTCCTTGCAAATGGCAGTATGAAAACTTAGTTAACATTATTTTTAACAGGTTACTTGTGAAATGTTCCATCTCTACAACATAAGTAAACAACTCAATCTCAGTCTCAGACCAGTATCAGTTTCTCAAAGATTAACACGTTCCATTGTAAAACGTTGCTCACATTACTAATCTTCATCTTCACAGTCAACGGGCCCATCCATCCACGAATAGGCAATTTATCCGTTGATCTATGCATGCACATGAGGTAAAACGGCCTTGAAGATTACAATAAGCCATAGACAAGTACAGGTGCCCTTGGCAGGCAGTCGCGGTGGTGTGGATGCGCGGCACGCACCCGCGCCACCCACCGCCTCGGCAATGCGCATCAGATGAATGAATCATAGGAATTCCATTGATATCGATATGACAGTGAGTTTTGATTCTCATAAACAGCGTGTTCTTATAGCAATGTAGTAGAGTCTACAAAATATTTTACAAAGCCTTCTTTATTTCCAGTTTTTTAACCAACTTCAAAAACAGGAGGTTCTGAATTGGGACATAAGTATGATTTTTTTTTCTACGTATGTTACCGCGTTCTTCGGCATTTAGGAATTGATTTTAAAAATTATTTTTTGTTCGATGAGTCACATCTTCGGATTGGTCCCATAAAAAATATGGAATCAACCCCAAAGCCCACCACCATCTCTGCCTTCACCTTCGGGAAATTCAGGCGTGATGGTTTGTTATCGATCATTTGGAGTCGGTGCCAATATTTTTATAAAAAAAAATATTTTCTAGTTCCTATCCTTGTTATATCTGTTTTTTTTCTATGGTCAATCCATCGCATGCGCTCGACTAATCATACATCAAGAGGTCAATCAAGTTTTGATAACAAATAAACGTGCCACAGTTCTTATTTGCAATTCTTCTCTATTCTGTCTAAACATTTCTCTCCGCGTAGGTAACGAATCACTTTGTTTATGTGTTCCCGTAGATTTCGATTGATGAGCTGCTTTCACCATTGTTTGTTGACGATTAAACGTACCCGTACGCCGCCATCGTCTGGGCGTCTTGACACGCCCCGCGTATCGTTCGTATTCATACATTGTCTCATGTGGTTTGACACAGACAATTTAATCTTTCTTGTTAAAATAGTGAAATGACAATAGAATAAGCTTTGTTTATTGTAAAATACGCACGTACTTTGTTTTCATTCTATCAAAGTTTATGGTATTGCTTTTGAATGTTCCATTTCCTCAAGAACTAAGAAAAGCCTACAAGTTGTTATACTTGGTATGTAATCAATCACGCACCATGGCTAAAAATAGCCAAGTTACATGGAAATGTCGAAATAAATAATTACTCCACAAAATATCAAATCGACTTCACGCACCGTGACTTCCGGAAACGAATAGAAAAAAACATTTTCAACGTTAGATATTTAAGCCTACTTTGATAAAAGCTAATTCCTGTTACGAAGGGATGTGTGCTGGTCTTTTCTCACATGTATAAGCTCTCAGATCATTGCAAGCTTCAACAATTAACAAGTCATACCTTAGAGATGGCGGGCAGCGCCTGCGGCGGAGCGCGGAAGTTGTGCGCGATAGTGCGGCCAGCACGTAGCGTGCGCGCGCGCTGGCCGCCCGCCCGTGAAGTTTCCTACTCCACAAATTGTACAATAATTATATCATATTACGTCTTTTTATTGCATTCTTACTTTTTACGTGCTCGACAAATGGGTTTATTTCTCTCAACGCTAAATTCTCTCTGCATTTCTAATTTTATTTAATTATTAGTATCATGCTTTGTTAGGTAAGACTTATTCTACTTTATATATCATAATCTGATCTTATTAGTACCAACTGTGAGTAGATAGAGCGCAAAATACTATTACTACTAATATTATGGAGTTACCGATGACATAAAACAATTTCAAAGTAGGTGCGTTTGGGTCTGCGGTCATGATCTAATAAACCGTCCAATTTATAGCACAACGGCTCGCCAAGTCACTCCTCTTAGGTTACCTGAAGGGCATAATAACAGCTCAGGTAATTTGCATCGCATTAGTAATTTAATTATCGCAAACTCCTTTGCCCGATCTCTTTATCATAATATTAATACATATTTTATTTCACAAGATACACTTGCATGTTACTTTACGAGTAGTAGGTGCAATGCAACCTATTTTTCAATTACGCCAGTAAACGGGTGTGTAGGTAAACCGAAGGCGAGAAGTAAATACGTATAAATAAAAAAGATTAGCGTATGGCCACGAAACAAAAGGTCATGGGATCAACTTCCGCTGAGGAGTTACGAACATCACGCCGACCGTTGAATGACAAAACTTTTAATTATTACTACGTCTACAGTAGTTATTAATTTTGTACGCCGGTACTCTGACCCCCGATACGGGAAGGCCACAGAAACTTAATACATAAATTTTAATCGTAAAAGATCGCCACCGCGTCTTCTTCTCTGGGTTTCCACTTACCATCAGATGGACCGTCTGTCCGTGTGCCTTAATAGGCCATATTAAATAAGTAAGTAACTATATAATCTCCTAGTACGTGTGCCTGAAATTCAACTCAATTTTAGTCAGGTTTCGCACAAAACTCTTTAAATGCAGGAATTGGTCTTGGTATTGCTCGGGAGGTCAAAAGTCTGACGCGGTCTTCTGCTAAAACTATTACATAAGCCGCCGCTTGGGAACTCGGCTGTCGAAACAGCTACTATGTTGAATGTAAATGCCGAAAGACAAGACGAGACATACAAATCGACTTTGTATTAAGTATAATAATCGTAAGTGGTTCGCGAAAACATTTAAGTGACCCAAATAAAAAGACATTTAGGTAACGTTAATATCAAACCATTCTAACGATTCTATTTTGCCATTTTGTTCGGAGAAATAAAACAATAACAGCGACATGCAATTATACAATTACGATTTTATTCGTCATTGTAAATTGAGGAATAAACAAACAAAAAAGTTATAAATGACTAAAGAAACGTCGCGGAATGCGGTGGAGGCGAGACAATGTATAGGCGTGCGCGCAGGCACAAGTGTAGCGAGTTACATACTAGCAGATAGGTAGGTATAGGTACATACTCCATGAGTAGTAGTTAAAAAAAAGTAATAATTATGACATCGTGCTGTTAAAAATTAGAAACCATGAATATTGTTTTAGTTTTAAAAATGCCCCTCAAGCAACAGTCCGGGTTCAATCGTCTCGTAAACCGGTCAACCTTCAATAACCTTTACTTATTTTATAGACTGTCAATTACAAATAATTTTCGTTTCTATCGAATCAAAATTAATTTGTTACAAAGTTTATTTTTTAAGTACTTATAATGTTTTTTCCGCTAACACCCGTCAATGATACCGACGTCTAATCAATAACATACCTAGTGATCCCGGGCTTACCCACACATTGTCTACCCATGGCAATGTGTGCCCGTCTTTCTCCGACCTTCCGTCGCCGCACAGAAGAAGTCATTCAGGATCCGCACTGTTTGCCACAGGGCACTGAACTTTAATTCAACTAATTAGTATGATAATATTTCGTGGAAATAGATGAAACAACAGTTTTTCCTCAACTAATACAAAAATTTCATAGAAATATTCAACAACCATCGAAAATGGAAAACCTCTTGGTGTCAAATCTAAATATAAAACCAGGAAAAAAATCTTCTTTTTATACCTAATTCTCAAATGTAGCCGCAAAAAAACCGTAATAAGCCGGCTTAAAATCAATACTGATCCTAATAGCCTAGAAGCTAACCCATCTTCGTAAAAATTTAACGACTCTACATTTATTAGGTCAGTTGTGTTGTCTATAATTTGCAATTTTTCTGAAAATTTATCCACATTATTATTCAGTATCTAAATAAAATATTTTAGCGGCATAAATACGTAACTGTATCATTTTATTATTATAATTAATTGGCTCGTATCCTATGGGTATGCATCCTATCGGTAGTGCGTAAGTAGTGAGTCACTGACAAAGTATGAACTTGCAATTCAGTCGTGGTATAAGTGTACAAACATTACTGGTACATGTTTAGTATCACTCACTATAATAGGGTAAACGTACACGTCTCTATTCTACAAACAGTGACTTTCAATGTCCATAGCGGGTTACGAAAACCGACTGCACTCAACCACTCAGGTACGCCGAACTTTTACAAAATGCTTTCGATACAATTGCATACGCTTCAACCTTAAAGAGGTCTTTCGAAACTTGGCGAGATACAATTTAAGATGATTTAACAAAGTAAATATCTCACTTCCATAAACGTACAACAATCGAGCATTCGCGTGTAGGCGAGAACGCGTCTCTGCAATTGATAAGGGTAATCGAGTCGTGAATCAGTCAGAGATTAAGAACACAACCGGTAGTTAAACGATCCGAATATGGCGCAGGTAATATTCGTCACGCTTGTCGACATGGCACACTATTTAGCTTAATTTGTCGTTAGTGAGTAGGCGACCCATTGTTCGCGGTTTCGTTATTTATATCACATGCTCTATCTAACCTCATGTTAATTCCATATTTATAAAATATTTCGTAATAATACGAGACCTCAATTATAATGCAGTTTAAACTGGACCATAAACAAATCTGACATTGCCAAAGTGGTCAAAACGTATCGTGGATCAAAGGCCATTATGCAATAATATTTTTATATCATATTACAGTTGCTCCGTCACTATTGTCTTCCTGAATATCACTGTTATTGGGTCGTAACACATGACATTTTGGTGTAATATTATCGTAATGAAAAGATCTGTGTTCGAAATCGGAGTGGCGCGGCGTCGTGAGTGTCCGTCATCGATCGTCCGTCAATACGGGTCTGTGGTGCGTGCTCTCGTGCTATTGTAAAGAGACAGCCTAGACGTTAAAGAGAATATCTAGACGTGATCTGCCGCCGCAAGGATTCTATATTCCACTGAGACTTCTTATGTAATCATTGCGGTCAACCTACGTATCTAAGCGATTAAAGAGCTGTTTTATTTCATTGATTATACGTGGACGTATCAGTGCACCACATAAATTGAACACTCATTGAATTTATACTTCAAATGTGAAGTATTCGCCGCAGTAGCACAGTGACCGCCATAGTGTCGCTACCAGGTGCTTCGGTCGCGTCTCTCGCCATACTTGATGACATAACGGAACGAGGCGGTGCGGGCGGCCCACACGGCCCGTTACTTCACATTGCACCGTTCGTGCGTGGCTTTTTGTTATATCTGACGTATAGTCACCATCTAAAGTTATACACCTCATTACAAAAGCTCTACTAAAGCTCTACCATAATAATTAGTGCTTTAATGTAAACCTTATAATCTTTTGTCTTAAACCTAATGCTTTAGAAGACCCTAAACAATAAAACTATGATGAACATTCTATTTTCATTTGTAAGCGCGTGTATTTTAGCCTTCCTGATGGTATAGAGAACAATAATAGAGACAACATAGGTCAGTCTGTCTGGTCATTTTCTTTTAAATAAATATTACAAACTATAAAAGTTGGACTGAACAGTTACAGGGACTGTACTGGATTTGTCTTTGAAAATTATATTACATTACATGTATAGTTCCTAATAATAGAATATACTACGATCTAAAGATGGCACAGAAGGAAATACATTGAATAATAATTGACAATGCATGAATAATTGAGACAGGTACGTGATATGGATTATGAAGTTAATCTGACATAATTGTGTAGATGCTAGGGTAGATTTCATAAATATGCTTAATGAAAATTAATTAAATATAATTAGATTAAGAATAAAATGGCATAAAAATATAGGCAGACGTATATCATTGCAAGGTTTCCCCGGCCTACGGGCCGTTAACCTACTTGGTGCGTCCAGATGCCTCGTACTCAAAAGACAGCAGCTCAAGCCGAGGCCGGGCCCAATGTGGCGACCTTGAGCCAGCTGACCCCCTGCCCTTACGGCTGGAGCCGCACTTTGTGCGCTCGGCCTCTGACCGGTGAAGTTGTTAAGGCCACTCTGGCCAACAACATATAGTCATTCAAAAAAAAATAGATGCCTCGTTTATGCCTCGCCCGACCACTCCTGTTATTACATGTCTAAGCATTTCGACGTCAAAACTGAGTGTTTGGGTGCGGCATGCGCCTGATGTAGACCATGGATGTATTAACTCAGGATGCGCATCGCATGATCTTCCCCTCTAGCTTTTTTTTATAGGTACTAGACCAAAAATCTCTGACACGTATATAAAAACTGTTTTCGAAATCGATTTGATCAGAGTAAGTATCGTTTTCGCGGTGTAAGGTGCTCCGTGAAAAATGCCGAATTGTCCCATTAAACATGTGCAAAGAAATTACAAAAAATAGTAATATACAAAAAGATGGGGTAACATTTCATATGTAAGTATTTTTGATGTAATTAATGCAATTTTTCTATTAAATTCATTAAAATATTAAATGTCATAAGAATCGAAAACATTATCGATACAATTAATCGAGTACGAATTAATCGAATAGTCTACTGTGACCATAGACGAATCTTTTCTACCCTGGCAACTGTATTTTTTATTTGTCAAATAATTGTCAAGTATTTGAACTTTGTAAACAAACGGATAAATACTGAATTACGCGGTGATAAACCAGTCGCAGGACGTTAAAAACGATTTACAATGAATCAATCATTAGTAATTCAACAAGAGAGGTGATTCACAAAGTTTACAGGCGGTGTCTCGCGGACTTTGAGGTGCAAAATATTTTGTCAGAACTCGACCATGTTTACCAAAGAACCGCTGATATTATAGGTATATAAGCAGTTTATTTTACAGTTTTTAAGTTAAATAATGTGTTTATTGTATACAAAGGCAGGCTCAAAGCTTCAGTTTACAGGTTTTTCAGTAAATATACATTGATCGCTTAGAGGTACATTCGATTGAACACACTTGATACTTGGTATTATTTTTATGTGTTGCTTTCATCTCGACCAATACATAAATTAAGGTTGCTTTATTTTTCTATGTTTGCTTGTCAGTTAACATCGTTACTTAATTACTAAATAAACAAATAATCTTAAAGCATTAAAGAAATTATCTTTTATTGAATTATTTTATTTTTCAGGTACCGTTAGAAGAATAGTCGAAAATTGCTCTTTACGATGACATTAATCGATTAATAATAAATCTTCAAGATGACAGCAATGCTGTGGAGACTGATGATGATGAGTTGATGAGGCAGCGGCAGGCCCACGCCAATATATGGATTTATCAGGAGTGGAATATTTAGACCAAGATTAAAATAAAAAAATAATTAAAAAACGCAGTAGCTATGATATGTTTGTTTTATTTTCCTAAAATACAAAAAAAAAATAACTAACTCATGTTGAAACAAAAACACCCACTATCGAAACAATTCAGATAAATACGATCTCGATAAATTCTTGATCTTGATAAACGGAATCGAACCTGACACTGCTCCGGGTCCATATGACCCAGAAGCAGGCAGCGTCTGCTACTGAGGCGATGAATCACATATGGCATAAATATATGTATAACAAATATTATCTTATTGACCAACATCAAAGAAAACTTAAAAGTGCTTGCGCTTGCATTATGAATAATAAATAATATGGAAAATAATAAATCAAGTATCAAAATTATTCAGTCGTATTAGTGAATGTTGCAAGAATGTTTTTTTACTATAAACTTTTTGATTTGAACAGTGTTGTAGTAGTGTTTATTTATGATTGCAGACCGGTATCGATAAAAATATAATATATATAGTGTATAATAAACCTTGGGAGAGGCCTATGTCCAACAGTGGACGTCTTTTGGCTGAAATGATGATGATGATGACATTAGTATAATAATACCTATTACGTTTATACGTACCTACCTAACAAAAGATATCAGCCAGGCCAGTGGCAGCAGATGGCGCTGGTCGAGTGGGAGTGGGGGGGGATGAAACAGCTTATTTGGGAACATTAGGTACTTATTTTTTAGATAATCTCATTTTCAAGGAACTGAATTGGGATGTACCCGGAATCATCTTGTTTCCGTTGAATATTTACGCCTCGTGAGTTACTCATTATTTCTTGTTCAGCTGTTTCAGTAGAGATAATTCAGTATAATTCAGTAGATTATAATGACAGCTATAAATGTAATAATGAGTATATGAAACTATCGATATAGCTAATTAGAAATATCGATAGTGGTATTCACCCTATTACACCGATGGTCCTACGGTAGTAAAATTTTGTATGTTGACGTATTAGATCTTTTAGTGTGCGTAAAATATACTAGTGTTGCACATTTATTTACGTGTGCGTTTATAATGACACAAAATGTTTTGAGTAAGTGTGCGTCAATTTTAATGTAGTGGTTACCTCCCCTCCCCCAAGAATTGACAGAACATTTTGTTCGTTGAATTATGCGTGTTGCGAGTCCATTTTGTTACTTTGTTCAAGATGTAGACGCATCCACTGACAAGCACGTCGCGCCGCGAGCTTAAAATTAATTACCAAAACAATTGACTAATGGTTCCTTGTTTAATATAATAATTAATAGAAACGTTTCCGTCAATCCAGTTGTTAGATGTATCGTTTGTGAAAGTGCTTCCTATTTGTAATAACACATTCTCGTTGTATATTATCGTAATCAATTAAATTATGTGAAGTTATTGATCTCGCCAGGAATTTCATAACCGTGATGATTTATAGTTTGATATCATCTCCTGTTTAAAACAAAAATCTGCACGTTGGCGGACTTACGTGTGATTTAATTGGTGTTCCAATTTTTCACAGTTAATTCGCATAGCTGTGACCAAGTCAAAATCAACGTTTCTTTGACATTGGTTTGTACCTGTGCGTATATCATGTTATGACATGGACAGTCACGAACTCAACTACTTAATTATGTGTACGTTTAATTATGTTAAGATCGACAACTGTATTTAAGTGTAATAAAGGCCATTATATCTTTTCAACAGATTGTTTCTTTAATTGTACTCACGATATAGATAAGCAATCAGCAATTTGTTTCAATTGTTTTAAGAAAAGTTCTCGTAATATATCACTTTGTTTCTTGTGTAACGTTACGATATTATTGGACTTCCTACTTTGAATGACAAGTATGGAGAACTGTCATAAATATAACCACAATAGTAGGTACCAAGCTGGGTACTTAACTATTGTTTATTGGAGTTATTATTATCATTATTTATACACATACTTAGTTACTTTGGACATATCTGAACTACCTATTCAGGGAGATCTATGACGCAGTACCTTTAAGTTTATCTACAAAACTTTACCTAAGTAGTTTTTTCAGATTGTCGATGACTTTGGTGACAACATCTTTGTATTTTTCCTGAAAGATGAAGGAGATATGGGTAATTTTGAAAAGTGCCAAATCTGCGCGTAGCCTAGGTGGAGTAACTAATGAGAGTCCCTATAAGTTTTGTTATGAGGTCGTATTGTGTGTTCATTCATTTTTCTTTGCAAAATCCTGCAAGTTTTAAATAATATTAGTGTAGTTTGTACCTAATGTTATGTACTGCAGTAGGTATCTTATGATGTCGTTATATCTGCTCACGACTTGTCAACTCGTCGACATAATCTGTCATGATATGCCTAATATTTTACTTCCGGTTGAAAGAACAGTCACATAACATCCGTCAAACGTTCTCAGTGTGGTTCAGACCGGTTGTAGAGACAAAATATTTCTAGACCAATTTAAGTCTGAGAGATATGGTTTCGCGAAACTACAGGCTGGTTTAGTTAGTATATGTGCAAAGGCGAGGTGTAGCTTGAAAGGAATACTTTGACTCCGAATTGATAAAACTCTTTGAAGTACGTGAGATACGAAATTATATCACCTCTCATTGCGTTTCGTGTGAGTATTAAATAAAAAGGGCTATCTTCGCCCAGTAAGTTAACAAGTAAAATCTTAAGTCGAAATTTGCCTTAGAAAATCCATAAAAATTAATCTTTATTTATTTAATTCCTTTGAGGTTTATTGTTCATAATCTGTGCGTACCCTTATACAGGGTGGTGACGACATAACGATAATAAATTAAAACACGATCACTGCTAGTCAATCACAACACATTAAAATTATACAATTAGGTTTTGTTTATGGGACTAAGCCCGCCACACATTCCTACCACTGTTACTCCTGTAAGCCAGGATCGACAATGGTGTCCAACGATGACGCCAAGGTTTGACCCTCGACGAGTCCCGAGGAAAAGCTAAGTTGTCTTGGAACCCCCACGAATTAAATCAGAAGAAAGAATTATCCACTTCCCTCCATAACAAAGCGGGAGACAATAATAACAGTATAGGCTGGTAGCCACAGAAAAAGACTGTTACAAGGTCTGGTCAAGGTCTGTTATTAGGTTTACATCGAAGTCCAAAATTTAAATTTTTCAAAAAATTAAATGCGGTAATAGACTAAACGAAACACAACACCTTTATAAACGTCAACCGACCTCATAGACTGACCTGTACAAGCAGGGCAACATCGCTTCGGTGTCGGTGTTTTTAGCGGTACCTTTGTAGGCGTAAAGTTAAAATAGTCAAAATAAAAAAGCAATCCCGTGGCAATACCTTTGAATATAATTTAACAATATTTTATGTGCGAACTACTAATGTGATACCCAGTATGTGGTTTCGATTATTGTCATGATGTCGTCACCACCCTGTATAGTATTTATATCGCTTAAGGTGCTCTAGTTTCGTGCCGGTCCACTGCCTGTCGGTCTTACTGCTTACATCAAGGAAACCACGCCCTAGGACAATCTGATACAACTGCTCATTGCAACAAGCTTTCACGATAACAGATAACGATCAACTCTATTAGGTATATGTCGTTAACATCAATAAAGTTAACAAATCGCTGAGCCCGTTAAATATTTTTATACTCATTTCTTCCTTCGTCTCAGTTATTTTCAGTAAATAAAGTGCCCCCTCAGTGGTCATTCACATTATGAAGACGACAAAGTTTTGTTTATACATTTTTGGCAGATAATCTGTGATTCTTTCTAGAAGTAACGACGATAAAAATAATAAAATGGCCTAACCAACGCCTTAACAACTCCCGATATTGCGACCAAAGTCCAAAACTTTACTCCAACTTTTCTATAACTGTCAATTCAACCGGATTATACCTTTGATTGAACATCCCTAACATCCCTAACAAAAATTGATCGCAATCCGTTAAAAAGCGTGTTGTGGCACAAAACTTGGCAAGGTCAGTCAAAGATGGGTGACCATTAGTGACAATTTGAACTTATCGCCTCCGTACCTCGGAGAAGTGCACATAAAGCCGTCGTTCCTACGCCTGACATCTCTCCGGTCATGTTGGATTGCCTTCCCATCGGAATATGACATTGAGGGTACAAAGAGATTATGTACACCTGTGCTTGAGGAGGACTTTATTATTCTTTCAGTGCGCAAAATAATAACAATTGAATATCTGCAGTCATAGATTCCAAAACTTTAGCATTCAATACACCATTTTATTTCGTAACTGATGTCCGCAATGATAACACGACTGTTTATCAGTTTGAAAGCACGCAGTTGTTGTTATCATAACTGGACTTTGTTATAAATGCCTAAACGTATCGCGATGTTAAGAATTAAATGGATGTTACATCACAATAATGGTCTAGTTAATGGTTTATTAGCGAAAAGGGATTAACAAAACTCGGCCATACTTTCTCTTATGTTCGATCAATGTGCTTGATTTTATTAGAACTGGAGTTATGCACATTATAATTATTGCGAGTAGAAAGGCTACTCATGTAATATAATAAATTACCTGTCAAAATCTTACGTTTTGGACTACAATAAAATTATAATCTATTATTTTAAATCTGAACTTATTTATATAATACACTTGTATATATTTGATGATCGATAATGGATGAATTTTCATCTATGTGCATAATTTACAGTTCGCTGACGGTGAGGGAAAACATCGTAGGGAAACCTACCTATCTCTCGGGATTAGGTAATAGTCAGTTCCTGTATACACGGCGACAAGGTTCACCACCTGTCACGTTGGGTTCTGTCTATCTGGTGAAATGTGGGCTTTTAGTTGGTTAATACCTCCACAATGTGGTGGTGTATGGCCACTCAAGCCTCTGACTACCCCCGAATGGGGATAAAAGTCGTGACGTTACATATATATATATACTTGTATATATTTTTAATTATCTTGCATTTATACATATGGTGGATGCTCAATAGAACACAATGATAGGTGGTTCATAAATTAAATATCACGCAGGATATTTCTTATGAGCGATTATGTCACCGCCTTATTAAAAAGAAAATCCTATTAATATTGCATCAAAGACACTTACGCTTGAAAGCTACGTCCTAAAATTGTAATCTTCTACAGTAGAATGAAAAAAGTGGTTCATATTTTTACATCGGAATACATAATTGTTATATTATTATATAACACTTCGCGGAGCATATCGGAACAGTTCATTGTGGATGGCTAATTGTGTGTGTCGCAAGCAATTGTTCCGTAGCGCCGCGATGCGCGTGTGAATACCTCGACCTACCTATTGTTTTGGTTCTTACATCTCTGGTTCTTGTATCAAGTGGAAGTGAACATTGATTTGTTGATGCGTATGTTGATAATGTCGTCTGTGACTTCCAGATGCGGCGGCAGGCTCGGATCTCAGCCGGCGGCGCGCTTGTAGGGCGCTCCGCCTCCGCATTGCAAGGTATTATTGTTTTCGGGCCGCCACACGTATACGGCATTTCTTTTCGGAATATCGAATCGGGATTTCTTAAGCTTATCACACACATACGTTTTTTCCGTTCGGAATAATTCCGGACGCACAGGCTACCATTCGGAATTCCGAAACAAACGGAAAAATTCCGTACGTATGTGATACGTCCATACTGCGTTCGGAATCCCGATTCGATATTTCGAAACGGAATTCCGACCGTATGTATGTGGCGGGCCTTCACCTCAAAATACATTTTCGTTGTTTTTTAACGCACTGAGGTTGCATACAAGCGTTCAGCCCTCCTGATGTTAAGCAGTTACCGTAGCCTATAGATGCTTGCAATACCAAAGGCATTGCTCACGCGTTGCTGACCTGAAGGGAATGGGAAAGAGGGAGGGGATGGGGGGGGGGGTGTTGGGCTTCCGGCTCTCTCACTCATCGTACGAACGCAGCTATAATAGCTACTTTACAGCTGTGCCTTTACTTTCTGTCTTTGACTTATTCCTTGACTCAATTCATGACAACATTTAAAATGATTCAAATTAATTAATTTAGCCCGCATGCAGATATTGTGATTAACGATAATCATTAACCTCGCATACTTTTTTAAAATGATTGTTTACCTCGTTCCAGTATGGCTGTGGTTGCTGATATTCATATTCCAGAACGAATTTCGGATATCCAGGTCCATTCAACCGGGTGTAAGTATAACTTTTTAGCACCTTAAACGCCGAATATTACCTAACTCGAAAATAACAGTTCCTACTAAACTAATTTCTGTTACCAAAAGTGAATAAATTCTGAGTATAACAATATTATATAACCTTCAGAAATATCCTATACAGCTTGAAATGGGTTTCCTTCAAAGAAATTGGAATTTATAGATAAAACAAACTTGTATCAATAAGGTTTTCGTCACCTACGAGGTATAATACAGCATCATCATCAGATATTATTGAATATAACGTATGTATCGTATTAATTTTTATCTACATTTTCCAGTATTTGGACTTTGACAACCTGCCGGAGACGAACTTCACGTGCACGGGCAAAGTGATAGGCGGCTACTACGCCGACCTGGAGACCTCGTGCCAGATGTTCCACGTGTGCACCGTGGGCCAGAATGAAGAGCCCATGGACATCAAGTTCCTTTGCCTCAATGGTACTGTCTTTGATCAGGTCAGTTGCTCTCAATAATTACCGACTGTTTTAGATAACAACGTGCTAATAGAGGCCTTACAGTCAACCTACCGCGATATATCAAGAGTCTGAATCCTGTGACGGCCTTTAGCTTAGAGGAAAAGCTAACGGGACTACCTAGAAATGTAGTAACATCTCATTGCATGATTTTGGTTTACCATTTTAAATCAATCATACCCCAAGGGACTGGAATAAAGAGAACATATAGGCATATTCCTCATCATTATGATTATTTAAGCCAAAAGAAGTACACTGCTGGACATAGGCCCCGCCCAAGGTTTTCCATAACGACCGGTTCTGTAATGTTCGTGTCCAGTGGTTTCAGAGGAAACTGCAATGCTAGCCAATGGCTAGGTATACATCGTTATTTTAAAATTACGTATATACACCTACTAAAATACCTTATTTTCTATTTACAGGAGACCAGAGTATGTGAGAGAGTAGACGAAGTAGATTGTACAAAGTCTGAAAAGTTCTACAGTTTAAATTTAGAGTTATATGGAAGCACAGCGCCACCAATAATACAGCCAGACCAACAAAAACCTCAAGCTCAGCCGACCGAGCACTCACAACAGCAGACTAAACCAAATCAAGAAGCAGATCCATCAATAGATGAAGTAGTAACAACATCTCATGATAAAACTCAGGGCCACTCGACAGATGCCACAGATTCCACTGAAGATCCCATACAAGAAATAAAAAAAGACGAACCTAAACCACAAGCAGATAAATCAACACATGCACCAATACAAATATCTGGAAATGAGGAACTTAGTGAAGGTAACACTATTATTTTTAAATTGTAAAAGATAGTATGTAGTAATTATAATAGTAAAATACTATCAAACTAGGGTTGTGTGGGTATTGCTTATAAGATGTTTGAACATGGACCAATTACTAAGGGGACTGGCCCTAAGCAACTCGGCCGAGTGGTCGGCTTAGTACTAACATCGACATAAAACGAAGCGAGTAGTTCAACAATTTACCGGTAGATAGAACAATGATAATGAAAAAACAATGATCACGTTTTTTTTTTCATACATATATCTAATAAGGGCACCCCTGTCTTTAGTCTTTACTCTGTGCTGTTTGAAAAACTTTGATAACTCCAAATAAATGATCCAATTTTATAGCATGCTATTCTGTAAACAAACTTGCTTCAAAGTTAGTATCGATAGCATAGTGGTTTTGTCAGGATAATATGACAGCGCTGAGTTTTCATCCAACTATGTCAAGCTAGGAGGGTAAGTAATTTGCAGATGAGTACGACTGAATGTAAGGCAATCAAAACTAATTAAATACCAACGTAACGAAATAACACCATTCTTTTAATTTTACAGACTACCAAGAAGAAGACGAGGACGCAGATTATGAGGACTACACACGTCATCAAACTACTACGCAATCAACAACCACGTCGACCACAACGACTACAACCACCACTACAACAACCACAACCAGACCGCCAACTACAACGACGGCACCAATAACTTCTCCTCGCAATCCTTCTCCATTACCACATCTAATATCTTCACCTACTCCTATACTGTCCTCTTTATCTCCACCTTCACTCTCCTTTCTGCCGTCTATTCCATCTGCCCCTTCGGCTCCATCTGCACCATCCGCGCCCTCTGGACTCTCCGCACCTTCAGCACCTTCAGCACCATCGCTGCCAACTCTAGATCCATCACTAACCCAAGAGTATATCTATCGCCAACGTGGACCAGGATCCGAAACGATTTCGTTCTCACGGCCAAGCTTTCGACCTGCAGACGTAGTTTACATAACACATGCACCCCCGCAGCAGTATGACCACTTCCAGTACGAGTCGTCAAGAACTGCACCGAGGCCGACACCGCAGCGACCGCAACCGACACCGTTCGTGCAGCGACCACAACCAGCGCCGTTCCGCCCGACCACCTTAGACCCTCGCGATCAATTACTTCGGCCCGGACCCACCTCTCAGCCTTCCGAAAGACACGAAACATCCGTGAAACAAAACAAACCACAGTCTTACCCCCAGTCGCTGCCGCAACGACCATTGCCGTTCAATCCATTTTACTTCGACCGAAAACGAAGCGATGATTCGTTGCCTGAGGTTGAATCGTCGTTATCAGCTCGATCAGTATCGCCACCAAACGTAACTGAAAGACCGCCGATCAAGTTAAAAAGCCCTCCGAGGGTCATAGTGACTGCCAGTGCGTCAGTCAGCGACAGTAATGGAAAAAGATTGAATTACACTGTTGGTAACGTGGTTAGTGCGGTTAAACCGATAGTGCCAATAAACTATGACGATTATAAGGAATCCGATCTTATTTTCGACCCATTCTTTCTCGATGTGCCAAAACTGCAAAAACGACGAAAAACTAGATCTAATAAAATTAGAAATATAATCACAGTTCCTTCCACGGCAACTCTGGCTTCAGAGTTGATGACGGGTAGAACTATAACTACATCACCAGTGACCTCTTATGCGATTACGATGGTGAGGAAAGTGGTTGAGACATCAGTCGCAACTACGACTGCTGCCTGGAGTCCTAACGACTACGTTGATGATAATTATGAACCCCACGCATACGTACCACCAGTACCGCCTCTAGCAGTGCTCGCTTCACACGACTTGAATAATTTAAAGGAAAAAGGGAGATATAAGAACGACTCAGTTGAAAGTAAAACCCTGAGAAATGGGAAATCAAATACCATTTATATCGAGCAGTCTAAGCCGACGACGTCGGCGTCTGCAGCGCTGACAAGCTCTAGTCAAAGTGCGGGCGAAAGCGCGGCGCCGCTCGCCGCCTCGCCCGCGCCGCCGCCCGCGCCGCTCCTCGAGGCGCCAGCCTGCGCCAGCTCGCGCCCCAATGACTGTCGGACTCGTGCCTAATAAAATTAGCTGACTTTACAAACTGAATAGATAAATACATAGTTGGATATTTAGATAGGTAGAGAATTTTTATCAATTTTTCAAACGAGTAAGTTAATTTACCATCACATAGATTTTTTTCAAATGAATAATAATGATTTTGTATAGATCTTAAAAAAAAACTTTGTTAAGCTCTCTTTGAACAGGCGCAATTTGATTCTTTTAATTCATAGACCCTGTAATTATTTTATTCTCCAACTATTTTATCATTTTCACGAGTGTGTTGTGTATATGTACGTAATGTATATGTATAGTATTATGTGCCTTAGCTTTATAATATCCTTACTCCATCATACTCGTGAAAAAATTAAAATTCTATCCGTGCTGTTGTTTTAAGAACCCCGTTGAAAGGGAGCTTTAGAATTATTATATTTATGTGTCTCTTTAATTATTTTAATAATTGTAAATATGTACGATTTTTGATTTATTGATAAAATTATACTTTTCGTACTTTTTTAAGTAACTAGTTATTGATATTTATGAAGGAATCCTTGTAAATATCCTAAAATATACTTAATGTTTCTATATTTTTGTGTTTACCTATTCCTAAAATCCGCTTTCTCTACTTCATCATGCTATATCCATGAACAACTTTACCAAAGATACCAAACGTACCCAACAAGTAGTAGGTATGTATGGTGCGTTCCATTGGTCGTTTTCACATTACACGGCACGGCAGCGGCGACGGCTGTCACTGAGATATTTGCGGGGTTTTCATTGGTCAGTGACCAGTTGTCATTGGTTACTGACCAATCAAAACCCCGAAAATATCTCAGTGACAGCCGTCGCCGCTGCCGTGCCGTGTAATGTGAAAACGGCCATTCACTGTTAATTTTGTAATTTTCGTTCATAAATGTCGTTCCACTCGAACTTGTACTGAAAGTGATCATTATTAACGTTTTTAACAGTTTTTGTGGACGAAAATAACAAAATTAACAGTGAATGGAACGCACCAGTAATAGTCGTATCTACGCATGAGGACTACACGACTTGTACGCGACGAAGATTTTAGAGATTTTATTAGCTCAATGCAAGCCAGCATATTGAATGCTGGATCTTTCAAACATGAACTACAAACTGTTTCTCTTAGGGACACCGCAGACATGCTACTTTTTGCATCCGTGATCGGCGATTTTGCGACTGTATCGATGCTGCATCACGATTTCGCGACTCTCTGCGTCCGGACGCAGCAACTGCTCCGATGCTAAAAGCACAGAATAAAAATACTGTGCTAAAAGCGATAAATCGCCGATCGCCTAAGCCGATCGCCCATGCAAAAAGTAGCGTGTTTGCGGTGGCCCTTACCAAGTCTACACGGCTTACGCCTATAGGTTTTAGTTGAGTTTTAGTTTTTACTTTGACAGTGACCCCTATTTTGTTTTTTTATGATTGACATCCAATAGTCAAAGCATCCAATCAAACAAAAACGCCGTCTAGATCAGGACATTTTGTTGTTTTTCAATATAATCAAAGCTTTTCATATTAATTTTATGTTTATTATCTATCATTAAAGAAGTTTTGACGCATTTGTTACATATACCTATAATTTGTAAAATTCGACGATTCCATCATGTCGAATTCAAGTATCATGAGTGTTAGAGAAATGATTGATAATGCTTTCGGAGACTCTAAAGTGAGTTCTTTATTACCAAATTATTCAACTATTGAATTTATCGTGTAGGTACCTACATAAATCATAATGCAAAAACTATAGCACGTATTAAACATTTCAGGGAAATGTTGTCGATCACAAACTTATACAAACAATTCTCTACCTACTAGCAAGGCAATTAAGAATGCTAGAAAGACGTGTCGAAGTTGAAGGTGGTCCTATGCCATACACTGGATCTGGTACAAGCCTATCCGTCACTGAACTCAAAATACATGCAATGCAAAAAAAGAAGAAAAAAGCAAAACCTCAGGATGGTAGCGGAGGTTCCGGAACAGGTCAAGAAACAGATAAAAGTACAGGACGAGCAGGCACAGGTGAGAGAGATTATCCTGAAAAAGATTCTTCTGCAAGAGATTATCCTGCCCGAGACACTACAGGAAAAACTGCAGGTAGAAGGGATTATCCTGCTCGAGACACTACAGAAAAACCTGGAGCTACAAAAGATTATCCTTCCCAAGATACCACAGGAAAACCTGGAACTACAAAAGATTATCCGTCTCAAGATACTACTGGAAAAGTTGTTGACACAAAAAATTATCCTGCTCGAGACACCACAGGGAAACCAGGAGCAGCAAAAGATTATCCTTCCCAAGATACCACAGGGAAACCTGGAGTAACAAAAGATTATCCTTCCAAAGATACTACTGGAAAAACTGGTGCTACAAAAGATTCAGGAAAGCCTGGAGTTGCAAAAGATTATCCTGCTCGAGACACTTCAGAAAAACCTGAAGCACGTCATGTTGATGATGCTATATCAGATAGAGTACCTTCAGAGAAAAGTCTTCCAGAATCTTCTTCAGAATCCGTGATACGTGGAATTTCCGCTGACAGAGCTCCCTTGGATAAACCTATGCATGGCAAAAGTGATAAAAGGGACACTGATAAGACTTATTCTGATAAATCGCCTCCAGATAAAGCACCTTTAGATATAACTCCTTCGGTATTATCTACATCATATAAATCCTCAGACAAACCCTCATCTGCTCAAAAACCTATATATAGAGAATCATCTGAAAATATTGCTCCTACTTTAACTCCAGCAGATAAACCGTCATCATCAAAAGTTTCTTCTGGGCATAAACCACCAACAGATAAAAGTTCAGCTCCTGTCACGTCAATAGACAGAACATCGTCTGCTATCACGTCGTCAGATAAGACATCTACTGCCATCACCTCCAAAGATGTAACTTCATCAGAAAAAACCACTACTGGCATTAGCTCGGCGGATAAAACCACATCAGATAAAACATCCACGGATCAGACATCAACCGCTATAATATCGACTGATAAAACTACAACAATCACCACTGAAAAAACGACAACTGATGACAAGACGTCTACAGATAAAACATCCACGGATAAGACGTCATCTACAGATAAAACTACTTCTACAGATAAAACGTCTTCTACAGATAAGACTTCCTCTGCTGATAAAACCTCTACTATGGACAAATCTTCGTCTATGGATAAGACATCTACCGAAAAACCATTTACTGATAAAACAACTACCGAGAAACTTTCACCGGATAAAACTTCCCCAGAAAAATATTCCAGTGTTAAACCTCCCTCAGATAAATATTCCACTGATAAAGCATCCACTGGAAAATCTGTAGATAAAACATCTACTGATAAAAGTTCCGTGTATAAAACGTCTACTGACAAAACTTCTACAGATAAAACTTCCACGGACAAAGTATCATCATACAAAAGTTCTACTGATTATAGAAGCTCCTCATATAAAACATCAACAGATAGAACATCGTCAGATATAATTTCTACAGACAAAACGTCAGACGATAAAGATAGAAGTTCACCGACCGGCAAAGTGACATCCCTCAAGCGACCCATCACCGACACCGGTGAACCGGCAAAACGAAAGGTAATGTTTATTTCCTCTAACAAATTAAATGCATTTAACGAGAAACTTTACGTTCATAATGTTCTGCAGCCAGCGAATTCCCGAGAACTCCTGACGATTATCGAAGAGCGGAGGGAAAGAGAACTACGTGTTATCCGTCAGGTGCTCTATTGCTATTAAATGGCGACTGGTTTTTGTTTTTGCGTCTTTTTTCATTCCAGTGCTGCTGTTCGCTGATTTATTTTATAATTTTTTGATTAGCATTATTTGGTAAGTGAAAAATATTTTAATTACTGACCTAGGCTTTCAGTCTCCTAATTTTCTTTCTGACTGACAACATGTCGACCGGCAAGAATTTACGATATACGGCGACAATTATTTTTCACGATGATAATGTTAATAATAATCAATGGATTTCCACTGGTAAATAATACCAGACCCTGGTATTGTATTCATGTTTTTTATATTGTCCAGTACTTTCTATTTGATTTTCTATCCATGGATTTTTCTATTAAATAATCAGTCGTCTAAGACTAGACTAAGTAAGACAATCTCACCAACCCAATTTCATTTCTGATTTTAGCGAACAGATTCCTTTGAAGAACCAGGCAGATCCCCGACACCAATGGCTTCTCTAGATTCTGTTGGTAAGTATAACATTATTATGCAACAGGCCCGTTTCAGAATCATCAGATAACCTTTATAGACCAAATAAATATGGTGTTTCGACAGTTTTTCTATGGAATATCTGTCAAAACACCAAATTTATTTGGTGGATTAATGTTGTCTGACGATTATGGAACAATTATGCATATTAACTGTCTCATCATTTTTACATGTAACATTTTTTATTTTCAGAAGCAAAATATGAAAAAATACTTATTGGTAAGGGCTTAAACTAATTTGATAGAATTTTACTTTAAATAGAATGATGTATAGGTAATATATTGTGATTTCGACAGTTGAAAGACTTCCCACAGAAGAAGCCAAAGCAAGAACTGGTAAGCAATTTAATGCTAAATAATAAGTTTACTTTAATTTACGTATTTTAATATCATATGCCTAACAACCATCACTTAATTTCCTTGTTGTGACGTTTTTTTTTAGCTAGAAGTTCGAGTAGTTCTCAACGGTCTTCACAACTATCAGTGGTTACTAAAGAAGAATTTACCGCTTTAGCAGACGTAGTGCGCAAGCTCCAAAATCTTCTAACACCAATTCCTGCTCCTGGCTTTCCGGAGAACGCCCAGTTGATGGAGGAACTACGCAAGGGCGCTTCGCTTACAGATGCTATGGCAGCATTACAATTATCGGCTAGATTGGAAGCTACAGAGAAAACACTCAGCCAAATGCTTTCAATAGTTACAGACCTCGCTAGTAAATCTTCACGCATTGATTTAACAGCACCTAGAGATGTGAGTATGTATCTAAAAAGTAGAGGAATCCCTAATAGATAGATATACCAAATACGTTACCTAGTACGTAAAAAAAATATTGCGCCTGAGCAATCACTTCTGAGCTGACGTCTGACCACATAGACATGTCGCCGCCAACTGGTTTAATACGCTATTCAATTGAGCAGCTAGGCCGTTCATTAAACGCCGACACTCAATTGGACGCCTAGGCCGTTCGTTGAATTGACACATATAGCAAAACGTCCAACGAGTTGGCTGGTTGAAAGCTAGCCTTTTGGAGAAGGCTGAAAGAAAAGCCGCCGGGTCATTTAAATTTAATTCCTTTTTCCGCCACTGCAGCGCCAGTAGTCATCTAACAAATATGGCGTCCCTATTTATCAACAGCTGATTAAATGTGTATTGTTTTTTTGTCGAATTACCGTGTTTAGTGATTTTATAGTGTGTTAAAAAGTTCAAATGATAATTATTAATAGTAAACAAGACCATAACATGGATGTAACTACGAATAATAAAGCGGAACCGAATTTTAAACTAATTGAGGTTATCGACAATGTTCGAAAGGCTAAGGTGACCATGAATTATTCTAAAAGCATACGGACGATGATGCAGGACTACTGGATGTCATTTCGTCATCTGGATACCTTAGTAAAACAATGTTTAGAATTAAAACGTTTTAAATATTGCACGCGTGAGCGAGCGAAGCGAGCTCGGGACTTTGGGGCACTCGACTTGGCTGGGTTAGGTTTAGCGAGCTAAACCCCCATCATTCCCTTCGTGTTAGGTTACTGGTGACCCCGAACGCAGAAATAGGAGGCCCGCGAAGCGGGGCTCCGTCGACTTTGTCATAGACGTCATGGTCACCCTAACAATATTCACAAATGTCATTCACCCAAGCGGCTAAGCAACGTTCAGCCCCTTTATCAAACGTTGCATTCAACAATTTGCCTAGGCGTCCTTTAGCCATTGTATTGAGTGCCGGCGTTTAATGAACGGGCTAGCTGCCCAATTGAATGGCCTATTAAACCAGTTGGCGACGACAGACATAACGTCATATCTGTAATCTGATCTCCTAGGTGCGGCTGCGCGGGTCTTGTAGATACTTTTATAATCTATTTATTAATAATACACATAAAAGTATCTATAGTAAGTTTTTTTATACTTGTCCTATTCGGTAAGCAAAGATGGCGTCCAGCGGGGCGATTGCGTAACTTTTTTGTCAATGTTTCAATTGGTTTCGTTCATCCTATGTCAATTATATACGAAACCAATTGAAACATTACCAAAAAGTTACGCAATCGCCCCGCTGGACGCCATCTTTGCTTACCAAATAGGACAAGTATAAAAAAACGTACTATACGTTTATTTGTATTATTCATTGATTTATATAACTTTCACGCGCGGAGTGCCCTCGCGGAAACCAATATGAATCTATGGTATTATTATTATGCAGGTTATTTCAATGATGCCTTCCTACTTCAACTCCCAGAAAAATTATAATTATTCTCTAATTTTAGGAAACTAAAATCCTTTTTGGGCCTAAGGCCGCACTAGGCGCCGGGGTTGGTGTGGATGCCACAAGCAGTGCGGGTGCCGGTGTTAGCTCTGATGCGGGAGCCAGCAAGTCACCTAAAACTGGCAAGGGTACTGGTACTGGCCCAGGCGCTGGAGCTGGCATGGATGCTGGTGTTGGCCCGGCTGGTGGAGCTGGCAAGCCACCTAAAACTGGCAAAGATGCTCGTGCCGGCCCGGGTACTGGACCCGGTCCAGGCGCAGGAGCTGGCGTAGATGCTGGAGCTGGCAAGCCACCTAAAACTGGCAAAGATGCTGGTACCGGCCCAGGTACTGGACCCGGTGCGGGTGCTGGTACGGGCCCAGGTGCTAGAGCTGGCGCAGTTGATGGTGTTGGCCTGGCTGATGGAGCCGGCAAATCACCTAAAACTGGAAAAGGTGCTGGTGCTGAGTCAGGTGCTGGAGCTGGTGCGGGTACTGGTACGGGCCCAGGTGCTGGAGCTGGTGCGGATACTGGAGCTGACAAGCCACCTAAAACTGGCAAGGGTGCTGGTGCTGGGCCAGGTGCGGGCGCTGGTACCAGTCCAGGCGCTGGAGCTGCCGTGGGTGCTGGTACTAGCCCAGGTGCAGGAGTCGGCAAGCCACCTAAAACTGGGAAGGGTGCTGGTGCTAGGCCAGGTGCTGGAGCCAGTGCGGGTGCTGGTAAGGGCCCAAGTATTGGAGCTGGCGCGGATGCTGGTATTGGCCCGGCTTCTGGAGCCGGCAAGCCACCTAAAGCTGCCAAGGATGGTGCTGCTGGACCAGGTGCTGAAGCTGGTGCGGATACTGGAGTCGGGCCGGGTGCTAGTCACGGCTCAGGTATTGGTGTTGGCCCGGGTGCTGGGGCTGGACAGGATGCTGATGCTGGCGGCGGCATAGATAGGGGAGGCCCAGGACGAGCTGGTTTGGGAACCGAAGGTCAATTGAGTCCTGAGGGTGCTCCGGGAGCTGGGACCGGTAAAGGACAGGTAGCTTTAGGTAAAAAACAGGATGATTTAGCTGAAGGGCCTCCAACTGCAGCTACTAAAAAGTATACAGCGACGCAGGATCAATTACCGCCTTCCGAATCCACATCAGCCCACACTGTAGAAACACCGTTTGTACAACCTACTCCACTTCAAGAAGAAGAATTTTACGGAGAAGATGCTGACGGAAAACCGAAGCGTGATTGTGTAACATATGAAGAACTAGAGTGAGTTGTGACATAAATTTATATAATCGACATAATACATTGCTATAGAAGCTGAATAGGTAGGCGTACCTGCGTACTATAATGTTATACCCATATTTTCAGCAATGCAATGCAAGAATTGCATGACGAATTCATGAAGAAAGTTACTAACATTACAACTCGTAGTACCACTACTGCGGATAATGCCTTAAAATTAGCTACACGATTAGGTCAGTAACAGTTATTACTGAATTTATAGTTTGGTATTATCAAAAAAATATCCGATGAAATTAATAATTCATAATTAAAAAGTGAATATAAATTATTCACAGACGGAAAACTGGACTCAGCATTAAATCTAGGCACCCGAATGGGTGACTTAGAAGATTTGATCGCTGACTATGCGGAACAGATAAATATACTTGACACTGGTTTGTCATCACAGGTACTTTCTACATCCATTTGTACCAAATACATCGTAGTATTCCCCCATCTTTCCATTACCTAGTTTCTGATATTATTATTATTTTATGTTCATTGATGTCTATAGATGACAAATTACCAAGAACAGCTGACGCAGATGCAACATGATTTGGAAACTGGTCTTGAAACAATGGCTGAAGTTCTCGCCAATACAGGCGGAGACACCGCAGGTATGGAGTTCCTAAATCCTTATTTTCAAGTTATACCTATATAATGTATAAACGCACAGGGCCATAGGGTAAGTAATATAATAAGTATTATGGCCTAAATTCCTCTCGCTACAGAATAAAGAGTAGGTACTACGTCCCCTTGTATTGAGAAGCCCAATGTAACACGCCCAAGCATAACACTCGTGAATGATTTATCATAATATTCCCGACCGGTTTTTTTTTACAGCGGTTGCAGAGCTTAATACGCATTTTTCGAATCTTCAACTGGACTTCGACAATATGGCGCAACGTCAAAAGGAATTGAAATTGAACCAGAATTCCTTATCTTTGGATCTAGAAGTTAGTATATCAATCAATCAATCTGCAATTGATACATCTTTAGAGGATTGATCGTCAGCATGAGCGTCGCTATTTCAGGCTTTATGGAAACAAATAGAAATACTGCGAGACACAAAGGCAGATCGCGAAGAAGTAGTGGATGCCTTACGTGATAAAGCTGGTATTGGGGCATTAAATGGACTAGTAGCGTTACAGCAATTTGAAGCTGTACGTGGTGATTTCGAAAAACGTATCGGTGCCGCTTACGATAAATTCAACAATCAAGAAATTGTATGGCAGGTCAGTTCATTAAAACTTGAGTCATGTATAAAAATATATTTCTATCGTAAATAGATAAAGATTTTACTCAGATACTCACTGATTTTTAACCCGCACCGCGCGATGCAATGCAAAGAAGTTTGATTTAGATTGACGACTTCGTCTGTATGACTAGGTATCAGCAGAATAGGTGTCAGATATGTGGCTTCGTAACCCCATATGGAAAGAAAACGGTACATGTAGCTGGTTTTTACATGTAGCTAGTGTCGACGTGATGGTTCATGTTTCATGAAAATCTACCGTTTACAAGATGCACGCATTGAAGATTTAAAATTTACTTTTTTATCATAGAAAGCTATCGATGAACTACTAAGAGAACTCAACGAGAAAGCCGACGCAATTCAAGTTTTGTCAATGAGAGATGAAATAAACAAGCACTTGAATGCTTTAAAGAGCAAGCTTAACGCAATGATGGAAATTGTGGGAGAGCCGAGAGCTGCAGCCACCACTAGGAAATTACATCGTGACGCGGCATGTCTCTCATGCTCCACACCGGCTCATATGAATTTAGAGGAACCCGGAAAAGTGGCAGCGCTACCAGCATTTCAAGGGGCCAGACAACCAGCTGTTGGGGCGGAAGGCTCGATGAGATCGAAAGGAGATGGAGATTATGGTATATTATGCTATAGAGGTTTACCGATACTACATCCGAGGGATCCAAGGTAACCCATGTACATAACTGTCGCATAGGTAATACTGTAACTAGAATAGTGTTCTATATAAAATTGTTACACCAGGTCACGCATGTGTCAACGATATTGCGGTGGCTCACACACCCTTCTCACGAATACAATATGTCGTGTGCCTCGTGGAATAAATATTAATCCTGCTTTGAGACCAATTTCTACTGGTCCCGGGACAGATGGAAAAGTATGTACAATTGGTCCATTATCATTGAATGCTATTTGAACGACATAAGTAATACGTGTTCCAACTTCAGGTGTATATGTTGGATGAAACTGTAATAAAGAAGATACCTTGCCTGCCATGCAATGTACCAAAAACATCAACGCCTCGTCCTTCAATAAAAGAGCAAGGTACGTATCTATAATTGTTTAATTTGCGTCCAGTGTCGTCTTTTCCATGTGTCCTTCATGGGGTACGAGCTCAAAGCACCTGGCTTGATCGGAGCCCTAAACTGCTGACGTTGTCGTCGTATACACCACAACCTTGATCGTCTTAATGAAATGATCCATCGTCTTAATACAATAATTCCAATGCCAAATTGTACCTTCAGCGCGCCTATCGGCCACCAAAAGAAATATCTGCTAAACTTTACGTTGACCCTCGAGGAATGGAAGAGACCTCTAAAAATTAACCTACCTTATGATGAATAAATTTATTCTTATTCTTACTCTCAACAGAGCCCATGCAGAATGATGATGGTTCGGATATGACCCCAGCTGATTTTCGCCTAACTTCTCAATTGACGGAGCACCCTACTGAAACAAATATTGATGAAACACCTCCACCACCAATAGATGATGATTAAAATTTATATTTTTATCGTTACAATAAATGAGTACCTCATTATAAAACTTGTTTCAGTGTCACCAAATTTAAAATTAAATAGGTACGCCCCCCAACCCCCTCATCACTCATTTCGTAAGTTCCCCACATGATCTTTAACCATTGATTTATACATACAAAACTTTGCATTTATTATACCTACTTACTTGTAGGTAAGAAATACACGATAAACCTTGTAAATTAAACTAATTGCTAATTAACTTCCTACTCCTGGGCACGGCACGGGCCTTCCCTCAATGCGAGAGGAATTCAGGCCGTAATGCACTACCTACGGCTGGAAATCCATCAACCCAGTGCGGGTTTATGTGGATTTTACTCATTTTATTGTCTTTCGGAAAGTCAGAGCATAACGATACCTTGGCACGTGGAGCCAGCAAGGAGCAACCCCTAAGCATAAACTTGTTTGCGTTAAATGCGCGTTCCTAAATAGGCGCATAGGCGCTGTTATCTGGTTAAAAAAATGTCTAACTATAATCTAAACCTCCTAACGTCACCAGTGATTAATTATTATGATCTTTGCAGTCACCCAAATAGGTATCATGATCTTCAACTTTCATCTCACATTCACTACTGACTGCACACCATGAATCCGTGGAACTGACTCCTATAATCCTACTCCTATCACGAATAGATATTGGAGCAAAAGACTCGTATTCAAATTCAATTCAAACCATTGTCAAAAATATTATCTAATCTGTGGTCAAAAATATTAATTGCGTTCCTTCCCTCGGTCCCTTACACAATCAATTTGAAGCACGTAATGTTTGCTATCCTTTTCGCACTTACTGAGAATGTTATCGATCAGCCTGTTGTCATTCGAAACTAAATTTATCGAAAACTTTCAAAGAATCGCATTGCACGATTGTTTGTTGTGTGGGAAGGGGAGGAATTACGAAATTATTAATAAACATTTTGAAACAATTCATAGGTACAAGATAGATACTACATAAATTAGTCAGAATTACTTAAAGAGGTATGCAAAATGTAGTATATAGCGTGATAACGTGTTTGCTAAACATATTCTAATAAGGTTATGTATGAAACGTCATCTATCATTGCAGATAAAAATGCATAGAATATTGGAGTTCCAAGCGGTCGTACTGGCCGCAGGGCGAGGCTCCAGGTTACCCGATGTCGGGGGCTCCGTGACGAAATGTCTCCTACCAGTTGGGCCTTATCCTGTGCTATGGTATTCACTAAACTTGTTGGAAAAAATTGGTTTCCAAGGTAGGTAACTTACGTTTTTCTTATACTAATCTACTGAATATTTACTTGCCGATTATTTCTATTATGTTAACTAATACATAGGTATCTACTATTTATTTAAATTATGTATATTCGTTACAGAAACCCTAGTGGTTGTACTTGATGAAGATAAATCCAACATTTTGAATGCTCTAGAAAAATGTCCTTTAAAAATAAAGTATGACCTGATTGTCATACCATCTGATGAAGATTGGGGTACAGCAAATTCCCTGAAACACATCAGCTCAAGAGTGACAACAGATCTTTTAGTTATATCCGGAGATCTTATTATGAATATAAATTTAAATGAAGTGTTAAACCTCCATAGGAAATATGATGCAGCGCTCACTTCTTTGTTCTTCAACAATGGTCCGGAAGAGTGGATCGAACTCCCTGGACCAAAGACTAAAGCTAAACCAGATAGAGACTTAGTATGCATAGACAAAGAAACACAGAGACTAGTGTTTTTGGCCAGTGCAAGTGATTTTGAAGAGAATGTCACAATACCGAGGCTTCTTATTAAGAAGTTTGATTCAATAAGTATGTATAGCAGATTGTTAGATGCCCACGTGTATGTTATGAAACAGTGGGTAGTAAATTATCTTGTAGAATCTGATAAATTCACATCAATAAAAGGGGAGTTAATACCACATATTGTTAAAAAACAACTAGCTAAGCCTAAGAACCAAGCAGAAAAGAAAGGGACATCTGAAAAGAATATGGAAGTAACTAAAGATATTTTTGACTATGCCACAGAGACTGGCTATGAGAGTAAGGTCTGGGAAATGACCACATTCAATGACCATAAACTTGGTAGTAAAGGCATCTACTACAATGATATCCTGAGGTGTTATGCTCATATACCCAATAAGAATACATTTGGTATAAGAGTGAACACTCTTTCTTCGTTTTATTTATCAAATGCTAAGGTAAGTTCATACTGGAACATTTCTATACTTCACAAATGTAATTAAATTGAAAGGCTATTCCCAAAACGTAGGTGCGTTGCTATTTTTAAAGGTATTACCAGTGAAAAATGTGATGTCCTAACTTGATATTTATTATTATGTTCCAGATATTATCAAAATGGGAAGCCCTGACCGGTTCACCACTTACCGACAGGTTCCATCCTGACAGTGAAGTGAAAACAAAACAGATAGACGAGTTCTGTACTGTCGGGGAAAAGAGTGTTGTCAGTGAGAAGACATCTATTAAGGGCACTTTCATCGGAGCCAATTGTACTATTGAGAACAAAGTCAGATTGACCAATTGTATATTAATGAACAATGTCACTATCAAGGAGGGGTAAGTTTAAATATTGTATTAAAATATCCTCTTAGATTAAAAAGTGTGCCACAGAACGGTCCCCCAACTGCAATAACACTGGACTTGTTTTATACTTTTAGTTAGATATTTGATGGCAGGACATTGATTCATGTTTTTGTTATAGTTTTTGTATTTTTTTTCTTGTGTTACCGCATCCATCCGTAGTATGCTTTTTACCTGTTTGGTATATTATCATATTGTTAGACAAAAGAGGGACAACACGTAACATGTAATAAGCTCTATTGTAAACTGCACTGAGCCAGTGTGATGGATCATATCCAGAGTTGCCCGCACATTGAAGCCCATGCTCAGGTGTGCAGCATCAAGGTTAACCATCAATAATACTATCTCCTACTTGACGGATTAGTCCTGGGTAGCCATAGACCGGAGCAAGTGAAAAAAGGGAGGAGAGGCCTTTGCCCTGCAAGTACAGGCTAAAAATGAAATGAATATTTACTACAATAATTATATTTTTGGACTAGCCCAAAGTATCTATTGGGTGCAAACACAAACCACGAGACGCCCGCGTAAAACATCCGTTATAACAACGTCTTCGCTTTCAGACGTCAAAACTGACTGCTAGGGCACGCCGCTCGCCTCTTGTAGATTGTAGACATTAAGAGCGCTTTCAGACTAGCGTTTTATAAGATCGTATAAGCTCGTTTTTCGAAACGCGTGTAGGTGCGACTTACCACACGCACAATTCGTACGAGGGTTGACACGCTTATAAGCGCGAGCCGCGAATAACGCATCCACCAGTTCGAGCGTACACGCCGGCGTTCGGCTCTCTCACTCATCGTACGAAACGCGACGGTAATAGCTGCTTTACGCCGATCTTCACTGAGAGGGTGGTATTACATCGATCGAGCCAGCCCATTTATGAGCTGCAGTCAATTGGCTTCGCTCTAGCACCTAGAAAAATCTAGTCTGAAAGCGCTCGCGCCCTAACATCAATCAACTTCAATGTTATATGTTAATAATTCCATTCACAGCTGCGTGCTGCAAGACTGCGTGGTGTACACGGGCGCGACGGTGGACGCCGGGTGCAGCCTGACGCACTGCCTCGTGGGGCCGCACCACGCGCTGCCCGCCGCCACCGCCAGCAACCACCAGCTGCACGCCGAAACCACCGACAATATGATCACGCTCGGATGATCGCTATGCACCGTGCAGTAATCACAGTACCCGCCAGAATATTACACACACTCTAAAAAAAGGTAATCAGATACCTTCAGAACTAGTAGCACAGCCGGACCGCGACAAAACAAAACCTCATTTGGTCTCATTCTCACCGATGTATTAAGGTAGAGAGAGAGAGCAAGTTGGTGCGACATAAAGGTCTATCAACTCGGCTCCCGATCAGCACCGCCTCGCCGCTCGGTGTCCACTCGTCGACAGGTGGTCCGCGGGTGGACGCTGCTTTTACACCATAAAAGTAACGTGATCAACCAGTGGACCGCGCGTGGTCAACGAGTGAACGCCGCGTGGTCAGCGCGTGGTCCACTTATTTCCGGTTCAGTCAGTGGATGCCGACCGACGAGGCGTTGCTGGTCGAGTGCCGAGTTGATAAATCAGTGCCAACCTTAAGTCTTATGTTGGCGGTTGTGCTAGCCCCACAGCTTAAAGGCTCAGTCGCTAAAACAATCGAAGACGTCGAAAGTAAACGCTAATTCGACACTATTTCACTGATTTAATGACAGACTACCGTTTAATTTCGACTTTAAATTTAATGAACGTGTCTCCAGTTAAGTGTTTAGGCTTCCAACGACAACCATACGTGGTGGCCTCTTCACCAAAGTAAAATCAAACCTTATTCACTTCTACATTGGGTACATATATACTTGCGAAATTGAAAATGTGTATGTATGTGCCCGGTGTGGGACGGAATAAAGTTATGTACGTGCTAGTCCGTTACAACCCTTATGGAATGTCATCTATGAGTAACCAAACGACTCCTACTCCTCTCCTCTCGTGTCTACGAAGCCGATCAGCTTTTTCTGGAGCGCAATGTGTAATATTTTCTGCCGGGTACCTGTACTGCCTCGATCGACGGAAACATCTATGAGCTAATATGTTTATATTCGCATATTTGTTATGTACAAAACAATAATATAATTATTATTAATTATTACATTGATTTTATTCATTGTGTGTGAAAGGCAGTTTATCAGTGGTTTATGGAGGCGCTTATAGCCAGTTGCAATCACTGATCGGTAAACGATCAGAGGTTAAGCAACACTTGGCAAGGTCAGTCAAGGCTTGGCGTGGTCATTTAGTGCATTTGAACTGAGCGTTTCCATGCTTCGGAGGGCACGTAAAGTCGGTCTCGGCTGTTGTCATCTAGGAAGCAGTCGTTATGCCCTGTCAGAGGCCTTCGTGCGTCTTCAACAACTCTGACACCAGCTTGGCCACTAACCATACAATAAGAGGCAGCACCTTCAAGTAACGGTATTTACCCATTACACCGCAAGATGTTCAGACTAGACTTGCAACGAATATTGGGTTACTATTCGGTATTCGGCCTATTCGGCTAATTTTATGCTATTCGGCCGAATACCGAATATCTACATACTATTCGGCCGAATACCGAATACTTAAGAATATATTGTTCAGAATATTGAACTTTTATTGAATTAGTATTGTTAAGAATGTATTATTGTATATTGGATGGAAGGGGCGTCTAATAGAGATATGTGGAGTGTATTGGGGAGACCTTTGCCTAGCAGTGGGATAATGTAGGTTAAAAATATATAACAAATCTCTTATAATTATTAAAGTCGTCACAGGTTTATAATCAACGTTTTTAATACAACATTTAACAAAAAAAAACCAATGAAATAAATGCAATGACCTAAGAGAGAAAGGACAAGCCCTATGTGACGTCATCTGTAGCCAAACACGAGCACACGATCGTCCAAAATGGCGCACAGCAAAAAGTGTTGTACTTTTAGTTAGTCGATAGTATCCATATCGATATACCTAACGATCATGTCGCGGGAAAAGTGCTGGGTCCTGATTAGGTAGGTTCAGCTATGCTGGGCTAAATCAAATAAGGCAAAAAAGGGGGGAGACAAATCTGCAAGGCTCAGGTCAATGTCAAGCGTGTACATTAACGACACGATGGAGGCGGGTGCATTTCCAGGGTGGTATGGCTGGATCGTCATGTTCTTCTGCGCAGGCACATCACTAGAGCACTCACTTGGGTTTATCCAGTTCACACAACACAATTACACAAAGGATTGAGTAGATTTCGTGCGATTAAGGTTTTTAGACACAGGAGGCACCGCGACGACGAGTGTACCAAACGAGTCGGTCAGTCAAGTGTCATGAAGGGGGGAAAGAGACCGCAGCACAAATATCACGTTAATCGGGAGTAGGCAGTACAAAATTATGTTTTTATTTATGACTATTATGTTATTTTATGGCTCTGTGGAGCGAGTCACCCTCTTCCCTCTAAAATGGTTGTGCAGAGTGACGCTGCTGCTCAAGTAAAGTCATTTTCACATGGCAACTCTTCGGGGTTCGCAATTTAACGTTAGAGACCACCAGAATTTCAATGTCTTGGCCTTGTTGGCGCCTCAACTTTACCACGAAAATATGCACGTGTGGAGAGCCTCATGCATACACGGCCATCATCCCTACCTACCACTGCCCAGTGTAGCAAAAGCGTAAAATTAAAAATCGACAAATTTATCAGCTAAAAATCTTGCGAAATCGGGAGATTTTGAATAAACTCTATTTTAACTTCTTTAAGCCGTTTTAGCAAATCCCACATTTAATTTTAAAATGTTCACTATCCATAAATCAACTTGTTATCTCTGTCGCGCATCTTTATGTTCGTGAGTAGTGATGACAAATATTATAAAACTAATTTAAGGCTGCGCAGTCCCGCACCTTCCAAAACAAAAATAATTTCTTTGTGGTCACCCCGGGGTGACGGCGCGGCCCAACGTGTAGGTGAATAGAATTTGTATCGATAACTTTGAAACAAAACTTATAAGAACAGCACTACGTTTATATGTAAACATAGCAAATATTTGTTAGTTCTATTTTATATGAAAATATGAAATCGAGAGTACGATTATAGACGGGAACTCAATTAAAAATTAATATAATGTACCCAAAATTTATTTTCACACACTATAAATACACTTAAATATGAAAATAACACAACTAACCTGGAAAATAACAAACCTTCGAAATTCTTTCGAGAATCAGAACTGCATGCCCTAACGCAACACTAAACTATATTGTTTTTTCCTTAATAATCCCAAATAACATAATAAAGAGTCACAAAATACACACAGTTCACCGTAAAATTTAAAATAATTTGTTAAGACGGTAGAATGACAGATGAACTACTAACCAGAGAGAGCCGAACATAACCGACGGTCCAATATGTCGGTCCAAAAAGATCTTCAAGGAGAATTTTAATGACAGAACCAACCAAAAATTTCCAGAAAAAGGAAATATATGACATATACTGTACTGTTTTACATAGCTAAATTGTAACGTGCAAGAATGAGACGGATATGTTTTCGTTAATGTGGTCCATATTTGCATCAAATATGTATACCATAAACAATAGCTTCCGATCTATTACTATAAATCTATGAATAAATGTCATTGTCTATGCATTTGAATTATCGTAATCAAAATTTTGAAGCGATAGATTATAATATAATGCAGAAAGACCATTTTTTGTGCATTTTCGCGAAATAGTTACTTAAGTAACTCAAGTAGTTACTCAAGTAAGTACTCCTTTTTTCTCGTAGACCATCCCAGCTTCAGGGAAAAGTCGCTCTGAATAAACACTACTTCCTTCCCTTCCTTCCACACACCGGTCGAATATTCGGCTATTCGGCCAGGAAGCTGGCCGAATATTCGGTATTCGGCGTATGGCCGAATATACTATTCGTTGCAAGTCTAGTTCAGACCAATGAGTATCTTATACGGAACCACGAAAAGCTGTTATAATTTGAGACAAAGTCTAAGCGAGTCGCAGGCATTATTTAAGAATTTCATTTATCAAACTTAATTGGTTTTTAACGAGTATACGTAGGTGCATTCTCTAAACATGATTGAATGAAGCAGCATGACATGACTCAATCAAACTATACCTAACAATCACCCCAAAGTGGATATACCTAATCATTATAATATCAGCCAAAAGACGTCTACCTGTTACATAGTCCTCCCCCAAGGTTTTCCACAACGGCTCGTCGGTCCACTACGTTTTAATTACGCACTACTATAAAAAGCTTATACGCTTGGGACCCACAGAATTTAGTATGCAACTAACTACCTTTATTTTTTTATGTGTGATAGGTATTTCATCAAAATGTTGTAGCAGTTGAATTTCCTGGAGAAATCTTACACAGACGCTTACCTACTTATTTCAATCTAGTCAAAAAGCTAGAAACGGTCTAGCATTAAGTTTCTATTATAGGCATTAGAACAACGCCGCGAGCGGATGGACCAACCTAGTAATTGGCTAATAAACTGACCCCTAACAACCTTGTAATAGTGATATTATTTTATTAATCTAAATCGGTCCAAGACCAGTACAACCACGCACAAACTAACCATCCGAAACAGGAGTTTTGAAATCAGTAGGTAGGTAAGTAAACTACTTCCTTAATATAGATAATCCGCAGAATATTACATAAGTTAGTAATTATTAATACTCCAGCTCTCATATATGGGCTGGCTCGACCGGGGTAGTACCCTCTCACAAAAGCTCTACGTAATGTAGGTATTACAGCCTTTGGTATTGTAAGTATCTTAAGGCTACGGTAACTGCTTAGCATCAGGCGGGCTGTACGTTTATTTGCCACCTTAATCCCATAAAAAAGGCTGTTTCCGAAAAAATCTCGGGCGGAATCGAACCTGCAACCGCCCGATGCAGTGACCCAAGCGGCCTACGCTCGAATCACTGCGTCAAGTGGTCGCCAAATATTTTAAACATGATTGCGTGCGTACCGAATATTAAACTATGCCACAGTATGTCTGCAACCAATAATAATCGATATTCAGTAAAAACTATCTAAATAGTAATGTCTCAACAGGATTTTGCAACTTTTAACTGCAGAATGACGCCATTTATCAGATTACTGCAACAAACAAATGATCGAGCATTGCGTGCGAGCAGACTGAGCTAGACAGTTATAGCGGGAAGGAGTTATGTATTATATAACAGCTTTATGTACCTACAGGCGAAACACAAAAATACTGGAAGTGTTAAATGTTTGCGTGTGCTGCGCAATTTGACGTTATGCTGTCTTGTATTCATCGTATAACTATTGCGAGCGCTCATCCCATACGAAATGTATTCAGACGTGTTTCAAATAAATACTTAAACCTCCTTACGTATTTATTAAATGGAAAGTTAAAAGATATCATGCTAAGTCTTTTTCGAAATGTGCATTATTGCTTTGGTACCTACTTATTTCCCAAGAATATACGTACACCGCGTACACCGCGACACAAATTTACTATAGTGACGTCGGCGTGTGAACAGACCACAGACCACAACAGTACATTTCTAAAGTAAGCATTGTGACGCGGCGTACGCGTGACGCTGTAAGCGGCCGATGACATTTAATAGGAGACCACGGCCGAAGTTGCTCATTCACAAATTGGTTTACCGCAAACTGAACATCAAAGAAATATCGGGGATTAACCAATGAGGTCAACGGTATTGTAAACAACATCACTGTACCACCGACATAGCTATCCGGGTCCTAGTCAGCAACTCTACAAATGTAGAGTCCGACATATATGTAGGTTTCTACATAATGGCAGTGTTCAATAGTCGCAAGTCTTGGCCCCTATTGCATGATAGGTATATTTATATGTAAGTAGGTACTAAAAACTTGTATACCTGGACGTTATATACTTAAGAGTGAAGCGAAGTTCAATTTCTCTGTTACATACATTTGATGGCCGGTTTGAAATCACTCAATTATTATATTAACCATAGATTAATTATTGGCTTCCGCGAGAGCGCTCCAATTAGATCATCAGACTTCGACCAATGTAAGAAACTGAGGGACGTGCCGCGACGACAATACGTTTCCGCATTTTTGAAATTTTTGTCTTAGTAGGGCGGTATACTTTCATAAATCCATGTATTCAACATTATATTTCTTGGCTTTTCAGGTCAATGTTACAAGCGTCATTTGCCGTGCTGGTTCACGCTCTGTTTAATTCCTCCTAAATTGATGGATATTACAAAAATGTTAATTGTACCCATTAATGGCAAGCCATAGTCTTCAGATTTATAGATCGATATTAGTATTGCTACTTACACTTCATAAATATTTCTTAGATTGCTACCTATTCGAGATTCCACAGTCCACCGTTAGTCGCTGCGTAACAATGAAACACTGATTTTCATGAAAATCTTCGACAGAGTCGGCCACTAATGAATGAACCAGTGTTGTACCTGCATTATTACCAGGTATTATGATAACCAATTTAAAGTATCTGCCGTTTGGGTTGCGTAGAGCAATTATGGTGCCAATCTTATGCCATTAAATATCATGTTTATTATCTTGCTATCATCGAAAAACAAATTGCAACATGCCAATGACTTCTCAAAGTGGATCGTCGGGTTGCACACGAGGCGGGTACGATGAAAGTGTTGCGGCGTCTGCGACCGGTCTGGCGGCGGCAGCGGCAGCGCACCGGGCGCACTGCACGGCCAGTCCACGCAGCACTTTCCCGAGCCGCGCACGCGCATCAAACTCGCCGGTGTTACAACACTAGGAAACGTTCCGAAATTACGTGATTCCATTTAAAGCCATTCCCATTCAGTGTCGATACTCGTGAATTAACCCGATGTATGTAACATAAAAACTTAAGTAACGGGCTATTGTTCAGTACCATCCCGTGTTTGTTTATGTGAGCTTCGGTGCAAGTTTGCGAATTAAGTTTCTAACGGTGCGAAAACTACCTAGCTGGGAAAAGAGGAAAATCAGTACAGATGACTGAGAAGATAATCATAGCTCCGTAGGTGAGTTAGAATACATTATTAAATACCCACATGTAACTGTTACTAATAGACGCATGGAATAAGTAACAGCAGCTAGGAAATAGAGTAATTTGCAACATGTACACCTAAACACTACGTAATTATGTCATGTCTCTCATACATGAATGAAAATGCAAAATAACTGCGAATACTTACATAAACCTATCCAGTGCACTAACTGTAACGTTTGATACGTATCATGCAAGGATGATGGGTGGTAATATACTTACCTATATCAATGATAGATAATAATATTGGTGTCACCCATCGCTTACACTGACGCAAACCTTTTATGATTTCAGTATGTATCGATCTCTATTTTTTTGACAGCTCTAAATAGAAACCATAGCATGAATCGGTGTAAGTCAAAGAAATTAGGGTTATTACGTTCATGGTGTAAGTTCTCGTCAGTGTAAACGAGGGGTTACGACACAGAAACCGGAATACGAGTCCAATGTCAAGCAAAACAAAAACATTGTGTCAAGATAGGTTTAAGACGATACAAGAAAAAAATTAATGTTAGTTTCGGGGTGTGGCTAGCGTCGCGTGAGCTGCCGAAGGATATATCCCTCTCGCTTAGCTAGGACAGAACAGCTATGGAGTAGACTATAGTATAGTTATTTTTTGAAGGAACAATATTGTTTAATTCGTACAATTAAAATAATATGTCCCAGTGCACCTTTTAAAATAGATGAAATGGATGAAAATATTCAAATATATTTTTTTCGTTTTATATGGGATTTTTATGTCGAGTGTATTTGAAAAAAATAATTTAATTTCTATGTTGTTTTTATTGCTGAAGACAAAGTAAGTCAAAAGAAGACAAACGATACCTACAATATGCTGATAGATACGTATAACAATATTTCGATCGTATAATAGCCTATAACCAGCGGACGATCCAGACGCGTCCAACGATATCTCATTAGTCAAATTATTATGATAAAAATAGTTTGGACGTTATACGGGAGCAGATGAACATACATACATATCGGTCAAAATCATAACCCTCCGCCCACCGTAGTCGGGTAAAAATGTACATACTCTGTGTCAGTGACTGACTGCCGGATATGAGTATCTTTATCATGTTTCGTAGGCAAAGGAATACTTTGGTACTTAACTTCGATGCCGATCATGAAGTCATCAGCGGTGTCATAATATTTATTTTTACCATATTTAATTTATTTTTTAATTTAATTTTCAGTTTTTATTAATTTTATTGATTTAACCATGCATTTATTTATTGTTTATCTTTTTATCTTTATTTTTTTATCTATCAAAATCACCCTTAGACTGGTTACCGCCACAGGTGACAAGAGGGCTGGCTCTTTCCTTGCTCAAAAAATTCGCTTGACAACAGGAACAGCTTGAATACAGGGAGGACATGCAGCCAGTATCCCACGCGGACGGTATTTGTTTAATTAGGGGTAGGTTTTTATTTTATTGTATTTTATTTTAATTTATGTTATATTATATTGTATTTTAATGATAAAACATGAAAAATAAAAATAAATATATTTTGTTTTTTAATTTAATTTTACTTTTATTTATTGTTTTATATTTATTGTGAAATTATAATAATTTTAATAATCAATATTGGACTATGTCTGAAACAAATACATTGAATTGAATAATTTAAATACAAAAATTATCACATTAACTCGTTAAATCACGGTTTACACCCGCTAGAACGAAAAAGATCCTAACATGGTAGGTAGGACCTGAGGGTTGGCCAGTTAATTACTTAAAATACACTATATTTATTTCAAGAAAACATTCATAAGATCTGAAGGCGTCGGACTCGCACATAAAGGGTTCCGTACCACCGTAGAATAAACACATCAAAAATATCAAGTTTGAGACTTGATATTTATTTTTAAATGTTATTATATTTTTAGTATTTGTTCTGCACCGGCAACAGAAATACACATTCAGTGAAAATTTCAACTCTCTACCTGTTACGGTTCGTGAGATACAGCCCGCGCTGACAGACGGACAGACAGACAGACGGACAGCGTAGGCCTAGTAATAGGGTCCCGTTAGCACCCTTTGGAACCCTAAAAAGTAGCCTATGTTCTCCGCCAAGACCCAGTCTATCTCCATACCAAAATTCATCAACATTGGTTCAGCGGTTTAGCCGTGAAAAGGTAACAGACAGAGTTACTTTCGTTTATAATATAATAGATTGAATAGGACGGACAAACATTTTCCTATCCATATCTGTAATGTTATTTTTTACGATAATTTATTGATGTATGATATATTTATTACTTGCCCATCCATACCTACAACAAACGCAATAAAGCGACTCCATTGTTTTGACAAGCAATGTATTCCCACTGTCGGCCCAAGACCATGCTGCAAGTATATAACAGTAAGCGAAATAGGGAGTTTTTACAGAAATGACACGAATAACTATGAAATGACAAGAGATGACACAAAATGACAAGAGATGAAAAGAAATTACACAAGACAAGGGAAAGCAAACGAAAATCACGCTGCAGTGCAGGTCGTAGGTTCGATTCCTGCCCAGGACATGCATTTGTGTGCATGAACATGTCCGCATGTCCCGAGTCTAGGTGTAATTAAGTGTATATTTAGTTTGTATTTACAAACAAAAAGTAGTATATGTAGTAATATCAGTTATCTGGTTTCCATAGTACAAGCTCTGCTTAGTTTGGGATCAGGTAGTCATGTGTAAAAGAATTTCCAAGGATATTTATTTATTTATCATAGGCGTCGGCGGACTGTAAATACTGTACTGTACCTGTAATGTGGCACGACCGTAATATTTTTTCGTAATATTTTTTAAAAAATCCTTCACAGGTCCGACGTCGAACAAGTCCGAGCGGACACTGACAATACAAAGTTAGAGAGAGACATGGTTAGTTCAAGTACTTAAAATGTGAGATGGCGATATTGTGCGCGCGCTCGGAAATAAACAACGTAAGCGCCAAACCACATTTACTTGAATTAAAAAAAAACTACTTCATGAATTAAAATATGGTTGAAGGGTAGTTTAGATATCATTATTTGCTATGTTTTAGAAATAATTTCGTGATCTAAATCGTAAAAACATCGTGGTAGCAAGGAAAATTGTAAATAATTAGAGCTCATTTCATAAATTTTTTTTATCGAGAAAATTTCATCAAATCGTGATTTGGATTTAAAGATACTCAAGATAATATAGTCAAAAATCATACATCTAAATATAAGATTCCTAGTCCACATACTTACTTAAAGAAAAAAAAGAATAGAAAATCAACCAAATTTCGAACCCTCCTCTTAATTTTGACGGAAGTGTTTCCGAGTTCGTAACAGCGAATCATGAAAAAAATCAACAAGCACGGCTGAATACGAACCGCAATCAATTTCTTATTAACTACGTAATCGCTAAAAACTATCATTACGGCAACTGCTACTCTACATTCGAGTGCATTGCAAAGTTACTGTTTTCATGCTGATTTACGCGCGAATCGCCCTTGCGCGCTACCTTTTAAGAAGTGCAACGTAAGCGAGTAAAGTTCTTCAGAAAAGTTGGGCTCTATAAGGAAACTATGTTTTGACACTTTGTTCGATAATCGGGATTTTATTTGGAGCGTTTATGCAGTGGTGATGTCCACATTCACTGCAACAGATAGGTACAAGTTTCACCATGCTACATTAATCTGACATTAGAAGAGTAGGTAATGTTATCTAGTCACGTCATACAGGAAATAAGACCGAACAAGTGAACGCACAATAGGCAAAATATCACTGTATTCGTTCGTCTAGTCACTAAAATTACTCACGGCCCCATATGTCCCTACCAACTCTTAAACGGGCTCCGTCCTTTAGGTACATTCTTATATCTAACAATCTTAGGCGTATTTATGCACAATCTCCTCTAATTTTCGCAAGTGCATTGATCGTAGATGTATCAATACATCGTTATCACGGTTATGTTACTCAATATTTGTTGTCGTGAATCCTTGGTGTATGCGTACGCGCTGTACGTGCGGTGCATGTAACAAGTAGTCACTGGCCACCGCCGCCGAGCCCTCGGGCGGCCACTTGCTTACAAAACGAAGCGCTTTCTAATCACTAGAACCTTCGAAAAACGTACAAGCACTTGTAAACAATGTAATAAGACATAACGTTGCTCCTCTCCTATGATCTAACTCTTGTGTCTTATAAAATAAATAAACATCTACCTATTTCACACAATCTGTGAAAATCAATAGGTACGTAATGACTACTAATGTAGTACGTATCTACTGATTTACTGTTCATGTATTTCTATTTAGTGCAAAAGAGTTGAAAAGGGAAATATTTGCGGTAAATACCCTTTAGTTATAGGAAGGGAATCCTGATGAATGTTATTTTTCTTAGGAAAAGAATAAGACAACTTACAGGTTCATAACTATAGGACCATAGTCCTCAGAAAAAGCATAAATTATATTAGTACTTTTTCGCAAGTTTTAGGAAATATTAATTTCAAAAGTTACTTTCGTTTATAACGATGTTCTCGTCGTCTGTCCAGAGTTGAATAGCAGGAAGCGGCATGGTCTGTTATTAATATTCTCACTTGATAAACGGAAGATCCTACTCACACACTATGATTAAAAAGCCGCGAACATAATTGATTGTACTAGGCTAGTTATTCAAACGACACTCGCGTGATATGCGACAATCTACTTTCTTCCTTGAATAGAGTCATATCTGTTTTCATAATTATTCCTAAATCCTTTGCCTCTTTGAACTCCGATTTTATTTCTGCGACGTTACAGTACTTATTTAGTACCAACGTTCGTAAGCAGCAAAGGTACATAAATACCAACCCCAAAAAAACTTTAAAGTTATAGGTACACGAGGAAACTGAGGAACCATTAATTTATACAAATGCTTTATTACCTACTTCATTACTGTTATCCAGATTTCTGACAACCCGATCAAGACACCTGTTATTGATGGATTACTAAAACACATTTTACCACAACAAAACACGAATCAATGTTTTTTTTAATAAGATATTTATGCGAATAGCCACCAGGAAGAGTCGGTGAAGTGTGAAAGTTCATATAGAATTGCACAATAAAATAGTGTCAGGTGTCCGATGCACTAGGTTAATATGTAAAGTGGGTTGCACAACCACTGCAGAACGTTACGTCCCTGCTTGGCACTATTACAGAATTACCTTAATGAGATTAACAATCAGCTAATAAAGTCTTACCAGCAGTTTTATATCGTTGCACAATTCACGTACCGCTCCAAATAACTTACCGTAACTTTTTAAGGGTACATTATAACCACGAAGTAATAGTGCATGTAAAGTTTATTTTTTTATCGAACCATCGTTGTTTCTATTCCATATTATGTTTGTCAATGTATTGCAATTTGATGAAACGTTTAAAACCAAGGCGAATTATATCAGGGGAGCTAATAGCGACGCTATGCAATATTGCCAATGCAATTCATTTTTCTGATTTTCTGAGGAATCCTTAGCAATTCCGCAAAATTTCTGCAAAATAGTCACAGATTTTATCCCATTCATGCCCGTTTCACTAAAATTTTGCGGATTTTACTGGGGGGTCGGAAAAATGAATAGCTTTTGCAGAATTGCTGCAATGTTGCATAGTGTCGCTATTAGCCCCGCTAACAGCTTATCGTAGCATTAATGATAACAATTCCCAGTAATAGTAGGTATCACATGTAGAGCCAATAGCCTGATAATCACCGGATGATCGACAATCCGTTACGTCCGTTTCAATTGTTCGCATTTTGATTGCTTTATTATCTTAGTTTATTTTATCAATGGATTTTCTCGAAGATGAGTACAACGACCTTTGAAAATATGTCTGTTTTTCATTCAAGCAGATATGATACCTTCGAACATCGCAATCCTGAAACTTGTACTAAGCACACCACTACATGCAGCGGAATTCATAAATCTAATGTCGCACTTGCAATTCGACAATTCACTCTTAGGTAAATACATAGGACGGCATTATACACCGGAAGATGAGCCATATTGGCAATACCGACATGCTTACAACGTTTTCCGCGAGCGACTGAGCCGTTCTGTGTCTATGGACTCCGTTTAGGAGGATAAATATATAGGATAAAATATATTTTAGAAATTTTCGTGCCTTTGCTGTGTTTTTCGAAAGATAAACTTGGAGACTTTTAGACCAATATAGTTCACGATCATTGAGGACTCAGTAATGCCTCGATCTCGAACATATTCCCTATTCTGTGTCCAAAATCAATCTCAACAAAGTGACGCGAGAATTCGATAACAATCGATTCAATCATGCGGTTCGTTTGTAATTCAAAATAAAAACGTGATGTGATACAATAAAGTATGTGTCTTCCTATGACGTGTTCGTCCACGCAATGTAATGTCGACCAGGAATTGTATGCATTAAATTATACTGCATAATGTAGCCATATAGTAAGTAAATAATTTAGTACCTAGGTGCCTACTCGTGGCCCATGTATTAAATACGCTGCATGTAATTTCATCCCTAATGGCCCGGCCACGATTTCACGCGACGGCGACGGGCGACAGCGTTTTTTTCTAAAATGTTGCATGACGCCACGAGCTGCCGCTGTCAGCGGCAACGGGCGCGATGCAACATTTTAGAAATAAAACGCCCGTCGCCGTCGCGCAAAGTCGTGGCCGGGCTGTTAGAAGACACAATACGTGAATTCCTAATGGCGTTTAATACTGCTAATAACTGCAACTGAAATGCTAGTATTTTGTCCTAAGCTCAATAGATAACATTTTGTAATTATCGCCGAGGCCAACGTTACCTACTAGTACTATACAAAAACCAAGGAACCATTGTGTGATTCTAAAAAATGTATGCACTATTAGCTATTGTTCGTAAATACTTATAATGATTTATGGTTGTTTTCATAACTTTTACATGGCATTGAATAGGTATATTCTATTGAGAAATCGATAGTGCCTATATTTCAACGAACTTAATGGGTAGGTACCAACAACTTATTTGAGTAGGTCAAGGTTATATTAACTGTAAATTACCCATAATTAGTCATCCAACATAGTACAATATTTAAATAAGTTTTGCAATCTGAATACAACTTACTATCTGTCACAAGGTAAGCGTCTCATAATGCTTAACTTAATCATGTTAAGTAGGTTTCGGTGTATACGAGATTCAGCTTTTACAAAAATGTCGTTCACCCGTGCGCTCCGGCCTTGGCTTAGATGGGTGTGTATGGTAATCTGTCGCCTCGGTCCAATTTAGGGTTGCCATACGTGTGGAATTTTCCGGACACGTCCGGTAATAGGTAGGTATAGGTTTTTGGTTTTGTATTAAGTAGGTATATACCACTGCTTCAAACCCTGGCTCACACCTCTGGATTTTTCGAAATCTATGTGTTAATCATAACTTTAATATGATTATCACTTGCTTAAGGTGAAGGCAAAACATTGTGAGGAAACCTGCATGTCTTTAGACATGTGAAATCCACCAACCCGCACTGGGCCAGCGTGGTGGATTATGTCCTGAATCCCCCTCGCATTGAGGGGAGGCCCGTGCCCAGCAGTGGGACGTTAAAAGGGCTAAATTATTATTATTATTATAGGTATATACGGGAGGATTTTTAAGCCGTCCGGATTTTTTAAATTTAAAGTAGGGGAGAGCGGGGCTAAAAGTTACCGAGGTAAGTTGTTCCGATTGAGGTAGCTCCAAAACGAAAAGAGATAAATATGTGCCTAATGTGTGTAGAGAAATAGTAAGAAGCAGCGCATCGACGGCCGACATATTGGTCAGGCCAGTGGTGTCCCATGGTATCGACCTGGAGTGCACGTGCCTTTGATCCACGTTAGTAAATATTTTCGTCTATGTTAATTTTGGTCAATTTCACTTATTTTGTTGGTTAGCTTTTAATGTTTTTGTGGGTTTGTATAAATATACATTTAGTATTGCTATGCTAAAGTTAAAATAAATCTGGTTTTATAACCTACCCTATCATTCTACTTTTTGTGGGGGCATATTATTCGGGGCAAGATGTTCCTTTTTTTAGGGGCATGTTGTGACCATGGAACAACCTGCCCCATTGCAATGAAAATTAATGTATTTACTAATAATTGATATGTTATTACAAAATGCGTAAGTACTTACAAGAGAAAATCAAACAGGGTTACTACCTCTCAATAGTTGATGCAAAGTGCGGCAGATGCAGTCATGGAAGAAGGCAGAAAAATAAAAACTGTTGCTGAGGATTTTGATATTTGTTGTATAATGTCATAACATTATACAGATTTGTGAAGAAGTTGAAAGCGGGGAAAATAGCTAGAGTTGGGTATAAAAAACTAAGATTAGTTTTTAGGGAAGAAGAAAAAAACTGGTTAACTGCTTTCCTTAAACGTCCTAGTCAATAAGAACCCCAGACTCTACATAATGTCGACGACTTCTTTATAAAGCTGAGTACAGTACTGGATAAGTACAAGTGTCTACCTTCAAGAATTTATAATAATATACTTAGACGAGACCGGAGTAACAACAGTCTTAAAACCGAGAAAAATTCTCGCCAAAAAAAGGTGCCAAGCAAGTTGGTGCAGTAGTATCTGGAGCATATTTAATGTAATTAATGTTTTGTTAAATTTATCAGACTAATATGACTGGCTGCTTTTAAGACATTGTTAATTAGTCTTTAAATAAATGAATATAAATTGAAATCTTTATTTGCTTTGTCATATATGGTCCAAATAGACATAGTAACAACTTACCCCAGCTTGATAACAACTTGCCCCAAGTTGGGGTATGTTGTTACTTTTCGTTTTTCTGCATACTAAATTTCATATAAAAAAATCCGTTTAAGATACACCCAAAAGGCTTTCAACGTTATAAAGAGCAATATATTTACTAATTATAAACTGGCATACATTTTGTTAATATCTCATTTTCTGATTAATACTCGAGTTTGTTTAAAAATCGGAACTTTTGGCCCCGCTCTCCCCTATCTAAAATAGGAATAAAATAAATTATATAACGGAGACAGAATTTATCTTTAGCTTTACAATAATGTACGGTATTCTCTTTCTATCTAATCAGCAGTTTTCGTCAAATAAGTATTCTGATTTTTTCCGGATTATTTTATTTATTTGGTATCCTATTAGATCGCCTAGTCCCTTGCAATGATCTCAACATCGATTGACACATTGAAAACAATACCACATTATTTATACTACCTGCTACGCTCAATCGACTACTGTCTACCATTTATAAATAAACAACCCTAATTATAATTTTACAGTTACTTTTACGATGTCGCTTTTTGCTACGATGATTTGAATAGTTAGAACATACGTCACGAAAAGTTAATTTCGGTACCCAATTATATCCTTTTTATAGCTAGATTATTTTCAGTTTCAAGGAGTTTCCGTTATTAAACACAATAGCGTTTCAGGGTAACCCGTTTAAGTTAACCTTGATTCGGTTCCCTTTGTTGTAAAGATCTGCTAACTAGACAACTGACGATATTTATTCAATAACTTTATTATATGTACTATACAAGAACCAAAGTACCTATTATGCAAACGCAAGCAATAGTAATAGTAGTAGTAGTAGTTAAACAACTAGGTATGCTTTATAGTATTTTTTATATAAAAATAAGGCAATTAATCGTACTGCCCACCAGATGTTAAGCCGTATCTTATAGATGCTTTCAATGCCACAGGCATATTTAATATCTATCATTTTGTGATTCCCGTTAACATAAACTCTGGGCCCTAAGTCGCTTAGTCATTGCCATTGAGCTGCTTTAGTGATCGAACCTCTGACCTCTTCTAATTGGTCGGTTGATTCTGACCGAGCGGTTCATAAACGCGCGGAGTTCGCAATATCATGTAGCATAGATTACCTACGATTGCATAACAACTGATTAAACAAAAAAGCGTGTAATTCGTCTCCGAATGCGAATGAATTAAAAGTACATTATCAATGTAGAGCGGTAATACATCTTCGACTCTTTTCGTCTCAGACCTCGAAAACCACGGCCTAATGACCGGCACTTTACCGACCGACCTCAATATGTACTGCGTGACATAACACTTATAGCGGTTACGTTGTATGAGTTCTAGTCCGATGCTCCCAAACTATTGTGTCTCATAATACCCTATACATAGTAACGGCGTTGCAACCGCAGTTTCCGTACTGTTGCATCAAGAGACAATTTTCTAATGATAGCCTACATGGAGCTGCTAATTCGCTTCGCTGTACCGTCACGATTTAACTGCGGGTATGTTACCCATAACACGCAATACCCATTGCGTATACTTAGCTCAATAAGATACAACTCATTATTATACATCCCCGACAACCAATACCGTAACAGAAAACACAGATTATTCTCAGTTCCACCATGAGAACAGACTCGCAAGCTTACTCTCAGATTCCGCGAACTCTGAGCAATGCACTCCTGGAAGTAACTCGCTATGATGTCAGGTGCACTGCATAACTGAAGATGATAACTCAAGTAAGTCGACTACAAGTAGCAACTATGTAACTACCATTTACTCTCAAATTACCTACTTAGCAATATCTTGCGAAACATTGCAAATTTACGACTCTCATCTTATTATTTCAAAAGATAACAGTCTTGCAAATTGCAATCATTTATAACGCTTTGTAACATTTGTTATTTGTAGTTATCATTATTATGAGGCATGTAAAAAAGTAAGATATGCACACTATTTAGTTCGAAAGATAAAACAGGAGCATACATATTTACTTCCCTAGGTTTTAACTACGTACTTGGAACTGGTTATGAAACTCGGTTGCCATGGCGACCGGGCAAGATGAAGAGCTAATTACACCTTCCTAAATTTAGAACCTAATTTAGAAAGCTTCTGATTATTTAGGATTCTAACTTGCTAAATGCGATTACACTTGCCTAAAATCAGTCACGACTAAATTAAGTAGCCTAAATTTAGGAAGGTGAAATATACTCTTACACCCTCTATATACGGGCGGGCACCTATACCTATCAACTAGTTCGTTAAATCTTCTAAGTTATGCGACCTCAAACAACCTAAATAACGACGTAAATAAGTAGATGTGCGAACACTCGCAAATATTAGTTTTAGTCCGCAAATACTAAGCCCAACCTTACTTAGCCAACAACCGAAATTCTTGCAAATAATAGATATCTTATACCTACTTAGGTACTTGCATGACTTTGTTTTATTAATAAGTAAGTAAGACTGTGCATAAAAAGTAGTTTTCTAGATGCGTTTATAGATTATTTGCTTTAGTAGAGCGCGTCGCACGCGCATAACAATGATCGTAGTTTCAGCTTCATCGATCGTTGCATGGCGGTGCGATGTTCACACAGCCCCTCGGCGACGTTGCACAATGTCCTACGCAGCCTGTTGTCACTTTTTCTAAATTATTTATCAATCTGCAATCAACGCTGTATTCAATAGAATAGAGCACTAGTGCTTAATAAACATGCATCAATGTCAATTATTCTAGATAATATCATTGTTCCCCACTACCTAAAATATCAACTAAGGCCTGATTCTTAAATAGGTCCAAAGTCTAGTTAAAATGTGCATTTAATGCCTAAATTAGTGTACATTTTATTTGCAGTAAAAAGTTTGGCAAGAGTCAGTTTCTGCAATATCATTAAGTATAGGTACCTTACATTCGTACCTTCATATAAACACGAACTGGGGTAAGTACCTAATTAATTAATTTAATGCATTTGCGATTATCATTATCATTTAATAATAATAGTATTTAATATCACACCTAATGCAATAATTTGTTTATTACACATGGCTGTAAAAAAATTGTATAACCGAAACCAGTTGTCCGTTTCCTATACTTATCACCTCCAACCTGAAAGTTACAAGCAATCAATTTTCTAATAACTTTCATCGTGGAAAAAGAAATTCTATACGGTCGCTACTGGAGAAGCAAACCAGACCGACTCTCAAGAGAAAACAAATACTTTCGCTGGCAGCGAGTGACCCAGTCCTGTGCTCACCGACATCTGAGCTGCATTCGTTAGCTGCATAACACGTGCATTATCCTTCTTATTGCCTTAGACCTGTAATAATTCAGTACGTTCTGTCTCATGAAAGCATTACTGATGTAACAAAAGTCAAAACCATAGATTAATTTTAGTTTTCGTGAGTGCGCTCTAACTAGATGGAACATCGCGGACCAATAAAATTCGGCAACTGATACTACGCTGAAGTCGGCACAATTCAGTACATCTGCCAGAAATCAATGTATGAAACTGACGTGCTGCGAAGATAATAAGTTGCCGCATTTTTTGGAAAGGTTTTTGTTAGTAGTAGTTTTTATAAATCTATGGTCAACACATGAGAATATTTTAACTTTACACTTTGGGATAACTGTTTTCGGCTGTTTAACATTCATCTTACAGAAAGTAAGGAAAAAGAAAATTGTCCGACGACGTGACCGAAATATGCAAATAATAAGTACTTAAGTATTGTTGTGTATAAGTACTTACACGTGCACGTTTCCTTACAAGAGCTTCTGAGGAATAATTGTTACTGTTTTTATGTAACACTGGGAAAGACGAAATTGGTAGGTACATTGGACTCAAATTGGTAAACACGTACCTTGTTATTTATTATTTAGAACATTTTTAACGAGGCGAAATCCTCTTGGTAGGTACGCCCCGAGGAGGCGAGTGGGTTAACACAGCCAGACCCCTACTGAGTAAAAAAATCATTCGATGGACCTTTCTTTTCCCGCTTTGAAATGGGGCTACTGCCCCCCTAGACAAGTGGCTGACGTCTACAAGCGTTCCTTCAACTCGCTACGCTTCATGTATGGAAATGACATAAGACACGTGATCTACATAGCGACTTGTAATGTCATTTCCATACACTGTGAAGTATTTTCTATTCTATTCGATTAGCGTTCATGCCACTTGTCCAGGGACCTTGAAGCGCTTGCGCATCCCACTATATAGTATAGTTGTTTAATGCGGTGTTTATTTAAGTTATACCGAATACGTTTTCTTATTGCAAAGCTATTGTCGTAGGTATGTGGTATCACGACCTGACGCAGTTAATTTTTCTGATCTTCTATCAGAATCCTTAGTAATTCCGCAAAATTTCTGTAAAATAGTCAAATATCTTACGCCATTCGTGACCATTTCACGGAAATTTCGCGGAGTTGTTAACGATTCTGCTAGACGATCAGAAAAATGAATTGCGTTTGCAGAATTGCTATGTGGCACTGTTAGCCCCCAGATTATGAATTTCACTAAGTCATTGTCTCTGTAACATGTTTCACGGACTCTACTCGATAACATGCAACATGAGTGTCTGAAAAATCACTTACGTAACTTCCTTTATTAATGCTAACCGTACATTACGAGTCTAGACAAAAGTTATAGGTACTATGATTTGAAAACTGGTTACCGTTCCTAATGCAACGCTTACCCTATGTGAGGTCACATCTAAACTTCATTTACTGATATACCTAAGTATACACATGAACACCCTAATATAACATAAATAATGGCTATGTACATATATAGGCGATACTGGTGGCGATATTTGTAACTAGGCCCAATTAACTATATCTATTTATATTTTGAATTGGACCCTTAAGAAGATCACAAGAAACTATCCTACTAGCAGTTTTGAATTGCGTAGATGTAATCACAATATGAATCAGGATACACAATCGTGATTGCACCTCTGTTTAAAATTCATAGATTCTCAGTAGGTACACATTACTTGTGGTCGTATCCGCGTCTAGGAAAATAAACATTAATACCTCACAGTTGAACACGAACAAAGCCACATAATTAATTTTATCCGTTTTCTATGGGCGAGTTGACCTCGTGGTTCACATCGCGGAGCAGGTCAGTGTGTAACGGTGACAACGGCAGCGTGGGCGCAAGGACGTTGCAACAGTTGTCATGATGCAGCCGGTCAGCATATACGTAAACTGCACCATTTGATTTTTGAATGCTGCCTCTGATTGGTCTAAATGTGAGACGACCAATAAGCGCGCTAAATCAACCCTATACAGAATAACTATTTACGTATTTCTGACTGGATAGAACAACCCAGGAGGTGAGTGAGGGTTATTTTTTTATGATCACTCAAAAATCCTACCCAGGGCAAAACGTCCTCAAACTCAGTAAGTGGATTATGCAGACAAAATCCACCATTCCACTATATCCAGTATCACTATTTAGAGCTATAAATTCAGCAAAATCAAAGGTATCTTCAATCAACCAATCAGAGGTGGTGTTTGTTTGTTTATATGCAGCCGGTCAACTCTCACGGCACAGATCGCGTTGCCCAATTACTAAAGACGTGTCTGCTTTGCATTTCGCCATTCCTTGTTTAAATGTCTGCGCGAAATATTCGCACGATCTTAAAACCAAGTCTAAAATAAAGATTTTTTAACGTTACAAATTAGTGATCACGAAATGAAATGTTTCACAAGTGACTTAAAAATCTACAATCTACAAAAAAACTGTTGCAGTGTAATATTGTGGCAGTACTTAGTGGGAAAATTTATCAAACTCACTTTTTATAGCTAAAAAAAGCTTGGTAGGTAAGTAGTAAATTCACAAAGCGTAATTGAAAAAGTGATTAACTTCAAGTGAGCTAGTAAAACTAGAATAATAAAACTAGTTGAACCGGAGCTTGATCTGCACAATTAACGATTACTGCACGGCGCTCTCTATTTACTAAAGTGCTATAATTAACTGCAAACAATACTAATTGTGTTATGTAGTAAGCAGCAAGTCGTGTAAAAAGCTAATGCCGCCGTATAGGTATACCCGGTATTAAGGCTAATGTATTTAAACTAAAGTTCGTGCAGGCATACGAGAGTCACTTACTCAGGTATGTTAACCGATTTTTTGGTATTTATAATAGTAAAAGTTGCTGACTTTTAGATACAAGGTAAGTATAATGAAACGGGGCAAGGTATTTTCATTGACGAACATCGCAAGTACCTACCTACCTTTTTATATCTACTTATATATTTTATTAAACGTGAAATAACACTACTTGTTTGGGGCAGTCGTGTAAAAACTAAAATATTAATTACTATACTATTAAACTAAACCTTATTCTCTCTCTGGATGGATAAGCTATACCTACCATCGTTACCTTCATTTCGATCCACCCTCACCTACCTCTTCCCATATAGGCATATATTGCCTATTTTTAAATTTAGATATATAATACACATATAATACATACCTACATATACAATACATACAAACATAGTTGTAGCTAGTAAATATCCTATGATTTTAAACTAGTCTAGGTACGAATTGTAGGTAAATACTGAAACCTGGTTTAAAAGGTAGTAGAGGTGGTGGTAAAGGTGGTAGAGCCAAGCTGTAGCCAATTGACTGCAGCTCATAAACGGGCTGGCTCGACCGGGGTAGTACCACCCTCTCACAGAAGATCGGCGTAAAGCAGCTATTACAGCTGCGTTTCGTACGATGAGTGAGAGAGCCGTAAGCTCATCCCCCCCCCTCCCCCTCCCTCCATCCCACTCCCCTTCAGGTCGGTAATGTGCGAGCAATGCCTTTGGTATTGTAAGCATCTATAGGCTACGGTAACTGCTTAACATCAGGCGGGCCGTAAGCTTTTTTGCCACCGCAGTCCAATAAAAAAAAACCTGATATAGACCTATTGATTTATATTGGTCTAAAAAAATTCTCTAGAGTCAACTATCGACGTTTGTTTGAATGATAGCACTCGACTACTTATAGAGAGCAACAATAGGTAGTCACCATGAACCACGCACCGCCCACGAAGAGGAAGTAGGACCTAGTTTTAGTTAGAATAGTTGCTGGCTCTTCTCAATGGAAGCAACATTACCGTGGTAACGTAACTAAAATATTGTTATTAACGATTCATAAATGCTACCTCTAGCTTAAGATTTACAGTTTAACAGCATGTAAAAACTTCAACAGTTAAATAAAACTATTTTAATAAAGTCTCTGATTGTAAAGTGATATTATTATTATTATTTTATTGTGTATCGGTATGTTCAAGTTCTGACTCATCACCTTTTAATTAGTAAGCTAGACCGACTAAAATCTAGTTTTAAATATACTTAATCACGACTTAGGCAATTCTATAGGAACTTAAGTAACTGATATTGATCCAAAGAAGTACGCACGGTGAGAACAATCTCATACTTCTCTGTACAAGTCAATTGGGGCAACTTTTTATGCCATCAAGCCAATCCTTCGATAAAAAATAATAAGTTTGTAATAAGTTTTTCTTTTAATGGGACTAAGGCACACAAGCGTACGGCCCGCCTGATGTTTAGCAGTTACCGTACCCTATAGATGCTTGCAATACCAAAGTCATTACTCGCGTGGCACCAAAGGCACGGAGCCGGCGTTCTGACTTGAAGGGGAGTGGGACAGAGGAAGGAAGAGGTGGGTTGGGCTTCTAGCTCTCTCACTCATCACACGAAAGTCAGCTGTGATAGCTACTTTACGCCGATCTTCCGTTAAAAGGTGATACTACCCTGGTCGAGCCAGTCCATATAAGCTGCAGACAATTAGCTACAGCTTGGCTCTACCACCATTAAATAAATAACTAGTGTTTTGTCTTTTATAAAGATTCAATGGTGCTTTACCATCAATTTACAACCTAATAATAACTGTCGTTTTCTTGATTTTATTTGCAAATTATTGAAGATTTATATTGGCGTGTTCATTTATTTTTTGGGTGGGACTTTCGTACTATGAACCTACCTGTTGTCATAATGAAGGGAAATATGAGAAAAAAAATAATGCGACTCATAGATTTCTGCATGTTTTATCATGTTATTACTTTCATCTATTAATATATTTTAGTAATACGAAAATGTTTGGATATCTAACTGATGACAAAATCGTTATTCAATCCCCATGCTATTTGCTCCGTGCTCTGTTTTTCACAGGGCTCTGATGGCCGATAAACTATTACGTATTTACTTGGAAAGTATAGCAAAGATTGCATAATACAGCAACGGTATTAATCTACCGATAATCTACAAAACGTCGATTGGTACAAAGGTACAAAAAACATTATAGACATTAGTTAGTCGCATTCCATCACGGCTCTATCGGAATCGGATAACGCCTACTATAACCGTATTGTGAACAATGCCTACCTAATTTTATCTTCTACCGACTCCTATTCTTCTTTTGATTACATTCTTGCGCGGGTTCCAAGGCCACTTAGCTTTCCCCGGGACTCTTCGAGGGTCAAACCTTGGCGTCACCGTTGGACACCATTGTCGATCCTAGCTTACAGGAGTAACAGAGGTAAGAGTGAATAGCGGGTCTAATCCCACTTAAAAATATGCTTTTATACGAGTGCTAAGAAAGACCTACTTTATATATAGGTAGTTTTACTTTTACAAACTTCTCACACACAAAAAATGGCCATAATTATAAAGAAATAAGAGTTATTTTACTAAAATACCGTGTGAGTACGGGAGCTTTCTCTTCACAGGCTCCGCCATCGACCTCATTAAGATCACGTCTGAGCCGCCCCATAAAACCCGACAAACCCGATCCCAACTTCACTAGACGAAAGATTGATCACTCGGTGGCACTGTGGGAAAACATCGCTTTCTATTATCTCATAAAAACAAGTCGATAAAAAGCACATAAATGTACTTGAAAGCCAAAGTGATTATAAACAATATGTACTTACTTATGTCTACATATCTGAAGATAAATAACTTATGATATGTTCAGGCATCTTACTTCAGCCTCGGTTAGCCCGAAATAATATATAGAAAACTAGAGATAAAATACTTATTCCGGCACGCCTAGTTTTATGTACACGAGAGTTATCTTATCTCACACTGCACCTGTGAAGTTATACACGCATAAGTAATAATTATGCATAACAGCCAAATCGGCGGAGAAAGTAAGCTATAATTTAGCAAACTTAGCCTACCACTTGAGTTTATAATTCATGAAACCTGCGTATTACATAAATAAGATTGTAGATAAAATATAAAATCTTTACTAGTATGTCACACATAATTAAGTTTTATCATTTAAATAAATATTAGTTACGATGTTCTATGACCTGGTAGAAAGTCCAACCAACGGAATTGATTGTAAGAATTAATAAATAAATTAATAAATATAATCTTGCTGCATATTTCATTTAAATTATGAAAGATCCCAAAAAAAGATACTTTCCGGCCTACTTCAAATTAATTATTGCTGTTAATTTAGTTAATGTGTTTGTATTTAACCTGCGTAAACGCTATTATGTAACAGAAACAAAACTGACTTACGTTACTCGCATTATTGTGCTAAAAATAACAACATTATTTCATAATAATTAAAGTAAGTTTCGCCGTTTATTAAGTATGTACATACTTACATATTTCAATAAAGTAGCTTAAGGTTATGTACATCATGATTTAAATTTATGTTTTACTAGTATAACCCGCAGCTCTGCCCGCATGGACTTCGTGGACACAAAAAACTAAAACCCGACTACTGAAAAATCGCGCTATAAAAAGTATGAAACAAGAAAATATTCTCATCTAGAGGATAGCCGTGGTCCGTGGTCATATGCTACTTTGACCTAAAGGGCCTAAACAGACCACTCGAAATATTTTTCGTTGCCGAACGATCCTATTTCTTACTGTGATGATAAGACTATTTGAGGCCAACTGAAATTTGAGTACAGAAACAAGTCACAAGACCAGCTGGCCTACTCCGAAATACGAACCTAACGTTTCGGCTGACGGATTGTCGTGATTTGACATTTCTTCGAACCTCCCAAGGGGGTTACCCCGAAATACGTCGCTGACGGATCGTCCGAAGTACGGATTCAATTTACGATCAAAACAATGTCAAATCGTAGAGAAAAACGAAAGAAGAAATGTCAAATCACGACAATCCGTCAGCCGAAACGTTAGGTTCGTATTTCGGAGTAGGGCAGGCGCCTTATACAGCGGGCATAACTTAACCGTATAACTTACCGTAGTTTCTGTACTTAAACTTCAGTATGCCTCAAAGAGACTTTATCTCAGTAAGAAATAGGATCGTTTGGTAACAAAAAATTCGAGTTGAGTAATCGTTTTTCAGTAAAAAATGTATGGGAAAAGTTTTTGGGTTTTCTGTCATTTCTAGTACTCAAACCATAAATGGTCCGATAGAGTCTTTTGATCCCTACATGAAATGGGATCGATAGGAATTTAAAAAAATTGTGTTTTAGCACTTTTTGCGCTGACTGTCCATTTTTTCCAAAATCTGTGAATGCAGTTCAGAATATCTCAAAAAGTTAGGGAAGGTCTCCTAGAAACGATTTCCTCTAACTATAACGGTTAAGGTACCTGCCCTTACTGCCCCGTCTCAAAAATCCACCCTGTATAGGTAACAAGACTCGTATAAATGACTACATGAACATAAAATGTACCAGTTGAGCTTTCGTGCTATATACAAAGAGACTGGCCGCAATAACAAGTGCACGGGAGAAAGTACTGGCGCATGCACACGTTGCACCATTTCTGACTTCTTGCGTTCGAAGCAATTAAGTCTTGGTACATTTGTGATGGTCCAATTTCAAGTTGCGATCACCCGGTTCATAAACCATACTGTCTGTAGTCTTATTTAAACTTATAAATCCCTTACTAATAATCGTTTTGTTACAAATTATTAGGTACGTGTACAGCTGTAAAATTATAGCAGATAGAGTTACCAGAAAATTAAATAGCAATATTCTATACAATCTATACATATAATAAGAATGTAAAATTGGTCGCGTCTGTACATTCGAAATATTTAAAAAAAAAATAGTGGGGGGGACTTAGATGGACCAGCAGAATTCATTTTTATCATTTTTAGAATTTTTGTCTGTGGGTATGTTTGTATGTTTGTATGTTTGTATGTTTGCTCAGATTTTCGAAAGAGCACAACTTCGAATCCACCGGATGGATTTCAATGAAATTTGGCATGGATATGACTAATAGTCTAACTTAACATCTAGGATACTTTTTTTTTCGAAAATGTTCAGGGTTGCCACAGAAAATATAAAAAACTACTTAAAAATTCTAAATGTTTGAAAGAGCACAACTTTGAATCCACCGGATTAATTTCAATGAAATTTGGCATGGATATGACTAATAGTCTAACTTAACATCTAGCATATTTTTTTTTTCGGTAAAGATTAGGGTTGCCACAAAACATTCAAAAACTACCTAAATATTCGAACACGCACAACTTCGAATCCAATGGATTGATTTCAATGAAATTTGGCATGGATATGACTAATAGTCCAACTTAACATCTAGGATATTTTTTTCTAAAATATTAGTTTGTAAATTTTTATGACCACACAGAAATTCTAGCAAAAAATAAGTTTTAGTTATTGAAATACGTCTATTTAGAGCGGAGCCCTACGGAGCCCTACGTTGTGTGTGATCCGTCACTATTTGGAATAGATAATCTTAATTTTAATAATAATAATAATAAATATTTTATTGCTGCGTTCTACAATCTTAAGTTTCGTTTTTCTTAACTAGATGTCGCTATACTTAAAATCAGACAATACCTGCCTTGCACCACATGTCAAAATTTAATATCTTCCTTGCTTCAAGAAATTTAGTTTTTTTATTCCTAATTACGTATAAAAAACATTGAGCGGGTCTTTGTATCACGCGGAATCTTAGACGTTAACTCTGGAATTCATCTCCAAAGTACTAATGCCGTAGGGAAGCTACCTACCTAAGAAGTAAGTCTAGAGGACCTGCTAATTTTGAATTAAGTAGTAATAGAAACATAGACATTGAACTCTGAACTCCAACCCCTCAGGAATGATGCTGCTGGGTAACTGCCTGCTTAAAACATAAATCTGGAGAACCTGCTAACTTTGAATTAGCAATGTGGGTATCAAGTAGAAACTTCTCAGGCGAGGTCGCGTTTCCGATTCGGCGCTAGAATTTAAGGAAAACATGTAAAATTACTACTTATAAGTGCCCTCCTAGGCCTAAACAAAATAAACGCTTTGACTATTGACTTAGACGATAAACTCCGGACTCTAACTTTTTAAGCACGATGTTGCGAAGTGACTCTTATCTAAGCCGTGAGTCTGGAGCACTCACTCATTTTAAATAAGGAACATGGGTATCAAGTACAAACTTAAACATTGAGCTCTGGAGTCCAACCGCTCAGTCGTGATACTGTGAGTAACTACAGATATAGATAGACGGATACAGATAGACTGGTACAGACAGAGATACTCACCTACCGATAGATTACAGACAGACAGATACTTACAGCTAAACTGATACACACAGACAAATAAAGTCAAACTTTTGTTATACAACTAAGGTGCCAGGCAAGCGTACGGCCCACCTGTTGTTAAGCAGTTACCGTACCCTATAGATGCTTGCAACCAAAGGCATCGGTAGCACGTTTCCAACCTGAAGGGGAGTGGGGTTAGTGGGAGGGGACGGGGAGGTGGCTGGGTTGCGCTTCCGGCTCTCTCCCTCATCATACGAAACGAAGGTAAATTAGCTACTTGAATGCCGATCTCCACCTTACTGGTCAGACTCTACCACCTTACTGGTACAGATAGACAGCCACGGACAGACGAACTCAGACTGATGCAGACTGACGTAATACGATAGACAAAATTATATTTAAGGGCTTCACCGACTGGACGCGGACGGAGTCGCGGGCACAGCTAGTGCTAAATAAATGTGTGTGTCTGTATGTGTGGATGTTTGTTACCACGTAACTACTAAACCGAGTTTAATGAAATTTGAAACTTAGATAGTGTAGGCTCTGGAATAAGACTAATCTTACGCATCAATTTCCACGCGGGCGAAGCCGCGGGCACAGCTAGTAATGTAATAAAATTAACACGGTTTAAATAAAAACAAGAACGACTCGAGTGGTATTACAATTTCTAAAGTGATTGGATCGCGTTGATGTCTTTTATTAAAGCAACTCGCGGATATGCCGCTACCGTATCAAACCTTAGTTTAGTGGTGCTTACTTTCAGTATTTATTCTTTTATATTAAATTTATAATAATAAAAAATAACATTAATATTCCAAGGTCATGTCAATAGATCTAATAAAGTAGGTAATTAAATGCTACTAGTCGGGTCCTGTTCCAAAACCATAATTTGCTTATCCTATTAAAATAGCCAACGCGTTAAATTTACCTAATTACCCAAATACGTCATGCTATACATAATTAATTGACGAATCAATTAAACATTAATTCAATTAATTGAACAATGGACTTTTATTCTTATCGTGTTCCACAAGAGAAGTGGTCTTAAATCAATGTTCGATTTGCAATTCATTGCACGTCATTTCCTCGATGCGTGTGCGCAGCTGTTTGCAAAAGTCTGCTTAACATTTATATCACCTGTATCGCCTAAAGGCTTTTACATTTTTGTAAGATTAGAAATGATTAGAATCTTTATTTTTGTTCAGCACGTAGTTATTAGAAATCTACTTGTTTGGTGCACCATCTTTTGTTAACGAACAAAAGCGCTGTACATTTTTTTATATGAAGGAAACCAGGGAACTGCACGTTCAAATTAATTGGTGAAAGGATTTTTGAGACAAGTCGATTCAATGTTAAGTAAATGTATGTAATAGGTACTTTTTAAGTTTCATGTAAAACAAAAACGGCTTATATCTACCTAACACATATTTTCTTTTAATCATATGTTTTACTGTTTACTTTCATCTTGTAAGTAATCTGTAGAATACTCTTAACTAATAAGTACGTACCTATATGTTAAAATACCTTTGCATAGTTTAAATTTCAAATACGTAAGACATACAAAGTACAATAGGTACTCACACTAATAGCTAGTAAGATTTGTGAGTAAATATTGCCAAGTTCTGTCGTTAAACTGTGTTTACGTACTAAATACCTACCTACTAAATTTCTAAGAAGGGTCAAGGTAAAAGACTAATACGTTTAAAACAAAGGCATTGTCTTCGTAAGCGAGATTAGCAAATAGTGCCAAATACCAATAGTAATGTAGATACATTTAAAGGCACTTAGACGTGCTAAACAAAGATTTAACCATTAAACACTTCGGTTTCATTATTCTGGTACGCTCCTCCAACCACAGATATGTCACAATAAGGTTACGAAATGAAACTAAGCGAATTCTTCGCACAGTTTAAAAAACAATGAAACTAGACATAGACAAACATAAAAATACACTCAGGTGGATAGTAAAAAATCTTGTAGATTTTACTTAAAGTTCTGGGTAGAGTTTTGGAAATCCTCAAGCAATTGATTGTAAATTTATTTTCGTATAGACTTCGTAAATAAAATGTTTAGAAACTCAAAACTAAAGAATATTCAAGTAATCTATAGAAAGTTATGACGGAGTTACACTGGCATTACAAATCACTTTTGTTCCTAGAAATGCTTTGTAGCACCATTGTAAACTGCTCAAAAATCTCCATAAATTTGGCGGTTACATCTTTAGATATTGAACTATTACAATATCTAAAAATGTAACTGCCAAATTACAAGCTTCTATAAGCTTGTGAACGTATGTTGACGGATCAATTTGCATCGGAGTTACTTTATATGCGAAACTGAAAATAGTATGCAACGCTTCGCGACTCGCGTCCCAAATAATCAGTCATCGGTTTGTAACGCATATTGGCGATACGACAGATCGTGCGTCTCGGGTTCAGTAGGTACATTTCATTGCAACTGCATTTTGTAATATCAAGTATTATCTACAAAATCTATATTTAGTAACCAGCTCGTTATGTAGAATTTAATGATCATTGGACTACGCAATTTGCAGGGAAATACAACATTATAGTTCAGTAAACCTGCTTATAAATGTTTAAATAAACGAAGACCACCTCTATAAAAGTGAATTTGACCTACATTAGTTGGTAAATTAAATAAATAGGTAATACATTTATCGCCAGACTTACACAACAACTGTATGGTCCCAAACTAAGCAACACGTGCACGACCTATGTCTACCAAACAATGGTCTGGGGACGATCCAAGTGACACCCAGACCGGGCAAATAACGAAAAGGCCGTTTCCGAAATTTGCCTCTAGCAGGAATCGGACCCGCAATCACCCGATGTAGTGAGACGAGCGGCATATGCTCGTACCACTGCGCCAAGCGATCGTCAATTATTTACATAAAATCGTTGAAGTCTTTCCTTTGCACTACAAACAATAGAGGGCTTCTTCAAAAAGGATATTTACAGGTCCTTAAAAGGCCGGCAGTGCATCTGCTCCCCTTAAATTGTAGATGTCCTGGGGGACCGTTACCACTTACCATCAATCTGTCTGTTCGTGTGCTAACTGTGCAGTTAAATACCCACTTACTAAATAAACCGTATTACATCAATTCCTTACAAATGCCGATTGCTTAAACATAGATATTGGCACATTTTCGTATTGACGAAGCTAGTTATAATTAATCGTTTAAGAGTGCGGGCACCGGTATTGCATTCGTTGATTTACATTGACCAAGACCAACTTCGATGTAGGCCAGCGAGATACGAACTGCAGAAGAAGGTCGCCGACAATATTTGTGTACGGTCGTCAACGATTGCAGAAATATTATACAATCAAAACATTGCATTAACCGTGTAACGTCGTGTTTATATTTTCGTTACGGAATATTATCGTATGTTAACTAAATGGGATACCTATAAGGAAATCATCTGACCCATTTATTTGGTAAGAATTTTGTATGTACACGATTGGTTCAAAGAAACGTTCCTTGCCTCTTCTTCGTTGTAATTTAAGTCACGTTCTATTACTGTGCACCTACAAAGATCTTATGAAAATGCAGATACTTTATTACCCTCACAACCTCTTTTAGTTGCTTACTTAAATGATCAAGCAATCCCAATCAGCTTTCAAGAAATCTTACACAAAGATATTTGAATTCGACAAGCACTTAAAACCCATAGTAAACCCCGGTAGTAGGTTCTATATAAAGCAGGTAGTAGGTTTCATGGTTTTCTACAATTATATTATAATATAAGTGTAGAAAACTCTACCAAACAAACTGTACCTATTCCTAAAGAGGTAGAGTTTATATGTAGGTGATAATCTCTGGAACTACTGATCCAATTCTGAAAGTTCTTTCACTGATAGAAAGCTACACCATACCCCAGTGACATAGGCTATGTTTGAAATTCGAAACTGCAGAGTGCAGTTACATAAAGTTGCCGCATGTCGGCCACACGATCATCAAGACCCAATCAGAGTTAGCGGGTTAAGGTAGAATGCATTGCGGTGCATTGCATCACCCGGCCCACTTCCGCATTCGTCTCACCATGGGAAGTACCAGTCAGTAGGTACCTTATTCTTTTTTATTTGTTACTGGATAACGTTTCACTTGTTTTCAAATCGTTCAATACGTTTGTTTAATCTTCCGGCCGCGCTTATCTCGAGCCGCAATCAGCATCAACTCGTTCTAGTGATGAGTGAAAGTGAAATGTCTCATCAAATTATAACATGACTTTATTTCGATTACACAATTAAAATACCGTGTATAGTTTTAATTATTTTGTAATAACTATTGGACTCGGTTTGGTTTATTATTATTTTTGAAATTATTTGAAATGTACATAATTGCCTAATCTACAATTTCTTATTTCAAAGATGATTTAATATATCACAAGAGCTCACTAAGCAAAGCACACGAACCCAGTTCACACTTAATAATTTTAGTAACGTGTTGCAAACGACCGTCCATTTATAGAACGGCCTTGCCAAATATAGCATAATATTAGTAGGCAGTATTGATCTATTGATCTGTGCAATCATTCGATATGTGATTGCTTATCATTTAGTAAGTATTGTAGACTACTGTTATTGAACCCGTGTTAGCAATACAGTTAGATGCAACCACAGCGTGTGTCGTGAATTCGTAAACTTAAATTTCGTAATAGACCTTTAACTAATAACGTTACCCTTGAACTATAAACTACAGTATATGTATGACACCATCTAATTTAAAATATTGAAACACCGGTATGCATATTAAAACAGAAATGGCGTAAACATTCGTCGCATCAATCATACATATAAATGAGTAACTCTTTAACTGATACACAATTTTGAGAAATTTAAATGCCATCATAATGACTCTATCGATAGCATAGATTGTATACATTTTGAGATTGTACTGAAACTCATAGCTTTTTACGTATAACCACGGATGGAAATCAAAATATATGAATCAGATGACGCCTGACTATCTCTTTGAAGCTTATTTTTCACAAACTTAACGGTCAAGTACCGAAATTCGCTTCCTTGAAACTTTACCGTCTAAAGTGAACGTACCGTAATATGACTTTGCACTTGACATAATTTTATAGAAAAACGACTTTGGTGGCGTATAAGTTTACAAATCGTTATGTCGTGAAATAGCACCTTGAATAAATTGTGAATGTTGCACATAAAATTGTTGTTTAAGATATGCTAACAAGCAATAAAAATTTTCACAAAAAGTATACATTCACTTTAACCTCAGGTAATTTTGTACCTATCATGCAGTAGGTTCAAAAATTAAATATATGACATTCAACTAAATTTTGAGTTCCAAACTTCGCTTTGAAAATGAATCCACCTCATAAAATACTTAATAATTAATTATGAAATAATTCAAAATAAAATTGACCCTACTGATGTACTTGGGGCCGTATGATTGATTGTAGCTTAAATCACGGGAGACAATTTAATCTCCCGTCTTCCCTATAGAATCGTCAATTTAAACTCTTCACCATCGATCTACTACCATTGATATCGGCCCTTACCTAATCACTTGTAAACAATACCGAATTAAGTTCAAAAATAAACGATAGTCTAGTAAACCATACAATATTATAATTGTCGTAATAACAACATGCCTGCCATTGCATAAGTGCAAGTGGGGATATCTTCCGCATGCCCGCCGCACGCAGCAAGGAAAACGGACCGCACGCCAAACCGCAGGAAACCAATCGCTGCTCTCTATCTTAACATGAACTAAAATTATTGATCAGTTACCAGCATAGTATCGTAACTTCGTAGTAACCCGCTGTACCGTATTTAACAATGTTACAAATAAAAAAGTAGTAGGTATATGTAGTAATATCAGTTATCTGGTTTCCATAGTACAAGCTCTGCTTAGTTTGGGATCAGGTAGCCGTGTGTAAAAAATGTCACAGGATATTTATTTTATTTTATTTTTTATAGCCTGTGGACTGTACCACTGCTGTGCAAAGTTCCCTTCTCGATAAACAAATGTTAATACTTAATCAAATAACATTTCCTTTTCCACCAGGCTGAGCATGCGCCGCCTTCACATAACAAAAAGACACCTTCGCGTGATGCTGTGGTGTATCCTGCTAGGCCTGCAGCCTGCCTTCGGCGGCATACTGGACCCCTTCAACTGGGCGCGTTCCGACCGCATCGAGGTCAACATACCTTGGTTGCCATGTACGTTTTCCATATCACATCAATTAATAACTGCCGAATACTCGAACGCAACAATTTTTTTTGTCAAAAAATTAAAAATAACGACGTCTCACTTTGCTGATTGGGACAAAACATTTAAGCTTAGGCTTTGAGTATTCGTAAGTGTCGTATGTCTTTTATACCATATAACCTTTTTATATATTTTATGCGTTCACTATTTGTGTTGCAGTTGAAAACGAAACAAGATGTTACGATGAGTTAGGGTGCCTGAACATAACGAGGAGTTGGTACCATCTCATCCACAGGCCTTTCAACGTGTTCCCGCTTCCTAGAGTTGTCATAAACACCAGGTACTGTTATAAACATCACACTCTTTCCGCTCGTTATAGCTCTCTCCCTCTTATGCATTATCCACTAGGTAAAACAGCAGTTACATACATACATGCTTTCACTCCATCTAGTTACCCCTCCCTCTTGTGATTTATAAAAAAACACGCCTAATTATTGTTTCAGGTTTATTCTGTACACAAAAAAGAATCCAACTGATGGACAGCTGTTAAATGTGAACTTAAATAAGACCATTGTGAAATCAAACTTCAGTCCGAGACGACTGACCAAAATGATCATTCACGGATTCATCGATACGCCGCTTTCCAATTGGGTTGTGTATTATTCACTTTTTATGTGTTTGGAGGTAAAAAAGCAGGCAGTATGTTACCTTTAATTTTGTATTTTCAGGTCAGTGAAATGAAAGATGAGCTCGTGAAAGCAGGCGACTTCAATGTTGTGATAGTGGACTGGGCTGGCGGGAGCCTCCCGCTCTACACGCAAGCCACAGCCAACACAAGACTGGTCGGTCTGGAAGTAGCGCATTTTATTAACTCATTACAGGTATGTTGGGTACAAAAGATAAATTAATATCGCCAAACTTACACACCAACTAGGCAACTGTATGGTCCCAAACTAAGCAACGCTTGTACTATGAATACCGTACAATGGACTGGATGAAGGTGATCCCTGTGACATCCAGACCAGGCCAAATTACTAAAAGGCCGTTTCGAAATTTGGATCTAGTCGGAATCGAACCCCCAACCACCCGATACAGTGATCCGAGCGGCCTACGCTCGAAACCTATGTGCCAAGCAGTCATCAACTTTTGATATTTTACCTGTTATAACGTTAATCAATCAGCGTACATTTCAAATTACAGAAAGATCATGGATTGAATCCATTGGATGTACACATTATAGGCCATTCTTTAGGGGCCCACACAGCGGGCTACGCTGGGGAGAGGATACAAGTAAGTGTACAAATTACTTCTTAGTTCAGTATAACTCGAGTTATATTTCGTAACGTATTTAGTTTTCATATTATCTTTGATTTAGCCTCTCGTTTCATAGGGCTTAGGAAGGATTACAGGACTCGATCCCGCTGAGCCATATTTCCAAGGAATGCCGACGCAAGTGCGGTTAGACCCAACTGACGCGCAGCTCGTCGACGTCATACACACCGACGGAAAGAGCATTTTCCTTTTAGGTAATGCCTTACACGTAACTTTGTAAATAATTCATCATAATAGCACGTACGCTTCTTATAATCCGTACGCACGATCGCTCGGAACACCACGCAACACTGTGACGTGTACGCGATCCGCAAACATTGAAGCTTTATTGCTTTGTAATAAATTAAACCACTAACCCATATATAGAATTAAATGTATTTTATGTAAATATTTATCATACGCTACCTTGCTTTTCAACTTGTATTGTATTCTTGTATTTTTTGTATTATATTTAAGTATTGCGTGATTTTGGTAACTAATTAATCGACGTGTTTATTTCACGCGTGCGACAGATTTTGTATTTATGGCAGGATATGGAATGTCGCAACCGGTGGGACATTTAGACTTTTATCCGAACAACGGGAAAGAGCAACCAGGATGTGACCTCACTGAAGGGCCTCTAGTGCCTCTAACGCTGGTGAAGCAGGGCCTCGAGGAAGCCTCCAGAGTTTTAGTTGCCTGCAACCATGTTAGAGCTATCAAACTTTTTACGGAATCTATTAACGGAAAATGCTCATATGTCGGTAAGGTTAAATTTAGATACTAAAGTTAACTGAAAAGTGAATTCTTAAGGTTTGTTTAATTGACTGTATTATCGAAACTAATGATAAACGTTTTCAGGACATCAATGTCCGTCGTACCAACACTTTTTGTCAGGGAAATGTTTCCACTGCGGACAAGGTTGCGCAATAATGGGGTACGTAGCGAACAGCAATTACACAAGACTGTTCATCCAATCGGATGTAGGCGGGGTAAAGAGTTGACAAATGAATGATTAAAAGGTACTGGGTACCTACTGGAGCATTTACTGGGCTGATTGTAGAGTATTCTATAGGTACCCAGACAATTATTCAGTGTATTGCATTCTATCTATACCACCTTAGAATGCAATACACTACCATAGTACAGTCGGATGCATCACTTATATCCATATAGTAGAGCTACAGGACTATGTAATAATAATAACAATTACATTTTATATTTTACTTATTTCAGATAGGTATATTAGCACATAAATGGTATTAGTATGCTACGTTCATCTTGATTGCAAAATATTTATTTATTGTTGCACGTGACTGTACCTAATGCACTGGAAAACGTGAGCGAAATAAATTAATTACGTACCGTTCTTTATTTGCTCTTCTGTTGCCCATTCAAGGTTAATTATTTAAGAAACCAAACTCACTGGTTGCGATAGACTATAACCCCGCACTCCGATTTAATGAACGGCAGTCCTAATTACATCTACATTACACCCACAATATGACAATAACTCGAGTAAACCACGGATATTGCTTTATAGATTCCACGCCGACAGTTCTCCAGGGTTAATCACGAACAAAAACAACCAGACAGAGAACGAAGTGTTTCCCTCCGAGGAACACGACAACATCGGGGCTAAATACTTCCTCAGCACAGGAAAGGCATTGCCGTTTTGCCGTACGTATTGACTCCTACATGTAATGTTATACAATTTTACCGTGATTAGACAAGGTCTTCATCCCCATTACTTTTGGCACCTACGGGTGCACAATTAAACAGTCGCAGTTGAGTTGTTTCTAACATTTCACCTAAAATTTTCATGGTTTTTTTTCAGAGCGACACTACAGAGTCGCCATCCAATTGGCGAATCCTAAAGGAGCGGAGTCTTGGGTTCAGGTACATTTCCGCTTTAGAAATCTATAAGAATAGATTCACTTTATCTAGTACTAGTACATAATTATAATAGTAGTACTTTATAATGAAAGGAAAACCCTGTATTTTCTCAACCAATACTTTTCTTTAATTTCCTTGTTATTCTTGGTTTACAGGGTTTCCTAAAGGTTACACTATTGTCAGACCGTGGCGTGATACGGGGGATGGATTTAACGCCAAATAACTACGTGAAGTAAGTAAATTATATGCATGCATGTGTACCAGGAAAACATATGATGCGGCGATACGGGGCATACCTAATCATCTGTTTTCTATTTGCAGATTAGAACATGGTACTAGTTACACTATAGTTGTGACGCACCCGATGGACATGGGTGGGAAAGTAAGAAAGGTGAGCAAACATTTTATTTATGTTTCTAAATGTAATTTAAAACACCTGAATTATTTGGACCTCATAACGAAGCACAATTCCGACCAAGAGTCTAAACAAACTCTACTTCACAGGGACATTTAGAACTTACGACCGTTTGGCTTTAGCCGCTTCAAACGTGATCTTCATGGTTCGCAGGTGGAGTTATCGTGGGAGTACGATATGAATGTACTGGAGCCGCGATCTCTATGTATCCTGTGGTGTAATGACAGACTCTACGTCAAGTCGGTGCTCGTGGAGCAGATGGAGTTGCCGAGCAGAGGGTCAGTTAATTTTTCAGGAATTATATTTCAGTATGAAAATGCGTATGTTCTTGTTACGTACATACTTACTCCATGCTCACTAAACCAGTATCTGGAGAAAAACTCTACCATTTAAAATCATACGATACGAGTAAAAACCGACTAGCTCTGACTTAAAGAGCTAGAAGAAGAAGAGCGTTTAGAAATTGTTAAGCGAGATAGGAACGCGTTGCTGAACGAACAGATTAGTTTCGACACCTCTCCTTTATTAAATTTATTTTCATTCCAACAAATAAGTCACTCAATTGATTCTGCGAGTGGCGGGGGGAGTGGGGACACCGGTCGTTTTTGCTTATAAGGCGCGGCGCACGCAGCTTAGTTTGCTCAGTTGCAGTCCAGCTTTCCTGAGGATGCCTCGTTTAGAGGCGAAACACGTGTCGAATTTATTTAGGATTCGATTTGTCTGCGGAGAATTGCTAATTGTTAGGGTCCATGACTCATGACAGACATACTCTCGACTGACAGGGAGTTAGGTCTTGTTGGCTTCTTCTATTATCGATCAATTCATTTGGTTTATAATATTGGAGGTTAACAATTCCGAGGGTGAGTGGTGGGTCCCTCTCTATAATTGTTTAACAATGGATTTCCGCAAAGTTACGCCTGATTCCATCAATTATCTCAAATCAGCAAGCATAGCTGTCCAGGCGAGGTTGTATATTAAGATCAGCAAACTGCACCGCGTTGCTTCCCAGAACATTTGGTTTAATCAGCAATGTAAGTCCTTTGGTTTGGTCCCGAATTACATTAATATTCGTTCCAGCACGCACAATCGTTCGGCCAATATGGCTGTACTTAGAGCTCAAAAAATATGGTTAAATGAGGAGATTAGGCATTGGTTTAGGACTAGGGACAACTTGAAACATCATTTAAAAATTTTGCACTCCCAGCTTTCGTTTAAATTACACAATGTTGAATTTGATCTGTTGGACCAGAAGGCTAGGGATTTAGCTTCTAGATTCGCCCATTCAAAGTACCAAGTTCAAAATAGAAAGTTACAAAAGTTATTACATGACAAACGTTCAGTAACAAACTTGACGGACCAGACAACTTGTAGTCATTCTTTTTATCCCAGAGTTAAAAATCAGACAGACATAGAATTTACCACTAATGAAATGTCCCTTCTGGAAAAGGGTTTAAAGTTTAGCATCCCCCAACCAATTACAAATAAATCTTTAGAAACATTGGCAGTAGATTCTGAAATAGCCATAATTAGAAACAAAAAAGACCAATTAGTTAAGAGTCTAGCTGCAAATCAAATCAAAACATACAAAGCTAGTACTTCTTTTAATCCAGACTTAAATATATATAAATCTATTCAAAATAAAATTAGTAGTAACAGTTTAGTAGTAAGTAAAGCCGATAAAGGCAATACAATAGTTATTATGACCCGTCCCGAGTATGATAGTAAAGTAGAGGACATTATACTAACGGACGATTTTCAACGCTTATCTTCAGATCCCACAAAGCGATTTCACGCAGAGTTAAAGCTTTGTCTTAAATCTAGTACATACCTTTTTGGTCCAAAAACATCAATTATCAGTAGTCTTATACCAATGAACCCTCGGTGCCCTTTGCTATACGGACTACCTAAAATTCATAAGGATGATGTGCCCGTCCGGCCAGTAGTGTCTTATATAAATGCCCCAGCCTATAAATTAGCTAAATGTTTAAACTCATTAATTAAAGAAAAGTCATTATTTCAACCGGAGTTTAGTTTAAAGAATAGTAAAGATTTAATTGACAAAATTCAAGATATCCATTTGCCACACAATGTTAAACTCATTTCTTTAGACGTAGAAAGTTTGTTTACTAATGTCCCATACAAGGAGTGCCTAAATATTATAAAAAATTTGTTTGAGAAAAAACGGCTACATCCCAAACAAATTGATAATATATTACGGTTAACAGAGCTTTGTATGAATCAAAATTATTTTCAATTCAATAATGAGTATTACTTACAAAAAGAGGGATTAGCAATGGGATCTCCTCTTAGTCCTTTGATGGCAGATGTGTTTATGGATCACTTTGAACATAAACACATTGTCAAAAATAGTAACATCTTTTATTATTACCGATACGTAGATGACATACTGCTGGCTTGGACGGGCACAGATCGTTTATTTCAAATATTCTTAAATAAATTGAATAGTTTACACCCCAAAATTAAATTTAAAGTAGAAGTGGAACAAAATAAGTCAATAAACTTTTTGGATCTATCAATACATAGAGAGAATAATACACATAAATTCGAAATCTTTCGCAAACCGTCATATACCGATACAACTATACCCGCTAAATCATGCCATCCTTGGCAACACAAATTAGCCGCGTACCATAGTATGATACATAGATTATTCAATACCCCCCTTAGTAAAGACTCATTTAATAAAGAGTTACATATAATTTATCATATAGCTCAGTCAAACGGGTATAGTAAAAGCTTAATTAATAAACTCATTCAAATAAAACAACACAAAATAGTGAAGAGTTTATTATATCCATCAATTAAAGAACCATTAAATTATACCTCCACTCTGACGTACTTTGGACATATAACTGACAGACTAGCGAGGGTTCTGAGGGGGAATGATATTAGATCAGCTTTTAAACCACATAGTTCATTAAAATCATTATGTAACGGTAAAGACAGAATAGATTGTTCCAAAAAATCCGGTGTTTATCAATTAGTTTGCAACAGTTGTAATAAGGTTTATATAGGACAGACAGGTCGCAATTTTAATATTAGGTATAAGGAGCATATAGCCGATTTTAGAAATAACCGTCTCGATAGGTCCCATTTTGCTAAACATTTGTTAGAGACGGGTCATACTTTAAATAATAGTCATAATTTTGATATGGTCCACATATGTGACAAGGGTCTTAGGTTGTGCGTGTTGGAGCGTTTAGAAATTGTTAAGCGAGATAGGAACGCGTTGCTGAACGAACAGATTAGTTTCGACACCTCTCCTTTATTAAATTTATTTTCATTCCAACAAATAAGTCACTCAATTGATTCTGCGAGTGGCGGGGGGAGTGGGGACACCGGTCGTTTTTGCTTATAAGGCGCGGCGCACGCAGCTTAGTTTGCTCAGTTGCAGTCCAGCTTTCCTGAGGATGCCTCGTTTAGAGGCGAAACACGTGTCGAATTTATTTAGGATTCGATTTGTCTGCGGAGAATTGCTAATTGTTAGGGTCCATGACTCATGACAGACATACTCTCGACTGACAGGGAGTTAGGTCTTGTTGGCTTCTTCTATTATCGATCAATTCATTTGGTTTATAATATTGGAGGTTAACAATTCCGAGGGTGAGTGGTGGGTCCCTCTCTATAATTGTTTAAAATTCTTGTTAAACTTGACTTCCATTTCAGGAAACGGAACGTAGACTTCAGCACGAAGCTATGCACGCCGAAGCGTGAATTTGCTGAAATACCCAACAGGGGCTCCGCCAGTTTCTACGACAACTGCGGCAGATAGCTGTGCCATACCGCGTAGGCTCTACCTAGTGACTGTAGTCTACGTGTAGACTCTATGAGCAAGCTTTAAACAGTGTGGACAGACAACGAAAGCAATTTATGGTCATGTAAATTAGTGATAGTCGTCTACTACGAAGTTAATACAGGGTGATTTTATTAATGAGTGAATACATTAAACGTGTGAACCCTAAAGGAGAATATACATATTATACCTATGGAACCCTACAAAAATCACAATCTAGTTCGTAAATAAATTATTGTATGATGTCTAGATTGGTCCTTGTAAATAAAATTTGTAAATATGAAAACTATATAGATCTACCAATATATTTTATGTATTTAGGTACAATTTGGTAGGTACAATAAAATTTATTTTAAATAGCGTATTTTTAAGACATACCTAATAATATTATTATTTAAGCTGAACGTGACTGAACTTTTAATTTACCTACTTAATAGTATTGTGAAATTTTGATTAATGTAACATTTGTATAATAAACGTCATTTTAGTAATAAAATACTCAACACATAAGATTGTTATCAAAATTTAATGTAAACTTTAGTTTCCTGTAAATACAAACTATTGTTATTTAACTATTTTTATAAGTTATTACAAAATAGACCATACCCTCTTTAAATTCTTGATTTATCATCACCTAACGACCTAAAAATAATACGAACCTACCTACCTACCTAAGAGGTGGATTTGAATAGCCTCAGTCGTTAGATATGGGTGATATTGATATCACTCTTGATCCTACATATAACGAGAATTCGAGGAATTAAAATTCTCTCGTTACCTTCTCGTTTACTGTAGATACCTACTACCAACACAAAATATACAATGAGGTACTTTTTTCTGAATATAAAATGTTTTGTTTTACCTTTTACCTACATTAATTTCATTTTTTCAAGAAAGTCAAGGTAGATACCTACAAACATGAACCTAAATAAACCTTCTAAAACGAATCACTACTTAACTGACTACTTATAGGTTACAAAATATACAATGAGGTTACTACAAGTGGTAAGGGTAAGTAGGTACCTAAGGTAACTATTATAGGTACGTAAACTGATACATATGTAGGTAACCTACCGAATCTTTTAATCCATTTAACCAATAAAATCCCCAACGGAAACCTGTAGTTTTACTAATAAAGCAATAGGCTGATAAAACGCTGATGATTCAGGCGATTCCGGCTAAATACCTATACGCGAAACAATACACAACTATTTTTTTAAACATTAATCTGTCAGTGTGCCTGACTCGATTTGTCATGTCATTTGTCAATGTCAAATTTTGTCACTGACATTCTCTTTGGTCACTGACATTCATAATAAATATATAAATAAATAAATCAGCTGTAAAAGTTAAAATATAAAATTATTATCCCGCTCGACGATAAAATAAAGAACAATTTATTTTGGGTTGATTATGGTGTTGCTAGTTGGTGTGTAGTGAATTTAGTTGACCATAAATGCCAGCTAGAATTTAGACATTATCTTCAAAGCATCATCCAAAATTTGAATTACAATGTCTTCACGAACTTCTAAATTAGTTTTAGGACTTTCATTATCAGTAACAATTGGGATCGTATCCTATGTGCATCTAAAACAACAAGTAGACAGGTAATGTAAACATGATTCACATTTTATTATAATTTTCATTGTTACAACATTACCATCAAAAGATAATTTTATTCTCCTTATGAAGTAATAGGTACCAACCTTTCATTATATTCTTATACCTTTATAAATGAAAAATGCCATCTAATACTATTTCATTCACTCACCTCTTGAAATCTTTTAAATAGGTATTTATGTACCTATTACCTACTATAATAACAATAAATAATAAAAGCTTTATTAATTCCTTACATTACAAAATAGAGAAAAATATATATATATATATAATAATAAAATTAACTTTATGTAAGGACCGCTCTTGCGGTAAAAGCCTCCTTCAATTTCTTCCATTCTGTCCGTTCACCTGCTTTCCTACTCCATGTTTTTCCCGCGAATGAAACAACGTCATCGATCCATCTTTTCAGTGGTCGGCCAGTTCTTCGTTTTTTGTAGATTGGGTACCAGTTGGTTAATTTTTTCATCCATCTTTCATCCTTCAGTCTTCGTATGTCATTACCTACTATTCAATTTAATTAAGGACTGCTAAGGCTAAAAGTTAAACCCCAAGTAGACCTATATCCTATACTTTGTTAGTTATATAATAATAAGAATTCACCTTTATACTACACAAACCTAATGTGGTTTAAAGTATAATTTTAAGTGTTCACCCAACTAATTATGTTCATGGTGGATAAAGCACAAAGCTGTCATAGGTATTTGAAAAACACACTGTATTCCACAATCAGTTAGATAGGACCTTTTATCATCATTTAAATGTGGGTTAAAAGAGATCACTTGTACATACCCACTCGGGGAAAATAGGTGTAATGTTATTGATTAGTTAATTATCTATGTTTTCATAACAACTATGTTTAACTATGTGTATTAACTTGTTTTCTATCTTTTTAGATAAAATTTATAATATTGAATTGATGATCCTAACCTGTCTTTGTTTCTGTTTTCAGGGAAAAAATGCATGAAGGAGTGATAAGAGATGTTGAAAGACAGCAGAAACGGAAGATAGAAAATCTTTATTTATTACAACAACAAAATGAACTGACAAAACAGCTGAAAAAAGAATTAGGAAATTAGTTAAATGAAACCATTATATACATACTTAAATATTTATTTTCTACACAACTAAAAATATATCTAGATAATAGGTTACAATAGAATTATTGTTTTTTCTCCTTTAACCATGCTTCTAACATAACATCTTTGAGGTTCAAGTTAATACCAGTAGGATGCTTGGGGTCCGCACCATCCATGAAACCATCGAGCTCTAGCTTCTCTTTAGCGATGGCAGCTAAAGACTCGAAGGTCCGTGGCTCCCAACAGGCCAAATCCGATAACGATTTTCTATCAAGCATTATATTCGCCCTGTCCAAGCCCTCTTTGAGTGTGAAATGGGTAATATTATGTTGTTCACAAGCTGCTGTGATCCTGGTATTCCAAAGATTTATCATGTCCTGTTTCTTCAGCTTCCGGGCTTTAGTTGCGTAAACCAAAGCTCTATGAACATTTCTCACGGCAACTGAATAGCAGTTCCTACGACGACCAATGTAGTGTGCTGCCAACCTGAAGATCCTCCTTTTTCTCCAGAATTCATCAGGTCCACGGCAACGAATCCAGTTTGAAACTGTCAGGAACACCATTATACCAGAAAAAACTCCGTAGTATTACAGTACCGGAAACGCCGTTTTTTCCTAACAAACTCAAGGGGTAGATATATATTATTTTATCGAAGTAAACAAAACCATAAAATTTTCGTTGGTTGGTTATGAGCAATTTGAGGTTATTATTTGTGTCAGCCAGTTCAATCGACTGTCATTGTCATAATAAAAATGTCAGCTTGCTTTTTTCACTAGAGATGAGTCGTATTTACTAGAACAGGTGCGAAGAACAGGTATTTTATGAGACTAGGCGGCACCTATTCCAATTTGGAGAGTACTTAGTCCACCTAGTATTTCACTCAACACGTCCCAGCGGACGTGATGCTCTCTCGATTGCGTGCGGATATCGCGTATTATTATGAGTATAACGAACTGCTTGGTAGGTAACTAGTCCAAGTAGTATTATTATCATATTTTTGTGTTAAATTGTTGATATAACCTATTTTTGTCTTTATAACAAAAATGGCTCTAAAAGGAAGCTGTCATCATTATCATCATAGTCATCATCATCATCGACATCATCATCGTCATCATAATCATCATTATCGTCATCATCATCATCATCGTCATCATCATCATCATCACCATCATAATCATCATCATCATCACTATCATCATCGTCATCATCATCGCCATCATCGTCATCGTCATCATCATCATCGTCATCGCATCATCATCATCATCGTCGTCGTCTTCTTCATCATCATCATCGTCGTCAGAGACTACGCACCACGTGCGACTTTTCACTGTGACATCGCAACTGAACACGTCGTGAAGTATATACTCCATACTATTCCATACAGTCTGGATGGTGCCAACAGGAAAGAGTAGGGACGCAATACAATAAAACTCGGAACTTCCTTTGCTAAATTTACTATCGGCTTACTTAGCCAAATCCACTTTTACATGATTCGAAAGAGCTAGATTAGTTTCTTCCATATCACTGTAGTCTTCATAGGGATTTAATTGATACGAGCCGCTGGACGCGTCAAAGTTATCATTTACGGACATTATGCGACAGACGTTTACATTAGTCGTCTGTTCGGTATCATTATTTTCTCTGTGTTTCTCCTTCCGGAAGATGAACTTCATAACTAATATCTGTAATAAAATCTTATGGCAGTAGGGAAAAAGTAGGTTTTAGGAAGGTACAATAGCAATGTAGACTACCTACAGACTCCCCTTGCCATTTTGCCAATCGGAATATTGTCGAGCACTGTACCTAATCTTGTTTTTAATTTAATGTCCTTAGGTTGGCCTTAGCGACGTCCTTGAACTTGAATCTCTTTATTTTATAAGGTACAATCTGCAACATAAGTCGCTAAACATAATTTTAGAAACGTTTGTGAAAATTGTCATATCAGTTATTCTAGGCAGGGTATAATTTTAATGAAAGAAGTAGTAGTAACACATTTAGATTTCTTTACATCAAGAAATCAAAGATTTAATGCAGAAAGTGAACATTTTGGGAAAGTCCATTTTGGACCTGAAGGATAATGAATTACCGTAACGAATTTAGTTGAAACTGCAGATTTATAGAGCTAAGGATTCTATAACATACAGCTCAATAATTTTTGGTCTACGACAAAAATTAACGAAGATACGACTAATTTCCTAATGAAGTTTCCTGACCGGGCCGCGCCGGCCGCCGCACTCGCTGTGACGTCACGCGGGCTGATACGCACTCGGCTAGCGCTAGGGTTCGGTTGTCTTGTTCGCGCGCAGCGTGTTTTAAGCCTCAAAATGAGTTTACAGGAAAGTTTTCAACAAGCTAAGTCGGATAACCTGCCAAAAGTCTATACTTTTATGGTATTCGACTACTTAAACAATAATTTAAAATACACCAGCGCCGAGACACGTGGTTGGAAACGGAAAAGGTACACTTAGGTACCTTTTCACTTACCTTTTCTGTTATGAATACTATTTATACAAAGAAACCTATTATTTTACCACTAGGTTAAGCATGGAAAGGTTCGGGTACCTACCTCTTATATAAGATACCTACCTTCCTAGGTATCTTATATAAGATACCTAGGAAGGTAGGTAGTATCCTGTCATAAGTAGGTAGATTAAGTGTTTATCCTATTGAGTACTATTTTTATTCCTGTTTATTTTTGACGACCGCTTGGCGCTATAGTTTGAGCGTTGGCCGCTTGGCTCACTGCATCGGGTGGTTGTGGGTTCGATTCCCGCCAGAGGCAAATTTAGGAAATGGCCTTTTCGTAATCTACTCTGGTCTGGTTGTCACTGAGATCGTCCCTAGTCCATTGTATGGTAGCCAAGTATCAGCGGTGCTTAGGGGGCGTCCATAAATTACGTGAGGCATTTAGAGGGGGGGGGGGGGGGGGTGGTCGAGCCAAAACTCACCAAATCTCACGTGGGGGAGAGGAGGGGTCTCTGCAAATCTCACGTAATTTTTTCTCCGCAAAAATTAGGGTGCGTTTCCATTGAAGCGGAGCTGGGCGGAGCGGACCGTGAACTGGCCAATCACACTGCTCGAAATCTCCACTCCGCATCAGTGGAAACAGTGTAAGCGGAGCGGAGCGGAGTTGAGTGAACTTTCGAATAAAACAAATGAACACGCGGCCCCGAGCCGGACAGAACGGAGTCGAGCAGGCTGTGGTGCCGAGTGGTGGGCACGAAGCGGAGCGGAGTGGAGCGGAGCGGAGCGGACCGGAGCTGAGTGGAGCGGAGCTGAGTGGAGCTGAGCGGATCTGACCGAAGCTAAGCGGAGCTGAGCGAAGCTGAGCGGAGCTGAGCGGAACTGAGCGGATCTAACCGAAGCTGAGCGGAGCTGAGCTGAGCGGACTTTCGAATACAGTATATGAACACGCGGCGTATAGCTTCCGAATTTTCATCTTCTAGTAGAGAAAGATGTAAAAGCGCTGTTCTTTTCTTAACCGATAACATGACGTATGATCACTCCATGAGATTGAATTTGACTCAAATTTGACTGATCGGAACACGGCTCAATGCAGCTCAGCTTGACTCCGCCCCGCTCCGCTCCGCCCCGCTCCACTCCGCTCCGCCCCGCTCTGCTCCACCCAGTTCCGCTTAAATGGAAAAAGTTGCCACTTTTCACTGCTCTTCTCCGCCCCGCTCCGCTTCAATGGAAACGCACCCTTGAACTGCGAGAAAACTGGGTTAAATTAAGTAAAACATGTTACTCCACTAGAATATGGCTTTTGAAAAATCTCACCTAAGATTAGAGGGGGAGGGAGGGGGTCGAGCAAAATCTCACAACATCTTACTCAGGGGGATGGGGGAGGCAAAAATTCACAAAAATCACCTCACGTAATTTATGGACGCCCCCTTAGTTTGGGACCATACAGATGGCGTGTAAGTCTGGCGATATTTATTATTATTATTTATTATTCCTTTATAATCTATTATTAACATAATATTATATTACCCATCACCCTACCTAAGGATTCACTATCACTACATACCTAGTATAAAACAAAGTCGCTTCCCGCTTTCTGGCTGTCTGTCTCTATGTATGCTTAGATCTTTAAAACTACGCAGCGGATTTTGATGCGGTTTTTTTTAATAGATAGTGATTCAAGAGGAAGGTTTATTATGTATAATACATGCTTAATATAGTAGAGAAACACTGATAATTTTAGAGGTTTCTAATGTGATGTCGTAAATAAATAATTTTTTTGCGCTTACATTGCAAACGCTGGCTGAATCCTACGAGATAGATCAAAATAATGTACTACAGTATTGTACACCATAAAAAGGTATACAAAAAGTCCGCGATGGTATTTATGTCTATCTCTTAGGGATAACCCACAATAACCATTTTTTATCCTTTACTTTTTACGAGAAATAATGGCTTATTTACGAAGCGATTTTAAGCAATACAGCATTAATCTTTATCCAATTAAGTACCTTAAATACATTGTGCATTTAATATAGATCAATATGGCCCTTTACAGCATGTAATTTAAATGAATAACACCTAAAATAGTGAATGGCGGCGCAAGCGGGAAACCGGGCACAGCGCGAAATCAACGAGGCGCGCCCGGTGACGTCACGCGCGCTGGCCGCACTTACCGCCCGTCGATAAATTTTGGATACATAAAATGTGTTAGGAAATCGCAACCGATGGACCGATTTCGATGATTTAAAAACTATATTGATAAGAAAGCTTAGTTTTAACTGTTAGTGTTGGTTATGAGTTAATTTGTTGACCTATTACTGATCCTCATTATGGTTTTCAAGAAGACGCTAAGCAAGATACTATAGTAGGCAACCATGTGTTAGACGAAGTAGAATAGGATTGGTCCCCTACCGAAATGGTACCTACAAAAAGATGGCTACGCCAGTACTGGTACCTAGCAAAGCCGGCCGTGAGAAGACAAAACGTGAGTGACTCGGTGCGACATAGCCCTCCTGCAGGTATGTGATGTGCTTCCCGTGACAATAACGGCTATAAGGTACCTATACTTAAATCAATTCCGGGTGGTCGTAAACTTACCTCAACCATTACAATAGAGAGGAACATAATGAGATGTCCGTTCATAGACGTCATGATTATACGATGCATCAACTGTCCACATCCATTCGTGTTGATAGAGTACGTGCCTAATTCCATCAGGTAATTGGATATGCATGATCCACTTTTGCAGCAACTAAAAGTTTTTTTTATGTTAGGGATCATAATATTCATAGACCGAGACTTCGATTAATGGCCGGCGCACATAGAGCACGGCACGGCATGGCATTTAAATTTTTATCAATCGAATTCAATACTTATCCAATTGAAATAAGGTCCATAGGTATTTCAATGGTCGGTGATCAATCGGAGCATTTTCTCTTGCTCCGATGTCGATCACCGACCATTGAAATATAGACCTTATTTCAATTTATAAGTAATTCGATTGATAAAAAATAAAATGCCATGCCGTGCCGTCCTCTATGTGCGCCGGCTTTAAGAGGTTCAACTGCGGTTTACCTACACCGGACAGTATAGCGAACGTTTAGTCCATTCGGGCTACCGTACCTACCTAGGTACTCTAGGCTTAGGGTGGGTGCAGCTAGCCCAAAGGCGTATTATAAGTAGAAGGTAAACACAAGCCGGGCTTTGGAAGAAGAGACATGGTAAAACAAAACGAAAATATTTTGCCTAGATAAATGGTGACGCTGCAAATCGGTAGGTTCTTCAAATCTAATCTGTATGCAGGTACCTACAGTAGATTAGATTCTGTATCGGTAGGTAAACTTTTACAAATTATCTCCCAAAAAAGATTTTATATGACGATATCTAAACAAAAGGATATATCTCACACCCGGCAGAAGGTATGCCGATAATCACAAGTGGCCCTTCTGCACTCTTCACTGCCTGATACTATACCTCGTTCAGTAAGACGAGTATACAGTGCACTATACCTAGTAGGTACCTAAGGCGGTGGAAGTGTGAGGGCGGCCGACCCTCACCAAATCTTCTGCGCGGGCGCGGGTATTAAGCATATCGAACCTCAATGGCACACTATCGGCAAAAGTAGTTTCTTTTTGTTTGATGGTGTTCCGTTTATTTACTGCAGGATCCCATTCATAATCACGTACTTTATCGTACCAGTCGCGATTAAACCAATCCTTGTAAGAGTTCAGCTGAAATGCAATTATAATGGTAGTTACCTACTCAAAGAAGCGAACCTATTTTCGATTGACGTGTGGAAAGGCCGGCTTGGTAGAATACTAGCCACTAACTTGTATGCCCCTCGCATTGAGAATAGGACCGTGGTAGTAAGTTGGGCAGTTAGGTACCTTTATTAAACAGGGTTAGGGTAATCGAGATTCACATTGAAGGAGGTTGGGTATTCAGTAATGTATTCAATTCTCATTCCAAATATGTAAAAAAATATTAGGTACCTTAATCCAATAAAATAAGAATTCATGAAAAACTAATTAACAAAATGACGTATGAAGGGGAAACGGATTAAGATCATTTTGACGAGTAAATTCCCTTTGATAAGACAGCTCCATAGTCGCTCGTTAGAAAAAGGATGGCTTACGTTGCGCATTTTTTTGCAAGTGTATTTTTAATTGTTTTTTTTGTTAGTGTAAGCATGAGTTATTACGGGCTCAAAATATACGTCTCTCGTCGATTCTAACCCCCGGTATAGATATAATAATTATATAAGTAATATAAGTTAATCCCACGTACCCCACAACACTTTAAAGACCATTGCAAGTTGTCTATAAAGTGTTTGTATTTCGGGACACTTCGGTAATACTTCATACTGTTGGAAAAATGTTTATTTGTGATCTCTTTGCACATGTATATCCTTTGTAAACAAAGCCCTGCTCCGATACAGTTGATAATTATTATCCAAACGATACACAACCAGAGGGGGCAACATACCACTTTGGCTTTAGGACTGAAAGTAAGAATTACGTAGGAGTTAGATATATGATGGATAGGTAGGTACATTTTGGAGTAATTTAACAAATGAGAAGCATACTCAATTTTCTTGTTATTGGCAATTGCACACAACATGTAAACGTTCGTAGGAAGCATTATTATTCCAGACAGTAGGACGAATGCGTTCACTAGATCAGTCCCAGTTAACAACAAAATGTCACCAATGCCTGCAATGGAGTCAAGACTATGTACTTCTATAATACCTGTAGTTACAAAAGGTTTAACTCACTTGCACATAGGTATCGCAGGTCACTTACATATAAACAAAAGTAAGGCCCATATAATAGCAAACAAAGACGTAAGCCAGAGGAAGCACGTAGCACATACTACAAAAGGATGATTAGATCCTTTGAATTGCATCCTACAGTTTCCTACTGCCACTGGCCCAACTAGGTAAACAGAAAATCTTAAAATAAATCAATTCCAAACTCTAAACTACAAATCGAATTACAAATTGCTGACAGACATCACTGACAAGACAATTTTGACATTATTATTATCCATAATGGTCAATGCCATAATGTGATAGGTAAAGTCCGAGGAGTTTATGAGGATTGTGCGATCGAAGGTAAACTTGAAAAAAATACTTATAAATAATTTTAAGCATGTAATAAAAGAAGATAAAATTATAAGTTCTTATAAAAATATAACATTTTGTATAGGTATGTACATACAATTTGCTTATAAACTAATAGATAGGTACGTAGCGGCCAGTGGATTTATAGTAGGGTATAGATACGCCCTACCTACCCTTTTAAAACATTTTATTTTCAGTTGGCATCTAACTGAGTAACATCTCCCATTTTCTTCAAATTTGGGGAAACGTTGAACTCGCAGCCGACGCTGGCAACTATATCCTCTACTTTAACTCCATCAGCCAATTCCGTTAGTGTAAGACCCTTTTCTTTATCGACTTCAAAAACGCACTGAAAAATAGCAAATTAAACTTTATTTATATCTACTAAAACTACCTACTACTCAACCAGTGATTGCCTTCATTCTACAAATCACAAACATAAATGAACGTTATCATGCAATGTGTTACCCAGATTAAAGTAAGGTAGGTATTTGAATTTAACTTTAAATTCGATGTAATAAAGCCCAATTCACATTAAAATAATCTCAATGCGTGACCTATTGATAACTATGATGATGTTATCTTTTGTACATTTATGTCAGAAATAACAGGTAGGTGGGTGTGTATATAAAATAAGTATCTGGTCATTGTAATGACCAACTATACCAAATTGTTGTATATAGGTACTGTTCCTACTAAACAAAATAGTATATGTAAGTACCTATAATGTGCTAACAGTACTCTTAACCGGTAGGCTTACCTTTTCAGTGATAATCATATCAACACATCTTTTTCCAGTCAAAGGCAGACTACATTCTGGAACTATTTTGTGACCGCCATTCTTGGCCGAGTGCTCCATGGTAACCACAACTTTTGTTTTCGCTGCTGATACTAAATCCATCGCGCCTCCCATGCCTTTTACCATTTTACCCTGGAATTTAGCAAAGCACCCATTAGGATCATATAAAGACTGGGTCCCTAAAAAACAAACTCTTAGCTTTATTCTACTCAAGTAAATTACCTACTCATGATCACTCTCAGAGTTAAGTTCATGATTGCCAGCCATAGTTTTGAGATTACGTGATGAGTGATGATCGTAACGGTCAGTCTGAAAAATGGCCATATAACTTACAGGAATCATCCAATTAGCTAGATCACCATATTGTGAAACTTGCATCGCGCCGAGCATAGTCAAGTCGATGTGACCACCGCGGATCATTGCGAAACTGTCGTCGGATGAAAAGTAAGATGCACCTGTAATAATAATGCACCTATGTAGTGGTAGCCTTAATAATGCTGTTCATTAAGACGTAGATAATTAATTACAAATACTACGCAGATTACAAAGCATGGGTATCACAATGATATAATTGCACCTCGGGTACTAACTCGGCAATGATAACCATTCACTAGGAATCAATCCACAAAATATGTGAAACCCGGAACAAATTCTGTAGTAACTAAGCACAACGTCTAGTGTGCTAGACTGCGTAGGTAGTTTCTTAGTTTAGTCAATAGAACAAAATCAAGCGTATTTAGGCACTCTGGTTAATGGTCTCACCTGGCAGTACTGTAACAGTTTCTTTTCCAGCATTAATAAGATCGGCATCCACCTCTTGTTCAGTAGGGAACGGTCCAAGACCAAGAATCCCATTTTCAGATTGCAAAAGAACATTAATACTCTTTCGTATATAATTACTGGCCAGCATTGGCATACCTGTAATTAAAATATAGTTAAAATATACTTACTGAGATACATTTATTTACCAATTATTAAGTAGGTAGATTATGTAGGTTCTAATTTTGTTTTTGTAAGCACCTCAATTTCTTACCGATTCCAAGATTTGCATGCATCCCATCTTTGAACTCCAAAGCAGCTCTTTTGATTATTCTCTCCCTCACTGAATCTAAAGATTTTTGCTTTTCAACTGGTTTAGTTATAGTTTTCCGCTCAATTCTCTTTTCAAATTTTTCGCCTTTAATAATTCTGTGTACAAATATAGATGGCACATGTACATAGTCGGGATCTATTTCATCGACAATCTCTTCGACCTCAGCTATTGTAGTTCTAGCAGCCTTGCACATGGCCGGATTGAAATTGCGAGCACTTTTCCTAAATATCAAATTTCCATATTTGTCAGCTTTCCATGCTTTCACTAGTGCAAAATCGCCAGTAATTGCTTCTTCCATTACGTAATCTATTCCATTGAATTGTTGAACATTTCTTGGGGAACTTGCTATATCGATCTGGAGGTAATTTTTATAATTTTGTTAAAGTAGGTAAGTATCAGAACATACATATTAAGTTAGCCGATATAGGAAGGTACAGTCCACATCAAACATCGATCAAAATGACAGTAGTAATTACTGTAATTAATTCCTGTGACAGTAATAAAAGGGACCGCAATGTCATATTCTAAGCTACGTTACGGTACATTTTATAGTGAGCTATAAGAAGGCTCTTACTACAGAATCAAAAGAAGTAAAAGTTATTCTTGCCTTTCCATCTTTTGTATATTTAATTGGTGACCCGCCTTCTTGTATCAATGTACCGAACCCTGTGGGTGTGAAAAATGCAGGAATGCCAGCACCACCAGCCCTAATCCTCTCCGCTAACGTCCCTTGTGGAGTAAGTTCAACCTATTAACCAATTGTAAACATGATCAGATAAGTATTATTCTTTGAAAACATTGCCACACGGTCTCATCATTAATGCCTCACCTCCAGTTCACCGCTTAAAAACTGTCTCTCAAACTCGGCATTTTCTCCGACATATGATGAGATCATTCGTTTCACCTGTTTGCTCTTAAGTAAAATTCCAAGACCAAATTCTTCAACACCTGGAAAATTACGTTACGGAACATTATTTGCGACTCCTCTATTATTACATTGAAATTATACCTACTAATTTAATTTAGGTAGCTACAGCTGTTGATTTCCCAAACATAACTGTGAAAACATAACTAAGAAACCTACCTAGGTACATACTTTAGATATTGTATGTGAGAAACTAGGTATTACCTACCGACCATTATTTGCACGAATTTGTAATTATTCGTCAATAGATAAGTAAGTATCTTTTTTATTTAACTCTTACCATCGTATGCTATTATTTTATAAGTAATAGCATACGTAGTAATAGCATACCTACATAGCTATTATGTATTTTACTAAATGTCATAGCAGGTATCAAGTTATGGAAATTGTATCAATAAAATTTAAAATTAAAATGAGCTCTACCTGCATTGTTCGAGACCACAGTAAGGCCAGCTACGCCGTGTTTATTCAATGCTTGAATTAGGTTTTCTGGTATTCCACACAACCCGAAGCCACCGACCAAAAGTTTAGATCCATCTTTTATATCTTTCACAGCTTCAGTCGCGCTAGAATAAATTTTATTTTTACGACTTCCTGTACTGTAATACGCACATGATAATATCTGTAAAACAATTTCATTGTTGAATTTGCAATTATTTCCTTAGCGAGTACTTAATACATTATTAGTTAAAACGTATAACTTACCTTTGATATCGAGTATACTTTTGTGTTTGTGTATGCGTTTAGTTTAATCACAAACACCCTTCCTAATGTAGTTGATGCCATGGCTAGTTTGCTAAAAATAAATGTCGCATTACTTTTTGTAACTGGACAAATCATCACAAATCTATGGACGGACCAAACCACATAGAAATAGAAAAAAACTTACATACTTGTGTACCTACTCCGGCCAACTGGTATTGACTAAATGATAACAGAGCAGATGATATTGAAAGAAATATAATGTCAAGTCCCAACTGAAATAACTTTGCAGTTTGCTTGACTGACTGTGTTACCAACCGCGATAAAAGCGATAAACAAACTGACTACACAGTACACACTGAGAACAAAATTATTGAGAAGCGCTTGTTTGTCTCACAATCACAGACCAATAAGAGTCTCACAATCTCGAGGTCAACAGGGGCTCGTTCACGTCACATTGGTTAAGTATATCTAGTTTTACATTTTATTCATCAACCGATAGTTAATTAACATAAACCTGATATTCTAGTTTACACTACAACTCTACATCAACTTCAAAAACTCGAATTACTTCGGTAATAACATAACCAGGTACCTAAGTATGTATGTCGAATTTTGCCCTAAAATTTAAATCACAGTGAAACTGATTTGATTTCAAAGCAAGCAAAACTGCGCTTTAGATAATAGAATGAAAATGTTATCTACTTGATTGCGTCAAAGAAACGACTTGATTTTTAGATAAGATTACGATTTGATGTGGTGGTAGGCATAATCGTAGATTATTGATCTAATTCTAGAAGATGTACAATGTTAGTAAATAAATAATGGCAGCGTGGCATTTAATTTCACCCAATGGTATGGCGGAATGACATTTCACACCTTCCCATTGTGTAAAATGAAATGTCACACCGCCATTACAGTACTAACGCGCTCCACAAGTTGACTGGCCTGAAGTTAGTTCTAGGCGTCGTCGCAATAAATGTTTCGTATGAAAAAAACATCTGTTGTGACACCGCCACTAGAACTGACTTCAGGCCGGCCAACTTGTAGCTATACTTAGGTATTACTCTGTAAGCTCTAATGGAAAGGACTAGGTATGGATTGGTTATCTAACGTATCTATGAAAATTAAGGATTTCCTCTCTTCGTTGCACCAACCATCTCTATGCCGTGCTAATCTCATCCAGATTCTTTCCCATAACTACCTATTTTTACTGTTTAACGTGAACCGATCTTGCTGCTGTCAGCTTACACTTAACCCTAAGTAATTTTACTGTTACGTTACGACAGCATTTGTCTAGCATTTTGCCGAAGAAAATGTATGTGTTAAATGTAAAAGGGTATTAGTCCCTATTAGTACCAGTATAAAAACCCGCATAAAACGCACTTAGAACAAAATAATCCCTAAACTTAGCTGATGTAAAACATGTCTTCATTCTTTCTCTTTTGTTTTTCGTTTCTTAGTTCCTGAAAAATAAAACCAAGGGCTAATACAGGGTGGGTGATACGCGCGTGCTTGCTAGACCAGAGGGCCTACTCTGTTTCAAACGAAAACGAAGTTTCGGACGAAATTCGCGTATTTCCTACTACGTTTCTCATTGATTCCGACATTTCTTACGAACGAAAATTGCTTGACGTCTTCGTCGTCGGCGAATCTAAACGTCAAACAATTTTCGTTCGTAAGAAATGTAGGAATCAATGAAAAACGTATTAGGAAATACGCGAATTTCGTCCGAAATTTCGTTTTCGTTTGAAACAGAGTAGGCCCTCTGTGACCAGACATACCTACTGTGAAACGCCTTAGTCATTTATGAAACAAAAAACAACGGCTATATACAGAAAATATTTATTTAGTATTTAAATATTAATTAACTACATTTTAAAAGTCAATATCAAGTAATAATAACTTCATCTAATTAATTAATATTGTATAAGTAATTACAATTGGAACATTATAAATATAAGTACTTATTGTTGGTACTTATTCATTTTACAATAGGTAAACTTTGTAAGCTAATGACTGTACACAAAACAAAAAATACCTAATACCTACCTAAATCTACCTAACATCACAATCAGTGACACCTTTGTCACAATACCGACCTATAGATTCGACCTATTCCAATCTACAAAATAAAATCTTGCCGGTTTTGTGATCATTTTAAAGGTCTATCTAGGTATACCTACTGGTGTCGATTTTGCTGTTATAATTATAGTTAAATTTAGTTTAGTCAGGGTAAAAGAACATCGGCCTGGTTTTTTATCTAATCTTTTGTAGGGAGACGTTATTTATTTTCAGGAATGACTGAGTGACCAAGTAGACTTAAATATCGCTATCATAATAGGTACCTAGGTAATAGGTAGTCTACATATTTTTCTTTAAAAATATAAGAATCTCCATAAAATGTAATTATTACAAAATGTATCAATAATAAACTGGCTATGTGATATTGACTCAATAAGGCCTACTTGCGTCAGTCAAGGTTACCGCGCGTTAATTTTAGTAACTCTCCGAAAAAACATGACTTTCTGTTACTGAAATTATTTATTAATCACGGTTATCCTGCTTGACGCAAGTGCCACAATACTGTATTGCACTATGTAGGTACTGTAGTTACTATACTATGAACCTAAACTGTGTATAGTAAAAAAGCAAAAAAGTACTGTTTAGCGACATACCTACATCATTATAATTCGCTAAACATTTTCAGTTTTTCTAATCGCTAGCTCACTTTTATTTTGCATGAAATATAATTTATTTCCAAACAATATTTGAATAGTTATATTGCTAATATTAGGTGTGACAATGCTTACGATTTAAAAAATGAGAATGTTCGGCGACTATGCAGCTGACTGTACTGTCAAACATTGGCATAAGCGCCAACACCACTTAGCTAAGTTCCTCATTATAGCTTACTTATAACAATATAAAGCTTCATTGGAGGAATGACTATATCCGGCTTAGGTACTTACGTTTGTACATAACAATACAACTAACTACTTATACGTAATACATAAATGCGAATTCTTATCAACACAAAAATTCCAACTCCATTCCATAATCAACGATAATAATAGGTACTTACAACACATAATATTCAACTCGCCAATTACTATTAGGTACCTAATTATTATCACTGCATTGTGATGAATATTAACTTTAGGCTGGCAGTAGTATGTAGTAGGTACCTACTACCATTTTATATTACACTATAAATATAAAAATATTATTACAGATTGTTTGTACCATTTTGTACCTACTTGGGATATTGGGTACAGCATGTTATGTCCCACTTTTGACTTATCACCATCATATAAATAATAATTTAAATGGCTTTGAAACTATTTCATTTAAAACTCAGAACTTTAACATTCTTCAAAATAGATTTAGGTAATTATGTGAGTAGATATAGGTCAATATAACAACAATATCGTTTAAAATCTAACTGTGATGCATCGTTTGTTTTTTAAAATGCCAACCCAGGCAAAGAAAAAAAGGTTCACCACCTGTCACGTTGGGTTCTGACTATCTGGTGAAACGTGGGCTTTGAGTTGACCTAATACCTCTACAATGTGGTTGTGTATGGCCATTCAAGCCTCTAACTACCCCCGAATGGGGATAAAAGTCGTGACGTTATACCGTTATACCAAAGAAAAAAATATCTGGATAAGGAGGCACTTCCCCTATGGGAACTATGTGATGACCAAAGTATCACAAAACACAAGATTGCTCATAACTTAATTTAGTTTGCTCTAACTGCATGCTAACAATACTATAACTTGTACCTAGTTAACTTGCTTACACACAGCACGTTAGTACCTATTTATAAATAAAATAAAATATGTTTCCATTGAGAAAGCGTTACACCTTTTACTAAGCTTAGATGAACGTACAAAAATAGTTTTGAAAGTAGGTGGCAATGCAAGCCGCATGTATTACTCAATGACTATCTTAAAAAAGGCACAATTTTAAGCTCGGTTAAATATATCCGTCTCTAACTCAGTCTACCAGATCTCGCGTCAGTTATAACTCCCCACAGTTCAATTATAAACTCGTCCGTGAATCCGAATTCTTGTAAATCACTGTTGTCTATAGCTTCAGCTAGCTGCATCGAGTTGGATTTCCCTTCGGCGAGATCCCACATCTGTGTCGCGAGTTCACTGTCGTTGATGCCCATAAATGATTCCAGCAGGTTATTTATTTTTTCAATACCCGCCATGGACTTTTCATCATGCTGAAATAATATAATAAAAGACATTTTAGTATTATATAGTGTAGCACAAATAGATAATACACCGCCAAAGAAATACCCCCAAATTTATAGAAAGCTATGACGGAATTACTAATCACTTTTGTTCCTAAAAATGCTTTGTTAAACCATTGTAAACTAGCTAAAAAATATCTATAAATTTGGGTGTTAGTCCTCTATGGGTATCTTTCATCCCATTCACTATTGTCACTTTTCATGACCTCCTTTCCCCTCATTTAGATTTCAACGTTTCATGTCTCGAATGAATAACAAGCGAACGCCTGTTTTTTATATTGCCTAATGCTCACACCGCTTTAGATTTTATTTTATATCTGAGTACCTACCTAGAACTTGACAAAGCGTGATAATGTTATCGACGATAACATTGTACTTAACTATTTTTAATTGTTGTATCATTGTCAATTGTACGGTAGACCCTGAAACCCCGATTTGAATGTACGAGTGATAAATACAATGTCGCTTACCTCATTCTCTATCGTCGCTTGGCCATTCGCTTTGAATCGTAATGTTTCTTTGCCGGAGCCGTAATTTTGTTTTCTCCCAGATTTCGCTCCACTAGTTTTTGGTCCGATGCTTCCAAATCCACTCTTCAATGGTTCGACTAACCGAATTGTGAAAGTTGTTCCTTTTGGTATGTCTTTCAAAATCTTTGCTACCTCATAATGCCTCTTGCCAACCATATTTTCTCCGTCCAACTTCTCAATGTGATCTCCAACCTGAATTAGAATGAATTGCTTTAATAATGTAAGTAGGTAATGGTTTATTTCCTGTTCATTTCTCGGCGGGAGCAACGACCAAACGTACATTCAGTCGTCAAGTTTATTATACGTCTCTTCAAAGAAAACGAGTAGCAGGCAAGGCAACTGTAGTTTCGGTTTATCAGAATAAAATTGTGTTAGAATTATTACGAACAAATTGGTACCTAAGGTGTGTACTAAGCAATTAGTTCTTAAACTGCGGATATAATGGTTATTATTATTATTTATTTTCCATAGGTACAGTATCATCCAAAGATTTACCTACCTGAGGGCCTACTCTGTTTCAAACGAAAACGAAATTTCGGACGAAATTCGCGTATTTCCTACTACGTTTCTCATTGATTCCGACATTTCTTACGAACGAAAATTGTTTGACGTCTTCGTCGTCGTCGAATCTAAACGTCAAACAATTTTCGTTCGTAATAAATGTCGGAATCAATGAGAAACGTAGTAGGAAATACGCGAATTTTGTCCGAAATTTCGTTTTCGTTTGAAACGGAGCAGGCCTTCTGGGCCGTAAGTCGCTTAGCCATTGAGGCGACACTGTGGCGTTTTGCGATAGTGATCGACTCTCCGATTGTCGGTTGATTCTGACCGACCAATCTGAGGCCGATCAGCCGGTCGGCCGACCACTCAGAGGTTCGATCACTATAGCAATGGCTAAGCGACTTGGGGGCCTGCTTACTATTTATTTTAGACCATTACGATTACTTTACTTACGTCGATATGTGGTATCCTCGCTACAATAGAACCTTCCTTTATTCTCTTGATAAATGAATACCCAGCACCATTATCTGTGATTGTCAAACCAAGAGCGTCTTCAGTCTTAACTATTTCTATTTCTTTGGGACGACCTTTCCTATGTGCAAATATGAAATCTTCTAATCCTATCTGTCCACCTAGGAGTTTCTTCATATCCACTTTGTGAGTATTGAGTGTGCAAAAAAGTATCTGAAACCAAAGAAATACATTTTTCTTTTACACGATTTTACAAAGCACCTGAAGTTATTGAGCCAATGAGTTGTCGAAGCAAGTTATAACACCGCTAACTTAATTAACCACGCCTTACTTCGTTGCGTGACTGAAACTTATTTATTCAGTTTTATGATAACGATTTATTGGATTGCGGGCACGTAAATTATTGTCCTAATCTTACTAAGGGCCGTAAGATCAAAGGTCGTAAGATCGACAGTGGAGAGCTTAAACTGCCGATTTTATATAGAAGAAGGCGGTAGATTAAACTCTCTCCCGTGGTTTAAACTACATATATTCCTACCTATCTTATAGGTATCATGCGTATAAACTTCGAGGAGTTTTATAGGTATTCTAATCGCCGAATATTCGTACGCTACTTTTTGAGAGCTGCTTAGGGGCCATCTATAAATTACGTCACACGAATTTCATTTTGGTTTTAATACTTAGATAGGTATATTAGACTTTCAAATGTGACGTCACAAAACTTAGTACCCCTCCCACCCCTCGTCACACATTGTCACATTTCGTCGAACCCCTGCCCCCTTTACGTGTGACGTAATTTATGGATGGCCCCTTATGACAGCGCGGCTGAGGCGGGAGGCGCGTGGTCCGTCGTGGTCGAAATTTGATGCATCAAACAAAAAAATATAGATTTAAGTTTGGATGAGCGCAAAGCAAAAAATACAGATAACGACGCCTTTGCAGTTTTGCTAAATGGGGCTTAAACATTTGAGTACCTTTTGAGTAGTCGGCCGTAAGATGTCTACAACACATTTACATCAACACACTTGGCTTCCATTTGAACTAAATCATCTTCAGTGCATGCACAAGTTAGTATTAATCAATGGTTATAAAGGTTATTGCGAACTACCCACCTATATCAAATCGGGTTGTTGTCACTCTGGGGTAAGTGTCTGTAGATACCTATTCCGATTTGATCGTGTGTAGTGTAGCTATACCGAGCCAGAACAGAAATAAGTAGGTAGGTAGGGGTATAACTGAATACGTGGGTTTATATGAGCAGTAGGTACTAATAATGTAATAGATTTACCATCTACTTTTAACTAAAAGTTTTTACTACTTTTTCAAATTCAAATAACTTTATTGCGTTAATTGTGGTAATACAATAATTTGTGGTGTTAAAAGTAATGGTAGGTACAGCACAATTTACCTAAATAGGCATGCAATAGTATTTATAATATTAAGGTACTTAAGTAATAGGTAAATATGAATTAACTTAGTTAGGTTTTATAAAATCAAAGTATTCTTTTAAACTATAAAAACAATTATCAATTACAAATTTTTTGAGAGACGTTTTAAAAAGTGGCAATTCTAATGACTTAATGTTATATGGTAAATTATTATATATCTTTATACATGTGTAGTACATATTTCTTTTATACATTTCATTATGAGTCTGAGGTAGAACCAAATTATTTTTATTACGTAATCTTTTCTTATAGTCTAATGAATTATTGTCAGGAAAAAAAGTACTGTTTGTTTTGATGAATAAGGCTGCTTGGAAGATGTATATCCCAGTTAAAGTTAGATATTTAAATTTTTTGAAAGTCGGTCTGAATGAAGTGTCATTTAAAAGGTTATGCATTATTCTGATACATCTTTTTTGTAATATAAATGTAGTACAAGAGTCTACCGAGTTGCCCCAGTACAAGATACCATAGTTAAGTAGTGAATATATTTTTGCATAATATGCCGACTGTGCCGTGGCAATGTTTGTCGTATTTATTAATATTTGTAGTGTGTAACAGTATGACCTAATTTTATTATTTAGTTTCTCTATTTGTGGTTTCCAACTTAAATGATGATCTATGTTTAAACCTAAAAATATTGACGATTGAACTTCTTCTTCTTTTACCTAACTAGGTAGGTACTAGGTTCCTATTCTATGGTAAAAAATGCGAATTAGTCGCATCGCAGTGCATGCGGGTGTCGGGTACGTAGTGCGTACGGCCGAGGTCCTTGACCCACGAGCAGTAGGTCATCGCACAGCACACACGCCGTCGAAGCGTATCCGCACTCCGCAGTCACTTGCCGACCGTCCGTTCAGCGCGCGAGAGACTGCGCCCACGGCCCCTGGGCTGATCCGCTTCCTGGCTCAGCCGTGCGTACTTCCGCACACAGCGACACTTTAAAATGTATCTGTACGCGGAATTAGCAGAATAACATTTCATAATTTATGTAACCGCAGCTCTATCATGAGTTACGCTAGTCGCTAGCGTCTATGTAAAATATGTGTATGGCAAATTTTAATGTTAGTTCCCAGGGTATCCGATAGGAGTGATAGGGGTGCCTAAACCGCGGCCAACGAGAAGCGGTACGAAATGGCAATAATGCTAGAGTTCATGTCGGTCATCGCCGCCCGCTGGGTTCGCCAAATTTCGTGCGGCCCTCTCATAAATTCATTTTGTATCGGAACGCGAAGGGTTAATAAAAAAATTAGATGAAGAAAATATAAAAACACGACTGCTAAGTAGGTACTTAAAAAAATGTAGTTCCGTGGGTAGGTAGGTAACCTACCTAAGTAAGTACATTTCCTTACCACATACATTGCAAATAGCTTACATAATGCAGACACCTACATACCTACTTACGTATGATACAGTAGTGGAGATGCTAAAATTGTGTTAACTCTATTATCTTTATTCTCGCATTCGCTATGAGGCCTTGACAACGGGCAGGCCTCGAGCATTTTCACAAGCCGTGAAATGAAATATCAGGAAATTAGCGTCCGTGCCATTTTCGTCGGTGACCTTTACGGCACGACTCAGTGACGGGCCGGAGCTGACAAAAAGCAGTTGCCTTTTTAGAATTGATACCTTATTATTATTATTAGCCTTTATTGCTGAACATAATTATTATTACATTGTATTGTATCTTAAAAATTGAATAAATAAATCGTACATGCATTACTAAATTAATAAAATATGATAATTTTTAATTTCTGTTGCTTCATTTCATTTCTTCATTGATTTCAATTCATCGGATCGGAATTGTCAACGTGTCCTATGGACACAAAGGCCTCCTCCAGCATGTTCCAAGTGTTCCTGCCATAAGCTATTCTCTGCCACAAGGGTCCAGCTACTGCCTTGATAGGATCAGACCACCTTTTTCTTGGCCTGCCTCTCTTCCTTTTTGTGTTAAATCGGGGGGTCCACGTGGTTATTTTATAGGTCCATTTTTCCTTATTCCCTCTTAGTAGGTGGCCCGCCCATCCCCATTTGAGTTTGAGTACTTTTTTATTTACGTCCTGAAGCTGTGTTATTTTTCTTAGGTTGGCGGCCCGTTTTTTGTCTAATCTTGTGAATCCCAGGATGCTCCTCTCCATACCTCTCTGGCATGACATTAGCCGTTGTGCGGTTATTTGAGTGGGTGCCCAGGTCTGGCTGCCATAGGTCATTGTCGGTAAGATGCAGATGTGGAACAATTTTCTTTTAGTAGATAGTGAGTATTGTTTGCTTTTCATGACTTCCTAAAGTGACCAGTATCTACTCCAGGAGTTGTTAATTCGCCTTTCTATTTCTTGGTCCATCTGGTTATCAAAAGAGATTAGTTGTCCTAGGTAGACGTAGGATATTACATACTCAATGTTCACGCTTTCCAGGTTGATGGGTACCTCCGGGCCATTTGTCATCAACTTTGTTTTTGTTTCGTTCATAGTAAGCCCCACTTCCCCGCTCTTCTCAGCAAGGTTCTGGAGCATTGTTTCAAGGTCTTTTGAGTTGTCTGAGATGAGTACTAAGTCGTCTGCGAATCTTAGACGACTGAGCTTTGAGCCATCAATGTTGATGCCAAAGTGGTTCCAGTTCAACTGTTTGAAGATTTCTTCCAGGACTGCCGAGAACAGTTTGGGTGAAAGTGGGTCCCCCTGTCTTACACCTTTCTGGATCTTGAAGACTTCGCCTATAGATTCAAGTTTGATTTGTGCAGAGCTGTTGGAGTATATATTCTTGATTACCTATTCTGATAAATTTTCGTTCAATGCCCTGAGTCTTGAGGGCTGCCCATATACAGCGATATTCCAAGGAGTCAAATGCCTTATTATAGTCTACAAATGCCAGGTATAAGGGATAGCCATATTCTTGACATTTTTCAATAAGTTGCTTCAGTACGTGCATGTGGTCAGTCGTTGAATATTTTGATCTGAAGCCTGCCTGTTCTGGGGGTTGTTGTTCATCAAGTTTTTTTGTTACTCTGGATATAATTATTTTAGAGAAGACTTTATAGATGTATGACATGAACTTATAGAATTGATACCTAACAAACAATATTAATAATTAATGTTACCTATATTAAATTAAATAGCTATTTACCTACTTGTATACCTACCTACGCTACTCAAATTTGAAAGCTACATAACATTGACATGACAGGTAAAGAGACGACTCAACTGCTAAATGGGACTACCTATAAAGTAGCTTTGCGTATTCGGTACTTAGGTACGTACCTACTACTTACTTACCACAATTGGTAGGTATTAATTACTAAGTGATTCCAAAAAGATATTATGATTAATTTTTAATGTAATCAGTAAAAATCTTATCATCAATTAATGAACTCATAGATTTTATCTAACTTACCGGAATTGTTTGATTTGCATGGTATGGTTTAGATATACCTGCTATTATCATTGATAATAAGTAAATAAAAAGACTGTGGTGCAAATACTGAGTTCTGAATACCTATACCTAGGTACTTAAAATTCACTTTTACTTTACTTTACTAAGAATTCACAACAAATAAGTAGGTAGATAGGTAGGTAGTGAATATCGAATACTACTGTACTTACTAGGTACATAAGTTAGCAAACTTATGCGAAACTCACGTTTGAAAGTAAAAGTAACGCAATGAAACGTTTCGATAAATAGGTACCTACCTAAGCGGAGTTTAGGTACGTTCACAGACTACCTATAAGGTGAGAGCTTGCGCGTGTGCTTTATTATTGTACCAACATAGGTATGCTTTCATATGTTGATTGATATAGGGTAGGTACCTAATCATTACACTAAATGTAAAAACGAGTATGTAAGTATGTGCTACCTACCCAGTTACCCACGTAGCTACATACTAACTTACTGTATGCAACTAATAGGTAGGTATTGTTCACTCTCACTGATAATAATAAGTGCTCCACGAAAAGTAAGTAATAATAAGGATTACTAACTTACTAATTAAGTAATTGCCTGTCCTTTATTGTTAAAATAAAACAGCGATAAATAATAGTGTTGACTCTAACCAAATAGAGTAACTTAGAGCTTACAGAATTGTAAAGTGTCAAAACTTCAAATTTATTAGGTGTATAAAAGTTATCTGACGATTCTGAAACAGGCCCTTCCTCAATTTGAACATGAGTAATTAGGGATGTACCTATTCATTAAACACCTGAGTAACTATAGTACTATACCTACGTAGTTGGACGCTTCTGTATAAGAGGTTTAAAACCTGTTATTGTATTAAACTATTTATAACGTAACATAACGCAGCAACGTCATGCGGTGTAGACGAAGGTTACCATGCAAATAAATAGTGAGTTATTTTTCTGTTGATAGGTACCTAAGTAAAACCTACCCTTTACTTTACCTACTATTTTTAACGCCAAGAGAGGTCCATTGAGATTGGGATTTCCTTGTAGGTAGGTTTAATAACGCGCATTGAAATATTTATGACGCACACCTTCACAGCAAATTGCTGTTTTTTCTTATCACAGTTTATATAGCGGATGTCCCTGAAATGTGTGTTGCCTGCCACGATTACTAGGCTTCTATACCTACTATACATATTTACATTAGTAAATGATTGAGTATTAGCACACACACAAGACATTTAGGATGGTAGGTCTTATGAATGATAATGGTAATGATGATAATACATCTAGGTAGGTACACTTACGATATTAGCAATAGGTAATTGTGAACCAATAATGATAGGTAGGTATGCGGTCAAGTTTGAGAATGCTATGCTACCCACATTCCTACCTAATAAATAGCTAATAACAAATCGTGTGGATCTAATGACTCACTAACTTACTCATAAGAATGTTGGTTGCTTCGGTCAGCCTGTCTGTAATACCTATGTCGGTATCTAGCTAAGTAATAATACGACATCACGCCTGTATTCCGTAAGGGGTAGGCAGATTAAGTAATTATTATAAAAGACTTACGTCGTCAGGTGAGAAGTCATAACATTCTGCTATCTTTTGATATAGCTCCTTAACATTAGAGAAGCCAGAGATGAGGCCGAGGGGACTGCCGTGCGCCTGCTGGCAGTGGAACACCAGCTGAGACTTCTGCGATCCATTGTTGTTATCCACGCCGTTAGACTGTGGATGTACTTCCTCCGACGGTGACTGAGGTACTGGAGGCGGCGCATATTTCGGCGCCTTCTTCTTAAACAACGACATAGTAAAAGACCACTACGTAACGGTAATAAGTTTTCCTTTAGAACGTCAGTGCGCACACATTCTCCAACCGTGCACGGTACAATTTTAATCACTACACAGTCGCTTATCTTCGGAGAACTTTAAAGTATATCGCCGCGTCATAGCACATGATAAGTTATCACCCAATGGCGATATTAGGTAAGATTGTGCGATGTTTGGTATGCGAACGGGCCGCATAGAGTACGCTCAGACGAGCAACGAAAGGCAGACTGGCGGCCGGCCACCTATACTGCTGTGACGGCCACGAAAAGAGCTCGCCCGCACCTCTCATACCGCTGTGGCCTGCGCGTCATCAATGCATGCGTTTGCTATAACGACCGGTTCTGTTCGTTTATTCCCTAATTGGGAATCAAATTCCTCTGGATTGATGAACTGGATACCTAATTAACTCTCGTGTTTTTCCGTTGGAATGCAGACACGCAAACTTTATGTAGGTATGTAGTTACAATTACGTAGGTAGGTACCTATACTAAACACTTGCAGAACTAGGTAGGGTTTGATTACCTAAGCGTAAGCAAATAAGTAAACCTATAGTCCCCCTACTCAGGGATTACTTATGCAGGCACCCTCATTGAATAGAATGATATAAAATATATAGGCACCAACTACCTATTAAGTCTCCCTAAACAATTTTCGAAGTCAAATCGTTTATGTTGTTAAGGCCTACGAAAGCATTAACAAATTGTAGTGTTTACAATTTTCTCGTCCCAAACCAAACGACGTTTGTTTGTATAGGTGTCTTATGCCCTCTTGGGTATTATTTTGTGGTTTTAATAAATAATTATTATGCGTACCTACCGTACTTTGACATGGTGGCGGGCGATCCCAACAATATCCAGACCGGAAAAGCACTGAAAAAGTGAAAAGATAAGATCGCTTTTGAATGGCGGCGTCTTCATCAGGCGCATGCCTCGCGCGAGCACTCACTTTTGACGTCGGAACGCATAGACGTAATGTCATAATATGAGTGCTCGGGTGAGGCATGCGCGCCATATGGACACATCTAATCCAGAATCTAATAGAGGCGGAGCCCATGATGTTAACTGTGGATTTACTCCAGCGTCGCGGAAACCGATTAGATTTGGTAGATTAGATGATAGGAAGAATAAATGGTTCTAGATGTTTCCACTTTCAGCGGTGGGGAAGCGTCTACATAAAAAACCGGCCAAGTGCGTGTCGGACTCGCACATAGAGGGTTCCGTACCAAATACCGTATAAATTTTATTAATTTTTATTGAAATTCATTCTGTGAAAATGTTAGTTTACACATATGCGACTAGATGGCGCCACTGTCGCTTAAAACTTAAATAATTGGTAAAAAAAAGTAGATTTACGATATTTTCTTTCAAAAATTTATGTAAAAGCTATGATAATGATCACTAATGGTTAAAATATTAGTTTTCCCTTTATATATAGTTTAATTTATGAGTTATAAATAAAAACGTCAAAAATATCGAGTTTATTGTATGGGGACCCCCTTTATTTTTAAACTTTTTTTAATTTTTAGTATTCGTTGTTGTAGCGGCAACAGAAATACACATTCTGTGAAAATTTCAAGCCTCTAGCTATTACGGTTCGTGAGATAAAGCCCGCTGACAGACAGACAGACAGACGGACAGCGTAGCCTTAGTAATAGGGTCCCGTTGGCACGCTTTGGGTACGGAACCCTAAAAAACCAAAATTGTAAAAAAACACAATGACTTAGAAATACTCAAGCGTGTCAGCTATTGATATTTTTCATGCAGCAACATGATAAATTGAAAAAAAAAAACTCGATTTTCAGAGGGGGTGGTTAGTGAAACTTACAGGTGCTCCCATTTCTTAGACTGACGATCAAATTAGCAAAATTGACACTTGACACTTCTTAGCTAGTAATGAATCCTCCTTATCTTAATCTGAAGCGCTCGAGTCTTTTAAGATGGTCAATTTATTTTTTTGGTTCCCCTGAACGTACTGGGTTAAGGGCTCATACTAGGAGTGGGCGTTAATTCAACGAACGGCTTTTTTTAACTGTTAATCTAATGTTAACGAATTAACAGCTTTTTGTTTACTGCAAAACCCGCTAAATCTATCAACTGTGTCATTCAACGATTTTGGCAATGCGCTTTTTTTATTATCTCAACGAAAAGGTATTCAAAAGTCGCTAACGTAATCTGAAGCTGCTAACGCAAAACCAGCTAAAATTATCTATTTCTTCTGCGTTGAAAGAACGAATAGAAACGGAATATGCCGAGTGGACGCGAGGGCGCCTATGTGAGCGAGCGAGACGCCGCTAGCTTAAAATTGTACGAGCGAGAGTTTTAAATACGCCTGGTATATCCTTTTTCCGCCAGCCAGTCCTAAGCCTGGAAAAGTATGAAGGCAAGTTTATTTCATTTAGATGACGACTTTTGATCATTAATTATTTAAAATTGACTGGTCACTCAAACAAGCTAACTTCAAAACACGAAATCATTGCTTTGGTTTTAGCAGCCTGCGGCGTAACGTCAGCTCTTTTTTCAATTTGAACAAAGTTTCATCTATTAACTGCTACGTTGCCGTTGGTACAAATCTGTTACATTAATGGCTTTTTTAACAGGTTAACATGATGAATTTAACAGCTTCGTTGCGTTAACCCAAAAATCGTTAACGACCCACCACTAGCTCATACTGGTTGGAGGTTTTTATCAATATGTAGGTAAGGTATCTCCCTTATCTTAATCTGACGCGCTGAAGTAAATCCAGAAAACCCTTCTACGGCTCCCCATCAATAACCCATGACCATCCGATGCACTGAGCCGTCAAACTGACATCTAAAATTTAGCGCGATATCGCACGAGGCACCATGGTGGCGCCACCAGTGGGTGATTCGGTTGCCGACACCGAATTGGTTGCGCTACCAAGCGGTGCAGGTGCGATATCCTACATACATTTTGTTGGTGAAGCGACTGGTTGCGCTACTACTGGTGTTACCGTGCGATATAGCCCTTAATGCGCAGTCGTTGTTTGTTCAAGTACTTGCGGCACGTTATGATGGCCGGTTTGACATGCGGCAGAGGAAAAGGATGAACCTTATTATAATGGAATAAAATAAATTTTCGCATTCATTTTTTGACATTCTTATTTTTTTATACGGCCAGTCTTATTCCGTTATAATAAGGTTCATTTTCTTCCACCCCTCCACATGTCAAACCGGCCATCGTAAAATGCCGCTACTGTACTTACCATGGACCAATTACTAAGGGGACTGGCCCTAAGCAACTCGGCCGAGTGGTCGGCCTAGTACTATCATCGACATAAAACGAAGCGAGTAGTTCAACAATTTACCGGTAGATAGAACAATGAAAATGAAAAAACAATGACCACGTTTTTTTTCATACATATATCTAATAAGGGCACCTCTTTCTTTAGTCTTTCTTTACTCTGTGGTACTTACCTACTTTTCAACACTTTCAATAGGCACGTAAGTGTGACACCTACTGATTACTTTTTTTTATTTTGTTATAGTACTGCGGTGGCAAAAAAGCGTACGGCCCGCCTGATGTTAAGCAGTTACCGTAGCCTATAGATGCTTACAATACCAAAGGCTTTGCTCGCACATTGCCGACCTGAAGGGGAGTGGGATGGAGGGAGCCGGAGGGGGGGTCGGCTTTCGGCTCTCTATCATCGTACGAAACGCAGCTATAATAGCTGCTCTACGCCGATCTTCTGTGAGAGGGTGGTACTACCCCGGTGGAGCCAGTCCGTATATGAGCTGCAGTCAATTGGCTACAGCTTGGCTCTACCACCTTAAAAACTACCATCACCACCACTCTTTCCCTGAAGGTGCCTCTGTTTCGGTATACTGAACACAGCGAACCTGCAAGGTGTACTACTGGATGCTTCCCCAGAAGAGGCTGTTAAGTGTACCTACAAATGTCACATTATGCTCTTTGGTCTCAGACAATAATACCAACATAGACCCCAATAGCAGGGCCCCAAGGGCCGCACACTGAGCTATTGTTTACCAAAATACATTATATTAAAATAAGTAAATGGCGATAAAAAAATAGTATACAAAAAAAGACAAGCCCGCTGAGTTTCTTGCCGGATCTTCTCAGTCAAGGTCGCGATTCCGATCCGGCGGTAGAATTTAAGAAAAATGTAAAATGACAATTTGTAAGTGCCCCCGTAGGCCTAAACAAAATAAACGATTTGAATTGAATTGAATAGGCACACATTTCATAGGTACATGAGCAGTGTGTGGGTGTGTCTCAGTTTAAAACCTACTTATCCTATTATTGTTTTTCCAGTTGAGGTAAGCTATAGTAGTATAGCTATACCCTATAGTATATAGGGTAAATAAGTGAAATTTGTGTATAGTTTTCACTTTTTTATTATAATTTTAGCAGTAAATCTACGATGAGGCTACAGCTTTCTTCGGTGTAGGTAGGCCCTCCTTGAAACCATTGCGGAAACGCCTCCTTACAATCTTCAGGTGACGCATGCGGCCAGTTCCAGTGGTCTTCCTCCTCTTAGCCTTCACCGACCAGTGGTCTGTAAAATACCAAATATAACAATTATTTTTATTCCGTTTGGGACTAATAAAGAGGAATTTTTAATAAGACAAAGTAAATTGCCAAGTAATAATGTGACTGATAGAAATAGAACAAATAAGGTTCAATTTCACAAGTCTTATTTCTAACTGTTATGTGGCAAACCCTACGTCCCAAGATTTTTAGCCAGTTTACAATGTTTTGCACAAAGCATTTATAGGAAAAAAGTGATTTGTAATGCTAGTGTAAGTTCATCATAACTTTCTATTTTGTTATTTACATATAATTTTGGTATAAATAAATACTTGCACATATTGTGTTCTTTGCGTAAGATAAGGCTAACTAAATCTCATGATTGTATTCACCACTGCCTTGATCTACTAATGGTTCTACTAGTGGTTGCTGTTTTACTCAGTCTCCTTAGTATGAGTTATACATTAACATTTAATAGCAATTAAATGTTTCCAGACACTTCAGTTATACTGCATGTTTCCACTAGGGACACTGTTGCATATCTAAATATTCAATCTGTATCTGAATCTCTAAGGGCGTTCGCTAAGTGAAGCGTAAGAGGTGCACGGAGCGGGCGGCTGCGCGTGTTAAAACCTTCTACAAACCCGTCGCATGCATCAGCGCCAGTTAGTGCTGCTAATGCTATCTTTCAATACAGACACGCGAGGTAGGAACATGCCGCGTGCGCCCGCTTCTCTTATCGAACACCCCAAGGCCTATCACATACATTACTATGAGGTTTCACAATGTATGTGAATGCACAGCCCATTTAGCAATATGAAACTTTCTATGAAGTTCCTTCCTTACATAGACAACGATTGTTATTGACCATGGCCATTAATATAGTCCCAATAGGCTCACCCTATACGCATTGGGGATTTGGGACTTAATTGAAACAGTGAAACATTAGTAAAAGCACCTACTCCTGGGACTTCTGGGTACAGGCATGATAAGTAATATATAAATACTTATTTTGTTTTGAAATGTGGAGTTATTACATTTCATAGTTGGATAGAAATCGCCAGAGAAAAATTCAGCACTTAAGTTTGGTAAATTCATTATAAGGTAAGTATGTTGTATGCTACGGTGAAGTAAAACATTGTAAGGAAACCTGCATATCATAAAAAAATCTTTTTTTTTTAAAGACATGTGAAATCCTCCCTGCACCAGTGTGGTGGATTATGGCATGAATCTTCCTCGCATTGAGGGGAGCCTGTGCCCATGAGAGGAACATTAAAAACGTTAATAATATTATATTGTATGAAACATGGTATAAACACATGAATTGGTCACAGGTTTAATAATTTAGTTTCATTTACTTTACCTACATTATACAAAGAAATACTCTATGAAATGAATACCTCTTCAATCAGAGTAGGCTAGTTATTTAGGTAGGTACGGTACCTCCTATGTTTTGAAGTCTCTAAAATCGATGAAGGTAAGTGGATGGTACTTATCTGGTTAGTTATATCAGTAACTATGAGTAAATACTCTCAATAGATGGGAGGTATATTCCGCTGGTATTCAGTAGTGTCCGGTAAGATGTACTCACATGAACGAAGTTTAGCAGCGGGGTATCCACACTGCGCGCATTTTGATTTCTGGATATGATAGGATGACCTTCCACACCTTCTGCAGAGGGTGTGGGTCTTATTACGGCGTTTACCGAAACTTGAAGTACCCTTCGTCTGAAATAAACATTATAGGTTATGACAGAACACCTGCACGTAATCCACTAATACACATAATTCCTATTTCACGTGATTAAATACTTATGTATAGCAAGATTATTATATGAAAAAGTGCACTATACGGCCAGATTAATTTAGATAAATATTTCAAAAACTATAACCTACCATCTTGTCAGAATTTGACAAGCCAAGAGAAAACAAATTATAATTTTGCGGCTATGCCGCCGCTCAGGGTTGCCAACTACTAAAATAAAAGAGCCCTAATAAAATCAAGATGAAATACCCATAAATAACCCTAAATGCAATAATCAAAAGCTCAAAAAAAAAAACCCTAAATTGTGTACCTATTCAAGGGTATTGTTTAAATGAGTTTCCTGTTTTATTAAGCTAAATAAAATATAACTTAGTAATTTATACCTAACTTAGTTTTAATTAGTAAATCGTTTAAATCCCGACTTTGCGTTGCTTTTGAGCTTTCGGAATTCTTATACAACTGCAAAATTTTAATATTACACTGTACAAGGAGGACAACTCGCACAGTACCATAAACGTTTTGCCTTTTTTTTACTTATTTTGGTCATTCAAATGAGTGGTGCATGAAATATTATTTATGGCTTTATAAATAGCCCTAAATTTTTCTGGGCCCTAACAAACCCAATATGAATGTTTCCGCCCTAAATTTGGGGCTAAAATCCCTAAGTTGGTAACTCTGCCACCGCCATGTCAAAACGTCAAATCCAAAAGTGTCAAAAGTCTGTCATGAATGTCAAGTAGTGTCAAGCAGAGTTGGAATCAGACCATAGAATCAGACTCTCAGGAAATCATTGTCTATAAGCCGGCTCGCTCGAATTAAATCGATTATTGCATTGATTTGTTGACCTAGTATCACGGATGTATAATGAAGGATTCATCACTTGAGTTTTTGGTTAAGAAGAAATTCAACTTTATTCTGCTGCCTTAAGCTCTATTATACCTTGACAATTCTTAGACAGAAAAACGAGCCGAGCGAGAGGCCCCAGTTGGGACCGTGTCACTCTCATTTCGAGTTGCCATGCCAAAATAATATTATCGTTGGGTAGTGATTGTTAGTTTTTAAATCAAGCAAATTAATTTATTATTTATCGTGACTATTGTTTTATCATTTAAACAATCACTAGCCAACGATCATATTATTTTGGGATGGCAACTCGAAATGAGAGGGACACGGTCCCAACTGGGGCCTCTCGCTCGGCTCGTTTTTTGTGCAGTAGTGAACAGTCCAGTATGTATTTACGTTCGTGCCTAGTACCTATTGATGCTCATTCCGAAAGCTCAAAATATGCAACGCCAAGTCGATTAAAACTATTTACTAACGATTATCGATAATGTAGATCTTGAATTAGTTATAATAAGTTCTAATAAAAAGTAATTAAAACTAAATTATATTTTATTTATTTTAATAAAACAGAAAACTCATTTAAACAATACCCTTGAATAGGTACACAATTTAGGGTTTATGTGAGGCTTTTGATTAATGCATTGAGGGTTATTTAGGGGTATTTCATATTGAATTTTGGGGCTCTATCGGGCTCTTTTATTTTAGGAGTTGGCAAACCCTGGTTTAGGAATGGCTTTGTGGGGCTTTTTGGCGGGAAGTGGAAAAGTCATGTTGTCATTTTTGTTTTAATTTCCAAAACTTGTGTTTTCGTGTATTATAGTGTGTAATATTGGTGGAATATTAACCATTATATGGTCATAAATGTGCGTGAGTGTGGGCAATTGGAATAAAAGTGATGAAGCATGATTTTCAGCTTCTCACAAGAAGTCTAGTAATTTGTCAGTAAAGTATCCGCCACTTTACTGATAGGGTTTGGGGGGGTAGATATAAGGTAGTTATAAGGTAGATTTAAGGTAGTTATAAGGTAGAATTAAGAAAAAAATGAAATAAAAGTATACTGATGTTAGGCTCCAAAGGGCTAGTTCCCAGGGGCCGTAAAACTAATCTTATAAAAAAAAAAAAAAAAGAATGGCTTTGTGGCTTTTTGGCGGGAAGTGGAAAAGTCATGTTGTCATTTTTGTTTTAATTTCCAAAACTTGTGTTTTCGTGTATTATAGTGTGTAATATTGGTGGAATATTAACCATTATATGGTCATAAATGTGCGTGAGTGTGGGCAATTGGAACAAAAGTGATGAAACATGATTTTCGGCTTCTCACAAGAAGTCTAGTAATTTGTCAGTAAAGTATCCGCCACTTTACTGATAGGGTTTGGGGGGGGGGGGTAGAAATAAGGTAGTTATAAGGTAGAATTAAGAAAAAAATGTAATAAAAGTATACTGATGTTAGGCTCCAAAGGGCTAGTTCCCAGGGGCCGTTAAACTAATCTTATAAAAAAAAAAAAATGGCTTTGTGATTTGATTGAAGTACTGTGCCGAGTCGGCTATTTTTGGTATTCGAGTATTCTGGTAGGTACTCGTTAAAAAAAAAACGAGTCAGTACTCGAGTCGGAGGACTCGGACAAGTATGAGTATTCGAATACTTAATAGGACTCGAGTACTTTTGTATTATTATTTATTTGTTATGGCGTCACTTTTCGCATATACACATAATACCAGTGTCAAGTAAAATATATATTTCAAGTTTTTGGCTGCGATCCAATTTACGGTCAAAGTTCCACACCTCCGATTTATTTTTGAGGCATTTTAAATCTTTGTAAAAAGTTACGCCTTTACCAACAAACCAGAACACTGCACTTCAAGTCTAAGAAACGTTCTAAATTGCACTAAATCTAAATTTCGCACGCTCGCTACCTCGTTTGTAGTCATAAGGTCGCGATTTGAGTACCCGACTTAGGATTCGAATACCATAAAGTACTCGGAACCTGTATTCGAGTACCATGTACTCGAATCCTATAATCTGAGTACTCGAGTCAGCCTGGACTCAGTACATCTCTAGAAGCACCTAATAAAATTGTTTTGTTCTTGACTTCTTGCTTGACGCACGATCTCGTCGCGATAAATTAGGAGAACCCGAGAGGAAACCGAACAAATTGGTTTGGATTTGGCCAAGAATTTTATAATGCAGAAATGGTAGGTACCTACTATCGCTAGTATATATAAAATATAAATGTTATGCTGTGCTTTTATGTGTTTCTACAGAGTGCTATTTTAAGCAAAGGAGTTATATTTGTAACCAGTTCATTAGTTACCTATCATTGTTACAGAGCTGTGTGTGAATAATCTGGGTGGGCCATAATTAGCATAAATAAAGAACAACCTTACAGCCTGGTATTTATTTGCATTGCTGGTAAAACCACCTGGGGTCTAGACACCTGTGACTGCCTGCGCTAGTACCTATCTTCTATCTAAGGTGAGTCCTTCATGTTTTATATAATTTTTGGGTATTTACAAAAACATTGATAAGGTTCACCCTTTGTCTTTCATGACATGCCCCACTAACAGGATGTCCAATGATATCTATGGACCTGAAGGTTTGTAACATCTACAAAAGTACTCACGGGTTGAGGATTTATCTGTGCTATGTTGATCACATAAGTACCTACAGTCCTTTGCACCTCTCGGGGACCTTTTCAGTATAATCTGAGCTCTGTTTCTCATGGGGACTTCATAATGTCCTAGGGTAATAAAAATAATAAGTGTAAGGTCTTGGGCTTGTTTCTTTAAATTATATTATCCTGTAGCCTGTTGATTCATCAATAATCCTGTAAATTGAAATTGATACTAGGAGCATAGTGATATTGCAAGTATATTTTATACTGAAAGGGATTGTTGGGCTATGAATAGTGATCGGAAATTTGGTGAATTTATAATGATAAATAGTTAACTATATTTTGGAAAATACTAAAAGACAGTTTGTCTTACATTTTTAGATATCTGAAAATGGAACTTTTAGATGTTATGAAAAATTTAACAATAAAAAATGTATCAAATGAGAGTGAGCAGCTATTATTCAAATCAATAGCTGCAGATATTGATGATGTCCCAACTGAAATAGTTATTGCCGAGTACACAGATAAGACCCTACTCATAGTGTCACAGTATCAGAAGATTGGAAGCATGTTGATGATACAAAAAGACCAAATTCATAACCCTTTAGGTACTAATGACATTTTTTCAACAAAAGTAATTTTTGGTGCCGCAGGAGAAGAATTGCAAGTAGCAGCAAGATACTTAGCAGAAGCAATTAACATAACTAAACCACTTTGTATTTTGATAAATTTGAAATCATATGACATAGAAACAGTCAAAGCCTGCAAAGATATAATCCTAGATCTTAAAAGTGAAAAAGAAGACTAACATGGCTTTAACAAATGCAAAGAGATTTAAGTCTGTAAATAAATATTACGGTCAACTGGTTCTGGGACCTCCAGGAGCAGGCAAAACTACATACTGTTGGAAAATGTCAGAACTGCTGAAGAAACTTGGAAGAACTGTTGTAATCATTAATTTGGATCCTGCCAATGATTCAATGTCATATAAACCTGATATTGATATAAGAGAATTAGTTGCCCTTGATGAAGTAATGGATCAATGTAACCTTGGACCCAATGGAGCTCTTTTGTACTGTATGGAATATTTGGAAAAGAACATTGATTGGCTTCTAAATCAAGTGCAAGGAGATAATTACACTAATTTCATTTTTGATTTACCTGGTCAAGTAGAACTTTACTGTCACCATCAAAGCCTCAGTAACATATTTTCTAAATTAGCTAATCATGGTAATATACAATTGGCTGTTGTACATCTGGTAGACTCGCACCATTGTTCTGATGCTGGAAAGTTTATTGCAGCCTTAATGCTATCATTGAATGCTATGCTTAAAATCGGTCTACCCCATGTTAATTTATTAACTAAAGTTGATTTGCTGAAAAAACACATAGATAAATTACAATTTGGGATAGATTTCTATACTGATGTTCTAGATTTAAATTATTTGCTAGACTGTTTAGATGAGGATAACTTTACTAGCAAATATAAGAAACTAAACAGTGCATTTGTTTCTATAATTGAAGATTTCAGCTTAGTAACATTTCAACTTGTAAATCTGCAAAAAGAAGAAAGTTTAATAAATGTAAGAAATTTAGTTGATAAAGCAAATGGATATGTATTTAAAGCTGAAGAAGGCAGGCACATTAATAGTATGCTAGCTTGTGCTATGGGTGTTGGTGAACAAGTTAACTGTAATAAAGAACTTTAATAAAAAATATGGTTTCATTAACTATGCTGGCGGGATTACACCCTTCATTGAAATTCTTAAGTAGATTTCTAGCTGTCCTTATCGCACCTATTTAGTTTAAAAATAGGTCATTCTAGGAAATTATTCCATAGCATCATTAAAGCACATCTCACTGTCACAGGTATAAAGGTTAGCGTCACTTCCATCCAACACATAGATCCAATATTAGATAGTCTTCAGTTTTTTATTTAAATCACTGGTTGATTGCTGGTTATGTATTTGAACATCAAACAAACCGCTCAAGCCTCGATGATGCCTTATATGTATGCCATTAGGCAACGCTGAGGACGGACTAGTCACCTAATCTTAAGTAAAATAATGTGGGTAGTTTCTATTGTGGCTGATATTGATTCACGCTAAAATAATGTGGGTAGTTTCTATTGTGACTGATATTGAATCACGCTAAAGCTACTTGATCTATTTGATCACTTGGGTTTCTACGGCGCGGCGCCAGCAAAACGAGCTTTACTATGAAATATAATGAATGTCTGAAAAGGTTCAAGTTTATAGTATAGAGTACTCCGAGTACATGTGTAACAAATAATACAGTATTATTATTTTCCTGCAGGTGGCAGCTATACAAAGTATGTCAAAATCCTCAAAAGAGATATACAACAAGCTTACAGAGGTAGAGATGAACATTGATCAAATGATCAATGATAAAAAACACACGCAGGTGCATCTGTTACATCGATACAATGATATAAAAGATGCCACTCAAGTGGTCATTACTCATATTGCAAATTTAAAAGGCACCACTGTTACAGAGGTACATAAACAGTTAAATCTCAGAGAATGAAATAAAATATTGTATAATAATGGAACGTTTTATTTGAAGACAAATACAACTCTTTACAATTTCATTTTCATCCAATATTTTTTGTGTTCATAAACTAAAGTAATGAACAATTTTAAAGTTTCACATTGCAGGTTTACGTACGTAGGTTCTTAAGTTATAAGTGTATTCAAAAAGCCACGGTTCCACGTTTGCTACTTCAATTACGAAAAATGTATGTTTAACATGACAAGTATTTCTAATATATTTTGATTATATAGGTTGATAATCATAACCATTGCCAGCAAACAATTTTTAAAAAATTGTAAGTATGTAGATAGTAAAAAGTAGGTATTGCTGAGAATAATCTAAAACTATAGTGAATAATGGATTAAAAAGAGACAAAATAAAATAAATCTACTTCTTCCTTTGAATATCTAGTTTTTTAAAATGAGATAATGTGTAGTGAAGAGTTCGAAAATCTCTAAAATGGAGAACAACATACATTTAACATTCGGCAATGTTTGCAAACATTCGTTAGTATGCCTGTTAAATGATGAACTCAGCTTTTACACTCTGAAATCTATTATCTCCCATATTATAAGATTATAGTATCTTTCACATGCTTATTCATTGTTACACATAATTCTTAAATCAAAATACATTTGAAGTTAAAATTCTAAACGCTAACATGGTGTCTATTTTATAAGCAAGCAATAATTATATAAATGTTTAAATGTATACTATAAAGTGCACATCGCACAGGGCGATAGCATGCGAATACTTTGCAATGTGAGCGCTCTTGGGCAAGTAGAACGCTCTGCTGCGGGGCCGTTTCGGTCCCCGCCCTTTGACCACTAACTGTGAGTGGCGCCCTTACGTTAGACGCTTTGTTTGAACATTGTTTTACAATTAGTCATTTGGAACAGCGTTGTGGCTGCTGCATTTGTGCATTGAACTTAGCAAGTTCTGATGACGTTTTGATTGTTAAATTCAATCAATTACTTATGTTATTGTAGCAACATTATCTTGTGTATGTTATGGCCAGGGTTTAAGCATTCAAAATTGTAAAGTCTTCATTTAGTTCCATTCCCACCTGGCGAGAACTGTGCAACTGTAGAAAGGTCTAAATGGAATGTAACTAAGTAACAAATTGCCACACATTCTCACCAAACGAGTTACTTAGCAAGACTGTCCTTATATCCTTGTATCTATCTCAATCCAGCTAAATTTAAGTATAACAATATAACAAATTTACAAAAATACATATAAATTGAAGAACATTCGCAATACTGAAGGTTCCAAAAAATGCATATAAATATATCACTAATAACAAATCTAAGATTTCCTATGGAAATAATACCCTATATTATGAGGGAAATCAGAATGCGAATGCTCATCAGTTTCAATAAACGTTTATCGTTAGACTTAAATCTATGAGTTTCAGACTCGTTTCAGGCAGTCCCACAGATTTCAAAGCACCAAGAACCATTCATTAAATGCAATTTCTATACTAATTATCGCTTCCTTTACCTAAGTTTACAGCCGAGGTAAACCTTAACAATATACATATTATTATCATATTACCACAATTATACAGCCTGTTGCAAAATACCTTTATATATTTTGAACTCAACAGTCCATTCGATACAAAGATATTTTTGACATGTTTTATTTAAATTTCTACAGCCGCGTCTCTAGAGCGTGTTTTGCTGTACACCCTACACAAAATCATCTCAGTACACATTTTTCTTCGCACGGGTAAAGGCATGGATAATCACGAGTGGTACACCAAGTGTGAATTTTCTCGTAAGCTAATCGTAGAAGTCCACGTATTTGTCAGCTTTGTATGGTGTTCAATTTATCCTTCAAAAGATGACAAATATGCAGGCTAGGCTATAAATAGGCCTACAGTTACGGTAAAAAATATACTTGGGATACAGTACAGAAACAAAATGTTTTGTGCAGTAAAGCAAAACACGCGGTGGGGACGCACTTAACACACGCACACATCAATAATGCCTAAATAATGTGAATCAAGAAATCCCAAAAACAAGTCTGAAAACAAAATGGTTTAGTCTATGCAATCAAAAATGATATCTTATGTAGGTATATTATTACAGTTGATAAATCATTATAAGACAAATTTATCACCATCGAATTGCTAGTCACAAAATGGATCTTGTGTACATGTCATGTACAATATTAGCACTTACCGGTCTTACCAATTTTATAATCGCTTTTATTACATTATATGTTATTCAAAAGATTCGTTAGAGTCGTTTTGATAATGTTCTTCGGTTATTCTTGATAAAGGATTTCATAGACCAAACCTTCCTAAACGTAAAAAATAATGATTTGGTAAATTGTAAATATACTATTTGTTAATAAATAATATTGACTCAGTACTTCATATGCTTAAAAATAAAACATATTACTCACTAAGTCATCTCACTTTTCAATAAAACATGACTTAACAATCAACAGGTCAATTTAGCAATATATAATTATACTTTAAATATCACTTGTCAAACAATGGGTGCTTATGGGTTCTCGTGGGAGATAATGTTACCCAAGTTCTTAGAACCTTTTTCCTTTGGTCATTTTATTTCTCCAGAAATGTAGATCTTGCGTGTCACGTTACAGAGTTGTTGGGTTATTAGCATTTACCAAATAACCAGGTGTTTTATTAGTCTTATTAGGGATTTCGGAGGCATATTTATACCTCATTTCAGTGTCATTTGTCTTTAACATTATTATTAATTGAACACTTAGTGCCAATTAATTTAATACAAAATCAGTCTCAAGGTAGGGAAGTCTTTTAGATCTTCAGGCACGTATACATTAGTAGGTGGATACTCACCTTCCAAGCTATAACAAAATCTCTAAAATAGATTTAGTTATTAATCCGCTTAGAAATTTATTATGCAACCTCACAAATACGTGCTAAAACAACGACATTCCGATGTAATTTTCCAAGGAGTATGGTTACATTACACAATCTGATTTGTGTTTGGTTACTTTTATTACGGCTAGGCAGGTAGACCGTAAAATGTCACAGAACATTTTTAGCATTTTCTTATACAGGTCAGTTATGGCAAGCTTTCCTCTAAATTTTATTAAATATTACTGAACTACAAAAATAAAATAATCAACAAGCCACAAAGGAACTAAACTAAGTTGATTTTAAATAACTATAATAATAAGTATAAAGAAAATATCATAAAATTACCTTTAGCTAGTAATAGTTTAGTTTGAAACTGGTGCATCACCTTGACCAATGTGTTCCGTTTCAGAATTGTGGCATTGCTCCGCCACCTAGAATATACCACTGCGTTAAACTATATGATTAATCTGCAATGTTGATTGTACTGAATACTAGATTTTAAATAAAATATAGAAGGAAGGAAAGCTTTAGTGTAAAATCCTTTTGTTTAGCTGTCGTCATTGTGCGGTTGCTATAATTTATTCGGCGGTCACCTTATTTTTATCGAGTGGGCCGTTTCCCTCCAACGATTGAGCGACATCGGATTTCTGGTTGGAGCTCTTCTTCTTTCCTTTACCCATATTCTTCTTGGCATTTTTAGCAGTCTTTAGTTTTTGAGGTTGCCCACCTATCATAGAAAAGAAAATAATATAGGTACAAACTTATATTTAATAAAAGGTGGAACCAACTTTCCTTCAAAAATATTAGTATAATAATGCCTGAATACGTACCATCAACGTCGGTGTCAGCAACCGAGTTGTCCTCATGCGGGCTGCCCTCCTCCACTTGAGAGGCTAACTCGTCCGATCTCACGGTTTTGCTGTATTCAAATAATATGTTTCTTATGTAACACGCTATTAACATATTCGCTCGTAAAACAGCGTAAGGGACAGTGACGAGCTCTGCAGCTCGTCGCGGTTTAATCGATAAATGCCTAATTCTTAAAATGTCTATAGTCTTAAAAAGGGTTAAGTCTATCGCCTCATTGTGAAAAGTATCGGCTCCAAAAACTGTTAACAAATTCAAAAAACTAATTTCTCGGGTAGTTCTTAAAAATACAAAATCTAGTGATAGCCGATTTTAAAAAATATCTATTCTGAAAACTACAAACTTCTACGCAGAGCGCAAAGCATCCCGGCACGGTCGAATAGGGCCGAATAGGGTTCGGATACCGAGCCTATATAAACCGTGCGTACTCACTCGGCAAACTTACCCGTTGACGGTGAGTGTAGCGGGCTTGGCGGGCTCGTCGGGGTCGCGGCGCGGGCGGCGAGGCGCGCGGGGCGGCGCCGGGCCCGCGCCGCGCCCGCGCCCGCGCCCGCCCCCGCGCCCGCCGCGCCCGCGCGCGCCGCCCGCGCCGCGCCACCCGCGCCCGCCGTACGCGTTGCGCGGCGGCGGCGTGTACCCCACGTAACCCATCTGCGGATCAAACCGTTCGTTAAGCTAACGGAAAAATCACTCAACTCACTGTTCACCGCCCAAGATACAAGATCGCTTCTGATTAAGTTTTACCTCAAAGTGGCTAAAACTACAATACTCAAAAAAAAGGTAATTTACTTTTGAACTATTTTACAATTTGATAATTCAATTCATGTCAATAAAAAATAAAAAAAACTAATATACAACTTTAAAAATTTAAACTAATTCTACATTTTACAAAATAATTCAATTCATATAAATCAAAGCATCCGGCGCCTACGGTCGGCGGTTACCTGCGGGTAGCGCGGCGTGCGCGCGGGGTAGCTGCCGCCGCCCCACTGGCCCACCACGACGCCGGCGATCTCCAGGCGCGCGCCGCGGCCGCGCCCGCGCGCTCCCCAGCCGCCCACCACGCCCGCCACCAGCGGCAGCGGCGGCATCGCGAACTCCACCTCCAGCCCCTCCAGGATAGCCTTGCGCATGCGCTCCACCTGGAACAGACCACCGATAGAACCAAACTCGCGTTTTGTCGCCGGAACGTGTCGAACGAGACCCGACGCTCATTCGCAGCTCGAGCCTCGTTTTTATCCGTTCTATTATGGTCTACCGGATTTCTACGATAGAGGATCTATCTACCAGTACTGACAAACACGACGCTGGGTGGTCTGTCCTCTCATGACTTTGGCGACAAAAACTTAACATCACAGAGCAGAATACGACGTGGCAATATACAGGGTGAATTTTTCAGGTGTGCGTGGATGGCTAATCCGAAGCTATGAGCAATAGCGAAAAGTACTCAAAGGAGTCTCGGGGCCGATTTTGATGAAAACTAAAACTGCATCATTGGGTTTTTGAAAAAACAATATTCGTAGTCAGGGATCGAACTAGTCGATTTAGAAGAAAAAACCACTATTATTCCACCACGTCACATTTGACAGGATCCTAGTTGGCTCGGTGGAGTAGTAAATCAAAGTCGGTCTGACCTTGACGACGGTGTCGAGATGGTTGTCGCAGAGCTGCGCGAGGTGCTTGCAGTGGCTGGCGCGGTGCAGGTTGCGCTGCAGCAGCTTGCCGTCGAAGTAGAGCCAGGGCGCGGCCACGAGCCAGGGCACGGGCGCGCCGCACGCGTCGTTGGCCAGCAGCGCCGCCTCCGCGCCGCCCATCACCAGCGCGCCCAGCTGCACGCCGCGCGAGCTGATGCCGCTCACCTGCCGCATACACGCAACATTCACATTCACAACGAACCGTCACGTAATACTTTTAACATACTCTTGTGTTCGTTCAGAACATAAGTCTCGAAATACACGCGTTCCCTCAGCTAAAAGTGAAATATTCAATATTATGACCAATGAAACCAAGCTTTGTGGACGTATTTTGACGGTTGTCGTTCTAAAATTTCAAAATCCTATTTATTCAAATCATTTATTTCAAAATACAGTCATATTTTTATATTAGAAAACTTATACTTTTTTTTTACATTGGTAATGTAAAAAAAAAATCTAATGCAATTTTACAAACGAAATAATTTTTAATATAATGTTACTGACAAGTTCACCTCATGCGTGAGCTTTGTGTCCTTTTTTGACGAGACAAAATGTTAAACATCTAGTTCTGTCCTGGTCGCGCTACTTACGGTCATCTCTTGCAGGTGAAGCGCGTTCATGAGATCATTGGAGAAGGCCGTAGCCAGGAAGGCGTCCAACTCCTGTCGCCGCAGGATTTGGACCTGAGCTGTCATGATAAATCTGTAAATAATAAGATTTGATTAATCCACATGCACCAACTTATGCTTGCCTAATATGTTAGTGCACCAAATATGCAGACAGGACTCTACTACGAAAGGCGAGAATAAAACATACAAATATTCGGCAATTTCCCTTACCTTAACACTGTAGCCAGTATGAGCAAGTGCTGTGGTACATATGACGTGTTTAGCATCAGTGGTGTATCTGATCGCATACACGAGAGAAAAGCTCTCATTCGGCGGCTCTTATCTTCTTGTGCAGTTCTGTAACATAATGATAAAAATCAGTAAGCAACCTTAATATGTCATAAGCACAGAGTACTGACAGATATATCGTAAAGCACTTCTGACGTGAAAATACCTAATAGATAAAAGCTCACCCGAACCAAAGCCTCTGCACCGTCGGCACAGGCCAATCGAGCACAACCCCCGGGACCATTTCAGGGCTTTTCCCAGGATTCACGCGAGAATATATCCACTCGGCTATCTGTACGGTACACGGACGGTCGTCGCAACTCGACGCACTCGCAGTGCCCTCATCTGAAATATACATTTTTGAGAATACTCAGTGGCAATTTTTTAATGTGAAAACGCACTATAGCTCGGTGCGGCGCTGCACACATTCTCCGTTTAGCGCTATAGTGCGTTTCGATCGTGGATTTTTTTTATATCCAAGGTTGGCTCACTGGCAGACGGTCCACCTTTTGGTATGTGAAAGCCGTCGCCCAGGATATCGGCAACTTAAGGGAAAAAGATGCGGCGCTGACCTTTTAGAGACCTGTAAACATGTCCTTTGTAGAATATTGTAGTGCAAAGGAAAGACTTCGGATAAAATACACGTAAATACCTCTGGCTTTCTGCGCCATGAAGCGATGATGATGCATGTTGTACAGAATGGCGTAGACGTTCTGTCGGACGGGCCTGAAGAAGTGGTGTATGGAGGGTATCTCGCGGTGGTTGTCGTCCTCCATGAGCACGGGAAGTGCGAGCTGGCGGTGGGACAGCACGGCGAGTACCAGCGGGTGCATGAGGCCGCGCGCGTGCCGCTCGGCGCATGTGCGCAGCACTTCCGCCGGCGCCGCGGGGCAGTTGTCCCCGCCCGCCCCCGTCCCCGCCCCCGCGCGCTGCCCACCCGACCCGTTCTGACCGCTCACCCGCGCCTGCGATTCACATCATACTAATTGAGATTACTATTATTGAATTCAGTATGTTTTTATATTAACCCATAAGTATCAATTCTTTTTTGACATATATTTTTTGAAATCCTACTCATAAATGCGAAAGTAACTGTGTGTTTGTGTGAATCCCCCCCTCCCGAAACGCCAACGCGAGTAGAAGTGTTTTTGTGCGCTCCCAACATTTTATTGTTTTAAAGTGGTTTATTTTGCCGTAACCAGTTATATTTTTGCATAATAACATAACTAACACCATAAACAATTTATCAGTGTAAATACAGTGTTAAATTCTGCTTGCAATAACCAATTAACAACCATTTTATTAAGCTTGCTCCAATTACGCATCGCCATTTTGATATTAACAATCTAGTGCTTTTGTTTTGTGTGTGCGTCCTTCGAATGCGACCTTCAACATCAAAACTATATTTTTGTCTCTTTCACTCCACTAACAAAGAGATAAACAATTTCGCTTGACCGCTCAGCTAATCATATAGCGTAGCGGTGAAAAGTCCGGGTGGACAGTACGCGGGTTCGAACCTTGGCAATTGAACGGCTTTTTGATAACTTTTTTTGCATTAATATTTTTTTGGACTAACAAATATGCCTCTTAAACACACCCCGCCTGTATCTAAGCCTCAAAATGCTTCATCAAATACACCTACGAATACCGCTGACGTCTCATCAAATGTGCCGAACCGTAATAAAAACAAACAACGTCTAGAAAATGATGATGGGAAGTTAATAAATTTCATGTCCGACATTAAGCAGATGTTGCAGGACTTTCAAGAACAACAAAACTTAAAATATGATAAGATTTTCGCTGTGGTTGAGGACATTCGAACATCTGTGGATTTTTTGGCTCTGAACCTTGAGTCACTACAGACCCAAGTTAACAAACTTGAAAGAGATAAATCAGAACAATTGCTATATATCACAAATCTTGAAGAAAAGCTGGAAAACTTTGAACGATGTTCTAGATCTACTTGCCTGGAAATTAGAAATTTACCTACTCCACAATCGGAGACCAAGACAGGTCTCATAGATACCGTTATAAATACAGCTAAAGTGCTAAAAGTTCACATAGAGCCTTTTGAAATTAAAGACGCTTTCAGGATCAAAACTAAAGACCCAGCCTGCAAGACGGCAATTGTGGATTTCACTACAGTTCATCAAAAAGAAAAAATTATCAGCGCCTATAAAAGAACCAACAAGGAGAATAATAGACTTACTACAGAAAAACTAAAAATGCCTGGACCGGCAAAACCTATTTTCATTTCCGAGAACCTTACCGCAAAAATGAAAAAACTATTTTTTCTGGCTCGTGAATATGCAAAAATAAATGATTATCAATTTTGCTGGGTTTCCAACGGTAAAATATTCTTGCGCAACAGAGAAGGTGGAACACTTATAAGAATTAATAATGAATCTGACCTAACCAAACTCTCGGAAACCAAGTGACTAGTATCCCAGTTTCACAATACCGCTAGCGATTTGGAAAGCAAACTGATTGTTTATTATTGTTTGAAATGTTGTAATTTTGGTTTACCACAGAATATGAAAAAATATTTTTTGAATATTGTAATTAGTTATAACATTGATTTATGTTATTATTTTAAATACTGTTTCTCAAACTTAATCCCACACGGGTGCTCATTTTTTCACTCATTTATATTCACAAACACATCACACAAATTCACACACATTTATACACTTCACACTTACACTCTACATTACGTTATCATGTCCAAGTTTCTCATTTTACCTACTCTACCGAGTCTCTTATCAATTAACCGTCAATATACTAATAATCCAGGATCAGTTGTTAATGTTCTTCTGTTTATTTACAAATTTAACTATGGATAATTTAGCTAATGTTGCAAATGACATCGAGGAATCTTCCCTCACCGATTCCTTTATCTGCTCTCCTGAACACATAGGCCAACATATACGGTATGGAAATGATTCCTTAAGATTATTACATTTAAATATTCGAAGTTTGAACTGTAATTTTGACGGTCTTTTAGTGTTACTAAGCAGAATTCAAGTACAAACTGATATAATAATTCTCTCAGAGTGTTGGCTTAGTAAATGTTCAAGTATTCCCTCATTGACTGGTTTTAAAGCCTATGCATCTAATTATATATCCCAAAATGATGGTGTAGTTGCCTATGTTCGTGATGATTTAACTTGTAAAGTTATATTACCTCAATTTGTTGAAGCAAGTTGCCTTCTTTTGAAATTTACAAATAAAACTGCGGTCGTTGCTCTTTACCGCTCCCCATCATATAGAAACACTCAATCTTTCCTTAACAGCCTTGACGACACATTGAATCAATTAAATAGTTTCCCTACCATCATTTTAGTTGGAGATATTAATATAAATATAGCCCCTAATAATACTGATTCCAATTCAGAAGATTATTTAAATCTTATTGCTTCCCATGGTATGATTCCTACTCATGTTCTACCTACTCGTCAGTTGAACTGTTTAGATCATGTTATGCTTAAATCTCCTCACACGGCTGTCGCCTTAATTCTTGATTCTTGTATTACAGATCACGCCCCTGTATTTTTCTGCTCTGCCACAAAATCTGAAGTAACACTCCATAAACACAGTATTATAAAACTAGACATAATAGCTATTGCTGATAAAGTTAAAAATACAGATTTTTCAAAAGTGCTTTCAGCCGCTGATGCTAACCTTGCCGCCTCTATATTAGTCGAAAACCTCTCGACCATTGTTCAACAGCACAGCGACAAATCACAAATCCCTAGCCGAAAACGTATTATAAAACCTTGGATCACCCCTGGGCTTCTGAGATGCATACGCCATAGAGATAAACTTTATAAGAATTTTAAAAAAGACATTAATAACCAAATCCTTAAAATCATTTTCACTAGATACCGCAATTTTTGCAATAATTTATTAAAGAAAATTAAGCGTGAATATGAACGTGGGGAATTCCAGAAGGCCAAGGGAGATCCGTCGGCTACATGGAAACTTATTAAAAATATAACCAACCTAAACTCAAAAGAAAAAAATTCATCCGTTGAGTTATTAAGCTTGTCTCAAAATCCTTTAACATCCGTAGACACAGTAAACAACTTTTTTGCCAACGTTGGAAAAGATCTAGCATCTAAAATAACAAATACCAATTATGATCCAAGTATAACCAGTACCGCTTCGCCCTCCGCATCTATTGTATCTTCTACCACTAATCCTTCTTCAACTATGGCATTATTTCTTACAGATGACGATGAAATTGAACAGATAATCTTGAATCTTAAAGATAAGTGTGCTGTTGGCTGGGATGGCATTCCGACTTCAATAGTTAAGGCTGCTAGACATACTCTCATACCTATACTAAAATATATTTTTAATCTATGCATTTCATCCGGTGTATTCCCAACAGTTTTTAAAAAGGCCTTAGTTCACCCTATTTATAAAAGTGGAGACAAAGACAATATTAGCAATTATAGACCTATTTCGGTCCTGAGTATTCTATCCAAAATTCTTGAAAAAATTCTTAATTCTAGACTAATTAAATTTTTAAACAAATATAATATTCTATCTGAACAACAATATGGTTTTAGAAGACATAGATCAACCGATGACGCCGTACTTGAACTCACAACATCAATTGTTAAAAATCTAGATCGTAAGTTAAATACCATTGCTATATTTCTTGATTTGACCAAAGCTTTCGATACTGTCTCTGTCCCCATCTTAGTTGAAAAACTTGCAGGCATAGGAATTAGGGGTGTTGCTCTTAAAATGTTTAAAGACTACCTTTCTGGACGCCGTCAAGTTGTAAAAATTAATGATTATATCAGTAAAGAGGATGAGATTAGTTTTGGAGTGCCCCAAGGTAGTGTCCTTGGACCTACCCTTTTTCTTATCTATATTAATGAACTGTGCAACCTTCCAATACCAATGTGTAAAACTATAATGTACGCAGATGATACAGTCCTTCTTATCACAGGCCAAAATTGGAATGATACTTTTATGTCTGCCGAGGCTGCTTTAACTACGGTTTTAAATTGGCTTTCAAAAAATCTACTTACTTTAAATTTTTCTAAAACAAAATTTATTGCATTTTCCAACCGTATCCAAGATATTCCTTCCTCTACCTTAACACTTCGCGCACATACATGCCACAACACTAACTCTTGTCAGTGCCCACATTTAGAGCGTACCCTTAATTTAAAATATCTCGGCATCTGGCTAGACAGCACCCTGTCATGGAAACCCCATATTGATTGTACAGTCTCCAGGGTTAGGAAGCTAATATTTACATTCAAAAGTTTAAGAAACTGTGCCGATTTTCCGTGCCTCAAAATGATATATTACGCACTTGCACAGTCAATTCTTTCCTATTGCATTTGTTCGTGGGGTGGCGCCATCCAAACTCAGATGCTAAGAGTCGAAAGAGCACAACGAGCAGTTCTTAAAGTTATGACATTCAAACCAATTCGATTTCCTACAAGTTCGCTGTATTCGCTTTGCGAAGTCTTAACAGTTAGGCAGCTCTTTATCTTAGCAACAATTCAACGCAAACACTCTCAGCTCCCTTTTGATCCTAATCTCACTTCACGCCGTGCAAATAGGGTATGTCAAATTGAACAACGTCGAACTGCTGCTGCGAGCCGTCATTTTTACTACCTAAGTTGTACACTTTACAATAAGATTAATAAAACATTGAACATTTACTCTCTCCCATTACAAGTATGTAAATTAAAATGTCTCAATTGGCTTTTAACTCTATCCTACGATGACACTGAAGAGCTTTTAAAAATATTTGACTAACCTGGACATTGATCTCTCACATTACCATACACACATTTACACTCCACACCTCATTCACCTCACATCACACTCACACCCACACAAACACACACCCTATTACACTCATAAATGAGCAAGATTTTTAATTATTATTATTTTTTTTAATTTTTATTATTTTATAATCTTCATTTAAGTTACTTTCATTTTTAAATTCTTATTCTTAAGTTAATAGTCCAGATCCCATAAATGTTGGAACATTCTTCTGGAGAGGTGGGCGTTGGCTTTGCGACACAGTTTTCTAAAACTTCTGCATTAGTCAACGATTTTTATTATTGTACCAATGTTTTGTTCCAAATAAATTTTATTTTATTTTATTTATTTTTAATGTTTGTAGCCACGTTTTAAGTATATTCGCAATTAAAGCTTGTTACAAGTACATATTAGATTACGATGCCCGAGCCGCTAGTCATAACTGTTATCAAAACATTGAAGCCTATATTTTTGCGAATTTTGAAGTTAAATCTAATGCAATAAAAGTACCAAGTCACCATCCGAATGACCCTACACGACCCTATATTTAAATTAATCCCGTCGTTCAGCATCCTAAAAAGCTGAACTCTTTGTTAAATAACGTCATGACGAACAACATAATCACGTTTTTATGTGAATGGTAGGTGTGATTTTCGCTATACAAAGGTATAACTGGTATAGTTACGTTTGCCTCGTAATTATTATTTTTATGATCGGTGGCTTACTAACGGTTCTTTGTTATAGTTTTTCGTTTATCAAGGTTGAAGAACACTCGTATACGAATCATACTCAGACCTCATTAACGGCAGGCTGTTTCTCAGTTTTGTCGAGCGGATTGGCCGGCGGCCGCCTGGCCGCGCCCGCGTCGCCTGTCTCGAGCGACATCGCCGCGAAGCCGTGAAGCGTGTCATTAGTTCCTTCCTCGGTGCTAAAGTCGGCATTTATTGAAGCATTTGCCGTTGCCAATTTGTAATCTTCCAAGCCTTTTTGCTGTAATCGTTTTATCCGTTCAAATCATCTGAAGTGCTTAGTGTAAATGATATAACAGATATAATAAGAGAAATAAATAAAATGTGTGAAGGGAAAACAAATATAATAATGACGACTAAACAAAAATAAAGGTCACTCGGCACTTAGACAACTGTTATCAAATTTAGACTAGTTATCATGCAAAAATGTCTGCCAATGTGGTTGATGATGATGTAAAAGGCGTGGATGACTGTAGCTAAGTATGCCTCTAATAGAGTATAAACCTCATGTTCCGATGATTCAGTCGCTAGTTTGGTGATGTCCAAGTCTACAGATGGCGCCTGTGGGGCTATATCAGGCTTCTGATTTTTTTTATTATTCTTTGGACGACGACCTGAAATTTTATTAATTGTATACAATCACATCACTATGAGAAAGTGTAGATTTAATGGTATAGGTTATTTCATCTTACCAGATGCAGTTCTGTATTTCAGAAAACCATCTTTTGTACCATTCAAGTAATACTGGACAGCCTGCTTAAGTTTAGCTGCTCTGAGATCGTTAAGGTCTCCAAATACATCAACGCATGCAGCATCAACATCGGAAGATGGCAATTCTCTGACATATTGACATATAGCCTTCACTAACGTTTCTGGGGGAACTTGCTGCTAAAACAAAATTAAATAAGTTAAGATTATTGTTGTGTACATAAATTACATTTTGCTATGTGGGCTAGGCAATAAAATAACAAGTAAACATTGTTATAGAAACCTTTACCTTCTTTGGCGACATCCCTAAACGTTTGTAAAAATCATTAAGGCTTTGTTCAGAGAGGATAGTACCGCCAAGTAACGCCGCAGCAATGCACAGTCGATCCTGTGGCACATCTAATACTTGAGGTAACTCATGTACCATGTATTCTTTAGTCTCCAATGATGACTGTAATTTAAAAAAAGCATTATTGCTAATTCTATTGGCCCTAATTATGGAACTACATTTGACACCATTAAAAGTATTGTGGTCTTGTTCATGCATTACAAGTATAATAAGGTTGGCAATATGCTTAGCTTGGGCAAGTTTAAATTGTACATTAATGGAATTAACAACATTGAAACCAATACAATTAGTGTATTCCGTAATTCTACAACAAGTACCTACTGTTGATTTTATTTATTGTATTGCTTCACTTTCAATTATGATTACATATAAAAAAATTAAATATTTAAATTTATTCTCTAAATATTTAATAGCTTCTTAAGATTTCACTTTTTTTGTATATTAGTCAAGATTTTAAGTATGTCAATAAAACATCTAGTTAAAAGTTGTGAAAGAAATTATGTCAAAGTAAAATGATAAGTTTAAAATCTCACCCTGTATGTAAGCTTCAACTGTGATGAACTAAAATATCTTGGTGGCTGGAAAACCAAGTATTCACCAGAGCATCCTACAAGACCGGCATAGGTTTTCTCCCGACAAAGGCCAACCACTTCTTGACAGTGATCATCAGAGGATACCATCTACATGACAGATGAAAAATACATTGCTCATACATACAAACAATATTCGCAGCTCATACATTGTATGTTGTAGAATACTTACAATAGGAATATTTAAATATCGCAGTGCAGTTCTGAGACAGGAATGTAAGCCCATTGGTGGTACCCACCATACTTTTGGTGGTGGAGTGGCTTTTGTTACAATGTGACGTAAAACCTGTACAATAAAGCATTGATGTAGAACATTTTTTTTATATCATGTTGAATATGGACCATCATGAAAATTGGGATACGTAGAAACTTGATCCTTAAATAGTCATATTATGTACAAAAAACTGGCCAAGCCCGTGTTGGACTTGCAAAGAACGGGTTCCATAGGGCCGTAGAATAAAAAGTTTTTATTAAAAACGTCAAAGATATCAAGTTTCTTGTATGGGCCCCCCTATATTTTTTGTTGTAGAGGCAACAGAAATACACATTCTGTGAAAATTTAAACTCTCTATCTTAAACTGTTCGTGAGTTACAGCCCGCTGACAGATGGACGGATAGACGGACAGCGGAGACTTAGTAATAGGGTTCCACTGGCACCCTTTGGGTATGGAACCCTAAAAAGATGCAAAATTCAATGAGTCTGTAACGGTTACTCACAGAATTGACCCGCTGTCTATAAGTAGCTTGAGTTTGAATCCAATGCTGTGGCAGGGCAGGGGGTGTAGGATGAGCACCATTGAAGCACACACATAAAGCAACTTGATGTTCAGCAAGAGCCTGGGCTAGTGTTGTCAGAAACTGAACACACCGTGCCCACTGACCACCGCATGCCCAATCTGTAGACAGCCAGTTCAAATGATTATCATAGCCCATTTGTGGCAAATTGCCAAATTCATCTCGCAGTGTAGATTTTTAGTGCATAGAGGTGTGCATTTTCACAAACTATTTAATTTTATGTCTTTCTAGAAGGGTTTTGACATATTCAACCTGTAGTGTGGTAGCAGACAAGCATCTACTTTTGCCTACATAAATAACCCATGGACATATTTTATATATTGAAAGTTGGTATGTAAAAACAGGTAAGTACATAAATTTGTAACAGGATAGAAAATACACAAATATCCCAAATAGTAGCTATTGTTAAGTAGTCACTAAAAAAGTATTGGAGGTAAGTGAAATAATGAATAAGTAGGTAGTTTTGGCCCATAGACTGCATAAAAATATTAATCTATACATTGGCTTTATCCCATACAATTATGGGATCAGCATAACATGTCTTTTTCATCTATTCTATTCTCAAAAAGTCAGTCCTCGTTAGATATATTTTAATTCATTTTTTTTCTCTACTACCTATACATGTCTACAGTCAATGTATGTATACACACAGTACAGTGTAATATAAATATTATTATGGACAAATATATGGAAGGTTGTATGGTATGCACCTACCTGAAAAATATCCTCCGTATAAACGGTCCAGACATCCTTCCGCGTCGAGAACTAAGCGAAATCCGCCAGCGTGGTTCCTTGCAATGCGAAATAAATCAACACCAACCCCCTCATTTTCTAGGAACGTTTGAAGATCTTGAATGCCCATGATTCAAAATAAATATAATGATTCGATCGAACACGTTCGTGATGGTCCTGAAAAAGAAAAAAAATAGGTTGAATGCACCTACAAATAACTCACGTTTACGAAGCGAAACTAAAGATATTTTTACGCTTTATTCACCATCTAATTTAATTTTATACTCTGAAGGTAATTACTTACAATCTAACAAAATTATCTTCATGGAAAATGTAAGGTAAGAGCTCGAAAATTACCGGCACGTATATGGCGAAGGTTAAATAGGTTGAGACCAAGTGAAATTCTACTCAATGAATGCCCATCCCATGGTGAAACTATATAAACAACGGAAATAAAAGAAAACTGCCGAACCTTACTATAAAACCATGCCAACAGGGAATTACGATAGGCGTAAGATGAAAACGGAAGCCATTTGTAATTTCATTTTTTTTTTATAGATGGTTGTGTCAAACTAACCAGAAACAAAGGCTACCAAAAAGTAATACACACTTATAGGTATGCCTGTCGGGTACCCATTGGGTTGTGTAGTCATGACGAAAAAACGAGGTGGTATGGTGGTGGTGTGCCAGCCATATAGAGATGGGTTGTACTAAGTAAATTTGAGACTAGGTGCACCTATTCCTAGTATTTAAAAATACGTGATCCAAACACCTGTTCCACCTAGTCCACCTAGTCTCAAGCACTTATAGGCTATGGTTCGCGTACTTAGTCCTTAGATCCATAATAGGACTCGATACATGAGATCAAATGGTGATAAAAAACTGACTTTGCTCACTTCAGTTAGATGTCGCTTCGCTACTGTTTGCTGATGAAGTAGAATTGATGATGACGACGACGACGATGATGATGATGATGATGATGATGAAGATGAAGATGATGATAATGATGATGACGACGATGACGACGACGCAGACGACGATGATGATAATGATGACGATGACGATAATGATGATGATGATGATAACGATGATGATGATAACGACGATGATGATGATGACGACGAAACACGAACACAAAAATATCATATACTTGGACTAGAAGACTAGTTAGCTAGGTACCATACTATGTAGACTAAGCAATTCGTAATACTCATAATAACACGCGATCTCTGCTTACGCGTGAGCGCTAATACTAGAAGGACTAAGTACTGTCAAAATTGGAATAGGTGCCGCCTAGTCTCGTAAAATATCTGTTCTTCGGACCTGTTCTAGTAAATACGACTCATCTCTACAGCCATACGAAATCCGTGGTGCCAGCCATAGGTATTATATAGGTACATATTTTTTGCCAAGATTCCCAGAAGTGCATTTATTTCAATGACCTAAGAGAGAAAGGACGAGCCCTATGTGACGTCATCTGTAGCCAAACCCGAGCACACGACCGTCCAAAATGGCGCACAGCAAAAAGTGTTGTACTTTTAGTTAGTCGATAGTATCCATATCGATATACTCGATCATGTCGCGGGAAAAGTGCTGGGTCCTGATTAGGTAGGTTCAGCCACAGATTTAGGAGCTACAGATGGAGCGCATAGAACACGAAAGTGAAGCCACCAAAGCAAATACAAAACAAAAAAGCGAATACAATCTCGCCCTATAACTACACAACTTTACACGCACACAAATGTATGTTTCCCTAGTGCCGGTCCTAGTTGTCACGCACACATATAATGCTACCTGGCTTCACTTCGTTTGTTGCCAAGACTACGCTATGCTGGGCTAAATCAAATAAGGCAAAAAAGGGGGGAGACAAATCTGTAAGGCTCAGGTCAATGTCAAGCGTGTACATTAACGACACGATGGAGGCGGGTGCATTTCCAGGGTGGTATGGCTGGATCGTCAGGTTCTTCTGCGCAGGCACATCACTAGAGCACTCACTTGGGTTTATCCAGTTCACACAACACAATTACACAAAGGATTGAGTAGATTTCGTGCGATTAAGGTTTTTAGACACAGGAGGCACCGCGACGACGAGTGTACCAAACGAGTCGGTCAGTCAAGTGTCATGAAGGGGGGAAAGAGACCGCAGCACAAATATCACGTTAATCGGGGGTAGGCAGTAAAAAAATATGTTTTTATTTATGACTATTGTTTGGGATGGACTGTATCTTGGTTCCTATTCTATCTTGGCTTCCTATTCTTCAGGCTTCTCTTCAAAATGAAACTCGTCTTCAGGAAAAATTGGTAACATTTATTTACAAAAACACATTTCTTATATATACAATTTGGGGGTCACAACTAGTGTGTACCCTACCGCACATACGTTTTCTTATGCGCCAATCACGGCGCGCTTGAATTTTGAGAGCTCGGCGTCCGCAACAACTATTATGTTATTTTATGGCTCTGTGGAGCGAGTCACCCTCTTCCCTCTAAAATGGTTGTGCAGAGTGACGCTGCTGCTCAAGTAAAGTCATTTTCACATGGCAACTCTTCGGGGTTCGCAATTTAACGTTAGAGACCACCAGAATTTCAATGTCTCGGCCTTGTTGGCGCCTCAACTTTACCACGAAAATATGCACGTGTGGAGAGCCTCATGCATACATGGCCATCATCCCTACCTACCACTGCCCAGTGTAGCAAAAGCGTAAAATTAAAAATCGACAAATTTATCAGCTAAAAATCTTGCGAAATCGGGAGATTTTGAATAAACTCTATTTTAACTTCTTTAAGCCGTTTTAGCAAATCCCACATTTAATTTAAAATGTTCACTATCCATAAATCAACTTGTTATCTCTGTCGCGCATCTTTATGTTCGTGAGTAGTGATGACAAATATTATAAAACAAATTTAAGGCGGCGCAGTCACGCACCTTCCAAAACAAAAATAATTTCTTTGTGGTCACCCCGGGGTGACGGCGCCGCAGCGCGGCCCGACGTGTAGGTGAATAGAATTTGTATCGATAAATTTGAAACAAAACTTATAAGAACAGCACTACGGTTTTAAGTAAACATAGCAAATATTTGTTAGTTCTATTTTATTTGAAAATATGAATTCGAGAGTACGATTATAGACGGGAACTCAATTAAAAATTAATATAATGTACACGAAAGGTATTTTCACACACTATAAATACACTTAAATATGAAAATAACACAACTAACCTGAAAAATGACAATCCTTCGAAATTCTTTAGAGAATCGGAACTGCATGCCCTAACGCAACACTAAACTATATTGATTTTTCCTTAATAATCCTAAATAATATAATAAAGAGTCACAAAATACACACAGTTCAGCGTAAAATTTAAAATAATTTGTATAAGACGCTGACATGACAGATGAAGTACTAACCATAGTGACCCGACCATAGCCGAGAACCCAATATGGCGGTCCAAAAAGGCCCTCAGGGAGGCGGCTTACTGACAGAACTAACCAAAAACTTCCAGAAAAAAGAAATATATGACATATACTGTACTGTTTTACATAGCTAAATTGTCACGAGTAAGAATGAGACAGATATGTTTTCGTTAATGTGGTCCATATTTGCATCAAATATGTATACCATAAACAATAGCTTCGTATCTGCTAATAATAAATCTATGATTTATTTTCATGCTCGATTTCATGACGTGTCTCTATTTTTTACATGGCACATAGACATATTCCATGTCCTTGATTTTTCTTTTTATCTATGGTAGCATCTGTCTGATTTTGACATGACAGAACATGACATCTGTCTGTCTGTCATTGTTGTTCTTGTTACTGGGGCGTTGCGTTGTGCGATTACAATTTTTGATCAAAATCGGTAAAAATTAAATAACTATGGGAAGTCATTGAATGTAAAAGTAATTGCTATGATTAAACTTGAATAACAGCATACTAGGAATCATAGCTTCTTGATAAAATGCTTTAAATTCCTTACATTAGGTACCGTGTTACTTTGGCATTCAGGATTGATTTTTATCCACACATTTCCAAAAATAAGTGATGCCGGAGCAAAGTAATGATTATCGTGTTGTAGTTTTTGGTGCGGGTGGTGTCGGTAAAAGTTCCCTTGTGCTTCGTTTTGTTAAAGGTACATTTAGAGAGTCTTACATACCGACTATAGAGGATACCTATAGACAGGTGAGCAGTTTTGTCATGTTTCATGGCGCTTATTTAATTTCCCGCGGTTTCATTACTTTTTAATCGCTTTGTATTTAAAAGCATACGCTTAAGTATATTCCTACTTACCTTACTTTATACTCAAGTTGGTGATATTATCTCTAAAACAAAACAATTTATCTAGAAAACATTATTATTAAAATATTATTTCCAAAATATTAGTCTTGTATTGGAAAACTGCTTATGAAAGGTTCCATGTAACATAATTTATTATAATTTGTGACAGATCAATATTTAATTTTCCTGCATTATAAAGAAAACCTTGACCACATTGAATCTTTGCCAAAGGCATTTTTATGGTGTACATATTGGATATAAGCCAATGACCTACATTTATGTACACACATTTATCTAGATAGATAACTTCATAGGTTAACATCACTATATAGGGTTTTTATAATATTTATGTATGTCTTTACAGGTGATAAGCAGCAACAAAACAATATGTACACTTCAAATAACAGATACAACAGGCTCACATCAATTTCCTGCCATGCAAAGATTGTCTATAAGCAAGGTTACTACTATTTCTTGTTCTTTAATTTTGTAAGGGTGTACCTGGATGAAGTGGCCTGCATTAAATATTTAAAAATGAAAGTTATACCTATTACACGCTTGTATGGGGTACTCACAGACACAATAGAGAATCAAATTGTGTCTCGTCCAAATCTGTGTTTAAGCATACAAAGAGTTAAGGGCCGCAAGATCAATGGTAGTTGATTGATTGCAGAGAGTTTAAACTATTGATTATAATATATGGAAGACAGGTGTTCCAACCGTCTCACATGGTTTAAGCTACAATAATTACGGCCTTAAGAAAGCATTATAATATTTAAGTTTATATGTAGATGGTTTATAAAGATTTTGATAACTGTTCAAACTTTGCCATTACCTGTGGTTGGTAACTAATAGCTAATGCAAGAGTACCTAAGTTAATATGAATGATTTTTTTATAGGGGCACGCTTTTATATTGGTGTACTCAGTGAGTAGTCGACAATCTTTGGAAGAATTGAAACCAATATGGCAGACTATAAAAGAAATAAAAGGGGCAGAGCTTCCAAACATTCCAGTTATGCTTGCCGGTAATAAATGTGATGAGAGTCCAGAAATCCGGGAAGTATCAGCATCTGAAGGACAGGCTCAGGCCCAAGCATGGGGCATTTCTTTCATGGAAACATCAGCCAAAACCAATCACAATGTCACACAGCTTTTTCAGGTTCGTAACAATTACCTTGTGCCTTTTTGCAACTTGTCTTTGTTTAACACTGTCCTTATGAAAGGAGGTAGCTTCTTTTTAAAATTTTCCCATTCCTTTTTAGAATTGATAAAAGTTATTTTATAATGGCACTTCAAAAAAAGGAGGTTTCAATTCAGATTGTATGTTTGTATCCATGATGTTGTAACATAATATTATCTCCAGAATTTATGAACCAAATTCCTAAAAGATTTTTTTGTTTGGCAGGTGATTGTATGTTATCATCATAAATTTGCAAATTCTGATGAAATTGAATTTCCTTATGTACCTTATTATTATAGTATGGGTTTTGTTTGTCAAAGGATATTCTATTTACTATGTTTACTTTCAGGAACTTCTAAATATGGAGAAGAACAGAAATGTTTCTCTTCAAGTTGATGGAAAAGGAAAGAAAAAGAAGGACAAGACAGTGAAAGATGGTGGTGAACCATCTGCCAGCGGAAGAGAAAAATGTATTGTCATGTAAAAATGTTACAGGATAACATCGGCATGCAGACCCACCGTTTATATTACCATGATTTGTAGTCATTTTGATTCTAGTCATAAATCCATGTCCTGATCAGTTAAACACGGATTTAGTATTTAAGTATTACCTGTATCGCATTTAAAAGCAAGAAGTAGCATAGTAATTATAATGCCTTTTACATATTAATATTAGTTACCATTGATGTAGCTTAGAAGCCATCAAATACTTACATATTTTGCTAATATTAAGTAACCGATAATTTTAATATTGACTGACAAGACAAAAAGATGAGTAATATCCATAATATTATGTATTGTTAGTGTGAAAATACAACGAAATTAAGTCTAAGGACTTGTAAATCAACTGTATGAGAATTGAGCTGATGAAAGATAACTTTACTTCTTATTAGTTTCTTACTACATTATTAAAACAAGTTGATCTTTACAGTTTACGGTACAAAATATCCGGCGATATAATATGGCAGAACTGATGAAGAATCCTTCCTTTGAGCTTCTCAGTTTAAAACTTGTACTTTCAGTGTACCTCACTCAGTGTAACTCATGTTACCTGTAACAGGGGGTAATGTAATACAAAAGTTTATCTGTGCCAAATTGCAGTTAATTGACATTTATTTTAGTGTTAGGTTTTATTTAATGACTATAGTTGATTATTGTTTGATGACTTAATGCTAATGAGCAACTCAGGTTGTCATTATGAATATTTTCAGCTTCAAATTCAGTATAAGTACAATGCAATTATGAAAATTATCTAGTCATAAAAGCTTATAGGGCATCTTTTAATTCATAACTAGTCATTATATTTAAAGTAGTTGTCGCTAGATAATATACTTAATGCACTTTATTTAATATCATTCACTTACATATCCAATTAGATTTGTCCAATCATGTCAATGACCACCGTTACATATGATTCTCTATATATAATATAAATTAAAATATTATGGGAATGTGTGGTGATTTAGGTTTTATATGATAAAACAAGCTATTGAGTACTTTAGTTAATTAATTAATTTTCGATATCATATATTTTGATTACATAGGTCAGAATATTAAAACGCTACAGTGGCAGGTCAATGTCTAAGCGACTCGGGCGCCCGGGTAGATTGCATAAAGAGCAAAGTATAAAAAAATGTTTAGTATTATTCAGTTACGGAACTACATAATGGCACGATGTGTTGCATTGCATTTGTTTTATTCTAGTAGATCTTATTATTAACTGTATATGAATAGGCATTAGGTTGAATGTATTTTTGAAGACGTTTAAGCATCTAGCAAACGTGCGCGGTCAATCATATTTTATGATAGGTACAGTCAGCTACCTAAATCGATAAACATTAAAAAAAAATCAAAGCAGCAATACTCTTAATGCTGACAAACGTTGGTGAACATTATCAAACCTGACCCAAGAAAAATAGTAGATTTGATGGATACCAAAAGTGTCGAAGCGTTTTGAAAAACTGAGAATGTTTAGCGATTTATGTCGCTGACCGTAACTACTCAGTGGTGTTGGGACACAATGATTTATTAGAAGAAGACGCAGTCGACTGCGAATACTTTGGCCATGTGAATTCATTTCGATAATGTAGCTTTCTGAAAAAGAGTACTATTCTAATTTGTTCGAAACTAAGCGCGCGCCATCGTCGCGTCTGTTTGCTGGACGCTTAAGGTGCACATTAGTTGAAAATATTTGCACGATTTATTATTAAAAATTTTTGCTTATTGGCAGAATCTACAATATATTGTATAGAGTTAAAAATAATTGTTAAACACTGAATTGTTATAGCTGGACCAAAGTTGTTTCATGTTAATTGATGTAAGTTGACCGTAGTATACTTTTCTTGACTTGACTCTTGATCTTTCGACTCTCCACAAACTTTCATACTCTTTACGTCAATTAGAAGTTAGTTTCAGGCTCGAGAAATATTTACATTCTGCAAGCGATTCTATAAATCGGTTCGATACGCCATGACGACTGTACGTAGATTGTGAGACTTTCTGTACCATACGTTTTCGTTTATCGATTTGTAGAAAGGCGCTTGAAGAAAGTGATTTTTCCTTGATCCTCAATCTTAATTTTTTTACAAGGTTGGATCTTGCAAATCGCTTGAAAGAAACACTGTATTTTATGTTTAAACATTTTTCATAGATAAGCAATGAAAGGGAAGTGTATAACAATTTATATGTTGGTTAATTTGAGTACAAACTTGGTTTTTCAAACGAAATGTAGGCCATAGTGGGCAATGAAATGTCCACTGTAAAAGAGTTATTGATTTAATTTTAAACTATATCTACATTGTAAAATTTTTGTTTTGGGAATTGGTATTTAAAATTTACTCATTTACGTTTACGAATTCGTTGTTAGAGTTGCCTTTATTATAATTAATTTACCTACCTAATTATGTAAACTTAGTTGTATTCTGTTTGGCTACCTACTTCCCTAAAGTTAAAATTTTATAATGCTATTTTACATTCCTTTCTTACAGTTATACTAGGTATATGGAATTAGAAACGTTAGTGCTGGTAGCTAGTGTTTTTAGTAACATGATAATATTATAATCAACGAAAGTAGTAGTATTTTATATTATAATAATTGAGTTTAATAGTCAGAAGTATTTGATATACTTACCTACATATTATTATTATGAGAAGGTGTATTGATTGCCCTGCTTACCTTACCATTGCTTGTTTCAAATGAAATGAATTTCTAGTCCTCTCCTAAAATGGTGCCCAATGTATAAACACGGCAATAATATAGTAATTAGGTAATAGGTTAATAATCAACAGCCCTTTTGCAATTAAAATACTTCCCAATGTATCACCAAGGTATCGCTTATGTTGATTGTAAACAATTGAATTATTCTAACTGATTACATAGAAAATTGTCCAAATCTACAGACTAAGAAAAATGCTTGTGATTCATATTCTTCTTCTTTTCGTGTCAATGGTTGAAGGTACACGAAATTATACTCTAAGGCCTGTTGCCTGCCGAGATATTCACAAGCTACGCAACAGAGATGCGATTCAGAATCGAAACTAGTAGCGTGTGACTGACGTCAAACGCAGTCGACGCGTCGTGTCGTCCGCACACGATGCTCCCCAAATTCGACTCTATTCCCGACATAAAGGGCCTCGAGTCTCTTAATAATAATTGTCCATTGCGAAACCACTGGTCTCTTAATACACTGAATCGCAAAGAAAGAGTTGGTTAGAAAATCTTCAATATCATTTTTATTTATTTTACATTTATTAAAAATAAAAAGCATGAATTACTTTTTTTTTTCATTTCAACATATTAAAATATCCTTTAATTTAGAATTTATTTAATATAGCTAGGTCAGGTACTTTTGAATATATTGAAGATTTTCTAACCGACCCTTTTTCTTTGCGGTGTATTATCTTCGTGAATTCTTAATAAATAAATTAATGATAAATCGTCCATTCTTGGCGGTTTCGCAATGGACAATTGTTAAGAGACTAGAGGCCCAGTAGCAAATTAACTGGCGATTTATGATGGGTAGCATTTAAGTCGCGTAGCTGGTGAATACCTCCGTGCGTGAAGGTCTTATAAATAGGTATGTAAGTCGGATTGAGTCGCGTCGTATAATTTTAACTGGAACGGGGAGCATCTTATAAGAATTGTTTTGGTTGGTTAATGTAAATAATTAAATAATTTTATTATAATATTTATTAAAACCGTGTTTGTTGACCAATAGCAGAATAGATTGTAAGACTCAATCCAGTCGACATTTTATTTTTGTTGAATGACTTGAATGTTTCCTATTATGTACTAAACATTTTAAATTGAACTTGTGACACTTCTCACTAAGGCATCACGGAAATAAAAACTTTAAAAGTAGAGTACTATTTTTATTTTATTCTGTTTTAACAAGTTTAGTAAAAATACTTACCTATTTTATTTGTTATCACAATTTTAACGTAATCAACAATTTTTACACGTATTTTTATTATTATGTTTAGAATATGGTTGTCAATCACGCATTAATAATAAATAATTTATCAAGATAGTTGCATGCAATACACGTAGAGGAATCTAAATATATAAGAATCAAAGTCCTGATTGACTGACTGACTGACTGACTGACAGACAACGCACAGCCTAAACCGCTGATCGTAGAGACTTGAAATTTGGAGGGTGGGTTTGTCTTGATGTGTAGAGGTGTACTAAGAAAGGGTTTTTTGAAATTCAACCCCTAAGGGGGTAAAATAAGGGATGAAAGTTTGTATGGAAGTTCGTCATTTTTGAAGTTAGAATTATGAAAATTGCTGATTAGGTGTCTTTTGAAAAATTAAAAAATATGGGTTTCAGGGTTTTTGAAAATTCAACCCCTAAGGGGGTAAAATAGAGAATAAAAGTTTGTATGGAAGTTCTGTCATTTTTGAAGTTAGAATTACTTAAATTGGTGATTAGGTGTCTTTTCAAAAATAAAAAAGAGTAATTTCAGGGTTTTTGAAAATTCAACCCCTAAGGGGGTAAAATAGGGGAATGAAAGTTTGTGTTTAGATTTCTTTCGTGTTTTTGGAAATTCAACCCCTAAGGGGTAAAATGTGGAGTGAAAGTTTGTATAGGGGTGGTCGAGTTTTGTTATTTTGACGGGAAAGGGGAAAACGGGGTCAAGGGATGTTTTAATAAGTCATCCATATCTCGATATTGGTTATGATTGCTTATTTGAATTGATCAGACTGGGGTTTCCGCATTTTTAATCATTTTGACGAGAAAGGGGAGAGCGGGGTCAGCGCATGTTTAGTCATCCATATCTCAAAATTGGTTATGATTGTTCATTTTAAATAATCAGACTGGGGTTTCAGCGTTTTTAATATTTTAAAGGAAAAGGGGAGAGCGGGGTCAGCGAATTTTTAGTCATCCATACCTCGAAATTGGTTATGATTGTTCATTTTAAATAATCAGACTGGGGTTTCAGCGTTTTTATTATTTTGAAGGAAAAGGGGAGAGCGGGGTCAGCGAATGTTTAGTCATCCATATCTCGAGATTGGTTATGATTGTTCAGTTTAAATAATCAGACTGGGGTTTCAGCGTTTTTAATATTTTGAAGGAAAAGGGGAGAGCGGGGTCAGCGAATTTTTAGTCATCCATATGTCGAAATTGGTTATGATTGTTCATTTTAAATAATCAGACTGGGGTTTCATCGTTTTTAATATTTTAAAGGAAAAGGGGAGAGCGGGGTCAGCGAATTTTTAGTCATCCATATCTCGAAATTGGTTATGATTGTTCATTTTAAATAATCAGACTGGGGTTTCAGCGTTTTTAATATTTTGATGGAAAAGGGGAGAGCGGGGTCAGCGAATGTTTAGTCATCCATATCTCGAAATTGGTTATGATTGTTCATTTTAAATTATCAGACTGGGGTTTCAGCGTTTTTAATATTTTGAAGGAAAAGGGGAGAGTGGGGTCTGCGAATTTTAAGTCATCCATACCTCGAAATTGGTTATGATTGTTCATTTTAAATAATCAGACTGGGGTTTCAGCGTTTTTATTATTTTGAAGGAAAAGGGGAGAGCGGGGTCAGCGAATGTTTAGTCATCCATATCTCGAGATTGGTTATGATTGTTCAGTTTAAATAATCAGACTGGGGTTTCAGCGTTTTTAATATTTTGAAGGAAAAGGGGAGAGCGGGGTCAGCGAATTTTTAGTCATCCATATGTCGAAATTGGTTATGATTGTTCATTTTAAATAATCAGACTGGGGTTTCAGCGTTTTTAATATTTTAAAGGAAAAGGGGAGAGCGGGGTCAGCGAATTTTTAGTCATCCATATCTCGAAATTGGTTATGATTGTTCATTTTAAATAATCAGACTGGGGTTTCAGCGTTTTTAATATTTTGATGGAAAAGGGGAGAGCGGGGTCAGCGAATGTTTAGTCATCCATATCTCGAAATTGGTTATGATTGTTCATTTTAAATTATCAGACTGGGGTTTCAGCGTTTTTAATATTTTGAAGGAAAAGGGGAGAGTGGGGTCTGCGAATTTTTAGTCATCCATACCTCGAAATTCGTTATGATTGTTCATTTTAAATAATTAGACTGGGGTTTCAGCGTTTTTAATATTTTGAAGGAAAAGGGGAGAGCGGGGTCAGCGAATGTTTAGTCATCCATATCTCGAGATTGGTTATGATTATTCATTTTAAATAATTGGGGTATAAGCTGAGCTGAATATGGTAGGTACTACTTCAGTTTGATCCCATAAAAAATCATTTCGTAAATCAACACCCAAAAGGGGGAACTAAAGGTAGAAAAGTACGGCAGAAAAATATGTTTGTACCCGATTGACTTGAAACTTATGCATAGGGTTGGTGGGGAGGAAGGGGAAGACGTAAGGTAGGGGGAAGTGGAAGGGGGAGGGGAAAGGGAAAGGGAAATTGAGGGGGAGGGAGCAGAAGGAAGAGAGGGGAGGAAAAGGGGTGGAGAAGGGGAGGGGGATTTGGGATTTTGGCTCTATATACCTACCTACCAAAACACGCATTCACCAAATTAGGTACCGTGATAAAGTTTGTATGGCTCCAATAAAAATCGTGAAATAAAATTATATTTATATAAAAAAGCAAATACTAACTTAAAAAACCCTGGCGCACTAAAAAGTACTAAAAAGTCTTAAGTCACTTGCCCGGTTTTTTTTTATTTTGAAGTCTACGCGGACGAAGTCGCGGGCAAAAGCTAGTATAAAATATGCAATGATTACAGACATACAGGTACATTTTATTCACTGATCTTTCAATAGAAATAATAATTTGATTTATTGTTATCACAGAAAAAATTACTAAATAAATCAACGGTTGGAGTGTAGCCTTAGGGGCGCAGTTAGGTTTAGGGTTAGGTTTAGGTTTAGGTCTAGGTTTAGGTTTGAGTATAAGGGTGGGGAAAAGAACACGGGTCGACTTTGACCTTGATATGACCTTTGACCTTTAACTCCGAATATCCTTCGACCTCAAGTAACCTTTGCTATCGAATGACATTTGACCTCGAATGAACTTGATATTTGACTTTGACTTTGACCTTGACCTTCTTACCTTGCTAAATGCTTGGACACGTTCGGTTAGGTTAGGTTAGAACAGTGACCACAACGTGACCACAACCAGAGCCAAATAGTACCCATTACAATTATTTTGAAAAACCCCTTGGTCTTGGTCCATGACCTTGGGATCAAAAGTCATTCAAGGTCAAGGTCAAATGTCAAGTTCATTCGAGGTCTATTGACATTCGATGTCAGAGTTTACTTGAGGTCAAAGGTCATTCGTGGTTAAAGGTCAAAGGTCATTCGAGGTCAAAGTAGACTCGTTTCCTTTTCCCCACCCGCATACTCAAACCTAAACCTAGACCTAAACCTAAACCTAATAGCGCCCCTAAGGATACACATTGACCAAATCAACTTTTTATACTTAAACAAATAAATAGACACAATAGCTGTATGGTTCCAATCTAAGCAACGCTTGTAAACAAATAAGTACATATTTCTTATTTTCCTGGAAATGGATGGCACATAAGAACAAATAATTTAACAATAATATATTTACATGAATTATAAGTATGTAAGTAACCTATGCACATACCTACTGTGCAACATTCAAGTTGTGAAAATCCAACATTAAAACGTACAATCAACCAAACCAAACAAAAGTTATTAATAATATTAGAATATAAGTAGATCATTATTTGCATTTCAGACATTTCGCAATATTTACAGTAAAAAGATTGTTTCAGTGATCTCCACTTCCAGGATGAAAACCAGTATTATTTCTTTTTCTTAAATTAGTGTTTACACTTAGTTGTTCTTGATTGTTAATTCGATCGTAAGAGGAGCTTAAATTAGGTAGTCGACCTGTGCTTGCACATCTTCGAATTGTCGGAACATTACTATTGCTTTTTAATGTTACGTTCGTATTTGACGCATTTTGTGCATTATTAAGAGCTACGGTAAATACATTCAGTAGTGTATCTAATCTAGCACCACTTATCCTATCTGTATCTGCGGCTTTAGTCTGTTGGTTCGTAGGAGCAGACTCGGAAAATAATGTTCGCGTTCGCTGTCTTACACCAACACTGATTATACCGAGAAAACTTAAATTAAATGGAATGTTGAATATAAAATTAAATACAACCATAACTAGAAGATATATCAGCGAAATGTTGACGACAATAATTAAAACTCCATACACTATTTTGTCAAATGGGAACCACAGACCATCTGAAAAAAAAAAAAAAAGTTAAAAATTCCATTCATGGTACTATACCTTAACATAAAATGATGCCTTAGGTCTTAACAGTTGTAGTGCTTAGTTGTTCAAGATTATGAGTATGCAATTATCTTATTTCGAGGAAGATAGTGCTCAATGCAATTAATTATTTATCTTTAAGATCAGCTCCAATCCATAAATTTGCTTACTCACAGTAAATAGACAGTTGCTTAGTTTGTAGTTAGAGCAAAGGCACCTAAGCTCAATGTACTTGGTGGTTTCACAGGTGAAATCAAATTTTAGAAATGGTCTTAGTCTACTGTACAAAATTTATGTTATAAGCATTGCTAGCTGGAACAGTGAGTTTGTGTATAATAAGCTTATAAAACAAAAATGGTGCTTACCAGTCATGCTTAGAATCAATATCTTTATAGTAGAATTGAGGGTGATCATGGGTTCTGATATTAATGTAGTAAACATTCTGATGCCAATCTTCAGTGGGTTCATGTGCTTCATAAATACGAGAGGATCTGGTGGTGGGACAGCACATTCTGTAGTCCAAAAGTACCACTTGCAAGTGTTCACAGCTGATAGAAATTTCTCAAGCTCCTGTTGTTCAGCTTCCTGAAAGGTTGGTATGTTATTATTGCTATGTAAGTACTTTTATTTGTATTTGAGTTAGTAAATGTCACAGTATTATAATGAGAACCTGTTTTTATAACACGACAATGTATAGCTCATTCTTTCTTACTTGTCTTATTTGGTAAACAAATATGGCTTACTGGTAACCAAAGGTTGGATTGATGCCAAGCGTCATCATTTTCGTATGGTTCATACCCAGTACTGTTTGTTTATCAAATAAGACAAGTAAGAAAAAATGGGCTGTAAGTTATAATTCAGTGTTACAAATAAATAGAGGTAACATCACATAAGTCATACATTCAGTACCATGGTTTAGTTTTGTTGTACATAATAATATAGTCATGGAATTCAGAGTACAGTACTCCAATCTTTAAACCAGAGTTGCTAAAAAACAGGAAATTTAAAATGAAAACTGTTTAAAACATGTTGAAATCATTGTTTAAAACATTGATTTAAATCAGAAGGAATAAATCACCGTGTTTAAAACATGTTATAAATGATTAAAACATGTTTTAAACACAGTGTTTAAAACAAGGTGATTTTTTGGTAACAACCCTGCTTTAAACAGACCAGTATCATGGTTTTGACTGTTGATATTGCTATCTCAATTGTCAGTAACTTACCTTGTAAGATATAATAACTTCATAGATGTATAACAAGGCAAATACAATGATTATAACATGCTTATGGGATATATGTTGCCAGAGCCAAATTATAACACCAACAGCTGCCATTGTACCTAAAGTCCAAGTGATATAAGTCTGAAAGAGAGAAAATATATTATAGTAACACAGCTGGCCATGACAAGACAAAACACAAGATAAATCGAATTTGTCTCATCCTCTCCTATAGGTTTAGTATGAGAGAGAGCAACTCAGTGCGACATAATGTGTGACTTGGCATGTGTGTGGCCCTGCATGTGCCGCAATCCCTACACATTTAAGGGGGAATGTGACTAGTATAATGGAAAAAGGCTCATCACTTATCACATTGTGATTAAAATACCATGGGCCACAACTGTCTATCCTATTGTAGAATACAGGTGTGATTTATTTAAATAATATTTTTATGATTGGTGTGATTACACCAATCATAAAAATATTATTTAAAAAAACTAATATTTAACTTACATTGTATTCAACTAGATACACCTGAACATAATCACCCCATGCCATTACAATTTTCTCTTTGATAGTTGGTTTATAGATAGCCTCCTCAACATATCCCACAGAGCGCCTTAAAACAATATCCGTTGGTGCAGTATCTGACTTTAGATATTCTTCTAATGTTCTCCATTTGTCTTCTTCATACCACATTTGTAATGAAACTGCTACAGTTCCATCATCATTTTTCTATAAACCAAAAAATAATTTACTACTTGATTTTGTAACTAATAAGTAATAACTCTTACGGTAAAGTCTTCTAACCTTCACTTGGCCACTTTTTAGAACTATAGTAAGCATTCTTTTAAACCACCAATCTCCAATTCCTTTGTATTCTGTCGGTCTCTCCTTTTTATAAACAGGTGTTTTTAAATCGGGCGGTACATCAAAGTCGCTGCGTTCAGCTGATAATCCGTTTATTTTGTAGTTCCAGGGGTCTGGACCCTCAAGTATATCACCAAAGCAAGTACTTACAAAAAAGCAAACAAATATTATAGTTCTGTAGAACATTTTATATTATTTATTGTCCAACATCAGTATTCAAATAAAAACAGAAATATAAAAGGCTGACCTGGCTTGTATTATTATGGTTATGACATTGACATTTGACATGACAATGACACCGTTAGGAGTGGGCGTTAATTCAACGAACGGCTTTTTTTAACTGTTAATCTAATGTTAACGAATTAACAGCTTTTTGTTTACTGCAAAACCCGCTAAATCTATTAACTGTGTCATTCAACGATTTTGGCAATGCGCTTTTTTTATTATGTCAACAAAAGTCGCTAACGTAATCTGAAGCTGCTAACGCAAAACCAGCTAAAATTATCTATTTCTTCTGCGTTGAAAGAACGAATAGAAACGGAATATGCCGAGTGGACGCGAGGGCGCCTATGTGAGCGAGCGAGACGCCGCTAGCTTAAAATTGTACGAGCGAGAGTGAGAGATATCTATGTTTCTAAGTTCGCTTGCTCCATGGCTCGCGCCGCTCTGTCTTGCCGAAACGAACAGGTTTTTGCTTGTAAACATTACAATCAAATTAGTTTGTTTGAGTGACAGGTTGAAGGTCAACGCATTTTTATTTTGATAAGTGAAAGTTTAAGTTGTAGATTTCGTAAAATATAAAAAAAATAAGATGATTAGATATGTATATAAAAAAATAAAATGATTATGTACATAAAATGAATTAAACTTTTAAATACGCCTGGTATATCCTTTTTCCGCCAGCCAGTCCTAAGCCTGGAAAAGTATGAAGGCAAGTTTATTTCATTTAGATGACGACTTTTGATCATTAATTATTTAAAATTGACTGGTCACTCAAACAAGCTAACTTCAAAACACGAAAACATTGCTTTGGTTTTAGCAGCCTGCGGCGTAACGTCAGCTCTTTTTTCAATTTGAACAAAGTTTAATCTATTAACTGCTACGTTGCCGTTGGTACAAATCTGTTACATTAACGGCTTTTTTAACAGGTTAACATGATGAATTTAACGGCTTCGTTGCGTTAACCCAAAAATCGTTAACGACCCACCACTAGACACCGTAGGTAAAGATGTGATAAACGGCTTTATATTAAAAGCACGCTGTAACGCTTGTGCTTGTTTTGAAAAGTAGCTGTAAAAAGCGCGGAAGTGCTTGTCTGCTTTTTACTTTTTTTTGCTTAGTTTTTGCTTTCGACTTTTTTTTAGTGCTTTTGTGCATTGAACTTTTAGATAGCATAAACTTATCTGTTGAAAAATTTATAGTGAGCCTTATGCGCATAGAAATATGGTTTTCAATCTAATATAATTTAGTATCAATGTATTGCTTTTTATGGGTAAATAAATAAGGTTCAATTTAATTCAATATTGATTTGAGCTGTATTTTCATAATAATAAGGTTACTTATTGTAAATTTTTTGAATTTCTTTCTCTTTCTGGCCGTCATTGCTTAAAAGCCACACGCTTGTGTTTGTAAGCACGCTTGTGTGCTTAGGTAAAAAAACGAACTTTTCAAACGGCTTTTCGTTAAAGCACCCACTTCTAACCGTAGGTAACCAATAAAATGACAAGACCGCCGATACCACGTTCAGAGGCTGCGCTCCGAGTGCACTTTCACTCTGACGTCGTTCCGTGGTGCGTACCCCATGAAGAATGTTTATAATTATTATTTTGAAAAACCCTAGAAGCTATTGTAAGAGATTTAATAACATAAAACAACCAGGTAGAAAAGTAAGTATAGGAAGTAATTTCAAAAATTCGAGCGTTGCAAAATACCTCTTGCAGGTATTTTTTTTAACCGAACAATCACACTTTCAGCCCCAGAACGAAAACTTGCTCTTTGTCTCATTGACCATAAGAAAGATAGAGGACAAGCCCTATGTGACGTCATCTGGAGCCAAACCCGAGCAAACGACCGTCCAATATGGCGCGACTCCGCCCGCAGCAAAAAGTGTTGTACTTTTAGATAGTCGATAGTATCCATATCGATATACCCAACGATCATGTCGCGGGAAAAGTGCTGGGTCTTGATTAGGTAGGTACAGCTATGCTGGACTAAATCAAATAAGGCAAAAAAGGGAGAGACAAATCTGTAAGGGTCAGCGGGGCTATTATGTATCTCAGTTGACAGCTCTTCACAACTATTGGAAAGTTATCATCGATTGGCTGTCAAACAATTACAATTACATTACAATTCAAAAATAAGTATCCAAAAATCAACTTGTTTTCTCTATCGCGCATCTTTATGTTCTTGAGTAGTGATAACAAATTAAAAAACAATTTTAAGGCGACGCAGTCACGCACCTTCCAAAACAAAAATAATCTATTTGTGGGCGGTCACCGCGGGGTAACGGCGCGGTCCAACGTGTAGGTGAATAGAATTTGTATCGATAACTTTGAAACAAAACATGTAAGAACAACACTACGTTTTTATGTAAACATATCAAATATTTGTTATTTCTATTTTAGTTGAAAATATGAATTGGAGAGTAAGATTATAGACGAGAACACAATTAAAAATTAATATTATGTACACGAAATGTATTTTCACACACTATAAATACACTTAAATATGAAAATAACACAACTAATCTGAAAAATGACAATCCTTCGAAATTCTTTCGAGAATCAGAACTGCATGCCCTAACGCAACACTAAACTATATTGCTTTTTCCTTAATAATCCTAAATAATCTAATAAAGAGTCACAAAATACACACAGTTCAGCGTAAAATTTAAAATAATTTGTATAAGACGCTGACATGACAGATGAAGTACTAACCATAGTGACCCGACCATAGCCGAAAACCCAATATGGTGGCCCAAAAAGGCCCTCAGGGAGGCGGCTTACTGACGGAACTAACCAAAAACTTCCAGAAAAAAGAAATATATGACATATATTGTACTGTTTTACATAGCTAAATTGTGACGTGTAAGAATGAGACAGATATGTTTTCGTTAATGTGCTCCATATTTGCATCAAATATGTATACCATAAACAATAACTTCCGATCTATTACTATATATCTATGCTTTGTCTAGACCATGGTGATTTGATTGATTGATTTGATTGAAGGGCTGCCAGTCATTGTCAATTCGGCAGTTTGCTATTAGCATAGATTTATTATTAGCAGATACGAAGCTATTGTTTATGGTATACATATTTGATGCAAATATGGACCACATTAACGAAAACATATCTGTCTCATTCTTACTCGTGACAATTTAGCTATGTAAAACAGTACAGTATATGTCATATATTTCTTTTTTCTGGAAGTTTTTGGTTAGTTCTGTCAGTAAGCCGCCTCCCTGAGGGCCTTTTTGGACCACCATATTGGGTTGTCGGCTATGGTCGGGTCACTATGGTTAGTATTTCATCTGTCATGTCAGCGTCTTATACAAATTATTTTAAATTTTACGCTGAACTGTGTGTATTTTGGGACTCTTTATTATATTATTTAGGATTATTAAGGAAAAATCAATATAGTTTAGTGTTGCGCTAGGGCATGCAGTTCTGATTCTCTAAAGAATTTCGAAGGATTGTCATTTTTCAGGTTAGTTGTGTTATTTTCATATTTAAGTGTATTTATAGTGTGTGAAAATACCTTTCGTGTACATTATATTAATTTTTAATTGAGTTCCCGTCTATAATCGTACTCTCGAATTCATATTTTCAAATAAAATAGAACTAACAAATATTTGCTATGTTTACATAAAAACGTAGTGCTGTTCTTATAAGTTTTGTTTCTAAGTTATCGATACAAATTCTATTCACCTACGCGTTGGGCCGCGCCGTCACCCCGGGGTGACCACAAGAAATTATTTTTGTTTTGGAAGGTGCGTGACTGCGCCGCCTTAAATTTGTTTTATAATATTTGTCATCACTACTTACGAACATAAAGATGCGCGACAGAGATAACAAGTTGATTTATGGATAGTGAACATTTTAAAATCAAATGTGGGATTTGCTAAAACGGCTTAAAGAAGTTCAAATAGAGTTTATTCAAAATCTCCCGATTTCGCAAGATTTTTAGCTGATAAATTTGACGATTTTTAATTTTACGCTTTTGCTACACTGGGCAGTGGTAGGTAGGGATGATGGCCGTGTATGCATGAGGCTCTCCACACGTGCATATTTTCGTGGTAAAGTTGAGGCGCCAACAAGGCCGAGACATTGAAATTCTGGTGGTCTCTAACGTTAAATTGCGAACCCCGAAGAGTTGCCATGTGAAAATGACTTTACTTGAGCAGCAGCGTCACTCTGCACAACCATTTTAGAGGGAAGAGGGTGACTCGCTCCACAGAGCCATAAAATAACATAATAGTCATAAATAAAAACATAATTTTGTACTGCCTACCCCCGATTAACGTGATATTTGTGCTGCGGTCTCTTTCCCCCCTTCATGACACTTGACTTACCGACTCGTTTGGTACACTCGTCGTCGCGGTGCCTCCTGTGTCTAAAAACCTTAATCGCATGAAATCTACTCAATCCTTTGTGTAATTGTGTTGTGTGAACTGGATAAACCCAAGTGAGTGCTCTAGTGATGTGCCTGCGCAGAAGAACCTGACGATCCAGCCATACCACCCTGGAAATGCACCCGCCTGCATCGTGTCGTTAATGTAGACGCTTGACATTGACCTGAGCCTTACAGATTTGTCTCCCCCCTTTTTTGCCTTATTTGATTTAGTCCAGCATAGCTGAACCTACCTAATCAGGACCCAGCACTTTTCCCGCGACATGATCGTTAGGTATATCGATATGGATACTATCGACTAACTAAAAGTACAACACTTTTTGCTGTGCGCCATTTTGGACGGTCGTGTGCTCGTGTTTGGCTACAGATGACGTCACATAGGGCTCGTCCTTTCTCTCTTAGATCATTGGCTATTCGTGACGTATGACGGCAAAACTGTTTATTTGTCTGTGGGATTTTATTTTGGTTTGGTTTGGTTGTTTTGTACGCAAAATCGAAGACATAATTCGTGAAAACTGAAAAGAATATCATGTCTTCAATTGATTTCGATCCTGCAATAAAGCTATGCTTGAAATATTTACATTCCAGCGCTTCCGATTCTACCGAGCAGTTGAGGTTAACATTAGATGATCACATTCGTCAAAGTTACGGAAGCGCTAAAACTCTTGGAAATGTGTTACCGAAGAAATATTTGAATGAGGAGAAACTGGAATCTCCTAGGTCAAAAAACAAGGCCGACAAAACAGCAAGTAGCACTAAAACTGTGGCATTGCCACAACAAAGTCCGCAGCAGATACAAATTCCGGAACGGGATGATGATGAAGTGATGGACGGAGAGCTGTCTTTGGACTTGTTAGAAGAAGACTTGACTTGTGCGGTGTGCAGGCAGATATCGGTGCAGGCTGGCAACCGCTTGGTCGAGTGTGATGCTTGCTGTGCTCTTTTTCATCAGGTAAATCCAAATGTTGTATTCTACAAGAAGCAATACGAAATGCTAGGGAATAATGTTCGAGTTCAATTTGGTTACCACTAACCTTGCCAATATTAGGGTAAGCGTTTTTGTGTCAGAAAGCATAAGGTTATAAATAAATGAAGGTGAAACATTAAGAGCAACTAATTTAATAAAATAAAACTATGTGATATACCTAGATCGGGTCACAGTGCATTTTTTATTGTAGAATTATTAATTGTAAGGTAATTTATCTACCAACTTTTATCTGTGTTATAATTATGTGAAAGTGTAGAAAATCATATTTATTGTCAAGCTAGGCCACTAAAAGTATTTTCTTTTCCCAGGATTGCCACAAACCAGTAATCACTGACAATGACATTATATCTGGATGGCAGTGCAGTACTTGCCTGTCCGCACAAGGCTTTGCTACGAGTTTTACTGCTAAGACATCATCAGCATCCAAGTCACCAACTCATGTGTCTGGCTCCACAACACCGGTCAAGATATCATCAAGCAGCTCGGCTTCATCGTCACCTTCCAAAGTCGTTACTCCCAACATAAATATCATATCCGCTGATAAGAGATTGCAAATAATGAAGAAGAAAGCAGCGAAACAACATGAAAAGAAGAAAAGTTCTAAATGACGGCTTTTATTTTAGATTTTCACTTGCATATGAGTATCTATGAGAATCTAAAATAAAAGTGATTGCTTACTGTGCTAGCAGAAAAAATATCTGGCCAGATCAGTTTATAAGATTAATTAAGTCTTAGATTAAATTGTAAACAATTTTATTGTTTTAAATAAATATTATGTAAGGCTTGAAAGGACCTTTATTTATGAATTTGGACATTCTATAGTTCCATCATTTTGCTAGATTGTCTTTCTGATTGGTGATAGGATTTCAACCTTATAGGCATGGAAATTATGCTGGTATAAATATGCCTTTTCAAAACGATAGAACCACCAAGAATCCGATAGATAGGTATTTACTTTTACACGGGTGGTGGGATAGGTGTAATAGATAAGACAATTGCAATACGAATGACGTGCAGCAACCGCTATAATTATGTTAATAGGTACTTCTCGGGTTTTATGACTATCGCTTCAGAATCGCCATACCGGTGCAGACCCCGCCTTATAATGCTTCCGTCAAATTTATAGAAATTTTTAACCAATTTGCAATGGTTTTACAAAGCATTTCTGGGAACAAAAGTGATTTGTAATGTCAGTCCATCATAACTTTCTATAATTTTCTACTCTATAGTACCTATTTCCAAGCAAAACTATAGGTAGGTACCCAAAATCCTTAAAACCTGTAAAGCTATGCGGTGCGTGATTAGCATAGCATCGTACGTAAAGCACGTATCAGCTTTTTTATGGGGAATTTTATGACTAATAGGTAGGACTAATTGTTGGTATCAAATCGTGAGCACAGACTAAGTTAGAGAAAGGTCCTTATTGTTTTTGCCAGCTCTAGGGAGCTGTAGGGAGCTCTAGATGTACACACATGTTTATTAGGTATATGGTTGCAGGGCTAGCACACGCGCCACGACAAGGCTCAAGGGAATGAGACAATCTATTTATCTCGCGTTTTGTTTTGTCACGGTCGGCTGTGCTACCTACTAGAACAGCAGTGATAGCGTATAATAATATTAGGTCCATAGGTACCTACACAATTTCTCTACAGCTGAACGTCTACCAACTCATAGTCGTTTGGTATTGAATCTGTAAATAATAGAGTAAAAAATGTAAGTAGGTACCCATAGGACGATGTGTAGCGAGTACCTCTACCTACCTAGCCCAGAACCATTGCATGACTGAAATACCTAATATAAAATTAAATATAAGTACCTACCTAGGTTCCTTTAGCACCTAGCTAAAAGAACGATTTGTGGACGTGGGTAACATGTAAGTACCTTTTCGGGTCTGGAATATCGTTAGCCCTTAGGTATGTATACCTCCTTAAGGAAGGTACGTGTACAGTACATTAGTGTTTCGGGTATAGTACATTCATCTATTAAACTAGAGCTTGTATAAATGAAACACAATCTAAAAGGATTAGCTTCTGTTTGTTTTCCCAAGCGTGTAACCAATCCTAAAAGCAGTTCGTCCCCATTGGTCGGTATCTGCAATGGGGCGGATCGGGATAAGCGGGATGTTGCGACGTTGCTCCCCACAGAATCACTAACTTGACATTTGTTTCTTAGATCATGGGGTTCATGTTCGTGTGCAACGATCCAGATACAAATATTTGTTACGCCTCCTGAGTCCATTTTCATCTATCATCTCACACATTCAGTTTTCATAACGATATTAGTTTCAGGGCGGAGTGTTATGTGGGCGGGCGGTTTAACAGTAATTCTGTCCAGTTAATTATGTGAGCCGTGGTGTCATTTAAAAAGTATCAATAATAACGTCAGCATTTTTGTTATTTATGAATTGAGTTTCATAAAGTAGAAGTTCGTTTAATAATCTTAATTTAAGGTTGTAACTACCTATAGGTACCTACTCGTTTCCGCCGACGGCTAGTACCTACCTTAGGTATACAGTTTTCAGTGAAAATTTGTGTGAACTTTATTTAATACTAAGTATGTATTGAAGTTCCTAATTATCAATATCAAGTATCTGTTAAGTACCTATACCTACTTCAGTATTTTCTGAAAAATGAACTCCGGACGGGCGCGTGTGCCAAAGTGTGCAAGGTGCCGTAATCATGGCCTCATATCAAGTCTCAGAGGACACAAGAAAGCCTGCGCCTACCGTCTCTGCCAGTGCCCTAAATGCGGGCTTATTAAAGAACGCCAAAGAATTATGGCCGCTCAGGTATGTAGCTACAAATCTTATAATAAAGGTAAGTAAATTGTAGGATCTACCAGATCTACTTCTACTACTTATTCTACATTTAACCTGCCTTAGTGTTAGTACCTACATGAGGTATAAACCAGGTGAACATTTGCAGTAAACATGGCAGGCTAATAATGGATCATAGCATTTTAGACAGATGGACCGTCGATTTATCTAAGTAGCCTATCCTGCAATTTGCCAAGGGAACTTTATTTAATACCATCATAACAAAGAATCCCTTCAAGATATCTTGGGATCAATTGCGCTATTTACAAAAGTTGTTACCGATTTTGGATTTGGTTTAGCTGATGCAATAGGAAATACCGAAAGTTCAATCTATCGTTAACCAACGTATCTTTTAGAAAAAGCAGTATCGTTTCCGTTAAAATAATTAGCTAACTTGTGGCACTATCGTACAAAATACTTAAGCGTACCTAATTGGCCCCCAGTTCTATCTAGCAGAACATTTGATTTTGCAATAGGCTTTCTCGTATTGGGGGCCGGTGGTATTTATTTATTTAGGGGTTCCTTAGCTGTGATGCCAGCATTCAGTAGTCTATGCCGTATTATTCAACTCTATCTCCCAACGTCTACACACCAAAGCGATTCAAATAAAATAGGCGCTGCAGAAGCTGTTCGGCACTTCTTTAATCTTATCTACTAACTTCATTACTTTGGTCTGGGTAAGATAGCCAAAAGCTGGGCACGCCAATGTACAACCGTAGTAACAACAGGTAGGTGCCTATCTAATTCCTAAATATAGAAACCTGAGACTAGACATCTTATGAAATATCAGAAAGTAAAAACACAAACGACGAGGAAATATTAGTAGCTTTCCTTATTTAGTTCAGAAATAACATGCAATTTAGAGGCGTTAATGTGTTTTAATGTAGTGAAATCGAGAACAGCTAATGCAGCGTCTCAGTTTATTTAAACAAGTGGCACGTGTTTACCGCGACGCCGGATGAAACATCGATCGGTTTACACAGTAATGCATCGCTGTCGATGGCCCACCACTTGTAAGCGCAGCGCGCAGCGGGACGATATCGGGAATATCTGGATTACCTAATTTATTTTGATTAACCAAATAATTTTGTGGGCAGAACCCCTCCTTGGGAATTATTATAGGTGATCTGCGGTTTGTTATCTAGTTTTGTTTCGTTGTCTAGTTAGGCACATTAGACAGTGACTGATTATTTCATCAAAGCTGCAAGTTCTCAATTAATTTAGTTAGTGCCTATCTACTAACTAGCTTACCAAATCCCATTTCCACTTACCTAGGATTTCGGAAAGGTAGGTACAATTTTGTTAGCAGAAGGCGTTGGTAGCTCGTAATGTATTCCTGCAACGTCCTTTTATTTGATTTGTTCAAAGATTGAGTTTTGTTTACGTTTCCAATGAAACTGAGATAGGGCCTCAAGCTGCGGCGCCGGCGCCCGGGAGGCGAGCGTCCGACGGCGATCCCAAGGGTGGTCGTGCACAACAAACACAAACATTCGGTGTTTGTCATTGATTTTCCGCTAAATTAATTTGGTGGTATTAAATTTCGTGCTATTTAGCCGTTATCGTATCCACCATATCACATAAGAATAAATAGATTTTACCTACGCTCTAATATTTATGCTATTTTGTACATATGAGATGCAGAAGTCTGTGACAATGATTTTGTTCCTATATTTAGGGCATACTGCAAGCTTATCCAAAGAATACCTATAAATCGTGTTTAAATGGGTAGCTACAATATTCCAATTAATTTTGTCTGAAGGTGGCTTTGAAAAGGCAGCAAGCCGCGGAAGACAAGATTGCTTTACATCTGGCATCGGTAGAGAGTGGAACGGCGTTGGAAGCTCTACCGCCGGGCCGGATCTACGGGATGCGAGTAACTGGCCCGTGTCCCAGCCCTGGCCCGGAACCTGACTCTGCTGTTGACGATCATACTGTAAGCTTTCAAACCGTTGAGCCTTTAATGCTAAGGATACATGACGACACTAGACACTCAGTGTACCTATCTCAGTTTATCAACACCGCCACTAGCCACTACAACTGTAACAAGTTGTCGCGGTGGTGGATACGATGGTCTAGTCTCGTCGTGTAACCTTAGCATTACCTACACAGTAATGCGTAGATAGTACCGTTTCCATCTGATGCATTTTATGTTTTTTTTTTCAACAGCCGATACATATTGACAGCGAAACGAGCGATTCCCTACCAGATTGCTGCAACACTTCCCCTGATTCTGCTATCAACTCTTCAACGATTCCTTCTTCACGGTATGAGTTTGGAGAATTTTGTTCAACAAACTTATGCGTTTACAATTCCTTCATCACGAGCAATTACAACAAAAAAAAAATTGTTAAAAAAACTGTCAGTTTGCTATTGGCATCTTCTTTTATCTCCAAAAAAGATTACAATCTTCAAAGGGGTGTTCTGACTCACAAACAGGATGGATTATAGAACTATACATTCTTGACGAATGATTATTACAATAGGTATTATAATTTGATTATTTTGATTGCCAGGGTGGGCGAGGAAGGTTCAGAGGGTGAAAGCACCGTGAGCACCGCCGGGCTAGAGATGTTACGGAAATTGTTCCCCGGCAAGAAGCGGTCTGTCCTTGAACTAGTCCTGCGCCGTTGCAACCACGATCTCCTTCGCGCCGTTGAACACTTCAACGCTACGCACGTAAGTTACCCAACTTACGTGCGGGCGTGCCTTACCGAGGTACTTGAGGTACCTATTCTCGAATTACAGGACATCTGAACAAAAGTGGCATATAAGCGTAGCATATACATAGATGCATACAATACCAAAGGCATCGCTCGCACGTTGCTGACCTGAAGGGGAGTGGGATAGAGCAGAGGAAGGGAGGAGTTTGGGGCTCGTTAAGTGTTCGGCTCTCTTATGCTGATACTATTTCATGCCGATCATCTGAGAGAGGGTGGTACTTGCCCGGTCAAGCCAGCCCGCATATGAGCTACAGTCAATTAGCCACAGCTTGGCTCTACCACCGACTTATAATAAAATTCCTTGCAGACCCAACGAGACAAGTTACCGGGAAGCAATTCAAGTATCTTCGAGGCATCAGTATCGAGTTCCGCAGAGATTGAATCGAGGTGGTCAGCTTTTCGTCCAGTGGGGCCGCGGGCGCCGATACTGCCCGCGCTGGTGATGGGGCGAGTGTGCGGCTCCGAGTGGCTGGTGCCTCTGCCCGCGCTGCCGGCGCTCTCGGGGCCTTTACTCCTGCCTCTACAACACCCACATGCACCCCAAGCTCCTTGCAACCCCTGTTCTCCTGATTGCCGACAATGCAATCGTCATTAGCATGACTCGTTTCGTTATTGGTTGAATGATGAGCACCTATGTTCATGCAATTTGTTTTGTAATTCTACTACGAAATACCTAGCTATTTTATATGGTTCTCATACTTATGTACCCATTCTGTTGTCTACTATATCAGTTTCTATTGATGTACTAACAATGAATCAAAATAAGTAGTATTTTTGTCTCGTAGGTTTTATCTAATCAATTGCTATAATTTACTGTACCTACATAATGCCAAAGATTAAATTGATAAGCTGTAAGTTACTTGTCTATTTTTTATGTTAACTTACCTATTAAACTATACGTTGAATATATTTATTTTATTTATTAGCACCCTTGGAGCATCCAAACGTTAGCACCCTATCATGCTGCGTTTTCAAAGAAGAAACAAAGGGGATAGATAAATCCGATGAGTGTAGGTAATGAATTAGCCAAACATTGTGAAGACCCTCGTGCTTGCGGCTATTATGTCTGACAATAACAAATTCATGGCACACTTCCAAATTAATATAAACGTGACTAACCAAATAAGTCTCTGTATCTAAACAAGTTGTTAGATAGGTACCAAAGTATATTTAAATTCTATGTCTAAGTTGGCCAAAAATCAAGAATATTACTAGACCCGGTTACTTTCATAGATGTTAACGATAGGTCCACCTAGTCAGATAGGTATATTTCATTTCAAGAACTTTCGGTAGGTATTTGGTAAAATATACACCAGGTTAACGTCCTTCAACAAATTAATTCAAGTTATTAACATACAATGAAATGGCAGCGAGTCGGCGGCGGTCCTAATGGATAGTTTTTCTTTCGGAATTGATCAATGTATAGGTAAATTGTTTAGCCTAATAGCAAACCATTCGCTTACCATGATCTGCGTATACCTAGCTACAGTTTTTGTTCTCCTTCATGTCATTTGCGACATAAACTATCTTGTAAGAACGTTTTTCACAGTGCTAAGTAGTCGTTTATATCAGCAGAAATATTCTTTGAACGAAACGACTTCAATATACGGTGAGCTGTTGACCTTTGTATTTTACTTGCTGTAGTTACTTTATGCAGTTGAGTATCTCCTACCATTTTTTTCACTATAACCAAACCTTAATAAATATTTCTAAAATACATGCATTAGTTACATGCATAGTCGAAGTTTCTTCTTCTTGTTAAGTAGTGTTTATAACATTGTCCTACAATGTCTTACCTCTATTTTCTTCGGTATTTCTTATTATTTTTAGATACTATTGCATGCATTTTAAATTTCCAGGCATTTGCAGCTTTCTAAACTGCAACATCACATTCAATAACATCAGAATGGCAAGACTCCTTCGCGATCTTGATTTCGCGAGGTATCATTTCTATGAAAGAACAGGGATATACCGTCGCAGTAGGGAGTTGAATATCAAATCATTACAAGGATGTACTTTCACAGTAACTCTTGGTCGAATACCGCTATTTCGACCTTATAAAATCAACACCAAGGTACTTACCTACAAACATTTTAAGAAACACTTTTTGTTATAGACTTTGCGCTGCTTAGGTAGGTATATGTTATAGCTGCCAAAAGTAGTAGGTAGGTACTAGTTAAAAATGTTTTTTCCTTAAGTCAGAAGAAAGAAGAACAGTCGAAAACATATGTATTAACGTCAATGATTCGGTATGAATTGAGTTCCTCAAGTAAATTTATTTTTTTCAGCTCATTTTCTGGGACGATCGCTCCTTGTTTTTAGAACACGAAGTAATTACGATATTTGATGGTCAAGTGCGGTGTCTTCTGTTATCCCGCCAACACGCTGTAGGTCTGCACGGACATTCGTCCGCAGCACTTCTGACCGGCCTTCCCGGCTTCAACGTGAAACCAGATTGTCCTGAATACATAACACATTGGTTACAAAGTATGCAAGTATCTAGTACTAAGTTAAAGAAAGATTTATAAATAAAATTCAAAATTTATAATGTCTTGTCATTTTTGGTCCTCATAAATTACCTACTAAGTAGTTGAATAGTAGTTGTCGTCCGAAAATTACCTCTGGTCAAAAGGACGATACGGAAAAATATAAGTAAATAGGTAGCAAATGAATATCGCAGAGATGGTCTACACATAGTTGTTGTACTACATCAGTTGAACTTACCTAAAGATGGAAATGCATCTTACTTCATCCTATTGTGGTCACATGAGAAATGGTCATTGGTCAACAACTCGGTTGAAACCGTGGTCATAAAACTGCGTAAGTGCCCCGTACCATGAAGCGACAATGTCAAGGCATTATTATAATTGTAAATATCAAAGTTGTTTGATATAACAGTAACATTATTTCCGTCTCGTTTCAATACATGGCTGTGGTATAAGTAAAACAAGGACAAGTGTAACTTGGATGTTGCCTTTTTTAATCCGATAACCTGCAGTATCATACTATACTTACTGTGTGCGTCCATGAAGTTAGTGATGTTTTATATATAGACTAGACTGACCCTATAGTCATTAAGGTTCTTGTTGTTAAAACTTAATAACTGCGTTGCTTTTTATTTTATAGCCATGTATTGTTTAATAGTGTCGATAATAGCGTTAGCTTACGTGTTTTGGGATGTTAATTATTTCCTAAGAATAGCTTTCACCATCGGAATTGGGAGATTGTTTCACAAGAAGTGTGGTGTTAATGATACTACAACCATTTACGGTAAGTTCTGTTGTATTATAACCTACTTAAGTCTCTGTTTAGGTGTGCTACACACCTAATCTGAGTGATTATTAATCATTATTGTGTAGAAAAATAATAATACTTATCTTTGAACTAGCATCTATGTGGAAAATAATTTAGCCCGGTGCGGGTTTGATAGGTGTCACCTACTTAGCAATTAAAAGAATATTAACAAAGTGTTATTTCTTAGCAGTAAACGACTGTTAACAGTACCAATATCAAGCAATTGGTAATTGTAACGGTCTGTTAGAGTTTTGGTGAATACTAAATAAGTAGGTACATTAGTATCCTGTAGGTAAGTACATATTTTTAGAACTGCTGTGTTGATGAACTCGCCCTTAATTACATATCTAGCATCTGACTTGCAGTACCTAAGTGACTCTAATGCAACAAATTCGTTATGTTATTCCAGGATTCTGCACCACGCAAGACGTGGACATCTTTCTCCGGCACATGAACAATGCCCGCTACGTACGGGAGCTGGACTTCGCCAGGTTCCACTTCTACGACCGCACTGGGATCTACACTAACATCAAGGCGGTGGACGGCCACGCGTTACAAGGAGCCTCCAGCATCCGCTACAGAAGGACCATACCCATATTTACAGCTTATAAAGTTGAAACTAAGGTAATTTTTATTGCGGGGTCATTTTTGTTTGCGAGTAAATTAGGTACCTAGTATAGAAGCATTAATTCCGGTAATTTCGTAACAGCTCTGATTCTAAATTCAAGATAAGTAACTTGAAATGTGGATATTAGTAAGTTTGTTTATTAAATTGATGCACTTCATTGCATCACTTGAATCAGCTTGATAATACAGCGAGGAAATACAGCCAGCATTCTTGCCACCATCCCACGCCGACGTGATTTGCACATTGATGATTTGTATGATTAGGGGTAGGTTTTCTATTTATGTTTTAAACTTATTTTGTAAAATAAATTCGTTTAGGTATTTATTAGCTTGTAGGTTAAAGGTAACACACGAAGAATTAAATTAATGCCGGCTTCGTTCGATAACCTTTATGAAACCTTGAATACAAAGTTTATCCTATGATATAGGTATATTCCATTAGGTAATGATCGACTAATCAAACGATGACGATGTAATTAATTAGCAGGTAGGTGTGAAGTACCTGCAAATTCAATGCAGATTTTAATATTCATGGACGACGGTTGTTTTTTTTCTTGAGGGACGTCGCATCACTTACCGAATAAGTGGCTCAACTTTTGTTGGCAAAATCAGGCATTTTAAACGTTAAATGTAATTTTAATGAAGTACAGTAGTCTCACTATTCCGGCACTGCAATACCTAATCCGGTACGTCCAATAATCCGGCAACCTCCGCCCGCACCTCCCTCCCGCTCCGCGTTTGGATGAAGTATTATTTTAAGACTAATATGTTAATTGTAACCGTGCGTTTCCACTGCGCAATAACATGTTGTCACAACATATGTTTGTCTCTATTTAATGACAGCAAAAAAATTGAGACAGCAATATGTTGTGTCAACATGTTTTTGTGCAGTGGAAACGCGCGGTAAGATATGTCACTGTTATAAAAAACAGTACATGAATACAAATTAATGTTATGTATTCTCTTTATGAACGGCACCCCCTAGTTTTTAATAGTGTCAGATAAGTGAAACTCTAGTTTTGTTGACAAAGAATACATCGCTAACATAATAATTATTATTGTTACAGCTGATATACTGGGAAGATAAAACTCTGTTCATTGAGCAGAAGTTCATCACGTTGAATGATGGCTTCGTGCGCGCCGTGGTGATGTCCCGACAGAACCTCGTCAACGTCGACGTGGAAACACTCTTCAAAGGTATCCCAGGAGCCGATCAAAAACCGGAATGCCCGGAAGAAATCAAACACTGGCTTCAGGCTATTGAAGTTTCTAGTGCCAGGCTAAGGAAAAAGGATTAATTTTATATTCTGTCATTTGCATCTACTCGGTGATATAAAACTTAGATAATAAGATATGTAGGGAAGAGGGTAAAATTATAAAGTTACTTGAATAAAACTTATTGATTAATTAACAGAATCAGAATATTTTTATTCGAAAACCACTAACAGTATCCGCTTGAAGCAGTGGTTCGAGCCTAGGCTAGGGCTGCCACGTCATTGGGTGGTTATGGGCTCGATTCCCAACAAAAACAAATTTTGGAAACGGCCTTTCCATAATTTGCGCTGGTTTGGGTGTCACTGGGATCGCCTCCTCCATTCATTCTGCGTAGTTACGCATAGTAAAAGCGTTGCTTACATTGAGACCATGCAGGTGGTGTGTAAGTCAGGCGATATTTTTATTTATTTAATACTGAATTGCCAAAAATGTCCTAAAACGATATGAAAGACTACCACCAATTTGGAATATGCTATTCCTAGGAAAGCAAGTTATGATGGACTTACACTGGCATTACAAATCACTTTTGTTCCTAGATATTCTTGTTAAAACCATTGTGACTGAATAAGATCTTTACAAATTTGGCGGTTTGAAAAGAAAAGACCTGATTGCATTTAATAATATGTTTGTAAGTTAAAACAGGGTACTTTTAAGGTCAAAGACGAGAGTTTTGTGAACTACTTAATATATTTTTTTATTAATTTACATCGCTTATCGCATACTGTATCACCGAGTTATGTAGAGTCTCATTTTAATTTCTTAAATCGATATTTATTTGTGTACTCATTTAGATAAATAAAGGTTGCGGCTTTGATTTCATCATTACTTTTTTATCACTAAAACTTTTCAATAAAACAGATGGTGAAAAAGTAAAGATAAATAAACATAGAGATGTATCGTATTACGCGTCGGCGGAGCGCGGGGCACTCTACCGCTCGTCACCGCGCCGGGTAATGTTACTGTTTACACAACTTGCACATTATGAACACGAATTTGGGGATTTGTGACCAGGCATCTATCCTGAATTAACAGCAAGCGATTTCAGTGGGTACTTATTAATCAAAATATGTGCAGTAGGGGAGACACATTTTCTGTTTGAAAAGACTCGAAAAATATGTTTTAATAATTTCAATAGTTAGTCTTCAAAATGCAGTTTTAGTTATCAACACTTATTAGTTCAGTTTCATCTATTTAAGTGTTAGTCTTTTTTTTATTTGAATAGTGCCTACATAACTATAATATATCAAGAAGGAGTTAAAAGTTTTGTTTTGACTTGAGTTATTTTAATTTTGGGGATGTTGCCAGTCGGTAGTATTTTCTATTTTAACTACACTGAACTGCAAAGAAAAAGGGTCGGTTAGAAATCTTCAATATCTTCAATCGCATTTTTATTAATTTTACATTTAGTAAAAATAAAAAGCTTGAATTCACATTTTTTATTTTCATTTAAGCACATTAAAATATTCTTTAATTTAGTCTTTATTTCATAAAGCTAGGTCAGGTACTTTTGAAGATATTGAAGATTTTCTAACCGACCCTTTTGCTGTGCGGTCCAGTGTAGTTTACCAATGCCACCTTTGAAACCGTCATGATATGCCAAATGCAAAATTTAAGAATAACATAGTGTTACTTATCTACGTAAAATGTAAAAGGATAAATGAATCATGATTCGATTAATGTTATTGTTGGAAACTGTGTCGGCAGGCGTGCTTTTCTTGTGAAGTAGCTGAGGTTTTTTCTGGCGATCCTTAATTAGCCGTCGGCGGCGGCGGCAAGGAAGAGCGACCACACACACTTTGGAGAGCGATTAACTAGTCTTAATTTTTGCTCTTTACACATACACTGGCTTCATTTCTCAATTTAGTTTATACTATAAGGCACCTGACTTTTAGTAACTTTTGGTTATATGAAATTAATGGAACGAACTGTACATCTAACACCTCATTGAGTAATAATAATATCTGTGCTACTCTCATAACAGGATCCTGGACCTCGAATCTCTTAACAATAATTGTCCATTGCGAATACCATACCATACTGGTCTCTAATACCTATTATCGTCGTGAACTATTCATCGTAAATAGCAAATTCATGGCGGTTGGAATTTTGTCGGCCAGAGTACTACTAACAGATGCCGACAATAATATCATGTCGATCGCCATTGAATAATTCCCCAAGAGTAGAGACCAGTGGTTTCATAATTGATAATTGTTAAGAGACTCGAGGCCCTGGTTACATCTATAATTTTGTAAGGTCAGTAAAATAAAATCATATATTAGATAAAATTTTATCTACTGCCAATTTGTCTTCAAGAAAATAAAGTGTCAAGATAAATCACGCATGGTACAATCGGAGGTGGCGCTAACCGCGTGTGTCTTGTCGCCTAACAATAACAAAATATCCATTAGCTTTAGTGGTTTGTGTTTTGTGCAGGCCCGTCAGAATATAAAATGATCCATTTTATTTTGTTTAATGTGCCTACTATTTAATATCAAGCAGTATTTACTTCTATCTTTTTTCGTATGTAATTACAACAGCTATTTGTTACGACTACAAAATTACGGCTTACTATAATTTACTTGAAACAATTTATCGCAGTAAACAAATTAATGTGATGACAGTAAATAGCAGTCTTATCACGATATGCCTTTTTGAATACGTTATGTTGTGAGTATAAAGAATGGCCTTTAACGATTAGGTACTGCTTATATATGCAACATCATTTTCTGTAATACAACAAGATAGCCACGTAGGAATATACCGAGCAGGGGTTCCTTATATTTTAATAAGATCTGCACGACGGGTAACCATGGGTTAACACAAAGGAATTATATTCTTACCCCCAAATTTATAGATATTTTAAGCCCGTTTACAATGGTTTTAAAAAAATATATAGGAAGAAAATTGATTTGTAAAGCCCAGTGTGAGGCCATCATATAACTTTCTAATAATTTGGGGTTTGTTTTCAACTGTAGTTAGGACAGGTGAAAACTTAAAAAATAACTGTTCAGTACTTTCCACGATTAGCCTGAACGACAGAGAGCGCTCTCAGTAATAAAACTAATAGCGAGCTAGGTAGTTAGTAACTGTGCTAATAAATTCATAGGGGTGACGTGACGTGTTGAACTTAGAATAGAAGTATTAATAAAATATGTATAAAGATTGATCGTCTACCTGTAAATATTTCTGTAAAGGTACACAAACACTTCTGAATATTTTTGTCAATTATCTTAAGGAATCCTAATACAAACTCATTAACTCGTGTAATGAAATATAGGACTAATACCAGATATAAATATATTTCCAGTCTGAAAATCATTCCACAATCGAGCGTTTCCTTTATCGCAATGTTGTTGCTAACAACTTTAAAACCTCTAGAGCTTTTATTGCTGACTCTCATCAATAAGTACTTGATAACATCGTATTGTATCACTTTTTTATCGAACAAACCATTATCGTTCGTTACATCAAAAACTTTTATCTACATAATCCCTGACGATGAAAATCTAGTGGAGCAACTACTAAAAGTATCTGAAATGGGATGTTCAGATTATATAGTCCATATGAGAGAACCACAAAAATTTATGACTGCATTTGAGAAGGTAAAACATTTAGGGAATACAAGACGGAGCGATAGAAAAGTAATTATATTGCCGTATGATGACTGTGATGAAATAAGTATAGCTTCACAGATATTTTCCATGAAGGAAAGCAGTTTTGTGGCAAACATTTTGGTGGCTGTAATGTCTAATAATTCTGGCTGTATATCATACGATCTATACACGCACAAATTTGTTGGTCCTGATGACGAGGTCAACCAACCGCTTTATTTAGATAAATGGAATTCTTGCACGGAGGAATTTGTTACGGGTGTGAATTTGTTCCCTCATGATATGACAAACATGTATGGTAAAACCTTGAAAGTGGCTACCTTTCTATATAAGCCCTATATTTTGCTAGATATAGACACTGCTGTTGAACCACTAGGCAGAGATGGATTGGAAATGAGGATAGTCGATGAATTTTGCAGGTGAGCTTCTAATAACTCTTTCAAAATGTCTATATTTTTGCCTAGAATAAATTTTATATTATTAAATGCTATTAAACGCAGGTGGGTAAATTGTACTGTGGAAATTATAAGAGAAGATAAACATCAGTGGGGTGAAATATATGCAAATGAAAGCGGCGGTATTGGAATCATTGGTAGTGTCATTGAAGATCGAGCTGATCTCGGAATGGGTACGTTGTAACTTTATATTGAGACAAAATATTATTATGAGATTAGTGTAGGTAATCGCATAAGTTGATTTTTCAGGTGCACTCTATTCTTGGTATGAAGAATATAGAGTTTTGGATTTTTCGACACCTTGTGTAAGAGCTGCTGTATCTTGTATCGCGCCATCACCAAGGTAATTCACTGCTATAGTTGCATTTAAAAGTAGCTTTATACAACATGTAGATTGTCAGTTTTACCCATCGGTTTCACCTGTTTGTAGGTTATTGTCAAGCTGGGAGATGCCATTAATGCCCTTCACATGGTACATGTGGTTTGCGGTGTTCGTCACATTCATTTATGCGTCAATTGGTCTCGTTATAGCACAGGGATGTTCAACCAATCGGATATTATTAACAGTGTTGGGGATGATGATTGCGCAGGTACTAATAAAATTAAGGATTTTATAATGTTACTGAAGTATATTTTTCAGAAGACACTGGATTAACAACGATCATTGAGTTATATCTATCAGTGCAACTGCAATTGGTGGAGCTTAATTAAATGCATATTCGCATTAAATTCAGTTCATTCACTAATAAATAACTTAGTTTTCCACCCCCTACAAATGGACTGAAAACACCATTAGCAATATGTGCATGCACTAAAGTACACCTCTGCCTACCTCCTTCTTCTTGTTTATAAAAAAAATATTCCAGTCCCAATTTAACCCCGGCGGCACGTGGAAGATTCGCAGCATCACCGGCTGGCTGCTCGCAGCGGGGTTGCTCCTAGCCAGCGCCTACAGTGCAGGGCTTGCTGCCACCTTTACTGTACCCAGATATGAGCCTTCTATCGATACAGTTGAAGACATACTGAACAGAAAACTAGAATGGGGTGCTACGCATGATGCATGGATATTCTCGCTCAGCATGTCAAATGAGGTAAAATGTACAACACAAATGGCTGCGGGACTAAAAATACCACATATTGTCAGAGAAATATTTTTTTCTGATTTTCTAGCAGAATCCTTAGCAATTCTGCAAAATTTATGTAAAGTGGTCACAACTTTTTACATCATTCGTGACGTTCGTTTACAACCCGTGATTACACTACTTATATACCTACTCACCTGAAATATTTGAGTGAACTGAAATATTTGAACACCTATTTTAATATTATTTCAGCCATCGATCAAACAACTCGTGAGCCAATTTAGGACTTATTCATTTGATGAATTAAAGGCAAAAAGTTTTACACGAAGCATGGCTTTCAGTGTTGAGAAACTGCCAGCAGGTGATTTCAATTCCTAAGTAAAAACAAATGCAGTATTATGAAAAGCAGTCTAATAACAGGGCATACCTCTTCAGGAACATACGCCATAGGAGAGTACATAACAAGGGAAGCGGTTTTAAATATGACGCTTATGTTGGAGGACTTTTACTACGAGCAGTGTGTGGCGATGATGCGGAAGAGCTCTCCTTACACGCAGAAAGTCAGCGAGCTAGTCGGCAGACTCCATCAGTCCGGACTGCTGCTGGCTTGGGAGACACAGGTTCGACGGAAAGGTTGCAAGTGTTGCACCGACCAACTAACAGAAGTTATGAGGAACATAGTTCTTACTCTCTACTTCGAAATGTAGTTGTCTATATTTCACTTTTTCTTTTGTCGTATGTTTGGTGGCTAACCGGATGTCAGAGTTGTTAAAACCACCCGAAAGCCGCTGACATGACATGGCTGACATGGTTACTAAATACACAGTCATCTACACCGACTCTTATATTGTAATAATTTAATTTGTATGTGATTATGTTCCAGTTTTAATTTCGAGATTTTCCTACCTTACGGTTTCTTACAGGTGGCGTTAAAGCATTTAGATTACAAAATACAACGTGAAGTTAAATTATCGAGATCTAAAAACGACGTTGGAATTACCAAAGCCTTGAATTTAGGAAATGTAATTGTAAGTACAGTATATGAAAAAAACAACAAAAAATATTGCTCGCTTACTCATGCATTACCACCATGAGAAAGACAGTACCTAGATGGATAGGTACATTTAGTTTAACCATGTTTAATTTGTGTTGATATTAATCAACAGCACCAAGTAATATAGGTATAAAACATTTTTCATCACTCATACGCGGAAAGTAGGTTTGAAGTTGCCTATAGAGCCGACAGAAGGTGATACTTTTTAGGTCGGGCAAAATCGTATTTCTGGATATACGATTTTGCCCGCTGTCAACGATTCTGTCAAATTATAAAAAATACGAGTTCTATTTTCACATTTCTATTGAACCATGTTCCAACCAAAGAGAATGTAATAGTTCCAACCTTCTTACAGCCACTCAGTTACAGCGCGATGTAAAATTGAAATAACATAAAGTTAAGTATTAATTAAAGAATATATTTTTTTAATGACTTTATTATAATTTACTTTCAACTATTTCTTTAAAATAACATAGATTTGGGCAAAAGAATTTTTCCCTAAATCAATCACAAATCGTTCCTCCTCCGGATCTACATATAATCACAGACTAAAATATTTTATAATGTTTGAAAAAGTACTGGCCTTTAAAAAAAACAAAGTGATAGTGTCAAAATATCAATAAGTAAAATACACAATCTACGTCAGTATACATGTGTGTGTATGTGTAGTTGTTCACTCATTTTTTCTTTAGCTACTTAATTAATATTTTATTTTTACTATCCTTGTATTCGTAATGAAAAGCACAGTGTTTACCTCGGGTTAAAGTAACTTATTATTGGTCCTTCGAACTTTTAGCGCCCTGGCTACGCTCGGGCGCTAAACCCCGTCTCGGGACCAGTTAATAAGTTACTTTTCCCCTCGGATAACAATGTACTTACTATTTAATCATTAACCTTCTTTACAGGGAATATTCTTCTTATACGCTATTGGAGTTACAATGTCATTTATGCTTTTTATTGGAGAAATTTTGCTTCATTATTATAAAAATAAACTTACTTACATACAGTACTCATAATTATGTTTTATATTCTTAGTATGGATTTTTTTTTATTTTCATTACGAATAGCTAAATATATGCAGTCAGTAAAATAAGTAGCTTAATATTGATGTCTGCCTAATAACGCAAACAGCTATGATCTTAGATGGCCATTAGGTTAAACGCTTTCGGTGTTATTACAAAAAAGTTAAAGCCGTTTTGTAACGTCTATAATCCGACCTTTAGTGACGCAAATAAGCGAATAACTATTAGGTATTATGTAGTATGTGCCTACGGGAAAAGTTCTAAAGAAATTAATAATTCGCTTTAACCACTTGAATGAAAGAGTTTCGTTTTTTCAGTTAGGTATAATTAGCTATTCTTATTTAATCGTAGACGTATTAAGTTAAAATAGTACTACCTATATAGATTAATATTAGTATTCACTGCTGACCACACGGCGCCCCACAATGCAAGCGAGGGGTCGTTAGCGTTGACTTATTCCGAACAACACAATCCGTTCCCAAAAATGGGGTCCGTTTTGTTAGGAATGAAGATAAAAAAGAACATTTTGGTTCCCTACTCCTAAATCTCTACACGTCATTCCTCCCTACCCATTAGTAGCTAACTTCCTAACTATCTTATTTTCCGAGTCGTTGATCCTTGTATATAGCCTGTTAAATACCTTAAATAGGTATAAAATTTACTTTAAAAAGTGTCATAACAACGAAAAAGTTAAAGCAGTTTTTTCACTATTTTTATGATGGCAATCGATGTCAAGTAGGGAAGCGACCAACATGCTAATAATAATCGCCTAACGAGACTACTCCTCACAAAGTCCAATTAGTCGATTATTAGTATGAACACAATTTCGTGTAGAATGGACGCGGACAGTGCTCTCATGAAGCACTGGACGAGAGCGCACGTAGCTGTCGCACGTCCCTTATAACCCTTATACCGTCCGTAGACTTGTTTTATATATTTAGTTTGTTTTGTGCTACCTTAATATGGATCTTTCCGAAATAAACGATTTATTATTATTATTATTTTGTATCTCGTTAAAACCACTCGGGCTATACCCGGACCTTTGGAAGGCTTGCGTGGGGACATGGGTGCAACACGTAGAGGCCCCTTGAGAAAAGTTTGATGTTATGTAAGGCACCTGCTGGGGTCAACCGCTGCAGATGATAAGACAAATACAACAGCTTGACCCCAGCAGATGCAGGAGCTATTGCAAATCTGTGGAAAGAAAAGTTGGGTCTATTGCATGAGGTTTGGATGGACTGGGGATTGGGCTATGGGATGGGTTCGGACACCTGCCATAATCAGTGTATAACTAATTATCGTTGGCAGGTGGTGACTTGCCGCTCACTAGGTGGGCCCCTAAAATTGCCATCGTAAAGACGGCTAGGGGCAACACTGGTGTGGGCGGCTCAGGGGTGTAGAGAGGTGTGCTGCGCTTTCTCCGAAGTTACTCGCGGCGTTATGCCCTTTAACACTTCCACCCCTGGAGCATATAGCTCTCACGACCCCTCTCTGGACAGCCAACTAAGGCAAGCCAGAGCTGGGAGTCCTGCGGGTCCCGTCGGTTTCCACTCGGCCGGCGAAGACACGCCGAGGTGGGGGCCCTGACCGACTCTCTGGGGTACTCGGGTCCGTGGTGTCGCTACTCACCAACAGCTCGCCACAAGCTGCCCTGCGGGCTTATTATTATTATTATTATTAGTTTGATTCATAAGCGTTTTTGTTGAATTTACCAATAAAATAGTATTTGCATAGAACTTTTGAAATTAATCTACAAAAAATTTTACTGACTCATATATTTTAATTATTGTATCTCGAACTATCTAGCATGATAGCTCGATTGATCATAACAATCAACAGATAAGTAACTGCTAGATAATTTACGATTAAATACTTTCGGTATAATACAATTTTTATAATGTTACCTATTTGTAATATTCACTATTCTTACAAAATGGACGTGTAGTTAGATTATGTGTGTATAAAAGAAAGTGACATTTTTAATGGACCCACTAGCGATTTAGTCATATCGATTAGAAACGTATAGTCGAATTTGTTAGTGAGAGGCCCACACTAACGTTGAGTGAGTGTGTGTATGTGTCACGAGTCACGACGATGCATGTGTGTGTTAGAGCGGTGCCGAGTTCCGTGTCGTCTCGCTCGCTCGCCTCCATCTGTGGCGCGGGCGGGAAAATGGATCAATAATCTTTCTTGTTTAGTTGCTGTTGGTTAGTTTCGCTGTCGTTCGTGGGTTTCTGTGCTCCGAAGCGTAGGACGTTTTTAATAATCTTACCTTCATTTTGTGAAATAAATTAACGTTAAATTAATTGCTACAATTTCCAATGAGATAATATGGCATCGTATCTAATAATATGCCTTGCGTTTGCCTTCGCCTTCACAACTTCAGCAGAATTTGTTTGGAAACACCATAATAACGAGGAACTACCTCTTGTGTTGGAAGAAGTTCGTGAAAAATGTCCAAATATTACGAGGGTTTACGCATTGACCGAACCGTCAGTTCTTGGGGTTCCTTTATATGTTATAGAATTATCTGATACGCCAGGATTCCATCAGCCCTGTAAGTAAAATTTAATTTAATTACGTAGGTGGATACTATTTGACCTTTTACCTTCTATTTTTTTTTATTGATACAGACAAACCTGAAGTGAAATATGTGGGAAACATCCACGGAAACGAGGTTCTTGGTCGCGAGTTGTTGCTGGGCCTGGCTCATTATTTGTGCGACCAGTATAATAGCCATGACCGCCGAATCAGAGCTCTTATTCACTCCACTAGAATCCATTTGCTACCGTCGATGAATCCGGATGGATGGCAATTATCTACGCAGACTGTAAGTAAGAGCACAAAGATGGGTCTATAAAATTATTATTCATACATACCAAGGCTAGGATACAGGGTGGGTGCAACTGCCCCTCCCCCCTGACTCATGACCAAAGTTCTTTTTGACGAATTTCAAATTTTTACAACAATCGCAAAATAAAGAAAAAAAAAAATTGTTTAGTGTACATACTTTGAACTAATTTGAGGTAAATTGTAAGTCGCACTAAGAGTGGACTGTAAGGGCAGGGCAGTAGGTAAATTACAATGACATGTTACTTGCAGGGTGGACAAGATTACTTGATAGGCCGTAATAATAATCACTCCGTGGATCTGAATAGGAACTTCCCTGACTTGGACGCTATCACCTTTGAGTTTGAACGGCAGGGTGTCAGTCATAATAATCATTTGTTGAAGGATTTGACCCGTCTTGCTGCCCCGGTAAGTTATCCTAATATAATTCTTAACAATTATTTCAAAGGAGGATGGCTGAAGCCATACCTATCAGATAATGCCGGCATAGGCCTCGTTAGTCCTCGTCCTGGGGGCGTTACTACGTTTCTCATTGATTTCGACATTTCTTACGAACGAAAATTGTTTGACGTCTTCGTCGTCGTCGAATCTAAACGTTAAACAATTTTTGTTCGTAAGAAATGTCGGAATCAATGAGAAACGTAGTAGGACTACGCGATTTTCGTCCGCAATATCGTTTTCGTTTGTAAGCGAGTAGGCGCCCTGATTGGCATTGCTCGCACGAAAACTTCGTATGAACTCCATACAAATCTAGTTTGTATGAACTCCAATTTGTACAGAGTTCGTACAGTTAGCGACATAAGTCTCTTAACATTCTCAGCTTTTCAAAACGCTTTCACACTTTTCCACCTATGTTTGTAAAATGCAGAGTATGACCGGTTTGAAAAAATTAGAATATTCAGCGACGCATCTCATTGTCTGTACAAATTGGAGTTCGTACGAGCTAGATTTTTTAGGAGTTTCTCACGAACTGTTCATGCGAGCGATGCCAATGAGGACGAGCCTCACACTGGTCCAAATTTGGACCTACATTAGATAAGTTTTTAACATCGTAGTTATCTCACAATTCTTGAGGTGCTAGAATTGACCAGTTCTCTCCTCAAGAAGAACAAATAAGTATTATTTATTGGCTTTTTATTGAAATAATATAAAATTTACTTGTAGTTGGAACCAGAGACGCGATCTGTGATGCGCTGGATCATGTCCGTGCCGTTCGTACTTAGTGCTGCTATGCACGGCGGAGACCTAGTAGCCAATTACCCTTACGATGAGAGCAGGAGCGGAGCCCCGGTGTCCGAGTACTCTGCTAGCCCTGATGACGACACATTCAGGTAATAATATATTTCTAATTAGCATGAGATACGATAAGGTTATTTGTACAATTACCATGTCACTTCCATATAATGCCTCGACAGACGACGATAATTAATAATCCTAGATAATTAAGATAGCCGTGGACTCTTGATACCTTATGATGCACATGTATTGACCCTTGGGTCCTCTGCTATTTTTTCCAGTCGATTTGCACTGGTCTGATCGTTAATATTATCTTTGTGAACTCTTCATCGTAAATTGTAATTTCTTGGCGGTCAATATTTTCAGCCATCTGTTAGCAGTCCTCTGGCCGACAACATGTAACATCAGTGGATTTCATTTACTAAAAAATTTGCAGAGCTGGGACCCTGGAGTTTCTATTTGCATATATTTCAATGGTCATGTTTCAGCAGATGTCTGCTGAACAAGGGCAAGTGCCTAAGATCTGAAGAAGCTTATAGGGTAAATGTTCCATTTCCTTCCCAGGGAATTAGCCATGACATATGCATCCGCACACGCCGACATGGCATCAGCGACGCGGCGCGGGTGCCACACCACCAACTCCGACGACTCCGCCACTTACAACTTCGGGAAGCAAGGCGGTGTCACTAATGGTGCAGCCTGGTATAGCTTGAAAGGAGGTAGGAACTTTAACCAACTCCTAATGTTCTTTTAAATTATTTGTGCGTTCCAAGACAAATTAGCTTTGCGTCGGGACTTGCAGAAGGTAAAATTTCGGCGTCCTCGTTTGACTGGTATGTCGTGACTAGTGGCAGTATAGGGGCCTAAGTTTAATGCCTTAAGCTTCTTTATGACGGCATGTATGAATGTGTCAAAGTTGCATTGGTAGTGTTTGATGTGCATTGAATATCACTATCAAAACAATGTCCTAATGAAGTAATAATAAAGTGTCTAACAACCACCGTCTATTAGAGAATGGATCACATTAAGATTGCAATTGGATCGAAAAATAGAAGATCGAATTCAATAGTGAGCCTTGAGGTACTCCAACTATTCCACTGTAAGATTAACTAAATTTAGCATAACGTGAGAAATTCTAAATGTCACATGAGACGATGACATTAAATTAACTACTAATATGAACTGATAACCTTGTCATTCATAATCTAGGAGGAAAATGTTGTCTTAAAATGATTATACATCTCGGAGCCTTTATCCAATTGCAAATAGCGTGTCTGTTGCTGACCTTTGTTGTTGACATAACAATCAATGGAGATACGTAGTTTTAGACTATCGACATAACATTAGGTCACCTATCTTGGAATTTCAGGACCGTATTGAAGATATAAATTTTGTCATTGGACGATGATTGGCGTATCATAAATTGAATCATTCGTATTAAAACATGTGTATAGGTGTTTTTGTCACATATAATAAAAAAAACAACGTAGGAAGTACGCGAAGCAGGAAGCATAAGCAATGGATCTCTTGTCTATACAGTTTATATGCTGGCATTTATATTTAACTGGCCATGAGACGCGGATGGCTTAGCAATGCTAATTTAAGCTGCATTGTCCGATGGTTTTTGATCTTAACATCGTACCGTAGCATGCGACACCTTTGTTGGTGGTTAAGTCATAAAACTAAATGAAGCAAGGTCAACCACAAACAGAATATTTTTGTATACTTTCTTACGTCAGTTGACATCCTTGTCGCTATTGATAGAATGCTAGAGCCTAGAGACTCGGAAAATAAGGAAGGGATTTCTTGCAGGTATGCAAGATTTTAACTACTTGGCGACAAATGCGTTTGAAGTTACCCTCGAGTTGGGTTGCGAGAAGTACCCAACTGCAAATCAACTCTCCAAGGAATGGGAGAGGAACCGAGACGCTCTGGTAGCATACTTGTGGAAGGCGCACATTGGCATCAAGGGGATTGTCAGTGACGACTCGGGATTCATACAGAACGCTGTTATTTCTGTGGTCAACATTACTGGGCCCGTGCCGGTGCCGATCCGACATGACGTCACTACAGGTAAGATTATTATCACTTGCCGAAAATGTGTAGTACAAAATATTTCTCACACCATACGCATACATATCACAGCCATACGAACATTGACCGATTTGGCAAGGGTTGACTCGCGTGGTGTAGACTCGCGTACTGTATGTACGAGTATGAGCGAATTGTAAGTTACTTTTTCATGTCATTTTTGCAAATTTATAGTGAAGTGGGCATTTAGGTACGTGTAAATATCACAGAGAAAAGTTGTTTTATACCTTCGCGAGCAAGGTCGTTGTCAACTATTGAAATAGACACGGCACTGTATTCTAAGATGAGAACGTACTACGCGAGAGGAAAATGTATTTTACATGAAACAGGGGTTACTTTGGTTGATGAAAGGTTGAAAAACCAGCAATAACATTAGCTCTTTGCGCTTATCGTGTGGAATAAAGAGGATTCTTTCATAATTCTGAACTTATTATAAAAAAACGTGTATTATGAAGGAACTTATAGTAGGTAATCTGTAGATAGGGAATATGTGATACAGAAGGGATAATTGTTTTATTGTCGTCTTCCGGGCCGCTAGGTCATCTTCACATAATTGTAGGTATATAGATGCTTAGAACAATGCAGTAATTAAGATAGAATGTTAAACGAACCCTATTGTTCGGTGCAAGAGAATTCATAGTTGTTTACATTCAGTCCAGTAAATTGAGACTGATGGGTATAACTAAGTGTTTCCTTGCGGCACCAACGTCTTGACTCATTTGACATCATTGTTTAACGTGCACTGTCTACGTTGTTAATTCGACGTTATTAGCTCGCTCCTTCTATGAGTAACTTAATTTGATTGTTCTTCTCAGGGATATGTGTTTCATTTATTTCATCGTTTGTTTTGCTGCACTAGGTATATGGGTAGTGAAACTATATTCAGACTTTCCTAATACAGTTATTAAGTGTGAACAATTTCGAATTTACTCAAATCAAGTTCAATTATTATGATTAAAAACAACTGGAAAAAAAGATTTAACATAGTGGTTTAGCACATCTGCTTTGAGAATCCAATAGTAATTTTATTTCTAAGTTTATTCGAGTATGAGAGAAAATGTCGTCAGTTTCCAATATAGGTACGGTAGGTATCTCGCGTGAACATTTAAATAAAGCTTAGTGTAATGTTATAATACCAGTTCGTAACTGTGTAAACAGGTTAATCGCCAGGTAGAATACAAAAGAGCAACATATACTTTGAATTGAAATGGAAAGTGCACGTGATGCAGAGTGAGATCCTGTTGTTTATTATTGGCATTAATTCTTATTTTTGAGTGCATTATAAAATGCACTCCTAATGGCAAGCAGCACCTTCACAACCTGTTTCTTTTTGCCTATGATTTGTCGGTCATTAGCAGATGCGAATGTACCTATTACCTACTATCTCAATGGATATACCCATTCTCAATCGCTAAGAAGGTTTTAATGTAGGACTTGACCACTTGACTCTACGCGTAAATTGTAGTTTAAAGATATCGTCATCGAATAAGCTAATAAAGTGACGGTTGGCAGGTGCTTACGGCGACTACTACCGGCTGCTGACTCCTGGCCACTACGAGGTGACGGGGAGCCATCCGGGATACTTCCCCGTGTCGCGCGTCGTGTCCGTGCCTCATCACCAGACCGTCGCCCATGTCCTCAATTTCAAACTCGAGGTAAGTTCTGATCCATGGTTCAGATGCAATTCCAGAATGAATTAATTTATTATGTGCTTTTAGCGCCACCATACACAGACTGCTTGTCGACAGCTCTAGAGCAGTTGGTTGCAGTCGACCGCATCGACCGGCCGCCGACAGCTTGACGCTACACGGACCGCTCAAGCAGTCGGCGGGCGGTCGATGTGGTCCACTGCAACCAACTGCTCTAGGAATGTCGACATTCAGACCGTGTATGGCGGCGTTTAGACAGACATTTCTGTACAACTGAATATTTTTACTCATAAGCATAAGCATGGTCAATGATCCAAGAGGTCGAATACTTATTGTAAGACCATGGGATGAATATTAATGACTGCTTTGTTTTAATCTCATGACCACATGTATTTTTTTTGATACAAAACAACATAATGTGTTGCATAAACGGAGGAGCTAGGCCCGCCACATACTCCCACCATTGTTACTCCTTGAAGCCAGGATCTAAAATGGTATCCAACGATCGACGCTGCGGTCTCGACGAGTCCCGGTGAAAAGCTAAGTTGTCTTGAAACCCGCACGACTTTAATCAAAAGAAAGACTAGAAGGAGTTGGAAAAATCCACTTCCCTCCGTTGCAAAGCAGGAGACAATAATAACAGTATGGGCTGGGTGATTGCCACAGAAACAAGATTGTTACAACTGATGGAAGACCAGTTATAAAGCTCTACCTGCTACCAGTTATAAACGGAGGAGTTGTCTTATTTTACAGTGAAAGTAGTTTCGGATCAATTAATAATTATGCAATTTTGCACATCAGTGTCCTAAATTATTCCATCAACGTACGTAACACCTAATAATAATAAATCACAGTATACCTACATTCATATTTAATTAAGACTTGATTCTTAAAAATTAACAATAATTTCTGGGCTTTTCACCTTGACGTAACTATTGAATGTCACTGCGATCAGTCACCTTCTTCTGTAGTGCTATTATGTATGAACAACAAATTACTATCTCAATAGATCAGAAATTAGTGGGTGAAATGGCATTGAAATTAGGTATTTCACCCACGAATTTACGCGTAAGACATGAGTTGGTCGTTCCAAAATAGCACTGCTTGCTGTATGTAGTTACGTACGTAGATGGGTGGGGTAGGTATGCTACCTGCGTTACGACCTCTCAATTTAACATCCCTTGAATAGACGAGCATTATCGTTTCTGACAAGCAATGACGTCATATCTGCGTCATACGTACGTGTAATGAAAAGCTTTGACGTAAGTCACTCGGCCTACACAAAACCAAGGATATTTTAATAGAGGATAGACAAGTTGAGTTTTTGGTTAAGAAGAAATTCTACTTTACGTGAACGATAAATAATAAATTAATTTATTTGCTTGATTTAAAAGCTAACAATCACTACCCAACGATAATATTATTTTGGCATGGCAACTCGAAATGAGAGGGACACGGTCCCAACTGTGGCCTCTCGCTCGGCTCGTTTTTGGTGCAGTAGTGAACAGTCCAGTATTTATTTACGTTCGTGCACAAAACACTATTGCACACAGGCGAGAAGTGCTGCATTTTGCTGGTGCGAATCGCTTACAACCATCCTACAATCGATTTTAAAGGAGTTTTAACGCAGTTTTGCATAATAGGTATGAGAGTTTTAAAATTAACGTTAGTTACCGAAACAGGCACGTGCGGCCTAGTCACAGTGCTTGAATGTGCACGTGTTATTTTTTATCAACGGTGACTGTGAAATTCAATAATAAAATAACGAAACGAACATACCCTAATTGGTAGGTAAAATTGATTCGTTTCCAAGTTTGACCTAAGCGAACTTGAAACCAAGAATTTTGCTTTGGATACCTATTTCTAATTATATTTTATCCAACTTACAATAGCCAGAAATATGGCTAATTTAGAGTCTCTACGTTACTTAATGATACCATTCTCATGATTTTGAGAAATGTGCAGGAAGATGTAGAAATTATCTGAAAATAATATAACTGAAGCATTATTAAGATATGAACGGTAGTTAGGTTGAGGTCACTATGCTATGTTAATATCACGTTCTATGCAAGAAAAAAAGATTAATTATGAACCTAAATAAAATCAAGATCAATATTAGGTATTAATATTTATGACACTGGCATTCAGTGTAGATAATAATTATGACTTCAACGTGACCTACTTCAACCTTGGTTGTATACTTGCTCTCATTTAGATTAATAATATACAGAGATGAATAGGAACCGTCAAGTTATCGAAGGTTCTCACATTTGGGTTTTTGGCATTTTAATATGATTTAGAACCAAACTCATGAGGCTTCATTCTATCTAGGCCGAGGACATAATCTAATTGGTGTTTTATATCCGCCTTAAGGCACGAATTCAGTGTTACAATACAATAGTTGGCAACCTTTTGGTCCGCGGTTTGAGCTTAGGCCACTTTGCTTATTGCACCGGGTTCGATTCGGGTCGGGGCAAATTTCAAAGATGGCCTTTTCGTAATCTTAACCATGCAATAGGGGTGATTTCAGTGACACGCAGACCGGCTATAGCACAAGCATTGCTTAGTTTGGGATCATAGCAATCGTTGTATTAGACTAGCGATTTTTATTTATGGAATACCTATATGTGTACTGTTTTCATTTCAGCCCACAACAAGTTGGTTTGATGATGAGAGCATGTTCGGTCTGTACCCACACGGCCTTCGTGACGGTCAGCCACGGATATACAAGCGATCCCTGTACGAACAAGTAGCTAATTCTATGTTGGAACGAAAGGACACCGCTAAGCAATAAACCAGGAGATCTGAAGGAAATAATCTGCTTGGAAATGTTGAATGAAAACAATTAAGTATATTATGTAGTTTCTTTTTGTTCACGTTCTTAATTCTGCACAATTATAGTTAAAGACTTACCCCCTTATTCATAGAAATTTATAATCGACCTGCAGTGGAGTTACAAATCACATTTGTTCCTAAAAATGCCTTTCATAACCATTGCAAACTGGGCAAAATCTCTATGAATAAGGGGGTAAGTATGAGGTATGTAATAATATGATGTATTTATTTTGTGTCGATCCAATATCAAAGTTATAGACAGCTAATAAGCGTTGTTTAAGTGCCATAGACACTGTTTATAAATTTATTGAATTTTAAATGTGATTTATATACTATTATAATTTGAACTTTAAAAGTTTTTATAGATTATGTAATTTTACGGTTAACGTTGACCATAAACTTTCTAGTCCAGTAACTTAGTCCTAAAGGTACCTTAGATAAAATATTTCTGAAACTTTCCTGATAAAAACGGCACTAGTGGTCGTAATCACTTCGATGTTAGTACCTACCTTCCGACCTTATTATTTTATAAGTGGGTACATAATGATACGAGGTCTAATAAGTTATTAGTTAATTAATAATTGTTGCGTGAGCAAATGTTAATAAATTAATAGCGAATAATTTTATTCATGTAAGTAACTAAAATATCTAACTAAATTTAAATTATGTAAAATGGCTACATCTTGTCTTAGGGTAGTTAATAATAGACATAATAATATGAAAATAATATGAATATAAAACGTTTGTGTGCAGTGTTTTCTTTTAATTTTACATATTTACCTGTGCCCAGACATGCTTATTGCATTGTGTTCACGTGTTTCGTGTAGTTCGCTACGCAATAAAACATGATAAATGTTGTTAAATGAATTTATTGTTTTCACACCCAAATATAACATAAGTTTGCTTACAATATAATTATACATTCATTTCCAATCACTCGACGACTTCTCTTGATTACATTTTCTTATTTCCAAAACGACGGACTTATGTATATGTACACAACGAAAAGTCGTATTTATTTTTGAGCACATAATTACCTAGTTTAAAAGCAGTCATTCCCACATTGAATGCTTCATATAACAATATAATATTTAGGTAAATATACAACTAACTAAAATTCACAGAATTGATGTGGTATTTGTTTACAAGTTACTTATATTAAATCAACTGAAACTTAGGACTAATGTGATGCCGCCTCACCACTATTGTTTCATTTTCCAGCACAGGAGGTACTTTTTTGTAATAGGTAGAGCCCATATTATAACTTATATGATCAAACCCATTGTTTAATGTAGAGCTAGGTAATTAGGTATATTCGAAACGGTTTCAAACCCATTCTTTAAGTTAGAGCTAGGTAATTAGGTATATTCAAAACAGTTTCGTATATGTATACATAGGGTTTCGTTTAGTACTTTGATACGACTCGTCGAAGAAACGTTTAATTATTCTTCAAGAAAAAGTAATCAGCAACATAGTAAATGCTAAAAATACTCTCAAAAATAAATGTACAAGCACAACCTTACCGACATTCACTTTTCTATTATTTAAGAGCTTAAATATATTTATTATACTTACTACTGTTCTATTAATCAATAGGTAATATATCCGATGTTATATCTAATGATTTTTTTAAATAATTGACACATGAATTTGGACGGATTCGTTGCATCGATCAGGTATACAATTGGTAGGTATTGAACATTTACAAAAATATCCACTTAAATCTTATAAACCACAAGGTACACGCATATAAAATGGCACAAGTTTAAATTCATCTGAAGCATTGAATTCAGTTTCTTCTACAAAGGTAACATCGTTTATTCTATTGTTAAGTTATATTGTGATTAAAAGCACCATGATTTCTGGAGTCAAAGCAAGTGAAATAAACGAAGTAGAAAGAAACAAGTAGTAGATCTTTTAGGTAAAGTTAGATAAGTAGTTAAAATACCTACACTTCAGGTAGTGTTAATTATTTCGTTATTTAATAACTACTATTTCCCAGAGGTCTACTCTATTTTTATTTAATTTATTGTCTTCGCTTGCATCACAGGATCTAGATTTTAACTGAAACAAAATGGAATATAGTTGATTTAAACACTCACATTAATTAATATAACCTAAGTTACGCCACGTTATTGAGTTAAATCCCCTATTAATAGAATTTTCAATTGCATAAAAAGCAAATCCCTAAGTACCTTATATAGCTAATAGGCAAATCTGAACGGCATTCGAAAGGGAAACGATTTTACCTGATTTAATGTCTATTCCGATGCATGCCGGAATGTCGACTGCCCGGCCTTGACTGCACTATGGCGTAGTGGTCACTGTTGTCCGAAACTGACCTGATAACAATACAGATATCGCTCGTTACGAGATAAAATTATCAGGTGGCTCAATTACGTTATTGAATTATATAGGAAGCATGATACAAATAATATAAATAGCGCCCGAGCAGCTAAAATAACGGCATCACAGATGTGTTTATTGATTTGTATTGTACATTTCGAATACATAGTGCGTATTTATAAGGTTCCTGGACATTTAGATATAATAGTCCCTAAGGGAAATCGATGAAAATTTAAATATACCTATAGTCTACCTTTACTAGAAAACAGGGATGGCTTTATTGTTTTGTAAAATGTTCAATGTGACGTCAATAGATCTTGGTTCAGTGCTTATGCAATTAGCGAATTCTATCCTGCCGCGCAATATGTTACCATGCCGGCACAGAAAGCCCGATTCACATTGAATTTTGTAACTAGCTATTCAACAGTAGACTAAAAAAATACATTATTTCAATTAGTTTCTAAATTCCTTAATTTCGTGCCAAAATTATTTTGGAGCGTGCCAATTGGTTCGCCATCCCTGCTAAAAGCTATTTACATAATATTTCCGATGGTATTTACCTCGCTGAGTGTATGGTCGAGGAGGGGTATCGACTTCCGTATTGGCTGCCGTGCCAGCTGCGGTACGGATCATAGTCTTCCACCACGGAGGGATCCTTCTCAATAACCTGTGGATGTAGAAACAACACTGCTATACAAGATTGCGATAATCAATTTTCTTAATTGGCAAATGGTAATCGATTAGTGATTGCATGGTGGATTATTGCAAGTTGCATGAATACAATTATTTCCGCCGTAGACCTACCTAATCATTTCTGTGCTAACAAATATTTTGACGAAAGTTTTAATTAATCTGACGGCTATAGCTGTGACTGCACTTTTAAAAGCCTACAGAGAATATAAGGCATGCAAACAATCCCATAAACCCATCAAGTAAGAAGATATATTTTTACAATACAATTGTAGGTATATAGAATGGAAGAATAGTAGAGAACATTATGCAATGACAGAAAACGGTTCACTATGTCGAATCAGCCCGTATATGAGCTGCAGTCAATTTTGTACAGCTTGGCTGTACCACTTACATCAGTCCTCGCGCACGAGCAGGTCATGGCGGTGCAGAGGAAGCAGTTGATGAGCAGCATCACGACGAACATGACGCCCAGCGCGATGGCCAGATACAGCAGCCACAGCGGCCGGATGCTGCCGTCCGAGCACTCTATGGCCGCGACTGGAAGTAGCATGGGCTTGTTTTAATCTGGAGCTATAGTATATTAAATTAACTTTTCTTAATTTGACTATAGCCGGCCTACACGCTACGGTCTACGGGAGAGAGCTCCTTAAGAACCATAGTGAGCTCCAGGCTGTGCACTTTTTTTATATGCGCAGGCGACAAGCGCAAGCTCAAAGATTAATTATTTTGATTGACACCGTACGATTAAAGCGAAATGAACTGAAGACCTATCCCTTCGGCTTACTGGATCGACCCATACACGTTACGACGGTCTATCTGATCTCGCACCTGACCAGGGTGTTGGACTATAGCATTCAGTACAGACCTGTGCCCAGCACTGACACATATTAACAGGGTTGAGGTTGAGACATATTAATGAGGGGGGGGGGAGCAGATCATAAATTGGTATCTGCAGGTTAACTGATGTATTATGCGACCCTGATATTTAAAATGCAAATGGAAAGGTTGGTTACCGCCGTTGTCGTTGGGGTCGAGAACAAAAATGCCAGTGGACGCGTTGCCTACGTTCTCTTCGTCACCCTTCTCGAACCGCGCTTCTGTACTGCAATCCACTGTTGAACATGTTCCTGAAACATTTAAAAGTCCAATCAAAAAATGCTCATTCTCTATAACATTTTTGTGTCTTAAAACCTCAAAGCTTATTATAGATATTATTATGCCTATTGAAAGGCTTGTTCAAAGTAAGATGTCAATAGGTAACATGTTAATCTACCAGATGTGTAGGTAGGCTTGCAGTATCTCTACAAAATAAATAATGTACCTCTACAAATGACAACGGAGCACTGGAAGTTGACCTGCGAGGAGTCCGGAAACCGGAACATGTGCGCTATCGCCAACTCCGCCACGCCGCTCTCGGACTTCACCACTACAGACTCCTGCTTCACCGGACATCTGCACACAAATAATGGTAGATTTTATAGCTACTGTATTTTATAAGATTTTTTTTTGTACTTGTGCAAACAGTCCACCTGCGTATATTTTGGAATTTGCATACAACATTGCTAAAGACTTTGCTAGCTATTATGAAACCAAACATCGTTGGAATCGGGTCATTCTTTCTTGAGCTACCTATGATATGGGTTTTATTTAACACCGATAGGCAAGCTGTTGGTGGATGGTTTTCCTATTGAGTTAGATGTATAGTACGTTTTTTTATACTTGTCCTATTTGGTAAGCAAAGATGGCGTCCAGCGGGGCGATTGCGTAACTTTTTTGTCATTGTTTCAATTGGTTTCGTTCACCCTGTGAACGATTGAACCCTGTGTTCAAACATTGACAAAAAGTTACGCCCCCCCATCGCCCCGCTGGACGCCATCTTTGCTTACCAAATAGGACAAGTATAAAAAAACTTACTATATAATTGTTGTCAGAGAGAATTCAGTGTGTAACTCACCCTCTATTGTCTAAAAGATCCACTGTGTTGTTTCGCATGTTGAAAGCAAAGCAATTCTTCAACCTTATTCCGTGTGTACCTGTAATTTTCGAAATTTACGTCATCATTTTTTGAAGAAATATTTTTTCTGTAAAAAAATAAGGTGGGTTGTGCAATTACCATCAGGCTTGCTGATTTCAGCACGAAGCGTGTACGGGAGACCGAACGCTGCGTTCAACACTTTTCGTCCTTGTGAGTCCAACATTCGTAGTGACACGAGCGAAGTTTCGTTTCTGTGAACGTAAAAATATTTATTAGTATTATATATTTATTAATATTTATTAGATCATAATTGAGGCAGAGAGCAAAAGTTGACGGAACCAGAATATTTTCATTATTGAGTTCCTCTATTATTGCGTTAACCATCGAAGGAACGTGATCATTGCCATCATTTTAAAAATAATAGAAAATTGTGGTTTAGTCCACTTTTGCTATCTCTGCCTCAATTGTTTATTATACTTACTTAATTAAGTATACTATTGTTTTTGAATAGTGAACACTATTGTCCGGTGGTTATGAGAAAGATGTAATTTATTTATCACTATTTCCTCGAGGAGGGCTTGTTGTTGCCCTATGCATGGAAATATAATTACGGTCATGATACAATATCTTTTGTTTCATAAAACTGATGAAATAAAGTTATTTTGTGTGGCATAAGCAAGGGACGATTGATAGTTAAAGATTGTGTAGTTTACCGAGCATTTCTGAAGCCAGTTTTGCCGCACGTGATGACGTAAAACTTGTCGTCAGCCAGCTCCAAGGTCCGATGCACACGAACCGCCAACGGCAAGGATCGCTCGTCTGTGCGCTGAAATATGTATTAGGGTCAGTTAATACATTTCTTTCTGAATACCTAATGTTAATTATGGTTCTCTTTGGTTTCAGTTCATCTTAACAAACTTGCACAACGATACCATGGTAACAAGATTCTAAAGTGGCTTCAACTAAATCTGGGCATATTCTGTCCATAAGGCTTTTATAGTAAGCCCAAAGATACAATGCTACAATAGGGCATGCCGCGCCTGAGCACTCAGTTTTGTCGTCGGAACGCTTAGAAGACATAATATCATAAAATGTGTGCTGGAGCGCGGAATGCGAGGCATCTGGGCGCACCAACTCTGGACGCATCAACTTCTGGGTGCCACTCTAATTAAATTTTGTATATAATTTTTTTTTTTATATTGTGGTACTTTATTTTTCGCTTGACTTGATTAATATTGCAACTTTGCATGTACTGACATTATTCCAAAAGATTCCACAGTAGTTCGGCGTGCCTGGCGGTGCAGTCAGACTGACGTCGAAGGTGAGGGACTCGGTGCCGTTACCCAGCGCCATGCAGGCGGGAGACCTGAAATGAACAGGTTTTTGTATTAGAAGGTACTGTTTCATGAAGCCCTCTTGATATAGGTACCTTTTATTGTGTTTTGAATTGCTTGCTCACTCACAATGGGCGTACCTAGCTTTTAACATAAGTTGGAGGGCAAATTAGAGTCTGAATTTCCCGTAGGAAAACAGCTGGATGTGAGTAGCTTAGGACCGGTCAATGTGGAAAACCTTGGGGGAGGCCTATGTCCAATAGTCTCTTGTCTTTTGGTTTACATGATAATGATGATGAAAGGACAAGGTATATAGTACTTAAATATGACTTCTGAATAAAAGAGGGGTGGAAGTCAAGGCCAAGGGGGGTCAGCTGTGCCCCCCTATAGCCCCTCAGTATGCCCATGTGTTACTCTCACTGGCGTTATGCGGTAGCCGTGGGTAGGTAAGTTTTTAAAAGAATATGGTATTCTATAGTGGTTTACCTGAACTCCCTGGCGTGTGCGACGCCATTGAACGGCTGGTTGAACACTATGGTGATCGACATGATGCCGGTCTTGCATGTCGCCGTCACTATCGGCGAGAATTCTGCCGCGCTGTCCGCATTCTGAAAAAATAAATAATACACATTTTTAATATGAGAGTTTAAAGTTGGACATCATAAAGGGAATAGATCCGAGTTTCGTACTTCCGTAGCAACTTTCAGCCAGCGTAACCGTTTCTACAAGTGTTCAAGTAATAAATAGAAGACATTCTTATTTAGTTATTACTCTAGTTGAGTTGTTTGAAAGAGATTGCAGCTTGCGATAAGACCGCCTACTGTACACTGTTATTTGTTACTTGTTTTGTTTATGTATGTGTTACGAGTACCACTGGTGTAAAATAAAGTGTTATCTATTAATCTATCTATTACTCAATGTATACATAAATTAATTAAATCGCGTGACTGATTGCGTATTAATTAGTCTTCACGCAGCACACACATCATCGCCATAAGTAGTTGCCTGATAATTTTCCTTAAACATATCTACGAATAACTCTTAAAAAAGGTGTATCTTCAAGGGTATCTACATTTCGTGTTTCCTGTGATTTAAAGTGTAGGTATTGATTGCATCAGAACCGTATTTATTATACCGGTGTGTTCGCTATGAGAGATTTTTAACTGAATCAGAACCATTCTTGGTAAATGATTAAAATTTACGCTACGAATGAATTATCACTTGGAAGTTGTCCGCTGCACTCATAAGGAACGGTATACAAGGACTTCCTGTAGTCATCGTATCGTCAGTCTTCCTTGTACGGCGGTGCACGCGATCAATCGGCATGTTGGGCGTATTGTCTGCCTGATTTATGTGTTCACAATAGACACGCGGTCTTTAAGGTAGCCTGCCTAATGACAACGCAGTGACCGTTGGGTAAGGTTTTACCTGGAACACTGCTTCGGTGGATCTATTAGCGTGACTTACGCTTGCCGGTTAATTGATGGATCAAATGTATTTTATGGTATAATATGTGCCAACTGGTTAGGAGAAGGAATCCTGTAGAATTAGACGAAAGAAGTTCAAATTAACAAGAATAGAGTTCGGTATAAAAGAATAAGAATATTTGAATAGGTGGATGAATTTCTTCACAACTGAGCCCAAAAAGTAGAGTGCACACCTAAATCTTCAATCGCAACCTTAATAGAAGCACTCAAGTACATGATAGTCGACAAATAAACCAACAAACCGTTACGACACGGGTGCCACAATGTAAAATCTCCGCCGACAAATCATTGCTTTGTATCGTGGACAGTTCACGGTATGTTGAGTTGTAGGGCTGCCGGTGAGCGGCATATATGCAGCTCGATGTATTGATAAGAGCCCTTTCACTACCTTTTGTCCATGCCCACATTGGCATTTAGAATTTTATTAAGGTAAGTAGCTAAGTAGCTAGGTACGACATACATAAAGTTGATACGCCTAGTGGTAATTTTATTATGGACACATTTTTCTGTCTTTAGGTTTTTCAAAATTATGTATTTAATATTCGGCTATAACTAAAGCGAAAAACTGGTGTATTTTCTTAATGATACCATCCCCAATTTCCAGAGACCTAAACACAGGGAAAACTTAAAGAACTAGGTGCCAACGTGGGAATAATCTGGAGTAGGAAGGCAAACAAAGTCTCCCGACAATTGGGTCGTATAAACCGACAGAGGCCGTAAGGATCGCGCCCTGGGGGTGACGCGCGCGCACGATCCCATCCACACGACCGCTTGATAACTTCCTAGAATTATCTGTCCGCCTAGTAGATGACTGGATTTAGTAACCATATACATCATACAGATTTATTCACCAATCAACTCTAGTTTAACTTAAAAACCCCAGAATTTAGCTCGTACTAACTAAAATACCTAAGCACATTTGTCTCCTAAATGATTTTGTGCAATAAAAAATATTTTGGGTATCCTACGATGAAATTGTGTCCTATAGCATACCATACAGGATTTTGTGTTCTTACGACACGTACCTAAGTAGAATTGTTTCTTGTACTAAATAATATGAATAGATAAATCCTTCGTGGTTGAAATTTACTGGCTTACGATCACCGAAGGGCTTTCTTGGGATACTTAAGAGGATGATTGCCTTGCTCACAGACATCACGATTTTCCTTTAGATCGACAGAGTTTAATTCTTTTAAATCGATAAAAAACCAGCTCGTGTTTACGAGAATTGCATCGGTCATGTTCAAGGTTCTAGTTAAAAATGTGGCTTGACGGGTGTCGGTATTCCCAATACATTTAACGCGAAAACGAATTACCATGAAATTACGCTTTTGTTATCAAAAATCTTTAGATTTCTTTGATTCGTCTGCTTGACAGTCCATAAATAGAGCGTTTTGACGCAAAACAGGCAGATTCTATGGAATTAACATAAGCGCACAGAGTGCTTTACTATATACTGAAAAACATAAATGAAATTAGGCAGGTATAGTGATTATTTGCTGATTTGTAATGGAGATAATAATTTACTTGAAAGGGGCCTACTAACCTTACTTTCAGACTGGATAACACCTTATTTCTCGTCATTCTCAGAATAAAACTTCCTTAGCTTTAACCTAAAGTTGAGTGAGGCTATTTTGTATGGTTTTGAATTAATGATCTGTAATGCAAATGTCTTAAATTTTGAAGCCATACTTATCACTTTTCGTGTAATTATTTTTTTGATTACATTATTAAACCCTGAGCTAAATGACTTGCCTACTTCGAGCAATGAGCAATTATTGATCTATGAACAAATTCTTGTTGTGAAAGCTATTTTCTTTTGGGACTAGACCCGCCACACTCTCTCACCACTGTTACTCCTGTAAGCCAGGATTGACAATGGTGTCCAACGATGACGCCAAGGTTTGACCCTCGACGAAACCCGGGAAAAGCTAAGTTGTCTTGGAACCCGCACGAATTTAATCAAAAGAAAGGATAGGATGAGTTGAAAGAAGATTATCCACTCGAAAGCTCGTACTCTTGAAATGATTGTTATTATATTACCTGTGGAAATGTCTTGTAGAATTAGAAAGATTATTGCGTAGAACTTATATACCTAACCCATCTAGCTATAAAGTCATAGCCCTTTAGTTAGGTAGAAGTAGGTATGCACAATTTATTAGGACTGTGGCACAAGTGCATGTCAGTGAGACGAAGACTCGTAAAATAACGTCGTCGGCAATTGTCAATGTGCCTATTGTCGGGCTGCTGAGGTCAATGGACGACTGACCGCCGAGACATGGGTCACCTGGCAACATAGCATTCTGCAAGATTGTATGACACAATCTAGGGGCTGAACTTCTCTGAAATATCTTCAGAGTACTGGATTTATTCTCTATACCTACCTACTTTTATACAAATTAATGTTTTCTTGGCTTACTATTTCCTGCTCTAACTTGTTAAACATTTTCATTGTTATTTAACCTTCGCTTCAAGCGTTTGCTACTATTATTGCTACCGAGTGTAGGAGTGATGTAACTTCCAAAATAAATTCTTAACCAAAAGTATTTTTTTTAGCTTTTCTGTAATCTTCACTCGCCGAAGTTTTCAAAGGGCTTAAAAGGGTATCTATAATTTACTATTGCACATAGTTTGTTATACGACTGGATAGTTTTACTACTGACAGGGTGCTCTTAGGAGCCTTGCAAAACTTAATAAATATGTATGAAACGTGACAACGACCTAATGTTATAAAGTATGCTGTACTACTTGGGTGATGAAATTTTATTTAAATTTTAGTACAGCCATTAAATAAGCGCTACAATTAAATAACAAAAGCAATTTCGTATAATCAGGTAGGTATTATTTCTGAAGTTACATAAAATTAGTTATGAAACGATAGAGCCCTTTGACATTCAGATTTCTCTACCTAAAGACTTCTTGCTACAGGGACGTACCGTAATAGAGATAGTTATACCAAACTATTATATACAGCCTTTGTGCAAGAACCCGTTACACTGGATAAGTATTGTCGGCTCCAAAACTCCGAAGGCCACTATCTTACACTTTGCAATCGATATCAAACAATCGCTTGCTGCATTACTCACGGGTACTTACTGATTAAATATTAATATTTGTCAAAGGGAGCGTGCAAAGTTTATTTTTATCTTATTGCGTCTATTCTTGTTCCTCATTATATAACTTATCCACCAAATAAATCTGGCCTTTTAACCTTACGCATACCTTACTTAACCTTACGCATTCCTATACTCTAGGTAAATAAAAGTTATCTGACTATTCTGAAACAGGCCCTAAAACTATCTAAATTTAGATTTTTAAGGCGCGATTATGTAATTATTAAGCACACTTGTTATTAAATCATGATAAAGGCATAACGTGTGCATAGTACTTATACCTATCCTATTTACCTTACCAAACATAGAGGTTCGCCTACAACACTACGCATTCATAATTCTTTATACATACTATGAAAATAGTATGCCAGCGTAACCTTCCATTACTTAATGGAACGGAAGTTATAAAGTAAAGTAATACGAATAATTGAGGTACATTTTAGATCAAATGTAAAATTGTAATATGGTACGGACCGTTTGTTTCAAATTATTGGGCGTTATGTTATCGCATGACTAGACTATTTTTTGACGGCAGCCATCGAATAAGCCTCTCTATATTTGCGTTGTAGTTGGCCACACCGTTACGATAATTGGCGACGTCGGTAATGGGATCTGTTGAAGAAGTGTCTGCTCTATTATGGTAATATAATTAGCTGCCTTACCTATCTTCTCTGGAACTATAAGTTGGACAAGTTGCGTTATCTTAATTGGAACATTGGAACTGTTCTTGAGCTGTCATTACACAAAGAGGAGTGATTGCTAAGATAGGTATATACATTTTACTCATCACGCATGAGTTATGGATAACTTGGCTCCATATCGTTGTTGGCCCGGTTTAGTAATTTCACGGTTTCCACCGGTAGACATCCTATGCAGAAACTTAAAATAAACACGTAATACCGATAAAAGTTTAAGTAAACATTGAGAAAAGTGGCACATATATTTGGCACGAGTGTTATATAATATCGAGCGTAGAGTTCTCGTTCCCATATGTATCGTATTTGATGCAACCGTGGGCCGACCGGTTCCGTCGGCCCCAATATTTCTGCGGGCTGCGTCACAGCTCGAGTCAGTGGGCGCGCTTTACTGCTTAACTCATAGATTTTATTTTTGCATACTGAGATAGTGGTTACGAGTACGTACCTATATGTTATTTGTATAAAGTAAGTCCATTAAGATATTATGCTAATCTGGAGAAGGATTCTGAATCAAGATAGGAAAAACAAAATAAAGCAAGTATCAGTTGTTGGGTACTTGCGCAATTCTAAATTTCGCAGTACTATTATTACAGTACATATAAACCAACTGCTGAGTCCTTTTGAATAATTCTCTCTGTCAGGTATCAAAATTTTGTAGTAATTTTCACTCATGTGATTTAAGTACTGAATATAGCTATGTTATTTTGCTATTGCAGAAGACATTGCCACGAGTTAAGCGGATTTTCTTTAAGATAAATGAAAGTTGATCGATCGTGGAGAGTTTAAACTATCGATTTTATATGGAAGACGGGAGTTTAAACTCTTTCTTGTGGTTTCAGCTACAATTGATCTTGCGGCCCTAAGACAATGTGTCACGTATAGTCTGTCTGCATAGTATAGTCTGCTCGGCTTTTGAACTTCGGGCGTGGTATTAGAGACGATTGATGGATTATGGGATCCATTAATGCGATGGCGCCGTGGTAGAGCCCCAAAAGTGGTGTTTATCACCCTTTTCCTTTGAATTTATTTACTTTGTTTTACCGCAGACGTACCTAAGCTGTGTCTTCACGGATTTTTAGATTAAGATCGGTTATGCCGGTGTTAGAACGATGAAGGCGGTATCTAACCTTCTTCACGCTTCGGGGAGCTTAGCTTAATCATATAATACTCAATGAAATATATAATATTATGTACTGATATTAGGTGGTAAGGTTAAAGTATATATTTGCATACCAGTATTAATGCAAGTGCGACTGCACTGTCTATCATGGGAATTTGGCTTTAATTATTGGATTTTACGCAGTGTAGAGCGTGTGTGGTCGTAATTTGTTTTATTTATCAATGTGTACAGTAAATTATAATACCCGTCTGATCCAGGTTCGTAAACAAGAATATACGACGTTTTTTTAGTCGTTTGCATGCTATTAGATGCGTCCATATGGCGCGCATGCCTCACCCGAGCACTCATATTATGACATTGTGTCTATACGTTCCAACGTCAAAACTGATTGCTCGGGCGAGGCATGCGCCTGATGAAGACGCCGCCAATAGATGTGTCCATATGGCGCGCATGCCTCACCCGAGCACTCATATTATGACATTACGTCTATGCGTTCCGACGTCAAAAGTGAGTGCTCGCGCGAGGCATGCGCCTGATGAAGACGCCGCCAATGAGTTTTGGCGTTTAATTAATTGTCCAACATAAATGAAGCCCACCAGTCCCTTTTTATTGGAACTACTTATGGTAATAGAAATAGTAATTCTGGATATGAGATAAAGTATTTTTTAAATATCACATTAATTGCTGCAGACATGGCAGACTGAATTAATTCTCATCAATAGACGTGTCTACAACATGCACATGCCGCGCGAGGCTGCTCACCCACATGCCTCGCGAAGCACGACGTTTGCCTCAGTCGCATGCCGCGCGAGGCAAATGGCGAGGCAACTGACACTCTAGACAGGGAAAGGTATACCCGATCAATCAGTTTGACACGTTTGACATCGTTCTGTCTCACGACTGCCAAACTAGGCGAGGCAAATGTGAGTGCTCAGGTGAGGCAGGGCGCGCATTTGCCTCACGTGTGGCAAGTCAAACTTGGCGAGGAAAATTTTCCTCGCGCGGCATGTGACACTTCTGGACGTAGCTAATGACTGTCCTTTCTTTATTTAGACTCGATTTGGACTCATCACATGATTTTTACAGACTTTCAAATTATTTCGATTGGGAAGGTCATTTTAAATATCCCATTCGACCTGTGTGGGAGAAAATACAGCAATAGTCGTTTTTATGTAGGTTAGTAGTATCTATTTGTAATTATAATTCAATTAAGGTTTCTGCGCCACAATGTTTAGTATATAAGTAGGCATCTACCAATTTATAACTTCCCACGAAAAGCCTCATTGTTAGTGGCCAAGTCCCTCTTGTGTCGGAAGTGGTCAATGATGATTACCGATGTGAGTGGTGGCAATCTACTGATCGACGTAAAATAATGACGAGTCATTTGTGTGACATCGCCCCGCCCTTTTGCCGTCCGGCACCGACGAATTGCACAAAATCACAAGTATAATGGCGTTATCAAATGTTACCTACATAGATTTTGTTTTAGGATATGACAACACTTGGTAATAATATGGCCAATATACCTAAATAATATAAGATGTTTAAATTAGTCAACATCTTTGTATTTACCCAACTAACGGAGCTAAGTGCTCATTTTTGTTAAATACGTATTGTCGGTGAGTCAAAGGACGTTTTATGTAAATCGATATACTTAAAATATTATTCTATGTTCTTATCACAATATGCCTGCCCGTCCGCACGCCGCAAAAATTGGACAGGGCTTTTGTCATACGCAGTCTTTCAAAGACGTCTAATGAAGACAATATAACAGACACGCCTGAAAATCAGATATGTCAGCTTACCGAACAAAACGTCTTGAACGCGTGACGTGAAATACCAATCGTGACCAATGTAATGGACATTTATATTTACACATTAACAGAGCATCGTCATGTTTCCTGACAAACACTGATAACAATAACTGTCTGAGACTCCAAGGTTTTTGTGAAAAACAGAATAATCAACAGAGGTGTATATTGCTCAACCGGGGAGAATCAAGTCATGAAATGGTTCAAGAGTTTGCCTGGAAATTGCGAAACAAAATGAATTTGATAGATGGAAAGGATGATGTTACGCTTTATGTACTGACGCTGGTTGCCGGCGCATTGGATACTTCCGCGAGCGTTGTTATCGAGGATGGATCGGCCCACGGGCAATCAGAGCGTTGCCGGGGCTTGCACAGCGCGTAGCGAATGTCTTACCAGTCTTACCACCACCGACCGAATACATTATCCTCTAAAAATAGTCTCAAACGCTAGAATTTGTTAAGGCGTGAGAACAAGGTTCGAGACTGTTTTCTTTTAACCTACAATGTCTCACTGCTGGGCAAAAATCTCTATTTTCCTCCATGTGCGTCAGTAACAAAAAATAAAAATACAGTGCATTAATTATGCAACCGCTGGACCACAGAGTAAAGACTAAAGAAAGAGGTGCCCTTATTAGATATATGTATGAAAAAAAAACGTGGTCATTGTTTTTTTCATTTTCATTGTTCTATCTACCGGTAAATCGTTGAACTAATCGCTTCGTTTTATGTCGATGTTAGTACTAGGCCGACCACTCGGCCGAGTTGCTTAGGGCCAGTCCCCTTAGTAATTGGTCCATGCGCTGGACGCACTGATAATTTTAGTAATTAAATTACATTAATTATGTATTGAGTTAAAGTGAGCAATGATAGTACGTAACGGACGATAAATTAAACAAGGTAATGGGCAGAGGAAGATGCGGCCTCGCAGCGTGTCGTGAAGGTTGCCCGCGCCGACGCCGGCGCAGGTCTAATCACGGAATCAGCCTGAACATGAGAACTAAGTGTATTTTATTTATAGTCTGAACCTATGGATGATGATTATGTTCATTACTTTCGTTTCTTTAAAAAAGGGTTACTATTGTTTTTGGGACATTTTTTGCATAATATTATCCGAAAGAGATACTTATTAATAATATGTATATCACGCCACATCGTAAATACTTGCTTATAAGATATCTGTATCGTATACGATAACCATGAATTTTTTTACGAAACAATTGTTGGCTCTACGGATTTACCGTTCTGGAATAATTAATTCGACAGCTGATATTTTAATAATACATACCCAAAATAGTAAAGATCACATAAAAAATGAGTAATGCATGTATAATTTAAAAAATACATGTGTCTGTCGGATCGCCTTGAGTGTCGCATGATTATGCGATGCACGGTGGGTCGTATGCCGTGTACCATGTTCCATTGGTTCGCGCCGCTCTGATGTCATTTGCCCATGAAGATAGATCAATGTAGGCGCAACGAAGAGTTTATGAAAATAAATCAAATTGTTTCCAGGAACGTGTAAAGGACAGACTTACGAGCATTCTTCAGTGCAAGTAACAACCAGAGAGTATCCTGAAGGAATTGGTTTCGTTTCTTCAACATGTTGGCTTTTTCTTTTACTGATAACTTCAGTTATTCACAAAGTAACTGGCCTTAAGTAATAGTTGAATCTTTTTCTTGGCATGCCCTAGGCATTTATAGGGCTCCATTTAGGGTTCTGAATGCAAAGGGTCCAAAATTTAACCGAGCCCTATTGTTTTTTATTCGCATTAAGAATCAGAATCAGAGTATTTAGGGGTCAAACATGGAGGATATTGGCCCTAATATAAATGGTGCCATTTTAGCTGCGTATGTATAAGTACTTTTTTGTTGTTTGTTTATTGTTGTAGGTACGTTTTTGTTGTGGGTCTCAAGCTAAGAAACTAATTCATCTTGGACAATACTTACTGAGGCTTTTTAGGTAGGTACATTACGCCGAGAATCTTTAAGGTTAGCACTCATCTATCAACTCGGCACCCGACCAGCACCGTCTCGCCGCTCGGCGTCCTCTCGTTGTCGACAGGTGGTCCGCGGGCGGCTTTTACACCATAAACACGTGATCAACCAGTGGACCGCGCGTAGTCAACGATTGAACGCCGCGTGGTCAGCGCGTGGTCCACTTATTTCCGGTTCAGATAGTGGATGCCGACCGCCTAGGCGGTGCTGGTCGGGTGCCGAGTCGATAGATAAGTGCCAACCTTTAGACGGAACTGTTGGAAGTGTTTCGCTTCAATAATAAATCAAAGTCAGTCTGATGCTGTATTAAGTTTTGCATGTTTTAGTACTTATGAAAGTTCGTTTATTTATATTGTTTGTTAGGGATTATCATTAATTACATGAGCGTATTAAATAGCGGCGTAGATACATAAAACTTAATTTACTTTAAAATTCTTTATTTAAATAAGTATTCATAATAGGTAGGTAAATTTGTGAGTTTGTACAATGATTCAGAAAAGGAAATATCACGGACAGCAGGCAGGTATTCATGATTTAACGGATATTACTATGAATGAATATAATTTAATTCAAAAAAATGTGTGTTTTCTCAATGCTACTAGTGATTCAACATGGAGACGTTTAAGTAAATATATGTACGCAGAATGAGTCAATACCACGATTTGAGTCACCATTCGCTTCCATGAATGTATGTACCATGTATGTATATGTAAGTACCATTGTAACATTGGTATGTCACAGCATATAATTAATATTTTATCTGTTGTTGTTATCGAATGAAAACATTTTGTAATCAAGCTTATTATGTTTTTTTTCTACGTCGCATTGTAGGGTCTTTTATAGTATGTAGAGCGTCGCTGTTTTTTTTGGGTTCTTTATTTTAAACACATTTGGAAACTAATGGCCACCGTAATGGAACAACGCCTAAGTTTGTTAACATTTAAAAGCTGAAGTTTATAAGATCAAAAGATTTTAAATAATTTAGCTATCAATCATTTGGAATGTGTTTTGTAAATTGAACTGTATTTCTTAGATATTAAAATTTGCATTAAAAAGTCTTAATACATGTGGATAACTCGTTATTGCATGATGATACCCAGGTAGAGGTGGTTGGTAGAGGCGTAGGATGCGTAGGCGCCTGTAGCCTTGCGCATGCGTTGGTAGCGCTGCGGCTGGCATTGGCGTGCCAACTAGCCGTTCCTAATATGGCTTAAATTGAGATCGAGTTTGACTTTTTTCGCTTAAAATGTATTTGGTAATATAATTCATTCATGTACTAACATAGTTTAAGCTTACTCTACTTTTGCAGAGCCTGTAATATATTTAATAATTATTTTATAGTGTGAAAAATTGGTTGGCTTTAGCCATCCAGCGAGAAAATGCGTCCGGCATCTTTGGTACACTTCCGCATGGGCCAAAGTTTGTTATTTCTTTTGTAAATAGTAAGTTTATATAAATATTATAGTAGGTATAATAATTGAACAACCTTATAAAATCATCATAATCTTGGCTTGTTTGTAAAACTCTACATAACAATAAAGCCTTGTTATATAAAGAAAGCTAATAACAGTTTTTGTTTCTGTCCATGGATCGAAGGATATTAGAACAATGAATTATTGCAGAGGCGTACAGTACCGAGCTGCTATTTATACAGTCGCGCAGCTGATCAACCTAACTCATTTACATGAAATACTCATTACATACCTACATACGAATGAGCTCCGCAAACAAAATGCCCCATATTTACTCGTGGCGTTTGGTCACAGAAATGACTACACATGGTGTTGTGGATTGATGCGTTGAAATGTGGGTTACGATGAGTTACGGGTACATACATAACGAGATCTAACGACTGTTACCTATGTATTGCGATTTATACTAGAGGCATCGCTTAAATTCTATTGGTTAACAAAATAAATTAACATTATGATGTCATTAATTACAACAGTATTGTAATAGCATCACTATAGACATAACTAGTGTTACGGCAATACGACTAGGAAGTATTGTATCATAATGTTTCTTATTGTCTTAATGTTAGAGCAGGTACATTACATCATTAACAAGTAAAGAGTGCTCAGTTCAATTGGAATCTATTTTATCAAGGTTATAATGGTTTACTTGGACCTTTAAATAGATAATACATTCATATGTCGGCTTTGAACGAGTAGTGAATGTAGTATCCAAGTTATATTTAAGTCAGAACTAATGATATCGCTTTCTTTTCTACTGTCTGTTAAATTAAAAAAACAAATAAAGAAGACAACGGGATATTGCTGTTGAATTTCATAAGCGTTTAGCACATCACTAATGACTATTTCCAAAGTCATCGAGGGAGCTCGGAGACCGGTTCGAACGTCTTTTTTATAAGTTACACCATCGAGATGACGACATTCGGTTCATAGGACAATAAAAACATTCAAATGCATGTGTTAGTTCGAGGAGTCAATGGAATGGGGTTATGTTTACGATGCGGATAGTGTGACCACTGTCAGTTGGTATCGGTATTATTACGGTTGGTTACCTGTCCGTGGGCGCCGGCCAGGAGCGCGGCGGCGAGGAGGCAGGTGCTCAGGGTCCACATAGTTGCACAGTTCAGTTCGCGAGCGAGTAACACTTGTCAGTTTGACAGGCCAGCTGTGCTGTCAGCGCGGCATGGCGGACCGGTCGGCGCGCGGCTCGGAGCAACACTGCGCCGCCACGGTCGTACTAACTTTACTTTCTGTGGCGTGCCGCGTTCACAATGCTGCTTTTGGTTTTATAATGTCTTTAATACTCTCAAGTGCTTGGGGTTCCAATAGGATTTTATCAGATAAATTTTATGTTAGTTTTTCCAAAAAAATAGTTGCTAAAAACTGCTGATGATCAAAGGCTCAAAATTTAACAAATTTATCGGTATACGCGCGCGCAACGGGATGCAGTTACTTTGCATCTATTAGGTACCTGTTATTGCTAGATTATAATTTGTGGCCACTAAGGATAACTTAGTACCTACGTGCTCAGGTTTTTTAATATGAATCCGTTGCATCTTTTGCATGCGTAACGATCTTTCCGCATACCTAACGACTTATTTCATTACTAATCCTCCTTAGGTACTATTTACTTACTCTATACTGACATACTTTTCTTATACCCACGTACCCTAAGCTTCTCTTAAATAAAGTCCAGGTAAAAACTAACGGAAAATCACACATTTTATAGTAAGCATTTTAAAATAAATGATCAGTCAGCTGTTATCCTACTCCATTGTGAACGCACAGCGGCTACGCAACGTTGCGTCGGCGGCGGGCGGCCGCGGCGGGCGTTACGACACACGCCCACTTGCGCAGCCCGCGTCCGCACACCACACACACACTCCCTTACTCGCAGGTATACCACGCCAAGATCCCGCCGATAATCCTCTACAACTTTTTTATTTTCCTTTTCGCACACGACTAGGGGCTAAACGGCAAAACCTTAGCCGAGCCACGTTTTATGTCTCTCGTAAAAACTCGAACATAGGAATGTTACTTACGTGTATATGAATAACTATGCTTCGTTCGAAGAATGTAGTATTGTATTCTTGAATATGGTTACGTCAATATTATTAAAATGAAATGTAGGGGTGTGGCGTATGCAATACATAGCGCAGTGAGACGGTTCGAAGATTAGATTTCAACGCGTGCGCATGTCATTTTATATTTTGTAATAACGTAGTTGGTGAATTCCACTACCACTACTTGGAAGTTTGATGTTTAAGTTTTGCTGTTCACCCCACGGCTAACAAACATTCCTACAAGCTTCAAATTTGCCTCGTGGATGGGTAGGTTTTGTCAGAGTTGTTCAAGCCGCCCGAAGGTCTCTGTCAAGGCTAAACGACTGCTGCCTAGATGACAATAACTAGGACCGACTTTTTACGTGCCCTTCGAAGCACGGAGACTCAGTTCAAATGCCACTAAATGGCCACCCATCTCTGACTGACCTTGCCAAGCGTTGCTTAACCTCCGATCGTTTACCGATCAGAGATTGCAGCTGGCTATGAGCGCCATAACAATAATAATAGATAATAGGGGCGGAATGGGCATGCCATCTGTTCGAAGTTATCGTAACTTTCAGAGTTTGTCGGAGGGTGTAGGTGTCGCTGTTGTCGACGGCGCACGTTGCCGCCCAAAATCAATATCCCGTGTGGCGTGCGCCGTCCCGCCGATTTTCCCATCAGTGTTTCAGGAGGCACCCCCTTCACTGCCCACATTGTATATCAGTTGTCGCGCCACCAGTGCTCTATAAGCGGATTCCACGAACGCCGAACTTCCTCCTGTAATCTGTAAGTATTTATTGATAAACATCACATTTAATATAAGACAATTCACGAAAAATGATGAAGAATACATTCAGAGACAGGAATCCATTCATAAAGGCTCTGATTTAAGTGGTGAACCTCAAAATGGCTAAAGTTAAAGTATTACGACACTGAGTCAAGTTAGAGTAGATGTATAGAGCGGGCTGTGACCCCGTAGGGCGGAACTGACTGTTCCCTAAACGTGTAAATAATTGTAATTAATGATTTCGTTTTCATAATTCATGCAGGTTTTTTAAGTATTGCAAATAATCAGTATTATTTTTTGAATTGAAACTGATCTGAAAAACTAAGATTCATATAAAATTATTTTAAATTTTAGCAGTTATTTGGCACAGGACCAGTCGTTGTGGAAAACCTTGAGGAGGCCTATGCCCAACAGTGGACGTCTTTTGGCTGAAATGATGGTGATGATAATTTGTAAATTCGAAAGTAACATACATTTAATTTCTGCGCAATAATAAGGAGTACCTAATTGTAATTACATAGTTTTCATAGTCACCGAATGGGGATAAAAAAGTCGTGACGTAGGTATATTCATTTTTTTTTACGTACTTTTCGTATTATATTTTGATATACCATATTAAGAAAAAAATCTAAATAGAGTTTGGCATAAAATAACCAAAAACAAACAAGGACAGTTAATTTATGTGAATAATAAAGAAAACCAGGAAAAATGTCGCCCGGAAGAAAAGCGACAGAAATTACCATTTATCATTTTGTCAGCATATTTCATGAGCCTCGAGAGCCTACTTTTTAAATGAAGTTATATATCATACTTTGTATTGAAGAAACAAATAAGCAAGTCAGTTACTTTTGATCATCGATTTTTATCGCGAGCAAATAAAATAGGGTCAATTCGAAAAAAGTAATGTAGGTTTTGTAGAGCAGATAACAGTTTCATTTGATCCACTTTATGGGCAAAAAGGCGATTCGTGTTCACAAAAATATGTTAGTTACTAAGTATTTGTAAGAAAAAAATGACTGATCGCACCGTTGCGATGCCCTAGAGGATGAGCGATAGAAGAGGGAACGAAAGTTATTTTGCTTTAACCCAGGGGGAAATATGAGTGATTTTTATGCATTAGTTTGCTCTTGAAGCAGAAAGTTATTTATCAATTTGAGCACGACGATTCTATTATTTATGTGTTACCATAATTTAATGTTCTCTAACGTTATTATAGAGGCCAACTAAAATGGGCCATTGCGCGGTATAGTAAACTCGCCTCCTGAAATAAAGGATAAAGGTTATGGCTTATAATAACACGGTCGTTGATCGACAGCGTTTACTGAGCAATTATCGAGTGTTCCGAACGGCCTGTTAACGTTTTATTGGTTTGGACATATTCCAATGCGGCGGCCACAAGAGACACCGCGGTATATGGCTGATAGCATTATGTCCCCGTAAAACAATCGATGATCGATGTTATTACGCTGTAACATTAATATTGTATTTCAGCCGTTCTCATTATGCAGAGATTTGTAGCGGCACTGATTCTGAATGCACCTGAAAGATAAAGAATAGCAAAAAGTTGTGCACGCGAAATCAACATTACTTACGCTGTTCTTTTACACTCGATGTCAGAATGAAATATCACAACCGTAGAGTGTAAATTCATGTTTTCACGAACACTTTGGGAATTGTAGTAGGTAACTACCCTGACTGGAAGTATCTACTGTTTTTCTTCTAAGTAGATGGCTCTACTAAAATGGCCCCTTTAAATGGGAAAAAAATAATAGGAAAATAGGAGGAATTGTATGAGTAGTTTTATAAACAGAATAGTAATAACTCGCGAACCACCAGGACAGGTCCTGGCACCACCGGTGAAACTTTCTAAAGAATCAAAGAGAAGCTGGTAGGCATTATACTGCACTAAAGATTTATTGATTAAAACGAGAAAATACTAAGAAACAAAGAACCCAAGGATTATCTAAGAAAATTTATTCAAAAAAAGAAACCTCTGAGTCCAAATTCTTAAGCACACTTCAATTAGTCCTAACCCAATAAGGTGGATACTCCAATTTTCGTACGTTATTGTTTGCGAAGCAATGTACTGCTGAGTCACGTTCGGGCGTTTGTGAATGTGCCGGAGATCGATGCTTGCGTAACAACGGCGTCACGGGCTGGCTGCTGGCTGCCGGCCAGGAGGTAGTTAGCAGCCAGTGTTTGCCTACCAAATGATTGGTGAACACGATTTGTTATGTTATGATATTAAATTAGTTTTTACTCGAGATATGTGCACTTGGAAAATAAAGCATTTGGTTGAGATTTCATATTTTTTAGGTTATAATAGCACATTTATTATAACCTAAATCCATGGTAAAATCCATGGTGTTAGTGTATACCATGATTTCATATACCTATTATACTATTCCTACGTGGAATAGGTACACCAATATTTTAAACCGTCATTCGTATTTCAAAAATATCATCATCATCATCTCAGCCGAAAGGCGTCCACTGCTGGCCATAGGCCGCCCCAAGGTTCGCCACAATGACCGGTCTTGTGCTGCCCGCATCCAGCGGATTCCCGCGACCTTCACCAGGTCGTCGTTCGTCCAATATATTTCAAAAATATATTCAAAGTAATTTACAAAATCTGTTCTGTCCACAAAATTTACAGAGGGCGTTTTTATTCTACCCTTATCAGTCGTACCTTTTTGACATTTCAGACCCTTTTATCAAGCTGCTTAATTTACTACTGACATTAATAATGAATGCACAAACCTACAAATCCTGCGAAAAGAGTATTACGTTTCGTATTTTCTCTCATAAAATTAGTTTTTCTGTGTTTAACCGCCGTTATTGCTTTTTCTTGTTTAAGTTCTTATACCCTTTATTCATTTTTCCACGTATTGCCATCCGTCCCCAGGGCGTTCACTTGCCGTTTCATTCCGTAATATGTGAGCAGCACGCACTGCGGGCACTATCGTGAATTTATAGTTGGGGTACCAAAGCGCTTCTTATCTCGCTTTATGAAAATACAGTAGGTATATTAATTCGAATACTCTCGATTTGAATTGGCAAGAAGGTATGTATGTAACGACACGACTTTTATCCCCATTCGGGGGTAGTCAGAGGCTTGAGTGGCCATACACCACCACATTGTGGAGGTATTAACCAACTCAAAGCCCACGTTTCACCAGATAGTCAGAACCCAACGTGACAGGTGGTGAACCTTGTCGCCGTGTATACAGGAACTGACTATTACCTAATCCCGAGGGATAGGTAGGTAGGTAGGTAGAAGAAGAAGAAGCAAGAAGGTATGATACCTTCCTATTCAAGCGGTGCCGTGAATGCGCACAATACCCACCTAAATAATTATTAACCTAATCACTCCTGCCAAGCCTCCATTCAGTTACTTACCTTATAATAGTGACTAAATTAAATGGGTTTCTATCAGGGTATCCCTGAAAACGAATCTCTAAAATTGCTTTAATTTAGGGGAAAGTGGCTTGAATATAAGTGAATGGCCCAATAGTGGGCGTCGGGGAGCGTTGCGTAACGGGGATGAAAACCGGCGACGTCCGGCCAATGGCGCCGACGTGACTGTACTACCTATCACTAAAATAAAACGTACCTAGCAATTTGAAAATTATGGTATTTTACTTATACCCACTATTTATGATGCCTCTTTGAAAGGACCTTTTTGTTTAAAGTAAGCGTTCTGTGGGGTTCTATAGATTATTACGTTCATGCTATAGATAGGTTTCCCAATAGTTTTGAGGAAGTGTTTGTCAAGTGGTCTACAAAGGGCAATATAAATGCTAACAATAGAGCAAGGTACGAATATTTGATTTGGTCCTATAACCTTGCTTCGTTTGCGCGTATCAAGTTTGCCCTGTAGAATGTGTAACGACCTTACGTATATTATATCTAGGCAACTATACATTTTCCCCTGGGATTCTCACAATAGCTATCAGTCACCTATCTAAATCCTTTTAGCGTACCAATTGTTTGCGTCTGGGAGAAAGTATAATAAAGAAAGAAAAGCAAACGATTTATGTCCCCACATACGGCGACACAGCTTGGGCTTAAAATACCTTCAGGTTATTATTTGCTTTCAGAGGACCAGCAGCGTGACTAATTCTCTATTCTTTTCCAAGCGCAAAATATCGTGTTAATAAAAACTTTGTGCATTTTCATGACATCATTTTACATAAATTTAATTATGTCCAAAAATACTGCCGATGTTTATAAGGTTGCAGAAGATGGAGAATGTTCTACGTTTTGACACAAATTTTAAATGTATTAAATACCATTTGATGAATGCAGGCTAGGCTGTCTTTTGCGCCTAAAGTAAATGAACTCGTCGTTCTACAAAACTTAGGAATAAGCCAATTTCCGAGTTTAGCTCCAAAATAGCAGATAAGCCTGTGAAGATAGGGGTTGAGAGAGTAACGGATCCGCTCGCGGCGAGGCCTAAATTATTCCAAGTGTCACGTCCCTTAAGTTCATGACCAAAATACAAAACGGTAAAGAAATGGAATAAAGCTTTTACCTAATTCTTTGTAGGTACTTTTCAGGCTCTCTTGACAAGCAGGGTAGAACCTTTTAAGCTTTTAGATAACGTTTTGCAGAGTTTGAAAGAGTCTTTTGATTTAAGATTTCTGTTGAATTTGCTAAACTATAAAAGCTTTTAAATAAGTAGTTAATTTAATTTCGCTGAACTGAACTGAAAATTGTACGGATAATATCGGCGATGTAATGGCATCTTACAGACTAGGATTTAACAAAATAAATGAACTTTAAGCTTACCTTGGTTTTAGAAATCATTTAGAAACGCCTATCTACATTTTTACAATAGTTTTATCTATATAAAATAATTGCCTTCGAAATTTCGTTCATATATCATCTTTTTGAATGTATAATATACCCATCATACCTAGATACCTACGTACCTACGTGGGATATCTATTATGTTCGGGAAAAAGAAAGATGTGGTTTGTAGCGTTGACCGCTGTTAAACCGCCGATAAATTTATCCGTATGCAACAACTATGTTGCTACATTTTCATTAGCTCCGGGCTCCTCCTGGCTACTTTCTGTGGTATTTCGTAATGAATGTTTGTTTCGCAGGTAGCACCTCCATTCCTCATTGGCTGTTCCCGTTACTGCATTCATCCCATCAAGATTGTCATCTACAAAGCTTGCCGGTAGATTTCCTGAGGTAAGTCAGCGCTGTATTGGCTTTGGTTTTGCTATTGCATGTTACATATAACATGTTGGTCAGTAAACTTCATATTTCTAACGCCAACTCTACTTTCAATTTTTCTTGCCACCATCCCACGCGGACGGATTTTTTTTGATTAGGGGTAATTTTTTATTTTATATTAATTTTAACTTATGTTAAAAATTATCTAATTAACTATTTGATGTGGTGTTAATAAGGTTAAAATCGTATTACGTTTTAAATTATCTGCAGTACAGAGACTAATCCATCTTACAAGCCGAGTTGAGCGTTGGATAATTAATCTTAACCGCCTGTTGGAGTATTGACACCAACACCCAGTCTCAGGGCGCAATGAATAGTTGATCAAGCAGGCACCTGAATTAACTATCAAAATAACTTGGTAGAGCCAAGCTGTAGTCAATCGACTGCAGCTTATATACGGGCTGGCTCGACCGGGGTAGTACCACCCTCTCATAGAAAATCGGCGTAAAGTAGCTATTACAGCTGCGTTTCGTTCGATGAGTGAGAGAGCCGGAAGCCCAACTCCCCCCACCCCTCTTCCCCTACCTTCGTTCTACTCCCCTTCGGGTCGGCAACATGCAAGCAATGCCTTTGGTATTGCAAATATCTATAGGCTTCGGTAACTGTTTAACATCAGGCGGGCCGTAAGCTTCATTGCCACCTCAGTCTCATAAAAAAACATCTTTGTTCTATTATACCTAGTAATATTTTAGTATTAAATAGGTCTGAATAAATAATCTGTTCCCCGAAGATAAACTTCAAGTTAATTAAAGGAGTCGTATTCTTTCTTTCATAAATCTTTCAGCATGGTATATTAAGGCAAACTTGGACTTTACAAACTATAAGCCTCAGCTTACCCTACAGGGTCTATTTATCCTACTACCCTTGTAAGTTCTGAGTTTGTCTTCGCACGGGTCGTGTAAGTAAAAAGTGTCAGTGTAGTACCTACTTAAGTCTCACTTGGCTCCTTTGTGCTACTCGTGAGCATGTTTTTGTGATGCTTCGGGCTCCGTCTCTTTAGGAACAATCGGACTATGATTTTAAATGGGCTTAGATGAGGAAACCTTTTTTTTTAGATTTTTAAACTAGTAAGAAGTTTTTGGGTATGATGTGTGTATAAAATTAGATAGATAGATAGATAACACTTTATTGTACACCAGTCAAAAACATAACCGACTAACCGACATAGCGACTGTAGCCTAGGGGCGAACACGTTGGGCTAGCAATCAGAAGGTCCCAGGTTCGATCCCCGGTGGGGCATGCACCAATGGATGAATTTTCATCTATGTGCATTATTTACAGTTCGCTTACGGTGAGGGAAAACATCGTGAGGAAACCTACCTATCCCTCGGGATTAGGTAATAGTCAGTTCCTGTATACACGGCGACAAGGTTCACCACCTGTCACGTTGGGTTCTGACTATCTGGTGAAACGTGGGCTGTGAGTTGGTTAATACCTCCACAATGTGGTGGTGTATGGCCACTCAAAGCCTCTGACTACCTCCGATTGGGGATAAAAGTCGTGACGTTACATTTCATTTCATTTTCAAAAACATAAACAACAATGTCAAACAAAACAAGAAACAAAAACAGTGTACAGTGGGTGGTGGGTACAATTAATAGTATTTTATTATTACTGGCCTGGTTATTTTTCAATTCTATTAGTCCCGTTAGAAAAAAGTAATACAATATTTTCAATTGAGAGTAGGTGGGTACCTACCCGTCTAGTGTTTATAGAATAGTCATGTAGTCTACATACCAAGAAACGAAAAAAATACACAACCCTCAATGCGTTATCCGGTCCGACCCCAGCTGAGCTTCGCCCGCGAACAAAAATATTCTGTACTTTTATTCAATTGTATACATCGTTGAGGCAGAAATTCCAAATGATATAGGGATTTATAAAATATCGGGTTGATGGATATTTGTGTTCAGCAATCTGTGACCGCGTGAATTTTACGATTGTTCAGATTTCGATTTCGTCTTGGCGATGTCCATTAACAAACATAATGTTTCGTCGATTGATCCTTTATAGATATTAGAGCCATAACACACCGAGACGCCATGGCGACGTCGCCAGCTACCGTATCCAACCAATTCGTATTGAAATGTAAGACAGGTAACACATCTGCAGGCTACGGTGGCTGGCGACGTCGCCATGGCTACCCGGTGTGCTATAGCCCTTATTGTATAAATAGGAGGTAATAATAAATATTTTCCCAATATCGCGGTAAGCCTACCGTACTTATACGCATTATCTCCGCTGTGAAACAGGGGACGTCAAAATAGAGCGGTCGGGGTGCCCTGGGATCTGTGGCCCGCAGGCCGCGACCACATCAACCCTGTCTTTCTCAAGCTTTCGAACCTCATTCACCTCCAATGTCAATTACTTGAAAAGAAGGTACGTATGCATGTATTCTCTACTTGTCTCTAGTGCATGCTGTGTGCACGTTTTAATATTTTTCTTAACGCAAAACAAATATGTTTTTAGTGGTCGTATTTCAACAAAAATTGTGTCTACTTAAAGTAAATTACAATATGATAATGCCTATCTTATCACAATTTCACTTATCTCAATGCTTTAATGTAACTCAATTTTTTTAAGTACTTATATTTAGTTGAATTTTATTTTAATTTGAACCAGTATGTTTTAGAAAAGTTTTAAGGATAATAAGAATTTATGACACCGTAAAAAGCCCGAACCGCTTCACCGCGCTGCTTCCACCCCCGTGTCCACACTCGACCCTCCCGCGCCCGCCCGCCCTGCGCCCCGCCCCCGCCCAGGCCCTTCTGCCCCCGCTCCACTTTACATACCGTGTAGCACCACTCATCTGCCTCAATTATATTTGAATGTGATCACATCAGTACTGTTATTTGTGGGGACGCACGTCCCATAGCAAATAACAGAGCGGAATTTCCTATATTCAGTGCATGGCGCTTCACTCTCGATGTCATTGTCGTGATTCGATGTCGCTGCTTACAAAAGCAATAGAAGGGCTAGGGTATAATGTTCAGTTAGTGATGCTCACGACAGATACCAATGTAATAAGGTAGAAATGCCGACTTTACAATGCGATCTAATTTATCGAAATATATTATCTGTTAGGGCCCATTTACAATGATTTAATAACTGAATGCGGTGAATGGGTAAGTTTAATCGAATTTGTAACTTAGAACTCAGTGGTCACTATACAGGGCGGCTTTTAAATTGTAGTCAACATTTTAAGCCATCATGACTCTCCATAATGTCCATAATTGAATACTGTAGTTAGGTTTCTACATAAATTACAACTGCAATAGTTAGTTAGTTACAATATAGTTTTTGGGAATTGTGACGAAACCAAACGCATTCGGTTATCTAATCGTTAACATTCCTCAATCGTTGCTAGTTGTAAAGGTTAGGTGAGAATGAGTGGCTACATTGTGTGTCGGTTGTCCCTCCTGTGCGTGTTCCGTACCGCGGCGCGGTGACGGCGGTGGCGCGGCGTAGCTCAGTGGAGGCGTTGCGCAGATTCAGCTCCGGGGACCTGCAGTCCGAGTGCGATGAGGGCGAGGTGGACCCCTACACCGGCCGCCCGGCCACCACCAGCCAGCCGAAACCGCAGACTCAAAGGCCGACCTCACAGGGTAAGAGACATACCGGGAATGCCCCTATACACACCTGTAACGCGTGCAAAGTTGGATGTTTCAAATCTGTTAAATTTTTTGAAATGTTTCTGACATTTCTTTGGAGATACTTAGGTACGTTGGCGTACTGGGGGGTAGGGGGCAGGGGGATTTAAAAAAATCATTCGGAGCTCATATTTGAGTGATACTTAAATAATTTATTCATTCGCCCCAACCCGACCCCCTTTGATATGATTTGTGATATGATTTGTGCATTTACCGACACCTTTGAACTACATGATTCTCAGATTAATGCTTCTATACCTATTGAAATGTGAATAGAACACTGCGCGGAATTGTCTTCGATAGACAATTTAAAAAAGAAGCTTAGAGGTATTGCAATACCTCATTAAAATTGAAAAATCCATTATTATTTTTTCAATACAGCCACCGGGGGCAGTATCGGCAGTGCTTCAGGACCGCCGCCCGCCCCGTCGGCCGCCGCCGCGGCTGCGCCCGCGGGCGGGGACCTCTCCCTGAACCTGCGGGGTGGGTCGAGGGGCACGTCGGCGCCTTCCTCGCCGGCCAAATCTCGCGAGTCGCTGCTGCAACGAGTGCAGTCCCTGACTGGCGCCGCTCGCGATCAAGGCGCTAATTTGTTAGGTAGGTGTACTCTAGTACTTTAACACATACCTACTATTACAGGTGTACCTGTGAAATAACATAAAATAACTCTTGGGGTATTTCAATTTATTCTGCATTGACGACATGTGCAGGTCGATTTTTACAAGCTAAATAAGATAGCTGTTGGTGACGCTGATCGTTACTCGAGTGTCCAGTATTGTGCCTGGAAGGGTAGAGTTGTTTACACGCCAACTAAATGATGTATGTTTATAGTTGTTACTTGTTGTTAAGATATTGTCTTGTGTTATTGAACGCTACACGTGACACTTGCAAATAGATAGTTCTGTGTTAAATAAGAGCGAACACAGTCGTTGTAAAGTTTACCTCTGGAAGTTACCGAAATTAAATTTTTCTCCGGCGTTGTTTCTCATAAGCGAAAATATTTTCAATTTTTTAAGCAAATATTTTGAACCCAGTTGACTCCTGTTTATTGGTGTCAACAAAATAAGAAATAAATACAAACTCTACATTTGTAAATAACGTTTATTAATATTTACATCTGTGGCCTACAATAATAAACTTGTTGTTCCAAACCGTACCAACAAAGTTTCTCTAAACTTTTCGTGCCCCAAAGGAATATTAATAAACGGTCATACCTATGTAAAAGTTGTAATCGTGAGGGAATAGCACAACATAATTATGTAGTCTTTGTTAATGGTAGAGCTGATTTAGCGCTACTAAAGATTTCTACAGACTATGCTACATCTCTCTCTTGGAAGTATACAAATATGTTCTCGGAAATAAAAGCACCTTACAAAATTATTTTAATGCTAGTTCCTATTTGAGTACAACGCTCTCAGGTGGATTGTATACTTAAACTTATTTATATAAGAAACTCCAGTGTTACAAATAGGTAGTTTTGGTGACAATCCTAGTACGTTTAAGATACCTGTATCAGGATGTCACCGCCCTTCTAACCCGTCTTAACAGTATTTATTTTAATATCGTCGCCCAGGGAGTGTGACATCCGTAGCGTCGGTTGGGCGCGGGTACAACCGCGACCGGTGTGTCACCCTGCTGGTCGTGGATGATCAGAACACCGACTGGTCCAAGTACTTCCGAGGACGGCGCCTGCCCGGCGAGTGGGACATCCGTGTCGAACAGGCCGAGTTTAGGGTAAAAGTACCTTTGTATTATCTATATGAATGTTACCGTGTGCGTCAATAATGATAGTTCGGTAAGTCTTCGTGACAGGTAGAGGTCCGACTACATTTTTCTCAAATTACCTAATTAATTAGGGATGTTCACATTAGGTACATACTAAATATTGTATCAGAAGTATCTTGCCTTCGGCGAAAAACATTTAATGCCTGACCCTTAGCCAAATATTTTGTTCATAAGGAATAGGTACCTATTTATGTTTTTCTTTAGAAATCTATCCGTCGTGGTACCTTTATATTACGTAACCATCCCACCCAAAACATAAATAGAACAATATCAGGGACAGGTATTGGTACCTTTATCCGAAGGGACAATCTAATCAAGCCGCTACATAAATAATTCCACTCGGCTATGGACCTCGGTTTGTGATATTACCTTCGTCTCTGCAGGAACTGTCCGTGACGGCCAACTCTGACGGCTCCAATGTTTCTATGGCCGTTTATCGGAGCGGAACTAAAGTTACCCGATGCTTCAAGTGAGTATGATAACATTGTCTATCTTTGTACCTAGTACCGGTTAGGGATTGACCGTATTTAAAAGCCCCGAGTAGCCGCTCCCGAGCTATCAGATATGAGGTTATGTCTATATGGTTGGACGTTACAACCATGGACCACTCATAGTTACAACAGATTGCTCGGGGTCGCTGCTTGGCTCATATATGCACAAAATGAGAACCAAGGCACAATAATAACACATAATTGTACTGATTTAGGATCCCCTATAAAGTAAAGTCATGTGTTTAAGAAAGAACTACGTGATAACCTTATAAGTAGGTACTTACTTACGATATGATGCCATTTTAAACTGGGTATTTACGATGTTACAACGGGTACCTATTCATAGTACCCACAAAACAAGCGTCTCAGTCTTCAACATCTCCTTGTTTAAATTCGTGATCTCATTTAGGGGAAGTAGGTATACGTTACCCGGGATAATCCGATTAATCACCTTTTAACTTAATCTCTAGTTAAGCAATCCTTAAAGTAAATAATATGATTCGTATAAGCCTGATTACTAATTATTTATCCCTCAAGATTTCCTTAATAAAACATTTTGTACTTTGATGCGAGAATATTCATGAATATAGGTCCATAATTACTTTACAATAAACTTGTTTATTTGCTGTAATTTTTGATATGATAGCTATCATTGCGATCGATTTTAGGAGTTATTTAATGTATCTACAACCAACTTTGTTTCTATCTTGTGTAGGTAGGTACCTAATACAGAGTTTTTTTAATGCCAATATGTATTTGGAGGACTTAAGTATCAAATTGAGTTAAACAACCTCCATATCCGTATTTATGAATTAAGTTTTAGTTATCTTAACATTAGCGGGAGAGCTTAATCCATTCAACAATAGCCATCTAAAGTCAAGGAAAGTCATTCAATATTAAAAAACTACCTTTTCCCGACTCTACCATAAAGTGCTGTTATGTGTTAGGCCCGAGTTCGTCCTAGTGAGGCAGAACGTGCGTGACGCGGGCACCGACCACCGAGCGCTACTCCTGGGCCTCAAGTTTGGTGGCGTTCCTTCCATCAATAGCCTCAACTCCATCTACCATTTCCAGGTATGCAATCAAAACAATCAGCAATGCGCTCTCCTGATATTCTTGGTACCCTTGGATGTAGCATAACCGTACCTTTCCACAATAAGGAACTTATTTTTATTAGCCGCCCATATACAGTGTTTTATTACATAAGTACTGTGGAAAGAACAGGTACTAACTATAGACTTGCTGTTAAAGGTATCATAAATTATTAGTTAAGTGTATATTATAATGAAGTAACAGTATGTTCATAGCAGATAGTGTTGGCAGTAAAATGTCTAAGGAAGGTGTTAATTCGTCCAGGATCGGCCTTGGGTGTTTGGCCATCTGTTGCAACTGCAGCGGCGTTTGGGGAGGGAGAACTTCCCTCTTATCGAGCAGACCTACTATCACAACCACACGGATATGGTGAGTACAATTTTAATTAGTGATATAATTTTGAATTAGGATTACTTCTTTATTTTCTGTGGATTATTTCACGGACTGCTTTACAATTTCCGTACATAGTAGTATTTAATTTGTATAGAGATAATGTACACTATCTCAGAGACAGAGCTCGCTCTCCGCTGTGGTTTGCTATTAATATTACATCAGGCTCTACAATCGTGCTGCCACTAAAATATTAAAACTCAGCATAGTCCATTTCAAATTATTTATTTTAACCTAGTTATATTCTCTATAATTAGTTAATTTACAATCTTTAACTTAAAAATAAATAATACAAAAATAACGTTAAAACTACTTTTGTCTGCGAAGACAAAACAACAATTTAGGATCGTCCGAAGAAAAATCACAAAATAGGTCGCATTGTTTCAAATCATTGCAACCGATAAATTCGACTTAATTGCCAATTAACTTCATCCACAGTCCATTCAAATAACTTAATCTCCCGAGATGTGAATCTAGTGTTATTAGAATTAATATTTGGTTTAGTACGACAGCTGCTGCGCTTGTTTCCATAAGAAATATTAGTAATGAGCGATAAATAGATTTGTAATTTTTCATGAGGACGTAGTGAGATGTTCAAAAGGTACAGTTTAAAGTAATTATCTTGAATGCGGCTCGTGTGATTCAAGTCATAGTGCTGTTGAAGCGCGTCGTCTGGAGGCACCTCGTGAGAGCGGGAGCCCTGTAACACAAACCGGCGTGTTGATTGATAACGACCAGAAGAGTTAGGGGAACATCAAACGGTTTTATGTTTACGACTGTGCATCGTTACGTTATAAACGAACAATGACAACGTAGGTGTTTATCTACCTATAGGTAGGTATTCAATTTTAATGCAGTTGGAAATACGAAACTGCATTTTAGATCGTTATAAGTTCACATACACAGAGATTGAGTATCAGATCATAAATCCTTATTCGTTGACATCGTATGAATAATATAATGAGTACATTGTTATGGACTTGTCAGTGGGTAGTGGGTTCGCATATTGAGACCTTGGGAACATTATATAATATAGAACATCATCAGGATTATGTAACCCTATTAAAGAGAATAGGGGTCAAGTGATGACCATCACTAATGGATTCTCGTTGACGAATGATTTAGTTCGTAACACGTCTTTATATTTGACGTCTCCTCTCTAAATATACCTAACAGTTCTTCGTCAGTCGTATCAATCTATTTTCTACGACGTATGAGAAGACACTGCAACTTGTAAGGGTAATCGTTGAGTATGTTTTCTTTTTGGCTCGTCGTTATCTCTTTACCTGGTCCATCGGCACCGGTGCTCGCGGTCGTGTAGGCAGATGCCGTGCCTCTCGTAACACTCGTTGAAGCCAGCTACACACGTGTTTGGGGACTTAGTGCGCCGTCGGTTCATGTGGACCTGGACACGTTAGAAATAGATCAGCACTTGAGGGTTGCGTACTAGTAGGCACAGGTTTCGCTGACAGTTGTTAACAGTACCTAAATAAAGCGACGTCTTCCAACATGCAAATCCTTCATTTTGTCTTTATACATACATGGCATTTCATTTCTACATACTTTATGTCACTTTTCTAGACATTGCAGCTATTCATAATATTCGCGACTATTTAATGGATGTTGAAATCAATGGTTTTTGAAATTGTGTGCACCTATCTTTGTCTGAAGGTGGGTCGAAGGAAATAGTTCGGAAAAAAAAGTTGGTACAACTGTAGAAATAAGAATATCAGTCCTCATATTTCTATTCCTAGACAAGGTTTCCTAATGGAAATAGGTACATGTTTCTTCTCGGTTGTAAACTGTAGATCACACAAGTCTGAAAAAGCTAGAACGACTTTCAGAAAGTCGCTGAAAGCGATTCAACTCTTAAACTTTATTTATCTGAATAACTTTCAACGTTCCACCTTAGAAACCACAGTCTCAGAGTTAAATTACATTTGCATTTGTATACAGACGGGTTTCTTTGAAAACTTTGAGTCATGACATCGCATTTTATATATTATTTATATTAGAACACTACAGAATAGTGGAATAGGTATGTGCTAATTAGTGGTTCATGTTATTACTTTGCAAGTGCAGCCCTGCTTATAGAGTAGGCGGAATCCTTTCCTCTGGCGAGGCGTCACGTCACGCCATCTGCTGACGTAACCGCATAAGTGCACGTGAGCCTCTAAGTGCATTACACGACCTGTAAATAAAATTAAACTATTAGAATTACCTCTGACACCTCCTGACACCTCTGGACACCTCTGGATTTTTCGAAATCTATGTGTGAATCATAACTTTAATATGATTATCACTTGCTTACGGTGAAGGAAAACATCGTGAGGAAACCTGCATGTCTTTAGACATGTGAAATCCACCAACCCGTACTGGGCCAGCGTGGTGGATTATGGCCTGAATCCCCCTCGCATTGAGGGGAGGACCGTGCCCAGGAGTGGGACGTTAAAAGGGCTAAATTATTATATACTAGTTGTGCCCGCGGCTTCGCCCGCGTGGAAATTGATGTTGAGCCTACACTATCTGCCGTTTCCCGGATCCCGTATCTCTGATCCCGGATCCCGGACATCGTTTCCCGGATCCCGGATCGCGTTTGCCGGATCCCGTATCCCATAATCCTTGATTCCGGATACCAGACCTAATATCCCAGATATCACGTATCCCGGATATCCCGTATCCCGGATATCCCGTATCCCGGATATCCCGTATCCCGGATATCCCGTATCCCGGATATCCCGTATCCCTGATACCAGATCCTGTTTACCGTATATATCACGTATCTCTAAACCGACTTTATTTTTAAGAAGACATCTAAACACCAATTTTCATAATTAATTCTGACTTCAAAAATGACGAACTCCCATACAAACGTTCATCCCCTATTCTACCACCTTAGGGGTAGAATTTTCATACACCATGTTATTATTATTATTTTTATTTAAAGAAACCAAAACAACTATTAACTATCAAAAATGACTTACATTCATCCCCCATTTAAACCCCTTAGGGGTTGAATTTCCAAAAACCCGATTTAAACATTTTTCATTTTATAAAAGACACCTAATCACCAATTTTCATACTTCTAACTTGAAAAATGACGAACTTGCATACAAACTTTCATCCCTTATCCCCCTTAGGGGATGAATTTTCAAAAACCCTGAAATTATTTTTTTTAAATATATAAAAATAAACCTAAATACCAATTTTCACAATTCTAACTTCAAAACTGACAAACTTCTATGCAAAATAACATACAAACTTTCATCCCCTATTTACCCCCTTAGGGGTTGAATTTTCGAAAACGCTGAAATTATTTTTTTACGTATATAAAAAGAAACCTAAACATCAATTTTCACAATTCTAACTTCAAAACTGACAAACATCCATGCAAAAAACATACAAACTTTCATCCCCTATTTTACCCCCATAGAGGTTGAATTTTCAAAAACGCTGAAATTACTATTTTTAATTTTTTTAAAGACACCTAATTACAAATTTTCATAATTCTAACTTGAAAAATGACGAACTTGCATACAAACTTTCATCCCTTATTTAACCCCCTTAGGGGATGAATTTTCAAAAACCCTGAAATTATTTTTTTACATATATAAAAAGAAACCTAAACACCAATTTTCACAGTTCTAACTTCAAAACTGACAAACATCCATGCAAAATAACATTAAAAACTTTCATCCCCCATTTTACCCCCTTCAGGGTTGAATTTTCAAAAACGCTGAAATTACTAATTTTTATTTCTTAAAAGACACCTAATCACAAATTTTCATAATACTAACTTCAAAAATGACGAACCTACATACAAACTTTCATCCCCTATTTAACCATCTTAGGGGTTGAAATTTATAGGTATGATTAGCCTATGTCTCCTTCCAGAGTTTACACTATCTACATTTCAAATTTCATTAAAATCGGTGCAGTAGTGATGGAGATACGTGGTAACAAACATTCACACACACACACACACACAGTTACTTTCGCATTTATAATATTAGTAGGATATTAGAATAGTGTCATCAAAATATACTTTCAATTTTATTCATTGCAGCAGAGTAGCGCTTAGTGTATTTGCTACAATGTAGAGAAAAAGAAAATGGGTATGGTATAGGTTTTATTCAAGAGCAGTTTACTGCGTTTGAACGAATTATTTATAACAGATTAATCTAAAAGTCGGGATAGATTTTCATGAATAAATTAATCTGGGACATGTCAAATAATGGGATCTGCCGTGTACAAAGACTCTCTGTCGCCTGAATAACATTAATTTCTCGACTCACTGGATAGAAATAAAGTTTTTAGTTCTATTAGCAACGTTAGCTTACGTCACCGGACTGATAGGCACTTACCGGCTCGCTAATTTGCGTGTTAATTTACCTGTAGCTTGTACATCTATATTATGCGTACCGAACCTTATCACGTTAGGTTTAACCTTGTTTTGCTCTAATATTCTCGGTTATTTTCAATACAATACACATTCTATTATTTAAATGAAAGTCTGTAAGTAGAGTCATAAATAACGTAAATGCTTTCCTGACTAGAAGACTTCTAAAACTTCGTCAGCATTCCGCATTGGGTAGTTTTGATCTCCTATCTTGAGATTTTCGATCGACTCTATTCGTACGATAATAACAAAATGATATTATTGTAAGCGGAAGCAAAATAATATTATTTTCAGTGAGGGTCGTTAATTGTTTTTTTTATCTCCTGAGATGGGGAACGATTGAATCCAATCAAGGGGTGTTCACCCACCTGTAATAACATAGGTCTCTCGGGGCTGTAGGCTTACTCCACAAAGGGATTCTTGGGATGGCGTTAATAATCGTCCCGATTTTAAGGCCACCACCGCCTTCGGCGTCGCCTGTGAACAATATATTTTTTTTAAATCATAATAATATGTTATTTCTTTATTTAGAAGTGAGATTGTTGTGGTTGTAGAGTTATGGATCTACTGAATTTTTTAAAGTTTTTATAATATCATTTCTTAAATATATTATGGACTTACTTTATAAGTGTTTCGAATCTTCACTTTGTATGCGTCGTAGAAATCTTTGACTCGAAATGTTTTTTGTACTCTTCCAACGATCACTGAAACCAAAACAATGTTTAATTATTACATGTTGTTGGAATTCCCCTCCGTGTATTCATGGCTGCTTTGTTGGAATCCCCAACGAGCGACATATTTCATTGTCTGATGAATTTATCTGTGTTTACAATTAGATTGGATTTTACTAATAATATCACAATCTGTTTATACCTATATCGGAATCTATGTATACAATTTAATTAAAAACACATAATTTTATGTTTATACGTAAAATCCAAAGATAACTTTTTTTTCCAATCTTCTGTACTTACCGTAAAGCCTAAAATAACTTTATAGCTGATCTCTGTCTATTTGACTGAAGATACATAGTAAAAAAATCTAAATCATTGGTAATTGATAAACATCATTCACATGTACAATACCTATTACACTGAACAGTTTTTTTGTAGAGTCAAATGTTTTCAAATTATTACATAGCGAGAGCCACCTATCATATTCAGAGAATTGTTCTCTCTTTGTCGTTGTGGTGGTGTATGGCCACTCAAGCCTCTGACTACCCCCGAATGGGGATAAAAGTCGTGACGTTACATTTTTTTTTTGTTCTCTTTTGTGACTGATTACAAAAGTGTTGCTTACCAAAATCGCTATTACAAAAATGTGTCTGGGGATGTGCGGGTGCGCAAGTGCAGGCACCGGCGTCGCGACAACACGCCGCCACCAGCGCCAACGCCAACCACCTCGTCAGCATGCTATATCCAATGATCTGAGGACAACCACAGTATCTAGTTAAAAACATAAATCAGAAAGTAAATCACAACTTTCCCTTCGACCTGTGTGTGTCCAACCCAGGGTATTACGAACCCGGACCATCTGTTTTGTACGTGGGTTCGTTCTTGATTTTGACATTAGTTTACTACGGAAATTGTACGGATTAATGCTTTAGGATCAAAGCTACAACGTACCTACAACAATGTATGACGTTCTGCGTGTTTGCATTTATTGATATTATCCCTGCTTCGTACCTGGTAAAAGCAGCCCTGGATATAATGCACCTCTAGGGTTGCGTGTTACCTAATATATTTTATGCTATAGAATTAATATACCTAATCACTATCGGCGGCAGAGCCTTTCAACTTTATTTCTAGATAGTTTTGTCAATCGAGCAGACGTAAAAACCGACAATTCCCACACCTCGTAGTTCATAAGTGTAACTGTAAAATGGCACATATTTCAATAGGATATATGTACTGATATCATAAAAGCCAGCACAAAAAAAAAACATTGTCTTGAAACATCATTAATCACACAAATTAACTGATAAACATCAACGCATTGACAGTAACAACACAATACTACGAATATGACTCGTCGCGTACAGAGGACAGTTTGTCATGTCGTAACTAACGACCCAAACTTTGTATTTGGTATTCGAGTAATACAGACAAAGTTTGGCGCACGCAGCTCGCCTATCTAATCGCCGTGCTGCACACAAAACACGCACTAAAGACCATTTAATAAGCTCTATTAAAAGCCCTATTCTGATAATAATTTACTCGTAATTTAGTTGCAAATTGTGGACTCCATCTCCAAATACCTAGTCTCGTGAGTTTGCCAACCGGCCAGATTAATATCTCCAATGTTAATGTTTATATACCTGCCTTTAATTTATTTTCGTTTGTGTGTACTGTCGTCTAAACATAGCACATTATTGATGTTACGTTGCTGACGTCTAGAAAAACAGGATGTCAACTACGCAATTGCGGGACGTTAGATTTCGTGGTTTCGTTCGATATTTGACTACGATATTACGAACTATGTCAAACGACATTAGTTCAAAACTTTGCGGTTCAATGTATACCTACTATCTCAAAAGCTGTTCTTATGGCTTGTTAGTAAATGATTGTGTATCCACTTAGCTGCTCAATAAATCTGTCTCGCGTAACATTTTCATTACCTTAATTGTGCTGATCGATATTTCAATTACTTTAATAGAAAGTTGTTTATGAAAGCATTTTAATCTTATATTGTAAGTGATATAAGGCGTCGCACTTTAAATTAATTAAGTTTGCTCGGGATCCCATCAATTTCTATCGCGGACGCGGCGAGCCGAGAGCACGTTACGGATAATTTATTAAGTTAACCACCTCTGGGCTACCACGAGATGATGTTTGTAACCTACATTGTGCGCCAGCCTTGTTTTTGTTCCATTGATACTTTGTTATTCTATATCGCTGCGATAAACTTTTATTACCGTACCTCTATTTTTCGCGTTGACGGGAATAAAACTTGTACGTCGACGCCGTGTCATAACCCTGTGCTATGTTATTTTGTAATAGGATTTTAAAAAAAAGTTCGGTTGACGTAGAGTTGAGCTTCGTTGTATGGTATTATTACTGCCGAGAATCTTTTTATGACAACTTTTATAATCGTTGATGTTAATCCGAGATGGATGCGTTATTCCACGAACGTTTATTATAGTGTCCAATTGGACACCATTGTCGATCCTGGCTTACAGGAGTAATAGTGGTGGGAGTGTGTGGCGGGCGGGCTTAGGCCCATTAAACAAAGAACGTTTATTATACTTTTAAGAGGGGTTTTTATTATTTTTTCAGATGGAAAATTATAACCCACGCTATACCCAATATCATACTTTTTTCAATAACGAATAGAATATATAATCACTCTTCTCCTAAAACTCTACTTAAATTCATAAACAGAAGGCGACAGTTTATTCATTTGAATTGAATTACGATCAAAACGCGAATTAACTTTCGTTATTTATGTCTATTAAAAGAAAGTAAACATTTCCGTCCGAGATGAAGATAACACTGCTGTAATAACTTGCATTATAACGCATTATTAGGCTTAGCCGGGAACAATAAGCCCGCTATTAGCTGACGCGGCGTGGGAGGAGGCCTCGACGGCGCACTACGGAAATGCATCGCCTTGCATACTGTTACATCACGCGATCTAAGATTCAAGTATCAACAAAGCTGTTTTGACTCACGTTTCGAATACTATGCATGTAACTTTAAGTTAGAAAAGTTATTACAGTTTCGTTATTTAGTCAGAATTAACGTCATGAAAAAAGTTGTGCGGAACTTGACGCGTTTGAAAGGAAAGAAAATTATTCAGTAAGAATTAACGTCATTATTATCTATCTCATAATATAATAATGAATATCCAGATCCATATCCAGAAAAAAACTAAAAGTTAATAACAATAAAATCACATAGTGGTGTTTATTTTATTAGCTACAAACTACGACTAAACTAAATTTACACGACTAAAAAGAATGTTGTCTTCATGCATTACGATTGTAAAAAAGACGGCAATAGGTACACTTAGTGTAGTCAAACTTAGTGTGTGTGTACGAACAGCAGTACCCATGTGATATGTGTTATTATTTTGTTAAATAAAGATTGTTTAAACTTACCTATGTACATTTTTATTTGAAATAGAAATTACGAGGTAATAAGCTTTTAATAGAATTCATCTAGTTGCAGATATGTTTATGATTATAAACACACAACATAACATAAAGTTAATTAATGTTACTGCTTTTAAATTGTATTAAAGTTTAATTTATTGCGGACATTGATATGTTTGGACATGATACGTTATCTATTTTTTAATAATTAATAAATTATCTAAATTACTTACAATATAGATACGAGTGTGATGAGGCGCGTCGCACGCACTCCGTTCGGCGTCGAGGCGTCCCTACGATTGGGTTTTTATGCACTGGGCGTACCTTTTGTACCCCTACGATGAGTGAGCTATACCCTGCCTTCTATACGGATTTCGGATAAAAATCACAATGCGGAAATTTTATGGGTGCATTCCCATAGTCGCGCCCGTAGTTCCGACCGCCCGGCCCGGTGCAACAATACCTCGTTTGTCAGGGTTCGTCGAGAAACCTGAGGTGAATGTTGACATTATATGTGTACAGTTGTTTACTGGCATCTAACACAAAGCCCGCTGTGGGCACGTTTGTTAAAGTATCGAAATCCGATTATAAGGGTGCGTATGTAGAGCGACGTCTATTGCGCCGCGGCGCTACCATCGTGATGTAAAGTGATATCCATTTCAAATTCCATACTTACCTACTTTCTTAGTGGCCAGCACCGCTGCCCGTGTACACGATAAGTTATCCACTCCATAGGATATTACAAATATAAACTTACAGGGTAAAGTTGTGTTAGTTTTCATTATAATAGATGTTGATAGCGAATCGGGTGAGTTTGCAAACTAGCTCGCTATTACATATATACCTAGTAGATATCGTAGGTATATTTTTTCACACTTTATATCAAAGTTAGCAATTCGTCAGTAGCTCATTAGAAGCATGACATCAAACGTCACTTGTCGATGTTGTTTGTATAATAAATTGAATTTATAATTTGATATGAAACACGAGTCGAGTTTTTGTATGGGTTTTTATGATGCTACTAACAAGTATAAAAAAATGGTTCGGTGGCAAAAATTTGCGTCCGATAAATTCGAACGTGTCCCTCGGACGCTTACACATACGGACGTATGTGTAAGTGTACACGTACGGAGCTTACCTCTTCACTAAGCATAGTTACATTATGTGTGCACATACTTCAGTATTTTTAAATAATAAAGGACCTTTTCGGAACCTTCGGCTCTACAACGAACCCGGCCGGACCATCGGATTCGTTTATTCGTTCGTGATCTTGACACTCATTCACTACGGAAGTGTCACAGTTCGAAATTCAAAGCCCGAACGAACAGATTACCTATTATTTTTGTTCTGGCTTCGTAATATCAGTCAGCAGTATTCGTAGCAGTAGCTGTTATTTGGCAATTTAAAAAAAAAACTCAAATGAATTTACCTGGTCATTAAAATCAACCACTGGGTGGTTCAGAGTCAAAGTCAAAGTCAAAGCGTTTATTTTGTTTAGGCCTACGGGGGCACTTACAAATTGTCATTTTACATTTTTTCCTTAAATTCTACTGCCGGATCGGAAACGCGACCTCGACTGAGAAGATCCGGCAAGAAACTCAGCGGGCTTGTCTTTTTTACATTGTTTTTTTTTTTATCGCCATTTAAGTATTTTAATACAATGTAATTTGGTAAATAGCTCCAGTGTGCTGCCTTCCGAAATAAGCAAGGCAAGACACGCTACACTTTAACATGACACTGTTTTTAACAAAGTGAATTTGAGCGATCAGTCCCAAGCTGATTTATCTTCCAAGTAATCCGAGATTTTGTAATAGGCCTTTTGACAGAGTTTAGTTTTAACTATAGTTTTAAACTTATTAACAGGCAAATCTCGGATTTCTTTAGGAAGTTTGTTGTAGAAGCGTATGCATTGTCCTACAAAGGAATTACTTATTCTGTGGAGACGAGTTACATGTACGGATAGCTTGTGTTTATTCCGTGTGTTTATCGAATGAGCATCGCTCCTTTTTTCAAAGTTGTTGTCATTTTTCTTAACATAAATTAGGTTTTCATAGATAAATTGTGACACCACGGTTAGAATATTTATTTCTTTAAATTTTTCTCTGAGGGAGACTCTAGGAGCTAGGTTGTAAATAGCTCTTATAGCTCTTTTCTGCAGTACAAATATAGAATTTAAATCTGCAGAGCACCCCCAAAGCAGTATGCCATACGACATTATGCTATGGAAGTAACTAAAATAAACAATTCTAGCCGTGTCTACATCAGTTAAGTGCCTAATTTTTTTAACAGCATATGCCGCAGAACTCAATTTACTTGATAATTTTTTAATGTGAGGACCCCATTGCAATTTTGAATCTATGGTGATTCCCAGAAAGACAGTTGACTCCTCAACGTCCAACGCTGCCCCATTCAGTCGTATATTGGTTCCTATTTGTCTTACATTAGGTGTCGAGAACTTTATGCATTTAGTTTTGTTCTCATTGAGCAGAAGATTATTTACATTGAACCAATCTACAACTTTAGCGAGTGCATTGTTCACATCGTCATAATGTAGAAGCTGTCTTTTAATTTTAAATAATAAAGAAGTATCATCAGCAAACAACACAATCTCGTGATTATTGCCTACATGATATGGCAAATCATTTATATAGATAAGAAACAAGAATGGTCCCAGTATTGAACCTTGAGGAACGCCCATAGAGACCACAGAACCTGGTGATTTTTCACCATTAATAGCGACCTTTTGAATTCTATTGCTCAAATATGAAGTCAAAAGGTCAAGAGCCTTGTTCCTGATACCGTAGTGGTGCAGTTTCCTGGTAAGTATTTCATGATGGACGCAGTCGAAGGCCTTAGACAAGTCGCAGAATACACCTAAGGCATCCTGCGAGTTCTCCCAGGCACTGGAAATATTTTTTATTAGTTCAATACCCGCGTCTACAGTAGAGCGATTCCTTGTGAACCCAAACTGATTGTTATGAAAAATATTGTTGTCATTAAAATGACGTAATAATTGGTTCAAAACGATTTTTTCAAAAATTTTACTTAACGTAGGTAGTATCGAAATAGGCCGAAAATTAGTTGGATCAGTTGAACTACCTGATTTAAAAATAGGAATTACTTTACTGTGCTTCATTAGATCAGGAAATACACCATTTGTCACACAGCCATTAAACACAGCTGCTAACTTGGGTGCAATAATGTCTATATATGAGGAAACGGTTTTTACAGAAAGCCCCCATAGGTCTGCCGTTTTTTTAACATCAAGACTTTTGAAACTATTTACAATGTCCTTATTACTAACAACTGAAAATTTAAAGGCTGTGTCACATTCAGTTACACTTTGTTTAAGTACAGTCTCTGCGGAAGTGGGAGACGATCTTAGAGTTTTGGTTGTTAGAACAGGAATGTTGGTAAAGAAATTCTCAAACTCTGTCGCTACTTCCAAATCCGCTTTTACATCTGTGTTGTTTATTATCAAATGAAAGTCTCTGTCACGCACTGTATTTCTACCAGTTTCACTGTTGATAATATTCCAAGTCATTTTAATTTTATTTACAGATGTTTTGATTTTATTTTTCAAGTAAATTGATTTCGCAGAGGAACAGGCTCGTTTAAATAACTTAGAATAGATTTTAACATACTCCAAGAAAGTGGGGTTATGATTATATGATTTTTCAAAATAAAGGTCATATAACTTCTGTCTGCTTTTATAGATTCCCGGAGTTGCCCATTCACTAAAATTAGCACGATCACCAAAAGATATTGTTTTTGGTTCGAATATTTTATTGAATTCATCACTGATGAGATGGAACAGTGAGTTATATAATATATTTGTGTCACTGTGAGTAGGCAACCCTGGAACTTTTTGTATTAAATTAGTTCTTAAGAGTTCTAGGCGGCTATTATTTATTGGAACAAAGCTAACAGTTTTTGTTTGGGGTTTGTTCATTTTCTTTGGAAACACTGCTAGTTGTCCACAGTGATCAGATTCTAATTTATTTATAATTGAGTTATCTATTGGTTTTAAATTTTTGAATATATTATCTATACAAGTTGCACTAGTGGCGGTTATCCTAGTAGGTTCCAAGAAAATATTGTACATGTTATGACATTTAAAAAGTAATTTAAACTTATCAATTATTGGACTACATTCCAGTAAATTAATGTTAAAGTCTCCACAGATAATCATTGTCTTGTTTGATTTGGAAATTTTAAATAAAAGGTTCTCCATACATTTTTCAAACTCATCATAAGGTGAGCATGGAGGCCTGTATAGTCTTAGAAGAAAGGGTGGTTACGGATTTGGTATCCTGGAAAATTTCGAATGCTCTGCAAACAAAATGTGGAATAGGACGCATCGTTTAGAAATAAAACCTTTTTTACCTTTCCAAAATATTGGAGATGAGGTTTTTTTTTCAATTGGATTTTTAGTAGGTAATATATTCCGGTGCGTTTACCTGTTCCACTTAATGTTGTGTGTAAGCTTTATGTATGTACGAGCTGCCAGTATTCTGCGGTTATCGGTCAAAGCGTGATCCGAATTGCGGTCTACCGAAGCTAAATAGGGTATTAAATAAGTTTTTTATTTATGATTATGTGAGGTATGCGGTTTATTTGTTTTGAATGGAGCATGCAATGAATGCTCATACAATAATATTTCAATAGAATTACTTTACTAATTATTTATTAATACTTTATGTGGTCCTGGTTGTTAATTTTCCTTAGAAAATTTTCTGCAAGAAACTAATAATTAAAAAAAAAAATTGTGTTCATAACATTCGAAATTTAAACCTGAATATTTAATTTCGTTATAACCGTCTCAAAACTAACGTATTTTTTCACGATCACAGAAGATAAAGAGCAATCGTATTTTTTTTTTGTTTCCACGCATTTTCAATATCCTACTAGCTTAAACAATATATCCATCAAATACGATTATTTACGGTCGTTTGCTATGTACGTTGAATACGTTACGCAACGAACGCAGCGCCGGTCGTCAATCTCGGTTCATTATCGATCCTTAATCTAAGTATCTTCGACATCGCCATCGCGTCACCACAACAGACATACAACATAAATCCTCCGTCAATCCTTTACTTACGTGACCTACCTCGTGACACTTCAATTACACTAGTAGGTATGTCAATCAATCAACCATTTGATCCAGTCATTAATCTAAAACTGTTGAGGCCCTATTACGAGCCCGGACCATATGTTTCGTTCACTCGTTCGTGATTTTGACATTACAACGGAAGTGTCAAAATTCTAAATTCGAAGCACGAACGCAACGGATTATTGTTAACGTATCGAGTTCATAATAAATCACATAAAAAAGTGTGGACACTGAAAAGCCTGCAATGAGTTAGGATGTTTTTTAGTTATCACACCAATCGATCGCGTGTTGATCGACCGCTAATCTATATGGATCGAACGTTGTTCTATGTCTTTCTACCATCGATCGACACTTGATCGATTGTGGTGTTGTAACAACCTTAATTTGACTTAAACTAATTACTTATTATACACTTCTCATCAAAAAATCGAAACAGTACTGCAAGTACAATACAGGCATTTAAATAAAAAAAATTGATATCATTAAAAAAATTGCTGGCAGTTTATTCTACACAATGGTGTACTACAATTCCAAATTTGGATTTAAATTTTAGAAATTTCATCCAATAAATGAATGTAGGTGTTTTGATTTTTTTGATGAGAAGTGTATTTCCTATGCATTCAGTGTTTGGCATTTTATATTGATAGATGTAAACTCGGTTCCATATCGTGCAGTTTCTATGTACATAATCATATGACCTTACATTCCAATCTCATTGCATTTTATATCTAGATTGTAACTGTTATCAATATCAAACCACCATTAAAATGAGCCAGGTATAAATTTATACAATACGAAATTGTTTATTTAAAAGTAGCACGACATTAGATATGTGCCTATATGTAATATAGAATGATCAGTAATAATATACAGTAAAGTATTAATATACAGTATAGCCTCAATAATCCAGTAATTTATTTAAAACTTGGGGGTGCCGGTTTATTGAAATGTTCGGATCACTGGATTGAATGGAAAAATCATAATAAATAAAATAAAGAATGTTATAAAGAGGATACGTAACATATACTAATATTTATTTATTAATATATTTATTTATTATAAAGCAATGAATATGTTATATAGTCTGTATCTAGATAAAACTAATAATATATCGATAACGCGTACCCATTTGAGAGAAGAATGACATTATCTGCTTACAAATCTAACATACTGCTTATATATTTTTAAATTTATAACCATTACATCAGATAAATCACGGATTAGAAACGTGACTCTCATTGTTATAAAATGGTTTATTCGAAGAATGGTAAACAGGATTGTGTCAGTCGTTTTTGTAAAGGTTAACGGCGAGTAAGGGCTTGTTGGGCTTAATATGATTGGATTGTTGCCAAAAAAACGTGAAGCCAAAAAAGGTTCGTATTTCAGTATTAACTATTTATGTACCCATAACTAGAAGTGTTTCTGTTAGTCAGATAAAAAATATCAAGAGATGAACTTTGACCCACAATAATCTTAATCTGTAATTTTTTATATATTTAGAAACTCACTGACTGACTGCCTGATCTTTCAAGGCACAACCTCCTCTGGGCTTGAAACTTGAAATATCGACAGAAATATTTACAGCCTTTTATACCAAAGGCATGCTAAGGAAGTATTTTTGAAAATTCCACTCCTAAAGAGATCAAAGGTTGTATGGAAATTCATTTCGAGATCCACGCGGACGAAGTTGCGGGAAACCGCGAGGCAATAATAATAACACCACCTACTGATGAATCAACAAAATTTCGTCAAGTATGCTGTCTTTCGCGGATATGTTGACAGCATACAATTACAGTGATCATTATGCATATTTATTCCCTCAGATGGTCGATGATAAATGCTCAAAAATCCGTGTTGAAATGTTAATGTTCATAAAAGCTGAATGTTAAACGTCTCGGGTTGAATAAAAAGGTAAATATTTTTTTGTTCGAATGACGTTGATTTGCCCACTTACCACGGAAGACCCGCATACTTTTGGATGCAAATATTTACATTATTCGCAAAATATATGATATCAGCGAACGTTTAATGTGACATACCGATTTATTTAAACGTTATTTAAGTAACATTACGGAATCGCTATAAATTATAGTCGAGGTATGTCAGCCGGGTGATAGTATGGAATAGCTACATAAAATTGGTGCGATATCGGACCTCACATAAAATGGACTTACATTTCCCGTTCGTTATGTATGCCTGTGATAACAGGTGTAGGACGTACGTTACTTTCAAGAAAATATTTAGATGTAACCATAAGATTATTCCGAACTTTTACCTGAGATGTTATACCTAACCTAATACTGAGAACTGCTTAACCACAGACACATATAAATGTCTTATTTGCTGTAAACAGATAATAAAAAGCAAGCACATTATTTGTCTCATTCAAGGTCCAAAACTTTAAGTATCTTCTTAGAGACCTACTCAAATGTCTCTCAGATTTGAATAATTGAATACATCTCGGGGAAATGTTCAAACTTTGGAAATTCAATAATCACTCTATTGATTCAAGAAAGTTCCGAAAGCAGGAACTGGATTAAACAAACAAGTAGGACGGGTAGGAACTTGTCTGTAGGGAATGTAAAAGGCTGCAAAAATCAAATATAGTCTGTGAAAGTGAGCAATCGTCATGAAAATAAAGTCACGAGAGTCGATTTCATGTATGTATTTTATGTAAATCTGCAGCTTTCTCATTGCTTTGAGGTGGCGTTAAATGAAAATACCATACACTTACTTTATGGTAAACAATATTGATAAACTATTGTTAACAGTTTGGCCGTAAACAAAGACAATTTGTACTAAAGAGTCAAGATATATTAACTTGTATTTTACTCATGCTGTCTTGAAAATATATAGTTAAACAATAAAATTTATATCGAATTGAACCGTATAGCACTTGACATAATGACTGTGTTGCACGAGTCTTGCGTTTTTAAGTTCTTTGACAGCGGCGTTGTTAAGGGCGCATCATAAGGGTGCGTTTCCACTCACGCGGAGCGGAGCGGTCCGTCACAGTGCTCGAAGTCTCCACTCTGCTCTTGGCTCATCACAGTGGGCCAATCACAGTCCGCCGCTCCGCCCAGCTCCGCATCAAAGGAGAAGAGAAATTACATTCGTCTTTTCATATCACGTGTCGCATGTTGCGGTACCGCCGAAGTGAGTCACAATTGTGAAAACAGTGTTGCCAACAACGCTAAAGAAAATTTCGCCAGTTAGACGATTCAAAAGTCGCTAGTTATCGCTAAATAATAGAATTGCCAAATTCCAACAAAAACAAATGGTTTGTTCTGAGACTTGAGATCGAGAAATCTACCATCTTAATCTACTATAAAACCATCTTCCTCTTATTGCAGCTAAGATAAAAGAATATTATATAAATCTAATTGAAAAAGCCACTTCGCTAAAAGGAAAATAGTGTCGCTATCGTTATAAAAAGTCCTTAATCTAGTGACAAAGTCGCTAAGTTAGCAACACTGTGCGAAATCTGATGAGTCCGTGCCATAAAAGATGTACTGTCATCAAAATGTTGAAAGTGATCTTGTGTCAGCCCACACAAGCCACATAAACTGGAATTACCTGAGGAACAACCTCCCTTATTTACTTTGACAAATGAAAGTATCAAGATGATCCCTGTATGTGAAGTCGAGTATTTGACTGTTGAAACGTTTCTGTGTAATAAGTGGTGAATGTTTACATAAATCGTCATGTATGTAGTTGCAATGTGTACAGAAAGCATTTTAAGTTATGGTATAAAATATTTTTCGGTGTAGCTATGTCGAGTAAAATAATTCATAGATTAATTTTGGTTTCCGAGTGGGCGATCCAAATAAGTGGAGCAATGCGCATAAAAATTAAATAAAATCCGGCAACTGATACCACGCTGAAGTCTGCATAGGTATTTCAGCGAAGCACACAGCAACAACACAATGTATGAAACTAAAGTGCCGCCACGATAAAAAGTTGGCGCATTTTTTGGAATGATTTTTCTTAGTTGGGCGGTATCTACATTCTACTTAGTTAAAACGCGCACGCGAAACTTTTATTAACCTATGTCCTATGTGTATATTTAATGAATACCTTATCTGAATATTATTCAAGTTATTCATACGAGTCCAAATAACATACGCAGTAAAGACTGAAATAAATGGCACAATTTCATATAGAGCGCGCTCCAAACGTTAATTACAGGACATTTCACGATTAAGTGAGCATTTTACCCCAAAAGTAAGAGATAATCGGCTTGATCCTCGTTATCTCCATTCCACAATCTGTTACGGGTACGTAAGCTCATTTCAGGAGATGCCTGTTACCGAGAACATGGCCCTAAGCTCGTTCACATGAAATGTTTCGTACCCGTAAGTGGTCAGTAATTGTTGCGTAGGTGTATGTGGACGCCAGCATAATACCTTTTTATTCTTTTTAACACAAGGCATCTATTATGTTAAGTGCTAAAATCGAATTGCATCGTTACGACGTCTATACTTTGGTTATAAATTCCAGGCTATCTATTACATATTAGTATCGGTGAATAGGTATTCTAAGAAAGCAGCGCTGGGTCCAATGGATATGTTTTATCAATATAATTTAATATTTTATTTAAGAATACAGTCAGAGATTCAGAAAGAGTGTTACGTCATCATAGAAATTACCACCAGTAGACACATTCGCTATCTACTGGGTGCAATCGAAATCGTGGGCAATATTTTAAACGGTGATTCTACACATGATTCAGAATATTTAGGGAATATTAATCAACAAATCAATTGATAAAAATGTATTACCCAGGTAAGGTATAACAGTTAAATGGTTTGCTTATTTGCTTACCCGAGCAATATTTTTTTATCAATAGATTTTTTATTTGTTTTCCCAAAATATTCTGAATCATGTGTTGAGTCATATTTTAAAATATTGCCCACGATTTCGATTTCACCCTGTATAAGACGCTACTATTTCTTTTATTAACAAACATGTGACATCCTTAGCAAAAATCAAATAAAAACTAGTCATAAGTACAATTTTATTCAAATTGTACGGGTTTATTTGAAGGGAATGAGCATTCAGAGTGAATCAAGCAACGAGGAGGCGCCTTTACCTTGGCCGCGGCCGTCTGCACAAGGGACATAGCTCTATATCGTGGTCACATGTGAAATCACATGATGTTTTGCCGGATGAAATTATTTAATCTTTTTAAGACTCAATAACAAACGAAAACTTTTTAATCCCCGGGTGTTTATTTTGGCCAGATTTGTAATGTCTGATTCCACTTTCGTCGGAAAATAATGATGTATAAATAAACCTGTAATATGTATTTTAGGTACAGATCCCTGATTAAACCTAAATCACTGAGCTTCGATATTTGATCGAAGGCACAGAGGTAGGTTGAAAGTGGAACTTAGCTAATGAAAACATATTAACTAGCTTGATTGTTTCCGCACGCGCCATATACAGTTTCAACTTTCGATTTAATAATTTATTTACTGGTTTTATGGGCAAGCATCTATAAATTATTATCTCTACATTATGGCAATTATGCGCAAGTATAAATCGCAGTACTGTGTGATTACAATATTTTATGATTCGTCCATCTCCGTAGTGGCATATCCGTGTAGGCAAGAGCTGTAGTTGAATTCGAAATTGTTTTCGAATAACGTGAAACATTGTGATTTTACAAACACACCTGCGTACATGCGTACTAAATGGGCTAGTGTCACGTAGGTTAAGGGATATGAGTGTGTTTGGTGTGTGGCCAACTCACGTATAACGATGATGTGGGCTATGCTTTAGGGCTCCTGCCGTGCGCCAGCACAACTCACAGCCAACGACGTATGCACTGAATATACAACACTGTAATTTGTTTATGCCGGAATTGTCCCATAAAATCTATACAATACAGTTTCTGAATAACTTATTGTCCACAATGTTATTTTTTTATTCCAGTTAAAATAATATACTATTTTCCTAAATCAAATTGTAATTATTATACTGTTCAGCTTGTTATTTTTATGAAGTTATTCACTTCACTCACTGTGGTCTAGTAAGTATAATAATATTTCCTGTTAATTAATGTGACACTAGTTTACTGTAATTCGTTTAAATACTGAATGAGCGTGCGCATGCTATAAACAAGTGAACCTTGTTTAAAGTTAGATTCATTGAAACATATTATTATATACAACATTCACAATTTCATTATCGGCATATAAACCGCGTACTTGAACTAATATTTTAATTACTCAGAAATGGAATAAACAACCGTTTGTTATAATAACAAAATTTTGTTTCCGCATGAGTCATTCGTCTCATCTATGTGAGGCGTCAGTGAACCCTGAACCATCCTGAACCCGGGACGATGCTAACATCGGATTACAAGGGAACGGACGAACTTGACCGCCCACGTGTACACGTGCGGGTACTTTCATACAGCACTTGTACTTGTTAGTATAGCTACCGATAACATGCCTGCTTACCCTAATCGGAACATGTCTGAGATGTTTGGATTACAAAACGGGAGTCTTTTCGGTTATCGGTTTCTAGAGGGTTAGGATAAGGAAGAAATTAGGCCGGGCTTAGATTTGGACACATATCTCTTAACTCTTAATTCACAATTCACGACTTTCCTGCTATAGAATTCTGAATAGCATTTGCGTCAAAAAATTTGACGTTCAGATTTTTTTAAGAAACTAATTAAATATACTAATTAAGAAACTAATTAACTAATTATATTTGCTGATAATTTCATTTATATTAAAAAATTTAATTATGAAACTGATGACGTCATTATTCTTACCGAAAAAGAAGATTTGGGCATAAATTATTTTGCTTAGGTAGGTACTATACAACTTGAGTATTTGCCAATTTTAATTTGATGAACATGAATAGGAACTCTATTCTTCGAAATTGCTTTACAATAAGCACAGTTTTTGAAATATGGACAATCCCCATTACTATAATAATGTTCACGTCTAGGACATCATTAGTTTCATAGAGGCTGACTTAACGCATCCATCAAAATCAATCATAGTCATTCTGTACACTGGTTTTGTCGTTGTCGCCTCGTGCCCATCGAGCTTTCACAACCATTATTCGAGAACATCGAAAGCGGTTCCTCGACATCGATAACACCCTATCGGTTCTTTGATCGAACCATTACATCGATTTATGAGGTGAGATCTCGAGTTGGCGACACGTCATAAATCTTCTCGCCAATTCTGTCGGATCACAATATCGCCGCGTTCAATCGGTGTGAATATCTCACTTTTTCCTTTGTTTCGATATTGTTATTTTGTAATCGATATGGCTTGAATCGATTCGTTGATCACTGTCAATCCGGCATTGTTACGTATACTTACATTTCGACTGGAGCTATTATAACACGTACATTAATAATATTTATTTTTAAAATACACAAGGTATGTTAAATTTATAAGTAATGCACTTGCGGTCTGTATTTAGGTTAAGGTGGTTAATTAATCCTTGCTTAAAAATGTTATACCTAACCAACAGTAAAGTACTAATTAATAACTCTGTAGGTGCCGACTCAGTACCTACCTACGTTATTATGTTACTTACCAATGTTCTAAAAATATTTATGACAAATTATGACTCATGGTATGGTAATGTTCTCGTTTGTATTTTGCTGTAGAGGATGGTCGAATGCGGTATATGCGCGTGTACTTACAGTAATTATACCTATTTGCCGGCGAAAGCAGGCTGCGCTGGCGCACCGTTAATCTCTCGCTGCACTAAAGCTTCAAGGTTAACTTTCGCGGCTAGCCCGGTCCGACCATAGCACGGCTTTGGCTGGATGCAACACGTGCATATACTCGGATGAAATGAGATCATACTTTGCTTTAAGCACGATTATTAAATCATGTTCACATCGGGATCTGTTTACCTAGCCATTATTGCGTACCTCATCACTGAACTGACGAAATAGCATAAAAAGCTGAACACGATCACGAACTTGGACGATGATTCTCTGACTTTCTAGATAGGTATGTTGCGTAATAATAATAGGGCTGCGTCGTCAGTTATGCGGCTAATATAATCACCAGATGGTGATCTCGTTTTGTTGTGCAGTAACAAATAAATTAAACGGCAGTTGTAGCAGCATAGTTACTTTGTTTTGATTATTATAATGTTTGTGCGACATACATAGGAACTATACACCATCACGATTTATCCCCAGAAAGGGTTGGCAGAGATGCACAGCACCTCACCCATATTTTGGAAATGTTTATTGGTCCCAATGTATCTAATACGAGATAGATAATATTTATCTCTACTAGAACGAAAAGAGAAGAATCGCGTAATCGATAACTTTTGGGTTGACTCATCAAACACACACCTCTTAAGGTAAGGAGAAACTGTAATAAAGAAGTTTCCGTACAAATTTATTTATCTTGAAAATAAAATAAATTTTGCTGCAAAAAGTATATAGGTACGTGCGGCAATAAAAGAGATACCGAAGTATATTTTAGAAGCATCAATAATGCATGTACGACAAGGGCCTTAGGCGTGACGTGACAGTTGGCTAGTTTATTATGAAGGTAACATTTTATAAGTAACTGAGAGCCAGAAAATGTCCCGACCGCATTAGCATAAGCCCGCCCCGCGGCGGCTATCGATATCGGTATGCTAATGTTACATTATGCGGGAATTCGCCGAATATAACCTACCACCGAAATGGAAATATCTCATTGTTGATGTAGCGAACGAACGAAATATTGCCGTATACTTCGCCAAGTATACGAAATTCGACTTTTACTTGGCTCTTAAATCCCAATTTAAAGCAAACACCTCTACCGCGTAACTTAGGACGGCACCCACCTTTCTTCAAGTCTGATAATCAAATACTTATGACGTAGCACAAATAATTTCGTAGAAATTGTCTCAACCGACGACGATAAGAGTTGCGAAGCTGCGTCACTCGCACGGATAACTACTGAATGGACCATGATTCACGCAAAATTATTTTTAGTCCATTGCTGTGTTCGTGTTATTTACTACGGAATACGATGATTCTCACGGCCAAAGATAATTTTAATTGAGAAATCTACATGAAACATGCTATATGTTTCATTCATGCCTAGTGCAATGAATAGATACTTACTTACATGTTTTCTTATATGTATAACGGGAATTTAAACAACGGTACTAGTAGATAGTTCCAGTCACAGCTTCTGTTCACATAAAATAATGCATATAGTTTAAAAGCACAAGCATCACTCGTTTTATCGGGTGAGCCCGCATAATAGGTATGTGCAATTAAAATTGTAATTGAACACAACATTTCACTTGTATTTTTTGCTTCCTTGCTCTACAATCATATTCCCAGACGCATCGATCAATATCGATGTGAGACCGATAAATCAGCATCAGTCAGCTCAACAAGTGGACAACCTCGATTATTCCATGGTGCCGATGACTCACATTATACAATAATCTGCCTAAAGGCATTGCGCATAAATTCCATAATTGCAGCCGCGTAGACAATGCAGGAACAAGTGAGGCAGGACCCCATGAATAATGCATCGGAGGTGGTACAAAAAGCACCCATGCTGTCAATGTATGGAGGATATATTTCTTTTATGTTCTTTAATCCAAGTATTTCAGGGTGAACCGCTGTTCTCAGACGATAAAAGAAAGAAGTAGTGTCTCTTTGTCCGTAGTCACCTGCTTATGGTAATGCTACTTATTTGCACGGCCGGTGAGCTACGGGATTACTAGTTGTAAGGCACATAATTATGACAAACAGTAATTAAAGTTTAAACTGGACTTTATTTGGAAAGATGGTGCAGTGTTTATTATTCATTGTTTTATACCCGTGCGCATCTTGTTCGGTACGCAAAAGCACGTCTGCCTGTGAATAAAGTATCTCGAATTAAATTAAGTTGGCAGGTAAATAAGATCAATCATAGATCAAAAGATACATACACGCAGATCAAGCGAAGCTCCGCGGCAACTATTTAATGAAATATCGCGATCCCTGCGGAAACTTATAATAAACTTTTCCTCTTCGACCTTTACATGACGAGGCTTACACAAGCTTAGAGACCTTTTAGTTAAGCCCGTTTCATATATTGAACTGTACAAAGCAATATTGAGTGAGACCTCCTGAATTTTAAATCAGATTGGAATAGTTAAACGTGATTCAACATGTATAATGCCGCACTCTCGTGACAAACCTCCACTTTATATAAGGGACATTAATTGTGTCTCTAGGTAGTACCTTATTACTACCTAATAACAATAAGTAATAACTAATTACTACCTAGAGACCTACCTATTATTTCCATCTTTCATCTTTATATCTTCAAATACAGCTGATTCAACCAGAAAAATCACCACTATCGCCAGTTTCACAACAGTGAGTTAACCCGTACCTTGAAACTTTTATTTCAGTTCGGCTTTATTTATATTAGATTTCGGAAATGGATTTCCATTTATAGTTTGTGTAAATTACCAATGAACTTTGTTTATTGCCTTTTAAACTTGAAATTTATTGTGTTTGTTTCAGTTCATTTAGATTAACAGCGCGAACGATTAAACTTACATTAAACAGTATGAAACTATTGAAAACTGGTTCTTAAATATTCTCTACGAAACCACGAAACCACGTAGGTACTTTTGATATTAATGCAAATTATTTTTGTATTGACATTGTCAAGGATAAAAATAAATATTCAGGTTCTTGTTATCATTTATTTGCATGTAATAATACACCGTAGTCACGAACTGCTTGCTTCAATAGAAATACCACGGATTAGTAGAAGTGGCCTGGAGTGCCATCAATATTGTGTTACAATGATTAGGAATGTTGTATCTCGGCCGAAAGAGCGCCATCAATCAATCCGAGACGACTTCTGGACTTATTCACTGCCCTTTATCAACGTACAAAGGGCAACATGTCAATGTTTGATATTATTGTGTTATTTTCTGTTTTCGAGAAACAGTCTATTGATGAAAATCTACCAGATTTACGGCCGAATACTCAAAGGCTACTCAAATGCTTAAGTCCCACTTAGCTGTTTGAGATCTCGTTATCTATCATTTTTATATTGCGCGACAAATTTAAGCAGCTTTCAAATTTGAGTTAGCGTACGAGTATTCGACGGTTACTTCGTCAGTTACAAAATACAATGCCATAATTTTAGGCAATCGATTTATAAAAATGTATTTATTTGGTTTAGCAATAACTACTTATGTACTAACATTTCTGATTTACTAATTAAATGATGCGGTACTTTGTGGTCAGTTCAATCTCCTCGGCCTCTCCATTATCAATCAATGTGATTCGTAATCAAGACGATAGGTAAGACAAATCAATAAAACCATGATCAATTAAGGAATCAGTGACGGTTCACGACAGTGAGCCAATATAATACTATAACTTAAAGAATCAGCGTTTAAAAGAACTTCAAAACGGCCTAAGTAAAAGTAAAATATCCTGTTTAGTTAGCAGCTCTTTGTTGTGTTAAATACTTAAATAGTTATTGTTACCGTAACAGCTGTAAAGATACTCCATGCATGTGTAGTGTCGTCTGTCTTCAGTCGTAAATCAAACATTTAACAAACCGGCCGCTGTCAAACCAATAACATTTTGATGTCATGTGTAAGCGGACAAATATTACAAATTAACGTCGGTTAGCTCGGAAGGTAAACGTGTACAGAGTGCATTACAATTTCATATAGGTATATACTGCAAAACCTTATTAAATATTTATAGATAATGCAAGTAGCTTTAAAATGTATGTGTGCTGTGCACCGGCGTTTTACAGTAGCAAGTATGTTTTATCTGCAAAAGTGTTACATAAGAATAGGTCACATTAATGCTATTCATCATTCAGGCACCAGGCTGCAGAACAAAACAAATTCAGGAACTATAAAACTGGACTGGAAAGTTTTAAAGTAAAAGGTAAAAACGCGAGAATGATAGAACGGCGCAGTTACTTAAACTTTCATGACACTTTCGGATTTTATCATTTGTCGAAGAAACTTGTACAAATTTTCTTAAGTAAGAATTCAATTTATTAATCGAAATTAGAGAGGCATGCGTTGATTGACAGTGCGGGGGTCGTTAACGAGCACAGGCACAAAAAGTCGGTGTCCAGACATCGACAAATTATCGTCCGACGATTAATTAAGTTAGAGAGGTGACGAAGTGGTAGAGACGTAGTCATGCTGTCATTAACACGCGTCTCGTTATGTAATACGGTATCGTTAATGAAACTATCTATAGGATTTTTTTCTGTTTTTTAAGTACCCGATAGTTTACGGCGTAGTAGTGTAATTATTAATAAAAATAAACAAAATTTACAAACAACCATGACTAGGTAGAGCCGAGAACAAAATGATAAAATTTCGTGAGCATATCTACCGGACATGCATGATAGGTTTATGAATCGTATACTCGTAAATATCTACCAAAGGTCTCATTTTTTATAATCTTAGCAAATAAATGATTAAAATTGTAAATAGTTAGCTTTTTATAATAATATCCACCATCACCAAGACTACATTTTATAGTACATAAGTGCATTGTAATTTTGGCAGAGTTGCATAATTTCTAAACTTAGAGCAAACTGTTTCCAAACGTGCCGACATAAACTGGGATTTACGACCGCCAACGTCTTAAAACAGAAGTTTAGGTTATGAAAGAATGCTCAAAATAATCCGAAGCACATTCGCGCATAAAACCAGGTGGGCCCAGAAATAAAACAGCATTCGGCCTTCGTCATGTTATATATGCTTGTGGTTGTTGCAAAGAAAAGTGAATGCGCCTGGTCTGGGTTTGACGCGACCTCACCTGTTCTCGAAAAGTCAATTTCAAGACGTATTACCCTTTGTTCCCGGGACCCGCCTGTGAGGTGCTTGCGCCGCCTTTTATTGCGTCTCTACCTTAATGCGATGGCTGCAAATGCGGTGGCAATTTGAATTCGTCTTATTCGCAGTAGCCATATATGGCGTATTTATTTTCATAATATTATGGCATTTTTAATAGTTTGACACAATCCCGGCTGTCGACTGTCAACAACTTCTTTTTTTTCTCTAACCGTTCAGCACAGTTTCACCAATTCGCGACGGTTAGGTACACGTCGGAATGTTACATCATGCGGTACGTTTAGTTGCGTGCTAAACAAACGAAGCGCGACTTTCGACACGGGTGCAGTTAGCGGCCCTTCATATGGAGATGTCAGGCGCCGCGTCCGCGCCCATCGCTGCCTCGTACTAACGACACACTTCACACGATTTCCACGACATTCTCGACTGAACGACATGCCATTTCGCTGAATAGTCAAAAGAGCACGGAACAATACAACTAAACGATCGAACAAAAGGCTTATATTGTCGTGAAGCCTGAACATGGATTGTAAAATTGCTTACAATTACCGGACCTATAAATAAGGCTCAGCTATCTAAAGACGTAAACAATGAGTCAGTCCAGTCTAGACTAACGGTATCGCTAGTAAATTCGATTCCTAACTTTCTCCTGGACAAAAACGGGCTACGGGTCGGCCGACGTCTGTCATAATAAATAAGTGAAATGTCGTTGACGACTTCTAATTACTAGTAATTTGAACACAAGATACAATGCCTTACTATATAAGTGTGAATTGGAAATATTAAGACGATTCATAGGTACCGGCAATACTTTCTAACTTGTTAGAATTTTAATAAACATCGAGAAGACGAAATAGAGTTTGATTCCTACCCGGGACATACATTTGTGTGCATGAATATGTCTGTATGTCCCGAGTCTGGGTGTAATTATGTATTTAATATGTATTTACAAACAAAAAGTAGTATATGTAGTAATATCAGTTACCTGGTTTCCATAGTAAATGCTCTGCTTAGTTTGGGATCAGGTAGCCGTGAGTAAAAGAATGTCCCAGGATATTTATTTATTTAGTTTCATCTTCTAGGAATAACGATATAAGAAATAACGGTAGTCTACTCAAATTAATAGACCTGGAGGAAATAATGAACGAAAATGTCTATAATTTTCTGTATAATATGCAACTCTACCATTTCTAACGGTAGAGTTATATGGTCAAGGAATATTTACTCTCGATATTTACAAATTTACATTTTGCTGTTTACTTTGAAACTCTACATGAAGTTTGTTCTAGGAATAATTTCGCTGCTCACAAATGCGTTTCTCATTCGCGTGTAATTTGCATAGACGCTGCGTTGCGTCCACCGTCTAGGTCACTCGATGGAACTGGCCTCGACCTATTTACAAGTCTCATGACACCTAATTTAGTTATTGAGAACAGTCATTCGGACAATGATTGAGGTAACCGGGATTGGAGCGTCACTTTTAATATCTTCTGATTTGGTTAGGTATCATTTATTTCATTCTGAATATATTTCAGAACGATTGATGCGATCAAAGTTCAACGGAGGGTACTGCAGGACTGGTTATTTTGACTTAATGTTTATTTATTGCTTTGAAGAATTTACTGTGCTGTTTGTAGATGACATGGAATGGAAAAACTATTTTATAACTCTGCGTTAATTAAGTTTTAAACGTTTTGTATGAGGAATATCGAAAAATATAAAAGTACATATTCTGCAGACATTGACGCCCTTAAAAGGATCCTGCTGACAACGCCAAAAATAAACAAGAAATTATTGCGAGCGACAGATTTCGTTGCAAAATAAGCACGTCTCAAGAGTCTAGCGCCGTTATTATATCGCAATAAGTTTTACCGCCGCTCCTATTTTCTCGGAAATCACGTAGGTACTATGTCATAATTCTCTTGATTGCGCCTGATTGTGAATATGATTATTATGAACGGACTGAAAATTGAATCATTCCCTCGTAACAATGTATCATTAGGCAAATGAAGCGTTAGTTTAAATTATTCTACTTCGTTTACCCTCTAATAGAGGAAAAACTAAGTATAGAATAACAAAAGTAATTACTTATTCTTGGTGGTTTAGACATATTATTTCGTTTAAATTGTCCTTTATTTGTACTTTTGCTATATTGTTGTAGCTATTATTTAAAGTATTTTCAGTAGGTATAAAGAGCCAATATAGGTACAATAGGTACACTGTACATGTTTCGACTTTATGATTCATTCTAGAATTAGTAACGGCAACTTGTAACATCTACCTAATCACCTCCGAGGGGCAGGTTTTGTTCATACCGATGGTTTACACTCCACAGTTCTCAGAACACTGAAACGACTGATTGCTATGTGAATCACGGAGAATTCTAACTATACTAACCGTTGTTTTATCGTGAATAGGCGTAAGTGCACGCCTATGAGGGAAAACGTCTATAAATGACAAAAGCAAAAGGAGAACAGTATTTTAGAATGTAGGTATATAATAGTTGAAACATCATGAATAGGTACGTTCTATGTAAACCCGCTCATTTTTTTTTGAATCGTTGTAGGTAAAATCCTGTTTTGGAGAAGTGGGAACCTACGAATACCACAGTGGACATTCAATTAAATCGACTTCAATACACTCGAATGAATAATGTTGTTTTTCTCACTTGACATTATAAATTCCAGCGCATTTTATTCCCTGCATCATTATTCCGGTTCAAATAAGAACAAGTATCAGCCGTATGTTTCGATTTTTGTTTTATTAATCTTCTGTTTTTGTGAATAATTACAGATTAAAAGTAGAATGTCGAAGGACGACGCGGTGCGTCTGATGATATTCGTAAGCCGGCTCTACACTCACGCCGCGATGGCCCGCGAACGCATTCTTCTCACCGCGTTAACATGAGGCGGCAGGCGTGAGTGCAGAGCCAGCTTTACGAACCTACGTATGGACGGACGCACAGGCGTGCGGTCGACATGAGACGCAAGAAACATTATTGTGACAACCCTTTGACCGGCCGTATCAGATACCATGTCATGTCTGTGAGGAAGTGTACCAGCACGTCCGAAAATAACATGTCTGTTTATTTATTATGGATTTTATTTTTACCAGTGCGCAAATTTTTGATGTTATACATAAAATAAATTTAAAAAAACACGTTTTTATTATGTTTTACAAAGAAATACAACGCAAGACGACTGTATCGATGCACTGGTAAAAAAATCGTATATAAATAATAAAAAAATAGGTATTTTGTAGGTAAAAGTTTTCTATCTAATTTTAAATGTTACGCAACGATGTCCTATTTAATAAATGCAGCGTAAATTTATATTGTGTATCGCACACAAAAGGTTGAATCCTTACAATAGGCTCATTTATCCAATATAAATAGACCCAGCAATGTGCTCATCCGCAGTAGAGCTCATAGTATCGTGTGCATGATTACGATGTACAATAAAGCCGTTTGTTATTCCTCGATTAACTATTTGATAATGCATCTCAATTTATAGCATCATTGAGTACGCCGTCCTCGAGTTGGCCAATTACCCCAGTTTCTGTGGATCCTTGTATAGTGCTGTTTCATAGTCTTAATGAACACCACATCACGTAGTGGATGCGTAGATATATTGCTCGTGATGTGGAGCGTACTGACATTTATAATTTATGTACATAATTACGAATCCATTTGACATGTGCATTGCCATAAAATTATTAGTAGGTTCTTAAGGTACAAAGCATAACTCATAGACTACTGGTTTACAGGATTATAATCTACCTATCCACTGCTAGGGTGCCAGGTAGACTCAAAAAGGCTACCTTCATCAGTTCAGAAATTTTCAGATGTACCAGAAATGTCTAATAAACAGATCTGTTTATTTTGCACCATGTCATAATCAAACGCATTTAAAACGTTACAGACCTACAACCTTAATAAAAATAGGGTTTTGCAATTATTCATAAGTAGGATTTTTCCGTGTTTACGAAACGAGATTACACAAATGAACCGGAGATAACATCACAATGCGGTTACGTGTGCTCACACCGGCTAACATAGATTACCGTGTCAGGCCGAGATCGTTATCTAGTTAATCTTATGCACCGGTGACTCGCTGACATACACTTGCATGCTTCTCTTATCACCAAGCCAAGGTCACCTCATCCAAACAAAACATGTCATCATTACCTGTGGATGGAACGGCTTGACGATGTATTGAGCGAGGTACCTTCACGATGACTGCAAGTAACATGCATAGGCATACAACGGTTTTGACGATCTTTCTTTGCTCAAAACAACCGACAATCGACTCGTTAGTTGCCAATAGCAACAGTTCTATGAGAATTTATACAAACCCAAAATCTATTGCGTGAAATGACAGGTAGGTGAGTTGGTATTTTACAAAATAAGTACCTATAGTCAAAGGATACTCAAATGTAGTATTCAGCCGATAAAGTGTTCTTGAAAATTTGCACGTGCGAAGTGAATTTATAGTATTGAATTGGATTATGCATAAAGTAGATTAATGAAAGTTTGTAAAAAAAATATTGTTATCCTCTCCGAATTTCAATGAGGGGTTTTCTTATTGTGAGCTTGTTCGAACGGGCAATTATTGTCGGGAGGCGGTCGGCATCGCCGTCGGTGGCCCACATTGTAATCGCGGTGATTAGCTTCACCTGACGGACCCTGCCTCACACTTTCGACCAAAATGTCCAAGTTTACAGCGCGTTATTGCTTGGCAACAAAATTTCCACTTTGTTTTTGCATAACGATTATGTTCGTTAAAAATCTAATATAACAACGTCTGTTCCTGGCCCGCGGCTTTGCCCATTTACCAGGGCGTTTCGGCTTCCTTTATCAGAAAACAATGAATCATATCTAAACATCCCCAAAACGTGTATAAGTACAAATTGGCTTCGCTTGAGTCGGGACGTAGTCGGCAACTTCAATAAGGACAGGTTGTTTCCTCGACGAGGTAATTGTAGGCCATTTCGTTAGCGCATGTACAGTATATCGACTGAATATAGAAGATACTTGGAATTTCGAATTGAATAAGTCATAAAATCTCCCGTCAATTGTTCGTTTCAAATGGTTTCGTGCCGATGCTTGGGTGGGATCCGCATGCCTGCAACCTGTTATCTACTTGCATCGCTCAAGTGGGTGTCCCAGCTTGTTGGATATGTAGTTAAAAACCAAATGTTATTTACATCAAACATAATTTATGAGCCTTATTTCTATGCATTCTCAACGAAAAACCTGAATAATTGCATAATTTGTAAGGTTGCCAAACTACAAACATAGGTAACTGAAATAATTCTGATCTCATCTTAAACTATTATGAACAAATACACTACGAATTTTCCAGCGCAGGTTAATTATATAAGTTTGTGTAACATGTTTTGCTGTTTTATAAATTAAAAGCAAATTTCAAGGTAAACTTCTGATATACATATCAACATACAAACACATTATAGCGGAAGTTATTTAGTTAGTTATTATTAAATGTCGCCATCGTGCATAATATTTTTAATAAACAAAACAAATAGGTATGTATTATTGACAAAAATATGGACGTGCGATATACCACTGAGGAATTTTCTGATCGGGATCTTCCAGTGACGTAGTCTCACATTCCGGACGATGTTCGATATGTTATACAAACGTGTCATAATTATGGCGCGCGTCAGTCGGAACAAATGGGCCAAGTATTTGCATTGAACGATGCGCATAAGCAATCTGACTCGCGGTTAATTATAGCTCACTACGCTTGTCGCGATACCCGACGTTCCATTAAAAATATGATTTAACATGATGACATGATTTTATTGTCCTTATCTATCATGATGAGCCAAGCTGCAGCCAACTGACTGCAGCTCATATACCTACGGGCCGCCGGCTTGATAGGAATAGTACCATCCTCTCACAGAACACAGGCGTAAAGTAGCTATCATAGCTGCGTTTCGTACTAAGATGATTGAGAGAGCCGGAAGCTCAACCCCCCACCCTTCCCCTCCCTTTATCCCCTTCCGGTCAGCAACGTACGAGTACTGCCTTCGGTATTGTAATCATCTATAGGCTGCGGTAACCGCTTAACATCAGACGGGCCGCATGATTATTGGCCGCCTTTGCTATATTTAAAAAAGGTAGAGCTGCTATACGTACTCATTTTTCTTCTACATGATTTATGATGTTTAAAAACAGATGAATAGTGCATTATGATGCTCTACATTCCGTAGCGTTTATGAGCCAAAGGAATGCTCAGCCATAAAAGGCTTTCTAATATCTGCACTATAAACATACATTTGTCGTTGAGATGATGCATTGTGTAAATATCAATACGGTATTCTGAAAACATATCGTGGGTTTATATGAAATCCTAATTTAATAATAAAAATAAATTAAGGGGTTAATTTAAATCCACGTCACGTTTTACAGAGCAAAATATGTTTTTTATATTTTCAAGAATTATAAATATGAGCTCGCATACAAAATAACAAGCTAAAATATTTGGAGAGACACCAATTCCGCTGACAAGGGATGGGGATAAAAGATTATCGTATATTTTCCGCAAAACATCATATTCTGCGCAATCACGTGATACGTAGGCCTGAATTCACATCGAATATACAAATTCTATACAAAGCTTAGGCTACGCAGCGATGGCTCTTTGAGTAAAGGCAGATAAGTGTATGAAAGTTTCATGATATTTACACAATAATTACTAATACTTTTAATATTAATATTCGTTTTGCGGAGGCAAGAATTTGGCAGGTATGAATGAAAACAAAAGCTTAGTACAACTGCAGTATACGAGTATAGATAATTTTATTACAACCTCAAGTACCTACCTAGTTACAATGTATTTTATTATCACAGCCAAGCACTACAATTATTAATGTTGGAATAAGAAAGGTTTTATTTACATACCTATTTTAATTTATAGGAGACCGTCGCAAGTTTGATGGATGCGAGACTGAAAGTAGACACGAAAAATAATTTTCCGAAACATAATCCCAAATTAATGTTTGCAAATGGTATGTACACGATGTTTAGCGATAACATATGAGTAACAAGCTTTTAAAAATCGTTTACGGCAAGTATTCATCGCATCGGGCGGCGTCAGACTTAATTGAAACATATTGCATTGCAGCTAACCCGTTTTTAGAAAGTTTTGGCTGCATGCCAACAGCTGTTCTGTATCAACTTTTTGTACCTACCCGGACTTTTGGTGCACCTCAAAGGTCAAGGTTACAAATGTAGGTGATAATTGACTAGTTCAACATTTATTTAAACATTTACATAGCTATATTTTTTCCGATATTTAGGGCCCTAACTCATCAACTCTAATAAAGTAATTCTTATTACACCTCCCTTATTTAGGATAAGGATGGTGTATACGGATTTTTCTGATTCAACAAAATTAATACGTAGGTATAAATAATGCATTTTACCATTACGACGAGTTCGATTTCGTTTCGCTTTCTTTCCATAATTCAAAGTACCAAATATATTTTCATCCGTTTTTACAAGTTTCTACATTGTGTTATATAAAATAAACGATGACATTGGTACCTAACTATTATGCTCATGATAACGATTAAATACCTGCCTATTTTTAAATTAAAAACAATAGGCTTGATAAGACACACTTGTGTATAATAATTAGAAACCACTTGATACGATAAGGTAACAGTTTTCTCAGATATGTAGGGGTATCTGATTCCGTATGACCGTGTACTGATTTTATGTAAACAATAGTTATCTTGATACCTGTTAGCGGTATTTTCCTACAAAAATAATTGTGAATCATGAAAAATCGCAATAAATATAGACTCTACATAAGTTTCCATTATACTTTTAACTACACCATTAATAAAAGATCGGTTTCCGAAAAAAATACGACTTTATTACTTACTGACTTTATACTGTCGTAAATGGGTGATAGGTCTAGAATTAGGAAATTCCCGGCGTAATATCAGATAGTAAACTCACACGATCTACTCTGGCGGTAATCCAACTGGTTTATTATTAATGGGTGATTAATAGTGGTACGTGCCGGAACGATACATCACTCCTGGCGTCTGTTCCTCACGCTTCCCGATGCTCCCGCACACCGCGTTTCGTAAGTTTCGATAACGTACACAATTGTGATTCACTCGCAACTTAGTGCAATGACCATGCAATGACGACATCTATAAAGTTTTACATGAGAACGACGCACAACCGGACCACAGCCCATGCTGTGGTCCGGTTGTGCACACGTAAGGTAAATATTTTGTTCGTGTATGGACTAAGATTTTTGCATACCGAACGTGTTATATGAGTCTGGATGTTTACACAGCTTATCTGGGTGCTTTGGTAGGAGTTCGGCGAAAGTAAACCATTAGCTATGTAGGTAAACAGTTTCGCTAAAACAGCACCCAACCTTGGCCGACTGCGCTACCTGGATCTCGTTATTCACACTTCGTAAATTCGCGGGATGTTTACATCTTATTTAATTTTATACGAAAACTAAGCAATGGCATAAACGTTTTATGATCTCATATTTTTTCTACATCGTAATAGCATAGGCCAACTAACTATAGGGAAACTAAGATTCAGTGGAAAGATAATGGAAGATGTAAACAGGCCTTCGGCTAATATTTGACTTCGGCAAAAATATTTTTTTCTTTTAGAGTCCAGTGACTAGTGGTGTAAAATTACTGATTAGTCTTGGATACGAATGCTTGACTTTAAAGTGTGTAAGATTATGCAAAATTTGAATTTAAATAATAATTATTTTCATTAAAATTGAGCATTTAATAATAGCTTATAACAAGCTGGCCTTGGCGATTATAATATAATGAATAACTCTTATGTACAAAAGGCATAAAATACCTCTTGAATCGTCTACCGTGGATCGCTTTTAGCGGTTACGTCATGCTGCATCAATAAAGAACGCTCTGATTCCTCAACCGATGTGAAACGGGAAACGTCTGAAATGTGTCTGGTATGGTCTGGCTACACTGCAATAAACAAACAAGCGAAATCACGCGAACCAACAATTGAAAACGAAAACGTGATTAGTAAACAAAAGACGTGAAAGCATTTTCTTGCTTTTGTTCCATACTATTGGTAAAATCAAACGTGCTCTGGTTGCCCTGGTGTAAAAATTGTCTAATTCAAAACAATGATAAGCTATAAACACATTACGTCATAATTCAGTAAATGTATTTTAAGTAGCAAATCTTTTAATAACTCGTAAACACAAAAATCACACATTTGCCGTGCCCAGAGGATTTACGTGTGAGTCACGCGAAACGCACAGTGTGGCCTTAGAGGTTCGATTCATTCAGCTAATGAACCGTAGTAATCGGGTTCAACTGTGAAAAACGTTCGTCATTAATCCGGCTACTGTTTATTTATGCGGCTGCATTCATATTATCGGCTGGTATAGTGGTATGACGCCTTTCCCAAAATCGTCGTTGGTCACGTTTATTTTCGGAAGCGTAAACATCGCTACGTGTAGTTACCGCACCCGTGGGCAGCGTGACAGAATAATGGGTGCACGGATATGCAAAGCCCTCTATATACCTGTCAGGGTTTACTTAATTAATTTTATGAGCCAGGGTCCAAAAAACAACGCATAGAATGAAAATTCGGTTCAGATTAAAAATAAAAACAGGTAGTATAAAGATATAACCGTGATTGTTTTTGCAAGGTTAACTATAAGTTAGCTGCCATTACAAATAGTTCAATTCAAACCACAATCTGGTTATGTAAATTTACATATCTATTTAATCATAATTAACCTTCGTATAGAAAAGCGGATAATGATAAAGTTGTAAACTTCAATTAACGTTTGAGAGTAGACGACGAATAATTACCGAAATGCGGTAAGTAATTAATATTACCCACACTTCGTTTGAGTAGAGAGATAGTAGCATAACATTAAAGTGGTTTGACAGAATTGGTACTACTTATACTTAATCTTGGCGCATAATTAATTATTAAATAAAATTCTAATACACCTGGTGCCTCTGCGATATGTAAATGGACTGCAGTCCATTTACATCCCAAGCGTCAAATCCCAGTGAAATAAAGTCCAGATTGGTGTTCGTGACTTTATCAGCGGTGACGCTAGTGCACGCCAGGGTTTACGTGAACTGGACAACCTTATATAAGGGTTATGAACCAGGTCACGTAATAATGTCATGGAGCTAGTCAATTTATATGATAAAAAATATTCGCCTACCAAGAAGTTTACGCGAATCGTTCCTTGGTAATGCAAAAATGCATTCATATCATTAGACTGTATTTGTTACTGCTGGAGAGTTTCAATAAGATATTTGAGCATAAGTCAGTAATGTTTTTAGTATATAGTTACCACGTTACCTAATACATTTACCCAAAAAAAATCTAAACGAGGTAAACAACTTGACTTGAATAGACAGTGTTTTTGCGATGTAAAATAAAAATACAAAGGCTTAGATTAGACGTTTTTACGTAAAAAGATCTAGTAACAGTCAAACTTTTTAATGAAAAACAGGTACATTATCCAACAAGTTTCGAAGCAATAGATCAAAATTCATATGAATTTATAGATAACTAGCATTTGCCCGCGACTTCGTCCGCGCATAATTTGTCCCACGGGAACATACTATCGGGATAAAAAAGTATCCTATGTGCTATTCCAGACTATAATCTATCTCTGTGCCAAATTTCATCCAGATCCGTTCAGCCGTTCTGGCGTGATTGAGAAACAAACATCCATCCATCCATCTATCCATCCATCCATCCAAACTTTCACATTTATAATATTAGTGGGATGTATATGGTACACGATAGTAATTTAACTTACTATCGGATGCTTTATGAATCATGTTGTATAGGTACACAGGTGACAATGTAAAATTGTGGAATTTACATGTAATATGTATGTAGATGCACACTATGTATTCATTACATATCAAGTCATCAAGTGCGGTATTCATACCTAATAATGAATCTCTGACTCTGATATTTTCCATGGGTATTATTCGAATATACAGTTATATTGCAAAAGTTATGACAGACTGCTGATTTGTTGAACGGAATAATTAAAACAAAAAATAGCTGACTATGGACTGCTGATTGTAATTAAAATAATAGCCCTTTGGACTTTGGTCACTGCAGTTGTTTTATAAACAATGTATAAAGTGCCTTGAATGGAATTAAAAATATAATCCGCTGGTCATAATTTTAAGTATAATAAGACTGCTATATTTTCCTTTTGAAATTCATAAAAACACACTATAGTTACATTAAGTGGCGTTATTTTGGGAAAAGTTAATAAAAGTTACGTTTTGTCATTATAATAACGGCTTTCCTTTTGGCGTGCGTTTCATTGCCCTATATTTATTGTGATTACGACACCCGAAGCTGCCGGTTTATTATTAAACTGATTCCCTCGACGGTTTTATTAAAGTCTTTATTAGTCTTTTACGAATCCTTACGGCGTATTGTTTTGTCATTGTTTATTAAAGGATTCGGAAGATATAAGTTATTTATATCTCAGTTTTACACTAGGTTTCGATACATTATTATACGATCATACTATCTACGGCTATATGTATATGGAAGACCGCGTGGCGCAGTGGTTCGTGAGGCCGCTCGGCTCACTGCATGGGATGATTGCGGGTTCAATTCTCGTCAGAGGCAAATTTTGTTCGGTCGTTTCGTTATTTGCCCTGGTCTGGGTGTCACTGGGATTGTCCCCAGTCCATTGTTTGGTAGCCATAGTACAAGTAGTACAAGCGTTGCTTAGTTTGGGACCATACAGTTGGTGTGTAAGTCTGGTGATATTTATTATTATTTTATTTATTATCGTATCTTAAGGACATAGTTATATAGTTGATAGCATAAAAATAATAGCAAGACATTATAAGTAGGTATAACAACTAATTGGTTCACGAGGCGAACATTTGGTCAATGTGTCTGAGTTTCTAGTGTACGTAGAGCAACGGCGAAAATACAATGTGCAACGAAGTCCTCCGGCGCCAAAATGCCGCGTTTCCACAGCTCTGGAAATTAGTTTCACATCACTTGCCGCTCACATAACAACACGTACACGTTCTGTAAACCATTAGCCTTTGCCCATGACCTACCTTCGCTCTATAAGGTAAAAGAAAAATAAACATTTCCGAACAAGGTACATATTTCGTCTCTACATTATTTGTTTTTATAAGTCGTATCTTTCTTACCTATGTTTAAAATGTTTTGTACAGTTTATTAGATTAATAAAGAAATTGGAGATTGATTATTGCTATATTTAGTTATTCATAGAATATGTAAGTTGTGAACCGTTATGTAGTCAAAAGGACTCTACCGGAATATAATTTTTATAAATAATAAATGAATAGGTCTATAAATCTTTGGTTCCAATGTTTGGTTGCAATGTACCTCGTCATCAAGTGTAATTAATTCTCTTATCCGTGCATTTAATGTTTCCTATTTATCAAGTAGCAGACCACCCGGTTTACGTCGAGATATTACCTGCTATCATCTGATACCAATATAAGGGACGTGTCACAGATGCAGTCTGGAGTGAGCTTACGCTAGGCATCTTGTATTACCGTTACGACGAGGCGCCAACCACTAGTCACACCGCACCATACACAAGATATCATAATATCATAAATTGAATAGTAATCTTATCACGATTTCTACTACGTGTAACTCAGCCATGTTTAACACGAGGAATTCTGTCACGAAGATAAGTTCATTCCATACCACCATATTTTAAGCACAAACGATATTTGAGTTAATTTAAAATTTCCATCTGAAAGAAAAAATCTTGTTAACTAACGATGAAATCAGAGTAGGTGGATTTCCAATAAGGCAGTAAGATTGGACGGCGCGTACAAAAACTTCTTAATAAAGGAAAGAGAAATCGGGAAAATGAAGTGTCGGGATATTTGCTGGCGCCTCACGTTCAGGATTACATATAAATCGTAGACTTATGTGGGCGGACACAATTGTCGGTCTCTACTGATAAACGCTAGAGATGACCCGCGCCCTCCGGGGACCGCCGCTCTACCGTGAGAAAGTTGCCGTCTCAAAACATTTTTTTCCCAATGATAGTAATAGAAATATTTTTTCATTCTTCCATAAAATGCGTCGCTATCAACCTGCCGCACAGTGTGTTCCGATGACATGTCTGGTGAAATGTTGACGCCGGTACTAACGTTCAAAATTATAATTTGCTGAAATGGCGCGTGTCCCAGTTTGTAACGTGTAATGAACTAATGGACGCTTTAGTCGGTAACAGTAAATACATTATGACGCAATCACTCAATTTTAATCTTTTTGCGTGATTTTAAATTACGTCTCAAATCATGCGACTTAAGCTTTTTAACGATACTAGAGAGAGCAATGTTTTGTAAAATCTTTCAATACCTCCGTTAGAATGTGTGTGAAATGATTTGTACCAATCATTTTCTCATTTGTTTTGGCTTTCACTTCTTCTTATCTTATGGTTAGTGGCCAACTGTCAGAGTTGTTCAAGCTGCCTTCTTCTGACATGGCTTAATGTCGGCTGTTTACATGACCGATCTGGACCGATTTTTTCAACGTGATTTTCACTGGAGTGCCATCTTTCAAATTATAAACTCTTCCTGTATTTCTTTAGTCATCAATTATCCTAGTCTTACGTTCTGTTTTCCGATTTAGTGGGTCGTGGCATACTTATTGTTATTTGGTACAGTTAAAAGCTGTCGACACAACACCACTTTTGTCACATGCATTGAATAGGCTTATTGTTGTCATTCCAGCACGGTGTAACATGAGCTTGCGCCGCACTCGCAGTCGCGGTCGGCGCTGCCTACGCGGGATCAGACTCCGCCATCCACATTTCCTACATTATCTCGAGTCCCCTAAAACTAGTCTCGTAACATTTATTCATTTTGCTTTCGCGTTAATTTACTGCGACGTTACGTCGGCACGCCCGTGAACTCTACGCAGCTTTTATAAAATTAAGATAACAATTTTATTGATTTCTAATTCAATCGTAGCATATTTTTCTTATCGTTCCCACTTAAATGTTACTGCGACTTTCATGTTGCAACATTGCATAGACACGAATCGGTGACTGGTTTTCGATCACGACTCGTGGTTGAACTTGCCCTCTGTACTGCACATTGAGCTACTATGTACTACGTACTAACGCCGCTTTTCACTACGCTGTCCTATTCAATTGCGGCGCTATCGCCGCATACTCAGTCATTCTATTTATTCTCTCTCCCCGCCCGTGCCTTTCCTACTTGCGCTTAGCTCATGGCGATTAGTGCCCCTTCACGTAGTACATAGTAGCTCAATGGGACTTTAATGGGTCAACCAGATGAGGGCTGGATGTTGAGCATTGCATTCCTGAGCACGGCTCTATATCCCGTGGAATGATCCAAAAAAAAAGTCAGTACATTTTCTATTGAACTTATGCACATGCTTATGTGCACGCATCACTCGAGGGGTTAAGCAGTAAAAAGTACTCTGTGGCTCTACGTAATAGTCAGCCAAGTGCAACAAGCTTGCGACATGTGGGCACATCTCCGCACTTGTCCTTGTCCATTATTGACGTTATAGCATGATTTATGTCCTAGGAAATTAGCAATAATGTGGAGCACAACCGCATTGCACTGGAAGTTAATGATTTTGCACTGTTCAATGTGATATTGCGCCATTCCGGTTACAAAGTTACGTAAGCTGCTTGATTTAATGTCGAAAAGAATGTATTCTATTTTACTTTACCTCGAGCTTATTTTATATCGTTCCAAAAGGAAAACGATATGATAGAATCTTGGCTACAGCTACTATACTGAGAACCCATCAGTGACAAATTTGCGGATTTTGACAGTCCAAGAGCGAAGATAATTAATTGATTGTAAAAGTGAGGTTTCGTAACAACCTATTCTAACAGCAATGGCCATATCACAAGTTTTCAAGATGGGCCCAGAATTACCTTTCCTTTTGTGAAATATTCGACATCGAACAAAATCTCTTAGCCTCTGGTATCCACGTCAAGATTGATTTTAACCTCATGATTTATGTCTCGTTTTAGTTCATAGCTGAACAATGAGCTAATAAAATACATAGTATGGATGTCATGGTCCTAGCGGGCCGCCCTGCCGCCCTGCGGTGCGCCTCTTACCGAGCTATGATTAACATCTTCCGTGTGAAGGGTCAATGTGCATGACTGTGGTAAAGTACAGGGCCCAGCCTTAGGACCACTAACAAGTTATTTATTTAATACCACCCCATTCATATTTAATCTGTTAGTAAGTTTATTATGAGGAAAGTTTTTACGAGTACCTACCTACCTATACCCAGTAAATTAGCTGGTATGTATTCTAAAAAAGCAATATACAAGTGTATGTTGTTTGGGAATAAAATTCTTAAAATTAACATGATTGTAGCTGACTCAACCATTTTATGCTCAAAGAAATAGGTATAATACGTTTTAATATTTAGGTACACATTTTTGAAGGACATTATAGACTAGTAGGTAAGAATTAACAATAATGAAATAATATTAATATTGGCCGTTTTAACGTCCCACTCCTGGGCATGGGCCTCCCCTCAATGCGAGGGGGGGTCAGGCCATAATCCACACTGGCCGAATGCGGGTTAGTGGATTTCACAGTCTTACGAAAATCTTATAGATTTTCTAAGTCATGCAGGTTTCGTCACAATATTTTTTGACACCGCAAGTAAGTAATAATAACAATAAATTTCGAAAAATCCGGAGGTGCGAGCCCGGGGTTAAACCCTGGATTTTAAGCTCGCAAAAGGCGTGCTTAACCAATAACCTATCATTGCTCTTTTTAAGTATTAATACCAAAAGTACCAATAATATAATTTACAATCGTTTCTTAGCGCATCATAAAACATGTTATATAAATAAACACAATATTGATCACGAATAAGAACACAAACAAGCACATGATCTACGCGGCTAGTCGACCAATTCGCTCAAACTGGCTATTATGCAATAAAATCATTTGAACTAATCAATAGAGCACAGTGGGTCCTGCCACTACGATCGGCTAACGACACACTTCCTCCTGTATCGCCACTCGCCAGCCTCTACATCATCCTTGTCTTCGCCTCGCAACAATTGAGGAACTCTACATTCATGCGACGTAACGACTTTTTGAAACTTGGGAATGATTTGGTTATTTATGAGGCAATTGTCTCTATTTTTAGAAAGGGACTCTTTGTTTTAATATCTATTGAATCATTAACAGACAGCATTAAAGTATTTCTTTATTGAGACATTTGCTTCAAAACTGTAAGAAATGTTTCTCCAAGTATCTCTGTCGGACCTTCTTTGTTACCAAGCTTTTAGGTATACGACTAATATATCACAATTTGTCACGATTATTAATAGATAATTTTAATGGAAATGAAGGCCAATATTGGAAGTCTGTTATTGACAAGACCCAATCGCGTAACATAATTTGCTTAACCAATTTAACTTAACAAGTACTTTACAAAGTATGAGTGGAGTGGAGTATTGAATTGAACAATTTGCTATATATTTTATAGGATCTAGCGTTTATGCATTGGTTTGGGTTTTTAGAAGTATATGTCAACCTCATACCTCTTAGTCTTAGTCTCTTAGAGATTATAGGAATTTACCTAGATTATTTGATGAATGAGAAAACTGATGCTTTACTCAATTAATGGAATGCCTAGTTCACCATGATCTCAGCACAATACCACCTACATACCTGGTCTGCTTGTGCAAGATTTGAAGCGTTTCCAATCGATTTTAATGCTTGGTTATCCTTTACAAGGTTATGATTAAAATTACTGCGTTTAAAATTCTAAGAAATGTCAATGCGCTAAATTGTGTTCCTAACATGTATAGTAAACCTGCAGTAGGTAGCACTCGAGGTCGCTAACTGAGCACTAACGATGTTTACAAAATGTATCACGTACACTTGCAACTAATATTCAGTAACAACTGTGCAAATACGTTAGGGCCGTCGATGAAATTTCGATTTAATAAGATTGCTTACATCATATTTAGGTTACATGCGCGAAAAGAAGCAACAAACCGTTTAAAATAACGACCTGTGGCCATAAATCTTGGCTAAAGTAATTGGATGTCAATACTTTAGAATATACCTACATGTAACTAGTACCCGTTTACGTTCAGCCTCGCTTCATAATCGTGCGTTCCAATATTTTCTAACGCATATGCCTACTTACCAACTAACGTTATGGCTTGCAAGCGCGAATCGCTGCCAACTCTAAAATGCACACACATTCAATTGTGTAATTAGGAGCAGCCTGTTAACAGCGCTTATATCTTAAAAGCAAACATTATACCTATTTAGATAAATATTAGACGTTACGTAAATTCAAGAACAAATATTGCAATGATATTAATGATGTTTGTCATGAAATTCGTGTTACATTGAGGTTGTTAACTCGAAATATACACGTAGCAAATCTAATAATTGGTACATCCTGTATAAATGATATAAAATATGTAATACCTTAGTATATCAAATTCAGTACCTAAAATAGGTATATACCTAAAACACCTTATTGCATCATAGTACATACAGCGGTCATCTAAAGGTATCGAATTAATTGTTCGTGCACTCATTTTATATGCATATTTATGCTTTTGTTATTTACTTGCATTGTTATTTAAAATTTTACGACGAAACTGTGGACCTTTAGAGAAACCCTTGTAGTATAACCATGCCAGAAATTATATGCAAAACATAACAGTTCTATTCTAATGGAAATATGTAAACAAATGCACCTGCACTCGGAGAGCTATCAGCTGATCGGGTCAACTTATCCAATGAAGTAGCACATGCACTGCCGAGGATACACTAGGCCCAGTCTGGTTTGTTGTCAAACAAATTAGCAAGTGTCAATTAATATCAATCTGTCGTGTATGCGCTCGCGCACACCGGCTCAGTATTGCGGGCGACACGCGCTCCCCGTAACGGACAATCAGTAACTGAACGATCGGCGCAGTCGGACCAGTTATTATGCGCCCACTGATGCCATCAATAACTTCACCAACACGTGGGCTCGGCTGCGACGCCACGCGATGCGATGCGACGCGCTATCAAACATGCATGGTGTCACTTATCGGTGCAATGCCTGTAAAAGCTCATGATTCATCAGAATTAGGTTTCACGTGTGACATCATCCCATGTACCTATAATGTAAACATAAACCGACACTCGAGAATCCGCTTCAGCAAGTAAGCATTACAATGTACAGACTTGACGTGTCTTATGTCTGCAGAATGATCATGGTTGTAAATATTTGTGTTTGCCAAGCCATGTGTGAAAATGATTACGTAGATACGCTGAATTCCAAAGATACTTTTGTGAAACGATCGCTACGGCTTAAGATATACCGGTATTACTAAGAACGGTGTTGTATTAGCTTTACACCAATATAATTACAGAGAAGACGTGTTGCTTACAAATATACTGTATATAATTTCCCCAATACCATCATACTAAGGCATAAATTACCTACCTACATACAAGTTTGGGCGTAGCAGATTATTAGTTGTTTTTTAATATAGCAGTCCAATTCATTATTTTATTACGTATTTAAATATAAATAATATATTATTATGATAGACATTTATATTTCTGTAAAACTTTAATATAATTTATGGCGTAGTACATACCTACGCGATTGTATTGAGTAATAACTTTCTGCTGCTCTTACTTTACGGATGAGCCGTTTGCTAGGTTTAAGCTTTCTCCATAGATCTGTACATAATATTTCTGGTATTTATATTAATGATTATCAGACTTATAAAGGAGTGTATATATGTGTTTAGGGTTCATGTATGTTTGTATGTATGTGAGATTCTTTATGCCACCATAACTTATAAATACCTGAATGGATTTGGATGTATGGGGTAGGGTTGCCAACCATACTTTATAATAAAGTATCCTACTTTATTTTTGATAAATATACTTTATAATTTTACATGAAAATAAAGTATGTGAAAATACTTTATTTCCAATCATTACTGTGGTGCGTAAATGTAACACTTGTATCGATAATAGTTCAATAATTATCCATATAAGGGTTTTATTTTATACATCACAATAAAGATTGGAAATGTAGTAACTATCGGCGAAATTGTATGAAGATACCTAGTTCTTGTTTGTTTATTTGTTTTCATTTAAAGAATTTGTTTTAATGTAAATCGAATCATTTCAACTGCTGAAAATGACGAGTAACTCTGATAGTGATACACCAATCACTCCGCCAAAAAGCTAAAATAATCAAATAAAAAAATCTTACAAAAATATAAATCCGAATGGGAAAAAACAAAAAATATGTCTTTAAGATAAGAAATAAATAAAATGTTGAAAAATATTATATTTTTCTTTCAAATACTTTATTTTTGACCTCTTTAAAGATGTGATACTTTATTTTTCTCAAAAATAGTTGGCAACCCTAGTATGGGGTATCGTTAGAATCCTTACATCTTTCCGGGTAACACTGGGTATATTATTTTTGAAAAAAACAATATGGCGGCATTATGGCTCAATTTTCAAATGTTGAAAAAAAAAAAAGATTTCTTCCTTTATTACAATATGGGTATCAAATTGAAGGCCTTGATGAGCACATTCCAAAACTGTAGAATTTATAGGCATCATTTAACATAGGTGTACACGCAAAACAAACACTTCAATTTTGGCTGCTGTCACTAAAATAAATAAATAATTTAGAAAATTAAAAACACGACTGCCTTGCCAAAAAACGAAATAAAAAGAATAAAACAAGTGCAGTGTCATTGCAGTCGGGGGCCCTCTTAGATGAAATATGTTCCACAGAACGGTCCCCCGACTGCAATGACACTGCACTTGTTTTATACTTTTTAGTTCGTTTTTTGGCAGGCCAGTCGTGTTTTTAATTTTTATTATCTAAAATACCAATTTTAGGACCATTATTATTATTATGTACTATTTACCAAAGGTGGCGTATCGAAACATGCATACTAACAAAGATTTATTTCTCAGTGCTGCAGTCCCTTCTCTGACACATCTTAATAAAATAATGTTACATTTGATTTATGTGACAAATTCTCATGATTAAATTAGCTACTTAAATCCGTTAGTGACGGTTTAAGGTTTAAGTAGGTAGATACAATTTGTTATTTAGCTCAATTCTTAAATTAATTATGTTTCTGAGGTTTTCCGCAAGACAAATAAAACAAAAGCCTTTTGTAATTAAGTGTGAAAATTAAACCAATTAAACTGAGTCACCCGTGGTTAGGTATTACTGCATTGTCCAAATAATACCGAATGGAATTTTAATAGCATACACTCATTGTATTTTGGATTAATTATTTAAACTTACGCCAGTATAATTTGTAAATGCAAAATCTGATTACGACCAAATTGCAAACAACCACCAGTTAATCAATCATCATTTCATGTTAATCAAATCACTGAGTCGCACCATAGACTATAATTTCCCTAGTTTTAATCTTTTTTTTTTTATTTTGGATACGAGCCTTTTTAGTATTAAGTTGTTTTAAAGGTTTGCGCCCGTGAAGTTGCCAAACGGGCCCAATGGAAGACCAGCGTTGGTTCTTGTCAACCAGCACATGCTGAATTGGGTCCGTTTGCGGTGAGCACAATCTGTTAAGTTACTTATTTTCTTTGTTTATTTTTTTGCTTACCGTAATAAAGTTTTTCTTTTTTTTCTTTACCAGAGCCTAATTAATTAGGAAACTGACTTTTCTTAATTTGCCCTGATCCGGGTGTAACTAGGGTCGCATCCATTCCATTGTATGGTAGCCTTAGTACAAGCGTTACTTAGTCTGAGAACATATACAGTTAGTGTGGAAGTATGGCTATATTTATTTATATAAAAATCCTATTTCCAATCCAATATCATACACAATAACACACTAAAATACATACATACATACTAACTTAACTTTTACTTATTTACTTAGGATATACATACATCTTTGTCGATTACGTAATTTTTTACATCAAAGCAAAGAGTATTGAAGATGACTACTAGACATAATTATATAATGTACGTACTTACATCTTTTTTATATGTGACTAGATGTATGTATACATGTGCATGGGAATCAGGGAACTCCCCCACTTAACTATTTTTCTAGAAGGTACAGAAAGATCTACAATAGTATACACATATACTGGATATTATTAACAAAATAAGTACGTACCTACAATTATTTATTTGATATCCGATATACGTGATACCTACCGGACGATGCGGATACTTGACGATAACATTCATCTCCTTAAGTGTGTGCAATTTATCAAAGGGCTCAATTAATTTCCCGATGCATGTAGCGCGCTTGTTTGCCGACGCGAGTAGCTATCTCTTATCAATGTGGGTCGAGATAAGTTGCCGTAATATTTCCTCCGTACCTTCGGATCCTTGCCTTTAATGGAAACTCGCGGAGTTAACTACCAGAGATTTCTATAAAACTTTAATCTACTGAAATTGTTACCACATATTATTTACGATACGATCATGATTCATCGATATTTTATTATAGGTATTTTATTTTATAGTTTTATAGCAAAACTGTCCCCATTTTATAGAAATTCTGGAGCAAGGCCGAATGTATGATTTATTATAATTTACTTTATATTACGTAGAATAATACAATTTTCTGAATTCAGGGAATTTAGGTACAGATGAAATAACTAAATAGTTGAGTAATGAACTGCAAGAAGTCTTTACTTTCCTGTTGACATTAAGACTATCGAAGAATTTATTACACATTAAAATAAAATAATGTTAACTGCAGTTACTGAGTATATTAATAATAATTAATAATGGAACAATTTAGGTAGCGAGGTCTTTGTCTACATATTTTTATACAATACCTTCGGTTGAAAGCTTTTGACTGGTATTAATAATTTGAGAACAATGGACGTTATCGCATAACAATCAGTTGCAGAGGATTTGAAAACAGATACCGTTTCATGCAGTCCATTTACAATGCGTTCGTTATAATTGTTTTAAATAACGTACCTACCTACATACCATAAGACCTTGATGAGGTAAGTACACAAGTTGTACCTACGAACCTAAGTTTATACAGCACTAAGTGTGGTTAAGTTTATGCTTGCTGACTGCATCCGTAGCTTGTACCTATGTGACTGTAATGTAAGAATGTATGCACCGTGATAATGATTTAATCGACGATCTCATCATAATTACCACACCTTTGTCGCCAGCGCATAATGCGCTGGTCGACTTCGATAGAGACGGCTTCAGTGGGTGTATTGGCAAATAAGAGCACGTAAAGCCGCTGGTCATGCGCCTGACATCTCTCCACAGGGCCGGATTTAGGGGAGGGTATTCGGGGCAACTGCCCCGGGCCTCCACAAAAGAGGGGCCCCCACAATAGACTCCGAAACACTGTCATAACATTTTCAAAAATGTAAATTATAAAAAAAATAAGTAAAACCGTCCATCAAAGCTATCTCTCCTTAGCATTAAAAGTATTTAATAGTGAAGTGATTTACTTCAGGAACTTGATTTCAGCGAAATCATCAACAATTTTTTGTCGAAAAAAGCTTGGAAGGTTCCGTTCGTTTACGATTAAATTTAATTTCAGATAATTATTGATTTTGAATATAATTTTGATTGTGCGTTTTGTTCCAAAAGTTCACTTGGTTACACAATAAATTATTTATTCAAACTCGACTGAAAAAATTGATCATTTTATTTGGAAAATAATTAGAGGCCATAGGCCTCCACTTTTTTGTTGCCCCAGGGCCTCCAGACCTCTAAATCCGGCCCTGTCTCTCCAGTTGTGTCAGATTGCCGTCCCATCGGCCTGTGAAAGATAGGAAAAGATAGTGCACCTGTGCTTGCGCACACACTTGGGCACTTATTTCCTGCCTAGATGGCTAGACTCCGTTGAAATTCGGTCATGGGGCAAATAAGTATATCGTCATGATAAGTCAAGAATGTGGTCCTGTCCGTGTATCTGATGCGATTCTCACCCCTTGTCTGCTGTCCCAGACTAGCGTTTTTATCAACCATACACAATTCGACAATGAATGATACAAATTTTAATAGGTGGCCACACAAAATATTAAAGAATGATCTCACTTGATGTCTACATGAGCTCAGATCCTGGATAACAACGAGATGATCGTAAAAAATGCATGAATTCTAAGTGTAGTCTGGCGCTTCATACATTTTTTGTGTAATTAACAGGTATTAAACATTTTAGAACGCAAGAAATATGCGAGCTGCATCCAAGCGATAATTATTACCGACGTAATACCGCCGATGAACACATTTCTCACCTTGAGTGCGGTCAATAACAGTGGCAGGGGATCAAAGGCGATTGTAATGACTTATTTATGACAAAGAATATCCCTAGTATATAATTGATACTAACTTGGTAGCGCCCAGAAGCGGTAAAAATTCGAGGGGGACATGTGTAATTATCGGTACCTACCAAATGGTACCAAATGAACAAACTTAAATAATATGCTATAGTAATTCTATTACAGGTGTGGATTACCTGTTGGCTAATGTAGCGCCAATCATATAGAGTTGATTTATGGTCGCCTTCATAAGAGGCGGCAAGATAACGTCCACTTCAAAGGCGGCAATTACAGTGATAAATGACAATTGTCTTGTCCTTTGAGGACAATAAATACTCCATCGAGACTCGTGCGTTATTATTTCTCGCCCATTTATGATCATTAAGAACTATTGTCAGCGTCTATACCGATATTTGAATTGAATGCTCCCAGTCGCCACACAGCCGCTATCGGCTAGATTGATCAGGAGATAATTTTTAGTTGAACTGATGCCGGGTAACTGATTGCAATCCAAGAAACAATGGCGCCGCGAATTCACTACCGGGATTTTATGAAATCGATGTGCCTAGCCACGTCATCACCAAAAAAATATTACTCCAGTAAGTTACTCATTGGGTAGGTACATATTTCACGATATGTGAAAGACCGACGCAAATAAAACTGACGAAAATGTAATCAAAGCGCAGCGCTAATCCCTAAACTATGCGACGACGTCACAAGCAGGCGACACTCCATAAATGGTATTATATATAAGAATTCTTTGATAGAGGCGTGCGTCATCAGTACTGAGAAGGAAATGCGGGTTGTTGAAGCGAACAGTGAAACACTTGATGGCGCGCCGCAGCCGCCCACGGTGACGCCTCCGCCGGCGTCCATCCCGACTCGATCGCCGTGATTGACACCGCATTAACTTTGGCTCCATCCAGACCTTTCATAATGTGACGGAACCAGATAATGTATAAATACAACACAAGGCGTCTGAAATCATCTTATATAATTGTGAAATTACCTGGCCATTTTCCGATATCGCGGAGTTATATCGTTTTCAAATGTGCAAACAGTATCTTGGTACGAATCGGACACTGGTTTTATAAAGTTGGCAAATATTTGTTCTCCAATCTCAACCACTTACCAGTGGTCCGCAGTTGCTGCCATAAAGTAATTGAAGTAGTCACTTATTTCTCCATATGCGGCTTGTTGACACTAGCAACTATAAAGGAACATTTTCTGATTAAGTAACAAACCGCAGGTTGGTCCGTACCTACCACTATCGGTAAGCTCATATTTCATTTACAGATCTTATTACCACCTATACTTTTTATGACTTGTCTATCCAACATATGATATACGAAATGACAGTGGTTGAACTTTCTATTACCAAATTGGCAATAGTAATTTTATTGTTAGTTAACATACATTTGTCATCAATAGTTTGGGCATGTAAGATGAGATAATAAGTAGGTGTGAAAAGCATGTGACTATACGAGTGTTGGATACATAGCGAGAGGAAAACCCAAGAAAAGATGGATGGATTATATTAAGAGTGATATGAATGTGGTTGGTGTGGATGTTATTATGACAGCAAAGTGCGATGAATGGAAGAATAAGACATACCTGCTATGTGGACCCCCGATAATGAAAAAAGTATGACAGATGATGAAGGACTTGTCGTCACTTGTCGATATAATATTATAATAACTATAAGCAGAAATATACTATCCATCACAATTTATTGATCACCAATGGTTCGGAAATAGAACACGATTATTCATTGAAGCGGTGCCAATTTCTTTTATGTATGTACGTACCTACTGATTTATCACGTATGGTCGTAAATATAGTGCTGAGAAAGGGTTGGTGACTGTTATTACCTTGATGTATTCACTATCTTCATTCAAGGTGCAAAATATAAGTTAATAAATCTGTTTTATATTCTATACACATCAGTCACAGAATAGACCAATGGCGGCGTCTTCATCAGGCGCATGCCTCGCGCGAGCACTCAGTTTTGACGTCGGAACGCATAGACGTAATGTCATAATATGAGTGCTCGGGTGAGGCATGCGCGCCATATGGACACATCTAATGACACATCAACAATAGTCAGAAACGTAGGTAAGACCAAACTGGATGACATTGTTCAAACCAAAGTGTTTTACACCAATAATATACTTCAATTATTATTTAATACATTTCTGTTCAAAATATTATTTTATTCGCTGCAATAATTTGGAATTCCCCAAAACAAAATTATTATATTCGAAGAAAAAGAAAACAATACAAGTAATTTGCTTGAATTAGATAGATAGATAGATGATCGATATATTAGATAAATTTAACAACATGAAAAGTAGTACGATGATAAAAGAGCATTGGTAACGTTTTTTAAGCAATTAAGATTTTTATCGATTCCATAAAGTTAACTGAAGGCTAATGCCAACAGCAAACATGCTTGCATATGATTTACTCACAACAAACCTATAATTACATTCAGAGCTTACACAACACTGCCTTTAATATAGAGTTCTGTTTTTAGAAATTACTCGTTAATTTCCTAAAATTCGTATTTGCAATAAATGGAGAGTGTCTGATAAATGTACGGTATTGCTAGCGCTCACATTTATGTCGAACAATAAGCATTATTGCATTGTTTGCTTGGATGACGCGGTTTGATAGCATTATATTCCCACGATAACATTTCCTTTGAAATTTCAGTTTTATATGCATAGTTGCATGCTTTTAAAGTATGACTTCATCTGATAAGCATCGGTCTAAGACTGGGTAAACCCTCAAGGCGCATTGGTCACGATAATGACGTAATAGCCGGTATCATTGTCCCAGGTCACGGCGCCCAAGTTCCCGGTGGTGATCAAGATAGGGCACGCTCATAGCGGCGTCGCTAAGGTGAAAGTGGACTCCTTAGCTGACTTCCAGGTAAGATATGACCGCCTATTCTACGAGCTGATTACATGATATGAAAAAGATCAACCTTTAAGTAGGTCTCTTTATACGGCTCCATCGCCCTTTCTATGTATTGATTACATGATATGATAAATAGCAAACGTTAAGTAGTTATTTTCTTTGTCGGTTTTATTTTTCAATGATGACTAGAGCTTAATGATTAATGATGATTGATGACACTATTGTATGATCTGTTATATTTTTCTAGGATATAGCGGGCGTAGTGGCAATGCTAGGCACCTATTGTACGGTAGAACCGTACATCGATGCTAAATACGACATCCACATACAAAAAATCGGTACTAACTACAAAGCTTTTATGTGAGTATGATTTACGCTATATTTTAATAGGCAATTGTCTGGCGCCTACATTGAATATCATTGGGCGCCTACGAGAAACATCAAAGTAGTCTGCAATTCTGATTACAAACAAAACGATGCAGGCGCTCTCAATGTTGGCAAATATATTTAGAATGAATCTGCGATGAGTATCTGAATAAACCGAGCAAATATATTCCAGGCGCAAATCTATATCCGGGAATTGGAAAACTAATCAAGGTTCGGCGATGCTCGAAGCTATCGGGATGAACGATAGATACAAAATGTGGATAGATGAGGTAAGTTCCAATCATCTTCATTTGTTTCCATTGAAGCTTGTACTTCATAGAAAATCATAGAAATTAGAATGACCTATACTTAGAATAATGATTGGTCTACGCGCGAGCTTTCATAAATCTACGGACATACCCTACAACATGAATATGATTGTCACTTGTTTGTGGTCTAATAAAATATTGCAGCTGCATATTAATTACTGTGCTCATAAATTTTTGTCCATCATGCCAACTTTGTTTGCATCATGCCACTCTAAAACCAAATTAAATAGTTGAGGCCTGAATTCTCCTAAATAAGTACTACTAAATAAGACCCTGGAAAGGTGACAAGTTTGTGACTTTTCCAGGATCTCTTCCAGAGTTTGTTTTAAAATAGGTATATTGATTTTGTAGGTGAGCGAGATTTTCGGTGGCTTGGAAGTGTGCGCTCTGGAGCTCGTCGTTGGAAAGGACGGTCGGGAGCACATCATCGAGCTGAATGACTCCGCCACCTCGTTCATGGGAGACTCGCAAGAGGAGGACCGCCGCCATCTTGCCGAGTTGGTGCTGCAGCGTATGCAGGTACTATACTCAAGTAATCCTTGGATTTCAACGGTCCAGACGATTTAATCTGTGTTTGAAGTCAGAATGTAGAACCATTTTCTTAAACTGAAGTAAACAATTATTATTTAACTTTGTGTACTGTGAGTAATTTTATGTTTAACATTAGGGTATTAATCAAATTCCAGTCTGTCTGTCGGCCCGGGATAACCAAAACGACATCCCGGAGCTCCGTATCGGGAAGTTCCGCGGCAACGTCGCCGGATGACCGCGCGCCGCCACTGCCAGGCGCGGGCCCGCCCAGCGTGCCGCCGCCCGCACCGCTCGCTACTGCGGCTAGCATCGACCGCCCACTGCCACCCATACCAGCGGAACCTTCGCAGCCGCCGCCACCACCTCTCACTAGACGCGACTCGCAAGGTATTGTGAAGCAAGATATTGCTGAATTATCAGGCGGATTCCTTACATAATTTCCATATACGGCTTGGAGTCTGGGTTTTTCATACTACCTTTCGGAATAAAAGTGCTGGACCATTTCACTGTCATTTAATTGGTCCTCAGCTGCGACAAGTTTGATGCCGTAAATGTCATCATAAAGCCTACGCCTTGTCAGCCTTGTAATAAACCGTTTTTCTATATAGGTACAGGGTTATTGAAAAAACACTAAAAACCTTGCAGGACTGTATTTCTGACATTATAAACAACAACTTTTGTTTTGTGACTTTTTACAAAACATAATACATTTAACAAAAAATCACTTCTAAAATGTATGAAACAAGAAAATATTCTCATCTAGAAGAAAGCCATGGTACGTGGTACCATGGTACCTAAACAGAGCTCGTTTATCCTCTAGCTAGATGAGCATATTTTCTTGTCTCATACATTTTAGAGTGTGATTTTTTGTTAACTGTATTATTGTTTTGTAAAAAGTCATAGAAAAAATGTTGCTGTTTTTGATGTCAGTAATACAGTCCTGCAAGGTTGTTAATGTTTTTCCAATAACCCTGTATAATAGTGAGTATAGTGTTGTGTTGAACAGTGTCCCAGTCGTCGACGGTTTCGTCGGTATCCGCCGCGCCGAGCACCGCAAGCAGCACGGTCCCGGCCGCCGCCCCCGCGGGCTCCGCTTCGGGCCGCGGCGGCTTCGCCCGCCAGGGCTCACTTAGCGCCGCCCTCACCGAGGACGCGGAAGACACCATGAAGAACCTCCGCAAAACATTCGCCGGAATATTCGGTGACATGTAAAACCATTCAGTTTATCAATAGGACAGATTATGTAGTAACTCTACATCCATAAAAGATGATGATGATTTGCCCTAAAATGTTACAAGGCAATAAAAGGCAAACAAAACTTGAGCTACCGTACTCATAAACATGATTCAGTCACTACTGTCTGTTGCCCGTGCAGTGTGATTCAACTACGGTAACACATCGCTTGGCCTCTACAGTCAATATTCACAATTTAAATGGTATGTTATGACTCGTGTGCTCGTCTCGCGAGACATAGACGAAACATCCGATCTGTAGTAGCTTATGAAGGTGTTCCTCTGTATGTTTATGTCGATCGATATAATAATCAGTCCCAGCCAGCCGCACCTGTTTAAAGGGACCACCCCTTAAATCGAATGAAAAGTGCAACCGTGAAAGAAACAGAATTTTAAGCATAGTTTAATGTATGATAATAGATGTTTACAATAAGTTTATTATAAATATGAAAATACGAATCAACTGAGCTGCATTGTGATCGAACGTTCGGCACACGTGAGGCGCGTCGCGTGCGCACGTCGCGTTGTGCCTTGTAGTGTCTATCTGTCTCCGACTCCCTTCTACACTTGCACCTTCGTAGGTCATCAGATAACATGAACACATACACACTTTATTGGTAATTGATGGAGGACGTAATGTATATGGCAATAACTAGAATGGAGAAGTAAAGACGATGCGTTCTTTGAAGTGATAGGAAAGTTGAATCTCAGAAATGAAAAATTAATAACATTTTATTTGTGGAAATTTTGAACAAATTACGTTCATCTTACTTTATCGAGGTCGTCTGTTAGATCTAAATAAATTGTTGGCAATTGGGACATGAGCAATGCTATTGAAGACAATATTGTTAACGCAAGAATTGATCCACATTTTATATATTATTATACCTTATTACTAGTTGTATGTAATAGTCTTAAGAAATATCTTGTTACGTCTTCGTATGTGTGAAATCACGCTTTGTTTATTACGTAGATATCAATAAGTAAATAAATATTATTTATGCTACGTTTTCATATAATTATTATATTAATACTGTATTTATATATTTTTATGATTATTAATTCATATCCATTAATGCAAATTACCTAGTATTTTATTAAGTTCACATGTGGAAAGGTGGAGATGGTTGTCAACGAAGTCTGATGGTACGTCATATCAGGTCGAGTTGGTGTGCATTGACGCAAATGCATTGTGCTTTCATAACTCTTCAAAGTTTAACACTGCTAATGTAACATATACTTATTCTTTAGCGGATCGTAGGCATTTTGAAAGTGTAGTTGAAAGTTATTTTAATCCCACTTTACTTAGTAAATTCTTTAACATAGAAAATCTTTTTAAATGTTTTTATATAACAAACTAATACTATTACTTATAACCAAGCCCACTTGTTATTGTAGATTTTACAACGAAAATAGTTATACAAAATGTAAGTTATAAATGGTAACTCATACGTTAGGGCAGTGCGGCACTGCGGTGTTAAGTTTGTGCAATTCAATAGTACCTGTGTTTAGTTCATTAATTAAATTAATCTTAGTTTTACTCGAGTTTAAAATTGTCCCACATTGTTGGAGCCTCAGTGTTGGCATACTCCTGACGCGTTAAGTTACGTTAAGAATAAATATAATTTACTTGTATAATTGCACCGGTAGTTAGATTGTGACACGAACCATAGTATTAATTACCACGGTGTAGGTACGTGTAACTACTAATTACGTGTCTATAACTGCGCAATTAGGTATTACGATTACTGCGATACAATAGTGTATTATATCAATTGTATTCCATTTAGTTAAATATTGTGGGCATAATGTAACAGACCTATCTAATAAGTTTCCTACGACAGTTTACTTGCCGTGTTAGACATAATTATTTATATTGTTTGAAGTCTTCGACGTTTGCTATTGTTATATTGTTAAGAATATAATATAACACTCAAATTAAATATAATGCTGTTGTTGTTGTTGCTATAACAAGTTATACAATATGTACTCAATATGGAAAAGATGGATAATCTCTTAAGAGTCACGGTAAGGGATCGACCTTTGTCATGGGTTTTTGATTCCTGTTACCTATTTATCTGTTTATCGTGACTCAATCTTTATAGGTAATAAAAGGACATGGCATGTCACTGTTGCCAACGTAATCCGTAATGATTCGTGCCCAGATAAAAATAATTTGATTACGAATGTTTATGCTAACAAAATAAATGGATATATTTAGTTAATCCACCTCAAAAGTCTCCACGTTAAGATGGATATGCGGAAAGCGTATGTCCGAGAATCCACCCTGAACCAGCAGGGTTAGCACGCGCGCTAGGGCAAGACATTTGACACAGATTATGTCGTACCAAGGAGCTCTCTTTGTTTCTTAATGCACAAGACAGAATGTAACAAAATAGATTTATCTCAAAATCCTGTCCCACTTGCTAGGCCTACAGGATAGAAATAGAATTCAGATGAATTTAGGTTCAGGTGAATTCTCGGACATTACGTTCCCGCGTATAGGTACACCCGTAGTTGGTGGATGAAAGGAATCTGCATCTTATTTATAATAGCTGGGTAACGTAAAGCCATCTGCTACTTACATATTTATGTAAGCTGTTACGCGTATAGCTTTATTGATTTTCAACAAATGTGGCATCCATGTCCTCGTTCGGATGGAATATGTTAATGGAATTTGAATGCATGTTAATCTATATAGTAATATAAATAAATACCTCTTTTGGTAAGTCAATACCGATACTTGAGATTTTATTTCTTACCTACAGGTGGTTAACAATAAAACTCGGTTTAGAGTAAAACAAACATTTATTTAAACTAACAGCACGTACAAACTGAAATACTAATTACAAACTCGTGTAGGTAGATAATAAGAAAGCCATGAATTATTTTAAAAATTAACTGGCATTATTAAAGAAAAGACAACTTATTAAAATAATATAACTATAAAATATTTAAATTCGAAGATCACACAAAATTGCCATTAAATTTTATGACTTAAACCTAGATATATTTCCGAATAGGTATGCTATAGGTATACTTTTATCTAAGCAAGTCATTCAGTTAAGGCAAATTTTGCTCTGTTAAATAAATAGAAAAAAAAACAAACATACAGCTAGTTTGGTATGAGATCAACACCATTCATATATTTTCTGTAAAAGAAATTATTTTTTTACCTTATTACTTTCGTCGCTCACTCTTATATTCCCGGCAAAAACGACAATACAGTTCCGGTCCCGACGAATTAAAGCATTTCATTCCAACAGAATGATTTAATGACGTCATCACAAGAGATCCCGAATGATTTAAACGTCCTGTTTAGTTTTTATACCAAAAGAATTGGCTCCATTATTGACGATAATTTTGATTAAACTAACGTCCTGGGGCCCGATTCACGTAACCAAAACCGTAACGACATTTCAGCGATATAGTCGTTGATAGCCTTTCTTGTTACGAAAAGGCTATCAACGACTATATCGCTGAGATGTCGTTACGGTTTTGGTTACGTGAATCGGGCTACTGTACGTAGTACATATTCTGCAGTAGGCGTTAAGCTATGTACTACACATATCCAGCTGGGTCCATCCCGGTATTAAGGCTGTAATTCCGGTACATTCCGGCGGCGGCGAGATGATTGGTGAAGGTCTGCCCGGCGGGATAGAACACTGACGGTACAGAGTGTATGCCTGAAAATATTTAATTACGATTAGCGACACCTAGTGGTGTGATGGTGAATGAGCTTGCACATTGCGTGGGTGTGTCATCAATTTTCACTTGGTTTTAAATTTTTCATCATTCGCAGACAGGCTCTACCAGAGAGTTAAGTGGCTATACTATAAGTTTGCGTACGTTTGCTAGGTCGCTATGGCCTAGCGTTTATGAGTACCTACCAAAGACATTTTACGTAAACGCTTTCGGCCAGTGAGCGTAAAATTCATAGTAGACCTACTGAAACCTTTGAACTTTGAAGCCTTTAAACATAAGACATACTTGATGAATGAAGGTAGCTACTTATTATAATGTCATGTAGGGATAGTAAGACCTCAGCAGAATTAGTACGACAATCTCCGTTAAAGAACCTATGGGAAGCGTGTTATAAAAGTTTGTAAATTATACCGATGCCTGTTTTGAACGGTGTATTTCATACACAGTTGAAAACATATTGATTGGTGTATTGTGTGTAACTACTTACAATAGTAGAAGAGTTGATAGTACCATTTAAAATTAACAAAAAATAAAACAAAATGTTACGATTACTGCTAACTATTTATTATATTTCGTTTACAATATGTGCAGAAATACATAACAAACAACAAAACTTATAACAATTCCTAAACTTGTCTAAACACTGTCAACCGATAAAACCTTTGTCTCTAAAATTATATCTTTGAGTAGATAAGTAACTTAAAACAAAAAAACATTAAATATAGCTAAGTAGGTAGTTGCTTCTATAAATAACTTATTTAAGTTAGATACTTTTACACTGAACTTTGGTCCTTGTGTGTGTTCAAAGAATAGTTCCTATACATTCCCGACTGGGCCAGACGACTCGTGAAATCTTGATTCTTCGGATAATACACGGTCGGGACCGAATGCAAGCCTACAATTTGAATTGAATAATTTAGATAATTATCATCAAAGGGCCTACTCTGTTTCAAACGAAAACGAAATTTCGGACGAAATTCGCGTATTTTCTACTACGTTTCTCATTGATTCCAACATCTCTTACAAACAAAAATTGTTTGACGTCTTCGTCGTCGTCGAATCTAAACGTCAAACAAATTTCGTTCGTAAGAAATGTCGGAATCAATGAGAGACGAAGTAGGCAAAACGCGAATTTCGTCCGAAATTTCGTTTTCGTTTGAAACAGAGTAGGCCCTCAGATTTAACAAAAAAAAACAGTTAGTAATAATTTTTTGAGAATCATCAAATCAAGATATTTTATCTCTGCTACCCCTCTTACCTACCACAATCAAGATTTTTCGTACAGAAATTGTTGGGCGTCTCATCAAAATGAAGCTACTCACGGAAAATTAGCTTGATACTAATAAAAAAAAAGCACTAAGGAACCCGGACTATATTACTTTGTAATTAATCAATGCAAGTAGGTAGCTCTACTAAAGATCCTAGTCACACATCCATTTATAATTCCTCACTGGTAACAATTAGCGATAGAAAAAATAAGTAACTAAGACTCTAGCGACTCTATCAATCTTAAACTCACGGTTTTATCACCATCCCTACTACGCAACAATCTCGTGTAGGTAAGCTTTCATCAAACTCATCAATTCGCATATTACATAGTTCTGAAGTAAATACTCAGGAGATATTACCTGGGGCATACCACCCATATTCACTGGCGGTAGTTCTGTAGAAAGGATGCTGCTTGCTCACTTGACTACCGTAGCCGTTAAACCAATCTGGAAATAAAACGATAATTTTATATTTCAAGTTTTCCATCTTCACGCTTCCTGACCACGTGAGCCCACACATGGACAAGCATCTGGCTTAGTTGGACAGACTAACGTATGTCAGAACTTTCTACCTATATTCATCTAATCATACCTATCAACAAATGAGAAAGTCACAACAGCCCATGTTTTTTTGCCTTGATAACATTTACGAGAAAACGTTACCACCTATGCCAAATATCATATGAACATTGATGTATTAATTAAGCAGATATGCTACCTTCTAACATCGCAATCACTAAACTTGTACTCAGCGCGACATAACGTGCAACGTCATTTACATATCTTATTAATACATAAGATAGATAATTAACTTATTAAATACATAACGCATTCATTATTCAAAAGGAGATGAGTCGTATTGGCAAAACCGACATGTTTTCAACATTATTTTCCGTGAGCGAAACTGAGTCGTTTGGTGTCCATGGATTCCGTTCAGTAATACAAACTAATTTAGGCAGTCACGTGTCTCCCTCTTGGTAACGTCTTTGGGAATGAAACATACGAGTCAGACAAGGTCGAATGAGTCACACTATCCTTAAACATCCTTGAAAATGTAAATTCAAAGCAACTACCTACGCATTTACGTAGCACGCTCCACACTAAAATGTTACATCGAAAATGGTAAAGGAGATCAAAAGAAAGAGCAATATTAAACAATCTTGGAGGTCTATAGAACTAATACAATATTAAATTATTCTACGATAGTAATCCTGAATGATAAGGAGTCTTAGTGATGCTCTTTTTTCTCTTTGTTCGTTATTGATCCCTAAGTAAAGCCCGCATTGATTTATAAAATAAAACAACAGCTTCATGTTATGTTAGTCATAGACAGACAATCTTTATTTTTTTTAAAACACCATTAGTGATGTCACCGAACACCTTCCCCTTAAGACAGATCATCCCTATAATCACTAATCATTATACAACATAATACTTTTCTCATAATCAACTTCTCTAACTATACCTAACCTTACAAATCTAACACAATCCTTGGCTTTACTATTCTGCCGGATCTAGTTGCATAAAAGGAACTACCATTCTGGCTGGTGGTAGGAACCTGAAATGTAGAAGGAGCCACAGTAACAGGACTTCTTACATCCTCCACAATAGAACTTAGATTATTATTATCATGGAAACATGCCGCCTTAACAGGCTTGACATTAGTAAAAGATTTTCTCAAATGGAATGTGTTACGCCTTAGGGGCTTGTTACTACAATCAGGACTTATAATATAAGATCTAGGCTCTTTACATTTCTCCACAATCTTAGCCTTTCTCCATTGCTTATCTTTCTCTATCTTATGTACTATTTCCTCCCCGACATTAAAATGTATCTCAGACCTTCTAGCTCTTCTATCATGAAATTTCTTAGTAATCTCCTTTCTAGAGTTTAACAATTCGTATACATTTTCCTCAATTTTAGGTTCAAGAGCATGAGATGAAGTGGGAATATTCGTTTTTAAACGTCTACTCTGTAAAATTTGTGCGGGTGAAAATTTAAATCCTGACAAAGGAGTATTATTATAATGTAAAATGGATTCCCGGTAGTCCACACTATCCTCAAGTGATTTTCTTAATAGATTCTTTGCAATGCCAACAGCTTTCTCTGCTAAACCATTACTTCTGTGATAGTGTGGGCTACTAGAAACAATTTTAATTTCTTTAGACTTATAATACTTCTTACACTCATATGACAAAAATGGGTTATTATCAGCGATAATTTCTGATGGATAGCCAAATCTAGTAAAGACTTCTTGCATGGCATTTGTTACTGCAAGAGAAGTTTTACTTGGCAAAGCTATTACTTCCAACCAATGGGATAAATAATCAACAATGACTAGGTAAGATTTACCAGCATATTCCAAAATGTCAGCACCTACTTTATCATATCTCAACTTTGACAATTTATGAGGTAATAATGGTTCATGGAAATTATTAGGTCTGAATTTCTCACAAGTTCTACATTTCTTAAGATACATGGCAATATCCTGAGATAAATTAGGCCAATAAAACAATTGCCTTGCCTTATTTATACATTTGTTGACACCGGAATGACCTTGGTGTACCAAATTTAGAACATATGACTGCAAACTCTTAGGAACTATTATTTTATCATTTAAGAAAACAAAACCTGATTCAACATAAATACTATCCTTCAATTTATAATAAGGCTTACACTCTTCGCTTAAATATTTAACTTCTGGCCAACCATTAAAATAATAATTACAAATTTGAGATAGTACAGTATCCTTACTTGTTTCTAAGCGAAATTCGACTTTTCTCTCTGCACTCATAGGTAAGTGAACAGATACAGAGTGTACCATTTCTAACATCTCTATATCTTTCTCAGTTTCTGGCCTACTATTCCTAGATAACATGTCAGCAAAATGTATTAACTTCCCGGGGACATATACAAGTTTTAATGTATAATTTAACAATTTCAGTCTAAGCCGTCTCAATCTAGGTGAACCTACCATACTAATAGATTTGTTCATGATTGCCAACAGGGGTTTATGATCCGTTTGAATGATTAAATCCTTACTTCCATATACATAGTTGTGAAATTTCTTTGTACCATAGAAAATTGCCAATAATTCCTTCTCTGTTTGGCTGTAATTAATTTCAGCACTGTTCATGGATCTCGAAACACAAGCTACAAGTCTTAAAATACCAGATTTATCTTTTTGAAACAAACAACACCCTATACCATTTTTTGAAGCATCACATTGTAAAACTATACCCTCATTTGGGTTAAATAGACACAAAGCAGGGGCTTTTGACAATTTTTCTTTGATATCCAAAAATGCCTTATCATGGTGAGGTAACCATATAAAATCAACATCTTTTTTCAACAATTGACACAGTGGAAACATAATATTAGCCATATCAGGTATGTAGCGTCTAACATAATTAAATGATCCAATAATCCTCTGTAACTCCTCTTTATTACTAGGAGGTTTTAATTGAAATAAGGACTCTACTCTATTCTTATCAACTCTCATAGAATCACCATTAAAAATTTGACCAACATATTTCACTTCCCTCTGTCTATATTGCAACTTATCTTTATTGAACACAGCTTTTACATTTTTAGCTTTAGCAATTAATTTCTGGAGAGACTCATCATGCTCTTTAAGAGTTGACCCCATAACTAGGATGTCATCAAACCAAGAAATAACATTTGGAATGTCACCAAAATAATTTTCAATCTGCTCTTGGAAAACATCTGGAGCATTCGACAAACCATATGGTAAAACTAAAAACTTGTACACTCCAAAGGGAGTTGCAAAGCAGCACTTCCACGAAGCTTGTTCCGTAAGGATCAGATGATGAAATCCTTCAGATAAATCAAACACAGAAAAATATTTCATACCTCTCAACTTAGCAGCAATCTCATCTACAGTCAACATAACTTTAGGCTTTCTTATAATATACCTATTTAATTCAGTTGGGTCCAAACATAACCTTATTTTGTTATTTGGCTTTTCCACAATTACAATTTTGTTTATACAAGCTTCCGAACTTATATCTTCTACTTTCTCTATCGCACATCTTTTGACTAATCTGTCTAATTCACACTTCAATGATTCTCTTAAACTTAAAGGAACTCTACTTGGTGGAAAACAAATTGGCTCATGAGGAGTTGTAGGAATATCACAAGCTTTTGGAAATCTCCCATGGCCTGTAAAAATATCTATATTATCATTGATAAACTTCGACTTATCCGAATCTGAATCATTAATACTTAACTTAACATTATGAACCCTTGACACTAAATTTAATTTCTTACACCCTGGTAAACCCAATAAAGTATTCTCATTATCAATAACAATAAAATTCTCGTAGCACTCTCTATTGTTAAATTTACAATGCAAATTAATCACACCTAAAGGTTTAATTCTTTTTCCCTCGAAACTTTCCACTTCTCGGTTAACGGGTATCAGCTTTATGTTAGACTTAAGTGATTTATATATTTTTAAGGGCATGACACTTACATCTGCACCAGTATCTAGTCTGCACTGTACCTTAGTATTTTCTATTTGTATGTCTTCCAACCAGTCAGATTTCTTGTTACTTAATTTTTTCACTTGGCCGCAATATAATGAAGTCGGACTGTCAGAATCTTCCGTATCATCAGAATTTTGCACATTTTGAACTTTTTCCTTAGCCAAACGACGACATGCAATCGCAAAGTGATTCTCTATACCACAGTTATTACACTTCTTGCCAAACGCTGGACACTCACGGGCTCCATGTTCAGTATGGCAACGTCTGCAATTAAATTTCTTATTTTCTTTGAAATCCTTCTTATATTTCTTTTTATTAGTCACATTCTTGACTCTATCAATCCCGATGTTAGTGTTGTTCATCTGTTTGCATTGAGCTTTGCTTTGTTCAGCGGCCCTACAATAGCTAACTGCTTTTATCAAAGTTAGATTCTCAATTCTTAGTAATTCTTCTTGTATAGTCTTATCCGATATGCCGTGAACTATTTTGTCACGCAATAACTGATCCTCTATAGATTCCTTAGAAGCACTTGCACTATATTTGCAAGTTTGCATTAATTGTTTGCATGTGATGAAAAAATTTTCGAAATTTTCGTCGTCCAACTGCATACGTATATTAAATTTATACCGCTCAAATACTTCATTTATTCGAGGGTGCACATATTGGTCTATCTGCTTAATTACCGTATCAAATTTTAGTTGCTCCTTAATTGGCACGATTGAAATTAATACTTTTGCCGATTCACACCCCATAATATTACGTAATAAGGCGAGCTTCTTATTATCCTCCGCCCCATCATTTCCCGTGCTGATTAGGTAGTCATAGAATGTTATCTTCCAAAGCTCCCAATCCCCAGGTGACCTCAAATCAAACGTCGGCGGAATATTCACGGACCCCTTGGCTGCCATTTTGTCAAAGAAACACCTTGTAAACTTAAGGTATTCTGTTAGTGTCTGCCGTCGCTCGAATCTTCCAATACTTTATACTTTTCTCTTCTCTTACCTTACAATTTAAGGTTTCTAGGCACGTATCTTGATATTTCCAATTATTAATAACTGCGCCATGATTTATAAAATAAAACAACAGCTTCATGTTATGTTAGTCATAGACAGACAATCTTTATTTTTTTTAAAACACCATTAGTGATGTCACCGAACACGCATGCCTTTTGACGAACATTATATCTATCGATCGATGACAACCTTTTTTGTTTTTCATGCATAAATTTAAGCTTTGTATTGTATTCATATAGGTACCTTAATCCTTAATCTTTGTTCACCTCAATACAGGGGCGGTATGGAAGTAAAGAACATTAGGACAAATCCAGAGGAACAGCCGAAAAATCTAAAAATTGAAATTGGTATAATTTTCTATGAAAATTGTTCACTTTGGATTACTTCTTATTTTTAGGTAGTACGAAGTTCACCGGTTTGTCTAGAATGTTTATAGGTAGGTATTATTAGGCAAATCATTTTTTGTATACCTATCTATTCGTCTGATTGGATTTGGATTGAATGTCAGTACCTACCTACCATCAAAGATATGCTATACATGAGAATAATATGCTCCTTATTATTCTAAAATTCGCACGGGGAACGCCACGTGCAGTGATATAACATACATACAGTATTAATACTTCTGACCCAGCCACCCAGCCACATAATATTAAGGTTTGTTTATGGGCTAAACAGGGCTCTTGGCTACGAAATGTTCTCTGAAGCTTTGCCAAAATCCGAACATATTCTGTTAAATGTCTGTCATACTGTACCATCTAGTGATATGACACGTGATCTTAACTCTCCCTGAACTAACGGTTTACCAGTAGGTACCTACTAAGGACCAACCTAATATTACTCAGCAAGAAAACTCTACTTAAGCCATGCAACACCCTCTTTCTTGTAATTATTTACTAGGGATTATGTTTTCTATGCCGCAGAATGGATACCGATGGGGGAAAAGTGCTCGAGGAAGACTTGGTACTGGACGCAGAATCATCAGTCCAACAACGATCTGGTGAAGGTGGTAGGAAAGACCTGGATGCGGAAAGCATAAGACCGCTTGGAATGGAGTGTTATGGAAGAGACCAATCTCGGCATTGGATGGTGATAGGTGAATGAAAATGTGGATGAAAAATAAAATCAAAAATATGGTACCTAGTTGGGTCTTTCGACCGCGACTTAGCGTTATAAAAATCCTGCCAAGAATCAATTTAAGAAAACCCTTTTACATAATAGAGAATCAGTAGCGCACGACCGATGTAGTAAAACGTTTGATGTCCCGTTAGGACTGCGTGACGCCCAGCGCCCGTATCATCCCGTATCGTAAAGCGGGCGTCGCTCTGACGGAACACTGCTCACGCACACATGCCTACAAATCTATGTCCTTTGGTAAACACCCTACTTATTTATAATGTACGTATGTACCTATGATATCAGTTTTAAAAAAAACTTTATATCTAAATGGTGCGTCCAGATGCCTCGCATGCCTAGCTCGAGTACTCGTATTATGACATTAGTTCTGACGTTCCGACGTCAATACAGAGTGCTCGGGTACCGTTTACGCCTGATGTAGACGCAGCCATCGCCTTATCAAAGAATAATTAATCAATTCGTTCACGTTCTGAATCTAAAATGTTTTACCAAAACCGGACAAACACTGAATAAAATCTAATTTGATAAACCCTGTTTACATAAACTTTTCGAGAAGTTAATTAAAACTAATTCAAAGGAATAAAACGCGGACAGATTACTTTTTCGTAGATTTTACTTTCGGGAAAGTTTTATGAAGTTGAACATCAAGAACCCACTCAATTATTCAGTGATAGATACTGCCTTTTTAATATAGCTTCTAGAAAATCCCGTGCTTGTTAAAAAAATACGTCTCCGAAAATTGTTAGCATAATCTTGCAGACATGTTATTTAAATAATAATAACACGAGAAAAATAAAAATATGCACATGGGTATACCATTTAGTGTGGAGGTTAGGCCATTCGTCGTAAGTTTTGCGAAGACTAAAAATCTTATAGGTACTTTCGCTAACGACTCCCCATCTCCCCATGGGATCGACCTACCTAGCATGAAATTGACTGAAAAAATAGTGACCTACCACAAACGCCAAGCGAAACAGAGCTAAAACGAAACGTAACAATGTTTGCAACAAGAGCAGTTTTTAAAATTATGTATTTAGGTCAAATTCATGAAAGCAGTTGGGTTCAATAGTTCTCGTAAACAGTTGTAGGTATCATGGAAACATTGAACAGTGTAGTTCTCACTTCTACTTCACTTCTACTCACGTGGGTGATCGAATCGCTTTGGTAGGTTGCAAGTGATGAACACATCCGAAGTCTTCACTTCTTGCTTTTTAATTTCGGCCTGTAAGCTGGATTTATCCACGCAAGTCGCCGAGCAGAAGCCTGGCCGCCTCTCCTGGTTCATGCCTTGATCCTGCGCTGCCATTATTAATGATGCGTATCAGAATTGATCAGCAAAACCAGCTAATGTAAGGCAAACAGAATTATATTACAGGAAGAACGTGTTTGTTCTTATATTGTGTGTATAAAACCCGATTGATCTATTTCACAAACAATAGCGCATGAATGGTGTTGCCTTGACAACTTGACAGTTTTGTTTTCCGTAGTTACCATAGAAACGCAAGAGATTATTTTTTTCGTTATTCTGTTATTCTTATTAATTAGTGAAAAGAGTTTTAATTGCTATAGGTAGTATAATCCTTCCTAAATCCTTAATCTTTAGCGGTAAAGGGAAGATCTTCCGGCCAGGCGGGTGGTATGCCTGGCGGGGTCGGCCGCTACGCCCCAATGGATGTTGTCGGGGTCTCGTATATATGCTGCGTGCCTCGGGAATGTTGCTTGCGTGGTTTAGGACTCCATTTTTGTATTGGCGCGTGCAACTAGCGCCCATCTGTTGGTAGCGAGATGTGAAGTCGCTACAGTACTCCCCCACGAAGACCAGAGGTCGATAGTTGTAGATTGCTACGTCGTGCTTGGGTGCTTGCAAGGGCCAGGATGCTCGAGGTCTGCGGTGGGTCGAGACCGAGCAGTGTGCGTCACGGAACCAGTAGCGTGGTGAGTCGGCTGTGGTGGTCCTGGGTGACAACTGGCTTGCTGTATGACTTGCTGCTGACCATCGACTGCGGGGTGGGGTTGATGTTCTTGCTTGAATCTTCAAAGGCTTGCAATGTTCCTTGTCGGAGGTCACCAATTTAGCGGTGGGTCGGTTACGCCCCGATTGTTGTTGTCGGGGTCTCGTATATATGCTGCGTGCCTCGGGAATGTTGCTTGCGTGGTTTTGGACTCCATTTTTGTATTGGCGCGTGCAACTAGCGCCCATTTGTTGGTAGCGAGATGTGAAGTCGCTACACTTCTATTATCCTTTTTATATATTTTTTTGAGTAACTTATGAGTCTAAGCCATAGACATAATAAGCCTACCCCTTTACCCCAAGTCTACCCATAATTCTTGGTACAAGGAAGTCCATCAGTCCATCAGTCCCCTCGATAGGTATACCTTAACTAAAATGTTGTGGGTACAGTACTACGTACTACCCATAGATTTGAAATTGTTGGGTTGTGGAGCTAAATGTGCCCATCCTTGGTCCAGGCACTTATCCACAAAATAAGTAGGTAGGTAGGTATATTAATTGCTCAAGGATTTGGACCCAATAATTAAGTCTGACTCCACACAACAAGTAGCTTTATCTAAACTCCATACTTATAATATAAGGACTAACGCATAGGCGACCTCCTACAGAACATAATTTTGCATCACCATTTCGATATGACATGCTACTGAATACTGCTGACTATTCTCAGTAATACTTAAAACGAAGTACATTTAAAAACGTGAAGTTATTTTAAATTATAGCATATACTCAATTAGGACTGAGCAATACTTCTACAAAATAATTTTGTATAGGCAATGATCAAGTACCAACAGACAAATAGTGTGCTAATACTATGCCAAAACATGCGTTAATCTAAGTTGTCATATTATAATTAACGCATACAAATAAGTATTAAGATCGATTATTAAAGGAAAGCTTTTAAAAATTATTTTAAGTTAAAGATCAATAGTTAATTAGGTGAAGTGTAAACTTTATTTGACGCATGAAATTTAACACAGTAGGTATTACACCGTCCGATAGCCGTTAAGCTTAACTTCATTGGGCATGCATTCGAATGAATATATTAGTCGTTATCAGCACTATCAGTACAACCGACACAAAACGAGTGGGTGACTATCGCGCCTCCTGCCACCATCACCACACTGTGCCACCCGCGCCAGCGGACCGTGGCGCTGCGGGCGCTTTAAACACTGAATTTATTTAAAAAGTCATTACAACAATCATAATCATATTATTTTCTTTCTTTAAAAAAAATATATTTAAAAAGTTCATTGAAATAAGTGTCAACGGCCTTCAACGTCATATTACATTTTTGTTAAAGTTCTAACAACTTGATACACAAGTAATATTCAAGATAACATAATAAACCAACATGAAAACTATAAGCGTTCATCAACCAATAAATTTAAAAGTTGTGAGATTCGAATTAGATTTTTCAACGCTGGTAGATGAGAAATCGAGCGCAGAGAAAAAGCCGAAGAAAATTAAGATACCGAAGATCAACAACAAAAAGCAATCTCCCATACCGCCCCCGCCGGCGATAAAATACTCTTCGCAGGTAACGCAATTGCTATTCAGAGTTAATGGAAAAATAATACATCGCTACTGAAAGTGACAGGCTAAACTTTATCAATATTATAAAAATGATAAATTCTGATAATGGCTTCGATTTCATAGATTTTTTTATAAAATATATTTTGCCATTCAACAATCAAGGTCCAAGTATTTACATAAAGGTAGGCTTAGATATACAGATGAAGTTGATCGACTACACTGAAGAAACAATATAGTCGAAATTACGTTCAGTCTATTTAGAAGCATTATCTAACCTTGTCACGTGGAACCAATGCTTATTAATATAAGGGGTGGGCAAGGTGGGCTTGAAAAAAAATAAAAAAAATTGTAATAGGTTCTTTCAAATATGTCGATATGTTGTACAATATACCTACAATAAACCAATATCGTTTTTCATTCTTACACAGAAGCGAAATGTGAAAGACCTTATAGAAGAACTACTTGATGAATTGTACGCAGACCAGCGAGACTGGGGAGGCCACAGCACGATAGACTGTAGCCGTGGGTAAGAAATACATAATACAGGAATTAATATTGTGTTGGCTAATACAAACGATAACATATCACTTTATTCCATACCGTTCAGATCTACATCAGCACCATCTCTAACATCGTCGCAATCAAATTGCGGGGAACTGACAGAAGCCATTGAACGAAGTTATTTGGAAGGTTTGGGTACGATATCTTTACCAAAACATGTATCAGTTCTAAAATATCATCTAGCGGAAAAAATCCAATTTCACAATGAATCTGATAATAATAATGATTGAGCATAAATTGCAGATATCACTGAACTTTGGGAACAAAAGCTGGAATGGGAGGTCAGATTACAACTGGCGGGAGAGCGACTAGCTAAGTGTGTTCGAGCTCGAGACCGACTGCGGCGACAGCAGAAGAAGCTGTGTGCCGCATTCACTGTGCTCCTGCGTCACATTAGTAAGGTTTTCACTTTGTTGGTGATCTATCATTACAATCTTCAGAAAAAGTGCGGTGTTCTAATGCTCACCGTTCATAAGAGAACTCCAATTTGCAGTCTTGCATGCCTGTGGGTGTTAGGCATGGATTATTGAATATATTTCTAAGGCTTACTCATGTCTAATAGCAGTCTCTTCGAACACCCAGCTAACTATTAGTCAAAATTCTAAAACCTATGTCATTAAACCATTTTAGATAGGTACCTGATCAGTAAACTTCTAATCGCAGTGGCCTAGAAGTTCCTCTTGTTAAAGACTTATCAACTTGATCAATTCAGACCTCAGAGATCAACCGCTTGAAAATCAGAGTAATAAACGAGTTAATATACATTGTCAATATTATCAGAAAATAAATTGTCGGTTTATGAAGGACATCCATTAGAATTGTTGAATGAATTTGTTTGCACAAATTTTGCTCCGTAATGTAATCATACATTTTCATTAGCGTGGTAATGGTCCATAAACGAAGACTATCAAGAGTCATAAAGTTGATAACTACTTCATGCACGTTTTTTTTTTCAACGAACATCCTGTCGGATACACCTGCTGTTGTTAAAACTATATTTATTATGACAATATAATGACAGATTCATTCATGTTGGCTTAAAATAGATTTACGCACTTCAAAGCCTTGGGATGGGGTGCTTTTCCCGTCTCTCTGTTTCCGACACTGACGTACACAACGGCGCTAAATCGATACGCAACACGCACACAAACGTCTCTTCAATGTCCCCATCGCGCATGCTTACAGGCCTGTACCATGAAACCCTGACACGAAATAAGTTGCTGAGGGCATTCCCTCAACCTCATCGTTTCGACAGTTAGCATTACAGTCGAGTAAATTCCTGTGCATTATCATAGTACAGGGTTTCAAGCCCCGTCGCTTCGTTTTCCGACTTTCCCAGTAAACATCATATCAGCTGGTCGACTACGCAGTCTCAAATGCTCTCGAGATATGGCTTATAATTATTCACATTTTCGCTCTATTTTATTACAATTGTTACGTGTTTCTTCGTTACAAAAATCAACCGATAAGTTCCGTTCTTAGCAGAAGGATGTGTTACCCGTATCCGCCTGCATTGTATCTGCATCGAATTAAGCTGTCGGGTCGTTAACTTAGTGCTGAGTGCAGTTGTAAAGATATGCGTTTATTGTCAAATGTGTACCACGCACAAGACAGATGAGTGCTCTGCTAAACTCTTTGAGGAGCTTGGCAGGTTCATCCAGGACTGGCCCAGGTACGTCCATTTATTAATTAGAATACAGAAACAATTCTTAGGAAACCTATAAAGTACTGCAGCACTTAATGAATGAACTATGATATCTTACAACATAGTCACAATTTATTGTAAGTATCATAATGCCTTTATTAATTTAATGAATCAATCATAAGTATCGACGCTACCTTCTTTATTGTCTGAGCTAAATTGCTTTATTATGTAAATGTGTAGTTACGTACCCGTCATTATTCGAAACTCCTATTGAATTATTTTCATTATGCACGTAAAGAGGGCTGTGAAAGAAATCGTGGCTCACTTAGAAGGCATTTTTGAAATTATTTTAAAGGAAACATTCGTGTATAGGTTCGATTTCGAGTCAATATGCACTTAAGTCATTATTTTTAATTCGATTAAAAGTATGTCGGTAAGTATGTTTTATTAACCCTATGTAAATTTCTTGGCAGACTCGCCAACTTAACATTAGGTTTTGTGAATATTGGGCGGGATTGTACCCATATTCATAATTAAATTAGGTACACTAGCTAACGTACACTTAGCTTACGGATAGGATAATGTCGTTGCGTAGGTAGGTATATGGCGTGCATACGGATTGATGATACAATTTTAATCAATTATACAGATATATTTTTTCCTAACCTCGTTCGTGCATTGACAAACAATACAACTTGTGTCACACGAAAATTGGACAGCCTGCATAATCATGTGTTTGTATGTGTTCCATGTTATTTCTGTAGCTGATGTGTTTATGTAGCGGGGGAAAACGGTGCTCGGTTCGGCGTGTCGCCGGGCGGGGGCGAGGCGGCCGGCGAGGGCGGCTACGCCGAGTGGCTGCATGCCATGCGGCTGGTCGCCCGTCTGCCGGCCGGCGTGCCTCAGCACTTTCGCAGGAAGGTACCGTGCATACCTACGTAACTTTGGTGCTTGGAGAAAGTATGGAGATTGCTTTACAAATCAGGGGCGGCACGGGACGCACCTCGCCTTCATATTCACTAAAGATAATCAAAACTTCACATGCTGAAGTACACAACTATCCTCACACTTGCTTTAAGGCATGAGAATACCTACGTGCTAGTATCTATACCAATCCAAGTCTTCCAAAAGAAACAAATAGCTCTACCTTTAGGTAGAGCCTCCTCATTTATGAGGAAATATAAATTAGTGCCCACTCCAAAGTTAGCTCTCATTTCATAAAGAAGGCGTTTATTTTGCCCCAGTGTGATCGCTGTCAACTAAAAATGTTATTGTTATCGATAGATAACACAAAATAATGAAAAGCCATGAGCAGCAAAGTTTGGATCATTTGGTAAACGCCAAAAGAACACTAAGCAAAAAGGGACCCTATTTATTCAAATAAAGGAGTAATCAAATCACGAACGACTTTGTTCAAACATTTACAGTTGACTGACGGGCCATGTGTTTACGTAAACCCATTTACTTTCCAAGTTGGAAATCTCACAAATTTGCAAGAAACAACTCATGTCGAATAGGATTCCTTTCCAAATAAGTTAAGTTTGACGTCAGATCTATTTATAACGCCCTTTCAAGATGAATTATTATGTATCCATTAGCCTGTAACAAATGATCGCAATTGGTACTCCTGTAGGTACGTAATATAATACCCTAATCTTGTTTGACTGATAGGTACCTACTGGAGGTATTAGATAGAGTATCAATAGGTTTCCTATCTAGAATAGTTTTTGTACGAAAAGGGATGAGTGTCATTTTTTTTAAATTACTTAACAGTTTTCCCGAATATATTTTGATACAATATCTAATAGTAGACGCATGTATATCTTTGACCTAAATACTAAATAGCTTTCTCGAAATAAGTCATAAAATAGTTTGTACCAGTCATATTGCGTAGATCCCGTATCTCGTAAGGGCATGTCTATCATGGCTACAGCTAATGTCATCAAACTTGATGACATTGGTCGTTTATACCATACAATATAATTGAAATATAGGCATATTTCGCTCGTAGTTAAGTTTTTTGGGTTAACGCCATCATATACTCGTACCTACCATAATAACTATGGAGGTGGTTCCTAATTGGCAATATTCGGTACGACACTGTAGCGTAGTTACCTACTGGCGCATAGGCAGGTAATAGGTAATCATTATTTCACAAAGTCGTGGCCGTCTTAAGCTACGACTTTTAAGGTAGAATTTAATAGCTACGAAGAACGAAAGAAGAACGATTGACGAAAAGAGTGTATAAGGCGAGTGTGAATGGAAGTGTTGGAAGGGGTAGACCTAGGCAGACGTTTCGAGACCAAATCAGGGACGTCTTGAAATAAGGCCAGGTCAAGAGTACCCAAAACCCAAGAGCAAGAATGAAGGGAATAATGAAAGTGGACGAAGCGAAACAAGTGTGTAAGGATCGTAGCAAGTGGAAAGAAGTGGTCTCTGCCTACCCCTCCGGGAAACAGGCGTGATTATATGTATGTATGTTAATATCTACACATAATTTCTAAATGGCTTTGAATGAGGGCAAAAAAAATCGCAGGGTGACGCCACGGCGGGCGTGCGAGTTGTAGGTAGTGGCGTGGCACTGACAGAAGTAAAGTTACAAATAAGGACAAGCTAGTCCAACCAAGCGACATTTCGTGAGCCGGTATTTTTTTGCACCCATTAAAAGACATTTGTTTCTTCTCTCAGTTATGGTTGACCCTGGCCGAGCGTCACCTGAGTGCTCGAGGCATCGACTGGCCATCAGCGGAACGCGCCTGCTTCCGTGGCACTGCACAACCAGACGATACCGAATTAGGTGCACAAATACTAAAAGTAAGAAGCTTTTATACCTCTGTATTCAGCACAAAATTGTTCCTTTATTTCCTGATCCTTCCGTTTTATGTCCAGGCTTAAGACCTCGTGTTTAAGACCTTAACAATAAAACGTAAATGAAAAAAGTTTCAACGGTGAAATAAATAAAAAGCTTAATATTTTTTAGGACCTCCACCGCACCGGCTGCTCCTTATTCTGTGGGACAGAAGGTCGTGAGAACCAGGCGATGCTCCGCAGGGTATTGTTAGCATACGCGAGGTGAGGACCTCAAAACAAGTTTATATTTTTTAAACAGATCCCTGCCCTCCCTATACTTACAACTTTCTTTACCTCATTCAAGCATTAACAACTGGGGCTGCGCCACACCGTCAAGCCGAGGCATGACTCACAAAATAACTTCTCATTCAATTTCTATTGCTTCTATGGTCTTTCCGAAGACTGTTTTCGGTTCTTGAACGAACCGTATTTTAAAACTATAAATACATTTAAATATTGGCACTTATTTTAATGTTTTAGATGGAACAAAGAAGTCGGATACTGCCAAGGTTTCAATATGCTAGCCGCCATTATATTGGAAGTAATGGATAAATCTGAATCAGATTCAGTGAAGGTAAGCGTTTCTGTAATATTCTGCACCTACTGTTCTGTATCTAATGTTAATAGCATCGATAAGGTACTTAAACTTAAGAAAAGCCTAAACCTCGAGCTCTTCACCGCGAGCAAGAAATAGCAAAATGTAATAGCCGCGAGAATAACTCAGGCCATAGTACATTTCCCTGGGCTAGTACGAATTGTCAGTATTAACATCCAGTTTATAATGCAGGTGATGATATACCTAGTAGAAGCTGTACTGCCCGAGGGCTACTTCGCGGACGACCTCCGCGGCTTGTCAGCGGACATGGCCGCGTTCAGGGACCTGCTCAGGTTGCGGCTGCCTCGACTAGCGCAGCATATGGACCATTTACAAAGGATATCTGACGGTAATTTTACAATCCCTGTATTTTGATGGTTTGAAAATAGTGGCACCGTGATTTTACGCCAATAAAGCAAAGCAAATTTGTCCAGTCGTATTAGATGGTCAAGGAGTTAGCAGGAAAAAGAGAGGGTTCGAAAGAACCGACAAGAACGAAGATTTAAATAATTACTTTTTCTTTCACTGTGCTTAAAAAAACGGTAAATGCTATTGGGTCATAGGCTAATAAAACCACAAAGTCCTCTAAAATTTTCCTTTAACGTACTTATTTCTAATTCCTAGGTGGTGGCGTAGAGCCTCCCCTGCCTGATGTATTCACGATGCAGTGGTTCCTGACGCTGTACGCAACGTGGCTGCCGCGAGAGTCCCTGCTCAGGATATGGGACCTCGTCCTGCTGGACGGCAACGAGGTCCTGTTGCTCACCGCCCTGGCTATTTGGGACATGTTGCAAGAGTAAGCTTCAAAAGTGTTTTACGGAAGGGAAAAGAATTAAGAAAAGCGCTTGGTTTTGGACTAAACAATTGTAACGTGTAATACATTTTGGATTTGCTTACTTAGCGGTTTTTGGGTAAAGTAGCTGGAATATCATCGCGTTATGCTAAGCCGGTTGCAGTGTAACTATAGCTATGCGTTATTCAAAGATTAATCATGTCATTTTTAATGGATTAATGTCTGATATCAGTAGGTATCGTATCAGGTGGATGTAAAAAGTAATATCTGCCGTGTTTTGCTATCAGGTAGCTTTGTCAGATAAACTTTATATCTTTCAATATTGCATGGCGCATAGAACCAGGATTGTGTTATATCTGCATTTCATTGGAAAGCTTAACTAGTTGTAAAACTGATGTATTTTCGGCTAACATTGTATCAAAATCTAAGAAAAGGAGAGGTTTATTTAGTAGTGAATGAGTGGATGCAGTTTTTGTCTAGTGTTTGGAGAGTGGTTTAATCATTTCAACTTTTTCAGTCGTATTCTATCGGCGCGTTCAGCCGACGAATTCTACAGCTGCATGGGTGGCGGCGCGGGCGCAGTGTATGAGGCCGGAGACGCGCTGGTGGCTCGTGTGGTAGCATTCGGCTCGGCGCCCGAGCTGCCGCGCCTACGTAGCATACACCGGTACAGGGTAGCGCCGCCCGCGCCGCCCACCGCACCGCCCATGTTCCACCCGCCCTTGCATTCCGCGGTACGAGACGTTTATATGAGCAATCATTTATTCACAATTGTACAACAATACTTTAAGTACTTAACATGTTATAAACATTTCAGGTGCAGTCGATGACGAAGCGAGGGCTACGTCTGTTTTATTCGGAAGACGAAGGAGATTCAAGCGACGATGGCAACAAGCTGGCATTAGCGACAGTATGAGCAATTAATTTAATTGATGACGTTAATTTAGCAGTAGAAACATAGTTTTGATAAACATTATATTCTTGTATTCAGGTTATACCAAGACGCGAAGATCGTTCAGCAGCAGGAGATAGACTTTCACTAGATATTGGTGCTTTAAAACGTCAATACGCGAGACTACGAGAACGACAAAGACAAGCTCATGTGATCCTTGCCGCTGCTTGTGCCCGACATGCTGCAGGTAATGTATTTCTTTCTCCAGGTAAATTTTACAATTGGTGTGTTATTTCTTATTGAAGCTAATACAGCACCAGATATATTTTGTATTTCAGTTGGAGTTTCGACCTCACCAACATCACTCACAGTTAACAACCTTCTTTTGGGGAAAAGTGCCATTGTAAGTTCCAGAGGACGAAGACTTGGACCACCTCCTGGAGCAGTACCACCTTCCAGACAAACTTCAACTCTCGAAAAAATAGAATCTCGTCCATACGGCCAACCAGATGAAACTATCAGTTGGACAGAAGAGAAAAATCGTAAGTCCCTGAGCAGACGCAACTCAGTAAAATGGAAGGATATCAAGAAAGACAAGGTTAAGAAAAAGGAAAGGAAAGCATCGATCGACTTAGATGAAACGGGTGATGGAGTAATAGTTTCTGAACTTGAAGCGATCGAAATGGTCGCTTCGGTTAGATCCCGAAGCTCCAGTGAAACTTCATCTTATTCTTCACGTACTGCTTCAAGTACTGACACCAGCCTCTGCGATGAAAATGAGCGGGGTAGTGATTCCGAACCAGAGTTGCCTGTCGATGACAAGGAGAAAATAGGTGTAAATATTAAAAATAAAAAACATTCGCATGGCAATACTTTAAAAGAATCTAAAATTACTAGACCTTCAGCCATTGCCGAAACAATAGACTTGCCTCATGAAAATATATCCACACCTTTAGAATACCCTATTAAAAGTATTTCGGATTATCTTGACTCTAAAGCTGGAGAACCATTGCGAACCTATATAGACGGATTTGAATCAAAATTAAATGATAGTCTCATAGTTAGTAATGAAACTGATACGTTTAATCCTACACACTCTCCACGTGTAACTTTTGATAGGGATGAAGTTCTTCAAAGATTGAATAGAACAAAATATGAAGATGACTCCAGAAATAAGGAATTAACAAGGCCTACGAGCTTTACAAAGTCCCCAAAAAATTTCACTGATCTGAGTCCTATTGACTTATCTCCGTGTAACTGCGAAATAGGTCATACATCTCCTTATGGTTATGATTTTGAAGCAAACTTCAAGCGTCCGGTAATATGTGACCCAGTAACTAGACCGCCAGATATCATAGATAGCTTTGCGATGTATCCTAATTTCGTGCCCGACATAGATTTATCTGAAAAAACTATATCCGACGTTGAAAGCCCCGTTAGAAGTCCAGGTACAGAAAGCATAATTGTTAGTGAAGATGAACCTCCAATCCCATTAAAAATTGACAAATATTTTGAACATAGTCCAGAATTTTTTGGAGCAAGGGTCACTGACCCTAATAGTGCAGATATTCCAAATCGAAGATCCACAAAACGACTTTCACGCTTACCAAAGAAACCCGATTCACTGACAATACAAAATAGTCACAATGAAAAAATGTGTATAGACGAAGCTGAAAGAGCGTCTTCTTTGCCACAAAGTCTTAGCTTTGTAACAAAAAGTGCAAATGAAGATTACATACAAAATAAAGATTTAACTAAAACAATATTATTAAAGACGCCAGAAAAAATAATAGATCGAAAAGAATCCTTTTCTCCCAAAGAATATATCCTCCAAACAGGAAGAAAAAATAGTGAACGGGCTCTACAAATAATTCAAGAAAACTCAAAAATTTTGAGTAGGATATTAACTAAACAGAATATGAGCGATGTTAATAATCAATCTAGTAAATATCAAACAACAAAAAGTGATGAAAACGTCCTCGAAAAACATCGAACTATTTACAGCAGTACTATCCCCGAGAAAACAATTGAAAGTAAATTAATAGATTCACCGTTTCTGAAAGAATCAACTTCCGATTCGTTAATCGGTTATAGAAAACGAAATGTTAATGAAGGTGCAGCTGAAAATCATGATTTCGTACGAATTAGACCTATTTCGATAGACGATCCCTTTTCTTTAGAATCTCGTAATGCTGCTACGAGAAATTATGAATTTTCCATAAAAAATACAAAAAGTCCAAGTAGTGAATGCATAGGAAATAGAACGGATTTTTATGGTTGGGAAAACAAAGGATTTTTAGTAAAACGTGAAAATGAAAAAAGCCATTTAGATAATTCAGATAAAAATTACGGTTGTGATTTCCAAAGTAAACCTAGTAATTTGTCCACTTACGGAGATTTTGCGAAAGAACAGAAACCTGTCACACCTGAATGGACCGGACATTCGTTTTCTGGTGAGTCTAAAACATCAGTTACGTTACCATCATCAGAACTAAAAGACACGTCAACTTATGAGCGACGATTTACTTCAGATGACTATAATTATCAATTTTCAAGCAAATACAATGACTTTGTCATATCTAAAGCTAGTGATATATGTAGTAAAACGGTTAATCAAGGACCGAAAGTTTGCGAAAACTTATCTAAGACTGATAACAGCCAAGATAACTTTGCTCATATTGTGACTTCCTCTATCAGTTTCACATACGAACCATCGGTAGAGGACGATTCACCGACTGGAGCAAAGAGTAATTCTAGTGATACCTTGTGTCAAATCACGTCCTTAGATCAAGTATCTACACCTATATCACCTAAAATATTTCCCAATAGAGACACGCCTACGATCCCGAAAGACTACACAGAACCTACCGATAGGACAAAAGTAGAATCTGACGATACTTGTAGTGCTATCACTTCACTCATCGAAACGGACACTTTGTCTTCATTATCTTATCCCCGCAGCCCGTCGACCGGATCTTACCACCCGTTTCCAACCAGGCCAGTACTTCGCATGCCTAAAGAATTAGGAGTGAGATTGGGCATGTATCCAAAAGATGTAATTAGTTCCTCTCCGAAATAAACAAGGAGGAAATAATTTATCGTGTTTAACCATAGTTCGAGAAATCTTTTCTACTTATAAGGTTGTCTTATGTCTTGAATATCTACCTAAGTTTTTATCCGTTCTTAATTATCATTTCTGCTGTAATCAACTGTATAGATCTAATAGTTTGGTAATTTAAAAATATTTTGAAATAATTGTATATTGAAGTTTTTGTACAAATATAAATTTTGTATCAGATTTTAAATTTACAGCTGCTAATTTTCATACTGAACCCGATTTACGTTTTTTTGGAGAATAGTAATTAATTATAAGCTTTAAAGCTGATGAAATGTTTGCTCTATTAATAATTACAGTTTAGAAATATTGTATGTGTACGTTTGGGATACGAAACGCTTCGTGAATTTAAAATGTAAGGCGGATGTTTGAAAATAAATAGTATTGTTATGAAACATGAAGCCTTTGGTATTCCAGATACTAATTTGAGCTAGTAACAAACAAACACGTTGCCTTGAATCCAATTTAAATGTTACGCGTAATAACCCTTCGCAATATTAAAATATTTGTACATTATTAAGGTAGATAGATTACTGTTTCGAGTCAATAATAATCATTACTTGTTTATACCGCTGTAGAATAAATAAATATTCTACTTACCTATGATATAAATGCAAAATGAAAGATTATGTTGTAGAAAATGATATTTTATTCTAAAAAACGTATTGAGGAAATATACATAATGTGACAGAAAATAGTCATCTGTTTCATTTTCACGTAGTACTTATTAGAAGTAGAAGTATTGTTTAGTTTACCTGTAGGTACCATATTTGTTGTATAGAGCAATGGCAAAGCAGTAGAAAGCTGGGGTCGCAACGGCGAAACAAACAAACCTCGACGATATATTTTTGATTATATAACTTACTTCATTCATAGTTCCAATGATTTTAACCAAATGATTAAATTACACTACATTTAAATTAAAAATCGTCAAGCACCGGTGGGCAGGTGCAAACCAGATGTTTGTCTCCGTACATGTCATCGATACGCCCAACTGTCGGCCAAATTTTCGTCTCGCCCTTCACAAATGGCTGTAACAAAGTTGTATCAAATTAAATTCCTGCTTAAAATCTAAATTCGTATTGATATGTAGTTTACTTACAGCTGGGAAAGCCGCTTGCTCTCGACTGTAAGGACGATTCCAATCTTCAGAAATCACTTCGACTTGAGTATGAGGGGCCATCTATAAATACAATAAGTATTTAGTAAATATGGTTAACTATAGTAATCAATCCAGCTTAAATATTTTTTTACCTTTAGAGGATTTAACCGTTTATCAATAACCCCATCTTCTATATCTTTGATTTCTTTTCTGATAGTAATAAGGGCTTCACAGAAACGATCCATCTCCTGAAGGTCCTCGGATTCCGTGGGCTCTATCATCAGTGTACCAGCAACTGGCCAGGATATTGTTGGCGCGTGGAAACCTGAGATATATTACATACATTTTCAACACAAGAAAACTTAACGAGAACTTTGATTAGGTTTCCTCTCACTATAGATAGAGAGTTAAGAGAATAATGAGATTTTTCGTACATTCTTGATGGATGATTGACTCACTTTTCCTGGCTATTAAATGTCGTGCTTTCTCTCGAAGCATTTTCAGTTCAGATCAATTCCTTACACTATTACTTACCTTCCTCCAAAGTGTCCTAGAGCACTTGTTGTTCCAATACGAATTTTGGGATGTGATGAGAAAGGTTAAATTTTTATCATATTTTTGTGATCTTACCGAAATCCATAAGTCGTTTAGCAATGTCTCCAGGCTCAATGTTAGCGGACTTTTTCATGTCTCTCACATCAATAATGAATTCGTGCGCTACCAATCCTCGCTCGCCTTTGTACAATGTCTTGTAGTGGCCGTCTAATCTTCTCGACATGTAGTTCGCGTTTAGGATCGCCACTTGTGTCGCGCGTTTGAGGCCTTTGGGACCCATCATCTGGACAACCATGTAAAAGATTTTGTAAGATCAATAATTTGCTGCAGGTAAGGGATAAATGAAGTAGGACTGAAATTTGAGTTTTAAATTAAAAAAGGTGGTAGTTTAGGATAAGGGTCTCCTTGGGATGCCCATGCGCCTACTGCCAACTTTGTAATTCTTACTTTGATATAAGCCCAGGAGATAGGTAAGATGGCAGATGATCCGAACGGCGCAGCACTGACTGATCCGAAGCTATGCGCCGCGTCGCCGAGGTCTGCCAGCGGGTCTACCACTGGGTGAGACGGCAGGAATGGCGCCAAATGAGCTTTTCTAAACAAAAAAATAGTTTAAAATGACTAACGCCTGTAGCAACAATAGGTAATATAAGACACGGTTTGTTATTGAATTTACTCTTCTGTTGTTTGGTAAGTTACATCTTCAAGTCTGTGGCAAATAATAAGCTATCAAAGATGACCTGATTTCTAAACAAATAATAGAAAAATAAGTGCTTACACTCCAATCGGACCCATGCCGGGACCGCCGCCGCCGTGTGGAATACAGAAAGTCTTGTGCAGATTCAAATGGGAAACATCACTGCCGTAATCTCCGGGGCGACATAGTCCTACCTAGAATTGACAAACCAATATTTATGTGCGATTTGGACGATAGGTACAAAACTCCAATAGAAAAGCTAGAACAATAGTGCACTGTAAATGGCGCAACGCTTCTTAAATCAGACACTTGTACTGGTTACTATTGGCTTATATGATTTGGGCCGACCAGCCCTATGGTCAGTTTCATCACTCGTTTTCTAGATGAGGTCATTCAGTAAGATGCTGAGTTAAATTGTACGCCGACTACAAGCAGACTGTCGTTGCGCTTGCAATCGGCATGCAGTCAGCTGTGGTCCGTTGGCAGTTTTGATGCAGTTATATTATAATCTGTACGCAAACTGCAATTTTGCAGTCGGCTTGCAGTCCGGATGCAGCTCGTCTGAATAGACACTTAGGGGCCATCCATAAATTACGTCACACGTAAAGGGGGGAGGGGGTCGACGAAATGTGACATTGTGTGACAAGGGGGAAGAGTCCTAAGTTTTGTGACGTCACATAAAAAAAATCTAATAATCTAACTGCCGAATACTCGTACGCAATTTAAATTTGGGAGCTGCTTAACTTTGACGCGCCATACATAAAATAACAGTTAACGACGTCTCAAACTGCTAAGTGGGACTTAAATATTTAAGTAGCCTTTGAGTATTGGACCGTAAGTATATTAAAACCGAAATTTAAAATGTTAACGAAAAACGTTAATTTTTTTTTTTTTTTTAATTATGTGACTTCACACTAGGGATGTGGGGAGTCTTACAAATGTGACCAGCTGTAACAAGGGTAAAAAAATCATGAAATTCGTGTGGCATACTTTAAGGATGGCCCTTTAGCGCTGCCGATAGAAGCTACCACACAGCGACCATCTGCTATGAACAATATAGGTGTGTACTGACTTGCGCGTTCATGTTGGCCCCGTCCAGGTACACCTGGCCGCCGTGCGCGTGCACGAGCGCGCACACGTCCGCGGCGCGCTCCTCGAACACGCCGAACGTGCTCGGGTACGTCAGCATCAGGCACGACAGCTTCTCACTGTGCTCTTCCACCTTGGGAAAGCGGGGCCGGTGGAATCAAATGACGTAATCAACATCCTATCAGGATTATAATGCTGATTTATAATGCTTAATTTTTTCGCCCCGATATCGTTTAAGCAGTGATAGCCGATTGGGTAAGCACGCGTCTTGGGAGCGCTATGCGCGAATCATAAATTTAAAATGATTTATCACTTGCTTACGGTTAAGGGAAAACATCGTGAGGAAACCTGCATATTTGGAAACCTTCATGACTAGAAAATCTAACAAATTTACGAAAGACGTAAAATCCACCCGTATTGGGCAAGCGCGTTGAATTATAGCGTTAATTCCCCTCTCATTGAGGGGAGGCTCTTGCCTAGGAATACCGTTTGATAACACTTGCGTAGCAAACATCAGTGGTTCGGACGCTTGTTGTTGACGCCCCCGAGTCTGCTAACTAAAAACCAATGGAAAACCACTGGTATCTAATAATTATCTTGTTGTTTTCTTTATTATTAATCGTTAATCCTTTGGGACCGACATGATGTCAGAAATAGTGTTTTGGTACACGTCCGCTAGCGGAATTTGAAACATCAATGCAACTCGTATCTATACAAGAGATTTATTATAGTGCCATTTATGTTAGGTTATAAAAGAAGGCACACTATACCTGGCAACCCCTTACGAGGCGTCAGGGACCATCTGCGGCATCCCTAGCATCAGTAGTAACGTGCAGGTAGTGCTATACCCTAGTAGCATTGCGACGTACGTCTTCGTCATAAAGACGTACGTTTACGTCACTGACCCTAAATTGACCTCAGATTGACGTCTTTTTTTCGTCACCGACCTTATTTGCTACTGGGGTAGGAATGAAATGTAACCTTCTCCTTGAGGTGTTCCATGTCGATGTCTCCGGCGGGCGTGACGCGGATGGCGCAGACGCGCATGCCGGCCATGTGCGCGGACGCGGGGTTGGTGCCGTGCGCGCTCACCGGGATCAGGCACATGTTGCGGCCCGCGTCGCCGCGGTACTCGTGGTACCGCTTTATTGTACGCAGACCGGCGTATTCACCCTGAGCACCGCTACAAAATATCATGACGTAAAAATACATTTAATTAACAAAATCGTCACACAATAAGTACAATTTTATTATCAGTGGTAGACGTGTGTCGTTACATTATTTTCACGAAACGTAACGTAAACGGATACGTCAAAGGCGTCACCGGTTATTTAATAGGTGATTTTTGTAACTGGTTATTTTTATAACCCTATGGTTTTCGTCACTACTAGCTTCTTGTATACAAAAATACAAAAATTGTTAATTGTTACTTTTAATTGTTACTGATGTCTATAGCTGACCGGTGACATAATACCTATGATGTAGTTCGGGCTACATACAGCTAAATAACCTGTTACAAAATTCACCAGTTACTCGTTCGTCGCGTAAACAGTGATTCGGCGAATTAGCTCGTAACCAGTTAATGTAACCGGTGACGTGAAATAACGCTCACGCCTAATCAGTGGCCCTCAAACCAGGCGCTCGGAGCAAACTGGTGTGTCTTGAGGCCAATGAAGCCCTTTGATGACATTCAGTCTGTATTCTCAAGAGCGAGCTCAGTCTATCAAAATAACTACTATTCATCTACTGCATCAGTCTGAGCGACACTTAATTTCCATTCAATTTCAGGAAATTAAGTATGACTTGATTAACGCAATCAACTTTTAACACTGAATTGGTGCGTCCAGATGCCGCGCATGTCTGGCCCGAACACTCCTGCTATGACATTATGTCTATGCGTTCGTAGTTCGAAATTAAGTGCTCGGGCGCGGCATGCTCCTGATGTAGTCGTACCTACTGAACTGCTTACTGCAGCAATGAGCTTACTACTTGTTGCTAATACATTCTCCTAAATCAGTTTTAGTGAAAACATTTCCAATGTGTTCCAGTTTAGAATGTCACAAAAATCACATTACCCCTCGGGTTATACCTTCGGCTTTAGGGATCATTATAACATTTTTTACACTACGTACCACTAATATTACAAAATAACCATTCTGAATTCAAAATCCACACGTACCTGTTAGGTTGGAATGAAACTCTATCGTATCCGGTTATAGCGCACAGGTCGTTGGCCAGCTCTTCGAACAGCGTGTGATAGCCCTGGCTCTGGTCCAGCGGCGCGAACGGGTGGATGTCCGTGAAGTGCTTGAACGAGCACGGCATCATCTCCGTGGTCGAGTTCAGTTTCATTGTGCACGAACCCTAAAGAAAATTCAAAACAGTGTTCAAAAAGAGTTCCTGTTTCTTGTAGCAGTATAAGTATGAGTAGTAGTAAGATGAGAATTAAATCAGCAAAAACAAAATCAATAGATCTTCTTTTATTTTATACCCCTGCGTAGGTGCTCGTGACACACGATCAGTTCTAAGTCAGCATCCGAATCTTTGTGTGGAGCATTGAAAATATTGCAATTGCTTACAAATGCTTGCATGCATGCTTCCTAACACACGGATAGGTATAGTCGGTTGATGCTTGCCTATGATGTTTTCTTTTTATGGAGTTTTCTTTTTGATCGTTTCTGCAGTTACGACTATCTTTCTCTTTTTAACACAGAACCATATTTTCAGCTTTACCTGGATTAGGAAGAAGACGTAAACTCACCAAAGGTATCATGGAATGTACGAGTGATATATCCTTGTTTTCCAACCGCTTCATGTACCGCACTAGCCTGGTCTCCGAGTGATGCATGTTGAATACGGGATGCGTGAGATACGGAGAGGTCCTCCTGAATTGGCCTTTCAGCACACTGCGATCTCTGACGTCATCGTTTTGTGTTACCTAGAAAAAATCTCTTTAATTATGACCATTAACTTACTTTATCAGCAACCGATAACTGTAGACTACATTTATTTAAGTTATTTTTTTGTGTAACCCATATCATCCCACTGCTGGGCAAAGGTCTCCCCCACAACTCTTCACTTTTATCATAGTTGTGGTAAGAATATATTACTTTCAATTTTTTTTAATACCTTTCCTTTGGTCTATTCATATTTTTATTCGGTATTTTCGCATATTACACTTAACTATGAACATCATCATCCACAGCTTGTTGATATCCACTATGGGGCATAAGTCTCTTTTCAATTGCCTAACCATCTCTACCCCGTGCTATTATAATCCAGATGAACACGTTATTACCTGGCTAACATCTTTGCAATCGAATATCCACAGCAAATCATCAACATCTTGCATGGTAGTGGTCTCATCCAGAGCAACGCCCACTGCTCCGTCGTCAAAATACCTCAGGTTGATCTGCTTTTGCTGAGCGCGTGACTTAATGGCTACAGCATCGTGTTCAGCCAAGGGGACCACGTGGAGAGTGTCGAAGTACACGTCATTAGACTGTTTGTGACCGCGTTGCCGGATTCCTGAATAAGAAGAACATCTTACATTTTTAAATTCTATCTGTTTTTTGATGGAGACTTCCTCTTCATTATTTAGATATAACTTTTATTTGAAAACCTATTCAGCGTGATAGGAGAAAATTTCACTGTCGCATCATTAGGAATTGTTTAATCTCGTTTAAGGTCACAATGTTTGACCTCTAACCCAAACAATTGCTTATCTGATGATAAGCGAATTGACAGTTCATGCTATAAGAATAATTGCCAGCATTATAAATTTTGAAGAGATACTTGGGAAGGCTCTATAGTCTTCCCAAGTATCTCTTCAAAATTAAAATGCTTTTAACTATTATTATAGCATGAACTGTCAATTCGCTTATCATCAGATAAACAATTGTACTTAAGTAGCTATATCATAATAGTATGATATAGCTACTAAAGTAGCCTCATAAACACAGGACACATCTAAAAAGGACGCTTTTCTTACCATAGTCCAAGACAAGCGTGGCATTATGGACGCGTGTAGCAATGTCCCTCAAGCCCTGAGGTCCGTGGTACACAGCGTACATAGCAGACATGTTAGCTAGCAGCGCTTGCGCGGTGCATATGTTGGATGTAGCTTTGTCTCTGCGTATATGCTGCTCTCTGGTCTGAAGCGCTAGCCTAAACAAAAGCAAGAGAGATGATCAATAATCACATAGGACCTTCAAAGGCCGCCATTAACGGACTGCTTGGATCAGTCAGTGCCGACAGCTTCAAGCGGTCGCTGTTGGGCAATCTGCAGTTTCTTGCAAATTGACATTCGCAATACACGGAACACTTAAGCAGTTCATTTTTAGTCGCAGCTAAAAATGCAGCCGGCGTGCGGTCGAGTTTCGCCGTGCTGCCGGCAGCAAAGATCTGCTCCACTCGCCGCCCGACCGCTTGAAGCGGTTCGTGTACAAATCCAAACACAACTGCACAAGGACTGCTTGGAGCACTCGGGTTGAAATCAACTCCGGCCGCAAGACGACTGCTATCGAGCGCTTGGTCTATGATAGTCCGTCAATGGCAGCTCTTAAATCTGTCCCCTTACTTCTTATTACGAATTGCTGCCATAGATATATTAGGTTAGCGATACATTTTAGGTCTGCAATCGAGTCGTAATAGATGGTAAGGGGGCACTAGAATGTTTTGTACCTATTTACCTGTAGGCGTCTTTCCCAGTGGCGTCCCTAGTGACGCCGACCATGCGGCCGGGCATGAGCCGCACGAGCGCGTGCTCGGCGGCGAAGAAGCCGGCGTGCGGCCCGCCGTAGCCCAGCGGCACGCCCAGCCGCTGCGACGTGCCCACGGCCAGCGCCGCGCCGCACTCCGCCGGCGGCCGCAGCAGCGCCAGCGCTAGCAGGTCCGTCGCCACTACCACTAGAGTCTGTACCATACAATAAGCAAAGTCCATCAGCAGTTCGATCTTCGAGCCACTCCAACTGAGCTAATTGGTTTTCAAAGAACGCTCAATGCGCTATAGATAATCCCATCCCATCCCACTATCCCATCCCACTAATATTATAAATGTGAAAGTTTGGATGGATGTATGGATGGATGTTTGTTACTTAGTCACGCCAGAACGGCTGAACGGATCTCGATGAAATTTAGCACAGAGATAGATTATAGTCTGGAATAGCACATAAGCTACTTTTTATGCCGGTAAAATGTCACGTTCCTTTGGGATTTTATGGTTAACGTGGACGAAGTCGCGGGCAGAAGCTAGTACTAATCAATAAATAATAGAGATCCCAGACTAAAACACCACCTGTATGGTCCCAAACTAAGCAACGCTTGTACTGTGGGTACCGTACAATAGACTGGGGCGGTCCCAGTGATACCCAGATCAAGGCAATTTACGAAAAGGCCGTTCCCGAAATTTTCCTCTGGCGGGAATCGAACCCACAACCAACCCATGCAGTGAGCCGAGCGGCCAACGCTCGAAACAGTGCGCCAAGCGGTCGACGACCGCCGATGACGAGATAACTATATCGATGCTGAAAAACAAATCCCAGGCCTCATGCTTAGCAAGGTAGCGGCTAGGTGCCTAATAAGTGGTTCTTCTGACTACTTATTACTAATTTAGTTTTTTTTTAAAACCTCTTTTGTGAATTTTGTTAAAAATAGCAAGTCTTATTGAGGAAGGCTTTCTATTTAAACCTATTTGACCTAATCAATATTTGAAAAATCAATTTTAAATAAAAATCTCACTCCATGTTCTTGAGCCGCCGCCGCAAGCCCTGAATAGTCATACACCAATCCCCTGGTATCGGGACATTGCAGGAGCACCGCTGATATATCCCGCTGAGCGAAGTCCGCCTGTCTTACGTCGGGTACCACGTTCACTTCTAGACCCAACGCGTCCAGTCGCGTCTGGACTACCGCTAACGTTTGAGGGTGAAACCGTTCTGATACTACGAATTTTGTTCTTTTGTTATGTCTGGAAATGATACATACATTTTGAAAATTATCATCTACTTACCATAATGTATCTAGGTACACCTACTTTTCTGTTTACAATGTTTGACGAATGCAATAAGGGGTGTTATAAGTTCGACTTCGTAACTTCATAACTTAAAAACAAATTAACACATTTTCTTGTTTGGTATCGACGGAATTTTATAGAAATCAGTTCTACCGTTTTCATGATTAGGTATCTTACGTTGTACCTATAACTACTTATACGTAGTAAGTCTTCGGATTAAAAAGTCGACTCAATAGTTCCATGCAAGATTATCTCGCCAGAAGATGATAATGGGTAGGTACCTATGGCAAAGTGATAATGCCTCCGCAGCTGCGGTCCCTTCGTCCAGCAGGGATGCATTAGCCACGTCGAGTCCCGTGAGATCGCTCACCATGGTCTGATAGTTCAGTAGACTCTCCAATCTTCCTTGCGCCACTTCTGGCTGGTACGGCGTATATTGCGTCGTCCTACGAAAGAATGAAAATCTAAACGCGATTTGTTTTATTCGTGAAAACCAGCATTGAACTGATTAAACGAAAGCTTAAACATTATAAAATATATCTCAATATCGTTTTTTTTTTTAAATAAGTTAAACATAGTGTACCATCCAGGGTTCTCGAACATATTGCGCATAATCGTGTGCGGCACACAGCAGTTATGATATCCCATGCCGATATAGGACCGCCATATTTGATTCTTCTCGGCAATCTTGCTCACTCTCTTAATTAAATCGTATTCACCTGTAATACAACAGTACAAATAAATTCTGGGAATTACAATAAAATACAACATGCGATTTGCGAAGATTTGAACGTCTAATTTAGGTGTGATAGTAGTGCCTGTACCTACAAAGTACGCAACATGGTGTCATGTCAGGATCTAACTCCTAGTGCCTCGGAGGGCACGTAAAGCCGTTAGTCCTGCGCCTGACCTTTCCAAGGTGGTGTAGGATTGCCATCCCATCGAACTACCTATAAGATTGAGAGAAGAGACAGTGCGCCTGTGCTTGCGCACGCACTTGTGCACTATAATCTCCGGCCCAGATGGCTAATCTATGTTGAGATTGACCGCCGTGGCCGAAATTCTAGGCCTAGTTATAATTTGATAAACCTTGACATATTTTTCGGGTGAAGGTTCAGTCAGATAAGAAGAGTAATATTAGACATACTTACTCATAGGTTTACTGATGTCCATGAGGCCTTGTAATTGAATTTTCTTTGGCACTGCATCGTCAGTTAGTTGATCTAAACTCTGTAGTAAAAAAAAACCTGTTACACAACTAGGGAACCTCGGTTTCAGTACTATTTATCTACAAAATAGGTAGGTAGGTACTCTGTATTTTTATAGCCAAGGATGGTACACTGGCAGACGGTCCACCTGATAGTATGTGGAAGCCGCCGCCCAAGTCATCTGCAACTAGCTAAGAGTGAACAGTGAACAATGGTCCCGCCAACTTCTTCTTGAAATGCAACGCCATTACTGAAGGTTAACATAGCAGTCAGCTTCTTGAAATGAAATATCTAGAGCCAATCTAAACAGCCCTTCTCGCGTTTTAATGCTCGTCCACTCTCTAATGTTCCCGAGTACCTTAGGCTTAATTCAGACGATCATTTCAATTGCAATCCGACTGCAAAATTGCAGTTTGGATGTAGGTAGGTACATACAGTTTTGGTGCAGCTGATACGCAGCGGTACTCGTTTGTATAGATCCTTACGCCTTTCGACTTTTTGTCTTTGGTTGGCTTAGTAGATACCAAAGCATAAATATTGTCACCTACCTTATATCCAAGCAAATCCAGCATAGTCACTATATCCTGGTCCCTGGGCCCTATATGCCTACTCGGAAAATCAACTTTCTCAGGAAATAAACTATCAGATTTTGAACTCTGCGTAATACAACGAACTTCATTTTTCCAAAACTGTCCTTCTAAAATATTTTTGTGAAATGTCTTTTTAGAGACTAAACCACGTTTCAAGTATCTCAACATTTTGTATGGAAAGTAAAACTATAATAATTAGCTGACCATTTATTTGACCGTCTTACGAGAGCAACGGCAATGTACTGATAGAGGGGTCAAAGAATCATCTTATTTACACATGAGATAAATAGTAATATTTCAATGATTGTTTATAAGTATTGCAAGTAAACAGTCTTCTTACAATACCGGGGCATTATCGTAAGATAATGTTTATGTGCAAATATAATTATTATACCGTAACTTGCCGGATTCTGTGATAATGGTATTGACATCATTATTGATATTGACTGTGTTCACTAATTACCTAATCAGAAACTGCTTCAACTATACTACCTGACTATCTTCCTTCACCTCCCTAACCCTTATTATAAATTTGGTGTAAAGGTAATGTAGACGAAATATTAGGTCTAACTGACTTCTCAACATCTCGAAGCATGGAATAAAATTTCTCATAAAATCCTTCCATGCTGTCCATGCAGTCCATGCGTGAGCTGCGACCGAATACACACGATTGATAAATCTGTGCAGATAACCCGGCCGAGCGTTTTCACGGTCTGGATTGGTCGAGAGCGCACAAACCCCGCCCACTATTTTTTTTTCGAAAATATCGAAAATCATTCATTGTGACGTGAAAAACGATTGCATCACCAAAATCGAACTGAATTTTTTTAGGAATTATCTTTCTCCATCTTTTGGTGAAAAAATAATTTAAAAATGCCGAGCCGTTTGGAAGAAGATACAAATTTAAGTTTGAAAACTGCTACACTTTGGTATTTTTTTTACATAGTAAATGTTTTTTTTTTTACATAGAATTTCTTGCTTAAAATTTAAAGATGAGGGTTCAAAATTTTTACTCCACTCGTCTAAGAGGAGATAGCCTCCAAAAATGCCTCGTTAGCTGCTTGTACCGTCTTAAGTAGAAGAGTAGTTTCAGTCTAAAAATGCATACGCCCCTCCAGTAAACATGATTATCTAAATGTGTGAAAATAAAATATTTATTGCAACGCTTTACTTAAAGAACAGGTAGGTAATAGTGAAATATGCTGGAATCGAACCCGCTACCACCCGATGCAATTAGCTGAGCGGCCTTCGCTCGAACCACTGCGCCGAGCGGTCGTCAAAGGTAGTCCTTCACTGTAGGTACTTAACAAGTACCTACATCGTGGGGTCGGAGGCACGGGGGCAGAGCGTCTGGGGGGGGATAATTTATCCTATTTAAAAAAAAACAAAACAACTCCAAATGCCATGACGCTATGACCAATAACAGTAAGTGTTAGCAGCAAACTACACATTTTGGCACGATAGTATTTAGGGCATGGACATGTAGGCAATAGGTATTAAATTCGATTTCTGCTACAGCCAGCCACTCGCCCAGCGCGCTGCCTTTTCGAGAAATTCCCACGAATTTGCTTCCTCTTTTTCCTTCGTTATGGATTCGCTTGGATTATTATTATTATTATTATATAGCCAATGCCAAGTAAAATATATTTTAAGGTACGTCAAGCACAGGAAGACCTTTGGCTAGGCCTAAAATAATACCCAAGCCCTATCAGTAAAGTGGAGGATACTTTACTGACGAATAGAGATGAGTCGTATTTACTAGAACAGGTGCGAAGAACAGGTATTTTACGAGACTAGGCGGCACCTATTCCAATTTAGAGAGTACTTAGTCCACCTAGTATTTCACTCAACACGTCCCAGCGGACGTGATGCTCTCGCGATCGCGTACGGATATCGCGTATTATTATAAGTATTACGAACTGCTTGGTCTACATAGTATATGGTAGGTAACTAGTCTTCTAGTCCAAGTTGTATTATTATTATATTTTTGTGTTAAATTGTTGAGACAACCTATTTTTGTCTTTATAACAATATAATGGCTCTAAAAGGAAGTTGTCATTATTATCATCATCGTCATCGTCATCATCGTCATCATCATCATCGTCATCGTCATCATCATCATCATCATCATCGTCATCATCATCATCGTCGCCATCATCATCATCATCATCGTCATCATCATCATCATCATCATCATCGCATCATCATCATCATCGTCGTCGTCGTCGTCTTCTTCATCATCATCGTCATCGTCGTCATCATCAAGTCATCATCATTAGTAAGCGATAGGCGACATCTAACTGAAGTGAGCAAAAGTCAATTTTTGTCCCCATTTGATCTCATGTATCGAGTCCTATATGGATCTAAGGACTAAGTACGCGAACATAGCCGATAAGTGCTGCAGACTAGGTGGACTAGGCGGGACTAGGTGGACTAGGTGGAACAGGTGTTTGGATCACGTATTTTTAAATACTAGGAATAGGTGGACCTAGTCCCAAATTTACCTAGTCCAACCCATCTCTACTGACGAAGCACCAAACTTCTTGGGGAACTGCCCATACTCACTCACTTTTGTTCCAATTGCCCACACTCACGTACATTTATGAACATAATAATGGTTAATAGGTATTCCCCCAACATTACACATTATAAATCCAAAGAATCACAAGTTTTGGAACTTAAAACAAAAACATCACTTTTCCACTTCCCGCCATATGGCGCCAAAAACTCTTTTGCTTCCTCTATGCTTGAATCATAGACACACGTTTCATTTCACGTAAATAATTAATATTAGGGTAATGAAAAATAATGATCTTAGTGTTTAGGTACCTATATAAATCCCATTAAATTATTCCTTTATTAATTATTACTGTAAACTATATATGGCTCGTCAAAGAAGTTATGAATATCTTTAGTTTAATCTTGTCGGAAAAGTAAAGATGTGATAAACGTCTTTATATTAAAAACACGTTGTTACGCTTGTGCTTGTTTTCAAAAGTCGTTGTAAAAAGAGTTTTTCTGCTTTTTTAATTTAAACAAAAATTCGTCCGTCAATAAACGGACAACAAAAGCAAAATGCTTACTAAACATAAGTTCAAGCAAAAAGACAAAAACTTATCCGCTGAAAAATTAAAAGTGAGTCTTATGTGCATGGAACTATGGTTGTTAATCTAATATAAATTATTATCAATGTATTGCTTTTTATGGGTAAAGAAATAAGGTTCAATTTAATTCAATATTGATTTGAGCTGTATTTCAATATGAATAAGGTTACTTTTTGTACATTTTTGTAATAGCTTTCTCTTTCTTGCCGTCATTGCTTAAAAGCAACACGCTTAATGTTTGTAAGCGCGCTTGGGCGCTTACTTAAAAAAGCGAACTTTTCAAACGGCTTTTCGTTTAAGCACCCACTTCTACGGAAAAGTATACCTAGGTACCTAGCCAAGGAATCATGTTTCTGTTTGAGTCTGCCAAAAATGAAAAAAAAAAAAAGATGTAGTGTTGCCAACTTAGCGCTTGCAGCGCTAGAGCTGGCACTTATTTAGCTTCGTGAGCGCCTAAAAAAATGCTTGGCGCCTAGCGCCTATTCTAATGCTTTTTAAAATATGAGATAGGCTTAATAGTATTTCGCCAGTGTCAAGTAACAAATCTAAAATAAAGATGTTTGGAAGACCGAAATAGATAAAATGTGAATAAAAAATTAACGCCTTACTGACAGCTCAAATATCACATTTTTTTAGATTAATGCCAATACGCGTCTCCCTCTTCATGCTTCATGCTCTTAAAAACTCTTGCTGTTGATGCCGAAATCATCGACTAAACATAAATTATTATGGTAGAAAAAGATTGACTAATAAATCTATAGAAAGAGCTAAGTGCAGTGCCGCCAGGGCTGGGTTAACCATTAGGCAGAGAAGGCAACCTCATAGGGGGCCCGCAACGGATAGGGGCCGCGAGCACGCACCAAGAAAAAAAAAAATTAAGCTCCTATTTTTCTTTAAAACATTCTAATCTAGCATTTTTTTTTATTAAACCCTCTATTATTAAGCGCTCTAACGCCAGAGAGAGTTGGCAACACACAACAGGAAAAACAGGGAAAAAACTTACAAAATGTTCCTACCGAAGTTGTTTTCGTTGGTGTATTTATTTGCGATAGATTTTATTTATGTTTAACGTCTTGCTATCACGTAAAAGGTGATACGAAAATTGCTCAAAATGACTTTATCTGAGTACTCTCACTTGAAACAGCAAATAATATTTCTTGTTGGAAGTAATGACAAGCACAGGGAAATATTAAATTCTTTGAAAGAATTGTTTAGAGAAAGTATCAATTCAGTGCGAAGATTTGAACAAATCAACAGTATAGGACAACTGCTGAGGGTCTTGGAAATTAGAGATGTTTTCTCAGAAGATAATGTGGGACCTTTGAAGGATATTGCGCGCAAACTGCCTAACCATGCTGAGCTATTGAAGAAGATAATAGACTATGAGGAATCACATGTTCCAAGGGAAATCGGGAACCGCTATGGTGAGTCATGAACATCATTCTAACACTTTATAAATTACCTGCTCTGGAGTCGTTGAACTACACTAAAACAAGTTTCACACATACAAGAAATACTAAAACTACACACAATGCACTAACTACAGTTCAAAACATCGAGGTTGCTAGCTTGAATGTCTTTGCTTGTCCGTTCAACAGATTAGTGTGACAAGTCAAGCTTAGATACAATTTGACATAGGTACCTCTAATGTACAATACAAACAACTATATAGTAGGTAAGCAGCAATCATTTATGTATTTATTCAATCCAGAAAAAGAGTAAAAAAGGTGATGCTTTTATTCTAAACACTGCACATAAGGGATGTCTTTTTCATTGACGGCAGAATATGTTAAACGTCTTTAGTCATAGCGACTGAAACGTCATCACTCATTGTAATGGGGTTTCCCCTGAAACCCTAGACGAGTAGGTACCTATGTTATTTGCGTTTATGCAAAATTGCGTGATCAGGTACAGGTACTAACCTATTTCAAATTATTATTGTTGTATATTCATTATAATAATGAATTACTTTTTACAATGTGATTGTTTGTGACTTTGATTAATGAAAATTTTACAACTCTGGTACATTTGATCCAAATGAAGGAAATAATATTAGTTTCTTTTCTGAGATAATAATATAGTCAGACTTGAGTTTCTAGAAATGCCTATTGCCTGCAATCAGTTTACAGAATCTATCAAAAAATATTGTGTGTATTATGTATAATAAATAAGTTATAATAATCTTTATTGGTTATTTTTCAGCAGTAAGGCCTGAAAGTTCTAGCCAAAGTGGTCAAAGGGTAGAAAACAATATAACCAGCAGTCCATTAACAGACATCATGAATAATAATAAGAAAAAACAAAGGATTTATCAGACAATAATTGATGAAATTGGCAGTTTTTGGAGGGACCTTGCCAGGAACTTAAAAATTCGTGAATGTGTCATAGATGAAATTGATTTCCAAAATAGAAATCTTCCTGTCAAAGCTAAGATGATGATGGACGCATTTGAGGAAAAGGCTGATCGTCAAAGATGGTTTTTTGTTTTATGTACAGCTTTAGAAAGATCCCGCAGAAGAGATCTGGTTCAATCCATTCAGGAAATTATGACAATGAACATGTAAACATACAACTTAGTGTTTGATTAAGTTGTAATATACATAGGACTTAGCAAAATAATGAGAAGAAAATTTGTAAGCTGAACTAATCAAAGCTGAAGGCTGATCATACATCATAATTTTCATTCTGAATTGATGCATCCAGATGCCTCACATGCCTCGCCCTAGCACTCATGATATTGTCTATGCGTTCCAACATTAAAACTGACTCAGCTCAGGTGCCACATGTATGTGAATTAGAACCAGCTAATGAGTTTTATAATCCTGACAAGTATAGATGGTTATTATAGTTATCTCTGTTCATTCATAAGGTATAATAATTATATTATAAAATGTGTTTTTAACTTTTTACAACATGTAAGTACGTAAGGGTATTTAAAATAAATCATACAGGTATTTTGAAAATCTGTAGTAATTATATTTTTAATAATAACAATAATAAAGAATATATTGTATAGATAGTACAAAATGTAAAATTTTGTTGTTGAAAATGATTTCATCTAAAAATAATACTTATCACATAATTATTATTATATACCTACCTACTAACATTGTACAGTGTAACATTAATAATTACAACTGATAACAAGAGTAAAAGGCACTCCTTTATTTGGAATGTAAATTGGAAGACCACAATATTACATTTTGAATTACTGAAATTAAATTCTCTACATAGTTATCTGGTAATGTATTTGATTTACATGTTTCACATAAATTGGAAGTTTAATATAAATCAATAAAAATATTCGAGAATAAATTGAGAATTAAACTTAAATGAAATTGATGATATTGATTGATTGATTTAATGAAATGAAATGAATTGTTCGCATTATATTACCTGTAACACTCACATTAAATTCACAACTTTGTAAAGACTAATATTCTAATACAAGATAATTTTCGATGTATTTACATCAAAAATTATACACGTAAAAATGTATAAAATCGTAGGGTATTCAAACCTTTAGAACATTTCAATATTATTTATCAAACATGATTTCTAATAATTAGGTGTCTAGTGTATGCTAATGTTGCGAAGCCCACTGGTAGGCGTTCTGGAAAAGTCGGAGCCAGGGCGAGGCTTGGCTGGCGGGCGCGGCAGGGGCGGCGGCGGCGGGCGGCGGCGCGGGACTCTGCCAGCGCAGCACGCAGCGCTCGGGGTGCGGCATCATGGCCACGTGCCGCCCGTCGCGAGACCGCACGCCCGCTAAGCCCTCTGTCGACCAAAAGTATCATTAGTATTAAATAACTGCTCACGCACGATTCATCGATTGGCTAGAAGGAGTTGCAATGTACACCTATTTTTTACCAATATTATTATGTCATAGAACAACCCTGTCACTTCCTAGGCACACTTCTAGATCATCCTTAACAAATTGGGAATTAAACAAAACCTCATAGTCGGAGAGTAACCACATGACTGAAGAAGTGATCTCACAATGAGAAATAATTTATTGAATTTGCTCTAAGTATCGAATCGTTCGTCTTTATTTTTGCTGATGTTACACGAGACACATCAAGCGGAGCGCATTTAAAAAGGAACTTGAAGTCTTTATATAATTCAAAGTTCATATTTCCATAAATATACATGGGGATGAGTGTCTCGCCGCCAGAATACGTCGCTGCTACATCGGAAAATGAACTGAATGAGTTACAGTAAGGACACTTCAATATCCTTTACCGCAATGTAAATGCGTGCCGGTCGTTATGAATCGTACCTATGTCCCTAAGGCTTTACCTGGACTGCCATTAGGATTCATAGGGTAGGCCTCGGTGGGTAGTCCGTCGTCGTCGACGTAGTGCATGGCGGGCTGGCGGTTGTCTGACAGCCGCTGCAGCAGGCGCGGCTCGGCGGCGGCGAAGCGGCCCTCGCCGTGCGCCACCCACACGCCCAGCACGCTGCCGCCCATGCCGCGGAACCACACGTCCGAAGATTCATTCTCGGTGATTCTCACCGCGCTCCATCGACATTCGAATCTATTGAAGTGACAAAAGGAATGTTACAATAAAGTGAACCTTTGAAAAATTGCTATAAGGGAGGGAGGGCTATTGAGTGAAGGGTTTATTCCACTATGTACACCTGACTCAAATACAATTAATGTAAAAAAGACAAGCCCGTCGAGTTTCTTGCCGGATCTTCTCTTTCGAGGTCGCGTTTCAGAATTCAGATCTGCGGTAGAATTAAATAAAAAATTACAATTTGTAAGTGCCCCTGTAAATAAACGCTTTTGACTTTGACTCATCAACAAAATTGAATTATACTGTGTTCTTTGATCACCTCGAAATCAAATCATCTAGGTGATATGCACAAATTCGACAGTGTAAATCTGCCTAGCGTAGTACTTTACCTAAGCAGAATGCGATTATGCGTAGAATCAAAAGCGTTTGAAACAAACTACAAGATTACGGATGGAGTTTTACAAGTTCACAAATAATTCAATGAAGTTAACAACATTGAAATATAAATAAAACTCGATTACTATCACATACCTTTCTGAATTATTACGGTCAAGGAATATCTGCGTCTTGTCTGCGTGTTTAGAATCGGTAGCAGGATCAATCCATCCCAAGAGTGCCATCAACTGGCATCCGTTACATACGCCTAGCGAGAAGGTATCAGCCCTGTCCTTGAAATGCGAGAACTGAGAACTCAACGAGTCTGAGAATAGGATACCGGCCGCCCATCCCTTTGCAGATCCCAATGTATCTGTGGATAAAGATAATAGTTATTACTCTGTATTTTTATTCTTAAGTCGTCATTACAAACTCATTTAAATTACCTGCATAACTAAAACCGCCAGGGAATACCAAACCCTGGAATGCATCTAATGTAATTTTCTTGTTTTGCAAATCGCTCATCGTGACGTCGAATACGTCGAAGTTAGCCATCATTAGGGAAGCGATCATCTCGCGGTCACCGTTTGTACCTAAAATAATCGAATGTAATGTGAGGTCAATAAAGTCACTGAATGTTTGTTTTTAAATAAGATCAGATATTACTTTACATGATTAATATACCTTCTTCACGAAGCACAGCCACTTTAACAGATTTCGTTTTTATAACAGCCGCAGTAGGATCGTATGTGACATTGTAAGTCACGCCCTTGCGTTTCTCAAGTCCTGGGAAAATAACGACTCGTTAAAAAAGTTCCACATAATACATGCCATGATTAAATATATGGAAACATTCAAAATACCTCTCCACTCCTGACGAACACAATCTGAGTTAGCTTGCAAGCATTCCAGCTGATAGCTCGTTTCTTCCCACATTCTATACACCTCAATAAGTTTTGAATTCAAAACCGTTCCTCCGTTTACTTTAATTATAACCTGTAAAAGAAAATACTTTTAGATCATTTCCTTCTTGCTTCGGCTTGTTATTGGATAAAAGGAAAGGGCTCTTCCGCATTAGGGCGCCATTTGTATTGCAACATGGTTTTACAAGTGGCGAATTCGATGTTATTTTTTTCGAACTCATAAATATTTTAGATACATGTACTGTGGCTTGTACCCCAGTGCGGACGAGTCTGAAGACATTTTCATAAAATATTTTAGCCCACCTCAGCATCCATGCCATATTTCCCAGTGCTACCAATTTGCTTAGCCGCGACACCATTCTTCTTATATTCATTCAGTACATACAACAAATTGCTCTGTTTAACTTCCACTATGATCCCAAGTTCTTCATTGAAAAGCGCTTCGATAGCCGATACATTATTTTGCAGTTGAAGGTCAATGTTTAGTCCGCGAAGACCACCAATACCCATTTCTAGGGCTGTAGTTATGAAACCACCTTCGCTGATGTCGTGACCAGATAGAAGTTTATTTTCTAGAAACACATTTAGTCAGGTTTTATCAAGGATTTTTTAATAGAGGATAGACAAGTTGAGTTTTTGGTTAGGAAGAAATTCAACTTTATTCTGCTGCCTTAAGGTCTATTATACCTAGACAATTCTTAGACAGAAAAACGAGCCGAGCGAGAGGCCCTAGTTGGGACCGTGTCCCTCTCATTTCGAGTTGCCATGCCAAAATAATATATATAATAAAATAATATCACCCTCATGTCGAAGTCGTCCGCAAAACACTTTCGAGTGTGTTCCGGACGTTGCGCATGGGAGCCAGTTCCCCCTTCTCCGAATGTTGCAGCATTGTCGGCCCCTGGTCCGTCATGTGCTTATTGGCTTGGCATGTGTGGTTTGGCGTGACGCGTTGGCTTGGGGTCCAGGGAGACCCGATGAAACGGTGCTCCGCTGGCCGCCCGTTGGTTCGTAGGGGACCTGAACCCAGGGCTATCCCAACCTGGGAAGCTGTCCCGCCGCCAATGAAAAAAGCCCGTTGGTGGGCCGCTATGCCGGAATGGGAAACCGGTGTGGAACATGGCGGCTCACCTTCAGGTTGGATCGGGGGCCCTTCCGTCCCCCAGGCCAGCTTTTCACATACCGGACCTCACGTGTGGAGCCGTTAGCCATGCCTTTGCCCACTGGACCGCCTTCGATGTAACATTCCTACTTCCTCCTGTTACATACCTTATTTTTATGGCTGCTACAACAAGTAAGAGAAACGTTTCTACAGCGTCCCATAATTCCACATTTCGTGTGGATTTCTGCAACATAAGGGGGCTCCATACCAACCTTAACGCCGTTCACTTCCACCTTGAAACGGCGAAGCCAGCCTTACTTTTCCTGACGGAGACGCAGATATCCTCCCCTGCCGACATATCCTACCTCCGATACCCCGGGTACAGTCTGGAACACATGTTCATACCGCGGGCAGGAGTATGTATGTTTGTCAGGGATGATATCTGCTGTCGCCGTCTAGGCAGCCTTGAAGACAAGGATCTGTCTGTAATATGGGCGCGCATTGATCATGGTGGCCACACCAGAATCTATGCGTGCCTCTACAGATCCCATAGCGGAAACTCCGGAGCCGACCACCTTTTCGGACACGTCCAGGAGACGATAGATCTCGTGCTCGAGCGGTATCCCTCTGCGGAGGTAGTGATCCTCGGTGATTTCAACGCTCACCATCGTGAGTGGCTTGGATCACGGTCTACCGATCACGCAGGGAGATCCGCTCACACCCTGGCCATCACGTATGACCTCACTCAACTGGTGTCCGAGCCTACTCGCATACCCGACATTGAGGATCATACACCTTCCTTGCTGGATCTGCTGCTGACTTCACACCCGGATGGCTACCAGGTGTCCGTTGGTGCACCTTTAGGTTCATCTGACCACTGCCTGGTTCACTCTGAGGCGCCGCTGCACTCTAGTCATCCCTGTATCTCAGGGTCGCGTCGATTGTGGCACTACAAGTCAGCAGACTGGGATGGTTTGCGTGAATTTTACGCATCGTACCCGTGGAGACAGCTCTGCTTCTCGTCGGACGATCCCTCGCTCTGCGCTGTAGCCATTGCGGACACGGTATTGATGGGAATGAAATGTTTCATTCCCAGCACTACCGTCCGCACTGGCGGCCGCTCTCGGCCCTGGTTCGACAGTCAATGTGCTAAGGCTTCTAGCCTAAAGCATGAAGCCTGTCGAGCCTGGGCTGTGGCTCGCGTTGCGAGGGATCCTAATATCACCGATCTCAAGAAGCTTTACAATGCTGCCTCCAGATCCAGCAAGAAACAAATGGCTAGGGCTAAATTTGAGCATATTCGCAGGGTTGGTGAGAGACTTCTAAGCCTCCCTTCTGGGAGTCGCGCTTTCTGGTCTCTCGCCAAAGCTGTTGAGGGCAACTTCTGTCGTCCCTCCTTACCATCTTTGCGCAAACCGGACGACTCGCTGGCACATTCCGCAAAAGAGAAAGCCGATCTCCTGTGCTCTCTTTTTGCGTCAAACTCGACTCTTGACGACGGAGGTAGCTCACCACCTGTCATCCCACGGTGCGCGCACGTCATGCCTGATGTGCGCTTCACACAACGTGCAGTGCGTAGAGCATTAAAAGCCCTCGACGTCAAGAAGTCCAGCGGGCCGGACGGTATTCCAGCCATTGTGCTTAAAACGTGTGCTCCTGAGTTGGCTCCGGTACTGACGCGATTGTTCTCGCTCTCTTATGCTGCTAGAGTAGTTCCGTCTTCGTGGAAGGTAGCCTTTGTCCATCCAGTCCCTAAAAAAGGGGATCGCACTGACCCATCCAACTACCGGCCTATTGCGATAACTTCCTTACTCTCCAAAGTCATGGAGCAGGTGATTAACATCCAGCTCAATAGTCACCTTGAAGATCAGCAGCTAATCAATGATCGACAATACGGTTTCCGTAAAGGTCGTTGTGCTGGTGATCTTCTTGTGTACCTGACTCACCGGTGGGCAGCTGCCATAGAGAGTAAGGGAGAAGCTCTGGCTGTAAGCCTAGATATTGCAAAGGCATTCGATCGGGTCTGGCATAAGGCACTTTTATCGAAGCTACCATCGTACGGACTTCCCGAGGGATTGTGCAAATGGATCGCCAGCTTTTTATCTGGGCGGAGTATCAAGGTCATTTCTGACGGTTCATACTCGGACATCACACCCATTAATGCTGGCGTTCCCCAGGGCTCTGTTCTATCGCCCACGTTGTTTCTCCTGCATATCAATGACATGTTGCCTATTGGCAACATTCATTGCTATGCGGATGACAGCACGGGCGATGCTTATTACACAGGCCGAGCAAACATCCCTCGTGCTGCAGTGCAGGAGAGCCGGAACAGACTTGTGTCTGAAATCGAGACCTCCCTGGAGCAGGTCTCAGATTGGGGTAGACGAAACCTCGTCCAATTCAACCCCTCCAAGACACAAGTTTGTGCGTTTACGGCTAAAAAAACCCCATTTAGTCCAGTGCCTCGGTTCCAGAACACTCCCCTAAATATCTCCAAAAGCATTGGGATCCTCGGGGTCGAAATATCGAGCGAAGTCCAATTTGGAGTTCATTTGGAGGGAAAAGCCAAGTTAGCTTCTAAAAAGCTCGGGGTGCTGAATAAAGCGAAGCAGTGCTTCACACCGGGACACCGGCTTTTATTGTATAAAGCTCAGGTCCGTCCCCATATGGAGTACTGTTCCCATCTATGGGCTGGTGCACCCCAGTACCGCCTCCTTCCACTTGACTCCATCCAACGCCGGGCTGCTCGTATTGTTGACGATCCCTTGCTTACAGACGGTTTAGACTCCTTAAGTCTCCGGAGAGACGTTGGCTCTCTGTGCGTCCTCTACCGTCTGTACCACGGGGAGTGTTCTGATGAACTGTTTAAGTTGGTGCCACCGTCACTTTTCCGTCATCGCACACTTCGACGTTGGGAGAGATTTCACCCACACCACTTGGATGCCTGGTATCCTACAAATGTACGTGCATCGCGAGCATTTCTTCCGCGCACGTGCTAGTTGTGGAACGATCTCCCTCCCGAAGTCTTTCCTATGCACTACAACATGGGGTTCTTCAAAAGGCATGTTTACAGGTCCCTAAAAGGTCGGCGCCGCGTCTGCTCCCCTTAAGTTGCAGATGTCCTGGGCGGCGGCTTCCACTTACCATCAGGTGGACCGTCTGCCAGTGTGCCATCCTTGGCTATATAAAAAAAAAAAAAAAAAAAAAAAAATATTATCGTTGGGTAGTAATTGTTAGTTTTTAAACAAGCAAATAAATTAATTTATTATTTGTCGTGACTATTGTTTTATCATATTAACAATAGTCACGATAAATACTAGATTAATTTATTTACTTGATTTAAAACGAACAATCACTACCCAACGATAATATTATTTTGGCATGGCAACTCGAAATGAGAGGGACACGGTCCCAACTAGGGCCTCTCGCTCGGGTTATTTTTTTGTGCAGTAGTGAACAGTCCAGTATGTATTTACGTTCGTGGGTTTTATAAAAGTAGATAAATACATGACAAATGAACAACCAATAGCAATCGGGCATTTTCGCGTCACCCAAACTTCAGAGTTATGTAAGAACAAATAATAATTGGTGGCAGTGATAGCTTTGTTTGTTCAAATTATGAAAAATCAATAAACAAATGACGGCGTTACCTTTCAGTAGTTTCTGAGTAACTTTAAATAAGGCTTTGAGAACGGCAGGATCGTCTAGATCCGGTGGAGTATCGCCGAGTTGTTTATAGCATTGCGCTAGAGCTGAACCACCGAGCCTAAAAGGGAACAAATAACTTTAGTAACCGAAAATAACCATATTAATTTGACGTTTTGACAGTTATTCTATAGAAAAACTGTCAAAACGTCAAACTTATTTGGTGAATAAAGGTTATACGAAAATTTGAAACAGGGTCTAACTATTATGAAATTTTTCTGGTGAACACTATTGATTCCTAAAATATTTATTATTATTTATAAGTACCTGTATTTTCCAGGAGTGACGGGCACATGAACCAGTGCAGCTCCTTCCTCCAAAAGGGTTGGTTCAATTTTCACTCTAATATCAGGACACGGGGCGTACGTCGATACCACTAGGGTTCCCGGTGACTTCACTATAAATAAAGTATATTAAATAAGATATTGATAATGCCACAACTTGTTAAAGTGAATAAATAAATATCTACTAACACGTTAGAGCAGAATCTCATCCAATCTCACGTGGGGGAGAGGGTGGGTCTCGGCAAATATCACGTTTTTTAATTCACAAGAATTAGTGTAAAATTACGAGATAACTGAGGTTAAATTAAGTAAAACATGTTTGACCACTAAAATATGGCTTTTGAAAACTCTCACGTAAGATTAGGGGGGAGTAAGGGGGTCCAGCCAAATTTCACGTCATCTCACCAAGGGGGGAGGGAGGGTCGGAAAATCACCCAAATCACAAAAAGGTTGGTGCCGCGACTGCTTCTCTTAAGTTGCAGATGTCCTAGGCTTAAAAAAAAAAATGGAAACCCCCTTAGAAGAAGAAGAACAAATATGTAAAGTGGTAGTTACCCTTCTGTCCGGCGACGTGCGCGCACATGGACAGCGAGTCCTTCCCGCCGTCCACGGCGACGCCGAGCGTGGCCATGGCCTCGCACACCGCCCGACACGCCACTAGCAGCGCGCCGCCCTCCACGCCGGTCTTGCCGGCCCACATCCAGTTGCCCGAGCATTTCACGTCCTCCAGCTCACTGATTCCAGCGAACACCTAAATATGGTTTAAAGAATAATCGATCGACCGATTTCTTCAAAAATTTAAATCAAGTTAAATCTAATGGGTGAGTCTGGACCGCATCAAGCAATTAAGCGAGGCGAATGTCGCTCCGGATCCAATGATTATAAATAAAACAAAAACTATCCCAAAAGAGCCTTCCTTTTGGTCTAGCTTTAAGGGCAATGAGTTAGGTTAGTTAAGAATTCACGTTTACGATATAAAGGCGCGAGCGCCGCCGAAATACCTGACACTTCTATTTAGTATGGAATTATGCGCCCAAGGCCACACCCGCGATCGCGTCCTCGCTTTCATTTTGAACACGGTCTTACCCTAAGTTTGTCATCACGCGACGGATTAGAGTCGCGCTATAACTTATGGATAAAGCTCTAAATGTTGGTTCTGTTTAAAGAAATGATAAATCAATCTAATCTATTTTACTACTTACCAAATTGGTCAAAGCCTCCCCGAGTGACAGACGTGCTCCGGCGGCCGGGTGCAGCAGTCCCTTGATGTTCTGCGTGCCGATGGAGGTGGCGGCGCCGACCAGCTCGTGGTGGGACAGCGCGGCCACGGCGCAGTCGGCCAGCGGCGCGTGCAGCGGGCCCACGCACTGCTGCTGCGCCACCAGCCCGCTCACGCAACGATCCACCTACCACACATCACATATTTATTTATTTATTCTTCACTAGCGAGTAGCGACCAGGGGGTCTAATAGCGCCACTATTGCATTGCCAATGCAATTAATTTTTCAGATTTTTAGCAGAATATAAATTAGTCACATATTTTACGCCATTCGTGACAATTAGAACATTCTGCTGGAAAATTAGAAAAAATCATGGCATTGGCAACCCTGCCTCGAGTCTCGACTCCCCACTGCTTTTCCCTATCTCTACCATTCATAAAAATAACAATGATGATGATAAATATTACAATGATGCATATCAACCGGAAGAAATTCTCGAAATGATAATGAAAACCGCATCGGATTTCATGTTTGGAAGAACTAGGCAAGTCCTATGCCCGCAACGCTCGCAAGCAAATCAAGTACGGACACCAACCGTATAAATTGAAGGCATCCTAAAAGTAGCTTCGGGATTAATGAGAGAATTTGAGTGTGACGTCAGCATGGATAAACTTTATTATAATTCTAATAGAACCTTGCTACTTACTTAATTGTAAGCTCAATCAATCGGGATCAATGAGAGATTTGAGTGTGACATAGAGAAACCTTTTTACATTCCAATAGATCCTTGCTACTTACTTTATTCGTCAAGTATCTCTTGCTCGCGACATTGACGAGTCTAAGCACTCTATCAAGAGCGCTCTTAACGGTTAGATTTGCAGGCAATGACAGCGGCAACTTGGTTCTTTTCTCGGTCTTCAAATCGAAAGTCTTCCGTGGCATATTACCTAAGTGAACAATTTTAAATAGAAGAATCAGAATGTTTAGGCCCCACATTCAAGAGATGATTCAAAACTTTTCATACCTAATACAGCCTCTAAGTGCAAGTCGTAAGGTAGTTTTCCCCTCATCTCCGGTTTCAATCTATCAGATCTTGCCAAATGTTTGTCAGTGAACGCATCTTCAACGAGACTCATGTAGCCATCACCGGTAACTTCGCCTACGAACGATACTGGACACCTTTCACGGCGACAGATATCTGAAATGGGTGTAAAAAAAAAATAGTTGTCAGTGATGCTGTTGGTACACAACACAGACCAATAAGTCAAAGACGCCCCCCGCTTGTTTATCATATTATGCATTGCCACTGCATATTATGTGTGACCGCACCTACCATTTTGATTTCGAAGACGACTTTTGATTGTTCTATTCAAGATTTGCCCACTCAAAAGCCCCGAGCCAACTTTTGACGAGTGTATTTTCATACAAGAGTAGACGTAACTGGTGTATTGTCTTATTAGTCTGTGTACACAACCATCCTTGACTAAACAAACTGTATTTATATCATTCCCACGCTGGTAACGTATGACCAAGACAAATTAACTTCTATATTTTCCAACTGTTCCAAGAATGTTCCAAGTGGTGATTTGACAAAGAGTATTGACTTGCCATTCTATAACGTACAAAATATTGTTATTTTTTTACCTTCAAGTATTGGCCGGTTTTGTTTCGTACAAAGCAACGCGTCGTTCTCCTGATACTCGGCGCCCCAGAGCTCGAGTGTAGTGATAGTGGGGTCGCCCAGCTGGAATTCCTTAGTGAACACAACTGCACCTTCGGGCTCTACTAGTTCCTTCAGTACATTACCGTTGCCACCCGCACCTTGATCATGGATCGCTGAAATATGTATACAATATTACAATGCACTTAGACCACGAACGAATAGAATCCACTATGAATCACTACATTTTAATTAACAAATTTAGTTTGCGCGAATAACAAACGGTCGAAAAAAATATTCGATGATTAGCCCGAATACTACAGTAAATATAACAAACTCATACTCACATTCAACGGGATTAATTTCGGCTTCTAAACATCCCCTCACGACTCTGTTGAGGCGGTTGCCCATTTCCGCATCACCTAACAACAAAAAGTTTGCAATACTATAATATTTATAAAAGGCTTTAAGTTTTATTGAATGAAAAATATTTATTCAGCACCGAATATAAAGTAAAAACAGTTAAAGGACTATCCACACAGCCGGGCCGAGCCCGGGAAGTGGACGGACCGTGCTCCGTCAGGGGCTCAAAAATATCGGTGTGTACATTTCATATGAACTCGTTCACGTTCCGGGCAAGGCCCGGCTACGTGTGGATAGACCTTAAAAAAGCAGAAAAGATATTGTACTATTGTAAGTTATTGTAGTACCTCTTTGCACGGCGCCGAAGTCAAGCGCATGGTCCCGCGAGTCTCCTCCTTGAACGGCCACGGACGAGGCCGCGCCGCCGCCCACGCCGATACGGTACACCGGACCACCAATTTTTACCAGTAACATTCCTGCCGAATACTTTGTGCGTGAAATATGATAGAAGAACACGTTATTTTCCATTGTTTGATCTCGTACTTAGGCGTTCTTTGATCTTAAAGGCTTCTTGTTAAAGAGTCATAGAGAGTAGGCTCAAGCATGCGGAAGATTTACCTATGAGGGCCGACAAAATTTAAGCTATACCGCCAGAAAGACGTCAACAATCACTTCGTTTTTTCTGTTATTTACATACAACTTGTAATTAATTATATTATACTTATTAATTATACTATTAATTCTAAAAACATTCATTAATTATTTTTGGTTTGTTGTATCATTGTTTTTTGTATAATTATTATGCGTAAGTCTTTCCGTGCTTCATAGTAGGGCCAGTAATGTCGCAACCACTGACCTTTTTCCGGATTATTCTTTTTAATCATGTTATGTGGCATATATCCAATACCAGCGCTAAACATTATTGGTTTTACGAACTCTTCTCTCACATTGTCGCCATTTTTTAAGCCGTAAGACTGGACAAAACCTAGAACACAAAATAAAATACAATAACAGATAATTAAAACCCGTACATTAGAACTGGTCTTCCATCAGTTGTAACATTCTTATTTCTGTGGCTAGCAGCTTTGGTCTCCCACTTCGCAATGGAGGGAAGTTGATAATCTTCTTCTAACTCCTCCTATCTTTCTTTTGATTATATTCGTTCGGGTTCCAAGACAACTTAGTTTTTCCCTGGGACTCGTCGAGGATCAAACCTTGGCATCATCATTGGCCATTGGCTACCATTGTCGATCCTGGCTAGTAACAGTGGTGCGAGTGTGTGACGGAGATAATTAAAAAGGAGAAATTAGTTCTGAGAGTTAAAAACCGCATACCTGAGATAACCGGTTCACCGAACTTGTTTCCGTAGTCGGAGGCGCCGTTACTAGCTTCTATGAGGATCTGCAAGGGACTCGCGAAGTTATTCGGGTATTCCCAGTCCTTATCTTCCCATGGCATGTCGTAACCTGTAAGAGATATGGTAAGTACAACCAACGAAGCACCAGTAACCTAATGACTTCGGTCGCTTTTGATTTCTAACTGACTACAATGTAGTCAGTCAGTGTAGTCACTACACTATTGATATGAACCAACCACAGAGTAAAGACTAAAGAAAGAGGTGCCCTTATCCTACTTCCTACTAATATTATAAATGCGAAAGTAACTGTGTGTGTGTGTGTGTGTGTGTGTGTTCGCGCGAGAAAGAGAGCAAAATAGGTACCACTAGGATTGCCTCGTAAAATAATCATGTGCCGAGTTACTCCTGTATCCTTGAGATGCAACGTCTGCGTCGCGGGAAGAGGAAGGATAGATGCGCGCGCACGCCGCGCACGCGCCCAGTTGCATTAGCTGCGCCAAGCGCATCGCACGCGTCGATTGTTATTCGGACTCCGCATCAAACGACTGTTTGCTATAGCATCGCGTCGCGCCGCCATTTTTTGTGCTTCCACGTGTTAGTGAAAACAGCATCCGCAGCACCCAATCATCACCATCACCGCACCAATTCATCTGGGAGATCAGACACAACGGAACTGCATCAACATCCAGAGCAGGGATTAGGAGCTGGCTCGGTATGTACCCTTTTTACTTGGTAATCTCTGCTGGTAACCTAGCTCTTGCTCGTGCAGAAAGTGGGTAAAGTTTAGGTATTCCGCATCTTCAAAACTACAGTCCATTTCTCGTCCCCGCGTAAACAAAATTGGTCCTTCTAACCCGGATTCAACCGGTATTTCTAAAATTTTCATACTTAAAACCTACCTAGGTAGGTACCTACTTATAAACGCCCTATCTGAATTTCCCGTTTTGTACCGCATCTCATTGTTTTTATTTATTATTTCCGCATCGCATACGCACGTTACTGCTTATAATTTAATGTTTCGCATCCATCATAAGTATTTTCGTTGAGTGTATTCCATTTATTTTCGTTCGTAATTTGTTACCCGCTTATCCAAAATGGAGAAAAAACACGCCGCCGGGTCCGCGTCTAGTAACGAAAGTTCTAAGATTGCAAGTGACCTTGAACAAAGGATAACTTTGCTTGAAGAAAAGCGCAGTGCGTATTTCGGGCGAATACAAACTCTGCATGACTCGATACCGGAGTCTCCCGAGGCCAAGGGGTTCAAGCAGTTCATGTCAAACGCCAAAAACATCAACACGTTACGTTTGGAATACAATCGTATCGTGGAGGATCTTAATAAGCTGTATGTTACCGTTAGCCCACCGCGCGCTCCTAATTATGAGGTCCTATGGGCATTTGACGATTTGTTCAATAACATTTTTTCCGCTTTCGAACAATTTTGTAGTTCCATTAAAACTGTCGCATCGCAATCGAATAATGTGTCTTACAGCATTAAGCTGGAAAAATTAAGTATTCCTGAGTTTAATGGCGAGTATGAAAAATTTCCGATGTTTATCGAAAGTTTTAATACAATGGTACACAAGAATTCCGATTTAGATGATACTTTACGCGTACGCTATTTGGTATCGAAATTGAAGGGCAAGGCAGAACATATTTGGTTAGGCATTAATCCGACCGCCGATAACTACCGTTTGATCTACGACACGCTGATAGAAAAATATCAAGATACACGCGCAATAGCAACAAATTATATTGACAAATTGTTCAATTTATCTAAGTTACTTAACCCAACCGCCGATCAATTAGAACAGTTTGTTGATTTGTATACTACGTCCATCGCCGCATTAAAACAGTTAAAAATAGATAATCTTTTAGATTTAATTTTTGTTCATTTTGGTATGCGCAAACTAGATAACGAAACAATTAAATTGTTTGAGATGAGTATCAGACAACAATCCATTCCGCAATATTCCGAATTCGTTACTTTTATTCGCGAGCAAACAAAAATATTACGTCGAACTAATGACCCGCCACCAAATAAGAAAAATAATAATCCTCCGTCAAGTAACAACACTAATAACTATTCGAAGTCATTCATGGTAAATAACAATAATAGTGATTCGAATAACGACTCTAAAATGGATTGCATTTTATGTAAATCGCATCATGACACTCTTTATAAATGCTCGGTTTTCAATAACATATCCCCGCGAGAAAGATATTCATTCATTAAGGGTAATAATTATTGCGTGAATTGTCTCAGTTCTCGTCATACTACTTATAATTGTAAATCCAATTCTGTATGTAAACAATGCAGCAAACGACATCATTCCATGTTGCATTGGGATTCGAACCAGTTCAATTCCAATCAACATGGACCCGCCGCCGCGCAGTCCGCCGCGCCATCGCGCCCCGCGCATGCGCCTCCGCGGTCCGGCGACTCGGCCGCCCGCGCCGCCGCCACTTCTAATCACGTGACGAGCGATGTAGGTACTCGCCGCGAACAAGATGGCGCGACGACCGCCGCTGTTTCGTTTTGCAGTGTCGCAGCGCAGAGCTCGCATACGATTATGAACAGTACGAATGCTCCGCGTACGGTTTTACTGGGTACCGCGCGCGCTTATACCGTAGATAAGTTGGGTTGTTCGCACGAAGTTCGAGTATTAATTGACATGGGGTCACAAAATCATTTTGTTTCCAAGGGACTATGTAAACGTCTTAAATTAAATATATTTAATGAGGGTTCCGACACACTGGTGCGAGGTATCGGAAATAGTGAACAAGGGGTCCTCGGTAGTACCAACTTAACTTTATTCTCGCGTCACGACCGCCAATTTTCACTTCCTATTCAACCGCTAGTTTTAAAGGAAATCTCGAATGATTTACCTGAAACAAATGTAGATGTTTCGTCGTTAAGTTATTTAAATGGATTGACACTCGCAGATGATAGTTTTTACATTCCCGATAGAATCGATGTATTGTTGGGGTCTGAAGTATTTGCAGAAATATTACGCCAGGGAAAAATATTAGGTCCAAAGGGGAAACCCGATGCGATTGAAACCGCATTTGGTTATTTGATTATGGGTTGCGCGCAATTTGATAATACGTATACATCGTCGAATACCCGTAGTTTTTTAGTAACGAACAGTGATGAACGCTTAGATAACTTGCTAGACAAATTCTGGGCTATAGAAGAGCCCCCCGCAAAAACATTCATGTCACCTGACGATAGTCAGTGTGAGCGCATTTACACCGAATTAGTTTCCCGAGATATCGAGGGTCGATATATGGTGCCTTTACCTTTTAAACAAAACCCGCGCTTATTAGGTGAATCGTTTTCTAATGCATCCCGCAGATATACCGCTATCGAACGCAAATTTGTATCGAATCCTTCTTTGCGCATAAAATACGATGATATAATTAAAGAATATTTACAAAAGGGTTATCTTGAACTCGTACCGCAGCTTAACAAAAATGATTTGGCTTATTATATTCCGCATCACGGTGTGTGTCGCGACGATAAACTTACCACCAAGTTACGCATAGTTATGGACGCTAGCGCTGTGACGTCATCGGGCTTATCATTGAATGATTGTTTGCACGCTGGGCCTAACTTACAGAAGGATTTGAGTGAAATAATATTTAGTTTTCGTTTATTTCCAATTGCTATAACCGCCGACATTAAACAGATGTTTTTACAAATAGTAACGCGTCCTCAAGATCGTCCGTTTTTACGCATTTTGTACCGTTTTGAGAATGATACTGAATTTAAGGTTTATCAGTTCAATCGTGTCTGCTTCGGTTTAACGAGCAGCCCGTATTTGGCTATGCGCACCATATTACAATTGGTTAATGACGAAAAACAATCTTATCCTCGCGCCGCAGAAGTTGTAGCCAAAGATATATATATGGACGACATCGGCACTTCGGTATTGTCTATGGATGAAGCCCAAGGATTATCACACGAACTTATTGCATTATTTAAATGTGGAGGTTTCGATTTAGTAAAATTCATTAGTAACTCACCCGAGCTCTTATCGTCCATCCCAGAATCGCATCGTTTGTGTGAGACCTTTGAGTTTAATAAACACGAAAAATTAAAGTTGTTGGGACTTAATTGGGATCATATCGCAGATGAGTTTTTTATGGAAGTTAAATCTTCACCGCAAGTTTGTACCAAGCGCACCATGCTTTCCACAATAGCTAGGCTGTGGGATGTCAATGGGTTTTGTGCACCGGTAATTTTGTACGCAAAATTATTAATTCGAGACTTATGGCTCGCTAAGATCGATTGGGACGCGCCTCCTTCTCATGAAATTCGCAAAAAATGGGACAAATTTCAGTACGAATTGTTATTATTAAACCAATTTAGGATTCCGCGTTTCTTAGGTATTACAGCTTCAGATACAAAAGTAGTCATTTTAGGGTTCTCAGACGCAAGTGAAAACGCGTACGGCGCCGCGATTTATGTATGTGTTTTAGGTTCAAATTCGCCCAATTTAATTAATTTAATTTTCGCTAAAAGTAAAGTCGCTCCAACCAAGGTGATTACACTGGCTCGCTTGGAGCTATGTGGAATCGTATTAATGTCAAAATTATTAAAATTCGTATCGCACTCTATATCCCCACGTCATAAAATTCATGAGATTTATGCATTTACGGATTCTTCCGTCGCATTGCATTGGGCACGGTCATTACCGTATCGTTTTAACACGTTCGTCGCGCACCGAATTACGGAAATACAAAACAATATTAACCCTACGCAGATTTTTCACGTCAACGGTAAGGATAACCCAGCCGATTGTCTTTCCCGCGGTCTTACTCCGGCACAATTAATTGAACATCCATTATGGATGCACGGTCCGTCGTGGGCCCGCGAGCCTATATCTACTTGGCCACTTACGAATTTTCAATTTAACGAAAGCGAAGATGTAGATTTAGAACAGAAGAAGAGTACGCAAACCTTACTTACTGCTTCCGCGACAAACGCACCTTTCTTTTATTCACTCGCATCGCGCTTTTCATCGTGGTCAAGATATCTACGTGTCGTTGTTTACATTTTACGTTTTCTTAAAAAACTTCCGCGTTCCGAAAGAATTAGTTCCTCAGACTTATTAGCCGCCGAGAAAATAATTCTTTCAGATCTGCAACAATTTTATTTCTCCGCAGACATTCATAAAGTCCGCACGGAAAATAGAGCCTCAAAATCTTTGCAGGCGCTCTCTCCGCTACTCTCGGATGGATTGTTGCGCGTTGGAGGCAGGTTAGGTCGCTCTGATTTGCCTTTTGATGCCAAGCATCCTATACTACTTCCAAAACGCGATCATATAGTAGATATGTTAATCGATTATTATCATCGCAAGTACATGCATCCTGGCCCGAATCTTCTTCTGTCGTTAATTAGGCAACGTTATTGGGTAATATCCGGTCGTAACATCGTGAGGAAGCGTTTCAGGTTATGCAATAGCTGTTTCAAGGTAAATCCGCGCGCTGAAACACCTTTCATGTCCGACTTACCATCATTTCGTGTGCACGAGGCAAAGGCATTCCTCAAAACAGGGGTTGATTATGCCGGACCTCTGTCTATTTTAATAAGTAGATATCGTGGAGCTCGTCGCGAAAAGGCTTATATTTGTCTTTTCACGTGCTTAGTCACTCGAGCCGTTCATATCGAGGTCGCTGTAGACTTGAGTACAGAAGCATTTATAAAGGCTTTTCGTCGCTTCATCGCGCGCCGTGGTGATTGCCATTACTTGTACTCAGATAACGGCACTAATTTCGTTGGTGCTAAGTCACAATTGGATGAATTGAACGCCTTTTTAAACTCAAAATCGCATATTAATTCTTTCGCGGACGAACTCGTAGATCACGGTATTACTTGGCGCTTAAACCCGCCCAGTGCTCCACATTTCGGTGGCTCTTGGGAGTCTAATATTAAAAGTATTAAGACGCATCTAAAACGCATTATTGGTGAGAAGCTTCTCACGTATGAAGAACTTCTTACAGTCCTTACACAGATAGAATGTATACTTAACTCTCGTCCTCTTACCGTTCTTAGCAGCGATCCCGCAGAACCGACCGCTTTAACGCCCGCGCATTTTTTGACTTGTGGTCCGTTGAAAAGTTTGACGTTTGACGCGACTGAAGTCTTACCTGATCCGCAAGGTTTAATAAAATGTAAGCATTTACTGGATCAGATAGTAGCCAGTTACTGGACCCGTTGGCGTCGCGAGTATCTGTCATCGTTGCAGAATAGACCAAAATGGAATACCCACCAAACTCCTATCTCTAAGGGAACGGTAGTTATTATAAAATCCGACAACTTACGCGTTCTTCAGTGGCCGTTAGCTGTAGTCGATGACGTTCATCCAGGCCCTGACGGGGTGATAAGGGTAGTAACAGTGCGTACGCGAACAGGGACTTTATTACGCCCAGTGGCAAGTATTTGCCCACTACCAAATCAATAAAATCTACCTATTTAGTTTTTCTTTTGCATCCGTTTTAATTTTAACCTCTTCTGCATATTTTATAACCCGCATTTTGCAACTATGTTGCTTCTCCTTTCTCTACTATAACCGCAACTCATATTTTGTATTATTATTTTATTTTTTATTATAATTTTTTTTTTTTTTTTTTTCCTTTTTCCATTCCTCTTTAGGCGAATTTGACTCGCCTAGGTGGGGGGGATGTTCGCGCGAGAAAGAGAGCAAAATAGGTACCACTAGGATTGCCTCGTAAAATAATCATGTGCCGAGTTACTCCTGTATCCTTGAGATGCAACGTCTGCGTCGCGGGAAGAGGAAGGATAGATGCGCGCGCACGCCGCGCACGCGCCCAGTTGCATTAGCTGCGCCAAGCGCATCGCACGCGTCGATTGTTATTCGGACTCCGCATCAAACGACTGTTTGCTATAGCATCGCGTCGCGCCGCCATTTTTTGTGCTTCCACGTGTTAGTGAAAACAGCATCCGCAGCACCCAATCATCACCATCACCGCACCAATTCATCTGGGAGATCAGACACAACGGAACTGCATCAACATCCAGAGCAGGGATTAGGAGCTGGCTCGGTATGTACCCTTTTTACTTGGTAATCTCTGCTGGTAACCTAGCTCTTGCTCGTGCAGAAAGTGGGTAAAGTTTAGGTATTCCGCATCTTCAAAACTACAGTCCATTTCTCGTCCCCGCGTAAACAGTGTGAATGTTTGTTCCCACGTATCTCCATAACTACTGCACCGATTTTAATGAAATTTGAAACGTAGATAGTGTAAACTCTGGAAGGAGACATAGGCTAATCATACCTATAAATTTCAACCCCTAAGATGGTTAAATAGGGGATGAAAGTTTGTATGTAGGTTCGTCATTTTTGAAGTTAGAATTATGAAAATTTGTGATTAGGTGTCTTTTAAAAAATAAAAAATAGTAATTTCAGCGTTTTTGAGAAATCAACCCCTAAGGGGGTAAAATGGGGGATGAAAGTTTTGAATGTTATTTTGCATGGATGTTTGTCAGTTTTGAAGTTAGAATTGTGAAAATTGGTGTTTAGGTTTCTTTTTATATATGTATAAAAATAATTTCAGGGTTTTTGAAAATTCATCCCCTAAGGGGAGTAAATAAGGGATGAAAGTTTGTATGCAAGTTCGTCATTTTTCAATTTAGAATTATGAAAATTTGTAATTAGGTGTCTTCAAAAAAATTAAAAATAGTAATTTCAGCGGTTTTGATAATTCAACCTCTATGGGGGTAAAATAGGGGATGAAAGTTTGTATGTTATTTTGCATAGATGTTTGTCAGTTTTGAAATTAGAATTGTGAAAATTGGTGTTTAGGTTTATTTTTATATATGTAAAAAAATAATTTCAGGATTTTTGAAAATTCATCCCCTAAGGGGGTTAAATAAGGGATGAAAGTTTGTATGCAAGTTCGTCATTTTTTAAGTTAGAAGTATGAAAATTGGTGATTAGGTGTCTTTCATAAAATGAAAAATGTTAAAATCAGGGTTTTTGAAAATTCAACCCCTAAGGTGGTAGAATAGGGGATGAAAGATTGTATGGGAGTTCGTCATTTTTGAAGTTAGAATTAAGTATGAAAATTTGTGTTTAGATGTCTTCTTAAAAATACAAGTCGGTTTTGGGATACGTGATATATACGGTAAACGGGATCCGGTATCAGGGATACGGGATATCCGGGATACGGGATATCTGGGATACGGGATATCCGGGATACGTGATATCCGGGATATTGGGTCTGGTATCCGGAATCAAGGATTATGGGATACGGGATCCGAGATACGATGTCCGGGATCCGGGATCAGAGATACGGGATCCGGGAAACGAGATCCAGGAAACGGAATCCAGGAAACGGGATCCAGGATACGGGATCTGGGATATGGGATCCGGCAAACCGGATCTGGGATCCAGCAAACCGGATCCGGGACCCGGGAAACGGGATCGAGTCCGTTTTTTTTAATTAAAATTTTGCGCCGGTGAAGTTGCGTGCAAAAGCTAAATAAGTGTATGTGTCTGTGTGAATGTTTGTTGCCACGTCGTTATCTCCATAACTACTAAACTAATTTTAATGTGAAACGCAGATAGTGTAGGTTCTGGAATAAGACAGACTAATCACAAACATCAATTTCCACGCGGGCGAAGCCGCGGGCACAGCTAGTTAGATATATGTATGAAAAAAAAACGTGGTCATTGTTTTTTCATTTTCATTGTTCTATCTACCGGTAAATAGTTGAACTACTCGCTTCGTTTTATGTCGATGTTAGTACTAGGCCGACCACTCGGTCCATGGAACCAACTTATGTACAAGCATTTAGCTTAGTTAGAGAGGCTAATGAGATTTGGTAAAGGCGAGGGTAAAGAGCGTAATTTTGTGACTCTGTCTTAATCGGAAAACACACCTGACTACTCCACCAAGCCAACTAGGCGCCTGTTAAATATGACGTCATCCGCAGGTAAAGGCGGTGGCGGTGTGCGGGAGTTGTGGCGGGTGTGCGGGCGGGGACGCCGCATTCCATCCGAGTTCCTAGTTGGCTTGGTGTATTAGTACCCAAGTAATCATGAATTTAAAAATATTGATAGTACCACTGGAAGAAAATGAAGGGGGCCATATTGCATGGCGAGGCCTATCTTGAAAGAAGGCTACAACGCAACCCGTATCTATACAACAGATTTATTATAGTGATTTATTAGGTTATAAAAGAAGGCACACTATACCTAGCAACCCCTTACGAGGCGTCAGGGACCATCTACGGTAGGTCCTGCCGTCAGAGCACACGCTCTAGTACTCATGTGAAAGAAGGCTACAGTCAACCAAGTGGACCAATAATACGTTTACAAAATAATGCCTGCCTGCTCACATAGCGTTGCTGTTTGAAAATGTATAAGTACAATTATTCTTTTGAAAAGAGTAACGATCGAGTTTCTTGCCGGCTCTTCTCAATGGAAGCAACATTACGAACCGGTGGTAACGCTAAAATATTGTTTATCTTGAGTATTTATAAACGATAATTGATAGAATTAGGGTTTAGAGGCGAAACACGTGTCGAATTTATTTAGGATTCGCTTTGTCTGCGGAGAATTGCTAATTGTTAGGGTCCATGACTCATGACAGACATACTCTCGTCTGACAGGGAGTTAGGTCTCGTTGGCTTCTTCTATTATCGATCAATTCATTTGGTTTATAATATTGGAGGTTGGCAATTCCGAGGGTGAGTGGTGGGTCCCTCTCTACAATTGTTTATTTATAAACGCTTTATTGAGCCTACATGAATGAAAAACTTTTGATTTGATTTGATTTGATTTGAATGACAACGAACCAGGTATATGCAGATTGCCGACACTGTACCCGGCGGTGCCGGCCACGGTGTGTCCGCCGCGGCCCACGGCCTGCACGTCGCGGATGCGGCCGCCCGTGCCGGTGGTGGCGCCGCTGAACGGGGCCACCGCCGTCGGCATGTTGTGCGTCTCCGCCGTAAATATTATATCCGACTCGGTCACTTCACACACCATTTGAGACGGTTCGCGGACTGTGCTGGGCCGCAGCTTCCTATGCTTGAACCCTTTGATGGCACTGTAAATAAGAGTACTTAATAAAATATCCTTCAAAGATGCACCAACTATTTTTCGGAATATTCCGAAGGATAACGCAACCCGTATCTAAACAAAGAGATTTATTACAGGAAGAAGGAAGGAAGTCAAAGGCGAATAGGGAAATCAATACTGCAGGGCGCCGAGTCGCTTAGCCATGGAACTGCCCACTGCAGCGTTTTGCTATTGTGGCCGACAATGATTTGTCGGTCAGAATCAGTCGACCGATCAGAGGGTCGGTCACAATAGCAATATGCTAGTGGCAGTTCAATGGCTAAGCGACTTGGGGGCCAGTTGCCTCGTTTTCTTATGGTGGCTTCCCACTACGTTGCGTGGCATTGCGCGCCGCGCCAAAGCAACTGCATCTGCGGAGAAGCCCGAACGAGAACCACTGTGGGAACGTTTTCTGGCTTACGCACGGCCACTCACTGCGCCTCAATACAAAAAAAGTAGCGATGGATCATGCGGACGATCACCCACCCACGCTGGTCCGTGCATTGATCCGCAATAGCATTCGCCCGTCACGGACCGTTGTTGGCGCGAGCTGGTGCGGTGCGCACCGTGGGAAGCCACCTTTATAGATGTGCCTGTATAAATAAAGTTGGACAGCCAGTCCGATAAATTTAATAGTCTTATTATTCAAAATGAAGCAACAAATAATTCCATAGCTATGAAGATTATATTTTTATTTTATTTATTATATTTTTATCTCACCTGCTGTTATCACCGAATTTAATAACATTGTTATTATTTGATGTCTTCTGTGTGGAAGCGACCATATCAATTAAAGATTCGTTTATTTCTTTGCCATCCAATAATAATTTTCCCTGTCAAAAAAATAACAAATCTCAATATTATGTGTGGACAAATCTATTGCCAATCTTCTGGGTATCTACTACACAGTAGGTACCCAATCAATGTACCGAGTTTGGGGCAGTTTTTGTTTTTGTAAGTGTGGAAAAATAAGTCATAAAATTAACTCATTAAATGTATGTGTATATGTAAGTCATAACTAATATTTTATAAGAAAACTAAATACAATAGATTACCTTGAAGAACCAGTGACGCGAGTGTTCGCTGTTGCTCTGAGCGAGGTCAAACAACTCCACACTAGTTGGGTCGCGTTTTAATTTATTTACAAACAGATCCATGTAAAATTCCATGTCCCAAGAGTCAAAGGCCAGACCTGTACATAATGGTTTAATATTAAATCAGAAATATGAACTTTATTTCCCTTTTAATATGAAATAGGGACAAATTGTCTAGTAAAGATGGTGAACTTCATACTTGCTACTCAGTGAAAAAACTTAAGAAATTGAAGTGAAATTAGTTTACCTAGTTTTTGGTTGACATTTTCCATTGCAGTAATCCCTTCTTTTAGCAGTGGTACCACAAACCAAGGCTCAAGATCTTTAGGCAATGCTTCATTAAAGCTCTGACGAGGCAGGTTCTCCTTTGTATAAATACACTGTGTCATCCTATCATGCAATGGAGCAGCCAGACCCTCAAACATAGTTTCAGATATCTTCTTGGCTTGACCAAAAGTAATGAGATATCTAGTTGACACCTCAAGTCTGGACACGTCCCGGAGACCAACACTATCACATATTTGAACTGAGTTACTGGAGTCGGCTGTAGAAAAATTGAACCTGGAAATAAAGTTATGGAGGGTGTGTTATTTGAAAACCACTTGCTGCAGTTGTTTTTCGTACTTTGCCCTGGTCTAGGTGTCTAGTCCATTTTACAGTATCCATAGCACCTACATGCAGTGCTTAGTTTGGGACCCCGGACCACTCATTTGTGGGTTAGTCTGGCGATATTACTGATATTATGTGAAGTCAAGTTTGAATGAGTAGTGACCACTCTGATGGTGTTTGACTGAGAAGAAAGTCATTTACTCTATATTAGTATTTATTATTAATATTGAGTAGAAAGTAGTTTGGGGCCCTACATTTGAATGGATCACATGCTGCAAGCCCTTTCGCAATTTTCTATGAACAGGGATTGATGATGTAATATAATAATACAATGTAAGAACAGATAGTGTTGAAACCTCACCTTGGTCCAATTTCAATTACAATCTGATTTTCTCTCACATTTTTGTAAATAGTTTCATTCCTCAAAGCGTACGGCTGCAATGGAGAACTTAGGAGCCATTTCAATATTTTAATCTGGTTAATATTGAGATAATCACAACCTTCGCTGAGCTCGACATGATAGCACAGTTCTGTTGACAGTTCCGCGATATCATGATCAACCAACTGCAGCTTTTGTAGAATCTCTTTTGTTCTGTGAGCACTGAATGCTTCAGATGAAAAAAATCTTATGATACACATATTGGAAGTCTACACATGAACAATTCCACTGGTGGCTCAGTTTAGACTGATTTAAGATTGGACAGCAATAATGGGTTATGCTCGTAATATCTTTCATCAATGTCAGAGTTCAATTATTATCAATCATTCAATGTTATCTGTAACAAATAAGACAAACAACTTGAGCTTATGCAATTTTATTATTGAGCACAAGACTGGGTGTAGTAGTGGTACCTACTTGTACCAAGAGGTCAATACCAGTTCGCTGTGAAACCTATTGTGAATTATGACATCACAACCTCTGATACTTATCAGACTTTATCATTTTAGAGTATTTTTTATTATAGGTACTACCTATCTTTACCTTCACCTCAACCACCAGATACAATGTATTATTGAATTCTTCATGTAGGTGGTTATAGATTCAAAAAATGAGGAGCATACATCAAATACACCTGTAGTCCAAATTTTTAAACCTGATTTCCTATCGAGGGATGGTATAAGCGCCTCTTATGTGTACCAGAGTTGGGCAAAATTTAATTGCAATTAATTAATTGCTAATTGGTGTCACAATTAACAATTAATTTTGGTTTGTTTGTCAATCGCGAACAAATCACAATTAATTGTTAATTGTGACATCACCTTCAATTAGCAATTAATTAATTCCAATTAAATTTTGCCCAACTCTGCTGTGTACGACTGGAATTAGTTTTTATAATTTTCAAATCCATTTATTTCTTCATAAATTACCTACCTACCAACATTTTCTTTTATTTTACTGTACTTTATTAACAGGGTGGAATTAGTTATATGACACTAGAGTCTAGTCTAAACAGGCCGGGTAGAAAATGGTCTAGTGACTAGCGTTTTGACAGATGGTTAACAGTTATCTAATGATTTTAAAACAAGCCCTATAAATGTTTTCCTGTAATATCATCATGTAATTCATGATAGATTTTCTGAAGTCTCCATAATATCTTAATCATATTAATTGCTATAATGATTATTGTGGGGTCAGCGGGCAGCTAAATGTAACTGCGGTAACAGCTGGGTGCTAGCTTCGCTTAGCAAGGCTTAGCCGAACCCAGAAGAGCATGTTGATACTTTAGTCAAGTAAGTTAGATAGCGACATAGAGAGTGCTAAATGATTGTGGCTGGTGACCAAGAGGTGAAAATATTAAGTACGCATTATACCAAATTCTTTGAAAGTAGGTTATATTATTTACTTATCTTACTGACAAAATACTGTTGGAATGTTTTTTAATAATATTTTTTAATACTATGTATACCACTACATTTAATTTATAGGTAACCTAATTTTCTCTTTGGTACAGGTTTGTTTACAAATAAATTATTACAGGAATTTTAATGAAACTACTCACCCACCGGCTACAGGCAAAATTGAAAACTTTGAATAAACAACTTCACAAGTTTTTTTTATAGAATTCAGACGTGCGTGATTAAATACCACTAAATAAGCGAGAGAGGAAAGAAAGGAACGAGACCACGAGCGAGACCACTTCAACCAAAGAACAAAATTGCAAAATATTTAGACTCCACGCACGTTTGCACGCGCGGGTTTTTTTTATTGACAAATAATGACAGATTTAGAGATGGGTCTAAATTTAATAAGCTGCTAAATTAACAGTGCTATATTTTTTTTTACAGAATTTACTGGTAAAATAAAAAAATAAAAAAAAAATATAACGTCACGACTTTTTTATCCCCATTCGGGGGTAGTCAGAGACTTGAGTGGCCATACACCACCACATTGTGGAGTTATTAACCAACTCAAAGCCCACGTTTCACCAGATAGTCTGAACCCAACGTGACAGGTGGTGAACCTTGTCGCCGTGTATGCAGGAACTGACCATTACCTAATCCCGAGGGTTAAGTAGGTTTCCTCACGATGTTTTCCCTCACCGTCAGCGAACTGTAAATTATGCACATTGATGAAAATTCATCCATTGGTGCATGCCCTACCGGGGATCGAATTTACTGGTGTCACCTGTTAAATCAATTCTAAGATAACTGTTAATATAGCAGTCACTAGTGACTATTAGGTACCTATATTTACGGGTTACGTTATCTAGCACAAACTAAGTATACGAAACCATTGAAACATTGACAAAAAAGTTTCGCAATCGCCCCGCTGGACGCCATCTTTACTTACGAAATAGGACAAGTATAGAAAAACGTACTATAGAGTACTGTTATCTAGGTAATGAGGTAGAGATGGGTCGTATTTACTAGAAAAGATCCGAAGAACAGTATTTTACGAGACTAGGCGGCACCTAGTCTAATTTTGACAGTACCTACTTAGTCTAACTAGTGTTAGCGCTCACGCATAAGCTTTCACTCGACACATCCGCTGACACACCAAGTACCGTGCGTGAGCGCGACGAAGCAATCAATAAATCGCTTTATCTCGCTCTCTCGCTACATAGATCGCCGGTTAACAGGTGAAAACCGGTTTGTGCGGGTAATATTTCGTGTGATCGCGTATTACGAATTACTTAAGTCTTTGATCTCAGGTATCGATTCATAGTATGGATTTAAGGACTAAGTTCGCGAACCATAGTCGACAAGTAATTGAGACTATTATAGGTGGAATAGGTAGAACATGTATCTGGATCACGTATTTTTAAATACTAAGAATAGGTGCACCTAGTACCTCGTAACTCATCTCCATAATAGTGCTGTGAGTGAAATTTCAATTGTTTGTGTAGTGTTGTCTCAAGCCGCGACAAAACCAGAGGCCCTACTCTTTTACAAACGAAAACGAAATTTCGGATGAAATTCGCGTATTTCCTACTACGTTTCTCATTGATTCCGACATTTCTTACGAACGAAAATTGTTTGACGTTTAGATTCGAAGACGATGAAGACGTCAAACAATTTTCGTTCGTAAGAAATGTCGGTTTGAATGAGAAACGTAGCAGGAAATACGCAAATTTCGTCCGAAATTTCGTTTTCGTATGTAAAAGAGTAGGCCCTCTTGGGGTTGAGGGAAGCAAAAACATTTTTTTTGAATGTGTGACTAAGGCGACAAATTATTTTTTTTGTTAGCATTTTTTTTTGGTAGTGACATTATGAAAATGACAATGAAGCGCGCTAATAATTTGACAGGTGAAAGCAGTTGAAAGAGGTGCGCATGTTTCCTCACGATGTTTTCCCTCACCGTCAGCAGACTGTAAATTATGCACATAGACGAAAATTCATCCATTGGTGCATGCCCCACCGGGGATCGAACCTGGGACCTTTTGATTGCTAGCCCAATCTGTTCACCCCTATGCTACAGTCGCTTAAGGTTAATTTATGTTTTTTTTAATATAGATTTTTGTGTTTACATTTATTACACGGCCCAAAAGTTAAAAATAATACTTTCAAATTGCAAAAAGTACTCTAAAAATGGAAATTCAACGACAGAAAAAGTGAAATATGGATCATTTTTACCGATAGTGATACCGTAAAAAAAATTGAATTAATTAATAATGTTAACAATCTGTATATGTGTTTAAATTTAGCACTTGCTAAAACGAGCTATTAATTGGAAGTGTTGATTATTATTAGCATTTAGCAGTGTTATTTTTATTAACGTTTAAGCTCTAGATCGATGTTTAGCGCATCTCTAAACAGAATGACAGTTTCATGGCCAGCAGAGCCAGCGTGTTGGTTGGTTGGTTGGGCCTCGTTCTGAGACTTCAAGTGCAATAGTCGGCTGTTTTTTCACTCGTTCGAAAGATAGGTGCCATACGTCAGTTAAGCGTCAGAACATTTTCTAAACTACCGATTTGAACCTCTGAGTTTTCTGCGACAACTGAACGTGTCAACGTTTCCTATAATTATAGTACTTTGTGCGTGTCACTCTGAGGTACGGAACGAGACGTCAGAATGAAAAGTTGCAACCGGTGTAGGTAACCTCTGAACGCGGCCCGGCTTTGCTTTTTTTAAATTTTATTTACGGCATGGGTACAAGCCCTTTGGAGCCTATTGCTGTATTGAGTTGCCAACTGAGTACCTACGTTTACCCAAAATAATAAAAAATCTATTAAAAAAAGTAAATTAAGATAGGTATACTAAGGTACATAGTTTACTTTTTGCATTATACAATCGATAGTGTTAAATTATTTTTTACAAACGGTAAAAGAATCCTCCTCAATGCTATCCCCTGCCGTTCGCTAGTGTACGCAGGCCATTATTCTACCTATTCGGGATTTTTTTTATTGGTTACAGACAGTACAGCTGTGCAGTACACTCAGTTTCTAAAAAACAATTTGTTGTGTACAGGTTTGATTTCGTATAATTTCGGGAACCCAGGTGTATAAAATAAAGTCGCTCTGCTGGCAGCCCTACCACCCCCACTTCCATATTTTTTACTACGTTCGTTTCGTCCGTTCCATGGATTCGATTTTCAATATGGCGGTTGGTCATATTTTGTAGCTTTCCGTACGAATATTGGATTTGTGAGAGTTATTTTTCAAGTGCAAATAGTATAATGGCATAATATTTATTGCAGAAAACAATGGGAGTGTATTTTGCCCTGTTATAATTGAGGTGTGACGAGGGATCGTTGGAAAATATTCGGCGGCGTCCCCACGCACGCCTTCTTTGGGGTCTTCACCCTAGACTCCATCGTGTGATATTGATTTTGTTTCTTTGCATTGAAAATGATGATGTACACGGTAAGTGGGTAATGCATGTGTTTGGGTATAAAATAGGTACTCTTTGTGAATAGCCGTGGTGTGTATTTTACCAAAATATTTTGAGTTCCTCCTTTAGGGTTAGGTAGGTATCTACCGCTGTTTATTGTACTTTGTAAGTTGCCGATTTGTCTTGACTAAACGTTTGTTCATACGAACAAAAGGATCATTCACAAGATATCGATGATGTTTGGATCTTCTACATTGCCATTCCCACATAGTGATTGTGATGTGAGACAATATTGGATTATCATGTTGATTATTATGTCATTAAAAACAATTGGCGTTCAAGCGAAGTTATAAGTTCATCATGCCTTCATACCTACCCTGTAATACAGGCTCTGTATGAAATGAACATGTTGTTGTCTTTAGGTACCTACTTTAGGATGAGAAAATAAATCCCACAAGTCTAGTAAAATATAAGGTTTTGTAATGCTCCAAATGTTTATAGCTATGTGAATATTCCTTTAGGGCACCAGCACGGAGCAGGACACCCGCTTTAGTGACAAGGAGAAGAAACTGATGAAGCAAATGAAGTTCGGGGACTGTTTGACCCAACAGGTATGTGTTTGTCTGATTGTTCACCTATAAATCGGTGACTTATGTGAAGTGTATGCATGTGTATGTAATGTGTTTCAATTATTTTTGTAAACTAGGTGGACATGTCCAAGGTGAAGCTGGACGTGCTGAAGCCTTGGATCACCCAGAAGATCACAGAAATACTGAAGATGGAAGATGATGTCGTTATTGACTATGTCAATAACCAATTGGAAGAAAAGGTGATTACCAACATCTTATTATTCCAGATATTTATATTAATTCCAAAATGTAATCATTGCAGTTTCTTTACAGTCAAACTGTATTTTACGTATTTCAATATTCAGATGTAAATAATCAGTTTTGGAAAGAAACTGCAATTGAAGTATGATGTCAAATGTATATTGATTGCGTATGGATATTTTTATGGTCCACTCCGGTTAGTGCGCCGTCGAAGCAGCCCGCCCCGCCGCCGCCCGCTAGCCGCTGCTGCCCGCCGGCTCCGCTCTTTCGGAGGCCCTTAGCATACTCAATCGGTATTTACGGGGAAATTAAATACTTAAACCATGCTAACTCTTTGCAAAGAACATAGGACATGGAGTTCCCTAGTTTGTGACATAAAAGTGAAAAATGTATAAACAAAATAATCGAAATTAAAACCGTTAAGAGATGGATTTGACTCGAGGTACGGAAGTCCCGTTTAGGCTTTGCGTTCAACATAATGTGGTCGTGTTCGCAAAACCCTTACAGATGCAAGAGGTAGAAGAGAGAAGAAAGAAGCCGTCACTGCGTGTTCGCGCGCTGCCGCGGCGCTCGGCGGGCACGCGGCGGGGCTCGCGCTGCGTCTTCCAGCGGCCGCCGCCACGCGTCGCCGCGGCTGCTGCACCACTCATGAAAACTAATTTCACAATGTATAATGTTATGGCGTTCGCTTCCCTACCCGAGTCATATCTGTGCCGAAAGTTATACTTCATAGAATTTATCTTCGGCGCTTTTAACGGTTTTTCATAACATATTTTTATTTTACTTTAAATTTTGTATAAAAACAAATAATAAAAGAGTAAAAAGCTAAAAAAGTACCGGTAGGAAGGTAGGGTGTAAAAATGGTAAAATGTGATGAAGATTAATAATATAGAAATGTTTTCTTTCCCGATCCCGCGTCCTCGACTCCTAGTTCCCATGTCCTAAGAAAATGCAGATCAATCTGACTGGGTTCTTGAACGGGAAGAATGCGAGGCTGTTCATGGGGGAGTTGTGGGAGCTGCTGCTGAGCGCGCAAGCCAGCGAGAACGGCATACCGGAGTCCTTCACTCAACAGAAGAAAGAAGAGATCAAGAAAAGGATGGTGCGTGCATTATTTCACATTTTATGCAATGTTGTACTGTATTGATGTCGTAAATTTTAACGTGTTTGTTTGAACAGGAGGAACAGAAGGATAAGGACAAAGACAAGGATCGTCGCCGGTCACGCTCGCGGTCGCGGTCGCGGCGCAGGTCGTCGCGCGACCGCCGCCGCTCGCGTTCCCGTTCGCGAGACCGATCCACTGACAGGAAGTAAGTGGACGAGCTGAGTTGAAGCTGATTGTGAAACAATTTAATGTACTTATAAATAGTTAGTTATATATTCATAAAAACTACCATTATTACTTGCATATTTTAGCGCTTTGTCTTAGAATTGCCGTAACACCACCGTTTCGAGTTTTTTTAAATAAAATAAAGGAGCGTTACGCTCATACATAGCCTAGGCTAGGTACGACTTAAATAAAAAACATTGTGTGTCATGTTAAGAGTGTATTTTGTGACAGGCATCGTAACGGCGGAAGCCCGCGCCGCTCGCGCCGCCGCAGCCGCGAGCGCAGCCCGCAGCGCAGCAGCCAGGCGCCCGCCGCGCAACAAGACGACATCAAAGTACCCGACCCCAAAGGTATGCTATCGATTGTCTACAGGGGGTCTAATAGCGAAACTATGCAACAATGCAGCGATTCTGCTAAAGCAATTCATTTTGGCAACCCCTCAGCCGAATCCGCTAAATTTCCGTGAAACGGTCACACGCGTGACTACTTAACAGAATTTTAGCGGATAAATTAATTGCATTGGAGATGTTGCATAGCGTCGCTATTAGTCCCCCTGAAAAATAATGTTGAGTAAATGAACTGCGAGCAGTTTGGTCGGTCATGGTACAGAATTCGTAATTTCGGAAAAAAATATATTGTGAAAACGTGATTCTTATGTACGCAGAAAACGGTAAGTCACCAGAGAAGAAAGAAGAGCCTGAAGTGAAGGAAGAGGCGAATCACAACGAGTCTGTGAATGAGACTAGCAAGGATGAAAGTAAGGAGACTGTTGAAAAGGAAGAGAAGACCGAAGATGAGGGTCGCAAGTCGCGCTCCGCATCCCCTGATAATAAGTAAGTCTTGGATCTCAAGGGGAACGGTCTAACGTGCTTTATGAGTTTTAAGAATGACGCATTTTGATGTAAAATGTTGTTGTTTTGCGACCAACACTTTAAACGTGATTTGATCGTGACCATAGTAACACTAACTGCGAGATTTATAATCTAATTCTGGTGTAATCCCAATCTGTAATATTCTATTTCTATTATTAGGGTGGCAGATGACAAAGGTGACGACAAACCCGTTGAGAAAGCACGCCGTTCATCAAGCGAAAGGCGTTCTACATCAGCTTCGTCGCGTACGTAGTCAATTTTTTACTCTTCATGTCAGATAGTATTGGTTCAATTGTTCTAACATGTGTGTTTGTTGTAGACGGCAGTGCTAAGAAAAAATCATCGCATAAGAAGCGCCAGTATCGATCTAACCGTGACTCATCTACTAGTGTTAGTCCGAGGCGGAGTTCCCGCCGGGAAAGGTAAGCAATGTTGTTTTGAAACCAAATGTTTTTCTGGTAAAGTTCTGAAGACTCGAGCATTATAACCGTGTTATTTATTTCATTTCTGAAATTGATGATCTCATCGTAATTTTCTCTGATTTGGGGTGTCACATTACCTCTTGACCATTGCAAAATACCCAATTAACAAATGCTTAGTTTGAGAATTTATGTTTGGTGTTTGTTACTCAGGAGTAAATCTCGCCGTCGCAGCAGTCGTCGTAGATCGTTGGATCGGCGCGACAGAGAAAGGGAACGCGAACGTGAACGGGAGAGAGAGCGTGAGAGGGAACGCAGAAGACGCGAGAGAGAGAGAAGGGAGAGGTAAATAGCCAATACGCTTTGTTTTACAGAACACTGATAAGTGACTAGCAATGATCGGTAGAATCAGTGTTATAAAACCGCGCCAATCTACAAGCGTTTATTGTCTAAACTATATTTTGGTATGTATGTAAAATATTTGCAACTTAATTTTGTGGTTTTATTTGTCTCATAAGTATTTATTTAGACGCAATTTGCGTATTTAATCCTTATCTAGCTTTGTTTTTGTCACGCGATATCTTATTACCCACTGCTGTTAAAAGGCATGGTTATCAAATTGTTCAGTTGATATTATCATTGAAGGTCCCGAGAACGTCGCCGATCACTTGAAAGGCGCAGACGATCGCGTACACGTTCTCGACGACGCTCAAGAGACAGGTAAATTATTTTCTGATCTGATGGTGATCTTTTACACTCACAGTGCATCACAATCATTTTTCTGTGTGGCATTAGGTCAAAGGACCTTCGGCTAGTACTAATGTGCAAGATTTAACGTAATACGCTTCATTGTCTCAGTCATGTTATGTTCGTGTGTGCTAACTAAGTCTGAAATATCATACGGCCATACTTCGGTCCCATCCATGGACTGAAATATAATAAATCCGACAAGTTGCTCTACTTTTCTGTAAAACAATTAGGAATGAACAATTCAGGCCAGTTAATGCGGGGGTAATTACGGCGCTTGTGTGAATAGCCGTTTACGATCGATCATTTCCCGATGCAACTATCTGGCTAGCCACACATTTTCATTTCATACGAAATATACACTGGTCTCATTACGCATGGAAAATCTAGTGAAGATACAGTTCTTTATAAAAAACAACTAATCTTGTAACTAATAACAGTATAGCTACAGCTATAGGCAGTAACGTCCTCGTATTAGGTTCGAACGAATGAAAAGTGTAAAATGAGCTAAAGAATAGATATTTGCACGAAGGTCTCGCGAGCGCCGCCGCTCGCCGTCCCGGTCGCGGCGCCGCTCGCGCTCGCGCCGCCGCTCCGGCCGCCGCTCGCGAGACCGCCGCTCCCGCGACCGCCGCTCCAGGGACAGGCGCTCCAGGGACCGCTCCAGGTAATTATACTCCCTCGAACCCTCCACAGTGTGCCACACTATTCCTGGCAATCGCTTATGAGGCACCAGGGGCCATCTGCGGTAGGTCCTGCTGCCAGAGCATCCATCCTAGTACTCCTGATGCCTCGTAAGGGGTAGGAATAGTGTAGCATATTTTGTACCTGCAAAGGCGGTACTATAAAAAATCTTAAGTAGTTTTGAGGGTCGTGACCGAATTGCAGTCACGGAAACCAGTATCAACGGAGACTATCCAACTTCGCAAGACATATTATTGTGCACAAGTTTGCGCAAGCATAGGTGCACACCATTCCCTCACTCTCATACCGAGCGTTGTTTAAATCCATTACCGATCTATGACTAGTTCTGGCAATGAGTGCTTATCTAAGTAGGTTACCTACTTATTCACTACCGGTGACCGTATTGCCGTTCATCATTCTCACTTCCAGTTCAAATTTGAAACAGTTTTATAGAATAAAACTGTGACCTTTTTGCAGTGACACCCTAATCGTATGTTTTTGTTCATAGGGACAGGAAGTCGAAAGACCGGACGAAGGATAGAAGATCTCGAGACCGGAAGTCTCGCGATAGGAGGTCCAGTGACATTATCAAGGAGCGACTAGAGAAGTCTGTTTCCATCCCGAGAAAAGGTTGGTGTTAAATACTTTCACTAAAGCAACCACAAATAAAATCTGATTCATATTAACGCTATAAAATATTATTACAGAAAATATTGAGAAATTGCACAAGAAGTCATCTGAGCGTATATCCTTGCCCCGTGAGCAATCCAAAGAACGTGTCGTATCTAGTTCGAGCAGGGAGTCCTCGGTAGCTAACGATAAAAAGGTTCCTAAAAATGAAGAAGATCAGGCTAAACCAGTTCCGTCATCTGACGATGAGGAGAAGGAAGATATTATTAATATTCCGACATTGCGTGAATATTCCAAGAGCCTGTCTCGCACGCCATCCCCATTTTTGAGAAAACACGAAATTGAACACAAGAAATCTGACGATAGGTCTGGTGATGATGCGTCTGGAAAGGAACAAAATGACGAGGATGCCAAATCCAGAGATGTTAAGAAAGGAAAGCGTAAAGCTCACCAATCGGAATCCGAAAGCGAGAGTAGTGAGGAGGTTTCCAAATCTAAAGCCAAGGGAAAAGTTAAGCGCAAAGATAAAGCAACTTCTAAAAGAGGAAAGAAACCTAAAAGAGAAAGTTCGTCGAGTGAGAGTGATTCCGAGGACAGCTCCTCCAGCGACTCTGAGGAGGACAGGAAAAAGAAGAGCAAAAAGACTGCCAAAAAGAAGCTGGCGAAGAAGTCTCGAAAGAAGAGAGCTCGTTCCTCAAGTTCGGAATCCAGTTCCGAAGAAGACGTTAAACATAAGAGTTCTAAATCAAAGCAAAAGAACATTCCAGAAGAGTCAGATGCTGACAAAAAGTCTAAGAAACGTAACAAAGATGTCAGCGTTGACCATTCTAGGGCAGAAAAAGGAGACGGCAAACAAGCCAAATCAAAGAAAATTGATAATTCCGATGAATCGCATGATAGTTCAGAGAGTGAGGCAAAATCTAACAAAAAGAAAACTGCAAAACGAGATTCTTCTAGTTCAGAAAAAGATGTTAGGCGCAGTAAGAAATCTGACCAGCCCAAAGAACGCGCAGTGTCACCGGACGTCGTGAAACCCAGAAAAGCAGAGGATAAGCCTGCAAAGATAAAACATTTAGAAGAAGCGAAACCAAAATCACGTGATGATACTGACAAGAAAGCCAAGAAACGCGAAAAGGAGGAGTCTTCATCTGACAGTGACCAGGTGTCGAAAAAGAAGGCTAGGAAGAAGGTTTCAGAGTCTGAATCTGAAACCGACAGTGACGAACCTAAGAAGTCGAAGAAAAATAAAAAACACAAGAAGCATTCAAAGAAGCACAAGAAACATAAAAAACATAAGAAGGCTTCTAAGAAGAAGGACGACTCCTCAGAAAGCGAAGAAGCAGAGGAGGAGGAAGAGGAAGGGAAAGTGAACAACGAAGACTTGGAGAAAAAGCTTCGTGAAAGAGCACTCAAGTCGATGAAAAAGCAAACTAGTGTATCTGGGTCCGACTAGCATACGTTACTTTCGTCCACCGCACTTATCCGGAGTGACTTTTAAGTATGCATTAGATTTTAATTTGTTTATTTTACGATATGTTACGAATTCAGAATATGAAATAGCATGTATGATCTTAAGATTACGTGTATGTCACATTGTTAGTAATAAAGATTTAAATTGTGTATCATTGTTATTTTCTTTAAATTTCCTAGGCTCTAGCTGTGCATGAGCTATAGTGCTGATTACACTCGATACTGATGTGGTAACCAATCAAGTACCGCTACCCCATTCACTTCATATTATTAGTAAATAAATAGGTATTAAAAGTAGATCAATAGGAATAAGTAACTTTTAATTGAAAATAATTACACGGCTACATTAAAATATAAGTTAATTAAAGGTCTACAACAAACTTTGGATGTACTTTGGTTACTTCACTAAAATAGATTTTATCGGATTCCATCTCATTTCCTGGAATAGCCTCGATATCCCGTTACTAAGTTAGGAGTGATGCCACTGTTGTAGATGTTACCGGCGCCGGTTCTCTTGTAATAGCCGTAGCCTAGATGATTGGAGCCTTGATAAGAAGGATTGTTATATCCGTAGTAGGAGTTGAGGCCTCCATTACCGGAATAACCGCCGTAGCCTCCATTTCCGCTGTAACCATAGGAACCTCCGCTGTATCCACCCCTACCGCCGCCGTAACCTGAACCCCCACTGTAACCTGTACCCCCACCGTATCCTGCACCCCCGGAATACCCGCTGTAACCTGCACCCCCGGAGTATCCGCCGTATCCTGCACCCCCGGAGTTCCCGCCGTAACCTGCACCCCCGGAGTAACCGCCGTATCCCGGGTACCGATTATCGTAGGTATTATATCCGTTTGAGTTGTCATAACTTCCAATGCCGCCATAATTGTATCTGTCATCTACTGTCCCATAGCCCGTAACGCCTCCGTAACTGCCTCCATAACCGCTCGGGGAACGACTCCAGCTTGAATATTGATCAGGATCTGAAAGAAATGTCAATATAGGATGCATCTATAACGAACCTAGTACACCTAACTTAACATTCTTCGCTAGAATTTAGAGTATTCTCAATATCCTAATAGGAATTTATTAATAATACTAACTTTTGCACGCGACCTTGTCCGCGCATCATTAAAAAAAGTAGCCTATGTGCTATTCTAGACTATCTATCTCTGTTCCAAATTTCATCCAGATCCGTTCAGCCGTTCTGGTGTGATTGAGTACCAAACATCCATCCATCCATCTATCCATCTAAACTTTAATATTTACAATATTAGTGGGATTGTCCAAATAGACGTATTTATACTTACATGCATTGCTAGCTGCAGTATTAAGATCTTTTACTAAATCTTGTGTGTCAGCAACTAATTTTCCTGACTGCACGGTCTCGTCAGCTGGTGCTGCAGTGGCCTGATTGATCAACATTAACATTGCGAATAACTTGAAACTCCTCAGCGCCATCTGAAACAAAATAATTATATAATAATGATTAAGCTCCATCTGCATTTAACGTTAACTACATAATAATTTAGGTAAGACGCAACTTCCGGGATAGACAAAAACGCGATACACAACATCGCACAAAATTAGCTACACTCATCAGGATCTTCGGTAGCTGTTTAGCTGCTATCAACGACAAGATTTATCGATCGGTTGATGTAAGTAACTAATAGGCTATTGATAGTAAAATCCATAAAGTATACATCAGACACGCTATCAAGAGGGCAACAAGCATTGAGAAGTTTTATTGTAGCTACTAAATGTATGCGGATGACTCGGATTAGGTCAAATTTACCAATCTTCATAATGTAGGTAGATCTTCAAATCTACCTATTTGTTACAGAAGCGTTTAACTGATGTGTAAGTTCTAATAGTTCAGGAATTAGGGCTCCACCAATCAATAATTAGTATGTTATGAATGCGTATGCCGGGTACAGTGAGCAACACAGTGACTGTTCATTCTCAATTTTTCAAATCTGTAAAGCCCGTTATTTTACAAAAGTTCGTGAACATTTCCAAATCCAATTTAGCAACATTATTTGAATATTATTTGGATCAAGAAAACTCATGGATTTGATGCAAAACAAAAGTGTTCTAGTTATTAGAAAAACTTAGCATGTTCAGCGTCTTTATGCTGCTTACCATACCTATGACCCTCAAATCTATAGTCATCATTACTACGTTATTTCTCACGTAATGAACGTTACGTGCTATGTATGGAGTGCACATCAGTCATTGTTGTAGTTCAAGAACGAATGCAATAATTTCCGTCTATACAGTCTGTAGGTTTTTAAATGGTTTTCTGTGAATAAGGTGTATGATAAAGATCGGACCGGAAACATCATTTGAATACCGCCATATAGTATCTACAATAAGCCACACATTTCCAACCAACTGCATAAGTACGCATAGGTACCTACTTGTAATGACTTCGCTCGTGGTATAAAATACCTCAAGATTCAATATCATAAGACCGGAAGATAGGTACTGTGTGTGGTGAGCTCTTTCGGCGATAATTAAGCCAATAGTAATTTAGGTTTAATGGGCATTTCGGAGTAACTACGAACTCTAGACGTCCATCGCACCTTAATTTTCCCCTTCTACATGAGTGCAATAATTAAATAAGGGGCCATCCATTAATTACGTCACACGAATTTCATGATTTTTAGACCCCTCCCCCCTTGTCACAGCTGGTCACATTTGCGAGACTCCCCCCCTCCCTGTGTGACGTCAAATATTTTTTACAATTTTCAGAATTTTTTTAAAAAAAATCGGTTACAGTTCAAATTTCGGTTTACGGTTACGTGTGACGTAATTTATGGATGGCCCCTAATACCTATGTGTCACAAAGTAGGTACCTATTTGATATAAAATGTACACAAACACTATCACACCTGTATTGCCCGAAGGGGTAGTCAGAGGTGTCATGCAGCACAACTACACTTCGCATGGTATATTGCGCACAATGTCCCTATTTAATAGGGGTTGTGCATACTCCCCATAGTGGGATTCATGCAGGCGATTTGAGACCATAGGCCCAGTATAAATTTGCGAATTTCGCACTCTTTTCAAAATAAATAGTAGGTATAGGTACTTATCAGTGAAACTTAAAAAAACAGACATCTCCTGACTAAAGAAAGGCTAACTAAATAAGCAAGTACTTACATTATATAAACACCCGATTTATTTAAAATAAACAATAACACTACTGTAAACAGTAAACCACGGACACAGGTAGTACACGTTTTGAGTGGAGATGCGCTCTGCGTGCGCATACGTGCGTACCACCTTTATAAACCGTGGGAGTTTTTGTCTTGTAATTGACAATGGTCATCGGGGAGGTAATGAGTTCGTTTGTAAGCAGCCCGTCCTTCTGTCAAGACTTTATGACGCATCCGAACACAAACGTAACGCAATCATTATCACATCGTAAATAATAGCACCTCTATTCTCCCAGGGGCTGCGTAGACTGGTACTACAATATGCGGAAGCATCGAACTAACCCTGACGGACTTGATTTGCGTTCCTGAGAATTAGAAAATGAATGGAGAATATTAATGTTATGGATGTTAGTCATAATAAAATTAAAGTGACATTACCATACAGTTCCCACCCGGTATGACGGTAAGTTCGTAATAATAATTTCAAGCAGTTGACAACTGTTTACATATTCAGCTCCTCTAGCCATGTGGATTCGTCTACAATCTTTTGACATGCATGTTGTATGTATGCATGTTTACAAAATCATTAAACTTAATAATTATGTTAACGACATTAGCTGTCGATAAGTAGATCAAGTGACTTATGACATTCCTATACATTTATGCGTACCTAACTACTATTATTATCAAAGATGCGCAATAGATGTGTCCATATGGCGCGCATGCCTCACCCGAGCACTTATATTATGACATTACGTCTATGCGTTCCGACTTTAAAACTGAGTGCTCGCGCGAGGCATACGCCTGATGAAGATGCCGCCAATGACTTGTAGAAACGCTTGACTAATCCTCTTGGCTAGAGGGGTGAAATAACTATGCTGTTTGTAGGTAAGATCCCAGTAATACCTACAGTCCTTAGCGTAGTACTTACTGGACTTATGTGAACGCTGACTGTATCTAGGATCTGTACCTACCTCTGTGTAGAGGAAATACATGAAGACCTTTGTTGGAAAATCTTTTCATAACTGACTACCTCCTTGTACCCACTACCATCGGGGTCACTTGAGGTAGGGGTTAGCGATTGACCCCTATCAAGTGACCCCTATCCACGAATAAGTACCTATTACCTGTCCTTATTTAATGTAACAGCCCTATCAAATTCAATAGGCAGGGCATCAAAGCAAATTCAACATTCGTATCGGGTAATAAAGGCATACCTATTCTGGCTCTCGGTTAAGTAATTTGAATACCATCCATACATTATACACATACATAGGTACATTATGTAGGTGAGTACTACCTGAATGTGTGTAACGTCACGACTTTTATCCCCATTCGGGGGTAGTCAGAGGCTTGAGTGGCCATACACCACCACATTGTGGAGGTATTAACCAACTCAAAGCCCACGTTTCACCAGATAGTCAGAACCCAACGTGACAGGTGGTGAACCTTGTCGCCGTGTATACAGGAACTGACTATTACCTAATCCCGAGGGATAGGTAGGTTTCCTCACGATACCTGAATGTACCTAGTATTATACTGTTTCTAGCAAAGTATACCTACCTATGTATAATTTGAATCCGTTTTTTAATATTGACTGTAGGTACGTACCTACTCTCGTGAGTGTGTCTATAACAAGTACCTTCGTACTAGCCAAATTACTCGTGATCGATAGTAACAAGCTGTTTTTATTTTAAAGTGACAATTCAATTTGTTAAGCGAGAATCACGAACGTATGGCGAGAATATCCTCACGGTTGACTGACACACCAGGAGGCCGCTGCAAGGTTGCACTCATCTTAAACACTACCTATTATAACTTACCTACGATACCTACTACATGGTGCTAATTCGTGCTATCCTACCTCCTGTTTGCGAACTCCATGGAAACACACAACACGAGTACTCGTACAGCCAGCGACGTAAGTCCTTAAACATTCTCAAGTTTTAACTTTTGAAATATTAGCAACTTATAATTAAACTTATTTAAAAAAATATTGTTCAGAAGATCAATGAATTTGATGCAAATAAAAGCGATTTGAAAAAATGAGAATGTTCAGCCATTTATGTCGTAGACTGTACCTACTCGTAGTGCTTTACTTGTGTTATCTATGTAGGTGCGTTGCCGGTGCTTTACCAATTTCCTAATTTCCGACTTAAGTGACGTCGTGGTAACCGCAACGGAAAACATTTTCTTGTGTGACTAAGTGCCAACATCACAAGTTAGGTAATGGTGGCGTAACTCCTGTTCGTACTAAAAACATTTTAAGGTCCTAATTACGTAATACTTACCTACTACTTGTACTTATAGGTCTTTATCATGAAGCTATTAGTAAGTGGAGGTGTTCTTATTAGATTTCCCTATGAAACAACGCTGGACAATTTGCGCGGGATGTGCGCGGGTGACGGGGTGTTAGATAACGCCTAATTTTCAATTATCTATCTACCGGTCAATAGCAAAACTACTCGCTTCGTTCTATGTCGATGTTACTAAGTAGCTTAACTTTTTACGCTAAATGTTACTAAGTGTAGGATGGTAAAAGAGACGTAAAAAGTGGGCTATTTGAGCCATGTGGCCCGGTTGCTTAGACCCAGTCCTCTAGTCTTTGGTCCATGGTCTTTATTTTTCAAATGTTTTAAGAATAATGTTGGTTTTACCGTCGTAAATAATGCTCTTTTTTGTTTAAAATCACACATATCCACACACCATAGAGGTAAAATTATTGTCATATTAAACAAGGCATGAAGCTATTATAATCTTGTGAGTACATCCAAATTGTCGTTTTTGTGCAATTTGAATGGACAATATAACACGCAGCCGCGTACTTACCACGTTTGAGTTCTTAGGCATCGCGACATGGTGGTCCACACAAGGCCACGCATGACTCATATGATATAACATAAGGTAATGGTCATGGCTTGGTTAATTGTTATTAAGATTGCAATTCAAATGTCGCATTGTAGGTAGTTAAGCGCCTGCATAAACAAATAGCTTTAGTCAATGATTTGCGTTTATTATTAACCTATTTTAGCAGTCTTAAATAATATTTTTACATTGCATCAGTACCTATCAGGCACTTTTTATTTATGTTTTACCACCAATTTTACAAACTTGTAAAGGCTTATGAACCTACCTATGTTATATCTCAAGCATGATCTCTAGTCCTATGTTAAATGTTATGGCTCATTTCACATCAAGAATTAAACCGCTTAGTCTGTCGTAGAACACATTTCCAACTGCTTTATGCACAATTTACACAAATCGTTTTCGGTCGCGTGGCTCGTACAAAATTCTGGATTTTATTCGATTCAGTTACCAGACTACGGTGGAAATCGTCCTGTATTAATCCCGCATAATGGCCACATACTATGCACCGAAAGTGTTACGAAATATTTATTTAAGTTAGTCCTTCAGTTAGAACGATAGTATAGTCTAAATATTTATAGATGGGGAGCCGTAGAAGGATTTTCTGCATTTACTCCGGCGCGTCAGATTAAGATAAGGGAGATACCTTACATGTTGATAAGAATCTCTAACCCGTATGAGCCCTTAATATTGGTGGGTACGATCAGGGGAACCAAAAAAATAAATATACCATCTTAAAATACTCGAACACGTCAGATTAAGCTAAGGGGGATTCATTACTAGCTAAGAAGTGTCAAAAGTGTCAATTTTGCTAATTTGATCGTCAGTCTAAGAAATGGGAGCATCTGTAAGATTCACTGAACACCCCCTCTGAAAATCTGACGCGCTCGAGTAATTTTTTTTTTTTAAAATTTTTTATGTTGGAGCATGGAAAATATCAATATCTGACACACTTGAATATTTCCATGTCATTGCTTTTTTACAGTTATAAAATTATCACGTAGACGCTTCCCCTACCGCTGAAAGTGGAAACATCTAGAACAATGAATTCTTCCTATCATCTAATCTACCGAGTCTAATATGTTTGGGCGACGCCGGAGTAAATCCACAGTTAGCATCATGGGCTCCCCCTCCATTACTTATTACATAAGTAGAGAGTAGGCAATATTCAGCTAGTACCTACCTACTTAATTCTGTCATTATGTCTAAAGCCCGCGGTGACCCATGACGAGGCATTTGAGTCACGGACACTTTGGCACCTAATGTGTGATGCGCAGATTATAACATCGTACCTATAGGCTCGAATGTAGCATATAATTTAACGACCCGCTCCTAGGCACGAGCTTCCCTCAATGCGAGAGAATTAAGGTCCTAATCCACCACGCTGGTACATCGCGGGTTGGAGCATTTCACGTGTCTTTCAAAAAATTTTTCGATTTTCTAAGACATGGAGGTTTGCTCACGATATTTTCTTTACCACGAGCAAGTGATACGAGTAGTCATATTAAAGTTATAATTGCCGGAAGACGCGTGCTTAACTAATCGGCGACCACTGCTTATTATTTAACTATTCTGTGGCATAGTGGTTGACAGAAAAATCTAGCAGTACCTAGCAGTAGGTATAGTTGGATATTTTTCATAAGATTCAGGCAGGCATTACCTAGCTGCCAAGATACCTAGATCTATTTTTGGTTACCTACTTCTGTGTACTGTGTGTAGTCTCCGAAGCCAGTAAGAATTTCCAGCCAGTTGTAATAGCTACCTAGTAGCTGTGACTAATGAAGATTTACCTATGTTTTCAATTTATATTTATCTCAAATATTTATTTAAGTTTCCTAGTTATGTTTGATATCCTGGTTTGCTTTTTGATTTCCTTTCTTTAATAAGAACAAATAGTCTAGTACCTATACCTAATAAGCGAAATGTTACTTGATTGTTATTTTTGTAGCGATTATTAGACATAACCAAAGTCATAAGTCACTGTATATTATGTTGGAAACTATTTACCTGCTTTAATATTACCTGGAGATTTTTTTTAACGTAGGCGGGTAAGATAAAAATACTTGGATAAGTACTTAAGTAATTTCATTCAATATAAATTTTATTGCTTCTCTTTACATTTTCAGAAACGATAGACATATCGTTAATAAAATCGATTAACAACAATGGCAACATCGAAATGACAATTTTGTTTGTAAATATTACATACAGAAGCATTTTACTACTGGTAAGAAGATATATACATAGTTATACATAAATAATCTTAAATAATATCCTATGACGTACATATTTTTGAAAAATAAATATTAATGTTTTACGCCATCTTCAGAATTCTGAGATCGTCCAAGAATGTTTATCATCGGACAGTCTCAAAATTATTCAACACCCAATGGTAGGTAATCTACCAACCAACGTTCATTTGTCTACTCATACTACTTAATTAATTTACGCTCTTCTTCTTATCCTTTTCGTTCGTGTCGTCGAGTATTCTGGGATGCGCTGCGATCTTGCGTATTCCCTTCTTCATAGGCTTGATTTGATTACGCAGAAGATCGTCTAATTCCGTGAGGGATTTAATCTCTTTCAGATCCTTCAACCCGCTACGTCCTGCATTGAATCTGCCAAGGAAGCTATATATGTCCCTATTGGCTTGACATTGAGCGCAATTGTACTGAACTGGTACCGCATTAGGGAAGTTTTGTTGAGCACTGTCCATGCTGGTACCATTTCCTGGACAGTATGGTACGAACACTACAGGGACGTATCCAATAATACCGTAGGGCGCGTAGATTTGTTGTTGGTTGCTTGGCGGCGGCGCTTGTACGGCTTGTCCCTGGGTGGTTGAATCATTTTGTCCAGGTTTCAGTAAATAGCACGGGCATGAGGCTGGGCTGGGTACGATTGGCAGCGGATACGGTATGACGTAGATGGGGAAAGGCGGCATTTGCCCTGATGGCACGGTCGCGGGAGGTTGTACACCGGTGCCGGTTGGCGCTCCTTCTGAATCTGAAAATAAAGAAATAAATATTAATCGAAAATACCTACGCAGCTGTTAACGAGTTGGAGGGATTTTACGTTGTTTTAGAAGATAAATAAAGTCACGTCTATAGCTTAGTCTGGAGATTGATATAAGTAGAGCTATATTATAGAACTAGAACTACAAGTTTCAACAACGAGTTTTAATAGCATGGAGTAGTCTACTAACCAGGGTATTGTCCTGGATATCCTGGCTGACCGGGTTGTCCTGGGTATCCTGGCTGGCCGGGCTGTCCTGGCCCTCCAGGTTGACCGGGTTGTCCGGGTTGTCCTGGATATCCTGGTTGTCCTGGTTGACCTAAAATATAAGAAGGAATTTGAAATGAAATGGAACCATTGATTCGACACAGACATAGGAAGACTACAGAACAAAGAATGAAGACTGTAACGTGATACAATTTAACCTGCAAATTTATAGAGATTTTTAGCCAGTTTCTTATGGTTATACCAAGCATTATAAGAACAAAACTAATTTGCAATGCCAGTGTAAGTCCATCATAACTTTTTATAAAATTTGGTGGTTAAGACTATCAAGGGTTTTTCAATACAATAAAGGCTTTAAAAACATTAATTTAAGTAGTCTAACGACGTAAGACATGGTGGATATTTAGCATGTAGTTATACCCTTTTAATTATGATAATAATTACCTGGCTGCCCTGGGTATCCTGGTTGTCCAGGTTGTCCCGGCTGTCCAGGATGGCCTGGGTATCCGGGTTGGCCTGGTTGTCCGGGTTGGCCTGGTTGTCCGGGCTCTCCTGGCTGGCCTGGGTATCCAGGTTGACCGGGTTGAGCTGGTCCTCCTGGCTGTCCTGGGTATCCTGGTTGACCGGGTTGAGCTGGTCCGCCTGGCTGTCCTGGGTATCCTGGTTTGCCTGGTTGTCCTGGTTGTCCTGGCTGGCCTGGGTATCCTGGTTGACCGGGTTGAGTTGGTCCGCCTGGCTGTCCTGGGTATCCTGGTTGGCCTGGTTGGCCTGGTTGGCCTGGTTTGCCTGGTTGTCCTGGTTGTCCGGGCTGGCCTGGGTATCCTGGTTGACCGGGTTGAGCTGGTCCGCCTGGCTGTCCTGGGTATCCTGGTTGGCCTGGTTGTCCGGGTTGTCCTGGCTGGCCTGGGTATCCTGGTTGGCCTGGTTGTCCTGGTTTGCCTGGTTGTCCGGGTTGTCCTGGTTCTCCGGGCTGGCCTGGGTATATTGGTTGACCGGGTTGAGTTGGTCCGCCTGGCTGTCCTGGGTATCCTGGTTGGCCTGGTTTGCCTGGTTGTCCTGGTTGTCCGGGCTGGCCTGGGTATCCTGGTTGACCGGGTTGAGCTGGTCCGCCTGGCTGTCCTGGGTATCCTGGTTGGCCTGGTTGCCCGGGTTGTCCTGGCTGGCCTGGGTATCCTGGTTGGCCTGGTTGTCCTGGTTTGCCTGGTTGTCCGGGTTGTCCTGGTTCTCCGGGCTGGCCTGGGTATCCTGGTTGACCGGGTTGGGCGGGTCCGCCTGGCTGTCCTGGGTATCCTGGTTGGCCTGGTTTGCCTGGTTGTCCGGGATGTCCTTGCTGGCCTGGGTATCCTGGTTGGCCTGGTTGTCCTGGTTTGCCAGGTTGTCCTGGTTGTCCGGGCTGGCCTGGGTATCCTGGTTGACCGGGTTGTGCTGGTCCGCCTGGCTGTCCTGGGTATCCTGGTTGGCCTGGTTGTCCTGGTTTGCCAGGTTGTCCGGGTTGTCCTGGTTGTCCGGGCTGGCCTGGGTATCCTGGTTGACCGGGTTGTGCTGGTCCGCCTGGCTGTCCTGGGTATCCTGGTTGGCCTGGTTGTCCTGGTTTGCCAGGTTGTCCGGGTTGTCCTGGTTGTCCAGGTTGAGATGGTCCGCCTGGCTGTCCTGGGTATCCTGGTTGGCCTGGTTGGCCTGGTTTGCCTGGTTGTCCTGGTTGTCCGGGCTGGCCTGGGTATCCTGGTTGACCGGGTTGAGCTGGTCCGCCTGGCTGTCCTGGGTATCCTGGTTGGCCTGGTTGTCCGGGTTGTCCTGGCTGGCCTGGGTATCCTGGTTGGCCTGGTTGTCCTGGTTTGCCTGGTTGTCCGGGTTGTCCTGGTTCTCCGGGCTGGCCTGGGTATCCTGGTTGACCGGGTTGGGCTGGTCCGCCTGGCTGTCCTGGGTATCCTGGTTGGCCTGGTTTGCCTGGTTGTCCGGGTTGTCCTGGCTGGCCTGGGTATCCTGGTTGGCCTGGTTGTCCTGGTTTGCCTGGTTGTCCGGGTTGTCCTGGTTCTCCGGGCTGGCCTGGGTATCCTGGATGACCGGGTTGGGCTGGTCCGCCTGGCTGACCTGGGTATCCTGGTTGGCCTGGTTTGCCTGGTTGTCCGGGATGTCCTGGCTGGCCTGGGTATCCTGGTTGGCCTGGTTGTCCTGGTTTGCCAGGTTGTCCGGGTTGTCCTGGTTGTCCGGGCTGGCCTGGGTATCCTGGTTGACCGGGTTGTGCTGGTCCGCCTGGCTGTCCTGGGAATCCTGGTTGGCCTGGTTGTCCAGGTTTTCCAGGTTGTCCGGGTTGTCCTGGTTGTCCGGGCTGGCCTGGGTATCCTGGTTGGCCTGGTTGTCCGGGTTCTCCTGGCTGGCCTGGGTATCCTGGTTGACTGGGTTGAGCTGGTCCGCCTGGTTGTCCTGGTTGTCCGGGCTGGCCTGGGTATCCTGGTTGGCCTGGTTGTCCTGGTTGTCCTGGCTGGCCTGGGTATCCTGGTTGACCGGGTTGTCCTGGTTGTCCTGGCTGGCCTGGGTATCCTGGTTGACCGGGTTGAGCTGGTCCTCCTGGCTGTCCTGGGTATCCTGGTTGGCCTGGTTTGCCTGGTTGTCCGGGTTGTCCTGGCTGGCCTGGGTATCCTGGCTGACCAGGTTGCGCAGGCCCGCCTGGCTGTCCTGGGTATCCTGGTTGGCCTGGTTTTCCTGGCTGTCCTGGCTGGCCTGGGTATCCTGGTTGTCCGGGTTGTGCTGGTCCGCCTGGCTGTCCTGGGTATCCTGGTTGGCCTGGTTTGCCTGGTTGTCCGGGTTGTCCTGGTTGTCCTGGGCTACCAGGTTGTCCGGGCTGTCCTGGGTATCCTGGTTGACCGGGTTGTGCTGGTCCACCGGGTTGTGCTGGTCCACCTGGCTGTCCTGGGTGTCCTGGTTGGCCTGGTTGTCCTGGTTTGCCAGGTTGTCCTGGTTGTCCAGGCTGGCCTGGGTATCCTGGTTGACCGGGTTGTGCTGGTCCACCTGGCTGTCCTGGGTATCCTGGTTGCCCTGGTTTGCCAGGTTGTCCAGGTTGTCCTGGTTGTCCAGGCTGGCCTGGGTATCCTGGTTGACCGGGTTGTGCTGGTCCGCCTGGCTGTCCTGGGTATCCTGGTTGTCCTGGTTTGCCAGGTTGTCCGGGTTGTCCGGGCTGGCCTGGGTATCCTGGTTGACCGGGTTGAGCCGGTCCGCCTGGCTGTCCTGGGTATCCTGGTTGTCCTGGTTGTTCTGGCTGACCAGGTTGTCCCGGGCCACCTGGTTGTCCTGGTTGGCCGGGTTCACCTTAAAAAGAGGAAAAGAAAATTTATTCAATCGGCTCCATCAATTTATCATATTATAGGTAGTTACATATTACATGTAGGTTATTTTGGGATAAAGAACTTTGTGTGTAATAATCGTAAGATTGGCTAAACCGGAAATAGTAGGTATTTGTTGAAGGCAAAAATACGCATTAAATTAAATAGGTATAATGTGAAGGATTATGTTGGATAATATTGAAGAAAAAATAAATAAAATAGCAATACAAACCTTCACCGTAGACAGATTTCTTAAAAATCCAAGCCCGCGTTGTTGATTATAAAAAATAAATAAAATGTTATATCTATACTCACTGGTAGCAACAATGCTTTGTAGTGCTGTCGTAGTAGAATAATAAATAGACCATTATAATACTTACTATTACTGTAGAATATAACATAATAATTATGAAAATAAGAATACATTAAAATTAAAATAAGTATACATTATTATAATATTTTTTTACAGCTGATTTAGATAAATATAGAAATATGATAAGGTTATTGAGTAATGTAAAAATTATGATTAGTGAAAATATTTAGCAACCTAACTCAAAACCTAACGGATAGTAGTGGTTAGTTATAAACCACCACTGTAGAAATATAGTGCAGATGCTAAAGGGCAAGATAGTAATCAAACAATCCAATAAGTGCCCTTTTCACTTTTATGTGCGGAAGTCCTCATAGTAGCTAGTTTGTAGGGTTCCGTACCCAAAGGGTGCCAACGGGACCCTATTACTAAGCCTACGCTGTCCGTCTGTCAGCGAGCTGTATCACACGAACCGTAATAGGTAGAGAGTTGAAATATTCACAGAATGTGTTGCCGCTACAACAACAAAAGCAAAACAAAAAATAAAGAAATTTGAAAAATATGGTCCTATACAAGAAACTTGATATTTTAGAAGTTTTTATTCTATGGTGGTACGGAACCCTTTATGTGCGAGTCCGACACGCACTTGGCTGGTTTTATTTTTGATAAATTCCACCACATATAAATAAAATTTTAAGTATTTATTTGAAGGGGTGGGAGGGCTCATTGTAATTACCTGGGTGTCCTGGGTATCCTGGCTGCCCAGGCTGTCCTGGGTAACCTGGTGTGCCAGGTTGACCTGGTTGACCCGGTTGTCCTGGGTAACCTGGTTGACCTGGTGTTCCTGGCTGCCCTGGTTGTCCTGGGTAACCTGGCTGTCCTGGGTGTCCGGGTTGTCCTGGAGTAGAAGGTTGTCCCGGGTATCCTGGTTGGCCTGGCTGACCTGGGTATCCTGGCTGTCCTGGTTGTCCCGGGCCACCGGGTTGTCCAGGTTGTCCTGGCTTGCCGGGTTGTCCTGGGTAACCTGGTTGGCCTGGTTGACCTGGAGTTCCTGGCTGTCCTGGGTGTCCGGGTTGTCCTGGAGTAGCTGGTTGTCCTGGGTATCCTGGTTGGCCTGGCTGACCTGGGTATCCTGGCTGTCCTGGTTGTCCCGGGCCACCGGGTTGTCCAGGTTGTCCTGGCTTGCCGGGTTGTCCTGGGTAACCTGGTTGGCCTGGTTGACCTGGAGTTCCTGGCTGCCCTGGTTGTCCTGGTTGTCCCGGGTAACCTGGCTGTCCTGGGTGTCCGGGTTGTCCTGGAGTAGCAGGTTGTCCTGGGTATCCTGGCTGGCCTGGCTGACCTGGGTATCCTGGCTGTCCTGGTTGTCCCGGGCCACCGGGTTGTCCAGGTTGTCCTGGCTTGCCGGGTTCTCCTGGATATCCCGGTTGACCTGATGTTCCTGGCTGCCCTGGTTGTCCGGGTTGTCCTGGGTAACCTGGCTGTCCTGGGTGTCCGGGTTGTCCTGGTGTAGCAGGTTGTCCTGGGTATCCTGGTTGGCCTGGCTTGCCGGGTTCTCCTGGCTGTTCTGGCTTGCCTGGTTGTCCTGGGCCACCAGGCTGACCTGGTTGTCCTGGGTAACCTGGTTGTCCTGGTTGTGCTGGGTATCCTGGTTGCCCTGGTTTACCGGGTTGTCCTGGATATCCAGGTTGGCCTGGTAGACCTGGTGTTCCTGGCTGCCCTGGTTGTCCTGGTTGTCCCGGGTAACCTATCTGTCCTGGGTGTCCGGGTTGTCCTGGCGTAGCAGGTTGTCCTGGATATCCTGGTTGGCCTGGTTCACCTGGTGTTCCTGGCTTCCCTGGTTGTCCGGGTTGTCCTGGGTAACCTGGCTGACCTGGGTGTCCGGGTTGTCCTGGTGTAGCAGGTTGTCCTGGATATCCTGGTTGGCCTGGCTGACCTGGTGTTCCTGGCTGCCCTGGTTGTCCTGGATGTCCCGGGTAACCTGGCTGTCCTGGATGTCCGGGTTGTCCTGGTGTAGCAGGTTGTCCTGGATGTCCTGGTTGGCCTGGTTGACCTGGTGTTCCTGGCTGTCCTGGATATCCTGGTTGGCCTGGTTGACCTGGGTATCCTGGTTGTCCTGGCTCACCTGGGTATCCTGGCTGACCTGGATGGCCTGTTACGCCTGGCTGACCTGGAGTTCCTGGCAGACCTGGTTGTCCGGGTTGTCCTGGATAACCTGGTTGGCCTGGCTGACCTGGAGTTCCTGGCTGTCCTGGTTGTCCAGGTTGTCCTGGGTATCCGGGTTGTCCTGGTTTAGCAGGCTGTCCTGGTTGTCCAGGGTATCCTGGTTGTCCTGGCTGACCTGGGTATCCTGGCTGTCCTGGTTGACCTGGCCCGCCGGGTTTACCTGGAGTTCCTGGTTTTCCCGGTTGTCCAGGGTATCCTGGTTGTCCTGGCTGACCTGGGTATCCTGGCTGTCCTGGTTGTCCTGGTTGACCTTAAACATTTATTTCACATTTAGAACGTCATGTATCTAAAGTTATTAATCAGTTCTCAATCCGTTTTTAGTGCATGCAGTTATATGTAGAAAAAATTCTAAGAGAAGATAGGGTATTGTTCCATACCTGGTTTTACTAAAGAACCTCCTTCAGGGCCAGTTTGTCCTGGATATAGACCTCCAGTTGATGGAGGACCGCCAGGGCCTCCGGGGCCACCTGTTGAATAAATATCTAATTAGATACAGCTGTTCTGCAAGTAGGTACGCATTAAGGCCAGTTGGTGTAATCGGCATCATAGTAGAGTCGGATCTTATCGTTGTGTTTGTAACACAACTTAAGTTTGAAGAGCTTTTTATTTACTTATTATTTTAGACGTCTCAAAGCTCATTATTTCCGAAATCTCGGTTAAAAGAGTTATTTTTAAGAGAAGTGTGATAGACACACGCCTAAACAGGGTGTTTCAATAGTCTGAAAATTAATATACGGTAGCCGATATTATGTAGATGTCTAGTGAAGACATACTATAAAATTATAAGTAACTATCTATTATATTTCCTGCTTGTCAGACCTCTTAACTTTTGTCAGTATTTTCGTGTTGCGGCCTTAAGACACATCCAATGGCTTAGAAAACAGCGTAAACTGCATGAGGAGTAGCAGCCACCAATATTTAAGAACAAGTTTAAAAACATTTAACTTGAGATAAGTATTATAATACTTGAAAAAATAATCGTACTTTTGAAACAGCATAAAAAAGCAAATTATATTTTAAATTTTGATTACAAAAGCCATGGTTACCTGGTCCGCCTGGTCCGCCTGGACCACCGGGGCTGCCAGGTGAGCCAGGTGAGCCGGGAGTTCCGGACGTGCCTGGGTAGTAGCCGCCATCTGAAGGACCACTTGGGCCACCTGGTCCGCCGGGACCTCCTTCAAAAGAGTGAGTAAGTATTTGATTAAACACTACCTTTTTATTATAATGTCAGCTAGACAAGCGTAAAGTATTAAAATAGTCAGATATTTTTCCAGAGGATTTATTTTATTCTAACATATGAAAACGACTCAGATGGTTACAACTTTATGTTTAATTACCATTTTAAAGATTATAATTAAGTTACCTGGTCCACCTGGTGTTCCGGGTGTGCCGGGAGTGCCAGGAGCGCCTGGTTGCCCTGGATAGTAACCACCGTCAGAGGGACCAGAGGGGCCGCCGGGGCCGCCTAGAGAAAAATAAAAGATATTTAATATACTATATTGTGGCGTAAAAATCAACCTGATCATAAATCAAATCAATTTTACAAGCTCTAAGAAGCAAAAATTGAAATCGTTTAATGGACTTCTAAAACGAAATTAAGATTTTTAAAATAGGCGCCTAAAATCAAGGAACGGTTGGAATGGAAAACCAGCGCTGGATGTTTTCAACAGCATTATGCTTTATTTAGACCGTTTTATGACGGGAAGATGGGTCAGGTTGATCGGCAACCGTTTTTTATTGAGCAATCTTGATATAGTTGAAATACTAACCTGGTTGGCCTGGACCGGATGGACCGCCCGGACCACCCGGACCACCGGGTCCGCCTGGTCCACCGGGTGTTCCGGGAGTGCCTGGAGTGCCTGGAGAGCCGGGTTTGCCTGGTTGGCCTGGATAATAGCTACCACCGGAAGGACCGCTCGGACCGCTCGGACCACCTGGTCCACCGGGTCCGCCTGGACCACCGGGTGTGCCGGGAGTGCCTGGAGTGCCTGGGGAGCCGGGTTGGCCAGGGTAGTAGCCGCTGCCGGACGGACCATTCGGGCCATTGGAGCCACCTGGTCCACCTGGTCCACCGGGTCCGCCTGGACCACCGGGTGTACCGGGAGTGCCTGGAGTGCCCGGAGAGCCGGGTTTGCCTGGTTGGCCTGGGTAGTAGCCGCTGCCGGACGGACCATACGGACCATTGGGGCCACCTGGACCACCTGGACCGCCTGGACCACCAGGACCGCCTGGACCTCCTAAAAAGTATAGATAGATTGGTATGAATTAATTATTTCTTCAATATTTCAGTCATCATTATGTATCTTATATTATCGTTGTGATAAATTACAGGATTAGAATAGGATAGGAATAAATAAAATAGAATATTTATATTACTTACGAATACGGTGTGACAAAACTGAGGATTCCAGGACGTATTGCGAAATAAATATGTTTTCTAAGTTTACCTGGTCCGCCTGGAGTGCCGGGTGTTCCCGGAGTACCCGGGGTTCCAGGATAGTAGCCGTCTGTTGGACCATATGATCCTTCTGGACCACTAGGACCTCCTAAAGCCACATGTAGGGTTAAACACAAAAGCTTGTAAGCAACAAACTGCTGTACGCCACATGTAAAGCAATTAATTGATTGCCAATAGATGTGTCCATATGGCGCGCATGCCTCACCCGAGCACTCATATTATGACATTACGTCTATGCGTTCCGACGTCAAAAGTGAGTGCTCGCGCGAGGCATGCGCCTCATGAAGACGCCGCCAATGGTCAATGGTATTGATAGACATTCATTTAAAGTATTGTATTTGCCAAATTTTTTATGTAAGTAGGCATCAGTAAATACATTGAATTATTTATGTTCTGCCTGACTGATATATTTACTTATATGTATTTGTTGTGACTATAAGTAAGTAATAGGAACTAGTACAAATGGATAAATCAATAAGAATAACGTCATAAAATTTCGGGCAAAGACGTCAAACGTATGGGCTGTGAAAATTATGAATTCGACGAAAATATTTGTAAAAAAAATATCATTGCTATCGTAGATTCATGATTAGTTTTGTCAGAGCGTTCTTGCGGAGACCAGAAATCAATCATTAATCTAAGATTGCAACTATTTTCACAAAAAAACGTACTAGATTAAGCATTTTTCACAACTCAAAGTATGGTTGATTGTTTCGTTAGATGTTTCAAGGTTAGTAAAACAAAATATCGCACCTGGTCCAGTTGGTTGACCAGGATAATAACCGCCTGAATCTGCAAAAGGTTAGACACAAACGATGTTTTAGCACATGAGATGTGTTTGCATCTGTTAAACGTGTACAAAGTTAGTTATGGAAGACTAGAAATGAATTGAATTATGAAATTTGTTTCGGATTCGGATGTGGAGAGTTAAAATTATGAAATCGTAATGTATATTATTAGTATAGTACCTGGGTATCCAGGGTAGTACCCTCCAGAGCCTCCTGAAATGGGTTAGATATAACACAAGTTAGTATGGAAATGGTTTTTCCAATGCAGTCAAGACTTTTAGTATCTTTGATTGTACGTTAATGAAATTTAAAATGTTGAAAGTTTTAATAACTTGACTTGAATTGTATGAAATTAATGAATGAACATGTCCTACCTGGTCCACTAGGGTATGTAGGGTAGCCGGGATAGTAGCCCCCTGTGCCTAGAAAAGGTGAGATATAATGGTAGGTGTTAGTTAACCAATGATTGAATTGATCCAAATTTATGAGCACATTGAAAGCGTAGCACATCGGTTAAAAAACAGAGCAGTTTTGTACAATTTTGCTTCATTTTTTTTTCAAAATCATGCTAGTATACTAAGCATACACGATGACACTAAACACTAAAACATTCAGTGTAATGCCGGAAACCCACCGCGGCGCACGAAGAGGCCACGCACACGCTACGCACGTGGGTCAAGCTTCGCTTTGCACGAAAATTTATGTCACCGTGTCCACCGCAGCGGAGAGGCTACGCAAAAAATTACGTCATCCATTGTATACATTTTCTTGCAAAACGTAGCCGTGGCCGTGTGCGTGGCCTCTCCGTGCACCGCGGTGGGTTTCCGGCTTAAACATCGAGTAACTACGCATATCCACCGCTGACACCTTGTTACATTTTTATTGACGTTGTCGATACACTCAGTGTCTAGTGTCGTCGTGTAGGTATCCTTTAACATTAGTTTTACGCAATTCAATACCTGGTCCGGTGGGTTGTCCGGGGTAGTATCCGTCTGTTCCCGTAGTGCCTGGGTATCCGGGTGTGCCGGGAGTGCCTGGGGATCCGGGTGAACCCGGGGATCCAGGTGTGCCTGATGTACCTGGGGTTCCTGGTGTTCCGGGAGTACCGCCAGAGCCGGTGCCACCCGGGTAGTAACTACCGCCCGAAGGACCGCCGGGACCATTCGGGCCGCCTGGACCGCCTGGGCCGCCTGGACCTCCTATCATGATATAAAATATATCATGAATTTACTCTTTTATGTTAAGTAAGTAGGTACTTATATTACATATTTTGGCACCTTCTTCTTTTCATTACATATATCTCTAAGTAATTTATTTTTTATAAGATAGTTTTTTTACGTAAGTAATACATCCCCTCGCATTGAATGAAGGCCTGTGCTCAGGAGTGAGACGTTAAAAGAGCTAATATTATTATTATTAAGTAATACGTGAGTAGGTATATAATAGAGTATTATTAGCAATTTCTACTAATCATTACGGTCACGGTACCTGGTCCGCCTGGCGAGCCGGGAGTGCCGGGAGTGCCGGGAGTGCCGGGTGAGCCGGGTGTGCCTGCTGTACCTGGGTAATAACCTGGAACCAGATATAAGTAAGTACAATAAGTGGCGCAGAAAAAATATCATACGACAAAAGGTTATTTTAAGTATTTGCAAATAAATATCTTTGCTTCTTTTTTTCGAAAGCTCGTGAAAGTGAATTAGTAAAAAGATTTGACGTACCTGGTCCACCTGGACCGCCAGGGCCGTAAGGTCCGTTGGGTCCTGTGAAATTAAATTAGCAACGTGTTGTAGTTCGATAAAAAATACAATTTTCCCCTATCACTCGGTTACAACTGTTTCAATCAATCAATGCGACTATGCGAGCGAGCGATGTGCTTGCACCGATTGCGATAAATTGAAATGTATTTATATGTTCAACGCATCTGTTCAGAACTGTTGACGCCTGTGAGTTCTGCTCTATGATGACGTGATCGAGGCGAAGTTGCTCATTCCTTATAATTATAAAAAGTAATAAAGCGACTTTGTTCATTGGGCTTATATTATCAGCTAAGTGAACCGAGTGGCTTTTTTCCAACGTACCTTGTCCACCAGGGTACACGGGTTTAATGTTGCTAGTCTCACTGCTGCTGTCGATAGGGCGCGGGGGCTTCGGAGTCGGCTTCGGCAGAGGTTTGGCTGGGATACCTCCGGGGGTGCGGCCACAACCCTTGGGGAAGAACAGTCTTTCCCACGGGATAGTCTGACCTGGTTGCTTGTTTGCGGCTTGACCGTCAGTTCTGTTAGGAAATGGGGGTTTGTACTATAATATATTCAACTAGTAGGTACTAACGACTTTATGTTTGGATATCGATAATTATGTAGGATTGGTCAGATAAATAAGGCTGCCGGATTATATTACTTGAGTGTATCTTATACAGTTGTGAATACTAATGCATTGTGAACTGTGACCTGACCACGGAAATATTATTATCAAAAATACCTACTACAATGTCAACCAGGATGTCACAGAAAATATGCATTGTTAAATACTTTTGCCATGACATCAGGTTTTAATCATAGATTCATAAATACGTGGAATGCTATTGACTTTTGTTGTGTTGCAGTCAGTACATTACTATTTAAATACCAAGTTGATATTCTACAATCTTTATTACAGAAGCGTTTTAAACCTTGAGTCATAAATCTTTATTCCAGTTTAGTTCATGATTAAAGAAATTCTTGTTGAATGGTGCGCTTCTATATTTACTTAATCTATTGTCGATTTTATAGCAATGAACCTATTTAATAATCATTAAACTAGATAGCTGTGGGAAGTGTTGTGCAATATTTGATTGTGAAATTATCGTTTACGGATCACGATAGAAAACATTTGCATTTCCTTCGCAGGCAAAAAGCCAAGACACAAGACCAGTTTGAGGCGCAGTGTGAAATTTTACGTAAAATAACTGATTACTAGTTTACGTAAGAACGTTCACGTTGTAAGGAGACCTGGGGGTTACTCCGAAATACGTCGCTGACGGATCGTCCGAAGTACGGATTCGATTTACGATCAAAACAATGTCAAATCGTAGAGAAAAACGAAAGAAGAAATGTCAAATCACGACAATCCGTCAGCCGAAACGTTAGGTTCGTATTTCGGAGTAGGCCAGCTGATAGCTGTAATAGGTAGGGAAATATATATTCAATTTTCCATACAAAACTTACTCAGGACAATACTTGAAGGGTGCGTAAAGGTACATAAACCATACATATCGTGAGAATCAACTTACGCTTCATCATATTCATATTTGTCGTCGGGGAAGACTTCAACAGGCTTCTCTGGCTCCACCACCCTGTAGCCGTGGCTGTCGGCGACGTAGTGGGTCGCCCTGAGGAAGCCGTCGGGGTCGACGTAGCCGTAACAACCGTACGTCACTCCATCGGGGCCGCGGTTCTCGTGGTGGAACTGACCGTTCGGACCGACGTCGTAACCGAAACCGTATGCACCTGAAGATAAAAAAAAAAATATTTAAGCTTGCCCCGTGGTTTCGCCCGCGTGGTAATTGATGTATAAGATTACACTATCTACGTTTAGAATTTCATTAAAATCGGCTTACTAGCTTTGGAGATACGTGGTAACAAACACACACACAAACTTTCGCATTTATAATATTAGTGGGATTAGTGAAAGAATTATATGGTGTTCTACATTGTGAACTACCTAATCCCCACTCTAGGATTCCCTGTGTCGTGGATATTCTTAATGGTTTTTTATGGAATGTGGTTCTGAGTATTTTTGGTCGGTTGAAATTCGTCTGGAAAACCTGCTTGAGTCTCATGTAATATGCGAAATTAGCATAGAAATTTACACTCTACCTTCGAGGACTGGTTTTATAAATACGCATCATTTGGATAATATACTAATCTGTAAATCTCTTCTTATTAAATAACGTTATAATTGGGCCTGTGTTAAAATAACGTTAAACTAATTTAAAATGGATTATTAATTATATAAATCAATAAACGACTTAAAACTAACTGGTTGCCTCAATAGACACTGGTTTTGAAGGTTTAAAAAATATATTATCATATTATAATGTATTATGCGAATGTTATTTCTATTTCAAGGTAAAACATGATGTAGACATAGAATCGTCATCAGACGCACTGTAATTTATGTCTAATCTCATTGAAGAATTTATATTTAATGGTAAAATTATACTAAACTGGCGAGATTATTTTGTTGAATCAGTTTTGTGCCGGGTAGTCCCGAGGTACAGACAAAGTGAACTAAGCAAAAATTTAACCATCGAAGATCGCATCCGGTACTGCGATAGCGACAGGCGACAACAGAGATTTGTCGTTGTGTTTCCTCTTGTACTGACCCTATCTTCTTTGCCACTTGTCGTTATCTTACACCGACATTACAAATCACTTTTGTTCCTAGAGATAATTTGTAAACCGGCTAAAATCTCTATAAATTTGGCGGTTAGAATTTTTCGCTACGCTTCTCTGGTTGAAGCCATGGTTGAGACAGCGAACATTCAAAACCTACTATCTATAATAGCTTAAGACCAAAACCCCCGAAAAATTCTTGGTCACTCTACTATACTTGATACCTGTTTAATCTGGTTCCCCTGATCTGTAACAGTACCCCAGCATTACAAAAGCTCTTCTACATTTATATGACAATTTTACAAGCAATTTCGTGAGGAATTATTGCAATGGCAACTGTTACCTAACAACAATAACATGTTAAGCACCTTTCCATGCTGCGGAATACGAGCGATGAGCGTAATATTTCGTGATTTATCTCCTTTGCCTTATACGTTTAAAACGAGACTTATTTTAATTGGTGTTGTAATATTTATTTCGGGAGGATTTTGATAACTTTCCTTTCTATTGTATGTAAATGTATGTATCCGTTCCAATTATAAATAAATAAATAAATAGTACCTATCTTTGTATCCATAAACTATTGTACGGTCGTAAGGCACTTCCTTAATACAATTTTATTAGTTGGTAAAGGTAGCATCCATTGTAGAATATTAGTTTTATTTGTGGCAACCAAATAGCAATCAAGGTTACCCATCTGGGACTATGAATTCAATTAAAATCGGCCGGAGATAAGTTATATCTTATATCCCTATCTACGAGCAAGAACATACATAGGAATATCGTGTGAATACCTAAGTTTAGTTTTGTAGGTTGGTACATTTTATTATTATGCATTGATTATACGGGAAAACAAACTAATCATATTTTCCATTCTCTTAATCTATACTTTGTGATTCTATTAATAAAACCTTGGATATTAATTCGAATGACATCATTTCCATCGACGATGGCCTCTTATTTTTAAAGCTCCGTAACTTGAGATGTTTTATTTGTGAATAGGCAAGTTATTTGGCAACTACTCACGACCGTGTAAGTAGGTAACCTGAGGTTGTTTGCACTTTGCGAAGAACGTTGATTTTAATCCGGGGAATAAACTCATATTGAAATAAGACTGTGTGATTTACAAACTGTCGTAATGTCCATATATTATGTTGTTCTAATAAATACTAGGTATCAGTTTATTTTAACAGATTTAATACGCAGTATTAGAAAAGTACGCTGATTTTCAGATTTATAATACCTAAGTTAACTATAGTTTAGTTAAACTTTCACTACATCCTCCAACGCAATAAGAAGCTCATAATTTTAATTGTCATCTGTACAATGTGTAGTTTTGTTTTCACTTATAGGTATTTAAATAGATAATTGTTTATTGCAAATAAATATTCAAGCAGGCATTATATTATAGCTTTATTATTTTAAGCCGCAATTCGTTCAAATTTAAGATCAAAGGCAAGTTAAATATCTTACCAATTTATAATCTGGAAAACTTTGTTTTCCATTTATGCGAGTAAACAATTATCTTTTATGCTTATAACCGAAAAGCTTCTTAAACATATTTATCAATATTCAGAGTGCTTATTAAGATAATAAGATGTAGGTAAGTTTGTATGAAAACAGAATTACACCAGAATGACCAGCGGATGAATGTGCCTCTCAGCATGAACTCGAGGAATTACCTACTTATCTAATCATGATCTATTGTCCAAAATAGGTTCCATTGAACCCATGATTCAGTTCGGATCGAAAGTTGGTACTTACTTGTATCATAGTTGGTCTCATAATACTGTTTCTTCTCTTCGTCTTCTATGTCGACGACCACCTCGTTGTCGCCCTGGCCCTGGTAGGGGCCATACTGGCGAGCCGCTCGCGCGTCGGCTATTAGTTTTGTGTCGTTTAACGGAGTGTCCTTACTGGCAGCTATTGCAGCCAGCGAGGCCTGGAACAAACAATATTATATTTAGAACATTTGGGGCTAACCGACTCGAAAATTCGTACGAGTAATCCGCAGGTAGCTTTCCCATAGCAGAAATAAACTTTTATTCACGCACTGGGCGCATTTTCTGAAAATATCGCAAGAATGTCCAATACCCAGTGTATTGCTGCTGTGGAAAAGCGGCACTTTGAACGTATTGATGGCAGATGCAAATTCAATCTGTCAGTTCAGGGTAAAATTAAGTTTCAGCCAAGGATCTTTTAATGGAGGATAGACATGAGCGAGAGGCCCTAGTTGGGACCGTGTCCCTCTCATTTCGAGTTGCCATGCCAAAATAATATTATCGTTGGGTAGTGATTGTTAGTTTTTAAATCAAGCAAATAAATTAATTTATTATTTATCGTGAGTATTGTTTTATCATATTAACAATAGTCACGATAAATACTAAATTAATTTATTTGCTTGATTTAAAACTAACAATCACTACCCAACGATAATATTATTTTGGCATGGCAACTCGAAATGAGAGGGACACGGTCCCAACTGGGGCCTCTCGCTCGGCTCGTTTTTTGTGCAGTAGTGAACAGTCCAGTATGTATTTACGTTCGTGGTTTCAGCAACCCCTTCTGTTGAATATGAAATTATATTTTTGCAGAAGATTAATACACCTGTAAATAAGATTTTGAAATTGTTCCTATTAAAATAATAAGCCTCTTTTAAGGTTTTAATTATTTTGAAGCCGGCTTTAGACTACTCACTTATTATGATTCCGTACTCAATTAGAAGTTTAAACGTAAATCTGGATTAAATTTCCTAAAAGTTCGACTGTGTTCGTTGTAGAACAATTCTTCTTGAGAATAAGACGCCAGTTGCTATTAATTAATAGGTATAAGAAGTTTGGTAGTATTTAATTATTGGAAAAGTTTTTTATATAGTTTTATTTGATCTAATTAGGTACTTCGTTCTATAATTAATGTTAAAATGCCCTCTACTTGGCTCTTTTAAATGTTGTGTTATAAACCAATGTACCTGCTAATTGATATATTCTTCTGTTAATCTGGGATTTTAACGTATTTGTAATCAACAGAATGAAAAATAAAATTGTGTACTTAAGTAGAAAAATTAAACATTTCCAATTTCTATGACAATCGGATCTTTTCCGAAAATAAGCATTATATCGTATACAGTATTAATATTACTGAGTGCTGTTTTTGGATAATTCTGTTATATATCAACCTACTCTAAAAGAAAATTTGAATTTAAATACCCACCTACATATTATTATTTCAATAATAAACCACGTTTGTATAGATATACCTACTAAGAAGTATAAAGAATACTGAGCGAAATTGGAGGATAGGTAACCGGTTGTCGCCGCCACTGAAGGCCATTCTCGAAAGAAGAAAGATATAAATTAAAGATACATAACATTTACATCACACCAAATTTATCGAGTGATTCAATCAAAGAAGAAACGACAATTGAATTTAACGATGTATCAAGTATTGCATTACAATAAGTTGATGTTAAAATCTTTGATTTCCAAGCAATAGTTCTGAGATGCGTTGACAAGTTCTGAGTAGTGGACTAACAGATTGCACAACACATGCATTAGGTAGGCGCTTTGTGCAATAGTTTGTAAATATTGTCGCCTGGACACACCTTTGATATGTCACCGATTTATTTTCAATTTCTTAGTCATTGCTGCTGTTGGTAAGTACACAAGTAAACTTAACTTAAGTACTTACCTAACTTACTTAAACTGGAGAAAATAGATTTAGCAACATTTAAAATAGATATGAAAACCAGACAACAAATTATGTAAGTATGGATTTATAATTCCTATAAATAGATAGGATGGAGGATTATCTGCGTTCAAACTTTGAATTATTACTACTGTACTAACTAGATATGAATAACAAAGAGGTTAGCGTAGTTACCTACAGGATATCTAGGGAAATTAATAGCTGCCTTTCATCTTAAAAGCCTAGCACGCTTGTAATTATTCAACGGTTTGAAATTTCAATGCCTACCAAATAGTGTGTAACACTGTGCATAATTATTATATAGATGTTAAAAAATCTGATAACACACGATGTTTGCTGCTTGATTTAACACGAGACGAGAGCTAAAACGCATTGCAAAACTGTCAAGGACCCACTTAACTCAGTGCACATAAACATCAAATGCTCAAATCATATTGGTCGCAGCATCTTTACATGATTATTGCAGTAAAGTTACGCTTTGAGAAAGATTACATCAGTTTACGAATTATGCTAAACGTTAATTCCTTTTTGACTTGTCTTCAACATAACGACTATCCAATTAGTTGAGAGTTCTGTTTCTATATCGTATTATTATTCGTTATAGTATATTTCGAAAGTTTCCGTGTGAGGTGCATAACTTTATGAACAAATTTGCATAGGTAGCTGTGCAATATGTATATATTTGTATTTATTAACTTAACACAAAGTTCGTTTCTGTGAAGGGAATATACCTAAAGAAATTAGTGAGGGATCAAGGACGCATGCCAATAAGGTTCTATTTGTAGTCCACATGAGTGCGATGGTTCTGTTTTTTGCATCATTTCTATTTCAGTAAAAGAATCTGATCGCACTGATTATAATCAAGTCGGTCAAAGTAAAAGGAGTATTCCGCTAACGTTTGGGGTTAGCGTCAATTCGCGTGCCATCTTTATGCGGAGCACGTCTGGTTTAAACTTTTGCGATGTCCGCCAACGTCCGTGGCCGTAACCCCTAAACTGGCGCGTTATGTTTCAATCTCACGTACCAGAGACAAGCATCAGAAGTAAATTGTTTTTTGATCTGGGACATAAACGTGTAAGCATTCGGAAAAAGCATCGAAAGTCACGTAGCATGTAAGCAGAAAAAAATCGCGAAACAATGGAGCTGACACAGAAACCTATACACCTTGATCCTCGGCCTTTGAATAGTTGACACGCTTTGAAGAATGTAGCAAATCAATTATTACCGAAATAAACAAGAAGTTCTAAAGAACTCGACATGATTTATGTTTATTTTATCTCCCTGACAAATGTGTACACAATCTTTAATTTTCACGTATGTGTAATACAAAGTTGTGATTCTATTGTCTAAGAAACTCCATTTAAGTCCATTCGTCATATGAGCATTAAAACTTTTGTTTCTTGCGGTCTCTCCTCGGTTGTTGTGACATCATCCTGGTGATGTGTACCTCGGTGCGAATTAAGTATTAGTCTCCTCGACATTTTCTCGCAAAATTTAGGAATACCCCTCATGTGAGATATGTAATAAAATTGTATTGTAAAAATGTTTCACGGTACCTAATCTTGTCGCATAATCCCAACATCTTTATGGCCCTGCGGTTACTCAGAAGTAGATATTTCTTTTCCAAGCGGATCTTGTATGGCACAAGTGCCTTTGACCCCTGGCCTTAAATATTTATTTAATTGCATCGCGAAATGTTTTATACGCAAATTATGCATGATTAAGATTTAATACTCCAATATGACATTAAACAATGACGTCGTCAGTGAGTATCAAAATATTTGTTTTCGTCTATTCAGGTGTGTCACATATTTTAATACGACTCTGTATATTAAAAGGTACTTTGATATAATGAGGACGTACTTGCGAATTCACAGCATAACTGACCATGAGCTGCATACTCTACTATATTGTATGATACTCTACCATACCATTTAAGAGAGCTGGTTCTATATAACCTACTTTGAAATCATAAACTCACGCCTACAGTGATGCACCAGAAAGGTTGGAATTAAATTAGTTTAATTCTCATTGCATTATTGCAATTCTGAATTAAAGAAATTAAAAAGCATCCACATAAATTTGGGACCATATTTTACGTAACAATATTTATTACGGCGGGCGGCGTGCACGCACGAACCTTGCAGTGTCAGTGGATCCAGTAAAGAATTTCCATACTTTATTGCGGCATTCGACCGGGCATGGTCAAAAACCCCATAGCTTTTATCTTGTATCATGAAATGTATGAAATGAGAACGGAAGGCATTATGAATCTGCTAATATCAGTGTTGAGCAGGTAAACGTGTTTTATCATCGTCGGGAAGACATTGAATTAAAATTACTATAATTAATCAACTTGTAGTCGTGTAGTTTTGGTTGACACGTAATAATTAATTTCACGTGGGCGTGGTAGCTAAGGTTAGAGTTCAGACGTCAACACTAATTTCATGCATCGTATTTGGCTGCTTTTCAACTGTAGAATACTAAAATGTGCATTATGCACCTAATAAATAAAATTGGAAAACTTAAAAAACATCATATTTTGGTAAAAAAAAATGCTGTATTTTATTGGGCATTTAAGCACAGACCAGGGCTCTAAGTCGCTTAGCCATTGCCATTGAGCTGCTATAGTGATCGACCCTCTGATTGGGCGGACGACCGGCTGATCGGCCTCTGACTGGTCAGCCAGAATTAACCGACCAATCAGAGGGTTGATCACTACCTATAGCAAAAGGCCACAGTGGTGCCACATTGGCTAAGCGACTTAGAGCTCAGGGCCTCAACTCAATTCGATTCACGAAAATAATAATATTAGAGACCAGTGGTTTCGTAATGGACAATAATGTTAAGAGAGTCAAGGCCCAGAGATGTATTTGGTCTGAGCCTTTAAGGTAAATATTTTTATAATAACCCTTTTCGATCGAGATGTTTATGATAAGTGCGTAAGTTACGTTTATTATGTCAAGGTGCGGTCGGGTGACGCCACTGGGTTATGTCACACACTCTCCGATGTTCGCTGCTAATCTAAGCGCTAAGTAGCTAGGTAAACCGGCGAAGGTCGCGTGCATCCGGCACCCAGTACGATTCGCGCCTATTCACTCTAACAGTGAAAGTGGTTAGGCACCCACAACCTTTGGTATTGACCACTTTTGATGTCAATAGAACGCAATAATTATAATCAATGTATTGTATACCCACAGATCTGCATTTCACCACGCAACCTGTAACCCGTTGCAACGCTTGCATCATAGGTCGTCTGGGAAATATTTCTCGTCAATCAACAACGTGCCATCACTTTGTTTCTTTTATATCTCCTTTGGTATTCAGTTTTTTTGTAGTTAATCTTTAATTATGAAGTCATCAATTTAATAGTTTTTCTTTAAAATATCTGGCATTTCACGGTGAATTGAATCATCATTGATTTCAAAGCCGTAAGTTGCCAATAGCACAATGGAGTTAAGTAATTAATGGGCATTAGGAGTATTTTAAATTTTTGATTCATTAATAATAAGATGATGAGCAATGCGATATCGACCTTGCGTCATTAAAGCTCTGTCATTAATTATGAGGACAATCAGTATTTAACAACCAATAGAGTATTGACGAAGTGTCGTGAGAATGGGTTGCGATTGCTTAATCTCTGGTCACGATGAGTCTGGATGCGACGCGGACACACCTCGCTCTGATTAGTCCAATTTTGCTAACATTGTTGCTAGTCTAATACAAATAACTGTGGGTGAATGGGGCAAAGAAAACGACCTAGCGATAGTCCGATTGTACGTCGCGTGAGAACTAGAGAGAATTGACCAACACCACCAATTAAGCCAGATGCTTTACAGTTTGCCTCAGAACAAAATGAACTTGGATAGCTGGATCTTTCTTGAGTTTTTCATAGCGATTGTTTATTTTGTAATTTATCTACTAGGTATATGTCACTAATTGTAATTAGGTAGGTAGGTACATGTACTGTTATGCTTGTATTCTGTTATCATAATTACAATGGATGATTCGATGTAAAAATATCTCAACAATTATGAGTTACTCAATATTGATATTCACTTTCGTTGAGCAGGCAAACAGATTCACTTTTCTCTACTCACAGTTAAGCTATCATAGTTGAAGGTCGTTCAATAAATTTAAAAGTTTTTTCATCGATTCTAAATTAATAAAATAAATGTTCGTAAGTGATTAAGTTCGTTGCAAACACTACTAAATTAATTAAAACAACATTTTGACATCAACTCTACTAAATTACTCTGGAAATATTTCAGGATCCTTCATCATGTAAAGTTTACGGAAGGTTTTGACATCTTGAAGTAGGTCTGGTACAGCGGGCAACTAGGTACATTTTATACACGTTTTGTTAAACAGCCTATTAATTCTTCATAACCCAAAAATATTGCCCGATTTGTTTTTGTTTATTTATCGTTTTTTTATGTTAAGCAGTTACCGTAGCCTATAGATGCTTACAATACCAAAGGCATTGCTCACACATTGCCGACCTGAAGGGGACTACGAGTACGTACGAGTAGACTAGAAAACTATTTTTGTGTTAGAGTGAAGACTAGAAAACTATTTTTGTGTTAGGGCAAAACTATTTTAATTATCAAAATTAATTAGGAAAGTTTTAACGAGTTAAATCTTCTACAAGAAGAAGAATAAGAATTTATTTTTACTACTTACACCTACATAACATCACAGCCATCTTCCCCGAAGGGTTGGTCAGAGTTGACAAAGACATCACTCACGTTGACCAGATTTGGTACTGATGGTGATATACAATTTGGCCAATGATATTGACCCGTGCTGTAAATTCTCCATTTACTGACTAATTTTAGTGTTATAAGCAGGTGCGTCTGTACTCGAGTTAGACATCCTAAACCTTCGCTGCATGATATTTCGAAAGGCCGTAGCAGTCGCATCAAGTAGGAAAATTACGTCATGTCATGACCCGCGACGCCGCGCACTAGTGAACATCCTCAACCTTTAAACTATTCGAAATCCTCCCGTACGACATTGCCTCACAACTCAATAGCGATCGATACAACCGGTATCTTCGAGTGTTTGAGGTGTTTAAAACAGGAGATGACTAACATTACGCATTCTTAAGAAGGTAATTTAATGCCAATGACGAATTCAGGTTTTATTGCGGTTCCAATTGGAATAAAAGAGCCGTACTCATACAATTATAAAAATGTTTAGCGAGCCGTTATTTTAAACTTCCTAATCCTCTTTTTATCGTGACCTTCCACTAATTCATTGCTAGTGATCTAACCATTAACCTTTGTGTTATTTTATTACCTAATAAACAAATACCACGCTTATATTCGACTATAGGACAGACAAAGGTGCGCTGTTGAATACATATACGATTAAAAGGGGTCGAAAATTTTAGACTGTCGTTAGTTAACTGGTTAGCAAAAAAATCAACTAGAAATTAAACAGAGGACTCCATAAAGCCAAGCCAGTCACGTGGGTAAACCATAAAACTTTTATATACTCACCTATTTAATAAGGTGATATCATACTGCAAAAATTCATAGAAAAAAGTTGTTATTCGACTATACAATACATTATGTTAAATGCCAATGTAATAATGTTGTATTCCTTTAAAAAGAAAGGCTTAACTTTTTTCTTATAGCGGCGCTTGTGCGTTTAATTACAATATAAACTGTTCGTACATCAGCTTATTTTTTGCGCTATTGCTTTACTAATATCTTTAATGAAGTTGATAAAAAATTAAGTAGTTGGATGTGATTATGATATTGAATTGATGCAGAATTTCAGTGTCAAATATTTTAATTCCTCCAAAGGCTTTTGATGAGAAGATTGACAGGACAATGGCTAAGAGACTGATCTTCATCGGCTGATCGACACGCCTATCTATGTAGTTCCTCGTGATAAAACAACGTCAACGTTCTGTACTAACATCCCGTGTGTGTCACTGACCTTTTCCTGTATTTGTTAATGGGCTTATGTTTTATTGTTAGGGTGCGTTTATGTACTAAGTATAGACACTTAGGTACTTTAACGATTTTTTTTTTCTAATCTCTGAAAGCACTTTTCTAAATTTAACGCGGTGTGAAAATGGGGGTGAGTCCCATGGTTCTAAACAATCCTAAATCCGGAATTGCAAAGTCCCTCAAAGGACGGATATTATCTCAGTGCAATGAACGGGTCACATTGACCAATTTAAGTAGGTATTTAGACTAGTTAGATCACTTTTGGGCAAAAGATATCAGTGACTTAGGCACAGCGTACCGGGCTCCCATGAATTCTGTCTCCGCGACAGCTATCAATTAATTGGATATTTCCTTAACTATAGTAACATAACTACAAACGCGAGGAAGTCATAATCAACAGTAATTACAGGCATTACTTCATTTGTTTCGCTACATCAAATGTTGAGACTTGCCCCAAGCTTTTGTTTTCAAATAACGAAAGAAAATGTAAATGAATAATTGTCTACAGTTAAATAAAGAAGACTGCAGAAGACAGTTAACGAGAAAGCGGTAATTAAGGACAAACATAGCGAGAGTAACAGGAGTATAATAGCATGGTGACAAGACACTAACGCAGACGGGCTTTGACTCATTCGGGATCACAGTACAAACACTTAAAACCTATTGATCTCTTAACGGAAACCTATTGTCGAATAGAGCCGCCAGCACGCTTCACTATCGAATCATTTGTTATGTAAACCCAACAATACGTTGTAACGTTTACGTTAATGATGTCTGCGATATATTTCATGTCAATGAGACCAACCCAGTTTTTTTCTCCTTTGTCTTTGACATCTCGTTCAAATGTCTTTGAATAGTCTGCCTGTGACAAGTTAAACAATATCTTATTAATATTGCTTTTGGTTTTAGTTCAAATATTGATCTCAGTTTCATTGTGAAATTGCGACAGGTTATTACTGAGCTGTTAGCTAGTCAGGGTTGCAACAAATAGTGCATAGTTTATCGTTCGTATGAAAAGCTTTTGCATAAGTATTGTTTTCTAGTAAGGAGTAAAATACTTCCAGGAACACGAAATACCTACTACATTGGAGGTTTAATTACAGACTGACCTCGAGATCGTTGATATTATTTTAAACGATGACTCTACGTATGATTCAGAATATTTTAGGAACATTAATTAACAAATCGATTGATTAAAAACAAATTGGAAATAAACGTGGAACTAACCCAGGGTTAACATTAATGATCGCTCAGGTTAGAAATAAGCAATGAAATAATCATAACCTTATGTCATTAAAATAATTCTTTTAGGATAAAAACCAGTCAATGTGAATGTGTCTATGTACAATTATCTGGTTTGGTTAAACATTTTGATTTTTTATTTTTTTTTATTGACTGCGGTGGCAAAAAAGCGTACGGCCCGCCTGATGTTAAGCAGTTACCGTAGCCTATAGATGCTTACAATACCAAAGGCATTGCTAGCACATTGCCGACCTGAAGGGGAGTGGGATGGAGGGGGGGGGGGGGGTCGGCTTACGGCTCTCTCACTCATCGTACGAAACGCAGCTGGTAATTCCGATGCGTTAATTAATATTACTAAAATCTCAATAATAATGTAGAGTCCAAGTTTAAAATAATTTTCAAACTTGTAGTTAAACTTTCAATGGATTTTTGTTTGTATCGCCTTCGATTTCTAAATCACTTCGTATGCCTGGATGATAATAAATCCTACGAAAAGGCTGAAAGCTCGATTCGCGTGCTGGCATGCTGATTAAATTGGCGAGACATCGATGAGAAAAATTATATTTATTGTAGCATGGAGAAAAAAGGAGCGTGGGTCGAAACATCCCTCGCACAAGATGATGTCATCGCTCTCCGAATGCTCTGTTTTTGACGGCAGAGGACGTTCAACTTCGTTATTATAACAATAATGTCGCACTGATCGATGATGAGACTCTAATCTTTGATAGAGAGACATATTATGGCCAGCTTTATGTGACGGATACAAGTCAATCCATTTATTTAGATGTCTGATCGCTAATCATAAAATATAACAATATAATCATGAGGTTGTTGCGCCTTTAATAAAAATATTGATATTCAACAACATGATCTTAACATTATCCAAAGTTTCCAGTATTCCTCAAGTTTATTAACTATGCTTCGTAAATCATGGAGAGAAGAACAGCTATAAAGTTACATTGTTAATGATAATCTATTTAGTACTTAGTTTTTTATTACGAGGACAAGAGCTTTACAAACAGTAATATTCATACATTTCAAACGAACTTATAATTAGGCAGTTATCTCAAAGCCCAAGTTCAGTAATGATAGGCAATTACAATGTGCAAATGTCAGAAACAAGTTGTAAATGCCAGCTTTTTACGCTTAAGGATAGATTAGGAAGCGCAGTTTCAGAATGTATGCGGCACTTCACCATTAGTTCTTTTTTTAATTTGGCTCAAAGTTGAAAATGACGTATCTCTGTAAAATATGGATACACGAGTGTCTCAGCCTGAAACTCTTCGGTCTCCATATTCGTGTTTTATCACAATTTAATGCATTCGGTATACCTATCTTTAATTAACTATAGAACTTATTTTACCCAATATCTTGGTAAGTAAGTACTTAAAGTACGTATTTTGAAATTATTGGATTTATTTAATTAATAAAAGCAAACAACCTGCTTATGCAAAATTTCGATAGATTTTAATTTGTATTCGTTAAATAAAATAAGATTACGCGTGGATTTAAATCTAAATTATGCATTCATCATGGGAGTTTATGTACTTAGTACTTTATTTATAATGTAATAAATGTCATAATCAATGCATTCGATATTTAAATGTTTTCTACACGAAAGTTCAAGGACGCGATAATACGCTTAATACGTTCTTTATTGTTATGTGCTTATGTATATATTTAGGTGTAGGTAAAACATATCAATAAGTACCTACATCTCACATATTACTAATGCTTATTTATTTCTAAGAATAGGTGTTTTTTTAGTTTCTTTTGTTTTCTATGAATGTCTTAAAGACAATGAGAGACTGCTAAGGAATAGGATAGTTATGTTATAGTTTCGTCGCAACTATTCCGAGATAATTTCTTAATTAATTAATAAATAAATAACATTTTGAGCTCCAAATCGACTTTTTGTAATGCCAAGATTTCTTTCTATATCCTGAACTACTATGCAGAGAAATCTGAAATCGATGTAAGTATAATCATCTTATAGTCGAATACAAGCACGTAGTACAAAATTGCTTGGAAAGTATCACAATTGTACCTAATGGGTTCATTAGATCACGGTTTTAGTAATAAATATGATAAGTTTTCGTTATTTAATTGGCTACGGAACCCTATATTGTGCCCGACACGCACTTGTTACGTCGCTTTTTGAAATAATATACCACATCCATTCTGATACAATGCTTAGTTGTCTGACTTTTGGGCCAGAATATAAATACCGAATGTTTAATGTTTTTAAGTTATATACGTTATAATTACTTTAACATTAAACTTACGCGTCTGCATTCGATATTTGAGACACGTTACCATCATCGCAGAAACATACATAAGGCTCGTACCTATTAACAAATATATCTTAAAGTTGAGATCGATCTTAAGATGCTGTTTTTGACATACATTTCCATACATTAAACGTCAAAATTGCATCTTAAGATCGATCTTAACTTTGTTGCATTTATTAATACGAGCCTATGGCACAGTCTCCTAAGGTGTAAGCTTAAGGAAGGATTAATAGTATGATACGAAAAGAGCTGTCTTATTATTTTATTAAAAGGTACATCAATCCGGTGACCCATCTCCATATCGGTTCTTTTGTATTGGCACTCACTCGCGCTTCTATCGAACGTGCCCTACAAAGCTACGACCTTCTCAAGGTTAATAATAGGTAGCATACATTTTTGAATGAACCACGGTATCGGTATAACTATTTATACAAATCATGCCTAATTTTTTTTATTGAATAATTTTCCATAAAAAAGTAGTTCGAATTCTTACTACATACCCAAGTATTTTGTAAACGGGCTTAAGTTATTGAATATCTCGATTGGAGCGTTAGTATGATGGTCACGCGTTGAAAGCTCGTAAACGTCTAGTTTGTCATCCTGTTCATAGATTACGTGTGAACAATATTTTTTTAACAGTAGGCGTGGAATTTCGGCGCTAAAGTAATTTACTTATATTTATCATCATGCTTCGAAAGTAATGGTAGTGAACTTATAAAATAAGCAAGTGTCAACGTTACAGGAAATGATAATCTGATTCTGTTCGACTCTACGTTATGGAAAACTTATGAATTTATTCATTAGTATTGAGAAACAAATTATTTATGTCAAAAATAACTATTGTGTAATGTGCATGGAAAATAAAACGCTGTTGAGTAATAACTATATTAATATACACGGATCTGAATATTAAATGATTTACTAAAGGCACCAAAACCTTGTTTTTTTTAAACCGGAATTAATTGGGAGGTACCTATATAAGTTTGGAAAATGTATTTGAAAGTTTAATACTTCATTAAAATTAATATATTTATTTAATGATAAACTGATTTACTAGTTGAATAAAGTATAGTTCGCGACAGGTCGAGATGACATTCGGGTTATAAGCTTTTTGCAGAATAAAATCCGAATCAAAATTAGCAGGAACCGATAAACAATTAAAATCGCCCACAAAATTATTAAATTAAATTATTTTGTTGCGTTGCGGGTCCTGCTAATACTATTGAATTTAAACATAAAACACTTCCGAACAAATATTGACATCTTTATTCAAGAAATCACGTCATCCGTTAGTAAGTATATAAATAGATTTAAGTACGAAATATTTAAAAATAACGAATATTATATTAAACTTACCAAAATATAGAATAATGTTCCCGGCCCCATGGCCCGGGAAGCGGCCCTGCAGGCCCTCGCTGTGATCTTAAAGTTCAGGCTGTCCACGACAACCTCAGTTCCGACAACACAAAGTAAAGCCTATGCGACGCCGACTAAGCATGGATTGTGCTAAAATTCGCTAACATGACCCGCTCTCCGGCGGTCGGCTTTTAAAACTAAAATGTGCAAACTCGAAGATGCGCCTCTTATATTACCTCTTACGTTAACGTCGACTACCGCAACGTATTTGGCATATAGGTGTAGCGCACACATGTGTGAGTAAATTTCGGCGGCAAAGCCTCCGATCATGCGTGTGTGGGAATTTAGCGATAACGAGCCGCTCGCTAGTGTGTGTCCGGGCATGTCTTTTTACATTTTATGAAATTTATAATACCTGTAGATACGTTATACGCGCTCTGAATGTGGCAAAACTTAGCTAATTGGCAAACCCGAGCCCAGTCTGGCGGAAGCTGAAGAAACATTGATAGCGCGTTTTTGACTGGTGTCTAACGCGGCTTCATTTTTGGCATCATTTTGTATAAAGGTAACCCGTCTATATATTTAAAGGTCATTGTTTTTTATCATATTTTATAATTCAGCGTTGAAACCTTTCTTTATCAATCTGATTAATTTCTTATTAGTCTTTTCGTCTTACCTTTCCATTAGGGTGATTAATAACGTAGATATGATAAGGTTTAAATTTCTGAAAGACTACCGTGAAATTTGACAATATATTTCCGTTAAAAACCTCTAAAATAATGTCTCATGGTTTGTTTAATAAGCTATTTTATATTCTAAACACGCCGTACATATCATCTAAGACGTTCTAGAGAATAAATAACTAACCACATTTTGTTAACCGTGTTAAAGCATAGAAAGAATTTAATTAGGTTTTCCAGAGTGGATAACTATGCCAGGGGTGATGTGATTATACCTACCTACACACGTGACTCATTTCCAGAAATAATAAGTTCCTTTACTGGCAGAAAATTATTACGTGACGGTGTAGATAATTTTTTTTTTTTCATACAACTGGAATTTCTCGGGGACTTGTTGGTTTTTCTTATCTTTCTTATTCAGGATATGATGAAATAAACAACATCATCTTCGAGATTCTTGTACCTATTCATAATAAAATTTCATATAATTATAACAAATCGGTGTATTGAACTTGGTTCGTCGTCAGTCGTTCTGTCGCGGACACATAAATATACGCTTACAGCAGACAAGTCTAGATATTGCTAGTATGATAAACATCCTCTGTAATTAATGACAATTATTATTAAGTTATATTTCACGACGGTGATCATAATTCAAACGTTTTTTGGAAAATATCGTCAATAAAAAAATATATTCTAGTTAGTAGGTATTTATTAAAAGATTTCAGTTACATTAGATTCTACAGATCATTGGTTATCTCCTAACATTAGTAAATGTACAGTGTGTTTCCGCTTAAGTATCACTCGAGCTAAATAAAATATAACGTGTGATTTTATAAAATGTAAACCCGGATTATCTTGCGGTCAACTAAGTGGACAAACTTCTTAGAACATTTCAGAATCAGTTACATATTTCACTGCTGACGTACTTTCCTGACAAAATGTTTCCTCTAGGGCGCTACTAAAGAGTTCTTGCTATTACAGCGTTTTGGTGTAAGAAGCCACAATTTATTGTGCATTAGATAGATTTATGGCACAGTCTAAGTAAATTTTATACAGTCAGTGTTACTATACAATTTGGAATATGATTGTTAATATTTTGAGCTTGCGTCGGACGACTCTATGATTTATTACACTGGTTATAGAGTACACTTATGTTTATAGAGTTATTATGGAAACAAAACATGAAGTTATGTATGCACATAATGTGTCAATTTTAATATGCATGAATTAAGATCTTATTGCTAATACATTATATTTAGATTTGCGATCAATTCGATAGTCATTCGAACTTTAGCTACATAAAATAATGTAAATCGGCGGCCTGTGCCCCCCCAGTGGTGGGACACTGATAGATCTTATACTAGACAATACAGACTAATACTGCTGGTGTCAAATTACGATGAAACTAAATTTGACACACCATAAAATATTTATATCTCGCTCATACATTACGACCAAGAGAGGGTCACAATACAGTTAGTTTAGTTTGTGTGCCAACATAATAAGCAGCATTGAAGGGCTAACTATTATTATTATGAAAGAATCTTTCCCAAACATATACTTAAATGAACATAACCTTTGACGAATGACATGACGATCGAAGATAACGAACAAATGCGAGTGTAGTAACTATGTGTATAAGTTCAATTTAAACTGACTGTAACGGTTGGCGTAATCACGCGCAGGTTTCGTTTCGTCCTCGATGACAATTCCGAGAGGCTCATCATCTCGTAAATTGATGGACTCCAGACAGACGTCTGTGTACTTCACAAGTCTTTTTGGAACAAAAACTTGTGTCAGACACCAATGTTCTGGCATTTTAGGGCCATACTTATATTTGTATGTTTATAATAGACATCGCAAATTGTTGCAAGCACCTCGTTTTTGGATAGACAATTATTTTTTTACGATCAGGATTTCTTTGCGAATTCAGATACGATATCCAGCTGTACAAGATAATTGTACGCAGCTACATCGTATAGGTATATGTGCATACTTACATGAATAATCCTTCAATTAAGTAATCGTAAAGTAATTCGCAATTAAGTAATTATAAAATCATGCGTATTTAAGTGTCGCCGGGTATGAATAATTTACGTAGCATCCAGGTAGATATTATTTAAGTACAGTTTTTAATAAATTGGGTACACTGTGTTTTTTTTACCAAATTAGGGCAGTCGTGTAAAATCCCGAGAGCGCAAATTTCAAACTTCGAATGTTTTGACTACAGCAATATTGTTTTTACCATAGACAGTAGTTGGTTTTATTCTGAGTCATCTGAAGGGTGAGGTACAGGCATAAAATAATTACAAACTTTATTAATCCGATAAACTTATTGAGAATTTATTTTCAATTGATCCGTCCAAATATATATACCTAAGAAAACCGTAATACCGCGTAACATTTATTTTGGGACACAACAACGAGGTAGCGGTATGAGCAAAAACACGCGGTAAATTTGGGTTCATTTCCATTCTTCGAAACAACCGGAGGACAGGAATTGCAAGATTCGATACATGGAAGATTTTTTTTCCTCTTGATCATTAGGATCAATGAACTCAGCGTCAGCCGCGCCCTCGCGGACTTGTAACGCGATTCGAAGTTCGAGTTCGAAACTTCTATAATAAAAACAAGAATGAACTTACCTTACTCGCTTCCCTTTAATCCTTAAATATTCGAGAAATTGGTACATTAAAGTGTGCTTCGCTGGCTAAATATGATTATCATGTCTGACTATCGAGATTTTGGCCGTGATTTGGGTCTTGTTTTCTCATCAAGTGAACGAGTTTTTTTTTAACTTCACCATAGCTTTGTGATCAAAAGGATTTGTATTAATGCAGTTTCATGAAGTGTTACATAAGTTTAAAATTAACCATAGAACAGGCTATAACTGGTAATTACAGACGGTAGAGTTACTGTAAATTCTGAAGTAAAGCTCTAATGTTTTTAGGTCATCATGACAAAGATCTTGTACAACACTACAATTGCCCCAATATTACTAACGAGAGTGGTGTATATTCTACTTTCAAAGTCTACGTTTTCCTAAATTGCTGAGCTAGATTCTCGGCAGTTCTTTGTTTTTTAAGACATTTAAAAACAAACAACGTTTTAAGGACAAACGGTTTTGTACGAAAAGTAGGCAGAATACGTAGGGGGCAATGTTTGTGTGCATGTACTGTATCTGTAGTTATTCTTACTTTTAAGGTAAAGTAAGATGCGTGGACCGAGCTTGAATTACCGTTACAAAGCACGGATTGTTTATTCTGTATATCCGGGAGACTGCGTGACAATGTCGCGCGACACGCATATATACTGCAAGTTTTATTACGTGTACCCGACAAGTTATCACTGTAATAAGTATTATCACTTATGTACACTTGCCCATTGATATTGTGTACCTATATGCATTTTTTTCAACTGATAAGTCGGTGAATGTAATTCATTCTGAATCGGAATATTTTTTAATATTGCTTTGAAACACTGAAGCTGAAGTGTTATTCACTCACATTAAAATGAGTGAAGAGTTGTTATAATAGGTACCTACGAGGGATTTTATGTTTTTTTCAGTCGTCATAAACAAGTATTAGATACATTCCTTATGAGCGGATAAGAAGGTACCCTGAATATCATATCAGTACAGCCTTATAGGTACGTTGACATAATATTCTTATTACATTGCATACGAAATGTGGATTTATCTTATTTATTTACTTACAGTAAGTATTTAAACATAGTGGAATGGTCTGGTTCCTGAAAAGAACTGATAAACTGATAATATTGGAGAGCAATTTCCAAGTTAAGTTATTCTATTAGACTAGTGATCAGAGAGTAGGAAAACAGAATTAATTGTAAATATTGTTATGCAAAAAGTTTAGGAATTTCCTGTAATTTTACGAAAAACAACCATCCAAACTGCTGACTCGCAAAAGCCATTACGGAGTTTGTTTGTGCATTAAAAACTTTGAAATGTTATGAAGCTCGTCGGAAGTACCAAAAGTTATGACTACCTACCTGATATTTTGGTGTCCATGCATAATGGCCTAAGCTCTTTAAATCAAGATTATATTTTAATTAAGTTTTCTAACATAGTATTAATATTTCAGTAATATCTATGCAATAACGAACTAGAGGAATAACCATTTTATTTTTAAATGTTACCAATCTGTGGTTTTATTACCACGTTAATTGATACAAGGAACAAAACAGCAGTTTCATTGTAAAGTTATACAAATATACTTCGATGCATTTAAAGGTTAAATTTATTTCTGAAAATGTTTTTAAACGTTATGAACTTTATCTACAAATGGCACATTTATGTGTAAAGATAACAACATTTTAGGAGATCTTCTAAACTAAAAGCACTTAATATCCACCCAGGATAACCTGATAAAGTTCACGAAAGGAATTCCTTTCGAAGAAACTTTAAGAGAAAACGTATATTCCGTAAAGTACCTAATAAATATACAAAGCTCGTATAGTAATGATTGTGACGTAACCATTTCGTTTTTATTTTCCATATAACAAACTAAACATGATCTCACGACATATTTCATTAAATTCAAAGGCATGTGTTAAATAAAATAATACTTTTACAGTAATTCAAATGAAGTTATTACGAAGTCACCGTGAGAATTTTAATATCAATTTATGTGTCACTTGGTGTTGTGAAAAGGGTCCGTATCGATCGTAATGAGGGTATGCATGTCCGCCCTTTCCTTATGAGAAAATCAATTCACGATTGTCTCTTTTTCGGTTAGTTTATCCCTTTTGAGAGTAACGTATAAATCCTGCCAACCGCTCAATACTTTATTAGCTTAAACAAACTTGTGGGTTAATTATGTAAATTTGCTTCCGTTGAAATTGAAAGATAATTAATTTCATGGATCAGACAGATAACTATACTTTACATAACGTATAAAGAAGATTAGGTAAGTATATGTAATAATTTAGGATCTTTGGGGAAGTTGTGTCATATACCTACCTAATAAAATATAATTTAATGAGTCTCGTTATAGGTTAACAACACCAGATAACATGTTGTATGCATTCTGAAGTCGTGATATTATGTGCGGCGATCACATCAAATGTCTTATTCAGGATGACGGCTACTTTTCTAACAAATGTTAATTTCGCAATACTCCACGCCTTTTCGTAATGAGTGGTCTCGGTGCCACTAGGATCGCTCCTAGTCCATTGTACTCAGAGTGCAAGTTTTACTCAGTTTGGGCTGTGGTTTGGGCATACGCAAAGGCATAAGCATAACATTAAGGAAGATAATAACGGCTAATAAATAAATAATAATAATAGTGTAGCGCATTATTCTAGCAGGTATGGTAATTATAGCCTAACATTTAAATAGACTAGTCGCCTGAAATAAATGAAGAATATTATTATATTATTATTAAATCATGGGACTTATGTTCAGCGTAACACTACATGCAGCGAATTTCCTACATCTGTTATTACACTCGCAATTCGAAATACAGCTTTAAGGCATTTTGATGCATGCTATTCACCACAAGATTAGCCGAGCCGTATTTGCAATTCTTACATGTTTTCAACATAGCTTTCCGCAAACGACAGTTTGATACGACTCCGTTTAGTAGAACATAGTATTCTAGACAGTCATATGACTCCTTCTTTCTTGGTAACGTCTTTGGTGTAACGTAACCTAAACAGAAGTAACAATACAAAATACCGACTGGGGTTCGATTCCCGACCAGAGCTTTAACCATCTCAGCTATTGCATTATCATCCTCGCCAAATAACATTTATCATGCATTGCAATAACTTAAGTCGAATTTTATTTATTCAAATTGATATCGATATTTGAACACGTAATTCGGTCCCAATACTCCAAATACGAGTTTTTGATCCGCCGTGAGCGAGCTTTTAATGGATTAGCGCCCGATTTATAGTGATAGAATGTGCTCAAGAGTATTCACGAGTTGATTATAGGGGTGAATGACCCAATATACGTGTGACAAAGAGGGTATCCACCTACCTATCTGTTTTGCATTGTAAATTTAACTTTTTGATATTTTTCGTTATAATATTCCCTTATTTATGACTTTTAGTGGTCGCATAGCGGGATTTTAACCATTATTCGCTATCTTAACCGCAATCTACAGGATGTGAGACGTTACTGAATTTTAACTACAACTTGATCGTATCATAAAGGTAAAAAAAAAGTGGTTGGAGAGGTTGCGTTGATTTTTCCCTTGTCCCCTTTTTGTCGATTTAACTGCGAATGTTGCTGAGATAAGAAAATATTTTTGTCGTTTGAAGTAGGTAGAACAACCAATTACTAATGTCTATCACGTCTTGATAAAAACTTAGACCTTTTGTCTATTCACGTACCTACATTTCAGCTACTATAAAGTACAAAAGTTAGTGGGGTCAACTACCTATTTTGTTTTTGTTATGATACACTGGTCACCCGGCTTCGCACGGCTTTGCTCTACTCTTTTATAAATGTAATTAGAATGTGTTATGTATGTAACCTTTCGAAAGATATTCTCTAAATTATTGTTGAACCCGTATCAAAATCCGTTGCGTAGTTTAAAAGAACAAAAGTGGGCAAACAGACTGCAGATAAGTAAATGTTTAGTGTGTTTACATACCTACGTACCTACTCATAACCTTTTATATTTGCTTTGTTGATAGGACAACATATTTAAATAGGTAGGTATGTCGTTGTCAGTAGCGCCTCAACATTAGTATTTCTTATAGCTATCAGTTTGCTAATTTAGTAGTTGTTTTAATCAACAGGTTACGGTCCATTTAACGGTTTCTTATACACACGTTATTTTAAGATGTGAACAGTTTTAAGGTCAACGCTCACCTAACGCCTCCGCACCCGACCAGCACCGCCTCGCCCCTCGGCGTCCACTCGTTGTCGCCGGGTGGTCCGCGGGCGGACGTTGCTTTTACACCATAAACGTCACGTGATCGCCCAGTGGACCGCGCGGGGTCAACGAGTGAACGCCGCGCGGTCAGCGCGTGGTCCACTTATTTCCGGTTCAGTTAGTGGACGCTGAGCGGCGAGGGGGTGCTGGTCGGGTGCGGAGGCGTTAGATGAGCGTTGACTTTTAAGCTATTATTTTAAGACGATATTCCCGACCTTGTTACCGTTATGTATGGCTAATAATTAACTGATTCAGTCTATAGCGCTTTTATATGCATGGATATGTTCTATTAAAGTATCTAAGTATGCAGTATTGTAAAATATTATAAAAGTTTGCAATCATAAACGGCTAGGTATCAAGTTGTACATAATGTTCATTACTTACCTTACATACCTAGGTACATATCCAAAAAATGGTCTGAATTGGTCATCTGAAAAAGCTTAATTTAAAATGTTAATATCAGAATGCCATGTATCTTATGGATAAAAGAAATCCATCTTTTTTGCATTCTTGCATTTTTATCGATGATTATTTTACGATCCCACCTTTCTGTATAATTTCTATGTTTGTACATCAAATTTAAGCTTATTTGTTACTTATCTCAGGTTGTCATGATACAGGCACTCGCCTAGTTTGGCCACCGCTGCAAAATTTTAAATGTACTTATATCTTTAAATAAATATTAATTTTATTTTTATATTTTATCTATCCTGAAACAGGGCCTAATTAAATTTGCCCCAAGTTAATTGGGGCTAATATAATTTATATTCCTCGGTATATCGGTACACAAAAGTTTTTAAGTATCCCTATCTACCCCTTAACAGAATACAGGCGTGATAGATGGCATTTTTAAAAGATAGCAGCCTCATGCTATTCATCAGAGTAGCAGATAGAAGTGTTGATATTTAAAACAATAGTAGACAGACACATGTTGCCGAGAACATAATAACGGGACACATCAGAACAAGTTGCGAAAAAGGAATTATCTACTATAACATTTTATTATAGTAGCCCACTATGCGTCTCTGTAAATAGGCGTGTCCACAACACACGCATGCAGCGCGAGGCAGCTTTGCCTCGCCTAGTTTGGCGTAGTCATGAGACAGAACGATAAATAATGTTACCTATACCCTCGGGTACACCCTTTTCTGTCTGGAGTGTAGGTTGGCTCGCCCTTTGCCTCGCGTGGCATGAGTGTGTTCTGGACCCCGCAAATGACTGAGAAAATATCGATCAGGTTGTATACAATGAGCATCGGTACTGTGTGACCTGTGCCGAAAGGCATTTGCTCAGAATGTGCTTGAGGGGAAGAGGGTCTTGTTCAGCGCTGATTTTCAGCCAAAGCCTCCTCATTCGTTCTTTGTTCGGAATATCTGTCGGAATCGCGTAGACATGGACGTACAACATATTTGATGGTTTATTTTATTGATGACGGTTTTATAATATCAGCACCTTAACGATGATGAAGATGAATCTTAATGCAGTTTTTAACCTCGAAGAGCTTTGGTTTATTTTTAGGAAATAAACACTAAGAAGGTTACGACCTACGGGTCACATATCGAAATAAACAAAACCCCATAAACAGTTTTGCTATGCCCGTTATATGGAAAGTCGATATTTTGCTTCGATGAGCTGATGGCCTGATTTGCATAGGTAGGTAGGATTGGGAGTTATTTTGTTTCAAAACATCTCGTTTCCTTTTATATATTTTAATGGCCAAATACTCAAAGTTTACGTTAAATGCTAACATTTACACTTCACTTTGAGACGTCGGTTGTTATCAGATTTTTTTTGTATGGTGTGTCAAAGTTAAGCAGCTCTCCAATTTGAGTAGCCTTTGAGTATACGGCCAAAAGTCTTAAAATTATTTTGTAGCTTCGCCCATTTCTGAAAAAGCAAGCTAATATTTTACTTAGTATATACCTACCTACGTAATAGGTAAATTTATAACACTTGCAGTTAACAATACGGGTTTGTACTTGAAAGATATGAAACCATTAACCTTTGCATTTCATCATAATAGGCCACCCACACAAAAAGTTTCAAAATACCTTAACATCCTGAAATAAGTAGGATATATTGTAGATATTTTGTTAAGAAGAGATTATTACGTGCTGTTTAATGCTTATGTGGGCGGCAAAATCGCAATGCATACATCTTACTAATTTGTGTTCAAGTCTGTCGTTATATCTTTTATCTCCAAACCTACTCTACCTATCCTACTAATATTATAAATGCGAAAGTAACTGTGTGTGTGTGTGTGTGTGTGTGAATGTTTGTTCCCACGTATCTCCATAATTACGGCACTGATTTTAATGAAATTTAAAACGTAGATAGTGTAAACTCTGGAAGGAGACATAGGCTAATCATACCTATAAATTTCAACCCCTAAGATGGTTAAATAGGGGATGAAAGTTTGTATGTAGGTTCGTCATTTTTGAAGTTAGAATTATGAAAATTTGTGATTAGGTGTCTTTTAAAAAATAAAAATTAGTAATTTCAGCGTTTTTGAAAATTCAACCCCTAAGGGGGTAAAATAGGGGATGAAAGTTTTGAATGTTATTTTGCATGGATGTTTGTCAGTTTTGAAGTTAGAATTGTGAAAATTTGTGTTTAGGTTTCTTTTTATATATGTAAAAAAATAATTTCAGGGTTTTTGAAAATTCATCCCCTAAGGGGGTTAAATAAGGGATGAAAGTTTGTATGCAAGTTCGTCATTTTTCAAGTTAGAATTATGAAAATTTGTAATTAGGTGTCTTTAAAAAAATTAAAAATGTTAAGATCAGGGTTTTTGAAAATTCAACCCCTAAGGGGTTTAAATGGGGGATGAAAGTAAGTCATTTTTGATAGTTAATAATTGTTTTGGTTTCTTTAAATAAAAATAATAATAATTACAGGGTGTATGAAAATTCAACCCCAAAGGTGGTAGAATAGGGGATGAAAGTTTGTATGGGAGTTCGTCATTTTTGAAGTTAGAATTAAGTATGAAAATTGGTGTTTAGATGTCTTCTTAAAAATACAAGTCGGTTTTGGGATACGTGATATACACCGTGTTTATGTTCATTTGCTTTAACTTCGACATAGTGCTTGGAACATTACCATAAATGGGATGAGGGATGCGGGATTCAGGATACGGGATCCGGCAAACGCAATCCGGGATCCGGGAAACGAGATCCTAGATACGATATCCGGGATCCGGGATCAGAGATACGGGATCCGGGAAACGAGATCCAGGAAACGGGATCTGGGATATGGGATCGAGTCCGTTTTTTTGCAATTTAAATTTTGCGCCGACGAAGTCGCGGGCAAAAGCTAAATAAGTGTATGTGTCTGTATGTGTGAATGTTTGTTGCCACGTCGGTATCTCCATAACTACTAAACTGATTATAATGTGTAACGCAGATAGTGTAGGCTCTGGAATAAGACAGACTAATCATAAACATCAATTTCCACGCGGGCGAAGCCGCGGGCACAGCTAGTATATTATAATGGAGATGTGCATGCATATGTGTGAATATCATGGTTAGTACTACATAAGTAAAGTATTTTTAAGTAATTTAATGTCAGAATTACAATTTTATTGTTCTAATTTTAAGTTACCTATGGATTTTATCCGGAATAAATTACTTTCTTATTATTTATTATAATTAATTATTTTTGTTTAAACTTTCTTCATCTATTTTCCTTATATATTTCATGAATACGTATATATAACTTGTACATATTTTACATATTTTGAATAAACTTCAAATAAAATTAGCTCAAAACGTTTAAAATCCCCGCATTGATTAACGGTAAATAATATTAACATATGAGCATCAACATTAAATTATCTATATTTCTTTTTAAATATCTTATAATAATATAGAATAGGCACTATTAAACACCTTTCATTTTATAGAGTATATCATAAAAATACCTTACGGTGTTCGGTTCCAGTAGTCGATTAGCATTAGCAACGCAGTTACAACAACAGTTGTTTGCAAATTAGTAGCCATTTATTGAAAATTTATATTAGGAAAGGATAATATACACAGAGATGCCTATACTAGAGACATGTAAATGAATTGTAAAGGTCTTAATATCAATGTATATTAACATACACGTGTTTGGGATTTGCACATCTATTTGTGCAATATTTCAAGACGAATACATAATAGATGCATCAATGTAAAGTATCTTTAAGTACTTATTGAAATCCTTCAGGTGTAAAAGATAATTACACCACTGAAAGAGCGGAACCGCTGCATACAAAATAAACCTCAGACTGTCTGCTACTGTTTAAATGTTACTATTGAAATGTATACAATGTTTGGATATATCTAGTTTTAGTTCGGCCGCTTGGGACTATACAGTTGCGGTATCAGTCTGCCTATATTTATTTATTCATATAGGTAGGTAGGTACCTTAAAAATTAACAGCCAACATAACAGTAGGTAACAATTATCAAATTTACTGTGCATACAAGGAACTCCTTTTAAGACACACTGATTCCTTAACACACGAAATAAATCGACAAATATTTCAATTAGGAAAGTAACATTAAAACAAAACTTTGGTTTTTCCAACAATTGACATACGGTATTGATAGGGGATTATGTAACATTTATTTGTTTTTCAGTAACCTTGGACGCATTAGATGTGGCAATTCAATGAATTACCGTAACGAATTTAGTTGAAACTGCAGATTTATAGAGCTAAGGATTCTATAACATACAGCTCAATAATTTTTGGTCTACGACAAAAATTAACGAAGATACGACTAATTTCCTAACGAAGTTTCCTGAGCGGGCCGCGCCGGCCGCCGCACTCGCTGTGACGTCACGCGGGCTGATACGCGCTCGGCTAGCGCTAGGGTTCGGTTGTATTGTTCGCGCGCAGCGTGTTTTAAGCCTCAAAATGAGTTTACAGGAAAGTTTTCAACAAGCTAAGTCGGATAACCTGCCAAAAGTAGAAATTTTTATGGTATTCGACTACTTAAACAATAATTTAAAATACACCAGCGCCGAGACACGTGGTTGGAAACGGAAAAGGTACACTTAGGTACCTTTTCACTTACCTTTTCTGTTATGAATACTATTTATACAAAGAAACCTATTATTTTACCACTAGGTTAAGCATGGAAAGGTTCGGTGTACCTACCCAAAGTACTATAAGATATATAAGATACCTAGGAAGGTAGGTATTATCCTGTCATAAGTAGGTAGATTAGGTGTTTATCCTATTGAGTACTATTTTTATTCCTGTTTATTTTTGACGACCGCTTGGCGCTATAGTTTGAGCGTTGGCCGCTTGGCTCACTGCATCGGGTGGTTGTGTTGTGTGGCAGTCCATTGTATGGTAGCCAAGTATCAGCGGTGCTTAGGGGGCGTCCATAAATTACGTGAGGCATTTAGAGGGGGGGGGGGGGTCGATGCAAATCTCACGTAATTTTTTCTCCGCAAAAATTAGGGTGCGTTTCCATTGAAGCGGAGCTGGGCGGAGCGGACCGTGAACTGGCCAATCACAGTGCTCGAAATCTCCACTCCACAACAGTGGAAACAGTGTAAGCGGAGCGGAGCGGAGTTGAGTGGACTTTCGAATAAAACAAATGAACGGAGTCGAGCAGGCTGTGGTGCCGAGTGGTGGGCACGAAGCGGAGCGGAGTGGAGCGGAGCGGAGCGGAGCGGAGCGGACCGGAGCTGAGTGGAGCGGAGCTGAGTTGAGCTGAGCGGATCTGACCGAAGCTGAGCGGAGCTGAGCGAAGCTGAGCGGAGCTGAGTGGAACTGAGCGGATCTAACCGAAGCTGAGCGGAGCTGAGCTGAGCGGACTTTCGAATACAGTATATGAACACGCGGCGGATAGCTTCCGAATTTTCATCTTCTAGTAGAGAAAGATGTAAAAGCGCTGTTCTTTTCTTAACCGATAACATGACGTATGATCACTCCATGTGATTGAATTTGACTCAAATTTGACTGATCGGAACACGGCTCAATGCAGCTCAGCTTGACTCCGCCCCGCTCCGCTCCGCCCCGCTCCACTCCACCCCGCTCCGCTCCGCCCCGCTCTGCTCCACCCAGTTCCGCTTAAATGGAAAAAGTTGCCACTTTTCACTGCTCTTCTCCGCCCCGCTCCGCTTCAATGGAAACGCACCCTTAAACTGCGAGAAAACTGGGTTAAATTAAGTAAAACATGTTTCTCCACTAGAATATGGCTTTTGAAAAATCTCACCTGAGATTAGAGGGGGAGGGAGGGGGTCGAGCAAAATCTCACAACATCTTACTAAGGGGGATGGGGGAGGCAAAAATTCACAAAAATCACCTCACGTAATTTATGGACGCCCCCTTAGTTTGGGACCATACAGATGGCGTGTAAGTCTGGCGATAATTATTATTATTATTTATTATTCCTTTATAATCTATTATTAACATAATATTATATTACCCATCACCCTACCTAAGGATTCACTATCACTACATACCTAGTATAAAACAAAGTCGCTTCCCGCTTTCTGGCTGTCTGTCTCTATGTATGCTTAGATCTTTAAAACTACGCAGCGGATTTTGATGCGGTTTTTTTTAATAGATAGTGATTCAAGAGGAAGGTTTATTATGTATAATACATGCTTAATATAGTAGAGAAACACTGATAATATTAGAGGTTTCTAATGTGATGTCGTAAATAAATAAATTTTTTTGCGCTTACATTGCAAACGCTGGCTGAATCCTACGAGATAGATCAAAATAATGTACTACAGTATTGTACACCATAAAAAGGTATACAAAAAGTCCGCGATGGTATTTATGTCTATCTCTTAGGGATAACCCACAATAACCATTTTTTATCCTTTATTTTTTACGAGAAATAATGGCTTATTTACGAAGCGATTTTAAGCAATACAGCATTAATCCTTATCCAATTAAGTACCTTAAATACATTGTGCATTTAATATAGATCAATATGGCCCTTTACAGCATGTAATTTAAATGAATAACACCTAAAATAGTGAATGGCGGCGCAAGCGGGAAACCGGGCACAGCGCGAAATCAACGAGGCGAGCTCGGTGACGTCACGCGCGCTGGCCGCACTTACCGCCCGTCGATAAATGTTGGATACATAAAATGTGTTAGGAAATCGCAACCGATGGACCGATTTCGATGATTTAAAAACTATATTGATAAGAAAGCTTAGTTTTAACTGTTAGTGTTGGTTATGAGTTGATTTGTTGACCTATTACTGATCCTCATTGGCGGTGATTCCACGGTAAAATTATTTACAAGCCACTTACACATTTAAATCAGACTTCAAATCTTTTTTCTATTGTTATCCGTTAGATGTTAAAATGTACGATATCATTATGTAATCCGCTTAGGTACGGTCAACGACATAAGTCGCTAAACATTCTCAGTTTATCAGATAGCTTGCAAACTTTTGTTTTGCATCAAATCCATAACTTTTCTTCATCTAAACATAATTTAGACATATCGCTAAAGTTTGATTTTGACAATATCACCAACGATTGTAAAAGAAAGAGTATTATGGATTTGAAAAATTAAATGTTAAGCGACTTATGTTGCTCACTGTACCTACTACTAGGTACACACATAAACATTAGTATACCTACATATACCGCTGTAATCTTGGGGTGTTTTATATTAGATCTGCTCTATTCCAATTTCTTGGATCTGCTACGTTATAATTCGGCTTGTTTTGTGAATTGTGGCCTTTGTAACGACGGCGGCGCTCCTACAACGTACCTACCTACTTAATTAGTTAAATATAATTTTATTAATCAAAACATAAAATAGTACTGTTTTGGAAAGACTCAAATAAGTCTGTTAATTAAAATTGTTAGGTTCTGATATATACTTTTTCGCTACTTAATTTATTAAACTTACAAACTCTTAAAGAAGCTTTTAACATCGTTAAGTTTAATGTTCTGCATATTTAGGTAGGCAGGTACTTCTATGCATAGGTTTAAATTTAATCAAGTAGGTACTAAGTGTCTATCTGATTCATTTTATGATATTATAATTGAAACTTATGAATATAGCTTCTCTCTAATATTCCAACCCTATTTCACGTAAATGTTTAAATTATAGTCTGAAAGTGCGTACAACTAGGCAACATTGTGTAAAATAAAATATTTAAATTCAAATGTTTTCGTTAAATTCTAAAAGGTTTTATATCGCCAACGCAAGTTGTTGTGGGTAATTTATTGCGACAAAAGTTCAAAGATCTGTTAATATAATATTTATAAATCATAAGTTTCCAAACTGTTTAAAAAGTACCGTTCTTAAAATGCTCTGAGGATGTTATTAGTTATATTCGTAATTCATCCGATATAACTACTATGTATGTATCGATACTTCCGCACTACTTTTCGCGATTCTTTTAGAGAAAAAAAATTAAATACAAAAACAATTCCCAACACTATAACTGTCAAATATCATTCGTTCTTTCGCGCCAATGGCGATATTTACTTTCATCAGATAAATTTAAATTAAATGTGTTTAAAAATGTGTTTAGTTGTGGGGAATGTGTATAAAAGTGGAGAAGTACTACCTACTGAAGAAATACGTGGTGGATCATGGATTGTGTTCATGGATTGTGATCATGGACTGCGAGTAGTAAAAACAAGATAGCTCGTTGCAGTTTGCAAATATTCTCTATTATACCCATAGGCTCTTAGGGTTTTACCTAAATGTACCTACCGATTATCCGTGGGAAAATATACAAAGTCTATTAGACTTAACATGCATTCTCGCGTGGCGATAATGCGGTCGCCCGTTGGGCAGACCTGTTCTCAAGACAATGAGGAAATTGCATGATGATCAGGCACCTATCTAACTACCCTTTCGTGGAAAGGGATATATTTGGTTATTTACCTACTGCATTTTCGTGTGACGAGAATGTATCTTTCCGTGGGAAAGATCTTATCCATATTTTGCACTAACAAGACAGCATGACTGAGAAAGCTCTTGTCATAACTTGTATTTTTCTTGAACAATCACTACAAGTAGTTATACTACAATATAGATATGGATATAGATAATAAATAATTGGATTTACCCTATGTTAACTCTTACAATTTGAAAGTGGGTCAAGTATTTACTCTTAACGATTGGGTGATTTGTGGGCAAGGAAATCAGTCCTGCCCTTCATCATATTACTGTCTTTTTCCACATAGTGTTCCATTTTTTACATGTACCTTATGATTCCTTCTGGCTTTTGAATCAAATATTGAACCAAAGGCATATTTCATTCCGGAGGGAAAATACAAACATTTACAATAAGTGAGATGAGGCCCATTACCATGGAAGAGGAAAAAGATAATGGTCCTGTAGAGGATAACGCTTGATCGGAGGGCTTCTGGAAGCCTTAGGTACAAGTGACGACAAGTGTAAGAACCATTTCAATACATTATTGTGTTTCAAAATCAGTTTACATTACAGCATAAGTAAGAAATGTATACTTAAGGGTAATAAAGATCCGGAGAATTCCAACATGTTGAAGGCTCCAAGGTTGCATTTGGATGTGCACTTATGAATTATTGAATGTAGGCTTATAGATAGCCTCATATATCAAATAGGTATAGGTTAGAATGGGGTTAGTTATTGGTAATATCTTTCACTGTTGAATTACGCTTTAAGAAAGATTATGATGGATAAGACTCAAATATTTATCAAATAATTATTAAGATCTATTATCATTATTATAAATAAAATAAGTGAGTTCTTTAAATATTAAACAATATTTATACCACTCTTATACAGCTGTGAGGCAGAACCTTATCAGGTTGGACCAGCACTTATATCTATACACTATGGATAATTATCACTCGAAATGGTTATGTTCCAATTTGGACGAGACTGTATGTCACTATTATGAAGTAAGCTAACATCATAGCTCTGCATTTTCTTCCAAGAAAGTTAAAAGACTGGCAGCCTCCCCGGCCACAGATTCAAACTCAATGTATAAGAAGCCCCGCCCCGTTCAGGGAGCATATTACCCGCAGTGCATTCACTATGCGGCTACTTCTGAGGCAGCCTCAACTATGGTGTCGCCGTTGGCAACACGAGATTGAGCCAGGTACCCGTAAGGTACAACTTACAGAGATACTAAGTGCTGTTTATAATTATGAAAAGCAATAAGCACAAGTTCCTATAATTTTATTTTGGATATGGGCTTACCGCATTACATTAGGTTACTACCATTTCAAGACTATGAAAAGGATGCACAAGTGGAAAAACTAGAATTTTCTAAAAGGAAAAGAAATCAAGAATTTTTATAATTTTTTGATGCATATGCCTAATTTAAAATTATAATCTAGTTTCAGATCAATTTATGCCTTGTATTTTCATAGTGAATTACTATCCAAGAATGAGTATATGTTTGCAATAGAGTTTTAAGAATGCATATTTTTTATTATGTGCTCATGCTAACTACAGTTAGTAATTTAAGAGTTATGTTTAATGGGTAACTGCTTACCCTTTGAAGTAGCATCTCGTTCATTTGTAATACAATAATAACACACACAGTACAGTAACAGTGTATAATATGATACAATAATGTTTGTGAGCCTGTTATGTGTAGTGCAATAGTACTAAGTAAGTAAGTAAGTAGATACTCAGTTTGTAGTAAGATTTTTTGAGTGCTTAGGCATAATTGTTAATGGAGAGATGAGTTGTCTTAATTCTTCAAGGTTAGGTTAATATTTAGATAAAACGGGGGAAGTTTCTTGACTCAGTAGGTATATCAGTCTCTAGAAAGAGATAGTCCTACTATTAGCCACCATTACCATTAACCATTATTGGGTAAATTACTATGAGTCCCAATTCAGTTCGAAATAAAGTCTTATATTATTAATAAATTTACTGCCCAAGTTTTTTGATTACATATTCAATGTCGGTATATCTGTAATACATATCTATATAGAGTATGGTTTTGTACATAAGGATTTTAGAATGAGAAGTTTTTGGCCCTTGAGGGATTGAAGGGTAATTATGAAGACATTAAAATGATTAGTAAGATCTGTATTTGTGTGGAGTATTGTTAGTAGGTAATTGTAGGAAAAACATAACAGTACACTTTTAAATGAGAAATATTTTTCTTTGCATAAGGAGCTAGGGGGTTTTTATGAGGTAATAGTTTCATAATAATTATTTAGTGTAGTAGCAGTTTTCTTTTAATTTAAAGACATTATAAGGATTAGTTAAATCTGTATTTTGTGGAGTATTGTCAGTAGGTAGTTATAGGGAAAACATAATGGTATACTTTTAAATGAGAAATATTTGCCTATGCATCTAGGGGTTTTTTGGTCAGATGAAGTAATTGTTTCATAATAATGATTTAGAACTAGTTATTTAGTTAACAGTTTTCTTTTAATTAAAATGTTCTTCATAATACTTACATTTGCGAGATCATCTAGTAGTGGTATGATACTCGAGGATTATGGGTGTTGCTCATTATGATATCTACGGGTAATAAGGATGTGGATTATGAATCTTGCATTTTGAATAAATTTTCGGAATGACAACTTTCCTGTGGCTTAATTAAGATAGCGTCATTGCAAAGTATCCCAGATAAAGATCTATGTGCTTCGCGTTTGAATGGGTAATGTGATGCTCTGAAGCTGGGAATATTGACGCATTTACAGTCAGATGGTCTGAGTTTCTATTTTATACCTCTCATCATTCTGCTTACCTACTGTTCAAAGTGCTTCAAAAGACTAACTGACTGATTAACTCAGTGAAAACCTCCGGTATAGTGGTTTGCCTTTTTTGGCCTGCCCAACTATAGTACTGAAGTCTATGGTGATATCACAGAATATATTGTTTGAACCTTCAAATAATCTTTTGACTTTTCAGAGAACCACATATACACTACTGAGGACATGATTAACCCTGGAAGCGTGTGTATTACCCGGGTGGTACTAAAGCGATAAATGATTTCGGATTACACAATATACATTTTGTTTGCTTCATCATCACAAGACACTATAACACAAAATACTTTATGGCTTTTTTCTGCAGCGGTGGACATTTTGCAAGAACTAACTGTTGATAGATGTGGTGCTGGTGCCCCTATCGCTAAGAATAAGCTTATTTGACTTCTATCGTTCATAAGCGTGTTTTATATTAGACATTAAATCACTTAGATTTTTCCTTTATTGTGGGAAGTCATTTAGGTACAGATGATAAGAGTAGAATATGGTCTAAAGGAGTTAACAAGATTCATCTTAAGACACCGAAGTATATTATAGGTAGTGTTTGGGGCCCTGCTATAGAATTTTTATATATGTATCTGAAATGTTGGTATCCCTTAAGTGATTATAATTATGAAATTCTTACCAAGAAGACTATAATTCTTCTAGTGTTAGCTACTGGTCATAGGTTCAGACCAATAACTTATTAAGATTAACATTAAAGTTACACCATCTAATGTTGAAAAAGTTTTTACTAATATTCTTTAGACATCAGCACGTTATAGATCCCAGCCAGTAATATTAATAGGATTTTTACATTAATCTTAAGGTTTGTCTTGTGAAAACTTTTTTGGTGTGTATTGAAAGAACTAAACAATTAAGAGTAGGTAATAATTGCTCTTTAGACTTCCTGCGTGTAACTTTTAGGAGACCACTGCGGTCACATGTCAGTCAATAAGTATATAGGTAGATTAACAGCTTATCAGTGTCCGTCACCAAGTAGGGTGACTATGAATTTTTCGGGACAAAACCGGAAATTTGATAACCAACGTAGGGTGACCACGAAAGCTGATTGTGATAGTTTCGTCACCTTTTCGTCAGTTAGTTCTTCGCAAGTTGACAAGTAATGCCTAAAATTTGCATTGATATTTAGCTTCTCTCTACATTCAACATATCGCGCTGGTACCTTATATACGTACTGGGAGGACAAGACGTCTTGGTCATTTGCAGAATACTTTGAAACGATAACATAATGATTCTAACTAAGTTTTTCTTGCCAGAGAAGGTTTAATTAACCAAAACTACTAGGTACTTGTGTAATATGGGATTTTTAGGATATAGTATACGTATAGTTTTTATTCTTATAAATTAGGGTTATAAATGGGGTACAACGTATCTTTCGTTATGTTTTGGAAAATATGATTGACAGCAGCAGTTGCTATGTTTAGGGTTCCTTTGTCGGATTTAAGTTGATTGACTAGGGTTCTTCTCTGAACATCTACATAGTAGTTATATCGGATGAATTACGAATATAATGACAGGATTAAACGAACTTACCTTAAGTGAAGTTCAATCCTTATTATATGAAGTAATTCATCCGATATAAGAACATCCCACCCGCCTCAATAAGCCATACTTATTATGCCTTATTCACCCATATTAATGTTGTTGCTCTAAAATAATGATATTTGACAGTTATAGTGTTGGGAATTGTTTTTGTATTTAATTTTTTTTCTCTAAAAGAATCGCGAAAAGTAGTGCGGAAGTATCGATACATACATAGTAGTTATATCGGATGAATTACTTCATATAATAAGGATTGAACTTCACTTAAGGTAAGTTCGTTTAATCCTGTCATTATACTTATCTCCGTGATAAAATATCACTAGGGGAAAATATCCGAAGCTTGATTTAGTTATTAAATTAAGCGCAAACGAAGGTAAGCGAGGACGTTAAACTTAATTACTCATATCCTAATTATTTTGCGGTCCATTGAAATAAATCCAGTTTTTATCTATATCGAAGTTAGATTCATTAAAATAAGTTTATATTTATGCTAAGGCGTTATTACGATAAAGGATAATTCTATCTTAAAGCTTTATGTATTAAAAAAAATATACAACTTTAGTTACAATTATTAGTAGTCGATAAAGTTACATAAATCCGCAATTACTTTTAACGATCTTCAAACGAACTCTTGCTACGATATAAAATTTATCGTGGTATCGATTAAGATTTTAGGCGAACATCTATATTTTTTTCTGTTCGAAAATAATCAGTAGGCAGACAGGTTAGTATATGATTTTCGATCTGCTGTGCGAACATAATAAAAAATTTGCCCTCCTTTGCATGTTTAACAACTGAAAAGCTTAGAACAGCTGGCTGTGACAAAACCAGTCGTGAGATAAATTGTGTTTTTCTCATTCTTTGCTATCCATTAAGTAGCGAAGAGAGAGCGACTCGATACGATAGTATCCGTGACAAATCTTGCCTTTACGCACGTGGTAGCCCTGCTGGGTTGGGATCATAGAGATCTACTCCGTGGTTGGGATAGTATCTCACAATGTAGCCAGCATCTCCATTAGGTACATCGGCTCTGTACCCGGGGCACGTTTGCTAACGGGCAGGCATCTCATTGTGATCTGCCTCGTATCTCAGGACGCCGTCTTGCTAACACTATATTTGCCGAATGCCGTTGTATCATAAACTAGCTGTACCCCGCGGCTTCGCCCGCGTGGAAATTTATGTGTAAGATTAGCCTATGTCTTATTTCAGAGCTTACACTATCTACGTTTCAAATTTCATTAAAATCGGTTCAGTAGTTATGGAGATACGTGGTAACAAACATTCCCACACACACTTTCGCATTTATAATATTAGTAGGATAGGATACTGGGAAGTACTGAAAGCTGTTATTGTGTAAAATATTTTACCCATACAAATTAAAAAAAAAAAACACTAATTTTTAAAGTTGACAGCGCTAATGGACCTGCCAATCAGTGCAGAATTTCACAAAATATTTCTTCACTCTTTGTCTAATAAGTATATTTTGTGTGCAAAGATTAGGTTTTGATTGATTTATAGCTATTAAAAGTCTAGGTTTGCATTCTCGATAGACAAACTTTGGTACTAATACAAAAGATTGCCAGACATCCATTTACTTTTAAATGCTTTCAATAATTGAATAGTCAAACGAACTTACCTGTAAGTGAAGTTCGACTGCAATTATGCTCCTGTTATCTCGTCCTCGATGATGAAGACACAAGTGTAGTTACGGCTTCCAGCCATAGACGTCACATAATTTCAAAGTAAAAAACGAAACGCAGCCATTACCTTATCTGTGTTGCCTTCTGTATCTGTAACAGCTTCATTAAGTTTAAAGTTAATTATTTTTTGATTTTACAATCAAGGGTTTATAATTTAATCAACCGAGTATTGATAAATCATGGGTAGGGTGGGACTCATCATCTTCGGACGAGATAACTTCGCATAATTGCAGTCGAACTTCACTTACAGGTAAGTTCGTTTGACTATTCAATTATGCTCCTGTTATCTCGTCCTCGATGATGAAGACACAAGTGTAGATGTTCAAAGACAAATTGTAAAATCAAAAAAGGTTTATTATTTATAAAATAATCAACTTCAAGTACTATGTGATCAAATTCTGGATCACAATAACCAATGTCTAATAATAGAGTTATTACACACTAAACACAGCCTCTGCAAACGTTACACTGTTCATAATAGGTCTATTATAGAAATGTGCACAAGTTGAAGACTCTCCAGACCAACCAGCCGTCCGTCTAATATCATCAATATTCACTCCTTTTTTATATGCTGGCGAAGTAGTAGCATGTCGTGTACTATGAGTTGAAAAAACTGATATATCAATACCACTCTTTTCCATTACACTTTTAACCCAACGGCTGATTATACCTGGCTGTCACACTTTTATGTGGCTTTTCTAGCATAACAAACAAATAATCTGTAGATCTAATATTCTTTGCAGCCTCTAGATAATTACTCACAGCCCTAGCAGGACAAACAATACTTCTATCATTAAAACAAAGGTAATGTTAAATAGGGTAGACCTATTAGGTGTAGAAGTTTTGATTAGCTTATCTATTTTAAATTTTAATGTAAATGCAATTTTCTTTAACTATACTATTAACGGTACTAGTATCATTAATATTAATTAATGAGATCATTTGAGCTCTTTGTCCAGTAGCTAAAATCAATAACATATCAGTCTATTTGGTTATAATGTCTAGTCGTATTTTCTCCCGAATCATTATTTTCTAAAATAAAGAAATTAATACAATCGACACATCCCATGTGACACAGTACTTTAATGCAGATGGTCTCAATCTGAAAACACCTTTAAATAATCTACTTATTTTCTCATCAGTTCCTACATATGAACCTATCACAAAGGATAAGGCAGACCGGAGAGAGTTCAAACAAAAGTATTTGTTATAATTATTATTTTTAACTCTGCAATTGTTGGACTATTTATAAATATATTTTCTGACTTGCAATATTTCGCCCAATCTAGAATACAAGGTAAATACTGTTTTAAAATAATACTTGAAATAAATGATAGCATGATGTCCACTGACTCATTGTTGATTCCAGACTCTAAGAAGGATTTCCTGATAACTCTCCTGCCACCAATGACATACTCTGGTAGGGAGGGTGCAACATGTCTTTTGAAGGTTTAATTTTAATTATTGGTTCAGAAAACAATAGTTTAGTGAATACTGGATACAATAGTTAGGTTATCCAGCATGGTAGGTACAACTACCATTCCTATTGCTTTATTGATTATAATTTTTCTAAAGCCTTAAGTATCACTAAGAATGGAGAAAAAACATAAAAATAATACCGCTTCCAACATACTATAGTAAAAGCATCAACTGCATATGTGTCTTAGTCTCTATGCCATGATACAAACAGTGGACATGTTGCATTAATTCGATATGCAAACAAACCTATATCAGGTTTTCTGAATAAGTTACAATTTTATGATACTGGATAGAATTTAATTGCCACTCTGTGTGACCTAACTCTTTTCTAGACTGGAAATCTGCTACAACATTGTCCTTAGTATTAATATAAGTTCCAAAAAATCAATAAATTTCTAGACTCACACCATTTCCAAATAGTTTTGTCATGCAGGTGAGTATACTGAACCCCACCTTGCCTATCAATACCTATATGAAACTGCCATCATATTATTGTCTATTTTAAGTAACATTAATTTTATTTTATTTTTATTTCTTAAAAACATTTGAGACCTAAAAATGCTGCTTTTATAATTCTAATAAATTAATATGCAGATAAATTTCATCTTCCAACCAGACTCCACTAGCTGACTCATTACCACAAGAGTTGTTTTTTCCTTATAGAATTTCGTGGTCTGATTATACTTTTTGTCCACCACCTTAAATCTTCTTTAATCAATTTATTCAGTAGAGTATTTTTATAATTATTATTTACTTTTAATATTTAACTCTTTTAAGTTCTTTGGTAGACTGGTATGGTATGGTAAGTATTCCATACCAAATAGCTGGATAAACTCAAAACTAATTTATTTAGTTTAGCTAGGAATTTAATCTTTACACAATCTTTGTTTAATAACTCCAATATTAATTTTAAGCATTCATTACTTTTCACTAATATTTTAGGACCCAGCTATTACAAACCAATCCTAAAAAAGTACATTTTTGCTTCGCTTAAGCAATTACTTACTAAGTATAATTGTTTCCAAAAACAAAGCCGGTCATTAATATAAATAAACCGAGACAAAGCCTTGATTTGTTAGATAAGCCACTACTGACTTCATGGTCTTAGTAAGTAGTGTAGTACATAAGCCAAATGGAAGAACATTAAACTGATAATAATTTCCTTGAAAATAGAATCTAAGGTACTTTTCCTATTACATGTATATCAACCATATAATATCCATCCATCTCTTAAATCTAATGACGCTAAGAAATCATCTAGTTGTAAAAGTTTGCACACAGTTGTGTAGACTTCTAATTTAAGATATACCTACAGTCCTGACAAGCAAGTTACTATTTTTATTTTTATTTAAATTTGAAATAAACCTATATGTTCTATTTGGCTTTGTAACAAGGAAAATAGGTGAACAAAACGGATCACTTTGTGGCTGGCACAGTTCAATGGCATTTTTAGATAAAAGCACATTGATTTCAGATTTCATTTGACTAACCTCAAAACAAAAATTATCATTGGGTGGAAAATAACTTTTGTAGGGTTTTTCCTGAAACAGTATCTCATACCCTGGAATCCAATTAAGGATCACTAATGATAACACTTATCATTAGTGATTCATTCCATTCATGATAATAATACTGGAGTCTACCGACCTGGACATTCATTTCCTATTGTGCGGTAAAGATTTGTCTTCTTTCTTCTTCTGTCCCTGGAACTTCGTGCAGTTGTATGTAGACCTCCCTGCGGCTGCACTCGGTATCTGGACGAGGAGGGTCCCACCAGTTTAAAGTCTTACTGGACATATTGCTCTTCCGTGCAAGTATGGTATTTTATTTAGGAGTATATAATTTACTGTTATACGGGATTTTAAAAACACTGCCTGATTTTAGCACTGACTTGCCAAGTTTTATCTTCTCATTCAAGTTTTCACCAACCAGGTATGTATGCGGCTCCAACTGGAGCAGACACTCCTTCATGTATTTGTTAATAGATGAGAGTACCAGAGTTCTAAGTCCTCTGGTGTCTAAATAAAGTGAATCACAGTGTAGGCGTGATGCATAATATAATTTCTTTATGATGTCAGTCTTATGTGTATTGAAATCATCTTCTAAGCACAATTGCAATGCCTTGCCTAGTCAGGTCAAAGCTGTAGAAGTTAGTTGTTGCCGTTTCTCAAAATTAGTGAGTCGCACTTCTTGGTTATCTCTATTATTGCATCGCTGACATCGGGATTCATTTTAGGAGTTATCATTTGCTCACAGTTCACAAAAGCTGTATTATCTTTGAATAATACCTCCTTTTCTTCCTTTTTTAGTCTTTTCTTCAACACATCCGCCCAGCGCTCTGCAACTTGCTTGTGCAGAGACTGTCCCTTTGATTCAATAATGGGACTCTCTCCCAAAATCACTAACACTGATTCTCCTAACCCTTGCTCCTCATCGTCTGCGATTTGTTCTTGTATTAGATATTCATTGTCACTTATTTCAGGGATTTCAGGCGGAATATTAGTGTTTTCGACATCAGCAAGCGATTGCAACTCACTTCCATCTGCAATATAAGCGTGTTGCGAATAGCAGCACTCGTGCATTACGATGCATGCCACATAACCACGTGAGTTCCCACAGAACTCCCCTTTAAGGTTATGAAAAAACTTGTAACCAGTGTGTTCCCGCAGAACACCCCACAGGCACAGTAATATAAGCCATGCGTCTTTTATGCATACACATTGGTGAATTTACTATCACACCGTGCTAGACCGATCGGATCCTCGTATAAATATATTATCTTACACTGTGCATTACTGAAAAAAGGTGGCGTGCAACATGCGTGCAGCTCGGTGCAACACAATACCTTCTAGGACCGATACAGGACGGTCTTTCATTTTATCCCCCGGTTTTCTCATAAGACGCAACTTCTTCTCTTCTGCTGACCTCTTCTTTTCCATGATAATAGTTTATTTTCACTTTTAAACTAATTATAAACTGAAAAAACGTGACGCCCGTGTTTTGACATAAAAACCGAATGAAGCTGTTACAGATACAGAAGGCAACACAGATAAGGTAATGGCTGCGTTTCGTTTTTTACTTTGAAATTATGTGACGTCTATGGCTGGAAGCCGTAACTACACTTGTGTCTTCATCATCGAGGACGAGATAACAGGAGCATAATCTATTTGTGTGGTTGAAGATTCTTGGTGAAATTTGAATTTACGCAGATTGTACACGCTTACTTAAAGTGAGTTTAAACCAGTGTAAGTAGGTATGTATTTGTAATTAAGTAAATACCCTACGGTATAAAAAAACTTATTAAATAGGTATTAGTGGATAATCAGCATTGTTTTCATGTAAAAGTGGTAAGGCCTCAGCAGAACAATGGCTTTGGAAGAGAATTCAATTGGTGCGTCCAGATGCCTCGCATACCTTGCCCGGGCTCTCATGGCATTATGTCTATACGTTCAGACGTCAAAACTGAGTGCAATCGCGCGCGGTATGCGGCTGATGTAGTCGCAGCCAACTTGTATTTATGGTAAACGTGTACATCACTGTTGTTTCATGCACTCAATAGGTTACGGCTTATCTCTTGGATACGATTTGGGTATTAGAGCCCAGTTCACCAGCACACTAACGACCGAGCCGATTGTCTGATGGACTGGTAAGTCCCATCACCTACTACTTTAACGGTTTGTTAGTGTGTTGATAAACTCGGCGCTTAACCGCTTCTACTAATATGACTTTTATGACTGTAGCTAGTAGAGAATTCATAAAGCGATCGTGCACAGATATTAATTAGTTAAATATCTGTAACTAACAAAATTAAGAATCTATCTACATTATTCCAACGAGTTGTAGCTCTAATATAATCGTTGTCGCATTGACGATAAACAATATTTAATCAAGTAAGGACAAGACGTAACATTGTTAGATGAAAATTGTTGAAATATTTCGCACCTACCCCATTATCAAGTGTACTTGCCAATAGAATTGATGCATCAACAATATGTTCTAATGTGATGTGTACATGGAATTAGTCTTTCCTTTTAAGGACCAGTAAAAATAGGATGTTAGTTCTGTGTCGTGTTGACATATCAACGTCATTATCATCTTATAGTAGTCATGATCACACGACTTGGTATTTCTAGGATGATGTCATATCCTGAAAAGTGCGGCCTACATTACGAGTCTTTATGTAATCTTTAGTAGGTACCTAGATATTGAATGGGTGCGTCTAAAAGAGGCGAGTTGCGCGCCCAAGTATCAGTTTTGCCGTCTGACCACGTAGACTTAATGTTATAAAATGATTGCTCGGACGCCCTGCTCGCCACATTTAGACGCATCCATTCAGAAGACGATCACTCTTGGTTGTGCTGTTAGGTTTATTTCACACACGCATGTGCATTTATCGTTGAATGGAATTGTATGAGGTCATTTATACGTGGAAGCATGTTGGCCTGCACCCATACGTTTCCTTACTGGGTCTCCGATGCCAGACATATAGAATGTGTATAGCGGGAAACATTGTTAGTGTGTTTTTTAGGGTTCCGTATCCGATCACTTTGTTGTTTGTCTATCTTGATGTCTGTCCATCTGCCAAGACGGTGACGGTAGGTACCTTTTATGGCACTGGAAGATCCATATAGGAAGGATTATGGAAAATCCCACCCCTAAGGGGGCAAAATTGAGGATGACAGTTTATAGGGTTCCAACTTTTTCTGACGCTGGAGACATAAAAATTTGGATTAAGGATGGATTAAGGCTACTATGATAAATACAATTATATGTACTGGTCTAAGATACACTGAAGAACGACCTTCACCCATCGACTTACCGGAGCAACCTTATATTTTTATCAAATAAAATATGTGTCTGAACATATACCAATAGGGTTGCCATAAAGAATAATAAGAAGATAAAAAGCAAAAAGCTAAAAGCATGCACGGCTTCGTCGCGCGCAGCTGTTGTACTGCATCCTCCTCTATCGCATGAAATAGTACTCGGATGCGCAATGCTTCTCTGTCAATCAATTTTTCAATTTAAAATTTTTAATTTCAAAGCCCGGCTACCGTTATTCTTGACTAGATTTTCGCAAGCAACACTATACACTGTATTCGCAATAAAATTGCCTTCATTTTGATATTATTTTCATTTTGCAAGCAAGTCAGTGAAATTAAAAAAAAATGGTTATTATAATTTTAATCAATCATAGCCATGACCATATTTTTTACGGCAACCCTATTTTATTTGATAAAATATAGGGTTGCTCCGGTAAGTCGATGGGTGAAGGTCGTCCTGAAGCATATCTCGTACTATACGAAACTCTCAGGGCGTGAGTCCTACTTGCACTTGTCTGGGTTTTCGTTCTTGTTACAGACATAAACGAAAATAAATTGTTAATTTACGATAATATTGTAAACATGAGTTGTATGTCAAGTATACTAAACGTCAAGGAGCGAAGGACCTTATTTGCTTTGCGATGTAGGTCATTCAAAATATCGTATTTACTTAAAATTTAAGCAAATACCTACCACTGTGTAGAAGGTATCTTATTTTTTTGTGGAAGGATTATCTTAATTTTATGCGAGTATCTGAGTTAACTACCTATCTTTATTTTATTTATGATGCATTTTGATGATAGCTATGCTACAGATTATAAGAACAAATACCCACCTATAGTAATTTACCTACAGAATTTAATGTAAACGAAACCTAACTTTTGTAAACCAGTCCAAGACGTTGAAGAAGTATTGAATTCGCATTGTGCATAGTGATGAGCAACATCAATAACTTTCCGTTTTGTTGACATCTACAATGATAGAGTACCTACTGTAATATCAAAACCGTCTGGAGGCGTAACTGATGAGCAGGCTGGATTGTTTTATTCGAATATGTCACAGATTCTATCTCCAAACCGCGACGTGAATATTAATCCTGTAGGTAGGAAATCCAGTGTTCGACTAAAGGATAACTGTAAATACGAGTTTAGTAGCAATATTGTTGTATATGACAGTTAGTCGGATTTGAGCGCTAAAGTCGTTTAACAAGTGGAAAAGTTCGGAACCCAAATCGGCTACAACCTACATGCCATTCTCAATCTTTTGATATTAAAGCATTAGTGGACTATGAATGTGGTTAGAGTAGTCAGTATCCAATTAAAAGCCTGTAGCCAGATTAGGAAGTAAGGTCGATAAATTTTCGCACTTGACAACCGGTCGAATACAAAAAAATATGATAACTTAAACCATTAACTGTCAAACGTGCAATATAAAGTTGTAAAGCTGTATTCCCCTAAAGAGGTAGGCAGAAGTATACTGCAATGCACCCACAGATTCCTGATAGTCCGGGCATACTTCCCCTTAATGCGAGTGGGATTCGGGGCACAGTACACCAACCTCAATGAGGGTTGGCGAACTTGCAATTTCTTTCGAAAGATGTGCAAGTTTCCTCATAATATTTAGTTTCTTATTTTCACCGTTAAGCAAGTGCTAATCATTCGCACCTTGAGAATTATGGGGACCCTTTTTGAAATTTTAGGATTTTGACTTTAAATCACAAATGGACCTAAATCGACCATTTACATCAACTCTTAATTTTTTTTTGAATATATTAGAGTAACATTGCTTTTCTTAAAAAAATTATTCGATGTTTTCCAAAAAACTACATGTTTAGTTAGGTATCTATAATTCTCAAGTTACAATGTCTGAAAAAGAGAAATATAAAATGAATATAGAGTTCTTGATTGACACAGATATCACCTGCAATCAACTTTATTCAATTAGTAAAACGTGTGTATCTGGAGTCAAAAAAAGTATGAAACAAGAAAATATTCTCATCTAGAGGATAGCCGTGGTCCGTGTAGGTCCTTTAGGGCCAAATGGCATATGAACACGGACCACGGCTATCCTCTAGATGAGAATATTTTCTTGTTTCATACTTTTTAGAGCGCGATTTTTCAGTAGTCGGGTTTTAGTTTTTAAACTTAATTTTTATTTAATTATTTTGGGGTTATAGGTAACAATATATATATTTTTTTGAAATGTGCTCATCAAGCTCTTTCATTTGATACCCCACACGTTTTCATTAAAAAATGTTTTTTTTTAGTTCATGACATTATGTCCTCTAGAGGGCGCCATATGCAATTTTATGTGAAGTCACATAACCTATAACCAGCGCGCTATTAAGCCGCTTCTAACGATACCTCATTTGTCAAATTACGACAAGTCGTTTGGAAGTTAGGTGGGAACAGATGCACATACATACATACATACATACCGGTCAAAATCATAACCCTCCGCCGTAGTCGGGTAAAAAGGAAATTCACACACCTTTTTCAGGGTCGTAGGTATGGTTTATCATATTATTTACTTCGGATGTCTGATAAGATCTTGCGGTCGACCATAAACAGGACAATGCCTTCAAAAAGACAACTTAAATCAGTTTTAATCGTCTCCTAAAAAGGATGTAGGTAGGTAGTTTAGACGACAACTTACTCTTGAATAATCAGACGTTTGAGAATAACAGTTAGGTTATTGTGATTATTTATATGAACAGGTTTAAAACATTTTAATTCTAACACACTTTTAGTCGTTTGTAAGCAGCGCTTTACGCAAAATATTGATTGTAAATGATCATATTACCTATAGGCCATAATACCCAAACGATTTAGCTGTGGTGGGTGGAATATTATAGGTACTCACTAAATATATTTTGTCTCAACGTCCCTATTGGGAGACTGTGTTGGGCAACTTAAAAAGAATCCTCTATTTGTTGCATACTTTATTTATACAAGGACGAGTATCTTTTAAATATTAAAATTAAAATAGGTACATATTTACATAAAATGTTTTAAAGCTTTTCGCTGTTATAACCCGACTATATAAATTTATTATGAGCCAGCTATATTCAAAATTTGTAAATCTCATATCCCGGATGTTCATTGATGTCTATGTCACTCGGATCATCTTCGACATGTATAATCTTTTCAACGTTCTCGTTGAATGTGACTACAGACTTTCTTTTTGATCCAGGGTTTTCCCCGAATTCATCATCATCTGTTTCGTCTGCTGTATCTTTTAGTTTGTCTATAGATTGTATGACTATAGGGCCTTGGGTATCAGGCGATGATAAATCGAGTATGGCTTCGTAAGGATTTTCCTTTTTCGAAGTTGACGGTGGCACGGCTTCTTCTTCGACCGGTGCGTTTAACATGTCTTGTAGCCTCCTTTCGCTTTTCTTCAGTTCCTCAATGTTGAGCCTCGGTTTCGGCATGGTCTCCGGTTTCGGAAGCGGAATTGCAATAGAATCGTTTCTTGATGCTAAACTATTTTCATCACTGAACTCATCATAGTTTCTGTTCTTTCTCCTGTTGACAAAAGTATGAAAATTTAAATGTAAGGCAATGGTGCTGATTATGTGGGTACACAACTAAACTTGACTAAACTTGTTTAGAAGAATGTGAAGCCTTCATAATAAGCACCATTAGGAAAACAAAATTACTTGAGTAACGGTCCTCTTACCATCTTAGGAACAACCAAAGAGCGATTAGCACGATTAGTATGAAGAGAAGTACGCTGAGGACTATCGTAGACACCAACAAGCCGGTGTCACGTCCTGGAATGACGCATATCTCGCAACCTTCTAGATGATCTTCCAGCGATACGGTACTAATAACATTAACGACAGCGACTGCGTTGTTATTTATATCACTAAAAAGAAACAATGATCATTAATTTATATTGTAGCTATAATTAACAGATTAATTTATTGTTCGTAATATGATATTCTTACGCAGCCAGGCGATCAACGGCAACGGGTTCCCGTTCAATAAGGCCATAAACATAGAGTTGCAGCGATGCTCCCGCTGCGTTTGTTTCGCGTGTCTTCCTCGAAGTGTCGGTTCCATCCATGTCGTCAGATACAACAATTGATCTCAATGTTTTAACATCGTACCCCACGGCTTCGCTTAATCTAGCCAAAATAGTTATCTCGTCGTCCAGGAAGGCATCTTTGATCGTCACAACGACTATATTACTTTTATCTAAGAGTTTTACCTGGAAATAAAATTGTCGTAACTTAAGATTATGCAGATGTAACCATAATCTCGGGTTAACGCTCCAGTAACAAAGGATTATGACACAGTTAATACATAACACACTGTATGTAAAACGAGCGAAGTCAACAACTGTTTAAGTCGTTAGATTTTATGTGTGTCTGATTTACATATTTTACATTTTGCAGTTTGGCGAACGCTAATTAATTGCTTGAAAGAATTTTATTGCATGTGGTCGGAGCAACTGAGTGTATTAAAATCATTTCATTAGCAGGATGTTGTCCCATCCGGTATATTCTATTGCCCCCGAGCAAAGTTTTTGGTTGCTATAAATAATTCTAAATAAAATGTAGTTGGTTCTTATTCACTACTAGCTGATGCCCGCGGGTTCACCCGCGTGGATGTCGGTGTTTCTCTACTATATTATGCATGTATTATACCTACATATAAACCTTCCTCTTGAATCACTCTATCTATTAAAAAAAACCCCGCATCAAAATCCGTTGCGTAGTTTTAAAGATCTAAGTATACATAGGGACAGACAGCAGGAAGCGACTTTGTTTTATACTATGTAGTGATAGTGATCACTTCTAATTCGTCACTATCACTGTGAATCATTGCGTTTAAAAATAAAGTCTGCAAAAATTACGTATGACTTATGTATCTTTTAGATTCGAAAAGAGGACACATTGTTGTTAAATTACATCATCTTGAGAAAGATTGGTGATTGAAATAATGTATTGGTTATATAAACAAATGAAATACCTACTGTTTTGTGTGATATTATATTTTATTTCTTTAGAGGACTTTGGGCCGTAAGATCAATTGTAGTTTAAACCACGGGAGAGAGATTTGAATCTCCCGTCTTCATCATAGAATCGACATTTTAACATCTCGACGATCGATCAACTACGGCCCTTAATTAATGTAATGTTAGATAATAATTTTATATATTCATTACGACGAATGATTTTATTTCGTGGAAGTGGCATTGAATTGTCAAAATTCTTGGATTAGACTTCCTAATTAGCGAATGTATAAAGATAAAAAATATCGATGACCAAATATAGCTATAACAATTTTTCAGATATAATTATTATTGGTTAGGTACTTGCATGCAACCAAGCCTGAGATAATATAATAGTACACACATTAATTATAATATAATACATTCACATTTAATAATAGGTATATATTATAAAAATGACCTCAGGTCATGTTCCGTCGGCTGCATGAAGAAGATGTAAATTAGTAACAATATTTTAATTTCCAAAAAACTAAAAGTCATGGAGTGTGTATGATGTCAGAACTGCAAAGTGCCTTTACGAACATGTTGGTCATAAAAGTCGGTTCCGCTATAAACACATTTTTGGGCGCAAAACCTTGAAAACATGACATTGATCAACCAATGACATAAGTCTTATGTTTCTCACAATATGTTATTTTCAACATTACTTAATTGGAACCAAACTTATAAAAGTGCCTTGATGGACTTACCTGCCTAATGGCCTACGTGTGCTATCTAAACTTAGTCCAATCAAGTTAACAACTTCATAATTCTCAAATAACTTAGAATCCTGATTAGGGATTAGTAGTTGCCCCTAGATATCTGAACTTGAAAGCTTGTTAGATTGATAATGTAACACGTCACTAAACTTTGAAATATTTCATGATTCTCGAATGGAGGTGGATGGAAAATACCTCAGTGGTGTCAAACATTTTGTGAAATATGTGGATATATCAATATCCCTATTGAAAGTATTTTGGTATGGCAATCAACATTGAATACTATTGTCAAAAAATTTAGGTAGTCCATTTTGAAAAGGCCGCTTGATGCACTGGTCCGGTCGTATGCCGTTCGGCCTACTGCATCGAGTGGTAATTGCGGATTCGATTTACGCCGGATGCAAATTTCGGAAACGGCCTTTGCCTTGGTCTGTATCACTAGAGTCGTTCTCAGTCCACTGTACGCTAGCCATAGTTCACAGCCATAGTACACACTTATTTCTTAAAACTGGCTCAAAAGAAGTTGATGCATGTCAGTTCTTACCTACTACTTATTTTTAAATAATAACTAAATATTAAATATCCTGGGACATTATTTTACACACGGCTACCTGATCCCAAACTAAGCAGAGCTTGTACTATGGGAACCAGATAACTGATATTACTAGATAATACTACTTTTTGTTTATAAATACATACTTAATATACATAATTACACCCAGACTCGGGACATATACACATGTTCGCACACAAATGCATGTCCCGGGTAGGAATCGAACCCACGACCTGCAGCGTGATAGGCGGAATCTTACCAACCACGACAACGGGCCCGTCAAACGTCGGTTTTAAATTTAAGTCAAGAATCTTTACGTTCGTGATTTAAGTATAGTCTACGAATGACAGGCAGCCATAATTACCAGTAATTGTATGGATCCAGAGAGTCCGGCTCCGTTGCGGTCGGTAGCATGGACCACGAGTGCTTGGTTCTCTGCCAGACGAGCGCCGCTCCGTAAGTGCACGAACCCTGTAGTGGGTGCCACCGCTAGCTCGCTTTCAGAACTCCAGTACAATAGCTCGGCATTCTCTCCTATATCAGCGTCTGTCGCCTGGTTTGTGAGATAATTCCATTAGTTTCAAGTGTGCAATAACAAAGAAAGCTATCGTCATTGTTTGTTGTTGGTAGGAGAACTATTTGAGTGTCCAGTAGAACTCTTCTCTTATAGAAAGAGTGTATTATATGCTCATAAAGTGTGAGGGGGGGGCTATAAGAAACCCTGGTACGAAAGCAATTGGGTGTATGATCCGTGTCGTTCGAATTTTGAATTTTGGCACATTTCCGTAGTAAATTAGTGTCAAAATCGAACGAACGGAATTAGGAAATGATACACGTCTGTAATAGCCCCTATTTCATGAATTTAAAGAAATCGACGTAAGTAGGTACCTAATTCAATATTGTTTATTCGTGTAGGTAGGCCAACAAAGCCCTTACCTACGAGAGTCAAAATCTACAACCACCAGTTGAATGCTGTTTGACTGACTTGCACTAAGAAGATCAGGCAAGAAACATAATTTATAGATAAGCTACGGTTTAAAGAAAAAAAGTTTAGGTAAACAAAATGCGTTACGGCTTTTAGTATTGTAATAAGTTGAATTTACAGTTAAATTGAATTAAAAAGACAAATGCTTTGGTAATTAATAACGCCAGGTTGGGCGGCGCGCGATGAGTCAGTCAAACGAGACATTCGTGTTTTTACAAACTAAGATAAAATTATTTTGCAACGTGAATCATAATTCACTGCGGGTTCCTAAAACAAATTATCAACGCGAGGTGCAGGGTAAACGACTTTCAATATTTGTGCGGGAAATATATGCAATCTTTGTATTTAGGTAAGTATGTATGCAACAAACCTATTTTCTTCCTATTGTATGGTTAGTGGCCAACCTGGTGTCAGAGTTGTTCAACACGCCCGAAGGCCTGACAAGGCTTAACAACTGCTGCCAAGATGGCAACAGGATCGAATTTTTACGTGCCCTCCGAGGAACGGAGACGCTCAGTTCTAACTGACCTTGCCAAGCGTTGCTTAACCTCCGATCGTTTACCGATCAGTGATTGCAGCTGGCTATGAGCGACCTAACTAACCTAACTACTACACACTATACTCACCTCTAATTCTGCCAAAGAACGTGGTAAAACAGATTCTTCAAGCTCCTCAACTGGATACCCAATAGCGATCGGTTCGTGTTCTTTCCCGACGAATATAGGCGCATTGTCATTAATATCATTCACGATAACATTGACTATACTTCGTCTAGAGTTAAACGTGATGGTATCTGTGAGAACCCATTTATTTGTACCGTAGTCGTAAGGTCCAAGCCAATCTGTTCTTTCGGAGCGTTTAGTTCGGATTGCATTGTCAGTGTCGCAGTGCAATAGGAGTTCCACTTGAACTTGCGAGAGTGCCATAAAGGCGATGGACTGATGTTCCCTGTCAATGGATGTGGTGTGTAATCCGGTATCGTCAATATAAAGCCATGGTTGGTCATCTGGCCAGCGGCTAGTGAGTGTGAATTGGCATCCAGGGTACTGTGTTGTGTTCAGCACGACGAGGTTCCGATGTGGTTCTTCTTCATCCCTATCTATTATTATCAGGGGTGGTACTACAAAGTCGTTCTGCCCGCACACTGTGATTGCTTCTACTGATAAGTAAACCTGTGGAACATGATCCCAATAAATATTATGTCTAGTCGTTTCAGATAGGTAAACATTATGATCAGGATTAAGGTTGGCACTCATCTATCAACTCGGCACACGACCAGCACCGCCTCGTCGGTCGGCATCCACTAACTGAACTGGAAATAAGTGGACCACGCGCTGACCACGCAGCGTTCACTCGTTGACTACGCGCGGTCCACTGGATGGTCACGTGACGTTTATGGTGTAAAAGCAGCGTCCACCCGCGGACTACCTGTCGACAACGAGTGGACGCCAAGCAGCGAGGCGGTGCTGGTCTGGTGCCGAGTTGATGTTGGCTGTTTTTACAAATCCGGTACGAAAGAAATAATCCGTCTCGTTCGGGCTTCGAATTTTGAATTTGACTAAATAATCAAAAGCACGAGAGAACAAAACAAAAAGTTCGGATTCGTAATAGGCCCTCTGGTTTTATTTTTAACTAAGTCTATTTTTTCAGCTTTAGCTGTGGGTATTAAAATTGGATTGCGGCCTTCGATGCTTTGGAATGATTTGTGGTAAGGATTCAAACCAATCAAATCAAATCCCCTCTAAAACAACCAACTACTTGCTGAAACTCCGTTAGAACTAGTTTTTTAATCTTTACGTTGCAGATTGCAGACTTGGCATTAAAATTATTATTAGTACCGTGGCAGTTGCTGTAGCCTGTGTTATGGCTGTAGTGGCAATAACTTGGAAAGTGAAGACTCCGCTGTCGGCGGGCGCAGACAGGTGCAGCTCGCCCTCATTGTTTATAGAGATACGCGATTGTAGATGTGCTGTAACATAACAATATTTAGCTGTAACTTAACCTACTTGTAAATTTAGCACCTCGAGTCCGTTGACCTTGCGCACTAAAGGGTATTTCCAAAAAAAATTACAACTTGAAAAAAAAATTTGTACCTAATGCCTTTGTAACTTTCTATAGAGAGAGTTAATCATTCAAGGAGATGTAATTGATACATTTTGTAGTAGCTATTGTTATTAGTAATAAGTAAGGAAAAGGGGCATTGGTCTAAAATTATGACAGATTGGGTCCACAATTGGGTTGGTTGGGACAAGCCAAAAGGCATCAAGGTAGACCTAGAAGAAGATCGCGGGATTAGCTGGACTTTTACATGAAGGATTGGCCCACTGTAGCTATAAACAGAGAGGAGTCGGGAAAGGAATTTAATAGAGACCTTTGCCCAGCAGTGGGATGACGCAGGTTGACAAAAAAGAAGGAATATGTAAGCTAGAATGACGCATATAACTACATGATTTTCGAACACTTAGTAAATATTTATCGCATAAAAATATCTACCATGTTTCCTTATCCTGATACTAAATTTATATTCCAGGTAAAGAATAATGTTTATAACAATTCATGTAGAGTCACCTACCTACTAGGTGTGAGAGGAATTAACTTAATCTCGGCGCCTGCTGAAAACCAATACACGTTGCGCCAAGAACTGATTGCTTTAAAAGAATATTAGGCGGTGAATTTAGAGGTTCTCAACCTTTTAGTTAGGTACTGAAATTTGATAGCCCGTATACTTATAATATTGTGTGGGCGTGCGTTATTAATGGGCTATTCTTAGATATAGATATGATACGAGATAAATTAATGGCGTGTGATGTTGATGCCAGTCAGCTAATATAAAGCAACCTTATATGAAGACAGGTATTTTTATACCCAATTGCTAAGCTTGAATTTGGTTTTACATTATTGTTGGTATGTAATGTAGTCACTATTGAGGATAAAATCTGGTTTCGGGAATAAAAAACCTAGGTTAAAGTCTAATTTTGTATACTTAGGTACACAGAAATCTGAATAGGTAATACCTCGTAATAAATTTCCTCTAAAGCAATATACCTACCTAATTATTTTTCCGTTCCTACTAATGTGAATAATAAGTAGGTATCTAACATTATTTAAAACTCTTTACGTCGTTATTTCAAATGCGTAACCGAATCCTAGAATCCGAATCCCAAGAATAGGTGTTTGCAACTAAAGTGAACTGTTGAAAAGCGGTTAAGGGTGTAATAAGATTACCATTTTCCACCCGTAGTGAATAGAGGATGGTCTCTCCGTTTTCAGCGGTGGCGGAGACCCGTCCCACCAGGCCGGTCTGAACGATCTCCACACTAAGCGCGTAGGATGGAGAGCTGAACGTCACGGAGGGCAGTGTAGGAACTCCTGGTAACAGAAACAAACAACTACTGGAAGGTACCTACCTATATAGGATGTAGGTAGGTATATAATGTTACATGGCATACCAGTGGGGCAACTGCTTTTAGAGAAATCATATATCATTTCTTATTTAAAAAAATAAGAAAGAGAAAGCACGATAGACGAAATAACATAACTACTTTTAACTCCATTCGGGGGTAGTCAGAGGCTTGAGTGGCCATACACCACCACATTGTGGAGGTATTAAGCCAACTCAAAGCCCACGTTTCACCAGATAATCAGAACCCAACGTGAAAGGTGGTGAACCTTGTCTCCGTGTATACGATGGACGAGTTGACGAAATATTTCCTATGAATATTGAATTTCACTGTTCCGACTTAATGAGTGAAAAACGAGTATTTTTATGCACCTATGAGTATGTGAATACATAGAAATACAAAATACAAATCCAAAAGTCACGCCAGTCTATCAACCCAAGCACACATTTTGGGGCGTAAAATAAAATGCCCTGGGACAAGACGAACACATTTTGGGATTTAATCAAAACTTTCATAGCGAATGAGTATTCTTATCTTTATACTATCTCCATCACGTAACGTTCAAACACTTATCGAAGATGTCTGGAAATCTAACACTGATGCTAAAATCTTAAGATTTTACCATCAGTGTGTGTTTATACACATTGTTACCAAGAACACGAAGCTAAACATGGTTAGTGATGAGTAATAGTTGAACAATAAAGTGGTTTTCCTTAAGAATTTAATCTGCGGAAAAACGCAGACGCGCATAAAACAGTAGTGCACGCGTTGCATTCAAATGTCCTATCAAGATGACATTCACAAGTGAGATGTGACTATAAAATATAGGTAACATCAAAGGCAATGTCGATAGAATACCTACATTATATGCTTAAGGGTCTGTTTCACAATCGTCAGATCACTTTTATCCAGGGTAGCTATTCTGTAACGACAAACTCACTTCGCACGCATGAATTTGCAGGTGAATGTTGTTTTGGAATTTGACATTGCACTAGAAAATTCACGCGCGCGAAGTGAGTTTGTTGTTACGGAATAGCTACAGCCCCCCTAGACAAGTGGCATGAACGCTAATCGAATAGAATAGAATAGACTTCACAATGTATGGAAATGTCAAACGTCGCTATGTAGATCAACAACAAGTTGCTATGTAGATCACGTGACTTATGTCATTTCCATACATGAAGCGTAGCGATTTGAAAGAACTCTTGTAGACGTCAGCCACTTGCTAAGAAATATGGCGTTTTGACAGATATTATACGGAAAAACTGTAAATGCGCCATAATTAGCTGACAATTCTGAAACAGGCCGTCAGTTTTTATGCAGGTGTAAAAAAATTTTTACTGGTAAATTATTAAAATGTTGAAGAAGTAAATGTACTCTCCTCTTAAATTCCCTGACTCATTTATTCGCAACATACCTACTGATACAAGAGCGTAGGTAGTCATAACTAGGAGTTTTGTGTTTTGGTATTCAAAGCTCAAGCTCTGACGTAGAAGCTACTGGCCTGGGCAAATCCGGAATTTCTGGTTGGTCGATGGCAAGATAAGTAGGATTCGAACATGAGTTCTATTCGAATTCGAATTTAGAAATATTCAATTTTAGGGATGCCACCGTGGGAGGAAAGGGCCTCCCCCCACGCCTGCCCATGTATGCGTACCTGGTTGAAGGACGCTCAGAAGTAGGACAGCTCTATCTCCGTCAGCGTGCAGTTCCAGGGGCACGCTCATGACGTCACCGGGCAGGGTGAGCGACCCAGACGCCTGCACCGTCACCACTCCATCCACAACCAACGCCACGAACAAACTCGAGTATTCTGGGAAATAATGAATACTAACATTGATTATAGGTATTTTTCTTACATTGTATTTCGTACCTGATATAAATATCGACCTGTATTGGTCCCAAACTCAGCAACGCGTCTACTATGGTAACCGTACAATCGACCAGAAGGGCTAGACAAGTGGCTGACGTCTACAAGCGTTCAAATGACAATAGTGACTTATGAAATGACATAAGTCACGTGATCTACATAGCGACGTTTGACATTTCCATACATTGTGAAGTCTATTCTATTCTATTCGATTAGCGTTCATGCCACTTGTCTAGCCCTTCAGGGGCAATCCGAGTGAAACTCAGATAATGGAAATGTTCTAAAAGGCCGTTTACGAAATTTTCTACTAGCGGGAATCGAACCCGCAACTACCCAATGCAGTTAGCCGAGAAGCCATCGCTCATGCACCAAGGGGTAATCTTAGTAACAATAACCTTTTTCTAATGCAAAATTATTATCTAACGATTTCATTAATAGGTACTTATCTAATGTTCGAAGCCTTTATTTCCATACCTATTGCCTATCACTACACTAACTAATACCGAGGTCTTATATTCGTAGCATTTATACGCTGATTACGTCGATAGTCCGGTAAAAGCACGGTACAATAAATATAGGAAAGTACAAATTAAAAGTAAATATACCGCAAGGCTTTAACATAGGCTATTTTCTTCCAATGCAAATACGTAATACACAATAAGGGGCCATCCATAAATTACGTTACAGGAATTTCATTATTTTTTTACCCCTCTCCCCTTGTCACAGCTGGTCACATTTGTGAGACTCCCACCTCCCTAATGTGACGACACATTTCTTTTTAAATATTTTTTATCTACACTAATCTACATCTACACTAATATTATAAAGAGAGAAGATTTGTATGTTTGTATGGATGTTTGTAATAAGTAAACTCAAAAACTACTGGACCGATTTCAAAAATTCTTTCACCATTAGAATACTACATTATCCTTGAGTAACATAGGCTATATGTATTACTAGAAAAAGATAGGGATCCCTACTAAAACTTTACTAATGTAACCTAAGGTGTAAAAAAAAATGCCATAAGATGTCTTTCATCGCATGCGCTACGGAAACTATTGATAATAGAATAAAAAAATGTTCTACAATATTAAAGAACATATTAATATCTACAAAAAACTTCGCAATAGTATATCTCCAACTATTGTAGTTACGTTACTATAACTACTTTTTTACATTTAAAAAGTTGATGGAAATGCCGACCAAAATCAGACCATGTTATCCATACCTTAGTATTAATCCTTATCCAAATAAATTATTTCGTATTTGAGACTATTTTAAAACCTGTAGATTACTATTTGAATTATTTAAATCGGATATTCCATTCAAAAGATATTACGAATTTAAAAAATTAGGGGATGAAATTTTGTATGGAAGTTCGTAATTTTTGAAGTTAGGATGATGAAAATTCGTATGAAGGTTTCTTTTTATGCGGGACACGGAATACGGGATCCGGGATATCCCGGATACGGGATCCGGGATACGAGATTCGGGATATCCGGGATACGGGATCCGGCAAACGGGATACGGGATCCAGCAAACGGGATCCAGGATCCGGTAAAAACGGGAAACGGGATGCGAGATAAGGGGTCCGGGATCCGGTATCATAGATCCGATAAGTTTTAATTTAAATTTTACGCGGACGAAGTCGCGGGGAAAAGCTAGTTTTATTTATATTTTCTAAATTTTCGTAAATTTTAGTTATTAGTTCAAATTTCGGTTTTAATACTTAGATATATTAGATTTTTAAATGTGACGTCACTAATCTTAGGACCCCTCCCACCCCCTGTCACACAATGTCACATTTCGTCAACCCCCTCCCCCTTTACGTGTGACGTAATTTATGGATAGCCCCTAAGTGGTTATTTGGATTGCCGCTATCTTTCGTACATGTTTCTGCTTTTTAGGTGATCGGCTTCGGCTTCGTGATTCATACATACTTTATATACGCACATATTGGGTAGGTATTACGAGTACATTTTTAGAAATGTACGCGCACATACACATTTCAAATGGTAGGTACCTATTCTATTATCAAAATTATTAATTAACTTTTTAAATTTAAATACTCGCAATTGACATTCCTGAAAACTAATTAGTAAGCGATCGTAATGGAACTATTGTAAAGTAACTTTTTAAATTTAAGTCCTCACAATTGACATTCGTAAAAACATACCTCCATGTAAAGCAATTGGTGTTCCTTGATATCCCAATATCCTGATGGCCTCATGCTGTACAGTATCAACTCGAATAAAACCTTCGTAGAAAACTTTCTCGAATGCAACATCACTTCCTGTCTGCGAATCTGTAAATGTAATGAATAAGTTTAATATCGTATAAAGTTACAACTTTAATTGGAGTTGGTAATTAAAGCTAGGCTTGAAATGTTAACAACTATTCTTAATTCTAAACAACGAAAACCACAGTCAAAAATAACTAAAGTTAAGCTGAAAAGGAATCGATTAATGGTAGGTGGTTACACGTACGTGCATAAATCCACAATGATTAAACACATTTATAAAAAAAAATACACTAATATCTTATCAGTTGTGACCGAACATTGGAAAATTATCTATAGATAAAATAATTCACAAGAATGCAATATTGATTATCAATGTTTCATGAAAAGACGATAGAAAAAGTACAAAAAAATAGATAAAAGGAAACCACTTAGAATAAAAAAATCAATGTTACTTACTCGAACGAGGAATACTCAGATTGGGGTACCTGCTATTAAAACCCTAAATTAAAATAATTATTTAATTTACATGATTCAATTTTGTTTCCCAGGAGTATTTAAAAATAAAAATTATCCTCTTACGAAATAAGGACGTCAGAAATTGTCAAAGAAATTCATGATATCATTAGAAACAAAAATAAAGAACTTACCAACTATTATAGAGATAACAATAGCTGCCCGCGCTACGTCACTTCCTGTTTTGTGGGCAGTGATGACAAATACGAGTTTACTATTATTTGTGAGGACATCTGACGGTATAGGGCTTGGTACTATCAATGTTACCGAGTTCTGATTATGGATTAAACTGAACCACTGCGAGCTTTCTGAAAAATTGAAGGAGTATGTAGGTACCCACATTCTTGCACGTAAAACAATTATTGTTAGTATTATTGCAAAAGTAAATTCGAACCTACCACCTTCGAGATCAAACGTAATATCTACACCATATCCTTGGGCTAGAGAGACAGAAGTCTCAAACAGGAGGCCGGTGTTGACATTGTAAGATCCAGTGTAATAAGCCTCATCAAATACAGGTTGAACCACCGCGATGGCGTCATCCTCTACGACAACTTCAAACACGATGGTAGCGGATGCAGAAACGGCTTGTTGCGCTGACGCCTGGATCTCTAGTACTATGATTCTGTTGGCGGGTATGAGTTGTTCCGGAATAGCATTTTGTAACGCCACAGTCACCACGGCGCCTTGTGTTGTCAGACTGAAGTAGCTGGACAGCTCTGAGGGATAAATTCTTCTGTTATAGCGAATTCCTGAGAGTGCAATTCGTCACACAAGTTAAATCAGTGCATACCGCGATTCATATTTACCTCCGAACAAACTGAATCTGACGTTGTCGGTGTAACCCTCAATGAGCGTTATTGGTCCTATGCTCGCCGTATTACTTTCGATAGATCCTAGGTAAGTTACTCTGTCAAATCCAAGGATCGGTGCGTCTTCAATGTAATCTGAAAGATGAAGTGTTCAATGTAGTCAAAAATTAGCGAGTCTGAAAATACGCTGCAATATTAATTGTAATTTTATGCTCACCGCCTGTGACCGATATGACGATGGTCGACCGCGCAGTGGCGCTTCCCGGTCTCTGGGCAGTGATCAAAAACACGAGCTGACGATTGTTGGCCAACACGGCAGCCGGTATGGGGCTAGCTAGAGCCAGTGTCACATAAGTTGGTGTCTGTACTAGACTGAACCATTGCGAGCTTTCTGTAAGTAAAACACAAATTTACAGGTCTCTTAAAAACTACACTAGTATATAAAAAAGAAAAATCAATTCGGTAACAATTTAAAACACGTACCGCCTTCGAGAGCAAACGTAACATCTGCGCCATCTCCTTGGGCTAGAGAGACAGGAGTCTCAAACAGGAGGCCGGTGTTGACATTGTAAGATCCAGTGTAATAAGCCTCATCAAATACAGGTTGAACCACCGCGATGGCGTCATCCTCTACGACAACTTCAAACACGATGGTAGCGGATGCAGAAACGGCTTGTTGCGCTGACGCCTGGATCTCTAGTACTATGATTCTGTTGGCGGGTATGAGTTGTTCCGGAATAGCATTTTGTAACGCCACAGTCACCACGGCGCCTTGTGTTGTCAGACTGAAGTAGCTGGACAGCTCTGAGGGATAAATTCTTCTGTTATAGCGAATTGATGAGAGTGCAATTGGTCACACAAGTTAAATCAGTGCATACCGCGATTCATATTTACCTCCGAACAAACTGAATCTGACGTTGTCGGTGTAACCCTCAATGAGCGTTATTGGTCCTATGCTCGCCGTGTTACTTTCGATAGATCCTAGGTAAGTTACTCTGTCAAATCCAAGGATCGGTGCGTCTTCAATGTAATCTGAAAGATGAAGTGTTCAATGTAGTCAAAAATTAGCGAGTCTGAAAATACGCTGCAATATTAATTGTAATTTTATGCTCACCGCCTGTGACAGATATGACGATGGTCGACCGCGCAGTGGCGCTTCCCGGTCTCTGGGCAGTGATCAAAAACACGAGCTGACGATTGTTGGCCAACACGGCAGCCGGTATGGGGTTAGCTAGAGCCAGTGTCACATAAGTTGGTGTCTGTACTAGACTGAACCATTGCGAGCTTTCTGTAAGTAAAACACAAATTTACATGTCTCTTAAAAACTACACTAGTATATAAAAAAGAACAATCAATTCGGTAACAATTTAAAACACGTACCGCCTTCGAGAGCAAACGTAACATCTGCGCCATCTCCTTGGGCTAGAGTGATAGGAGTCTCAAACAGGAGGCCGGTGTTGACATTGTAAGACCCAGTGTAATAAGCCTCATCAAATACAGGTTGAACCACCGCGATGGCGTCATCCTCTACGACAACTTCAAACACGATGGTAGCGGATGCAGAAACGGCTTGTTGCGCTGACGCCTGGATCTCTAGTACTATGATTCTGTTGGCGGGTATGAGTTGCTCCGGAATGGCATTTTGTAACGCCACAGTCACCACGGCGCCTTGTGTTGTCAGACTGAAGTAGCTGGACAGCTCTGAGGGATAAATTCTTCTGTTTTAGCGAATTCCCGAGAGTGCAATTCGTCACACAAGTTAAATCAGTGCATACCGCAATTCATATTTACCTCCGAACAAACTGAATCTGACGTTGTCGGTGTAACCCTCAATGAGCGTTATTGGTCCTATGCTCGCCGTGTTACTTTCGATAGATCCTAGGTAAGTTACTCTGTCAAATCCAAGGATCGGTGCGTCTTCAATGTAATCTGAAAGATGAAGTGTACAATGTAGTCTAAAATTAGCGAGTCTGAAAATACGCTGCAATATTAATTGTAATTTTATGCTCACTGCCTGTGACAGATATGACGATGGTCGACCGCGCAGTGGCGCTTCCCGGTCTCTGGGCAGTGATCACAAACACGAGCTGACGATTGTTGGCCAACACGGCAGCCGGTATGGGGCTAGCTAGAGCCAGTGTCACATAAGTTGGTGTCTGTACTAGACTGAACCATTGCGAGCTTTCTGTAAGTAAAACACAAATTTACAGGTCTCTTAAAAACTACACTAGTATATAAAAAAGAAAAATCAATTCGGTAACAATTTAAAACACGTACCGCCTTCGAGAGCAAACGTAACATCTGCGCCATCTCCTTGGGCTAGAGAGACAGGAGTCTCAAACAGGAGGCCGGTGTTGACATTGTAAGATCCAGTGTAATAAGCCTCATCAAATACAGGTTGAACCACCGCGATGGCGTCATCCTCTACGACAACTTCAAACACGATGGTAGCGGATGCAGAAACGGCTTGTTGCGCTGACGCCTGGATCTCTAGTACTATGATTCTGTTGGCGGGTATGAGTTGTTCCGGAATAGCATTTTGTAACGCCACAGTCACCACGGCGCCTTGTGTTGTCAGACTGAAGTAGCTGGACAGCTCTGAGGGATAAATTCTTCTGTTATAGCGAATTGATGAGAGTGCAATTGGTCACACAAGTTAAATCAGTGCATACCGCGATTCATATTTACCTCCGAACAAACTGAATCTGACGTTGTCGGTGTAACCCTCAATGAGCGTTATTGGTCCTATGCTCGCCGTGTTACTTTCGATAGATCCTAGGTAAGTTACTCTGTCAAATCCAAGGATCGGTGCGTCTTCAATGTAATCTGAAAGATGAAGTGTTCAATGTAGTCAAAAATTAGCGAGTCTGAAAATACGCTGCAATATTAATTGTAATTTTATGCTCACCGCCTGTGACAGATATGACGATGGTCGACCGCGCAGTGGCGCTTCCCGGTCTCTGGGCAGTGATCAAAAACACGAGCTGACGATTGTTGGCCAACACGGCAGCCGGTATGGGGTTAGCTAGAGCCAGTGTCACATAAGTTGGTGTCTGTACTAGACTGAACCATTGCGAGCTTTCTGTAAGTAAAACACAAATTTACATGTCTCTTAAAAACTACACTAGTATATAAAAAAGAACAATCAATTCGGTAACAATTTAAAACACGTACCGCCTTCGAGAGCAAACGTAACATCTGCGCCATCTCCTTGGGCTAGAGTGATAGGAGTCTCAAACAGGAGGCCGGTGTTGACATTGTAAGACCCAGTGTAATAAGCCTCATCAAATACAGGTTGAACCACCGCGATGGCGTCATCCTCTACGACAACTTCAAACACGATGGTAGCGGATGCAGAAACGGCTTGTTGCGCTGACGCCTGGATCTCTAGTACTATGATTCTGTTGGCGGGTATGAGTTGCTCCGGAATGGCATTTTGTAACGCCACAGTCACCACGGCGCCTTGTGTTGTCAGACTGAAGTAGCTGGACAGCTCTGAGGGATAAATTCTTCTGTTTTAGCGAATTCCCGAGAGTGCAATTCGTCACACAAGTTAAATCAGTGCATACCGCAATTCATATTTACCTCCGAACAAACTGAATCTGACGTTGTCGGTGTAACCCTCAATGAGCGTTATTGGTCCTATGCTCGCCGTGTTACTTTCGATAGATCCTAGGTAAGTTACTCTGTCAAATCCAAGGATCGGTGCGTCTTCAATGTAATCTGAAAGATGAAGTGTACAATGTAGTCTAAAATTAGCGAGTCTGAAAATACGCTGCAATATTAATTGTAATTTTATGCTCACCGCCTGTGACAGATATGACGATGGTCGACCGCGCAGTGGCGCTTCCCGGTCTCTGGGCAGTGATCACAAACACGAGCTGACGATTGTTGGCCAACACGGCAGCCGGTATGGGGCTAGCTAGAGCCAGTGTCACATAAGTTGGTGTCTGTACTAGACTGAACCATTGCGAGCTTTCTGTAAGTAAAACACAAATTTACATGTCTCTTAAAAACTACACTAGTATATAAAAAGAACAATCAATTCGGTAACAATTTAAAACACGTACCGCCTTCGAGAGCAAACGTAACATCTGCGCCATCTCCTTGGGCTAGAGTGATAGAAGACTCAAACAGGAGGCCGGTGTTGACATTGTAAGACCCAGTGTAATAAGCCTCATCAAATACAGGTTGAACCACCGCGATGGCGTCATCCTCTACGACAACTTCAAACACGATGGTAGCGGATGCAGAAACGGCTTGTTGCGCTGACGCCTGGATCTCTAGTACTATGATTCTGTTGGCGGGTATGAGTTGCTCCGGAATGGCATTTTGTAACGCCACAGTCACCACGGCGCCTTGTGTTGTCAGACTGAAGTAGCTGGACAGCTCTGAGGGATAAATTCTTCTGTTTTAGCGAATTCCCGAGAGTGCAATTCGTCACACAAGTTAAATCAGTGCATACCGCGATTCATATTTACCTCCGAACAAACTGAATCTGACGTTGTCGGTGTAACCCTCAATGAGCGTTATTGGTCCTATGCTCGCCGTGTTACTTTCGATAGATCCTAGGTAAGTTACTCTGTCAAATCCAAGGATCGGTGCGTCTTCAATGTAATCTGAAAGATGAAGTGTTCAATGTAGTCTAAAATTAGCGCGTCTGAAAATACGCTGCAATATTAATTGTAATTTTATGCTCACCGCCTGTGACAGATATGACGATGGTCGACCGCGCAGTGGCGCTTCCCGGTCTCTGGGCAGTGATCACAAACACGAGCTGACGATTGTTGGCTAATACGGCAGCCGGTATGGGGCTAGCTAGAGCCAGTGTCACATAAGTTGGTGTCTGTACTAGACTGAACCATTGCGAGCTTTCTGTAAGTAAAACACAAATTTACATGTCTGTGATAAACTACACTAGTATATAAAAAAAGAACAATCAATTCGATAACAATTTAAAAACACGTACCGCCTTCGAGAGCAAACGTAACATCTGCGCCATCTCCTTGGGCTAGAGTGATAGGAGTCTCAAACAGGAGGCCGGTGTTGACATTGTAAGACCCAGTGTAATAAGCCTCATCAAATACAGGTTGAACCACCGCGATGGCGTCATCCTCTACGACAACTTCAAACACGATGGTAGCGGATGCAGAAACGGCTTGTTGCGCTGACGCCTGGATCTCTAGTACTATGATTCTGTTGGCGGGTATGAGTTGCTCCGGAATGGCATTTTGTAACGCCACAGTCACCACGGCGCCTTGTGTTGTCAGACTGAAGTAGCTGGACAGCTCTGAGGGATAAATTCTTCTGTTTTAGCGAATTCCCGAGAGTGCAATTCGTCACACAAGTTAAATCAGTGCATACCGCGATTCATATTTACCTCCGAACAAACTGAATCTGACGTTGTCGGTGTAACCCTCAATGAGCGTTATTGGTCCTATGCTCGCCGTGTTACTTTCGATAGATCCTAGGTAAGTTACTCTGTCAAATCCAAGGATCGGTGCGTCTTCAATGTAATCTGAAAGATGAAGTGTTCAATGTAGTCTAAAATTAGCGCGTCTGAAAATACGCTGCAATATTAATTGTAATTTTATGCTCACCGCCTGTGACAGATATGACGATGGTCGACCGTGCAGTGGCGCTTCCCGGTCTCTGGGCAGTGATCACAAACACGAGCTGACGATTGTTGGCTAACACGGCAGCCGGTATGGGGCTAGCTAGAGCCAGTGTCACATAAGTTGGTGTCTGTACTAGACTGAACCATTGCGAGCTTTCTGTAAGTAAAACACAAATTTTCATGTCTGTGATAAACTACACTAGTATATAAAAAAAGAACAATCAATTCGGTAACAATTTAAAAACACGTACCGCCTTCGAGAGCAAACGTAACATCTGCGCCATCTCCTTGGGCTAGAGTGATAGGAGTCTCAAACAGGAGGCCGGTGTTAACATTGTAAGACCCAGTGTAATAAGCCTCATCAAATACAGGTTGAACCACCGCGATGGCGTCATCCTCTACGACAACTTCAAACACGATGGTAGCGGATGCAGTAACGGCTTGTTGCGCTGACGCCTGGATCTCTAGTACTATGATTCTGTTGGCGGGTATGAGTTGCTCCGGAATGGCATTTTGTAACGCCACAGTCACCACGGCGCCTTGTGTTGTCAGACTGAAGTAGCTGGACAGCTCTGAGGGATAAATTCTTCTGTTTTAGCGAATTCCCGAGAGTGCAATTCGTCACACAAGTTAAATCAGTGCATACCGCAATTCATATTTACCTCCGAACAAACTGAATCTGACGTTGTCGGTGTAACCCTCAATGAGCGTTATTGGTCCTATGCTCGCCGTGTTACTTTCGATAGATCCTAGGTAAGTTACTCTGTCAAATCCAAGGATCGGTGCGTCTTCAATGTAATCTGAAAGATGAAGTGTTCAATGTAGTCTAAAATTAGCGCGTCTGAAAATACGCTGCAATATTAATTGTAATTTTATGCTCACCGCCTGTGACAGATATGACGATGGTCGACCGCGCAGTGGCGCTTCCCGGTCTCTGGGCAGTGATCACAAACACGAGCTGACGATTGTTGGCTAACACGGCAGCCGGTATGGGGCTAGCTAGAGCCAGTGTCATATAAGTTGGTGTCTGTACTAGACTGAACCATTGCGAGCTTTCTGTAAGTAAAACACAAATTTACATGTCTGTGATAAACTACACTAGTATATAAAAAAAGAACAATCAATTCGGTAACAATTTAAAAACACGTACCGCCTTCGAGAGCAAACGTAACATCTGCGCCATCTCCTTGGGCTAGAGTGATAGGAGTCTCAAACAGGAGGCCGGTGTTGACATTGTAAGACCCAGTGTAATAAGCCTCATCAAATACAGGTTGAACCACCGCGATGGCGTCATCCTCTACGACAACTTCAAACACGATGGTAGCGGATGCAGTAACGGCTTGTTGCGCTGACGCCTGGATCTCTAGTACTATGATTCTGTTGGCGGGTATGAGTTGCTCCGGAATGGCATTTTGTAACGCCACAGTCACCACGGCGCCTTGTGTTGTCAGACTGAAGTAGCTGGACAGCTCTGAGGGATAAATTCTTCTGTTTTAGCGAATTCCCGAGAGTGCAATTCGTCACACAAGTTAAATCAGTGCATACCGCAATTCATATTTACCTCCGAACAAACTGAATCTGACGTTGTCGGTGTAACCCTCAATGAGCGTTATTGGTCCTATGCTCGCCGTGTTACTTTCGATAGATCCTAGGTAAGTTACTCTGTCAAATCCAAGGATCGGTGCGTCTTCAATGTAATCTGAAAGATGAAGTGTACAATGTAGTCTAAAATTAGCGAGTCTGAAAATACGCTGCAATATTAATTGTAATTTTATGCTCACCGCCTGTGACAGATATGACGATGGTCGACCGCGCAGTGGCGCTTCCCGGTCTCTGGGCAGTGATCACAAACACGAGCTGACGATTGTTGGCCAACACGGCAGCCGGTATGGGGCTAGCTAGAGCCAGTGTCACATAAGTTGGTGTCTGTACTAGACTGAACCATTGCGAGCTTTCTGTAAGTAAAACACAAATTTACATGTCTCTTAAAAACTACACTAGTATATAAAAAAGAACAATCAATTCGGTAACAATTTAAAACACGTACCGCCTTCGAGAGCAAACGTAACATCTGCGCCATCTCCTTGGGCTAGAGTGATAGGAGTCTCAAACAGGAGGCCGGTGTTGACATTGTAAGACCCAGTGTAATAAGCCTCATCAAATACAGGTTGAACCACCGCGATGGCGTCATCCTTTACGACAACTTCAAACACGATGGTAGCGGATGCAGAAACGGCTTGTTGCGCTGACGCCTGGATCTCTAGTACTATGATTCTGTTGGCGGGTATGAGTTGCTCCGGAATGGCATTTTGTAACGCCACAGTCACCACGGCGCCTTGTGTTGTCAGACTGAAGTAGCTGGACAGCTCTGAGGGATAAATTCTTCTGTTTTAGCGAATTCCCGAGAGTGCAATTCGTCACACAAGTTAAATCAGTGCATACCGCAATTCATATTTACCTCCGAACAAACTGAATCTGACGTTGTCGGTGTAACCCTCAATGAGCGTTATTGGTCCTATGCTCGCCGTGTTACTTTCGATAGATCCTAGGTAAGTTACTCTGTCAAATCCAAGGATCGGTGCGTCTTCAATGTAATCTGAAAGATGAAGTGTACAATGTAGTCTAAAATTAGCGAGTCTGAAAATACGCTGCAATATTAATTGTAATTTTATGCTCACCGCCTGTGACAGATATGACGATGGTCGACCGCGCAGTGGCGCTTCCCGGTCTCTGGGCAGTGATCACAAACACGAGCTGACGATTGTTGGCCAACACGGCAGCCGGTATGGGGCTAGCTAGAGCCAGTGTCACATAAGTTGGTGTCTGTACTAGACTGAACCATTGCGAGCTTTCTGTAAGTAAAACACAAATTTACAGGTCTCTTAAAAACTACACTAGTATATAAAAAAGAAAAATCAATTCGGTAACAATTTAAAACACGTACCGCCTTCGAGAGCAAACGTAACATCTGCGCCATCTCCTTGGGCTAGAGAGACAGGAGTCTCAAACAGGAGGCCGGTGTTGACATTGTAAGATCCAGTGTAATAAGCCTCATCAAATACAGGTTGAACCACCGCGATGGCGTCATCCTCTACGACAACTTCAAACACGATGGTAGCGGATGCAGAAACGGCTTGTTGCGCTGACGCCTGGATCTCTAGTACTATGATTCTGTTGGCGGGTATGAGTTGTTCCGGAATAGCATTTTGTAACGCCACAGTCACCACGGCGCCTTGTGTTGTCAGACTGAAGTAGCTGGACAGCTCTGAGGGATAAATTCTTCTGTTATAGCGAATTGATGAGAGTGCAATTGGTCACACAAGTTAAATCAGTGCATACCGCGATTCATATTTACCTCCGAACAAACTGAATCTGACGTTGTCGGTGTAACCCTCAATGAGCGTTATTGGTCCTATGCTCGCCGTGTTACTTTCGATAGATCCTAGGTAAGTTACTCTGTCAAATCCAAGGATCGGTGCGTCTTCAATGTAATCTGAAAGATGAAGTGTTCAATGTAGTCTAAAATTAGCGAGTCTGAAAATACGCTGCAATATTAATTGTAATTTTATGCTCACCGCCTGTGACAGATATGACGATGGTGGACCGCGCAGTGGCGCTTCCCGGTCTCTGGGCAATGATCACAAACACGAGCTGACGATTGTTGGCCAACACGGCAGCCGGTATGGGGCTAGCTAGAGCCAGTGTCACATAAGTTGGTGTCTGTACTAGACTGAACCATTGCGAGCTTTCTGTAAGTAAAACACAAATTTACATGTCTCTTAAAAACTACACTTGTATATAAAAAAGAACAATCAATTCGGTAACAATTTAAAACCACGTACCGCCTTCGAGAGCAAACGTAACATCTGCGCCATCTCCTTGGGCTAGAGTGATAGGACTCTCAAACAGGAGGCCGGTGTTGACATTGTAAGACCCAGTGTAATAAGCCTCATCAAATACAGGTTGAACCACCGCGATGGCGTCATCCTCTACGACAACTTCAAACACGATGGTAGCGGATGCAGAAACGGCTTGTTGCGCTGACGCCTGGATCTCTAGTACTATGATTCTGTTGGCGGGTATGAGTTGCTCCGGAATGGCATTTTGTAACGCCACAGTCACCACGGCGCCTTGTGTTGTCAGACTGAAGTAGCTGGACAGCTCTGAGGGATAAATTCTTCTGTTTTAGCGAATTCCCGAGAGTGCAATTCGTCACACAAGTTAAATCAGTGCAAACTGCGATTCATAATTACCTCCGAACAAACTGAATCTGACGTTGTCGGTGTAACCCTCAATGAGCGTTATTGGTCCTATGCTCGCCGTGTTACTTTCGATAGATCCTAGGTAAGTTACTCGGTCAAATCCAAGGATCGGTGCGTCTTCAATGTAATCTGAAAGATGAAGTGTACAATGTAGTCAAAAATTAGCGAGCCTGAAAATACGCTGCAATATTAATTGTAATTTTATGCTCACCGCCTGTGACAGATATTACGATGGTCGACCGCGCAGTGGCGCTTCCCGGTCTCTGGGCAGTGATCATAAACACGAGCTGACGATTGTTGGCCAACACGGCAGCCGGTATGGGGCTAGCTAGAGCCAGTGTCACATAAGTTGGTGTCTGTACTAGACTGAACCATTGCGAGCTTTCTGTAAGTAAAACACAAATTTACATGTCTCTTAAACACTACACTAGTATATAAAAAAGAACAATCAATTCGGTAACAATTTAAAACCACGTACCGCCTTCGAGAACAAACGTAACATCTGCGCCATCTCCTTGGGTTAGAGTGATAGGACTCTCAAACAGGAGGCCGGTGTTGACATTGTAAGATCCAGTGTAATAAGCCTCATCAAATACAGGTTGAACCACCGCGATGGCGTCATCCTCTACGACAACTTCAAACACGATGGTAGCGGATGCAGAAACGGCTTGTTGCGCTGACGCCTGGATCTCTAGTACTATGATTCTGTTGGCGGGTATGAGTTGCTCTGGAATGGCATTTTGTAACGCCACAGTCACCACGGCGCCTTGTGTTGTCAGACTGAAGTAGCTGGACAGCTCTGAGGGATAAATTCTTCTGTTTTAGCGAATTCCCGAGAGTGCAATTCGTCACACAAGTTAAATCAGTGCAAACTGCGATTCATAATTACCTCCGAACAAACTGAATCTGACGTTGTCGGTGTAACCCTCAATGAGCGTTATTGGTCCTATGCTTGCCGTGTTACTTTCGATAGATCCTAGGTAAGTTACTCTGTCAAATCCAAGGATCGGTGCGTCTTCAATGTAATCTGAAAGATGAAGTGTTCAATGTAGTCTAAAATTAGCGAGTCTGAAAATACGCTGCAATATTAATTGTAATTTTATGCTCACCGCCTGTGACAGATATGACGATGGTGGATCGCGCAGTGGCGCTTCCCGGTCTCTGGGCAGTGATCACAAACACGAGCTGACGATTGTTGGCCAACACGGCAGCCGGTATGGGGCTAGCTAGAGCCAGTGTCACATAACTTGGTGTCTGTACTAGACTGAACCATTGCGAGCTTTCTGTAAGTAAAACACAAATTTACAGGTCTCTTAAAAACTACACTAGTATATAAAAAAGAAAAATCAATTCGGTAACAATTTAAAAACACGTACCGCCTTCGAGAGCAAACGTAACATCCGCGCCATCTCCTTGGGCTAGAGTGATAGAAGTCTCAAACAGGAGGCCGGTGTTGACATTGTAAGACCCAGTGTAATAAGCCTCATCAAATACAGGTTGAACCACCGCGATGGCGTCATCCTCTACGACAACTTCAAACACGATGGTAGCGGATGCAGAAACGGCTTGTTGCGCTGACGCCTGGATCTCTAGTACTATGATTCTGTTGGCGGGTATGAGTTGCTCCGGAATGGCATTTTGTAACGCCACAGTCACCACGGCGCCTTGTGTTGTCAGACTGAAGTAGCTGGACAGCTCTGAGGGATAAATTCTTCTGTTTTAGCGAATTCCCGAGAGTGCAATTCATCACACAAGTTAAATAAGTGCAAATTGCGATTCATATTTACCTCCGAACAAACTGAATCTGACGTTGTCGGTGTAACCCTCAATGAGCGTTATTGGTCCTATGCTCGCCGTGTTACTTTCGATAGATCCTAGGTAAGTTACTCTGTCAAATCCAAGGATCGGTGCGTCTTCAATGTAATCTGAAAGATGAAGTGTTCAATGTAGTCTAAAATTAGCGAGTCTGAAAATACGCTGCAATATTAATTGTAATTTTATGCTCACCGCCTGTGACAGATATGACGATGGTCGACCGCGCAGTGGCGCTTCCCGGTCTCTGGGCAGTGATCACAAACACGAGCTGACGATTGTTGGCCAACACGGCAGCCGGTATGGGGCTAGCTAGAGCCAGTGTCACATAAGTTGGTGTCTGTACTAGACTGAACCATTGCGAGCTTTCTGTAAGTAAAACACAAATTTACATGTCTCTTAAAAACTACACTAGTATATAAAAAGAACAATCAATTCGGTAACAATTTAAAACACGTACCGCCTTCGAGAGCAAACGTAACATCTGCGCCATCTCCTTGGGCTAGAGTGATAGAAGACTCAAACAGGAGGCCGGTGTTGACATTGTAAGACCCAGTGTAATAAGCCTCATCAAATACAGGTTGAACCACCGCGATGGCGTCATCCTCTACGACAACTTCAAACACGATGGTAGCGGATGCAGAAACGGCTTGTTGCGCTGACGCCTGGATCTCTAGTACTATGATTCTGTTGGCGGGTATGAGTTGCTCCGGAATGGCATTTTGTAACGCCACAGTCACCACGGCGCCTTGTGTTGTCAGACTGAAGTAGCTGGACAGCTCTGAGGGATAAATTCTTCTGTTTTAGCGAATTCCCGAGAGTGCAATTCATCACACAAGTTAAATTAGTGCAAATTGCGATTCATATTTACCTCCGAACAAACTGAATCTGACGTTGTCGGTGTAACCCTCAATGAGCGTTATTGGTCCTATGCTCGCCGTGTTACTTTCGATAGATCCTAGGTAAGTTACTCTGTCAAATCCAAGGATCGGTGCGTCTTCAATGTAATCTGAAAGATGAAGTGTTCAATGTAGTCTAAAATTAGCGAGTCTGAAAATACGCTGCAATATTAATTGTAATTTTATGCTCACCGCCTGTGACAGATATGACGATGGTCGACCGCGCAGTGGCGCTTCCCGGTCTCTGGGCAGTGATCACAAACACGAGCTGACGATTGTTGGCCAACACGGCAGCCGGTATGGGGCTAGCTAGAGCCAGTGTCACATAAGTTGGTGTCTGTACTAGACTGAACCATTGCGAGCTTTCTGTAAGTAAATCACAAATTTACATGTCTCTTCAAAACTACACTAGTATATAAAAAAGAACAATCAATTCGGTAACAATTTAAAACCACGTACCGCCTTCGAGAGCAAACGAAACATCTGCGCCATCTCCTTGGGCTAGAATGATAGGAGTTTCAAACAGGAGGCCGGTGTTGACATTGTAAGATCCAGTGTAATAAGCCTCATCAAATACAGGTTGAACCACCGCGAAGGCGTCATCCTCTACGACAACTTCAAACACGATGGTAGCGGATGCAGAAACGGCTTGTTGCGCTGACGCCTGGATCTCTAGTACTATGATTCTGTTGGCGGGTATAAGTTGCTCCGGAATGGCATTTTGTAACGCCACAGTCACCACGGCGCCTTGTGTTGTCAGACTGAAGTAGCTGGACAGCTCTGAGGGTTAAATTCTTCTGTTTTAGCGAATTCCCGAGAGTGCAATTCATCACACAAGTTAAATTAGTGCAAACTGCGATTCATATTTACCTCCGAATAAACTGAATCTGACGTTGTCGGTGTAACCCTCAATGAGCGTTATTGGTCCTATGCTCGCCGTGTTACTTTCGATAGATCCTAGGTAAGTTACTCTGTCAAATCCAAGGATCGGTGCGTCTTCAATGTAATCTGAAAGATGAAGTGTACAATGTAGTCAACAATTAGCGAGTCTGAAAATACGCTGCAATATTAATTGTAATTTTATGCTCACCGCCTGTGACAGATATTACGATGGTCGACCGCGCAGTGGCGCTTCCCGGTCTCTGGGCAGTGATCACAAACACGAGCTGACGATTGTTGGCCAACACGGCAGCCGGTATGGGGCTAGCTAGAGCCAGTGTCACATAAGTTGGTGTCTGTACTAGACTGAACCATTGCGAGCTTTCTGTAAGTAAAACACAAATTTACATGTCTCTTAAAAACTACACTTGTATATAAAAAAGAACAATCAATTCGGTAACAATTTAAAACCACGTACCGCCTTCGAGAGCAAACGTAACATCTGCGCCATCTCCTTGGGCTAGAGTGATAGGACTCTCAAACAGGAGGCCGGTGTTGACATTGTAAGACCCAGTGTAATAAGCCTCATCAAATACAGGTTGAACCACCGCGATGGCGTCATCCTCTACGACAACTTCAAACACGATGGTAGCGGATGCAGAAACGGCTTGTTGCGCTGACGCCTGGATCTCTAGTACTATGATTCTGTTGGCGGGTATGAGTTGCTCCGGAATGGCATTTTGTAACGCCACAGTCACCACGGCGCCTTGTGTTGTCAGACTGAAGTAGCTGGACAGCTCTGAGGGATAAATTCTTCTGTTTTAGCGAATTCCCGAGAGTGCAATTCGTCACACAAGTTAAATCAGTGCAAACTGCGATTCATAATTACCTCCGAACAAACTGAATCTGACGTTGTCGGTGTAACCCTCAATGAGCGTTATTGGTCCTATGCTCGCCGTGTTACTTTCGATAGATCCTAGGTAAGTTACTCGGTCAAATCCAAGGATCGGTGCGTCTTCAATGTAATCTGAAAGATGAAGTGTACAATGTAGTCAAAAATTAGCGAGCCTGAAAATACGCTGCAATATTAATTGTAATTTTATGCTCACCGCCTGTGACAGATATTACGATGGTCGACCGCGCAGTGGCGCTTCCCGGTCTCTGGGCAGTGATCATAAACACGAGCTGACGATTGTTGGCCAACACGGCAGCCGGTATGGGGCTAGCTAGAGCCAGTGTCACATAAGTTGGTGTCTGTACTAGACTGAACCATTGCGAGCTTTCTGTAAGTAAAACACAAATTTACAAGTCTCTTAAACACTACACTAGTATATAAAAAAGAACAATCAATTCGGTAACAATTTAAAACCACGTACCGCCTTCGAGAACAAACGTAACATCTCCGCCATCTCCTTGGGTTAGAGTGATAGGACTCTCAAACAGGAGGCCGGTGTTGACATTGTAAGATCCAGTGTAATAAGCCTCATCAAATACAGGTTGAACCACCGCGATGGCGTCATCCTCTACGACAACTTCAAACACGATGGTAGCGGATGCAGAAACGGCTTGTTGCGCTGACGCCTGGATCTCTAGTACTATGATTCTGTTGGCGGGTATGAGTTGCTCCGGAATGGCATTTTGTAACGCCACAGTCACCACGGCGCCTTGTGTTGTCAGACTGAAGTAGCTGGACAGCTCTGAAAAATATGTCTTTACGTTTAATTAATTTTAATGTGCCGTTCCTTAGCCTTCGAACTTCAAGCTTTAAGCCGTTTAATTATAACTGGTTATTTCATATTTTCGGGTAAAAACAGCATTGCATAAATTCTCACCTCCAGATATCATAAAGATGACTTCGTCGCTGTATCCCTGTGTTAGTGTTATTGGTTCAATTTCGGCTATATTATTTTGCAAAGATCCTACGTAAGTAACTTTGTCGAATCCAAGTATTACAGTGTTTGATGTGTCTGAAAAAAAAAAAAAAAATTTGCTGTATGGATAACTTATTCTCTATAAGTCGAAATACTTGGCTGAGTGTGTGTTACCTAAAATAATTAAGCTCGTATGTATAAATCTAATTTAACGTTGTTTAATCTTGGAATAGGCTTTTGCTGTTTTTGTCCTATAAAGCTCTATAAGGTTTTTGTGTTATAATTTAAAATCTAATTTGTGGTAGATCCAAGCTGTAGCCAATTGACTGCAGCTCATATATGGGCTAGCTCGACTGGGGTAGTACCACCCTCTCACGGAAGATCGCCGTAAAGTAAATATTACAGTTGCGTTTCGCACGATGAGTGAGAGAGCTGGAAGCCCAACCCCCTCTTCCCCTCCCTCTGTCCTACTTCCCTGCAGGTCGGCAACGTGCGTCGATACCGTTGATGATCTATAGTCTACCGTAACTGGTTAACATTGGGCGGGCCGTACGCTTGTTTGCCACCTTAGATATATTAATAAGGTAATAAATTGCAAATAATATAAACAACCTGTAAGAGAAATAACGATGGCGGCACGTGTCGAAGCTTCAGCCTTAGTGGCGACGACTGTGAAAATTAAATGACTCCTGTCTTCCGGTAAAGTATTATTGATCAAAGATAGTGAAATGTCGTTATGACCATTTTGCACAAGCGTGAACCACTGGGCATCATCTGAAAAGTATATAAATAATAATAAGATTTTGTTGGAAATAGGAAAGTAATAACTAAGATTACTAAAATAGTCTAAAATAAGGCACAAGTTCAATTCCCGACTCGCACATTTGGAATTTGGATCATGACACGTGAATCTATTATTACATCTTGAAGAGAAGGCGAGAGTAGATATCTGATACAATACATTAAGAAGGATCTTACATTTCAATCCTGATCCTTACTTCACCGCTTAGTCACTGCTAATTGATGCTAAGCAGATTACATTTGTACAAGTACTTCACATCATTGTCTGACTTACCGCCGTCTAAAGTGAAGGACACAGACTCATCAAAGCCCTGTATCAGCCTAATTGTGTCTTCAAATTCTAATCCTATTTGCTCTGAATATTCGCCGATGTAATAAGCCTTTTCGAAAACGGGCGCTTCTATTTGTTCTGTTACTATTTCTATAATGATAGTTGTGGAACCGCTAACCGCGGCGGGATAAGACGCTGTGAGTTCTAATGTTATGAAAACATTATCCTCAATCACTTGAGACGGCAAATTGTTTGTGAGAAGAACGTTTATTCCGCTCGCGTCCCGCGATACTCCGAAGTATGATGCGTGAACTGTAAAATGAAAAAAAAATTTAAAAAATGTAGTCTGTAGTGAGTTACTATATTGATGTAAAGTTAAGGTTTGATGGGAAAGAATGATGTAGAAATGCGTAAAAATAATTTAATTAAGATTGTATTAAAAGAAAGCAAGCGTGTAATTAGATAGAGTAAATATAATAATTCAGAATAATTATGTTGATTTACGCAAATGAACCAAATCATCTAACATCCATGCTATGAAGTTAATTGGAGATTTACCTACCTGCTTTGAAGGGTAAGGCCAAATGAAATTGATTAAACTCTTGTTTGCAATAATTATAAAAATCTAAATAAGCGTATAAGGGTACTTATACGCTTATTTTAACTTTCATGTGTATGAAAAAAGCCTAAGGCACGTAATAAATTTCCCGATGGTACGGATGAACGATATCAGAATACAGCAATACAATGTTTTTATGGGATTTCGATGTTAAATCACCTCCAGTTATATCCAAATTGACGTCTGCCGTGTTATTGCCGATGAGTGTTATTGTTGGCAGTTGTAATTGACTATTTTGGATAGCTCCCACATAGCTGTTCTCTGCGAAACGGAGTATTACCGTTTCCACTGGTTCTGTAAAAATGAGGACTCATGTCATATACCACTTACATACCTTGACCGGTACCTAGACGTGATGTTGAGTCTTAACCAACTTGGGCCTATAATGGTTGAATCGCTTTGTGTACCTACACGATTAGTATGAAGAAGAAAAAAATAACTAAGCACACCCTAGAAAGAAACAAATATACATAGGATAATGCACATACAGGTATAAATAAATCGCAGATGTTCTAAGTCAAGCAATGCAATCACATAGTCTCTCGTCTTTGTTGACCTAGGCTGAGCAAGTATGTGTAAGCGGAAAAGGGATAGATGGAAAACAAAAAATCTTCGACAAACAATAATGAATCTGAATAAGTTCTAGCATACAAGATAAGTAAGTACGATAAGGCAACCGAAAACCGGATTTCATGAAAGGTTTACTGAGTACACTTGAAACCTTTATCATGATTCAAGATTTTGTTTTTGATAATTTTATCAATTCTTATCAAACAGCTTAATAATAATATGCTACAAATACTAAACTCATGTTTATGTATTGACGAGTGTCTTTGAAATATAAATAGTTAATATAGACTGTAAAATCTAGTCAAAAGCGGCTGCTGTACCCTATTTTTAAACAGTTAAAACAGTGCTGTTCTGTTAACGTTAAGCAAGTAAGATAGCAGAAAGACAACATGTCGTGGACAAAGGGGAAATAATTAATTAATAGTTTCTAGTATTAAAGACACCTACACAATATATTTTTACCTTTGTATATGTCGATGAATATGGTAGCTCGCCCAGTAAAAGCGCTGGGTTTGGAAGCCGCTACAACCAGTAACATATGACTGTTGTTTTCTAGAACCGTCTCTGGTATTGGCGTGCTAGTTGTCAGTGAAAGCAAATTATTTGATTGGGTTAAGGTGAAGTACGGTGCAAAATCTGTAAAGAAACACCATAAAGTTATTGGAACAGTAATTAAAGAGTAATGTTGTTACAATATATTATAGCTTAGATAATATAATTCCTTTGGAATGGGTTATAGTTAAATGTTACTCGGGGTAAAAATGTTTGTCACTCGAACCTTGCAAGTTTTCAAGGAAAAGCTTTTGCTAAAATTAATTCAGAATTAGGTTCGATTTATAAAAATAATTCCTAAATACCAACCTCCTTCCAACCCAAAGTTAACCATTTCGCCATATCCAGCATACAATGAAATCTCGTCATCAAATTGCAATCCAACATCAGCGCTGTAAACTCCTGTGTAATAAGCTTCGGTGAATATCGGGGATATAACCTCTTGTTTAATAATATCTATCACCACGCTAGTCCAAACAGATACAGCTCTTTCCCTCCTCGCTTCTATCTCTAGCACTATAAACGTATTATTTTCAAGAATTTCAATGGGCAGTGCATTTGTTAGCGCTATCGTTATAACGTTGTTTACATTTGTTAGTGTGAAATAATCAGTGTAGTCTGCAAAAATTAAAAATAATAAAATTATCCTAGTGCATGAGTGTCTTATTAAATGCTAAGGGCCGTAAGATTAAAGGGTAGTTGATGGATCGTGAAGAGTTTAAAGTATCGATTCTACATGGAAGCAATGATGATCGTTGCATGGAAGGTTAGAGATTGAACTCTCTCCCGTGGTTTAAGCTAAGATAGATGTTACGGCCCTTAGAGTGAAAGATGTTATTACCTCCAGAGAATAGGAACTGGGTGCCTGCTGCATAACCTGTACTCAGGACCACGTTGCTTGTTGTCAAAATATTATTTTCCATAGTACCAGTGTAAGTGTTTTGTGAGAATCTCATTATGGCAGCATCGGTTAATTCTGTAATAGAAATAAAAATCGCAAGAGAAATTCAATAATACGCATTTACGTTTTTAATATGCACGCTCACGGAATCCAGATCCAGTCTTACCATTGATCCGGGAAACAAAGCAATGGTATAAAGCTCAGATTATATTTACGAAATCTAACTCACGCCCAATCCATTAAGGATCTCGAGTCCTCAAGTACCTATTACATTCTTCTCGCAATAAACAAAGACATTGTATTTTTTTAATTCGATCAAAAGACTTAGAACATACTACTATTATTTAGTTTTGTTGTGTACATAATAAGTAAAAAAGTGTGTATACAGGGTGTAACATCGGTCAGTATGAGGACTTTCGAAACTGTACACGAGATATACCTAATATGTAACTGGATTCGATTCGTGAGTTTATTATCTCTAAAGTCAACGACATGCTTTATTGAAACATATCTTTTGTATCTGTTATAGTTTTAGGGGTCCCCATAGTGACCCATCTGAGTGGTTCATCTTGTATATTCAGATTAATAAAATGTATTAAGAAACTTGCAGCTTACACAATAAAGATTTGTTACCTGAAGGGAATCTAATTAAGATGGCAGCATTTGCACCAACGGTTAATGCTTTGTGAGCCAAAACATTGAATAGTAAGACCTTTTCATTGAATACGACATCTTCCGGAATACCAGACCGGAGGGACAATGCAACATTGTTCCCAGTGTTTGAAATTTCGAAATACTGCGACTGATCTGAAATGAAAAGAAAATTAATTAATAGTAAGTTAACCAGTTTAGTGAGCTAAATAAAATTAATGATCCTTCTTTGATGTCGCTATTGACTTCAGCAAGTGTATTTAACCTGAAGTTAAGTAGCTATTTATTTATTTTAACTATCAGGTTAGTATTCTATTAATGTAATTAAAGAATCCAAAACTTTGTAACAATATTTCGTTACACTTTAAAAATAATAAGTTTCTTTAAAACTTTGCTGTATTTGTACAAAATATACCTTACAATGTTGTGTAGTCATTATGGGTAAGATAACTTTTCTAATAAAATAAAAAAATATTCTCACCTCCATCAAGACTGAACGTTACTGTATCATCAAAGCCTTGTATCAAATTAATATCCGCTACCGTAACTGTCGAGCCCTCATAAGTTCCCATATAAATATTACTACTGAACACAGGTGTCGTTATGTCGTCCTTTATTATATCCAAAAGGACACCCGCTGTGGTCGTTAAAGCGTTCAGGCCAGACGCAGTTAGGCCCAAGATTACGATATTGTTTTCTGATATAATGGTCTCGGGAAACGGTACCATTAAATTGATTGTCACCACATTTTGTACATGCGACACCGAGAAGTAAGAAGCGTGATCTGGAATTTAGATTATTATTTTTATTTATCAAAGTAACATCACAACTAAAATTAAAGATACGGTTAAACACCGGTTAACAGTGATAGAGCCAAGCTTTAGACAGTTGACTGCAGCTCGTATATGGGTTGGCTCAACCGAGAGCATCCTCTCACAGAAGATCGGCGTAAAGTAGTTCATATGATGAGTGAGAGAGCCGGAAGAACAACCCCCCCTTCCCCTCCCTTAGTCCTACTCCTCTTCGGGTCGGCAACGTGCGAGCGATTCTTTCGCCTTGCAAGCATATAATAACTGCTTAGTATCAGGCGGGCCGTACACTTGTTATAATAATAATATTAGCTGTTTTAAGGTCCCACTCCTGGGCACGGGCCTCCTCTCAATCCGAGGAGAGTTAGGTATAGGATTAAAAATACAACCTACCCCTATTTTGGATTATTCACAAAGTTTCATGTGGGAATACACACGTGGTTGTGTAGTAAGAATAGAACATCCGGAAAATATTATTTAGCCTCGCCCCAAGCTTTACCATTAGCGAGCACTACATCTACCTAAAACTCTTTCTACGCTTTACTAAGGCAAAATGGCATTTGTTTTTACCATATTAACAACAACAAAAAAACTCGCAATAAAGCAACTTGCGCGTAATTTTTTCCACTTACCTCCCGTGAGAGTAAAATTTACGGTTTCATCATAGCCATCCCTCAACAGAATAGGCGCGAGAGTTAACACATTATCCTGTAAAGTTCCCTTGTAAGTAGTCTCTTCAAATTCCAATTCTCTGGCTGTAATGTGGAAGGTGAGAAGACAGTAAAAGGAAAGATTGCCCCAACAGTCCCTTTAGACACTTCAGTGAAGATTGAAATAGGGTAAGTGATGATTTATTGAGGAAAAGTGAAATAAACATAAGAAAAAATATGGAAAGGTTTAATAAAAATAACGATAGCGATATTATTATTTCTTGGAACTTACCATTGAGTCGCGTATCAACTGGGCTATTATGACTGTAGTTTTCGTTTTAAATATTTAATAATCGATGCCAATTCTGTTACGAATAATAAAGATTCATATAAAAATATTCAGTTATTGCTTATATATTACGACCATGGAAAGAATAGCAATAGAGTAAGTTATGTTTAGTTTGTACCAACAGAATCAGCATCATTGTATGTACTTATTATATTATGGCTTATTGTATGTAATACGGTATGGTTTACGAGAAAAATCTTCCTGCCTGCCTGACGCTGCCACTATCAGCGACACATTTTTAGCCACAACAGCAATAATTAGATGAACATATTAGCAAGTAATTTTGAATACATTGATAACGGCTTCATAGATTCGCTATTTGATAAGATTCCCACTAGCGGTTCGCGAACGTGTTCCTACCGCAGCGATCGATGAATCGGTTCGCAGCGGGCGCTGAACGAGCGTGTTCACGGCGAGTTCGCCGATCGCTGCGGCCACGCGTTTTTGCGTAAACTGGGGGCTTACCATGACCTCTTATCGCGATTCAATTATAGGAACGTTTTAACGATCCAGCGACTTTTTGTGCAATGACGTACCTTATTGTCATGACAATAAGAAACGTCATTGCACAAATGGCCGCTGAAACGTTAAAACAAAACTGCTATAAGAGGTGGTGGTAGGGCCCCTGATCACACAAACACACCGGAATATGCTCGCAAACCGCTAGATAAGGCCCACATTGATAAAACCAAAATCTTTTATTGCCCGAATAGTGACATGCATAATTTGATAACGTTGATTTATTTATGCACTTCAATGCATTCAAGCGTTTATATCAAAAGGCGTACCTAAATACAAACTAGATAATATGTGTATTATAAGGCAATAATCTAAGTAGGTACTTAATTTCGTCATAATTATTATCTTTATGACTAAATAAATGGGTAAATTACCGATTAAATCCTGGGTTACGCATCACTAATAGGCACCTACTGTATTTATTCAATTTGCGAAGCACGTACATTTCTCAAAGGAAAATGTTCAACACCATTAGTATCACTGCCTCATTATGTGCCTACGCCGATCATAAGCCGCATTTATATCTAAAAAAAAGCCATTATACAGACAACGTGTTGAAGGAATGACTTTTCTCATAAACACATCGTAATAAAATTGTACTTACAAAATAGGTTTAGGTATAATATGTACCTACTACACTTGCTTTTTAATATTTAGTAGTAGTATAAACCTACATATTGGTAGTGTAGGTACCTCATAAATCTAGTTCTTAATACAAAGGTCGTAACTTCTAACTTACCATACGACTAAGCGCCGCCATAGACGGACTGCTTGGAGCAGTCAGTTCCGACCGCTTGAAGCTGTCGGCACTCACTGCTCTAAGCAGTCCGTCTATGGCGGCGCTAGATGTAACCAACCTGCAGGCAGGGAGATGATAACAGCGGCGTTGGCCCCCACAGTTCTCGGCTTCGAGGCTTCGATGGACAGGAGAATGCGCTGTTCACTGTGAATCTCGGGTGGTATGGTTGCCGCACTCAAAGTAATAACTGGTCCATTTTGGATTAATTGGAAGTAGCTGGCGTGGTCTAAAATAATAATAAAAAAAAATATATAACGTCACGACTTTTATCCCCATTTGGGGGTAGTCAGAGGCTTCTAAAATAATAATAATAATTGTCCGGATTTGTCGCCTCGCTCCGCCTCGCAGTTACTGATCCCCCCCATTCAAGAGGAGTCATCGGTCACTGCAGCTGCGTCGAGCGAGAGTGACGAATATTTCTCCCCGCCGACGTCGCCACCACCTGCACGGCGGAGGAGAGGCCGGCCTCCGGGCAACCAAGGGACTTTGGGGCAACCGGCTCCGAACAGGGTCCTCGTTCCCGGTGGTGTAGTGCGGCGCATGCGATGGACGTCATCTATCAATGAAAACGTCATGCGCGCCTACTACGAGGCTGCAGAGGGGGGAACTAACCTCACTGCGTACCGTGGTCGGATGCTGTCTCTGTTTCAGATCCTTGAGCCAGCTGTCAACGTATCGGCGCAGCGGCTGTCGGATCAGGTGCGGGTCATCCAGCGTGGACACATGCTGGCCGACTCCGTGCTTGATCGGCTGCGCTCGGAGGCTCTGAGTAGTCGTGTCGTTCCTGTTACGTTGTCGCAACCTGTGGGCCAGCCTGTGGCAGATGCCACGGTTGCTTCGCGGTCTACTGCTAGTGACGATGTTCATAGGAATGACACGACTACTGATGTAAGTTCCCAGTATGATGGTATTTTGAGGAGTACTTTGGAGGATGTAGTTCGGGAGTATCGATACGTGCCGCCTCACCTCAGGCCCCGCCTGCCTCGTTTGCCCATGCATAGTAAAAATAGGGAGTTGGTGTGTGCCTTAGATATGCTGCTGTCTAGTTACTTTGACAGCAGTGAAGACCTTGCCGATACACACTCTCTGTTGTACTGCGCAGCTATTACGGCATGTCGTGTAGCTCGTGTCAAGTTCCCAGACACTGACGCAGCTGCGCGACCTAGACCCGCCGTACCGGCCTGGCAGTGCAGGATAGAGCGTCGTATTGGCGAGGCTAGGGCACTCATCGGCAAGCTTAGCTGCTTCAGGGAGGGCAACACACGCCCTCGAGTGATGCGCTTTGTGAGGCGGGCATTTTTGGGGACTGATGTTGGTCCCCGGGAATACATGTCTCGTGTCACGGAGCGCATTGACTTCCTGAAGCAGAAAGTTTATGCATGGGCGAACCGTATTCGTAGGTATAAGGCGCGCGTGGATCGGTACTCTCAGAATTCCATGTTCCAAAGAGATCAAAGGTGGGTATATAGGTCCTGGGAGCGACCTAGTCAACAGGTGGGTGAGGTGCTGCGGCCGGATGATGATGCCATGATTTCATTCTGGCGCAACATCTGGTCGGTGCCCATCACTCATTCTGAAGGTGATTGGATGGGGGGCGTTGGGCAGGTGTGCGAACCAATACAAGAAATGGATGCCTTTACCATTGAGCCTGAAGACGTAGTCAGTGCAGTCCGTTCGTTGCCTAACTGGAAGGCACCAGGGCCGGATGGACTGCATAACTTCTGGCTCAAATGGCTACGCAGTTCGCACACATGCCTAGCGTCCCAGTTTCAGTCAGCCTTAGAGTCTGGGTCGCTGCCGGAATTTATAACTACTGGTGTTACCCACCTGCTACACAAGTCTGGTAGTACCACGGACCCAAAAAACTATAGGCCAATCACATGTCTGCCTACAGTTTACAAAACTCTTACATCCATTCTGAGGAAGAGAATCTCTAGACACGTAGAAGATAACTCAATAATGTCTCCCTCTCAAAATGGATGTAGGTGTGGGGCCCGTGGTACTAAGGAGCTACTCCTCATAGATATGGCCATCTGTCAGCAGGTTCGCCGTAACCGAAGGGATCTGTCGACATGCTGGATAGATTACAAGAAGGCCTACGATTCTGTGCCACATGCATGGCTCATGAGGGTGCTGGAGTTGTATAAAGTGAATGCAACTCTTCGCGCCTTCCTGGCGGCGTGCATGGGGCAATGGAAAACGGTACTTCTCTATCCAGGGTCTCGACGGACCCTTGGAAACGGCGAACCAATAAAGATAGAGCGGGGCATCTTCCAGGGTGATAGTCTGAGTCCACTGTGGTTTTGTCTGGCCATGAACCCTCTTAGCACACTCTTGGAGGGTTCAGGGTTAGGCTTTCGGTTGCGAAGAGGTGGTCAAGTTATATCTCACCTGCTTTACATGGATGACCTTAAGCTGTTTGCCCACACAGGGGCCCAACTGACTGGTTTATTGAAGGTCACCGAAGCTTTCAGTAAATCAATCAGTATGGAGTTTGGTGTGGATAAATGTGCGGTCATGCATGTCAAGCGGGGGAGAATCGTGGAATCTGAGAGCATCAGGCTATCAGATTCCACCCAACTGCGATCACTCTCCGAGACCGAGACCTATAGATATTTGGGTATGTCACAGGCATTAGGTATTAGTGAGGCCGACATGAAACAGTCAGTGCGGGACCGGTTCTTGGGGCGCCTGACAAAAGTACTGAGAAGTCTTTTGTCAGGCGGAAACAAGACGAGGGCCTACAATGGCTGGGTCATGCCGGTCTTGACCTACTCCTGTGGCATACTTAAGTGGTCTCAGACTGAATTAGACACCCTGGACAGAAAAGTTCGTACATTGCTGACTGCACATCGCATGCATCATCCACGGTCCTCGGTAATGAGGTTCTATATCCCGCGGAAATGTGGTGGTCGTGGCTTTTTAAATGCCAAGACCCTACACAACCGCGAGGTATATAACCTCAGGGAGTATTTCCTCCATGCCGCCGGGGAGATGCATGCGGATGTAGTAGCAGTGGACAATGGACTTACCCCTCTATCTTTAGCTAGAGAGAACTGGCGCAGGCCTGTAGTGCTCACTACGGACGACCGCAGGGCGGTGTGGCAGAGTAAGGAGCTTCACGGAAGGTACTATCGGGCCCTTCATGGGCCTGATGTGGACCTCGCAGCTTCCGTGGCTTGGCTACAATTCGGTGACCTCTTTGGGGAAACCGAAGGGTTTGTTTGTGCAATTATGGACGAGGTTGTGATGACGAAGAACTACCGGAGATTTATCCTGCGTGATGGCACCATTGACATCTGTCGGGCATGTCACCGCCCTGGTGAATCACTCAGGCATATCATCTCCGGTTGTTCGCGTCTTGCAAACGGTGAATACTTGCACAGACACAACCAAGTGGCCAAGATAATCCATCAGCAACTTGCTCTGAAATATCGCCTGGTTGCGTCTGAGGTGCCGTACTATAGGTATGTACCAGAACCAGTTCTCGACGATGGCCATATCACATTATACTGGGATCGATCTATCATCACTGACAGGACTATTGTTGCCAATAGACCTGACATTGTGTTGATAGATCGCCAAGAGCGTCGTGCAATGCTCGTCGATGTCACTGTCCCCCATGACGAGAACCTCGTGAAGGCCGAGAAAGATAAAGAATGTAAATATCTTGATCTGGTTCACGAGGTTGTCGACATGTGGGACATTGACGCGGCTACCATTGTACCGATAGTCGTTTCTGCCCATGGCCTAATAGCCAAGAGCCTCGATAAACATCTTAAGAGGCTCGCGTTAGGCGGCTGGATCAAGGGTCAGATCCAGAAGGCAGTACTCCTCGAAACGGCTCGCATTGTGAGGAAGTTCCTCTCCCTGGAGCCTTGACCACCGGCAGCTAGGACCCTGTTCCCGATGCCGGTGGGGATCTATTTTTTATATTTTTAAATGTATTTTTTTATATTTATATTTAAAAATGTAAATTTATACGATATATAAGGAATAAATGGAATAATAATAATATCCTGGGACATTTTTTTACACACGGCTACCTGATCCCAAACTAAGCAGAGCTTGTACTATGGAAACCAGATAACTGATATTACTACATATACTACTTTTTTATTTGTAAATACATACTTAATATACATATACACCCAGACTCCGGACATACAGACATGTTCATGCACACAAATGCATGTCACGGGTAGGAATCGAACCTACGACCTGCAGCGTGAATGTCGCCTCCGCGCCAACTACGCTAACGGGCCATCAAAATACAAAATACATAGTATGGTCTAACATAGATAGGAATACCTGAACGTATAATTATTATCATGATAATAATATGGGCCTAGAAATCTCTTTCATCAAAAACGGTTACGACTATTGATATTTCATTCAAGGGTTTCATTGCAAAATGTTTCACCATATAGTGCCTACCTATACATATGTTGCCCGTTTAGTCTTATAAAATTTGATAAATTGTATGTAGTTTTTGATTCAATAGCTAAAATATTAGGTATAAAGGAAGTTAGATCAAAGTAAATTATTCATTTCACATTTAGAATTTATGTGGCAATTAATAATTAACTTTAAATACATATTTAGAAATTTATGATCAAATATTTAATGACTAATTCAATAACGTTCGTTAGGTAATATTTTTTTTCATGTACCTATGCATAGTCAGGAATGTAACATAGCACACGTAAACAACGAAACAATAAAAAATCCTCCAAAATTAATCCAAATGAACACCGACATATTAAGTAATATTTCCGGTTCAAGGAAATTCAATTGAAACATGAGAAAATTTAATTTACCTCCTTCCAAGTACACTGAAACGGTTTCATCGTAACCCTGTACCAACACAATTTGCTCGAGAGTCAAACCGGCTTCAGGGTTGTACGAGCCTGTGTATATTGGCTTGTTGAACACAGGGGTTACATTATCGTCCTTTATTATCTCTAGGGTGACAACCGTAGTCGCAATGCTTCGGTCAGTAGCAGCATCCACTTGTAGATATATGAAGCTATTGTCATTAATAACGTCTTCGTTTAAAGGTGTCATTGTGAGTGCGATTGTGTTTCCTTGAACGACAGCACTGAAGTACGAAGAGAACTCTGAAAATAAATACGCTCCAATAAATGCTTGACACAATAAGGTATCGGATTGTTAATTTTCTTCTCGCCTTCATAACTTTGATTTTGACTGCAAATTCTACGGTGTTTCCTAATATTCTATTTATTTTCGTATTTAAACTTGAGTTTTTTTTAAATAGCCGTTAATTGTCCCACTCTTGGTCAAAGGCGTCCATTTTATTTTTTCACTTTTTGTTTATCGACCTTTTTGTCGGCCACTGTCATCGGGAATCCAATTGGTGATGTTTGCCCACCATTGCGAGCTTACGCGGGCCATATAGCCTGCTTTCTCCTACGTCTGCTAGTCGCGTTATGGAGCTTTCATGTTGACGAGTCCACACTTTAGGGATATCGGAAAGTACCCTTCATGAGTAACTATTGTTAGAAAACATTTCAGTGCAACAAAACTCAGATAATGGATTTGTTCTTTAGGAATCAGTGAAATGTTTGTAGATAACAACTTACCGCTTAAAATAACGACAGATACTGATTCACGTTCGTAGCCCTGGGCTAATATCAGCGATGGGACTTGTAGGCTATTATTTTCGATCGTCCCCTCGTAATGAGCTCTTTCAAACTCCAAAGCCACGTCTGTAAAGGAAAATAATGGCGGATAACCAATTTATTTGAAGGACTGACCATCATACTGTCTATTTATTCTAAAATTTAAACCTAAATCGTAAAATCGAATGGTAGAAATTTAGCTTATGTATGAGATTTGGCACAATATTTAAGGCAAGGAATTTGCTGTTGGACTTGTATTCAAGTTTTACAACCAAATAGCGTTTTGTACATACATGTATATAACTAACAACCTATCTATTGTTTAATTTATAGGTTCTAATTCATCAAAAAATACAATGAGTTAGCCATATATAAAATAAACCAAACAACTTACTTTGATTATGATCTGTGAGGAAAAATACGTAATTGGACTATCAAATAGATCTTAGAAGGCGCTGATACTGATCATCAAATGCTACCGGCCTTTTGAATATCGATGACTTTACTCTTCTAAGAGATTTATAATATAGATAATTTAGTTAAGTTCGGTTTCTTACCTTCCGGCAGCCGTATAACCACAGTAGCTGAGTCCCCGCTGGTGTATTCCCTGTCAGCTCTTACTACCAGGAAAATTTGCTTTTCTCTAAGCACATCAGCTGAGAGTGGGGTCACCACATCCAGCGATATTTGGTTCCCATTTCGAATGAGTCGGAAATTGTTGGAATGCTCTGTAAAATAGAAATGTTATTTTCAGTTGTTTGGATAATGTGAGCGGAATGTTGACCAATATCCCTAAACAAGAGTCTTTAGCTTCAAACATAGCAAATTTTGGGGCTGTCTGGATGTCAATGGAATCCACCCCAATTCATTGTACGGTATCCAGAGTATTAGCGTTGCTTAGCTTGGGACCAAAAATTGTATCTGTTAGTTTGTTGATATTTATTTGGTCGTAGGAAAATTTTATACTCCCATACTTCTATCATAAAAGTTCTATGCACACAGAGCTGATGAAAATTTCTTGTTTTTTTACAAAATTAAATTTCTATCGTAATGAACACTATAGTTAAATATACCGAGTCTAAATAGTCTTACACAATAGTGTAAGCTGGGTGGTTGTTGTGTGAAGCTGGGCGTTGATAATAAACGTCAGATGTAAAGAAGCGGAACGTTATTTCATGTGTGTAATGTTGGGCGGAATTTCCACCTTATTGATTTTTGGAACCACATCCTTCAGACGCTTCAAGTTTCCCGCAGTCGTAATAATCACAGAACAAGACAGTAAGCAAGTAATAGAACATCTAAATGTTTGTTACAAATAGTTGTTTCTAATGAAAAGAGGTCTACCCATGGACCAATTACTAAGGGGACTGGCCCTAAGCAACTCGGCCGAGTGGTCGGCCTAGTACTAACATCGACATAAAACGAAGCGAGTAGTTCAACAATTACCACGTTTTTTTTTCATACATATATCTAATAAGGGCACCTCTTTCTTTAGTCTTTACTCTGTGGGTCTACCAAACAAGATAACTTCTACTTTAGTTTACGTCTATTCTTGTCTGAACCTAAGATTATTCATAAATATTCTTTTGAATCATACCTTTACTCTCTATAATTGGGCACTTATTTTTTTACTAAGAGTAATTTGGTTATGACATCATAAGTCTACTTGAGTGGGGGGTTTTCTGTGGGTAGGTACACATTACACATGATATTATTCTGCGATCTTAGTTCATGAACCCCAGCGCAGATGTTGCGCTTCATAAAAAGCCACCGTAGTCAATTGGTACCTATACTACACACCAAATGTCTACGGGATGCTACGGCGTAGCACAAAGTCATAGTGATGGATGTACCATTAAAATAAATTTCAATAGTTTTAGGAAATCTATTGAGAAGGAAATTTCTAGTTTTTTTTATAGGACTGCGGTGGCAAAAAAGCGTACGGCCCGCCTGATGTTAAGCAGTTACCGTAGCCTATAGATGCTTACAATACCAAAGGCATTGCTCGCACTTTGCCAACCTGAAGGGGAGTGGGATGGAGGGAGGGGTAGGGGGGGGTGGGCTTACGGCTCTCTCACTCACCGAACGAAACGCAGCTGTAATAGCTGCTTTACGCCGATCTTTTGTGAGAGGGTGGTACTACCCCGGTCGAGCCAGCCCGTTTATGAGCTGCAGTCAATTGGCTACAGCTTGGCTCTACCACCTTGAAAGTTAGTTAGTTGGGAACCTTGGAAGTTAGTTGTCCCTAGTTGTTGGGAACTCCCAAACATGTACGATACAGTCCTATATTAATAACCCACGCTTTTTATTCACGTTCCCAGTAGAACCTTATACACTAGCAGTATTGCGGTAAGACCACTTAGAACGACCGTAATAATTTGGCCAATAAATGAGTAAATGTCAAGCTACTTACCTCCTTGAATCGTGAATTGTACAGCGTCATGATACCCGCTTTGTAGCGAAATAGATTCAAGTAACGCAAGTTGGTCGTCGTCTGTGTAATTGGCCAGATAGAATGCTTGAGAGAACACCGGCTCTTCGGGGAATTCAAACTCTACGTCGCCGTTAATAATAACTGTAGCACTTGTGCTCAGCGGCGGATCGCCCGTCAGGTCGACATCCTGCCAAAAGGCAAATAATTAGGCGTGTCTACAACATGCACATGCCGCGCGAGGCTGCTCATCCACATGCCTCGCGAAGCACGACGTTTGCCTCAATCGCAGGCCGCGCGAGGCAAATGGCGGGGCAACTGACACTCTAGACAGAGCAGGGTATACCCGAGTATTCATTTTGACACGTTTGACATCATTCTGTCTCATGACTATCCCAAACTAGGTGAAGCAGGACGCGCATTTGCCTCGCGCGAGGCAAGTCAAACTTCGTGAGGCAAATTTGCCTCGCGCGGCATTTGAGACATCTGGGCGTAGCTATTGAAGTCTAGACTTTAGAAAATACAAGGTATCTTAAAAGTCCGAAATAATATTTTTTAGAGTCATGAATAGTAGGTATTAGACAAGTGGCCTTAGAACACATTCAAAGACCTAGGAAACAGTGTAAATTGCATTTAAGAATAGCAACCACCAATATCCAAAAAAAGTTTGCATTGCATGACTGGAGATATTACTATTATTTTTTTAATTGGCGTTTAAAATATTTCATAAAAAGTGTTCCGATTTCTATTAAATTTTAAACCATTTGATTATTATGTCCGATACTCAGCCAAGCACTTAACTATAATTTCGGACGTTTGAGATACCTACCCTGTACACTAAAGGTCATTCCTCTATTAGACTGCAAGGTATTTGTTTCACTTTAGTTTTAATAACAAAACACAACGTTAATGCAATTAAGTGGCTTTCAGACTTACCGTGGCCGTTATTCTAACAGACACCGGTTCGGGGAAAGATCTTATGAACGTCGTAGTTCTCAATATAGCTTTGAATTCCTTCGCCACGGCAGAAGAGGCGTCGTAATCTATTTCAAAGTACGGGTTGTCTTCGATTGTGAAGTCAATTCTTTGTGTGGTTAAGTCTATGTCTCTGACAGTGATGTCGTTGAAGCAACCGGTGATCAAGAAGCCAGGAGGCAGCGGCGGCGCCACGGTAAACTCAAACACATCGGATGGTATAAACCGAGGCGCGTTGTTGTTCGTGTCTATGACATTTATCAAAAACACCTGAAAAACATCGTATAATATTAATGCTAAGATAAGACCGATATCAATTTGTGTTGTAAAACACTAGGGGAAATACCGTTTTGATAGTTATGAAGCTATTTTGGGAGATTGGGACCTACATACTGTGTACCTATAAAATAAAGGTTTCGGTAAAGTATGGGTCTGTAGGGACGTTATTGACTGCGATATTAATAAATAAATTACGAAGATAAAATATCGTCTATCGAAGTGTTATAGAACTTCTACATAATGTAGGTAGTACCTAGTTATTAGTATACTGAGTGTTTCAGAAGTACGAAATAATAATAATTAAGCTACATACGGTAGCTGATAATATGTAAATGCCTAGTGCAGACATATTATAGGTAAACTTCATAGTTTCCGGGTCTTGGACTTTGAATATTTCTAACAACCTTCATGTTGCGGTCTTAGAACACATCAAATTGCATAGAAACTAGTAGAAATTGCAATTAGGAGTAGCAGTATCTAATATCCAAGAAATAGTTATAAAAAATGAGATAAGAATTACAAGTTGAGTAATTTGGTGGGAAAAAATATTTGAAAAAGGGTACCTATTCGAATTGCAATAAACCCAAGTCTTATTTCGCATTTTGGAAACGTCCTGAATGCCGAAAGCATCAATCGATTGTTTATACTCGCCGAGGTAATCATATTACTAGAAATCCCTGTTGGCCTCAGGATAATAGGCATAAAGTACACGAGTTAAGACTTACTAAAGTACCAGCCGAACCACCAGTACACGCGAAGTTCACAGTAATGGCCATAGACTCTGACGTTTCATTCTCCTCATAATTAGCATAGGCCGCATTTGTAGAGATCACAAACCGTGAATTTGCATACGACACGTCCAAATACGGCCCTCCGTTCATCCCTTCGCCATAACTGATGCTGTTTATACCTGTAATAACATGTTATTAACATTGATGCTATGTGGGACATCACTATAATATGTTATCGACAGACTCTACATTTAACAAATCCTCGAGGGAATATGGCAGGTGGTATATACAAGGTGACTTCAAAATCGTTGTCTACATTATTATTTATTCTTTCACAAAAATATATGATCGAGATTATTTTAGGAACATTCATCAACGAATCGGAATTATTAATGCAAAAATTAATCACAAAATAACACGGAGTTTACATAGACAGAGTATTTTTATAACAGTCCTAAAACATTATTTTCAATCTTAATAATATGTAGAGTCATTGGAAGGCACCCTTTATCATGCAATTAAAACCATAAACATATGGATTTCTCAGGATTTACTTGATATTTATCATCCATAAGAAATTACCGAAGCTATATAACTTCACGCAACGAATTATTTTCGCAAAACTTTTTAAAATTCATTCCAACTCTATTACGAAAGTATGTACAAGAGTTGGCAACGACGAAAAGACGAGAGAATAAAGTGTCACGTAATCTTTCTTTCACTTCACTTGGTTCAGAACAGCTCTGACATTTCCTTTAGAAAAGTAATTTTAATTTAAAATTGTACCTACTAAGACGTTTGTTTTGGATCTGTTTTATAATGGTGCTGATTATGTTGGCATACAAACTATATTTGACTAAACTGTATTGCCATCATTCTTATGTTTGTAATTTATTTATGTAATGTAGCAAGACAGTTTTTTTTATAGATGTGTCAAATTTAGTTTAGTTCCTATTGTGCTATTACGAACCCGGACCATTTGTTGTGTTCGTTCATGATATTGACACTATACTCGTACGCAACTTAAATTTGAGAGCTGCTTAACTTTGAAGCGCCATACAAAAAATGACAGATAACGAAGTCTCAAATTGCTAAGTGGGACTTAAATATTTATGTAGCCTTTGAGTATTCGGCTGTAAATGTGTCAAAATTCGCATAATTATTGATTTTGTGCCGAGTTCGTAGTAGCCCTGATAACAAGGGAATTGGCATAATTAAATTATTTCTGAAGTGAAAATGGACAGCCCCACTGAGCCAGCTGAAAGAATTAGAAAATTGATAGCGCCTGTTACCCGTTACCCTGTTACCCAAACAAAATAAACGTATACCTAATACGTAAAATAAACGTATCCCTCGTCTAACTAACATTCTGTATACTGGTCTTTTTCACACAACAGATTCCGTATAAACGGTTTTGGACAGTACCAATTTATGATGAAAGAATGCGGTGATGTGTGAAGGCTTCGATGTTATTCCATTCCATTAGCTACGTCCAGAAGTGTCACATGCCGCGCGAGGCTCCTCACCCACATGCCTCGCGAAGCACGACGTTTGCCTCAGTCGCATGCCGCGCGAGGCAAATGGCGAGGCAACTGACACTCTAGACAGGGAAAGGTATACCCGATCAATCAGTTTGACACGTTTGACATCGTTCTGTCTCACGACTGCCAAACTAGGCGACGCAAATGTGAGTGCTCAGGTGAGGCAAGGCGCGCATTTGCCTCACGTGAGGCAAGTCAAACACCGCGAGGAAAAGTTTCCTCGCGCGGCATGTGACACTTCTGGACGTAGCTATTCATTAGTAAATCGTCATAGGAACCGCTTTCAGGGCGCCGATTCGCTAAGCCATTGAACTGCCACTGTAGTGTTTTGCTATTCTGACTGACCCTCTGATTGGTCAGTTGATTTTCACCGACCAATCAGCGAGTCGGTCAGAATAGCAAAACGCTCGGCGCCCAGTAACCAAGCGTATATAAAATGGGCCTTTATGTAAATGGCTGCATTTACGTCATGGCGCATGCTTCATCCGAGCACTCAGTTTTGATCATAGTTTTGACGTCGGAACGCATAGATATTATGTCATAAAACCGGCCAAGAGCATGTCGGACTTGCACATAAGGGGGCGTCGGGGGGGGGGGGGTTGGTGAGATATTGCTCGACCCCCTCCCTCCCCCTCTAATCTCACGTGAGATTTTTCAAAAGCTATATTCTATAGGAACAACATGTTTTACTGAATTTAATAAAAAGAAGCTAAAGTTAAGTTTAGTATTTAAAAAAAATACCCAGTTTTCTTGCAATTTTACACTGTTTCTTGCGGTAAATAAAATTACGTGAGATTTGCCGAGACCGACGTGAGATTTGGTGAGATTTTGCTCGACCCCCTCCTCCCATAAATGCCTCACTTAATTTATGGACGCCCCCTAAAGGGTTACGTACCACCGTAGAATAAAAACATCAAAAATATCAAGTTGTTTGTATGGGGATTATTATTTTAAAGTTTTATTTGATTTTTAGTATTTGTTGTTGTAGCGGCAACAAAAATACCAATAAGTAATGCATAAATAAGTTTTTTCTCCAGAAGAGGGTGCAATACGAACCTTCAATACTCGAAGTGCTTCTGTCTAACACACTTCCTCTGAAAGTATCAAGTACACTTGTCGACACTGGTATCAACCAGTTTGTCACCCCTTCCATTTGGCATCCTGGGAAAAAGATTGATTTTAATATATAAGGTGGTAGAGCCCAGGTGTAGGCTATGGCTAATTGACTGCAGCTCATATATGAGCTGGCTCGACCAGGGTTGTACCACCCTCTTACAGAAGATCGGCGTAAAGTAGCTATTACAGCTGCATTTCGTACCATTAGTGAGAGAGCCGGAAGCCACCCCTTCCCCGCCTTCAGTCCCACTTCTTCAGGTCAGTAACGTGCGAGCGATGCCTTTGGTATTGCAAACATCTATACTATAGATTCAATAGGCTACGGTAACTGCTTAACATCGGGCGGGCCGTAAACTTTTTTGCAACCTTAGTCATATCACATAATATGTCATGTCAAGTCCCAGTCATCTTTAATTACCTATAGATGTATATTGAAATTGAGACTTACCATTGCTGAGGTAGAATAATGATGCAAAAATTATAATACAAGTTTTCATCCGATGCTTTTGATATCCCATTATGTTGCGTGTAGTAAAATGTTTGTGAATATTGACATACCTAAAAGATAATATAGGTAATTACTTAGCTAATGATATCTGAAATGTTATGACTCACAGCCAAAACGCACTTTCACTTACCGGATGTTAACTTTTGTTTTATTATTTATTCTTATTTATTTCAATGTAAAAAAAAATCATAAACATTAACACAATTTTCAATATTTTATAACAAAATGTCCCACTATAAAAAACTTGTAGGTATAATTCTTTTGTACACAAAATCACCGGTTTCTTCAATAATACGTCAGATTCCCGAAAAAATGAACATGGAACTGAATATTGTTCTGATAAATATCAACGGATTGATAATGATTACATTATCTGACGATTGATATCTTCGGGCGGAAATAATGCGATAACAATATCATTAAATATGTAATGAACAAAATAGTCATTTTACATAAAGCTATATTTAAAGTGGAGTCAACACTATAAGTGCGATATCGCACGAGGCAACCATGGTTGCACCACCAGCGGGCGATTCGATAGCCGACACTGAATTGGTTGCGCTACCAAGCGGACACCAGGTGCGATACCCTCCATACAGCTCTATACATTTTGTTGGTGGAGCGACTGGTTGCGTTACCACTGGTGACCTCGTGCGATATAGCACTAAAGGCCACTGAAGTGCCACTGAAATCTGGCCACTTTGTTTACGTGTGTGTGCCCTCATCACTGACCAATCAGCCAAGACGCCATTGAAGTCCATTATAGCTAACTCATAGCCAGTTGCGATCACTGATCGGAGGTTAAGCAACGCTTTGCAAGGTCAGTCAGAGATGGGTTACTATTTAGTGCCATTTGAAATAAGTGTCTCCGTGTTACTCACCAGAAGATGAGCCGCATTGGCAATACCGACATGTTTTCAACATTAATTTCCGCGAGCAACTGAGTTGTACTGTGTCCATGGACTCCGTTTAGTAGGACAAACTACAGACAGTCACGTGTCTTCTTCTTTCATCATAATGTCTTTGCTTCCAGTAGTTTTTGTAACCGTGAGCACTTCACTTGCGAAAAATTATTGAAACATCTAATTATATATCTATGGTGATAATAGCTGCACTAGATTAATGGTACATTATTCGTATTTTAACTCGCTAGCATTTTATTAGACGATTTAATTTAACGACCCTGTTGTAATAAAACGTAAATGAATCGCTCATAATAACAGTGCAATAAGAATGCAGCTTTAGTAGATAATGTATGCCTGCCACGTTGGGACTTTTATTGTTATCATGTTATTACTTCTAAGGCATTATATTTAGTAATTGGAATCTTTGGAGAACGATTTAAAAGGTTTACCCCAAAGTTTATAAAACAAAGTATTTTCCCAATAAAAGTGCTTTATTATGCCGTTGTAGACCGATCATAGCCTTCTATAATTAATGTGGGTATTCGTTTTCTATTTTCAGCGTGGTTTTCTGTGAATAAGACTTTGGTCATAAAAATAGCCAAGGTCCTAATAACGTATTTCAAACAATAGTTTTGTTTCCATAATATTATTATAATCCCTGATTAAAGAATATGATAATACTAATACTTCTTAGTATTGTGCTGTAAAGTAACAATAACAAATTACAACAATTATAACCAGCCTTTCAATAAAATATTAAACTTAAGATAAATAACAAAACATTTTATTTTCAAATTGATAGTATGTTTAAAATGGTTCGATCTCAAACTCATCTGAAATAAACTCATATGAAAAAGGAATCGAATTCTACTTGACGGCATATCAATGAAAACCCTATAGGTACGACGTAGTCTAAGCGTAGTAATCTCGACTAATCCCTGTGTGCCGATTTTGGAGTGTTATACTAGATATTTTCTTTGTGGTAGGTCGTTCTTTTTGGAGATTCCGGATCCCCTTCGACGTACTGACGTGAAGGTGGCAAAAAACTCTCCTTGAGCTCACGGAGATACTTTGTAAGCACATATCCAAAAAATAATAATCCCGAAATGACTTTCCCTGTAAAATATTATTGGAGTGATAGAGTGCTATTTTGTACCCGAGCAGTTAAGTCCATTTATATTCAGTGGTTTAGAGACTTTCATAAAAAATAATATCAAGAGCTTACTTTTGGCTATAATGTATTCCTAAAATTCTAAATATTAATCCTATGAATCATAAAATTATGTACATTTAATGCATTAGTATTTGCATTATATTATTATAAAGTCTGCTCGTCTGTATTATATTATCATAAGATTAAATTTTGATTTCTTTTAAACAAAGGCCGCTGTTGGTTGAGGCATTTGCCGTGACGCATATCTACCATATCACTTTAATATCGCTATCATCTATTGATATCGTTAACAATTACTTACTTAAATTGTTTATTTATGAAAGAATATTTATTAATAGAATACAATTTGATTAGAATTACATCTTAGTACAGTTTCACCTTGCGGTCGGACTATTATTTAAATATCAATAATAAACAAGGTATTAATGCCAAGCATCAACAGTAGTGACGTCATGGTTTTGTTCCATACTATCCTGAGGTTTCCTATTGACGGATACATTCAGAGCCAGTAGGTGTTGTATAGGCAGGCGAGGGGAAAGGTTCACCATACTCGCCCATTGTCCCGCGCACAGTTCAGGGAACTTAAGCTTCTTGAGAAAGTGACCCTCAAGGTACCAAGGTGACACGCAGGTAGGCGAATAGTCCCATATCTTCATTTCGTTTAATCGCACCCAACTACAAAAAGAAAACATTTTTTTGTAGGTAATAGTACCTAGTTATAGGTCTAAAGGAGTTTGCTTGCACGATAAAAACTCCCTATAGATCATAGTGTTAAGCCATGTTAACCTTGACCTATACTGATCACCTTAGATGGGTGATCTCATTAAAATGACCTCCTTCGTGCATTGGTCCACCAGCTTAACGTTTACCTTAACAATTTTAGAATTTCACCATGTGAAAGTCGTTAAGAGAGGCCTGAAAATATAAAATCTGATAATAAAACCTTACTTTCAAGCTGGCATAGAGGCACTAGTTGGGTCTCGGAGGGCAGATGGCAAACGCTCCGTGTAAATATTAGTAATTAGCCAAATCAAGTTGGACTAAAAGCCGATCTCACTCTATAGGATAAGACAAGGAAGAAGAGAAAGCAGTTATAGATAGTATTATTGTAGTTTTACGAGTCTAGAATACATCTAAATGGAATTTGAATTTCTTAAACTCTGATCATTATAGTATGGTTTTCAGTAGTCGATGATGCACAGTAAAAATATGCAGATAATAAATTTATTTTGAAACTCAATTAATGTTATCGCCGTCATTATTGATGTGGTACTTTACCTGCATTATCTAAGAAAATAACCTTGTGCTTTATGACGTCAAGTGTTACCAAGAATATGAACATTCGTGGTCTTCAGTCGACATTTTCATTTCCATACACAACACTGATTCGTATATTATTACGTCACAATGTGCCATTCAAAGTTGTTCGACTACTACAACTCGTGGCCGAAGCCGCAGTAGACAATAAGTAAATGTATAGGAATTTCAAACTTGACGATATACTTCCCAGTTGCGACTGTTGCATCGGAAATAGACTTCATGAAACCTGCAGAGATACTGCTACCGCTGTTTGCATATGTGTACTTACGCCGAAATGTATAGTGCGTGACAATCACAGTGCCATGGGTTGCCGGAGAGTTTGACGATTGCAAGTTTAGGCGTGTAATCCAGAGTGCGGGACGGTAATGATGGAAACATGTTGTTGTCCAAATGTCTGTAAATGGAGATAAAACAAATGAAGTTCCTTAATCTCGAAGCCTACAAACTTGGCACGTTTACTTCTCTGGCTTCTAAAAAGGTTTTTTCGTAATTACACCTCTAAGCGCCGCCATACACGGGCTGCTTGTCGACAGCTCTAGAGCAGTTGGTTGCAGTCGACCGCATCGACCGCCCTCCGACTGCTTGACGCTACACGGACCGCTCAAGCATTCGGCGGGCGGTCGATGCGGTCGACTGCAACCAACTGCTCTAGAGCTGTCGACAAGCAGTCCGTGTATGGCGGTGCTAAAAGTGTATCAAAATGGAGGTTCATTGTACTAGATTACATGTGCACGGAGGCATATGCTCGTGTTCTATAAAAATGTCAAGTATAGGTAGGTACAGGAACATTTCGTATTCAGTTACGTAGCTATTTATAGATCAATCAAATTATATTTCTAATTTACCATCCAAACGCAAAACATTTTTAAAATTAGTTTAAGTACTATGACCTTGTACAAGCAGATAAATTTTAGTTGATACCCACAGTGTCTTGAGGTTCTTCAACGTCGAAAATGTTTTGAAATTAACTTCGTATAATTTATTATCAGACAGCAAAAGTGAAGTTAAATTCTCCAAACCAAGAAAGGTGGTAACGTTCAGACATTTTAATTTATTTTTAGACAAGTCTAGTTTCTCCAGTTGCGTACAATTCGAGAATGTGAAATCTGGGAGCTCTGTGAGAGCATTATTCTTCAAGTCTAAAGTACGTAATAGTTTCAACTTATCAAACTCAACACCTATCACCTGAAACATTCAAATTATTTCATTAGATACACAAAGACCGACATAAAAAACTCACTTGGAATATTTTTAAGTTAAACTTACGCTCTTTAAATTGTTACTGGATAAATCCAGGAAAGTCAAACACTTGAGCCTGTGGAATACATGGCCTGGAATATGCTGTAATTTATTCCGATCCAACAATAAAGTCTCTAAAGACTTTAAGCTCTGGAAAGCGTTTTCACTTACATTGGATATTTTATTATCGGAAAGTTTTAAAATCTGAAGTGTCTTCAAGGAGAACGTTCCATTTTCAATACGCTGAATCTTATTTTTGGACAAATCTAATATTTGCAAAGATTCCAAACCCACGAAGCTGTCTGAAGGTACATACATTATGTGGTTATTGGAAATGTCAATAGTTTCCAAGAAGGAATTATTTGCGAACAATCTTTCAGGCAGTGAATATAAAAAGTTGTTTGACAAATCCACGTGAAATAGTTTTCTCGTGGATCTAAACGCGTCGCTATCTATTTCTTCCAGGTAATTTCTTTGGAGACGCCTGAAAACAAATTTACTTTAATGGTCCTTCTGAAAATAAGACACAAATGAGATCTTTAGAGAAGAATGTTGGTTTTTTCCATTTAGTGTATAAATTAATACGGCTCTTTCTGCCGCAACCGCCAAAAGAGAGCCGCCGGGTGGCCTACTTTAATGCAAAGAGTCTACTCTATGACATTTATTTGGTCGTAAAAATAGGTTTTTAACATGGACCAATTACTAAGGGGACTGGCCCTAAGCAACTCGGCCAAGTGGTCGGTCTAGTACTAAACTCGACATAAAACGAAGCGAGTAGTTCAACTATTTACCGGTAGATAGAACAATGAAAATGAAAAAACAATGACCACGTTTTTTTTCATACATATATCTAATAAGGGCACCTCTTTCTTTAGTCTTTACTCTGTGGTTTTTAAGTAAATGGAGCCTTGATCCAAATACGACTGTCATACGGATCGTTAAGCCAAACAATGGCTGCGACTAAAATAGGCGTGCAGTGCGCCTAAGTATAAATTGCTCGAGCGCGCCGTCGCTCGCCTCTTGTAGACGTACCCAATAATAGTGTATACGTACAGAACTCTCAGATTGACAAGTGAATCGAAGATCCCAGGCGGCAGATATTCGACATGGTTGTCGAACATGTCCAATTCGGCGAGCGATCGCATGCCTTTGAACGTCGCCTTGTGCAGCGTCCGCAATTTGTTAGTGCCCAAGTCGCTGGAAATAATTAATGTAGCGTTATAAATGAATGACCTAGACCCTATTTGCAACTCCAGTAGGCATAGCACAGTAACGCCACAAACATGAATGAAAATGAGACAAAATCTATATTTTTCACATTTTGTCTTGTCAGAGCTGGCAGTGCTAGGCCTCATTCTCCTTGTTCGAGTTATGCAAACATGAATTTCGGCAAAGTTCATAGGTAATTTTTTGGCAAACATAAATCCCATTAGTTTCTTGCGGGTTTCTGGTACCTAACATCACGGATTTTAAATAAATTCTGTTAATATACCAACGTATACGTATTTGTACGAACATTATATTAATAACCTACCCATTTGCATTTGAGATTGTAATAGCAAAGTGAAAATGCAAATTCAGGTAACTGGGGGGCTCTGTGCAATTGAATTTTATGAGGTAGCATGTAGAGTATTCAAATTTGACTGCTTGGAAACTTGTTACTTTTTTACGTGAAGTAAAGTAAAATGCTCTCCGTCCACTTAGATTTATTGGATGGCTCGATGGATCCTGGATCACTTTCTCCTCGGCCTGAATTCATAATGCCAAACAATTCCAAATAATGAATTCTAAATCTCGGGATACACGATGACACTTGACACTAATACACGCAGTGTATACATCGAGTGTCTGCGTGTGTACACCACCGCGACACCTTGTTACAGTTGTAGTGGCGGTGTTGTCGCTACACTGAGTGTCGAGTGTCAAGTGTCGCCGTGTATCCCGAGCATTAGATACTCAAAAGTGAACTTGAATCCCATTTTATATACAGGGTAGGGCTTTTTCCCTGGGACTTGTCGAGAGTCAAACCTCGGCGTCATCGTTGGACACCATTATCGATCCTGGCTTACAGGAGTAACAGTGGTCGCAGGGTGTAGCGGACCTAATCCCATTAAAATAAATATACGCAAGTCAAAATAATAATTTCTTGAAGCATATATTGTCTGGTAAATTTTTGGCTATACTTCAACACAGCAGTCACGATACGATGTCTGAAAAGTTTTGTTTAGTATGTCAAGAAGGTCACAGGCAACTAGGATCCAGTCTACGATTCTACGTTTCTAATAGGCCATTATATTACGTCTACAACTTGAATCTATTCTATTTTTTTAAACATTTATTCCTAATAGTACTAACATAAGCAACCTAATACGCATCTGCTTATGTTATTGGCTGAGAATTTCGGAGTTCAAATCTACATACACAATTTAATGGTTGTTATTATGATACCAAATATTTTCTATTTTGAAATAATATTCATTATTTTTTCATAGTGACTAAAAATTTTGGAAAGGCTTGTTTCTTTTTTCCAGATTCCATTTTCCTGCGTTCAAATTACGTGTCAAAACGGAAGTGTTGGGCAAAACGTGCTGAATCCACTTACATGTTGATCAAGTCGGCAGGAACGACCAAATCTGGGGTAAGAGCGGTGAAGCCGGCCCGCCAACAATTAAGTGAACGCCGGGCGGAATCGCATCGACAAGCACTTTTCCCACATTGGCGCCAACGAGATTGGCCGAAGCTTATTGTCCACACTGCAGAAAAACATTTAATAAGTTCCACCCGATAATGGTGCTAATTCTATTGGTAAACCAAATATAATTAAACTATCTGTATTGCCGTCCTTCTCACACTTGTAACATATGAGCGAGGTAGAAATATAATATAGGTAGATGTATCTAAAGTTAAGTCATGATTTGACAACAGAATTGGGATCTATATATGTCCGCTATAATAGCGAAAGGTTTTCGCATACATGATAATGTCAAGCAAACTTTAATGTGGGTAATAAACAATAGGGCAAAAAATGGTAAAGAATGGTATTGTTATTTTATTTCATCAAAATGCTTTATATTTAACTCCCGACGAAAAACGAGGGGTGTTATTATGTGTTTATGTTTTACCTTTAGCAATAAGCAAGCATTTAGCAAGCCGAGTGCAAACTTTTTTAAGATGCGGTTTAGGTGTTTTGTGAAGGACTATATGTTGTTGGCCAAAGCCTCTACAACTTCACCCGGACTGAGGTGAGGCAGTAGATAGAACTGCATTGAAAATGTCAACCAACTCCCCAAGTCGTTAGCACTGCACGTCAACTGCTAGTGACACTGCGCAGCACTGCAAAAAAAAATGACCTTCACCTGACTGCTCGATAGCTCGCAGACGACGGTCCAGCTGTCGCCATTGCAGATCAGGAGTGCAGGCGCTTGATGCATGTTGCAATTCCCCTCCACGCTTTCCTCGTAGCATTTCGAATACATCGCAGGCATCTAAACCGCATTGTGTTGTTGCTGCTTTGAAAACTGAAAAGATTAGATGAATTACCGCATTGTCTGACGAACGAAACCAATTGAAACAAGGTCGAAAAAGTTACGTAGACCAATTTCTAATAGTGACTCATTACGACCAAAAACTAAGCCTACTAAAAAGCATTTCGCAGGCAAATTGCTTAATTTGTAGTTAGTCCTGAAGGAATTGTTTGGGATTATTAGCTCTATTTTGAATTATTCACGAGATAGTGTTTCGCGGGACACAGGTATACACTGTACATGTGAGTCTAGTCTAGCTTTGCTTGAAAATATTTATGTCTGAGGATGGTAATATAAGTAATACAGTTTATGACTATTCGTATTAATACTGTAAATAATATTTTATACTAAAAGAAAATCAGAAACCTAATTAATTTAGAAAATGAATTAGTTAGTCGTCCATATCTCGAGATAGGTTATGATTGTTAATTTGAAAAAAAAAAAAAAAAATTCTTTCTTTTTTGACGGGGAAGGAAACCAGAGGAAGAAGAGGATCTTCCTAAGTTTTACTCTACCGCGGATTTAGTTACATCCCTTGAGTATTTTAAAAGTGTGTATATTTTATATTTTTTTAAATCTGTGCGTACGAAATCGCAATCGCAAAAGCTAGTTGACGGGTCCGTTAGCGTGGTTGGCGCGGAGGCGACTTTCACGCTGCAGGTCGTAGGTTCGATTCCTACCCGAGACATGCATTTGTGTGCATGAACATGTCTGTATGTCCGGAGTCTGGGTGTATATGTATATTAAGAAGGTATGTATTTACAAATAAAACCGTAGTATATGTACTAATATCAGTTATCTGGTTTCCATAGTACAAGCTCTGCTTAGTTTGGGATCAGCTAGCCGTGTGTACAAAAATGTCCCAGGATATTATTTATTTATTAGTATTTTGTCGTAATAAAACCGTAAACAAAATACTTAAGTACATTTTGAAAATTATCCTCTAAAATAGGAGCAATAGTTTAACGTTTTTATAAAGGTACAACGGTACAAAGGTTGGTACAAAGAAATACCCGTAACAATTATTTCCATGAAAAATCAGACGGAACAAAAAAAACATTTATCTGTATTTGAGTGGCTTTCCTCGGCCAGGTGAGGCGGAAGCTGCATCAAAATCTGTTCGAATTAATGTTGTTTTTTTATTACATTGAATTATAGTAAAATACAGAAAATACCACTGTTATGCACTTTATCTTGTATCAACTATATTATACTCTCTCGAAATCTATAACGAAAAGATTCTAAATGCTTTATTGGTCGAGAATCGATAGAATAAAGTAAATAAGTATGTAATATAAATACTCTCTAGAAGTATATAATAAAAACATAAATATGTTTACCAACCACAAAGAAGTATAATAAAAGATTACATACCTAAATTATAATCAGATTAGATCGTTAGATAACCATTATATAACCCGTAGGCAACGTCTGTTGATAATGAATCACATCCATCAGGACTATTTATGAGCGTTTCGAACTTAGACAAAAGGTTTGTAAATCGTGAAGCTTCTCGAAGACGTTTCATTCAAAGTCTTTAAGACAAATAATAGGATTACAAAATTACGCAAATTCAACGCTAGCAAAATTTTGCATTTTCTTAATAATGTATGGATTTTTTTAAGGGACTGAGGTGGCAAATAAGCGTACGGCCCAGCTGATGTTAAGCAGTTACCGCAGCCTACAGATGCTTGCAAAACCAAAGGCATTGCTCGCACGTTGCCGACCTGTAAGGGAGTGGAAGAGGGGGGGAAGTTGGACTTCCGGCTCTCACTCATCGTACGAAACACAGCTGTAATAGCTACTTTACGCCGAACTTCTGAGAGAGGGTGGTACTACCCCGGTCGAACCAGCCCATATATGAGCTGCAGTCGATGGTCAGCTTGGCTCTACCACCAATAAAATAATGCACAATTTAATATCCTTATCACGTCATCAATAATTCCGTGAGCATTCGTCCACAATTGATAAGCGATGTGATTACCTCTTATCTGCACGATCACAGCTATTATTATTCGCAGGAACTTCATGTTGGTGAAATGCTCGTCAGTGCAGTGTTGAGCTCGCGCACTGGACCCACTGTGATGTGTTGCTTTTGTTTTACCTATTAGCCATATTGACTCTTGACATTATGCAATATGGCACAATCATTAGTTTAAAAATATTATCAATATCTTGCAGTTATGTAGAAAACTTTGTTATACAATAGACATTTTTACAAGGACCATTATCTTTTTTATCATCATCATCGTTTCAGCCAAAAGACGGCCACTGCTGGTCGTAGACCACCCCTAAATATTTCCAAAACGACCGGTCTTGTGCTGCTCACATCCAACAGTTTCCCGCGTTACAGTTACCCTTGAGGGTAGCCCAACAACATTCTTTCTTCCGATTGCAGTTTCCAGTTGTTATTCCAGAACCTTTCAGCTCCTTCGTCGATTCTTGGGATATGCCTCGCTATCTGCCATGATTTATTCTCATACATTATATTTGCAACTTTTAATAACAAAAAAATATAAAACAATGTTATACACCAAAGCCTCGTGCGCCTGTGTCCACCGACATTCATCATGCCATCGCCTTTGTCCTTTGTGCATGCCTTTCCGAGGATCAAAGAAGGTAGACCTCAGTAGGTTACTTTAAATAAAAACAATAAAAACACGACTGCCCTCCCAAAACACTAACTCAAAAGTATTAAACAAGTGCAGTGTCATTGCAGTCGGGGGACTGTTCTGTGAAACATATTTAAACTAAGAGGGCCCCCGACTGCAATGACACTGCACTTGTTTTATACTTTTGAGTTCGTTTTTTGGCAGGGCAGTCGTGTTTTTAATTTTGTAAATTATTAATTTTTAGTTTATGCATTTTAGTGACAGCAGCCAAAAATGAAATGTTTCTTTGCATGTACACCCTACCTATGTTAAATGATGCCTATAAATTATACAGTTTTGAAATGTGCTCATCAAGGCCTTCAATTTGATACCCATATTGTAATAATGGAAGAAAAAAATATTTTTTTCACATTTGAAAATTGATCCATATTGATTTTTATCAAAAATAATATACCCAGTGTTACCCGGAATGATGTAAGGATTTATAAGTTATGGTGAAATAAAGAATCTCACATACATACAAACAAACAAACATACATGAACCCTAAACACATATACACTCCTTTTTTTGCACAGTCGTGTAAAAATATATCTTATGCGTGTATTGTTTTATATCGTCCACTATTTTATTTCTGATTGATACACAATTAACCAGTTAACTGAATTGATTGCGTCCGCTAGATGTACGGTCGACTGTTTGGAATTAAAGGGTTCTTCGCCATATCAACTCACAAACTGATCCTACAGGTCGAAATAGCGAAATTCAATATAATATTATTTTATCCCACAATAAGTATGTTATGTATTTGTGTTATGAGAAAATGATATTTTTTAATGAAATAATTAAAGGGACGGTAAATTCAATCTGAGAAACCTTTTTTAAAATGTAATAAAGTATCATAACCGTACCTACACGCGATAAAGCGGAATACCCATATATTACCCTCCAAACAAAATTAGCCATTGTGTTGTTTACAACGAACATTTGGTAAATGGAACTTGGTGCTTTAACTGTGCAAATCTAATTTAATTCTCATATAGGTTCGGTACATTACATAATGTAGGTACAGTATTACAGGGAACCAATGTGTAGGTATAAAATTAATATTATAGGGTTATTTACCTACATAAATATCGGTATTTTAAAGATAGGCACATATTTTTTATTATTGAATTATATAATAATGGTGCTTATTATGTTAGCTACAAATTACGACTGAACTAAATATGAAACATCTAAAAGTATTTATGTCTTGTTCATACTTAACGAACATGAGAAAAAGCAATAGGTTCAATTAGTTCAGTCTAGTTTAGTGGTGTGCCAACAAAATTAGAACCATTGATTACACCTATTTTATATAGTTTAAAAACTCCTTAATAAACTGAGTAGTTGGCGTACTTTCTTGTCTGATCGCTACGGAAGTTCAAGCTGTTAATTTAATAGGGACTTGTCACAGCTGCAAGAAATGATTGGCAATTTCATCATTGTTCAGAAGTAAGTACAGTAAAGTAAGTTAAATCGTATCTTTGAAAGAGTTTAGTTTAGTTGTTTTTTTTATGTACCGGTTTTACTATTTGTTAAGAAACTCTATACAAAAACTAATTGATAGAAGGTGCGTTATCAAAGTACCTATCTGATACAAGGTGCATATAAATCTGTCAGATAAGGTTGGTGAAACAGCGATTTGGTCACGTGACATAAATGTGCTAAATATAAATAATAGCTGTGCCCCACGGCTTTGCCCACGTGGAAATTGATGTGTAAGATTAGCCTATATCTTATTTCAGAGACTACACTATCTAAGTTTCAAATTTCATTAAAATCGGTTTAGTAGTTATGGACATACGTGGTATCAAACATTCACACACACACAAAATTACTTTCGCATTTATAATATTATAGTAGGATTAATAGGATAAGGGATGCTTGCGATTCACTTGATATAGGTAGAGATTGTTGGTTAAGTGTTACGGTAGGTACTCCTTATTGCAACAACATGTGGATACGGGAAAGCAACACAGTGTTGTATAAAACATGAAACTTGCCGCGGCGACGTAATAAATGGGGTAACATGAGATTACACTCAAATAACGCTTTATAAACCGCGTTGAGAGGACCGCTGTTACAACGCTGCATGTAAAAGGTACAGTTTAATAAGTAAATAAATAAAAATAAATATCGCCAGCTGTATGGTTCCAAACTAAGCAACGCTTTTACTATAGATACCATACAATGGACTTGGGGCGATCCCAGTGATACTATACATTATTCAATACTGAGAAAACATTATTTTTAAAACTAACAGCATCGCGCGCGTTGCCACAGCGGCAGCTCGTGGCGTCATGCAACATTTTAGCAAAAAACGCTGTCGCCCGTCGCCGTCTCGCGAAGTCGTGGCCGGGCCGCGCGACTTATTAAATAAGCCGTGCGTTTTTACGAAAGTGAAACTGTAATCTTAATATCAAGATTTTTAAAAATTGTTATAGAAGCTTTTCTTTTTGATGGCTCCCCAGTTGTTCTCCAGTTTTTTTGCCGTGGTTCCATTAGATAGGCAGGTAGGTACAATTAGGTAAATTTACCCCCAAATGAGCTAAGTAAGTTAATATTGCCGAGTCTGTTAAGCTATTATGTACCTGCTATTATGTCCTTATAAGTTCCTCAAATTTGTTGGTGCTCTTGTGCTCTACATTGCGGTTTATTAATATTCATCGTATGGTTAGTGGTCAAACTGGTGTCAGAGTTGTTCAAGCTGCCGTCGGCCTCTGACAGCGTAACGACACTGATGTCTACACTGTCTACACTCTACTGTAGAGTGTTCTAATACCATTGAGGTCACCTCAACTCTAACTTTTTTATAATTTCAGGGTTCTAGAAAATTTGTACTCTACAAAGAAAAAGTGTAATAGTGCTTAGTTTTATTCCGAACAGCTGGAATTTGTTGGTCATATTTTTTTAAAATTATGACGAAAGTGTCTCTCTGTTCAAAGAACAAAGTACTCTAGCTTCCTTATTTTCAGAAAAGAAAGATTTTTTTCTTTTAATAATAGGGATCTGACACCTGTCGCTCTCCATTCATTGATATTCAGGCTGCAAAAATAAAGACTAATCTAAGGCTAAAAATATAACTGAACGTGAAATATCACCCGGTACTGAGTCATTATTATGAAAATAACGAATATTATGCTAGACACGTGTCCTGAATACATGAGCCTCTGAGATTTGAAGCATTTTATACCAACCTATGAATAGCAAGCTTCTATAATTAAAAAACCGGCCAAGTGCGTGTCGGACTCGCACATAAAGTGTTCCGTACCACCGTAGAATAAAAACGTAAAAAATATCAAATTTGTTGTATGGGAACCCCTGTATATATTTTATTTTATATTAATTTGTATCTATTGTTGTTGCGGCTACATAAATACACATTCTGTGAAAATTTCAATTCTCTACCTATTTCCGTTCGTGAGATATATAGCCCGCTGACAAACTGACGAATAGCCAGACGGACAGCGAAGTCTTAGTAATATGGTTCCGTTGGCACCCTTTGGGTACGGAACCCTAAAAATGAAGCCAACCCTGATAGTTAGTGGAGACTGGATTACATACTTAATTCCGCCTGTGAAGTCGGTAATAATTCAGTTATTTTGTAAATATTATTTTTCGGGACTTGTATGACTCTCTACGAGTACTTTAGTAACAAGTAGTAGCATCCACAATATTAGTCGTGTTATTAGGTTTCTATATTCATATATAAAACACATTATTTAAGCTGCAGAGTACCGTTTCGCACATCGAATTAACGCCCACACTGTCGCGTCGTTATAATCATTGCGTGTTATCCATGAGTGTACACGAACTAATTAATATGTCCACACAACAAAGTTGACAATAATGTTTTGATGAGCTGTGGCGAGGGGTTGGTACTTGGTAGATAGGTGTCTAAGTGGCTATGTCTAGTGTTGTGAATGTGGCGCGCCGCGGGCAGCTGGCCGCCCGCCGCGTCCCATTCGCCTTCGACAACGCGCCGCGGCGCACCGTTTCAGCCGCGCGGACCACTCCTGAAACTTTACCGCGCGCGATTTTCCGCCGCCTCAGTTACAACGCATAACTTCTATGTCACATGTAATTCTCCTATCAATTAGTTAATAGTGTATTTAATTAATAGATGACATCATATAAACTTCTATAGGAATTTCAATTAACGTGTCCCGATTCCAAATGTAAGGTATAGACTATTGACAAAATAATAATATCTACCTAAAATTTTAATATTGTGATAAATACTCACACCTTTAGCGATGTTAACTGTGATGTAGTTTTGGTAGAAACACAAAAATGAATACGTTATTGTAAGTGTTTTGTGAGTACAAACATGCCATTCAAAGTGAAGCGATACGAAAATATCAACTGAAGTTTACACAAGTAATTTCTACGTGAAGGTTAAGAAATCAGTTAGTGCGCAATGTCAACTTTAGTAGCGGGGACAAGCGTGATAATCATTTTGCAAACAAGCTTGTAAGGCGTCGAGCTGTGAGCTCCTTGTGTGTCGTGTGTATTAGCACAGTGAGCAAAGACCCTAGTGTACAAAGAACAAAGAAAACTGTCGTTATCAACAGCCGCCATCCTGCTTCTACTCGTGGCCTCTTCAATCCTCGAAATGGACACCAGGTAAGCTCCACTGTGTTTGAATTTACCTATCCACTGTTTAGTCAATACTTGGAGGAAAGGCGGCCAGAAAAAAGGCTCGTAAATCCGCGTCCCTAAGGTTCTGTAAGCCGACTTTATCCCAGCTAATGGAGTAAATGTATTAACAAGCTACAGATTTTTACATTACTAGGAAAACTTACAAAAAGTAAAAGTTACTTGTTAAAGTTAGCCTCACTTTTAAGAAGATAGAAACGTATTTCTCAGAGGCTCATGGTTAGGATGTTGGTAAATAAATTATAAAAATGTCGACGGGTAAGATCAGCGCTTTGAGTGTCAAGGTACGGGTGAACGTTATGAGTTTCTCTCAGGGCGACTCCCACTTACAGTTCACCTAATCTTCTACTCCTTGGAATCATTTAATAAGGTACATAATTAATTCCAGCCTCATCAAACAATGTATGAAGAATTATGTATTCGAATTAAAGCCGTAAACAGCCAAAGTACTAAGTGTAGAGTAGAGCTTAACATAGTGATCTTTTATGTCCGTCCTTACTAACTACAATGACTTTATAACATGGAATTATAAAGACCGTGTGAAATCTTGAATCCCAGGTCCGTCTGTTGATTATTTATAAAACATCCTACATAAAATACTCACAGCCTATAATTAACATTCTTATGGGATAATGAATCCGTACCTCTGCATTTTAAGCGCCTGAATAGTAAGCATTCATCAATATCCATACTATTTTGACTTAAACTTTACAGACAACAAAATTAAACCTATTTAAAATTTGCTTGCCAGTGTTGAAAATATCGTGACGTAGATATTAATTTAATGTCTGCGATAAACCTAATCAAATCTCAAAAGATGCGAATACCTCCACCCACAGCAGCCGTATTAAGCAGTCAACTATTTTATTATTACAACAAAATAGGGTCTCTTTAAAGTTTTCTAACAATAAAAAGTGCTTTATGTATTTGAAACCTTAGATTATACAGTAAATGTATTCGAAGTAGAGTTCGTTTGCAGAAAAGTACATAAATTCCATTTATTTAATATAAAGCACAGCAGGTGACACATGAGGTTGTTATCATTAAAGCTTTGCTGTAGACAAGCAAACTTTCCCTGCAAATATGAGAACTCCATTGTGTTTTAGAAGGTGGGTATCATCCTATGGGTATAATAATGTTATTGATTTAAGTTCAGACCTAAAACGTTGGTAGAGACATGGCTAGTGCACGATATTATTACGCCAAACATACTAAGGCATTGGCTGTTAGTATATTTGAAGCCATAGGTAATTATTCTAAACTTTGTATACTTACTTATTATTGCTTCCTTTTCTGTTATTCGAAGTAGAGATATCAGCGTGCTATTAAAATCGGAAATTTAATTAAAAATACTTGCAGCGCTCTAAACTCCGCATTATATTCGCAGTACCTATACAAGTGTTGGTAAGACGAGAGACGTATTGAAGGAGGGAATTCAGCATTCGATTCTCATTCCAAATATGAAAAAAGATTACCTTAATTTTTTACCTAAATAGGTATCCAACTAATAAGAATTAATGAAAATTATCGAATGAAATTAAGTATATAAGGAAAACGGTAAGTTCATTTACACGAGTAAATTCCTTGATGAGGCAGCAAATAGTCGCTCGCTAGTGTAAGCGCTAGTGACCACGTTGCGAAACTCGTATTCGTGTTAAGTTTTCTCTGTCATGTATTGTTTTAAATTTTTTTTTTTGTTAAGCATGAATTATCGTGTAAGCATGGGCTTGAACATCTCTCGACGGCGTATTGGAATGTCAGAACACACGTTCTAACCATACAATGTTCACAATCTCTGATGGTTTCCGCCGAGTTATAAGTGCATGTAAATAAAAACTAATGGAATAAAAGCCTTTTAGGCCTAATGGAATGAAAACATTTGACTTTGGGCTAAAAGTTTTAGTAACCAATTTGCACATTGGTACTTTATTTTTTTAAATATATTTATCGATAACCACTTCTTACATTTATTTGTTACTACCTTTGGACTATGGACTCCCGCATGGAGTTCAAGTAGGTAAATGTAAAACGTAGCATGTTAAATCAAACAATAACCTTAGCTACATCCAATTTACCCAAGATCTTTAACAATAACCACGGCTTAACTGCTTATATTGTTCTCTGTCGTTCACTCTTCTATCTCATTTGTCTCAATAAATTAGTTAGAGGAGGCCTTTGCGAATAGGTACACTGTTAGGGACAGAATAGTGAGTAAGGCTGTTTTATTTTCGGCTCACGGAGTTTCAGCCGTTTTTACGTGATTCTCAGTGTCACACTTAACTAATAACTTTCACATTAAAACATTCGTAAGATTCCCCCGCACGAGCGGCTAACTGATTTGTGTTAGATAGAAATAGTTTACAGCCTGCAAAACCATCACAATTAAATATTAGTTCAATGCACTTCATTAAATTTAATGTCAATGTTAATTATTTTCCTGGGGCCCTACCACCACCTCTTATAGCAGTTTTGTTTTAACGTTTCAGCGGCCATTTGTGCAATGACGTTTCTTATTTTCATGACAATAAGGTACGTCATTGCACAAAAAGTCGCTGAAACGGTAAAACGTTACTATAATTGAATCGCGATAAGAGGTCATGGTAAGCCCCCAGCTTACGGAAATAACGTACTCTTCCGCTGTTTTTCAAAATCTGCGCGAGAAAACATCTGGGTCTGAATGTGGATGTCTGATCTTATGATTCATATTCTACGAGTTACACCATGCTTTCCATCTCAGTTGTTTAAAATATTATTTGAATCGGTGAACGGTCGCCCCATAATTCATTTTCTTTTAAACATTCGCGGCATAAATCATTGTTTCATTTCACTTTAAAAGATGTCTATCTCACGTAATATTTATATACCTTTCTGGTTTCTTTGGGTATATAGTATAACATTATGCATATATAAGGGGTTTATGGAGAATAACATAGATTTCTTGTAGTTTTGGATGCGTTTAAGGAAATCTATATTACTGGAAGCACAATAGGAATTTTGGACCATCTAGGGTCTATAAAAATATTTTTCATCGCGAGAGTTTATCAAATAAGTAGCAATCCATCACAGTGGATGCAAATGGATTTATTTTGTTCTTTGCGTGAGGATCCGTGATGAAATCCCTTGAACTACGGGATCCCACTTGAGGGCAGAAAGGAAATCTCACGATCAACGCTGTGGGCGCATAGAATCGTGAGATTGTAATTAGGAAGGTTGTTATTTTCCTTGTTAAAAGAAACACTTACATATATTTTCTGAGCACAGAAGAATTTTCCAATACATACCTATAAAAATAAATGTAAAAAAAAATAGATAATTGTTTGAATTTCAAATATTGATCAATTTCGTAGCAACCATGAACCAGTTACTAAGGGGGCTGGCCCTAAGCAAGTCGGCCGAGTGGTCAGCCTAGTACTCCCATTGACATAAAACGAAACGAGTAGTTCAACTATTTACCGGTAAATAGTAAAATGTAAATGAAAAACAATGACCACGTTTTGTTTCATACAAATATCTAATAAGGGCACCTCTTTCTTGTCTTTACTCTGTGGTAGCAACAACATAGGAACACATTTTCCAAGTAGGTACCTAGCTGAAGTTAGGTCGGAATCGCCATTGACTTGAGATCGGGATGAAAATATCGGGATGAATACAAGCTGATTGATGCAGTGCGTTCTTGCCAAATTAAGTTAACACTAATCCAAACAAAACTCCGAATGAGCTTCTATAAGTAAGTACCTACTTAATAATCTCATGGCTTCCATTAATGTAATTGATAGGTATGCCTACTTACTATTTTATTTTTTCTATAAAGTCAGCACATCATTAATCCATGCTGACAACAGCTGAATCATTTGGCTATAGATTGAAAAATACGTGGACTTCCTTGATTGGGAAGTTAATTAATTTAAAAAATGTTTTTTAGCCAAACTTTCATTTCCTTGAGGACTTTTCCTCAAGGAATGTAAAGGTCGAATTTCAGCTGGAAACATCAGTGTGCTGGACTAGCCACGTTTAAAAATTATGTTGTACCCTTTATATTTAAGTACCTACTTGTGAAAATAGATTAGGTACTTACCTACTTTCAGAAAAAAAAGTTTGTATAGGAAAAGTTAATAAGGCCGGGGCCGCACCGACAGCGCCGCGCCGACAGCGAGTAAACTCCTATAATACAAATCGCAATACAATAAATGGGTGCGTAGACCCCGTAAGCCCCGATACGTCGTTCCCGAGTCATCAGCACAGATAACCTGAGTGTTGTACCCACCAGTCATGACATTATGTGAGACGTCAAAAATGACTGCTCGAGCGCGCCGGTCGCCTCTTCTAGACGCAGCCAATCGCCGTTGCATCGCAATCGCCTCACTGTCAAAAAGCGTCCGGTTTAAAAAGAGCTTGATGTTGCGATTTTAGTAAAAATACAAATTATGATTATTTGTTTTCAAATTAAATCAGCAACAGAACCATAGATACATTTACTTAAACATGCCTGCGTGTTGATTTAATTCGATCGTTAACACTATAAATATCTCCTCAAAATCTGTATTTGTTTTCTGCATATTTATGTTTAACCACGTGTTTAAAAGTCGTAAATAAACAGCCAACAGTGTAATCATGAAACATTGAAAAGTGAAGTTCTATTGTTTCTTCGGTTATGTGAGTTCGCAAGCAGGGTGCGCCTTTGTCGTCAAGAAATATGGGCCATGTTGGAGCGAGCTTAATACTTTTAAAAGCTGGACTGGAAATAGACTTTTATTGCTCGGATTTTTATGTACCTTTTCCGTTCACATAAATACTAACAGCCATTTATAGGTTAATAAAATGGGATTATATCCAGAACTGTCTCTTCAAGTCCGTATTCGAGAATTACAATTAATTTAATTGTCGAAAACATTGTAAAATCTTGCAATCAATGTTCATGAGATCTTAACATTAGATGACAACAATGCAATTTATAAGCTTTCCTGCAATATCAGAAGGTGTATAATTACACAAATATTGTTTATACCTATTCATTCTTATGTTGAGATTTTTTGTTAAATACACCATTGTCTTTTATGTGCTAGAGCTAAAGACAAATAAGAATGTAAAAATACAAGTATGCGTAGTAAAATATTCAGCGGTCGTTCTTATGGGTATACTATTATTTTATTTTATGTAAGTGTTTGCATTAAAAAATATAAATATTTTTAGGCGCGGACGGGCAAAATGCCACTACAAACAAATATAACAGTTTATATCTGTTTGTTTGATAAATAGAGATAATGTTCAGCGCTCAGCTGCACAAGAGACGGTAAATATTAATGTTTAGAATGCTACCGCCGGCGCCGGCGTGGTGTCTATATACCTAAGTAGTCATGGAAGGTAGGGTAAGGTCATTGAAATACTACTTCCTAGTGGAATTATATCGTAATGTGCTTATCGGTAACGTTAAAAGACATAAATGAGAAATAAAAGTGATTAAAACAGGTAAAATTTAGGTCTTGGCGTTATAAGTGGGACAAAGTTAATAAGTACATTTCAAATTCAAATTGCAACTAATTAATGAATGTTGTTATCGTTAATACTTTACGAAATCGTGAAATAATTGGCATGGCCCTTCCTTCCAATAGGAGGAAATTCAGACCAGCCATAGTTCACCATGCTGGCTTGTCATAAACTGCCTAAACACGCTATCAAATAGCGAAACACTATTGAAACTGGCTACTTAAGATACAGCTAACTAAATAGCACCCTTATATCCCAATGTCCTTTAGTTTGGCAACGTGCGAGCGATGTCTTTGGAACCGCAAGCATGTAGGTACCTACGTATAGGCTACGATGGCCGCATAACATCAGGCGGAGCGTATGCTTGTTTGCCGCCTTTGTTTAGAAAAAAATGAAAATAGCAACTTTAAAAAACGTGAGCGTACATTTTTGGATAGTATACCTACCCAAGATGCTGGCCGCATTCCCACTGGATAACTAAAGCTACTCGCTGAGCGAGGTAATTCCCAGCCCTTGGGTCACCAGTTGCGTCGACCAGTAATAACAACGTGCTATATAAATATATTTTCCTGTACGTAGGTATTTAAAATATAACCGCCGGTAATAAAAACGTCTATATTCAAGGATATCGGAAAATGAAGACTTTTTTGTGATATCCTCTTTTTTATATGGGTCGTCATTTCCTATTATAATGTTGCTTATTCTGAACCAGCTCTGCAATGATTTATAGTTTATATTCTTTGATGTTTATAGTCTATTAAAATAATAAAACTAATCTTAGCACCTGTAAAAATATGTAAATATTTATACTGTAAATAAACTTTCAGTGTTAAAATCTTAAGAGGAACGCGTTAGTCTCGGTGACTCTATGGCCTGTAGCTAGGCCTGTTGCTGACCGTACCCATTTGAATTTTCAACCGTTTCGCAGCCGTTTAGCCATGCAGTCGTTTTATCATCTCTATTAAAACTAAATTGTAATACAATCATTTGCAAAAAAAATATGTAACTAACAACTGTTATCTGAAGGGATGGATGGGAACGGCGAGCGTACGTTTTTTTTTATAGGTCTGCGGTGGCAAAAAAGCGTACGCCCTGCCTGATGTTAAGCAGTTACCGTAGCCTATAGATGCTTGCAATATCAAAGGCATTGCTCGCACATTGCCGATCTGAAGGGGAGTGGAATGGAGGGAGGGGAAGGGCTTGGGCTTTCGGCTCTCTCACTCATCGTACAAAACGCAGCTGTAATAGCTGCTTTACGCCGATCTTCTGTGAGTGGGTGGTACTACCCGGGTCGAGCCAGCCCGTATATGAGCTGCAGTCAATTGACTACAGCTTGGCTCTACCAAGCTCTCTTGCGTGAGCAATAATTTTATGACATTCTAAATCTGCGTGGTCAGACGTCAAAACTGATTGCTCGGACGCCCCACTCGGCTCTTTTAGACGCACCCAATGAAAGGCATATACCTTCATTATGATCAAATCTATATTTTGGTTAAATAAATATCTAATATGTTAGAACTTTTTAATTGAAAATAAATCGTTGAATTCTGTTTAATTACCATCTACCGAATGGGGCGTGAGCAAATATCCTACCCAATAATTTTGATTAAACCTTTACTTACTAAGATTTGTTTAGGGTTTGACTGTTCTAATGTAGTTAACATGAACAACTTTTATCATAAATTAAAAAGATGTTTGATCGAGGTATAAAAGTATGTTTGGAATAGGGCCATTCGTTTTCCAACATCGCATCGACGTGAACTGCTATTTACAAAGCCCGCTTTTGCCCCGATAAGTAATGGCCCTTATGTAAGAATGAAGAACGTAAATTGTAACATTCCGTATAAACATAACATACCTACTCTATGTACAGATTCAGAAATGTTTTCTTTGGGCCATAAGATCAACGGTAGTTGATCGTCCGTGGAGAGTTTACGCGATCGACTCTATATGGAAGACGGGACATTAAACTGTCTCCCATGGTTTAAACTAGAATAAAATTGATCTTACTGCACTGAAAGTCCTCGTCGTAGATATAGATAGGGGCTTTATGTTTGTGGTTTTAATGCTCTAAATATTAAGCAATGATGACGATATAATTATCGAACAGTATGGTACAAAGTAGACATTGAAGTACGTAACATTGACCTTTATACGAGTCATTAGACAGTCTTTCCAGCGCGATCATAAATCATAGCACACACAAAACTATTATCACCTGGCCGTATCACATGTTCGCCTCCACAAATTTTGTATTGTAGATTCTATTGTGGACTCACTTCAATTACAATTTTATTATAAATAGACGGCAAAGTGAGTTTGGGCCACGCGTAGAGTTCCGTAGGCATTTCAATAGCGAAAATTTATCATAACCAAAAATGAAAGTGAAATACTTACAAAGTTGTATTTGCGTATGATTGAAGAGTCACACCACACTGTTAAGATTGTTCAGAAACGACAATTTCTGTGACTGGAAAATTAATTATTTTTTATATTTTGCCTAAAAAAGTGGACGGGGTGAGTGCGCGGGCGAGCAAACCAGACGGCCAACGTCATTGAGAGAAACAAGCGCCTTAAAAAGACCTTCAAAACCAATCTGTAAGCAGTCTACTGGCAGACAAAACTTCGACTGCCAGGGATAACGGACTACTGATTTTTGGGACAAAGATAATGATAATGAACCAGTGGTTTTCGGTTTCCGATTGAATGGACTTTTATGAAATTAATAGACTTGGGGCTACCTTCAACGTTAAATAACAAATAACACAACTGGTCATGAACCCTCACGATATTGGTATTTATAAGGGTATCTACATATGATATATGTTTCATGAAACACTGTTTCATTAAATGTAATCTGTGTAGCACAGCGATATCAGTCACTTTCAGCAATACGTCGATGCTTTCAGCTGCAGACAACGAATCTCATTAATCATTGGGACAGAATCAATTGCTTCCGTGATGGGACAGTGGGTTGGGGATATTTACATAAAATTATAAAGTGGGTCGGTACCGATGTATTTATATTAATGTTAACTGCAGTCATCATTATTTCCTTTTAACACATAAATAAATATCGCCAGACTAAAGGTCAACGCTCACCTAACGCCTCCGCACCCGACCAGCACCGCCTCGCCGCTCGGCGTCCACTCGTTGTCGCCGGGTGGTCCGCGGGCGGACGCTGCTTTTACACCATAAACGTCACGTGATCGCCCAGTGGACCACGCGGGGTCAACGAGTGAACGCCGCGCGGTAAGCGCGTGGTCCACTCATTTCCGGTTCAGTTAGTGGACGCTGAGCGGCGAGGCGGTGCTGGTCGGTTGCGGAGGCGTTAGATGAACGTTGTCCTTTATATACCAACTTTATAGTACCAAACTGCTTTAACAAGCGCTGCTGCAAGGGTTGCTTGTACTATGGCTACTGTACAATGGACTGGCGGCGATCCCAGTGAAATTACAGGGTAATTAATGAAATTTGTTTGTTTGTCTTTGGCGGTAATCAAACCCTCTATCGCCCGATGCAGTGAGCATCGTAATGAGAGAAAATATAAGTTTTAAACTGTGTCCACCAATATTTGGATCTACTTTTTTCTTATGCAATCTGTCATTTTATTGTTCAGAGTTAAAACGAAAAAAAAATGAATAATGAGATTTGTGGAAACGTATTTTTGTGAATGTGAAAACTACCTCAATATTCTAGGCATGCATGACTAGATATAGTACTATACAATCCATTAGGTAAATAAAATAATCTGTCTTGAGTGTTTTTTTTTTGTTTGTTACAGTTCATCAAATACCACTCAAGATGATGACTCGGACTGGTCCAGAAATTCGTCTCTAGATGAATACATAGTACAGAATGGCACGAATGATACATTTGGTAAGTAATATTTATTATGATAGTATTATTTATTTCTCAAAGACTCAAAAGAATAGAAAAAGCCAACTGCATCTCTTTTTAAAACTGTTTGAATTACCTACTGAAGGAACCGTTGTACATTATTACTAAGAATACCTTCCCCGCTCTCTAGGTCAAGAGGCTGTCGAATATAATTGGCAATTACCTACATTAAATAAGTACCTACACCATTTGAGCACATTGTCAGTTGAGAGACTAGTACTTTTTAGGGTTCCATGCCCAAAGGATGCCAACGGGACCCTATTACTAAGCCTACGCTGTCCGTCTGTCTGTCTGTCTGTCTGTCTGTCTGTCTGTCTGTCTGTCCGTCCGTCTGTCTGTCAGCGGGCTGTATCTAAGGAACGGTAATAGCTAGAGACTTGAAATTTTCACAGAATGTGTATTTTTGTTGCCGCTACAACAACAAATAATATAACTAAAAATAATATAAAACTTAAAAATAAAGGGGGTCCCCATACAATAAACTCTAAATTTTTGACGTTTTTAATTATAACTCATAAATTAAACAATATATAAAGAGAAAACTAACATTTTAACCATGAGTGATCATTATGACAGCTTTTACATAAATTTTTGAAAAAAAAAAAGAATTGTAAAAATACATTTTGAGCCATAAATAAGTTTTATATTAATAGTACCAGTCATAGTAGCGCCATCTAGTCATATATGGCTAAACTGATTTGTACAACGTGTTTACGGCCTCAAGTTTCGAATGTGTTTGCAGTATTAAACTCAGAGTATAGCTAGATGGCGTTGTAGTAAATTGAATTTTTTACAGAATTTATTCGAAATACTAAAATTTAATTTAATTTATACGGTGGTACGGAACCCTCTATGTGCGAGCCCGACACGCACTTGGCCGGTTTTGTGTTTGTTCCCGGTCTCTATTAACTTCGAAAGTATTTTTCTTTGTAAGTAGGAACATACTTAGCTGTTATTACCCCTTCACCCTTGATCCTTCCTAGCGTAAATTGTGTATTAAGTGCACTCGTGCGCTCACTGAAGTAACGTATACGTAAAATAAATTGTATTTCCTTGTACGAGTTTCTTTCTCTTTTCGAATAAATACACGTACGTAACTAAGATTCAAAACACGTTCTAATAAAAGTTAAATGAACCGATATATACACTCAGTTCCGATCAGGTTATGAAGGGTTAGGTACTAAAAGGCTTTGAAAAAAGGGCTATGGGCAAGTTAAATCCTGAAATGATTTGCAATATAACATTTATTTTATAACAAATGCCTAAACCCTTTTGTCCGCTATTCGTATTTTTGTACGATAGCCTATTGTGAGTCGCGGGTTTTAGATGTTAAAAGCCGCAGATAAAAAGCCGTTAGACAGGACATCTCACATGTAATTTATCAACATTCTGCTTTTCTGGGTCCAGACCCAGTCTTTCTATTAAATACGGGATTTGAGGTCTATTATGACTGTCGGAGGATAAAAAGATAGAACAATACTTTGGACATAACTATGTATATTAGTTTGCCAAGAAAACTGCGGACATTGCCTAGTATAAACATATTTACTTTAGATAACACGGGCTGAATTAAACACTGATAAGTGTAATTGTGTAAATTATGATTGTACCTATACGTCCTTATGTACAAATGGGTTTTGTGCTGAAATTCCGAGAACCAATGTTATTACCAACTAGCTGTGCCCGCGACCTCATACGCCTGGAATTTAACAAAAATAAATAACAAAGAGACAGACAGGCAGACAGAAAAAGAAAATTGTATTTCTGTTATTAACTACCGTACTAATTTCAAATGTACTTCGTAAAAATCGTTATTTTGATATTACAGATAGACTCTTCAATTTTATTTATTTGTATATAAATACTAACGATACCCACTACAAACACACTGTTAGAAAAAAATCCGATTTACAAACAAAAGCCGCTAACAGCCCAGAGAATATTGTAGCCATGAAAAATAACATTACCGAACAATACTTGTAATTTTCTTCGCTAAAACTATATTTAGGTGGTCATTGAAAGAACAATGGTTTTATGCTTTTGACACAAAAGCGAGGGGATCTCCTTGGTTCACTGGTAATAAGGGTGGCATTCCACGTCCGATTTTGCTTCCGACTGTATGATCAGACTATCGGATCCGACAATCTAACAAAAACTGACGTTTTTAGCCGGTCTTAATACGAATATTATGATTGCACGATATATGTATCGTTAGTCAATTTTCGCCTTAAACTAATCCCAGTCGATCACAACAATACTCTTCATCGTTTGACCGGCAGAAACAAAGTAGGTATGCCATTAACATACAACACAATATAAAATCTTGAAAAATTGCACAATAAAAGAGAACGTCAGCAAGAACGACAGTCTCGTGACTCTAATAGCTTTCTGTAGGTATGTAAACAGTATAATATTTCCTAAGTAATTTTAAGTTGTTGTTCCTAAGTAGTGGTTTGGATTGTTGTTTAATATTAATTAAACAACAATCCAAACCACGATTAAGTTCTTGTCGAAACGAAACGACAACCTGACGACCCAGGACGTCACGATTAAAAAGTAATAATTTCTATAAAAAACCGATTATACTTGAGATGTCTGTTTGTTTCAGAAACTTTATATGATGTGCCGACTGGGATGATAGTGCTATTATCATTTTTATACGGCTCAATATCGGTGCTGGCGGTGGTTGGAAATTTTCTAGTAATGTGGATAGTGGCCACATCGCGGCGGATGCAAAGCGTCACTAACTGCTACATCGCCAACCTAGCTTTAGCCGACATAGTCATAGGATTATTCGCTGTACCATTCCAAGTAAGTATTCCATTTTCTTTTAGTGCTTTGATAAATTTTGGATACCAAAAATCAGTCTTTAAGAGCCTTATAACACTGGCAGGTTGCGAGCGGGTTCCTCGATAAACGCGCTGGGTGCTACAGCATGGCGAGACCGTCCCGTCTCACTTGCACACATACGGCGGTGCTCGCGAACCATTTGTAAATAACCATTGTGCTAGGGGTCCGTAGATAAAATTGGATCTTCTTAACTTTCGGTACTTTATGATAACAAAACCTTACTTCTTCTCGGATATAATCTCTTTAAGTTTACGCAAAACGGGAATTTTATTATTAATTTTTTAAGTTCTTAAGTAGTTTCTTTTCCAACTTTACATGCAAAAATATTTATAGTAGGTATCTATGTAACTCTGTTCTGGAAATACTGAATATAATATTATTTTTAGTCTAAAAATAACCACAATGAAATTGTATTCGTATCTATGGATAAACTAATAAAGTATATTGAATTCTACTGTGGCAGTAGAGCAGTCGACTCTGAAAATACGAAATGCGAAATACCAAAAGAGAATCTTTCTCTAGAGAAATATTATATCAACCTCGTTCCATTCTTTCGTAAGATTGTAGATACAATAAGCGGAATTATGTGAAATTCACTTGTCATACCGGAGTTGCCGAAATAGCTTTTCTGGCTATGACGTGGTTATACGATCAGATTACAATGCGTGAATGAACTACGCAATCCTGGACAATGGATACGCAGTGCCCAGAATGACGTCATCATGTTGTATCTCGGAGCTATTGTCTCAACCCTCCTAGCGCTATTTTCTGTAATGTTAGCTCAGGGTGAGTCTCCAACTGAACTCTGTTAGTTACCTAATTGTCTTATGGCATAAGTACAATCAGTCAGCGTTCATAAGTGCGGTAGCACGCTAAAGTCCGTAGGTACTGCTGTAAACATATATACGGCACTAACAGTATTGATTGAAATTTGCTACTGGACTTATGAACCCGACTACACTTTTTTCCATGAATGAAAATCGAAAATCGCGAGTTTACGTATAAAAATTCTTCCGTTTGCTAAAAATAGTATGAACTTACTTAATTTACGGAAATATTCCTAAGTTTAGGTAGATCGATAATTTTATCACCAGTAAAATAAAAATACATTAGTTTAGAAACAGTCCCATATCTTGAGACCGTCTGGGCACAATTAAAAAAAGTGTGTTTTTTTTTTTTTTTTTTTTTTTTTTTATAGGACTGCGGTGGCAAAAAAGCATACGGCCCGCCTGATGTTAAGCAGTTACCGTAGCCTATAGATGCTTACAATACCAAAGGTATTGCTCGCACATTGCCGACCTGAAGGGGAGTGGGATGGAGGGAGGGGGAGGGGGGGTGGGCTTACGGCTCTCTCACTCATCGTACGAAACGCAGCTGTAATAGCTGCTTTACGCCGATCTTCTGTGAGAGGGTGGTACTACCCCGGTCGAGCCAGCCCGTGTATTATCTACTTTGTACATAACAGCAGTACATATGAATTCAACGTCAAATTAGTTTAAAATTGTATACTTACCTGCCCTAAATAATGGACTATAGGAGAAATGCACACAATGGAATAGTTCTAAACAACTATGTACGTATATATCGCTGATATCAACTATGAGGGATCAATCGATAAGCAAGGCTCTTCCCTATCAACCTATTCACACAAAGCCCGATCTGATGTGTAATGAGGGCTTCAGGAATGATATAATGATATTGGTTATCAAGGTACCTATAGTTCAAATAGCTGTACTAATAATTTAATCGGTAATATACCAGGAGTGCGTGGATGTAGAAAGTTTAAATCGGTCCATAGTCGGATTCTACCAAGAGAACAAGGCCCTTTTTCTCTTTTCTGATTGGTCGATCAGAATTTCAAAGCTGCAGTTCAATAGCAAGGAGACTACGAACTTTACAAAAAAAAAAGTGGTTGGCAATAGAGCCCTGCTATGCTAACTCTGCAGTAAATTAAATTGGAAACCCGAAAAATGTTTGTATATGGTATCATTTTGCAGTTGTCACTTTATCGAAAAGTTGGGAAACAAGTGTATCCGATAGTTTTGATCGTTGGTCAGGATTATCTTCTTATTTTTAATTTGTTTACTTCCATATTTCTAACGCATAACGTAGATTTCCAGTCGGGATTGGCAAAGAACTACAACTAAATCTGCAAGCTGCCATTCAAAAACTTAAAGTTTTGTAAGACATTATTAGTGCCAAAAAATATCAATGATCTAAATAGTTTTATCGTAGTAGTTTCGGTGATACCAAATACAAATATTTTAACTCCACTACTTTTTAACCTCTGCAGAGTTAGCGTGGCACGACTAGTAATTTGCCGTTGCTATTGATAGACAGGAAACTTCAAAATCCGTCATAATTCAACAACTTTCATCATATTCTGCGCATTGATAAGCGACTTAGGCCCCAGTACGCGGGTTGTTTAGGCTTAGTATCTGTTACAAGGTCCACTGACTTTTTATGGACTGCGCCCTCTTATCGGTGCGACCCAGCCTCAATGTATTCGTTATAATAATCATTTGTTTACTTCATTGGACAGATATGTATATGAAAATACGAGATAACATGTGATGTATTAGACGAGATCGTTTTAATATCAGCAACACAACATTCATTTTGTGTATGTCCATGATTTTGCAAAAGCACTTCGTATTTTTCCTCATTTGATATTAACTAACGACTTAGGTAACGTCATCAACAAAATATGTTTAACTTTTGTCGAGTTATGTATGACTCTATGTTTTAATTTTGTTTGTTCTAGTCATGAAAATAAAGAAATATGCATTTAATGTAGGTATGATTTGTGGTATGAAATATTCACCAAAACTATTTATTTAGACCTCATTCTCCTCCTTCTGTTCCACTTCCCTTCAGGTCGGCAACGTGCTAGCGATGCCTGTGGGATTGCAAGCATCTATCTATAGGCTGTGGTAACTGCATAACATCAGGCGGGCTCTACGCTTGTTTGCCACCGTAGTCACCTAAAAAAAATCACTTCTTATAAACTATGCATTTTATACGCCAGAAAACCACGACCTACATACGTACGTAGGTAATAATTTTTCAACCGCATGTGAATTTTCATTGACTACAACGCTATTTTACGCAAGTTTGACTCTTGCCACCACAAAAACCGAGCAGGAAAATAATAATATAATATTTTTTTGATTATTTTAGTATTGATACTCGTGTAGGTATATAAATTGGGTCAGTGTTATCATTTCAAGAAGTTTGTTTTTATTTCAGTCGAAGCATATAGCTTTTAAACCATGTTCTGGAAAAAGTAGAATAACATTATCTTGAATAAAATATTTGAAAACCGTTTAAAATAAAATAATAAAAATTGAGACTATTGGCCGGCGCAGACTGGGGAGGGCATTTTATTTTTTATCAATCCAATCGAAATAAGTTTCTCCAGTGTGCTCTTCGGTGCACCGAGGTAAAACTGCCCCGAGATGCTCTAGGGTCGATCACCGAGCGTTGAAATATATACCTTATTTGGATTGGACAAGTGTTAAATTCGATTGATAAAAATTAAAACGCCCTCCCCTGCCGTCCCCAGTCTGCGCCGGCCATAAAGGACACATGGTATTCATTGTATAAAAGTACGAAAAATAAATAATAATGAGTTAGATCTCGTAAAAGATTTTCTAGGTATGTACTAGAAATTTAATTCATCCTCTCAATACATTTCTATTACCTAAGAATCGTCACATAATTGTTATCCACCAAATAAATATGATGTTTTGACCAATATCCTATGGAAAAACGGTCAAAACGTCATATTCATTTGGTGGATAGGAGTTATCTGACGATTCTGAAACAATCCCTAAATCTATTATTATGGATCATAAGTAACCAACGGACTCAATCAAGCACTTACGTCTTACTACACAGATTCGTCTGTAAGATACGGTACAATGAAGCTGAGCCCGAATTTCCTGTGGGCTTACAGACATACTTTATTATTCCGAAACGTGCCAACCCTAACATCTATTATGATCCTTGTCCATTTATAATATTTACGCTAATACAATTGAGCCATCACTATCCGATCAGTTAGTTTAGGACTTAGTGTTGTACTGATACTATCGGCCTACATGAATATTACTGATGGCGATACGAAATAGATAGATAGGTTCTATAATGGAGCACTTGAGCGTGAGTTATGTATCAAATATCGCAAAATTCAGGCTTAGCTTTAAATTAATCTACTATCGTTTCTTTAATGCATCTATTGAACTGGTGGAAGGTGGTCTTTGTAATACTCAATTGTATATAAACCATTTGTTAGTTCATGGCATCATGCATCAGCATCAGCTTTTATCAGAAATTTGTTGATCTCTCGGCTCTTCCAAGCATTGCATTGCTGGCAAAAAAATAGCAATTTGCCACTGAATTCAGGAGGTTCGTTTTGTATAGATATGTCTTAATATGGTAATACATTGCATAAATTTATATGAATTTACGATCTGTATTTATTCAAAACTATGGTTTACATGGGATTAGGTAATAGCAGTTCCTGTATACACGGCAACAAGGTTCACCACCTGTCACGTTGGGTTCCGACTATCTGGTGAAACGTAGGCTTTGAGTTGACTTAATACCTCCACAATGTGGTGGTGTATGGCAACTCAAGCCTCTGACTACCCCCGAATGGGGATAAAAGTCGTGACGTTATATTTATTTTATTTTATGGTTTACATTTATTTTTAATTTCATTACGTGAAATTGGACCCCAGGGGTGTGCAAGCACCCACTTTTGCCCCTCCGACTCTCCTGACAATTTGTAATAGAAATGTTCTTTGTCACCAGTTCCAAGCAGCACTCCTCCAACGATGGCTGCTCCCTCACTTCATGTGCCCCTTCTGTCCGTTCGTGCAGGCGCTGAGTGTGAATGTTAGCGTGTTCACGCTAACCGCTATCGCTGTCGACAGGCATCGGGCTATTATAACACCTCTCAGGTAACTACCCAAACAGAAAAAAATTACAATTAACCTAGCATGCATGAAAAATGTGTGCAATTGTTATTGTTAGAAAAAAGAGAGCACAAAACGAAAAAATGTTTAAAAGTATGTAATCGTATCTCAAGCATGTCATATGCTCATCAATACGTCATGCTTTAAGAAGAAGCATTACGTACTGCGAAAAAAGTTACTATACTAGCGGCACGCTATGAAGGCCGGTTTGACATGTTGGAGGAGGAAAGGATGAACCTTATTATAACGGAATAAAATTCATTTTCGCCTTCATTGTTTGACATTCTTATTTTTTGAAACGCCCAGTCTTATTCCGTTATAATAAGGTTCATTTTCTCCTCCCCACCACATGTCAAACCGGCCATTGTAGAATCCCGCTACTATACAAAAAAATCAATAAGCTATACATTATCTGGACATCTGGAACAACTTCAAAAGAGGCACTTTCAATATCACAGTTCGGAAAACGGACTAAAAGGTTCGACATCACTTTTGAAAGAGATTATCGCCTTTGTTTCAAACAGAATATTGAATGGGAAGTAGGCATTAAAAAATACTGATCTACTGTTTAAATACTTTATCAAGTATTCCCAAAGGCCCTTTTAGTCTCCACTGATTAAGCTTTGACATTTTTGCGGGTAAAATGTGGCCACAACAAGCCCAATACAGGGACAGATTTATCTATGTATGGTCTTAAAAATCACCCGTTTCTTGTGTACTGAAATTGGTGTAAGTAAACGGTGTAAAAAAAGAAAGTTACCTAAATAAAAATCCCTTTCAAATGAAATTGCGAGTTACATTTTAACATGCAAAGATTTTCTGTCGATTCTCTCTAACTTCAATTACATAGATCGGTGTCCAAAATTACTTTTTCAGTCAACACAACTTGAATTAGTTCTCCCAAACTTGTTCCAACTAACATAAAAAGAACTTGCTAACAGGTTCCATTTCCGATTACAATAGAGAGATAGATAACAACCATAAAATTATTGATTTGTAAGCTACAATTTGACTGAAAGAAATTTATGATAATACAATATTATATGCGACTATTATTTAAGCGACTGTAGCCTAGGGGTGAACAGGTTGGGCTAGCAATCAGAATGTCCCAGGTTCGATCCCCGGTGGGGCATGCACCAATGGATGAATTTTCATCTATGTGCATAAATTACAGTTCGCTGACGGTGAGGGGAAACATCGTGAGGAAACCTACCTATCCCTCGGGATTAGGTAATAGTCAGTTCCTGTATACACGGCGACAAGGTTCACCACCTGTCACGTTGGGTTCTGACTATCAGGTGAAACGTGGGCTTTGAGTTGGTTAATACCTCCACAATGTGGTGGTGTATGGCCACTCAAGCCTCTGACTACCCCCGAATGGGGATAAAAGTCGTGACGTTACATTACATTATTATTACAATATTATTTGATTGAAATTTCCCTTCCTAGAAAGTGGCCAAGTGGTGCCAATTGGCTGGATGATTAATTTGACTGATTTCAAAAGCTTGGTTATTTTAGGCCCTTTGAAGTCATTTCCCTTTGAAGTCATCGATTGATTAATTTTGGTTTCCGCGAGGAGTAAACGAGCTCGCGAAAATTTTATAAATCTATGGGTAAAATCTTAAAAATTAAGAACCTATGAGTGGACAGATAGGTAATAAAAATTATCTAAGCACGCTTATTCGTAACCTAGTTTTTTTTAAGTTACATTAAAATTGTATGTACCTATTCTAAAAATAAAATGGTGTTCTTCTTTCTTTTGAGATTTTGATATTAATATAAAAACTTAAACATGATCCCTAAACTTTAATTGAGAGCAATAATATTTCACTCCACGCATTTAAGGCGGCGCTCGCCGTCCGAGCGTTTTGGCCGTCTGGTTTGGTCGAGAGCGCACTAACCCAGCCCACTTGTTTTTTGCGAAAATATTGAAAATAATTAATTGTGACGTGAAAAACTGTTGCAGCACAAAATCCGACTGTTTTTTATGTATTATCTTTCTCCATCTCTTGGTGAACAAAATAATTAAAAATTCCAAGCCGTTTTAGAAGGAGATAGAAATTTTAAGACGAAAACAGTTTCACTTTGATATTTTTTTACACATAGTAAAATAGCAAGTAGCACTTTTTCCTACTTTAAATTTAAAGATGCAGGTTTAATAAATATTGTGATATTTTTTTTATTTTTTTACCCCACACGTCTAAGATCATGCCTCTTTAGGTCCATGTAGTGCCTTAACTGATTTTAAACCGAGAATTACGATAAGGAACGTACGAAAATTTGCCAGTAGATACAACCATTAAATCTTCTTGACTATAGTACCCACCGGAGCATGACTTGTTGTGTGTTTATGACATGACCTGCCCTACCTAAGTGATCCTTCAGATTTAAAAATTTATTATAATTTTTTCCAAGCTCATTTCCGAAACGTAATTTGAAAATGTCTTTCGAACACAGGGTAAATAAAATTACCTACTTACTGTTATTATTTTACTGAAAACTTTGACCTTCTCAATATCACGCCGCCTTATATGACCTTCTCCGCACATTTATTTAACAGCTGACGTAACCTATAAGACCTATGATATCTTAAATAAATTTTATGGTCTTTAATAATATCTTAATGTTTGTTTCAGCGCTCACACTTCTAAGCGCATTGCCAAAGTGATCATAGTAGTAATATGGGTGCTGGCACTGTCCCTGGCCGCCCCCATGGCTATGTCATGGATCGTGATAATGGAAGATGAGCTGGATCCAGGTAGGACATGAATTTATAAGTTTATTTAACATGAATACTTTTTGTAGAAGATTTTTTTTATTTGCATTGAAACTTTGAATTTAAATTCGATGAAATTAAATACTAAGTGCTTTTCGAATTTTCTTATTGGCTCACGTTTTAATTAAGAGAATAAACTGGAGGAAAAAAGTTTGATAATGGTCTCAGCTCCAATTATCTGTTATTACAAAAAAGTTGAACTAGTTTGAACTAAACCAGTTCAACTTTTGTGTAATAACAATGTGTGTTTAACGATTGTGTAGTTATTTCGATTTTAATAAATTTTAATACAAGCCTAAGCCTACCCAAAAATATTTTGCTACAAATACTCATGTCTAATTTTTATTTCTTTGCAGTTACAAAAGTCTTTTATAAAAAGCCGTTCTGTGCTCCCAGCGAATTCGGCTCACATTCATTGGCTATTTACAGACTATTATTGTACATATTTCAGGTGAGAAACGTTTATTGGATTCTTATATCATTGCTGTTTTGATTTTTGGTACTTTTAAACACTCGGGTGAACATACGTTTGAGGAATTTTACTTAAAAAAATTTCAATTGTGAACTTTTTCAAGCAAATAATAACGTTTTTTCTTCAAACCTACCCATGCAGCTTAAAACATCGTAACGCCGCTTTCATGAAATAAAGAGTACCTACCTACTTACTTAGGTACTTACCACCTATGAAACGTTACACGCAAATTAATTTACTATTTGTGAACGTACCTACCCATGTTACCTTCTACTATAATATTTAATTAACTAGTCAATACTAACCAATTTTACTGATAGTGTAGTTATTTCCTTTTCTTTCCAATATTCTACATAAATTATTTGAAAAGGGTAAACATTCTGAGTGCATAAAATACATATTTTGATCACAACTTACTCAAATAAATTTGATAGATGTAATTATTGAAATACAGTAACATTAGTCCATAATTTTGACGGAAATAAAACATCCAAAATAATGATGAAACATTGAGAGAAACACGGCAGATCTATATTGAATTATTGGGGGAAATTTGGAGAATTTTATTTTAACATTCTAGGTTATCGTATTACGGGCGGGCCATGTTTATTTCTGGTGTGGTATTTTATTTAATACAATTTTTGTTAAACAACCTGTTTTCTTTTGTTTCAGTACGTCATCCCGTTGTGTGTGATTACATTTGCGTACGCACACATGGCCATGAAGCTGTGGGGAGCGCGGGCACCCGGTAACGCGCAGGAGACTCGAGATGCAAATCACATGAGAAACAAGAAAAAGGTAAGTAGGTTATATAAGTGACGTAAACAATGCGTGTATTCCCATTTGTCAGCACCAGTATTTTTCTCACTGGTGACATACCTACGAGAAGAAACTCTCCATTGTCACCAGAAGTGACTATAAGGGCCATAACACACCGGGACGCCATGGCGACGTCGCCGGCTACGTATCCAAACAATTCGTATTGATGGCCACGTCGCCAGTCCGTAGCCAGGTGTGTTATCTGTCATACATTTTAATACGAATTAGTTGGCTACGGTGGCTACGGTCCTGATCTGTTATGGCTCTAATGTGGTACAAATTATCCCAGTTGTTACCATTGACATTGTTCCCAATGCAATGTGAACAAACGAAAAACAATATCTCAAATGTCATCAGTGGTGAAATAATTATTATATGAAAAATTGAATTGTGAGACATGTTTTGCTAAGAATTACTTCAGAACAAATTCACATATCTAAAGATAAGGAGGTTAGTGTGTGTATTCATGAATAGCCTAGAAAAATAAAGCGACGAGGCAAGAATAATTAAATATACAAAGGCCATTATTCAGTTTTAGTTCAGTTAAGGGCATTCTAAAAACAAAGCAGAACTTACTTATCATCCAGTCTAGCTAAGCGGAGTTCACCAACAACATTAACAGACAGTTAGATCAATAAACGTCTGTTACCAGTACATCAAACAATCGGTAACTGGTCTAACGGACCATTTGTGTGTTGTTGAACGGTTCTAAGCGGCTAATCCTCATCAATCAATCCAACTGTATCCTGATTGATCTTTACTCGAACGAGGTACGACCTTAAATTAGTCTGAATAGCTAACAACGCAGTCAACATAAAAGCAACTCATTTATCGTCCTGCTAATGACGAAACGTTAATCAATTTACTTGCTACCATGAAACCTGCCGAACGAAGCTCTCGATAACCGTATTGAAACGTTCGTATTCGTATTTTCGCTTTGGCAATCGAATCAATTTACACCCATATACTTAGTGAAATTATATACAATGAGTTTTGATAAAGTAAACATGTCAGAACGGAGCTAAAACATATGGTTCGTTTGTATAATATTTTCGCGTGATTATAGCTGATTCATTTTATTCAAACTTCTGTCTGATTGGTTTATTTATCATTCGAAAAACAAATAGCTAAGTACACTAGGGAAAACATTTTCGCTACCAATCCATCAATTGGCAGCTTTAAAAGATTATCGGAAGGAATTTTATCAATTACATCATTGGCCATTATTTCATTTATTTTATTAAGAACTTTTACTCAAAAAAGTTTATAATCTTGTCATTATTTCGCAAATCTTCTTCGAGCAAAGCCGATTTTGACGGTCTGCCAAAGCCAGCGGAGTGTAATAATATTACTTCCCTATTACGAACTGTAATAGTAATATTTCATTATGTTCTTTTTTAAAGTAGTAATGTTTTCTACGACTTCCAAACCACTGTGACATCTGTAAGCTAGGGTTCAGACAATCAGACTTAAAATGGATTTGGTTATTTTGTTTAAATGTTACCATATTTAGTATAAAAAGAAGTTCACACTGATAATTTTTCAACCTAAATTTTAAATTCTCTCTACAACGGCTCACATATACCTACTATGTGAAATCTATACCTACCAAAGATTTGGTCAGATATTAGGTATTCAATAAAAACCAAACATTCGCTACAATCGTCATCGCCTTTTCAGTAACGTAGCAGCCGTCATCAGCTGCGTGTACGGTTCTTAACGAATAAGTCAAACACGGACACCGGGTCAGTGCGCATCATACACTTACAATTTTTTGGGCATACGTAGACAGTCGGCACACAAAATGATGTCATATCATCATATACATATATCGAACCAGCCCCCATAGACAGTAGATTTATTTTTACTGAAATCTACCAAATTAAAAGTATTTATTTAATATAGTTAATACCTATAAGTAGATGTTGACCCCTGATGTTTTTTTGCGCCACAGGACTACACGAAATGAGTGCTATAATTGTATATTCAACTAGCTTTTCCCCGCAACTTCGTCGGAAAAAATCGGATCTCTGATCCCGGATCCCGTATCTCGGATCCCGTTTCCCGTTTTTACCTTATCCCGGATCGCGTTTGCTGGATCCCGTAGCCCGGATCTCGTATCCCGGATATCCCGAATCCCAAAAAATATAGCCTATGTTACTCAGGGATAATGTAGCATTCTAATGGTGAAAGAATTTTTGAAATCGGTCCAGTAGTTATTGAGTTTACTCATTACAAACATACATACAAAAATACAAATATTTTCTCTTTATAATATTAGTATAGAAGTATAGATTAGGATAGATATAAATTAATCAACCACTGAATAAAATACTTGTTCCGAGTATTCATACTATTAACTACTAATAAGGTCCCAAACCACTGCGCCAAGCAATTGCAAACTTGGAATCTTGGTCTTAGAACTTGATAACTTGGTAAATTTTGGAATCTTGGCGACTTGTGTAACTTGGATCGTCGGTCAAGTTGACCTTCCAATTCTCTCCTAATAAACGTATTATATTAATGCACGTAGATTACTGTTTTAACAAGACATCATTTTCAGGTGATAAAGATGCTCGTGCTAGTTGTAGCGCTGTTCGCTCTCTGCTGGCTTCCACTACAGAGCTATTTAATGCTACAATCATTCTTCCCAACTATAAACGAGTAAGTATCACGTGTCTTACTTTGCGGTTTGCTATAGGTATTTACAATTCGAATTTCAAAGTGTTGAAATAATTGTGTTGGTTATACTAAAGTTGTGTAGCCGAGTCAATAAACAAAATCAGCTCGTAGTCAAAAGTAGAAATTTGTAAACAAAGCAATATTAATACAATTAACAATTTCGCGGAAGGAAAGTTTGCTGCGGTTGGGATTCCAACGATGTTTACTCAACACTAGAAGTTTGACGTAGGCGTGTAAATTGATTAAATTCTTGTGAACGTAATCTATCGTAGATTTCTTCATCGTAAATTCTTGGTGGTCGACATTTTTTTGGCGAACTGTTAGCAATTCTCTGGCAGACAATATTACACACTACTTACCAAGAATTTATGATTTACGAGAAATAATTCACGAAGATTATCAGTGAATATTAATCGATAAACAAATTTGCGGACTAAGGACCAAGGAGATAGAAACATTATCCTATTATTTGAATGCAAGTAACACGCACTAACACGCCATGTCAACTCAAACATGTTTTTCTTTTGCAGGTACAAATACATAAACGTTATTTTCTTTTGTTTCGACTGGTTGGCAATGAGTAATTCGTGCTACAACCCATTTATCTACGCTATTTATAACGTAAGTATTAACTATATGAGTCACATGTTTATTAGGCCTTATTGCAGTAATAAAAAGCTCGTAATGAACAAAGTTTTCGTCTTTTAATAGAATTGGAGTTACAGATACCATCGTTCTTTCGTCCGTTTATATCGTAATAGTTATGAGACGTAATTTTTCAGTTGGTACCCAAAAATGTCAGCGTGGGCGAATATGTTTCGCACCTGAATTATCCAGGGGATATTAAACATTCCAGGGCTCACTGTGTCGTGATCTTTCAGCGTTGTTCCAAAAGATTTCCCAAAAGAGATTTTCTTGCGAAGGCCACGGGCAAATAGCCCCTATATCTCCCAAAAATAGTTATTTCATGCGCCGAAAGGTTTAAGCAACGTCCATGTAAAGGCCGATCCCAATTTCCTGATTATGTTCACAAAAAAATATACCTACTTATTTTCGTGAGAATGTAAAAAAAACATACTTAATCAAAAAATTTACCTTTTGTTTAAGGAAAAATTCAAGAAGGAATTCAAGCAGCGGTTCACTTTCGGCAAAAAGCCGAGCAGATTCGTTAATGATAGCTACGAGGTGAGCCATTCAAAAGAATAGTTGTGCCCATAATACATTATTTTATTATAATGAATTCTTGTTCAAACACGGAATATTATATTACAGGACGGGCAGTCTTATAGAACACGGATTCTATCATTTCGCTCCTCGAACGAGAGGAGCATTTATTCGGCGAGAAAATCTATAAACATGACTCCTGGAGACACTCTCAAAGTCCCCTCTCAGAACTCGTGCCATTGTATGGGAAATACAAACAGAGAGAATAGTTTTAACTTTATGAAATCGGAAGATATAGACGGGCATAGTAATAAGCGATATTTGAGCATTCGGATGAACAACACAGACGTCGGAAAGAGGAGATTGGCAAATAAACTGTCGAATAGAGATGAAATGCCAATAGGAGATGAACGAGTCAGTGAACTGTACATATTCCCAAACAGTAACATCGTGGAATTCACAGACATAACATACGATGAAAAAGTGTAAATACCGGATATCCATTAAAATTTGTACCTATTTATATTGAAACATGTGATAGCATTATTTAAATAGAATAATAATAAATAAATGTAATTGTATAATAACGAAGTAAAATAATAATTACTTATTTAAGAATACATTCTTGAAGTTTTATTCGTATGAAATAAATTCCGTTAGATATCAACGATTAGTTCATCCGTACCAGAGAAATATTACGAATAAGGTTAACAATAGAATCATTCCTTACAACTAGCCAAGCTTACATAAAAAATAAGGCGGATTATCATGAGCATATTTATCATTTCATAAAGTAAAAATTTATGCGTGTTCATACCTACCCGCTTTTGGTTTACTAATAACAATGCCTTGATCAAAGAAACAAAAGTCCTCGGGATAAGTATTATATTTCGAAAAATATATTAAAATATTTTACAATTAAAATTATGAGGGCTATTAAAAATTTCACCTGGCTCAAAGAGCATTTTCTTTGATTCTAAACTATAAGGTAATGAAGCTATGTAAGTTTAATTAATGAAAGGCACACTAAAAACTCAAAACATTTTATAAAGATAATGCAATATAAATTTTGGCTGCACTTTACCTATTAGAAATAAGTCGAGCTTAAAAAAAAATTCAGTGTAAGAAATTATTTCATAACCAAAAAGAAACCAGAATATACTTAAAATATAGAAATATACGAGTACTTATTACTAAATTAATCACAATAATGCATTGTATGTGTGCACCTCTCAATCTTCTTAAAGAAAACTCATCTTAAAATAGACTTTCAAGTTTCAAACATCGAATTTATGTTCGTCCGTAATAAGACAGCTTTTATATCGCCCATAGAACGCAAATCAGTAATCTGATCACAATAGGTGGCCACTAAACAGGCATCTTATAAACAAGTGGATGGTAACACTGTTTTATGTGACTGTTTCTCGTGGAATTCTTTGAAATGGAAAAGATATAAAACATTCCAATGGTTCTGTGGGACGGCTATAAACCGACCGGTTCGGTCCGTTGCTGCGGGTAACGGGCGAAAGGGTGAAAAGGTAAATAAATAAATTGCTTTAGGAACATACATTCTTATTCATTAACAAGAACGAAAACACATAAAAAACAAATAACAATTTATTACGCATCATTATAAAATCAAATTAATTTACATATTCCTACACGCTTACCTACCAAGGTAAATTAATGTATAAATGAAATGTTCCCTGTACCTATGTCGAGTCTCATTTCGTCAAGTCTTAAGACTATTGTGGCAAACGATTCCAGTATTTCAATGGCTGCATCTACATCATGCGCATGCCGCGCCCGAGCACTCAGTTTCGATGTCGGAACTCATAGACATGATGTCATAACAGGAGTGCTCGGACGAGGCATGCGAGTCGTCTGGGCGTACCAAATCAATAATACGCAATAGAAATAGTGGGAACCTTGCTTTATACGCAATCAGTATGCTTTGTGAGACTTTAATAGGCGTGCTATATAGCTTGATAGGAGTTAAAATAACTAACAAGATACCCTGATGCCCTGATTTATCTGACACTTAAATCAACTCACAGGTCCGGACTGTGATTAATGGGGTTGTATTCCCAGTAGAAAAGCGGTGATCAAAAGAAGGATTACCAACACTTTTATATAGACATAAACATTGAGTATACAGAAATTCATTTTCAAACAAACGTGGCCGCCAATTTGATACAATGTTATAGTAAAGTTTTTCCTACAGAGCTAACAGTAAGAAATAATGCAGGTAATACCAAACTGTTAGATGTTTACTCATACTCATACTTCTGTTGTAAATAATATTCATCAACATTGACGGGGACATTGATTGGCGGGGGACATTGCTGAGTACATCCGTATGAAGAGCAATGTCACATTGAGAGTGCAGCTGTTGAGCTCTAGTCACAACGCCAGTTTTAAGGCGTTTGTGGTCTTGGTTCCCACTGATAAGCTGGCCACTTTCATGCAGGAGCAGTACTGGCCGAAAGGTGTGGTATTCAGGCGATTTCGGGGGAGTCTGCCGTCACCAACACCATCAAATTAGATATTGTATAATTAATCATATATATGTATGTTAGTCTGTAAGGTATGTATCTGTGGGCCCAGTAGCCTGAAATAAATGAATTGACTATCTAGTGAAACGTGGGCTTTGAGTTGGTTAATACCTCCCCAATGTGGTGGTGTATGGCCACTCAAGCCTCTGACTACCCCCGAACGGGGATAAAAGTCGTGACGTTACATTACATTACATTATTATTGAAAACTTGCTTGATATAAAAAATCGATATGGGCAAAAATGTTTATGAAATGAGTTATGAACCTAACTTATAACAGTTATAAGTAAGTTACTGTCAAGGTTTAGTTAATACAATATTTTTGTTTGATGAAAGTAATAATATTGTAAGGTAAGCCTCATGTAACTATTTCATGGAATAGGTACGTCTTTCAGCAGAATGCAAAAGCCTTTAGTTAGGCTCACATCTAACTCTTATCCTATTAAAAATTTTTTTGCAAAGACATAACCAAGAAAGAAAAATAGTATGTCCTACTAAACTGAGTCCAGGGACACATTGCGACTCAGTCGTTCGCGGAAAATAATGTTAAAAACATGCGTCGGTACTGCCCATAGAGATTTTAATTAGAAGAGACGTTCTTAGTACATATCTCTATGAAACAACGCGTGGTCATTTTCCCGGGATGCGTGGCATCTATCTACCGGTAAATAGCTGAACTCAGAGTTAAGAAAGAGGTGCCCTTATTAGATATATGTATTTTTTCATTTTCATTGTTCTATCTACCGGTAAATAGGTGAACTACCTACCCGCTTCGTTTTATGTCGATGTTAGTACTAGGCCGACCACTCGGCCCAGTTGCTTAGGGCCAGTCCCCTTAGTAATTGTTCCATGGAAGTACCATATCTGCTAAAATAATAGATCAATATATTTTTTTGGATATTAGTGTTTTGTATCACAATAGGCGAGTACTTCCTATAGTAGGTAACTTTGTTTTGTCCCATGAACGTTGAATAATATTGCTAAAAGTTGTTTACGTCTTCGCTGATATCGGTAGTATAAAGGAAAATTCGAATAATAACGATGATTTATATGTATAAGCGAGCATCAATCTATCGAATTTTGTGGAAGGAGATTTTAGGACAATAGCGATTGAATATTAATAACTTCAGTTACCCTTCAATCCATAATGCTTACTAAAAATAAAGACGTATAGGTACTATAACCTACGTAACTTTGATACATTATTTTAGCAGATATGGTTCCTTCTACCATCGCATTCAATAAACTTATGCTCAGCGCACCACTACATGCAGCGAAATTCACAAATCTGTTAACGCACTCGCAGTTCGATGATTAACTTATTAAATAGGTACATAATAGATGGGGAGGCGAGCGTGCAATTCGTGGATTTGCACGAGCGTCGTCCAAACCTAGTAGTTTCGATAGATGAGATGATAGGAAGAATACATTGTTCTAGATGTTTCCACTTTCAGCGGTGGGGGAAGCGTATACATGAAAAAAATATTTTATTTTTGTATAAAAAGCAATGACATAAAAAAACTCAAGCGTGTCAGATATTGATACATTTCATGCTCCAACATGATAAATTGAAAAAAAAAAATTACTCGAGCGCGTCAGAATTTGTAAGCATCTATAGGCTACGGTAACTGCTTAAAATCAGGCGGGCCGTACGTTTTTTTGCCACCGCAGTCCTATATTTAAAAAAAAAAACTGAGGGGGTGAAAAAGTGAAACTTCCAGATGCTCCCATTTCTTAGACTGACGATCAAATTAGCAAAATTGACACTTTTGACACTTCTTAGCTAGTAATGCCTAACTTCTATGCCTAACTTCTATGCTTTATTCTTCTATGCCTAACTTCTATGCTAGTAATGCACTTCTTAGCCCCTTATCTTAATCTGACGAGTTCGAGTATTTTAAGATGGTCTATTTTTTTTTGGTTCCCCTGAGCAAACCCACCAATATTAAGGGCTCATAATTTTTTGAGGTTCTTATCAATATGTAAGCTGTCTCCCTTATCTTAATCTGACGCGCTCGTGCAAATCCAGAAACCCCTTCTACGGCTCCCCTACTATAAGAAGGCTTTATTCAACAGAAGATGAGCTGTATTGACAATACTGACATGTTTTCAACATAATTTTCCGCGAGCAACTGAGTTGTACTGTGTCCATGGACTCCGTATAGTCGGACATATTATTTTGGACAAGACCCTCAACTCTACTTTAGATTTATTATAGTGGCCACATCTACCAACCTTACGGTTACAAAAAGTGGTATACTATACCTGGCAACCTCTTACGAGGCGTCAGGGACCACCTGCGGTAGGTCCTGCCGCCAGAGTATAGGTACACTCTGGCATATATTAATTTGGACTGTCACACGTTACGTTTCTTTGCTATTTACATTATTTTTACAAGGAACAAGTAGTATATCTATTTAGAGATACGGGTTTAACTTTATGCTTTTAAGCCGGTTTCACGTAATTTAATGTCACAGCTCAGTACTTTGGTAACACCGAACGACAAGGGTATGAAAAATTAGGGACATTAGGACGCTTACATCTTTCATGCGTGTAATGCGTATCAGAAACACACGCTGGTTTTGCGTGGAATATTCCACAATCATATAATCCAGGAAACGTTTACGTACTAGTTAAAATATTCACAGAAGAATTCTGTCCAATCACGCTCGGCGAGTAACCTGGTTGGGCGTTATATTGATGCACTACTCAGAATTAGAGGATACTTAATCTAGATTCCAGCAAAAAAAATATTGAAATCGCTATTATCTCATACCAACCTCTTTCTATGTTATTTTATTCTATGAAGAAGTAGCTGGTGCACTGTATTAATTTTAATCAATCAATTTATTTACTTGTCTCACAATAGATTTGATGCGATATAAAAGTGTAAAAAATAGGTGCAAGACGAAACAAATCTGCATTGTGAGAGCTGGCGTTATACGTTTACAAGAAACCTGTATTACAGGTCACCACGGTAGGTACTGGGTGCAGAGTACAGGTACCACTCACAATTTTAATTAGGTATCATTATTGTTCCTAACTCTGAGGTTGAGTATATTATTATCTTCTTCGTTTAAATTAATTTAATCACGAGAGTAATAATCTGAATTCTTATTGCCATTACTTATAATACTAACTTATCATCAAAAGGCTCACGTAAATATTTCTGAGATTTCGTGGAAATCGGAAATTAAATATCAATCACCTAGAGCGGAGTAGACGATCTATAATCTTAATCTAGTAGTACAGCTATGATTATGATACTTATTACTACGATAATCCTACTATCAAAATGAAAAATAACGAATCCTTTTATAATATATTTTTATTGCAATCTCTAAAACAAATTCAAAACTATTTTATTTATTATACTACCTACTCCCATAACGAGACATTTTCTTAAGTGACTAAAATTTTTCCGCCAAATTAATACAGGTTTTTAGTTAGTCTACAAAGGATTTACAAAGCATTTCTTGTAACAAAAGTGATTTGTAATGCCAGTGTAAGTCCATCAAAACTTTCTATAAATTGTGGGTAAAATAATCCCACTAATATTATAAATGTGAAAGTTGTTACTCAATCACGCCAGAACGGCTGAACGGATCTGGATGAAATTTGGCACGGATAGATTGTAGTCTGGAAAAGCACATAGGCTACTTTTTATCCCGGTAAAATGTATGGTTCCCGTGGGATAAATTATGCGCGGACGAAGTCGCGGGCAGAAGCTATAAATAATAAAGAGAATCAGCTCATGATGTAAGTGTTACCTTAACCGTGAAAGCTACCAGGTACAAACAGGTTTGGATTTAACATTCTATTCATCGAAAATGCAAGTTCTTAGCATGATACATATCACCCGGTAGGGGTCGGCGTTGGCTGCAGGGCGGCGGTCCTCAAGGTAACCTCGCTTGTCCTCGGACACTTGGCGAGGTATCCTCACGCAGCAGCTCCGGTTCGCGACACCTGCGCAACAAGGGTAAAAATATTCAACTCGCGAGCCCCTCTAGTCAATTTGTCTACAAGCGTTTCCACAAATCGGTACGCTTTAATCTATAGGAACGATGTAGTCCCGGGATCTACTTATCGACAGCTCATGTCATGTAGAAATTAGAAAGCTTACCGCCAAATTTATATAGACTTTTAACTAGTTTACAATAAGTTTGCAAAGCATTTCTAGGAATAAAAGTGATTTGTGATGCCCCTGTAAGTCCATCATCTTTCCGTAAATTTGGGGGTTGGAGTTTAAACGTAACGATTTGTAAAAGCTTGGTGGGGAGGGCGGCTGATGTCGCTGGATTAGACTGGGGTAATGTTATATGTCACTTTAATTGTATTAGTGTCATTACGAATAGTACAACGCGAAGTCGGAAAGAGAGATTGCAGAGTTCTCAAATATCAATGTCACCTCATTGCAATATGGAACCGTCTTAGTGGCGAAGAAAATCCTGGAAATGGGGCCCATTACCGTCATGATATTGGAAACTTAACCAACTGCTACGGAAGTTAGGGCCGCCTAATGACACGAGTTAATGACAGTAATTTTGTGGTTTATAGCTACTTATAAAATAATATCATGTTGTAAGAAGTAAAATATTCCGTTTCAGTTTTCTTAAAATAAGTTTTATTTTACTACTTAGCTAATTTGAAAGTAAAAAGAAATTCAAACAATTTAAATTTGATAGTCTTGGTTGAAGTAATAACAAACAAAATCTCAAGTTTTTTGCGAAAAAACTTAGATTAAAGCTACAAAGTAAGCTCGGCTCTTGTGTACACTGTTGTATTAAAGGTATTAAACGTATATAAAAATGTAAAAGCTTACTACCGTTACACAAGTGCCCGCCACTTTCCACGTGAATAACTTTTAATGGTGCGTTATGAAATCCGCCTCCCAAAGAAAAGTGACTGATATTTTATGCCATTTTATGGATGGTATTTTTTGAAAGCTTATATCGATATCGCAGATAAAAACGTTAGTATACCTAGACCCGCGTATCAGTCATTTATAAAAGCCGGCAGTTCAATGTGTTCTGGCTACAAGTACCTACATTAAGATAGTGTTTTATAGCCAATGAAAAGTCAAGAGCTGATGTCTCCCGGAGCTTCAAAGACAGCTTCTTTATAAGAAAAGTTGTAAACATTGATGGAAGTTTTGAGAACTAAAATAAATTGATAGCTATAGAATTTTATTAAATCTATAATGAAGAAAGTTCTATCAGGGTTATTGCATGGCAATATGCAGGCATGGGCGTTACATTTTCAATAATTGTTTTTATCTATTAATCTTTTTTTTTAAACAATATTTCTCTGATACGAGATCCGTACTCAGAGTTCAATATTAAAAAGTAATGTTAAGATTTTACCTGCTGTAAAGTCTCTTATGTGTGGCATTCCATTAGTTCCGGTGAGTCGATGCACATTATCAGCACCATTGTTGGCATCGTACTCGTTGATGTGTGCTCCGTGTCTCCGAGCCAGTTTGTCTATGGCTCGCTCGATCACTCTATGGCAATATAAAAACAAAATCCGTTAAGTTCACTTAAAGGCAGTTAAGCACTTACTAAAGCTCAAAACAGTGACTTCACGCAAAGTTGCTGATGAATCGTTGGCCAATTTGCTATATACCTAAAATATACCACATTAAACTTCAGAACGTCAGAAATAAAATGTATTAGGTAATTTGTGTAGTAACTTGTTTAGTAATTAGTAATGAATAGTGTTTAGTAATTTAAGTTTGTACCCAGTTTCTTTTGAGTAGCGCCGTGGACGAATGGCCGTAGACTTAGGCGGTGACACACCGAGGGTATTTTAAGTAAAAAAATAAATATACTAACAGTATGCCGTCCTCTTCTCTCATGTCCTTGGATGAGAAGTAGACAAAGACACCGTTTCCAGGCCAGTTGGGTACCGGCTGAGGTTCAAAGGAGGCCACCGTGCCGTACTCTTCAGCCAAGCGGCATAAAATGAAACGCGCCATCCATAGGTCATCGGCTGAACGGAGACCCGGGCTTGGACCAACCTTACGACCGATAGAAATACAAGATTGATGACTACCTTTATTTATAAGTACAGTCATGAAACCATGGCCCACTATATAAGGCTTATTCCTGTTGTTCGACCCTAGTCCCCAAGAGGAAAATCCAACTTCAGTCTAATCATTGTTTTAGTTATATGCGTAGTTTGTTTATTAAACCCAAAATCTAAAGTTAAATTAAAAATAAGCCGAACATAAAAATAAATTAATTAATGAAATCATGATTATACAAAGAAGCGAGTACCCCAAGTATTAATTAATTAAAAACGAAGTAATAACTTATTATCAATTTGTGCTAACACGGTTACTTTTTTATTTCATTTCTTCTAATACCTATAATTTTTGGAAACACAAAGTCTAACTTTGATGTTTTAATCCCTATTAACTTGCTCGCTCACGGATAAACAGTCTAGCCAACCATGCGGAATAGAGAAAACGAATTATTTTGGCCAAAAAAATACAGAAAACTCACCGCTTTCTGCTATCAAGTGGTCATTTTTCTGTTTTATTTCTGACTTTAATTAATAAGATGTTACCTGGAAATTCCACTGAGAGGGTGTGGTGCCCGGGTTTATGCCATTCAGCTGAATACCGGCAAACAGACAGCACCTAAGAAGTGTTGATAAAGTGGAATTACTAATAACGAATTAAAATTCAGTTTTTAGCAAACTACACCATTTCGGCGTACGGCCCGCCTGATGTTAAGCAGTTACCGTAGCCTATAGATGCTTGCAATACCAATTGCATTGCTCGCACATTGCCGACCTGAAGGGGAGTGGAATGGTGGGAAGGGAAGGGGGGTTCGGCTTTCGGCTCTCTCACTCATCGTAGGAAACGCAGCTGTAATAGCTGCTTTACACCGATCTTCTGTGAGAGCGTATATGAGCTGCAGTCAATTGGCTACAGCTTGGCTCTACCACCTTAAAAACTTACGTATTACTTATAACGATTAATTAACCTGTAAAAAGCCTCCATCAAGTCTCTTGCAACGATCCTGTGAGCTCCAATAGCGCAGTAGTACGGGCCAGGCGGTGCGGGGAACCCCCCTGCGGGCCAGCCCAAAGGCCGTCCGTCCGTAGTTGTCAGAAAGAACTCCTGATTGAAGCCGAACCATGGCTCTTCTACTTCGCCCTTCTCACATAGCATGACGCAATTCTTGCGATAGTTGGAAGCTAATGGTAGAAAATGATTCATGAATTGTGACGACAAACATGTCAGTTAAGAAAGTCATAAGTATGTAACTTTGAATGAAATTCAGGTTGATTTTGCTGACATTTCGATACAGAGTTTTGTACCTACAGAACTGTATAACACACAGCTCTTTTCGAAGAAAATTATGTATGTGAATATGTAGGTGAGCTGCCCTTTGATTGTACATATTATAATTTAACGAGATCGTTTGAGCAAATAAGTAAATAGGTTTCTAGTTAAGTAAGGGCCGGGCTCCATTAGCGCGTTGCGTTGCGTCGTCGCAAGATTTTGTACTGGCGCATCACCTTCCCCCGCTTTGTCTCTCGCCCGTCGACTCTTTGATCCGTTGCGAGAACGCAGCGCAGCGCACTAGTGGAGCCGCGCTCTAATAAGCTTAAGTAACTATTTATAGGTATACAGTTATGTTATTCATGTTTCTAAGGCAAGCCGCACATGCCGCAAAGCCGCTATGGAGACGTGTGCACTGTGCATGCTCACCTGTAGGTTGATAGTTATATTGATAGGTATCTGCCAAAACTAGAATATGACTCCCGCGTCTAAACGGATCATGATAGATCACTTCAGGGAAGATAAACGTGTCAGAATTATCGGGATTGGCTTGTGATGTGTTGCTACCGTCGAAGTACCAGATTGGCAAATCTGGAAAATAAAAATAAAAGTATCTTAGTACCTAACCTAAGCCCAAGATCTGGCCCCCAAGTCGCTTAGCCATTGCCATAGAGCTGCTATAGCGAACGACCCTCTGATTGGTCGGCCGACCGGCTGATCGTCCTCTGATTGGTTGGTCAGAATCAACCGACAAATCAGAGGGTCGATCACTATAGCAAATCGCCACAGTGGCGCCACAATGGCGCCACAATGGCGCCACAATGGCTATGCAACTTGGGCCCTGTGAAAGGGAAGAAGAGACCTTTGCCCAACAGTGGGACTCGGTAAGCTATTGAAATACGTATTTAATAATAGTATACCGTTTTTAGGTTTCAGCTTAGGATTGCGGTTTTGATTCCCGCCGGGGAAAGATTCAGGGATGTCCTTTTCGTACTTCACAATACTAATACACACAATATACTTCACAATAATATATATGTGTTAGTCTGGCGATATTGATTTATTTCTGAATTTGTACTAGATTTTTTATAACTAATATCTGAATAATGTATAAAAGATATTGGAGTTTTGTCGAAAACACTTTGAATAACAATTTAATAGAGGATGTTTACGCTTCAGCATCAAAGGTGTTGGATAAAGAAAAATAAGTACGCATAATAACAAGCCGTATAAAAGCGGACATCGATCTATCATATTCTGCGAACAATACTCTCAAACAACGATATGATGCTTAATATTTTGGTATCCATGTTATTTTGTAAACATGCGGAAAACAAGTCGCCCTTACGTGTTTTATTGAAAAGATCGAATGATACCGCAATATAACTTCAATCGAGTCTGTGGAAATCTAATACGGGTAGGTAATTCTATTTTTTGCTTGTATTACTTAGAAGATCTTTCATAGAAAATATGATAAAAGTTTTTAATATAAATCTAACCATAATATTGAATATTGAGATTTAAATTCTATTCTATTTAAATTATTGTTTATCAAAACTTTTTTTTATTCTCTCGTACGGTGGTTAAATAGGGGTCTAAGCTTTGTATGGAAGATCGTCATCTATGACTATGACATTATAAATATGGAAATTGGTCTAGAGGCTTCTGCCTTCTATATCAGCGTTTTCGGAATATCCACTCAAGTAGTTAAAACGGGTGATAAAAGCCCCATCGGCCACACGGGTAGATAAATAAAGTATTATATTATTAGAGTAGCGACTCTAGTTAGCTATAAGCTCACGGTAGAGTTGTTCAAATGTTTGGAAAGTATTCCTCCGGGACTTGGACCTATTGTTATGTACCTTTCTGTGATTTGGGGACGAAATCAAATGTCCTGTCCTTGGCCCGCAAATTGATTCCAGTGCCATCTATCCATACGTAGCTGGCTAGGATGGAATCGCACGGGACCTCTAGGTCCTCGTACTTGCGCATCGCCGCTTTGTTCAGTGCTATCGGTGTCGCGTTCATGGCTGGAGCTATGAACAGTTTTAGACTCTATCACTGCTATTACAAAAAAGTGAAACTGGTTTTAAACGCGTGTGTAAAATTTTATGTTTTTACCAGACACGAGTTCAAAACGAGTAACTTTTTTGTAATAGCACAGTATTTATTACCTACTTTTGTTTCGATAGTAAAACCAGAGATACAATAACTACCGATTAATTAGAACGGTAAGAGTAATATCTTAACGTGTACCATTTGCTCTTATTATGTCATCTCCTATATCTAAATACATATCCATATATATATATACACATCTTCCATTCATCAAAAAATAAGACCAAATGGACGGGAAAGCCGCGCGCGGCAGCCCCTTCTCAACAGCGAGGCAGCGCGCGAACATCGCGCGAGCCAATGTTCGAGGGTTGGTCGCGCGTAATTTATACACAGCCTATCAATATTCATCCTACAATATATTGTTAAATTTAATTGGCACACGTAAAATAATAGCCCGTTTTCTACGATATTTTCAATAAATATTGTTTCTCCGGATTGAAAACATTTTAATTGATTAGAATTCAACCATCCAATTTCTGAAAATATAATATTTGGAATCCCTAAAGCTGTAATGATCAAAAATATCTTCTTACCTTTTCTTGTAAGTAGTTCAAGAGATCAAACGAAATAACCTTTTAGGCTGTAAAAGGAAATATAATAAAATTAACAATGCTCCAAATATATTTTGAGCCAATAGGTATCATCTACTAGTAGGTTTATTATACAGGGTTATTGGAAAAACAATAACAACCTTGCAACCTTGGTGTATTACTGACATCATAAACAACAACTTTTGTTCTACGACTTTTTACAAAACATAATACATTTAACAAAAAATCACATTCCAAAAAGTATGAAACAAGAAAATATTCTGATCTAGAGGATGGCCGTGGTCCGTAGTTATATGCCACTTTGCCCTTAAGTACCTAAACTGACTACGGCTATCCTCTAGATGAGAATATTTTCTTGTTTCATACTTTTTAGAGCGTAATTTTTTTGTTAAATATATAATTGTTTTGAAAGAGTCATAGAACAAAAGTTGTTGTTTATGATGTTAGTAATACAGTCCTGCAAGGTAGTTAATGTTTTACCAATAGGTAACCCTGTATAGGCATACCGTTTTACCTATAGCTTTATTTTGATTTCCGCGAGGGCGCTCCAGCTAGATATATTGCCACATTTTATTAGTGCGCATTCTCTCATCATCATCATCATCATCATCTCAGCCGAAAGACGTCCACTGCTGGACATAGGCCTCTCTAAGGTTCGCCACAATGACCGGTCTTGCGCTGCCCGCATCCAGCGGATTCCGGCGACCTTCACCAGGTCATCGGTCCACCTTGTGGGAGGCCTACCCACGCTACGCTATCCGGTGCGCGGCCGCCACTCGAGAACTTTTCGGCCCCATCGGCCATCCGCTCTACGAGCAATCTGCCCTGAGCAATTCTCTCCTCAGACCAACACAACTACTTCTGTTGATCTGAGGTTTTCTTTAAGTACGATTACGAGTTCGTTTGAGATTACGAGGAATTTGTTCTAAGTACTAGACCTTCTTTTAAATAGATAGAGTTTGTTTTTCCTAGTGATATAGAATAATAAAGAGTTATCTAAAATATCTCTATCTTGCTTGTGTGTAGTATGCGTATTATTCGATGGAATAAAAATAGGTACCTCTTACCTCAATATGATTAAAACATCAATTTTACATTCACAAAGTTAGTATAGTATTGTATTATAAACAAAAATTTTGTATTTCAAAATAAATCGTAATTTATAATTTAAAATTTGTTTACTGTCATAATTGTTTATCAGTCATTATGTCAGAATTGGCATGATTTTAAAATTCTGATTTTAAATAAAACAAGTGGGTATAAAAAAGGTAGGTAGGTTTATAGCAATGACCTAAGAGAGAAAGGACGAGCCCTATGTGACGTCATCTGTAGCCAAACACGAGCACACGATCGTCCAAAATGGCGCACAGCAAAAAGTGTTGTACTTTTAGTTAGTCGATAGTATCCATATCGATATACCTAACGATCATGTCGCGGGAAAAGTGCTGGGTCCTGATTAGGTAGGTTCAGCTATGCTGGGCTAAATCAAATAAGGCAAAAAAGGGGGGAGACAAATCTGCAAGGCTCAGGTCAATGTCAAGCGTGTACATTAACGACACGATGGAGGCGGGTGCATTTCCAGGGTGGTATGGCTGGATCGTCAGGTTCTTCTGCGCAGGCACATCACTAGAGCACTCACTTGGGTTTATCCAGTTCACACAACACAATTACACAAAGGATTGAGTAGATTTCGTGCGATTAAGGTTTTTAGACACAGGAGGCACCGCGACGAGTGTACCAAACGAGTCGGTCAGTCAAGTGTCATGAAGGGGGGAAAGAGACCGCAGCACAAATATCACGTTAATCGGGAGTAGGCAGTACAAAATTATGTTTTTATTTATGACTATTATGTTATTTTATGGCTCTGTGGAGCGAGTCACCCTCTTCCCTCTAAAATGGTTGTGCAGAGTGACGCTGCTGCTCAAGTAAAGTCATTTTCACATGGCAACTCTTCGGGGTTCGCAATTTAACGTTAGAGACCACCAGAATTTCAATGTCTCGGCCTTGTTGGCGCCTCAACTTTACCACGAAAATATGCACGTGTGGAGAGCCTCATGCATACACGGCCATCATCCCTACCTACCACTGCCTAGTATAGCAAAAGCCTAAAATTAAAAATCGACAAATTTATCAGCTAAAAATCTTGCGAAATCGGGAGATTTTGAATAAACTCTATTTTAACTTCTTTAAGCCGTTTTAGCAAATCCCACATTTAATTTTAAAATGTTCACTATCCATAAATCAACTTGTTATCTCTGTCGCGCATCTTTATGTTCGTGAGTAGTGATGACAAATATTATAAAACTAATTTAAGGCGGCGCAGTCACGCACCTTCCAAAACAAAAATAATTTATTTGTGGTCACCCCGGGGTGACGGCGCGGCCCAACGTGTAGGTGAATAGAATTTGTATCGATAACTTTGAAACAAAACTTATAAGAACAGCACTACGTTTATATGTAAACATAGCAAATATTTGTTAGTTCTATTTTATATGAAAATATGAATTCGAGAGTACGATTATAGACGGGAACTCAATTAAAAATTAATATAATGTACCCAAAATTTATTTTCACACACTATAAATACACTTAAATATGAAAATAACACAACTAACCTGGAAAATAACAAACCTTCGAAATTCTTTCGAGAATCAGAACTGCATGCCCTAACGCAACACTAAACTATATTGTTTTTTCCTTAATAATCCCAAATAACATAATAAAGAGTCACAAAATACACACAATTCACCGTAAAATTTAAAATAATTTGTTAAGACGGTAGAATGACAGATGAACTACTAACCAGAGAGAGCCGAACATAACCGACGGTCCAATATGTCGGTCCAAAAAGATCTTCAAGGAGAATTTTAATGACAGAACCAACCAAAAATTTCCAGAAAAAGGAAATATATGACATATACTGTACTGTTTTACATAGCTAAATTGTAACGTGCAAGAATGAGACGGATATGTTTTCGTTAATGTGGTCCATATTTGCATCAAATATGTATACCATAAACAATAGCTTCCGATCTATTACTATAAATCTATGGTTTATAGGTACATGATAGGTACGGTTCAATAAACGCATGAGTCTTCATAGTAAACATTAACCCCATGGTAAACTGTAAACTATCCGTATATTTATATTCCTCTATGCTGTAAACCCATAACGTGAATACCAAGGATACCTACATCATTATTAGTCAATCACACTATTTAAATTAAAGCACCTTCTAACTAAAACTATTTCTTGTTCAATAACAAAATATATATGAAAAGCAGTGGTAGCCGATTGGTTAAGCACGCGTCTTGCGGGCTTAAGGTCTTGGGTTCAAACCCTAGCTCACATCTCTGGATTTTTCGAAATCTATGTGTGAATCATAACTTTAATATGATTATCACTTGCTTACGGTGAAGGAAAACATCGTGAGGAAACCTGCATGTCTTTAGACATGTGAAATCCACCAACCCGCACTGGGCCAGCGTGGTGGATTATGGCCTAAATCCCCCTCGCATTGAGGGGAGGCCCGTGCCCATCAGTGGGACGTTAATAGGGCTAAATTATTATTATTTTAACAAAATAAAAATCTTAAAATGTGTTTAATTCTTGAAGGAAAAATGATGTATTGAATACAACGATCGCATTAAAAATCGTTGATTGAATATCTTTCTATGTTCTGTGCTTACTATATTTTTAACCCAAAGTAAAAAAAAAACGTTACTTTACCGCCGGTTCCTAATGTTGCTTCTATTAAGACGAGGGTTCGAAATTTGGTTGATTTTCTATTCTACTTTTTCTTTAAGTAAGTATGTGGACTAGGAATCTTATATTTAGATGTATGATTTTTGACTATAATATCATGAGTATCTTTAAATCCAAATCACGATTTGATGAAATTTTCTCGATAAAAAAAAAATATGAAATGAGCTCTAATTATTTACAATTTTCCTTGCTACCACGATGTTTTTACGATTTAGATCACGAAATTATTTCTAAAACATAGCAAATAATGATATCTAAACTACCCTTCAACCATATTTTAATTCATGAAGTAGTTTTTTTTTAATTCAAGAAAATGTGGTTTAGCGCTTACGTTGTTTATTTCCGAGCGCGCGCACAATATCGCCATCTCACATTTTAAGTACTTGAACTAACCATGTCTCTCTCTAACTTTGTATTGTCAGTGTCCAGTCGGACTTGTTCGACGTCGGACCTGTGAAGGATTTTTTAAAAAATATTACGAAAAAATATTACGGTCGTGCCACATTACAGGTACAGTACAGTATTTACAGTCCGCCGACGCCTATGATAAATAAATAAATATCCTTGGAAATTATTTTACACATGACTACCTGATCCCAAACTAAGCAGAGCTTGTACTATGGAAACCAGATAACTGATATTACTACATATACTACTTTTTGTTTGTAAATACAAACTAAATATACACTTAATTACACCTAGACTCGGGACATGCGGACATGTTCATGCACACAAATGCATGTCCTGGGCAGGAATCGAACCTACGACCTGCACTGCAGCGTGATTTTCGTTTGCTTTTCCTTGTCTTGTGTAATTTCTTTTCATCTCTTGTCATTTTGTGTCATCTGTTGTCATTTTGTGTCATCTCTTGTCATTTTGTGTCATCTCTTGTCATTTCATAGTTATTCGTGTCATTTCTGTAAAAACTCCCTATTTCGCTTACTGTTATATACTTGCAGCATGGTCTTGGGCCGACAGTGGGAATACATTGCTTGTCAAAACAATGGAGTCGCTTTATTGCGTTTGTTGTAGGTATGGATGGGCAAGTAATAAATATATCATACATCAATAAATTATCGTAAAAAATAACATTACAGATATGGATAGGAAAATGTTTGTCCGTCCTATTCAATCTATTATATTATAAACGAAAGTAACTCTGTCTGTTACCTTTTCACGGCTAAACCGCTGAACCAATGTTGATGAATTTTGGTATGGAGATAGACTGGGTCTTGGCGGAGAACATAGGCTACTTTTTAGGGTTCCAAAGGGTGCTAACGGGACCCTATTACTAGGCCTACGCTGTCCGTCTGTCTGTCTGTCCGTCTGTCAGCGCGGGCTGTATCTCACGAACCGTAACAGGTAGAGAGTTGAAATTTTCACTGAATGTGTATTTCTGTTGCCGGTGCAGAACAAATACTAAAAATATAATAACATTTAAAAATAAATATCAAGTCTCAAACTTGATATTTTTGATGTGTTTATTCTACGGTGGTACGGAACCCTTTATGTGCGAGTCCGACGCCTTCAGATCTTATGAATGTTTTCTTGAAATAAATATAGTGTATTTTAAGTAATTAACTGGCCAACCCTCAGGTCCTACCTACCATGTTAGGATCTTTTTCGTTCTAGCGGGTGTAAACCGTGATTTAACGAGTTAATGTGATAATTTTTGTATTTAAATTATTCAATTCAATGTATTTGTTTCAGACATAGTCCAATATTGATTATTAAAATTATTATAATTTCACAATAAATATAAAACAATAAATAAAAGTAAAATTAAATTTAAAAAATATATATATTTATTTTTATTTTTCATGTTTTATCATTAAAATACAATATAATATAACATAAATTAAAATAAAATACAATAAAATAAAAACCTACCCCTAATTAAACAAATACCGTCCGCGTGGGATACTGGCTGCATGTCCTCCCTGTATTCAAGCTGTTCCTGTTGTCAAGCTAATTTTTTGAGCAAGGAAAGAGCCAGCCCTTTTGTCACCTGTGGCGGTAACCAGTCTAAGGGTGATTTTGATAGATAAAAAAATAAAGATAAAAAGATAAACAAAAAATAAATGCATGGTTAAATCAATAAAATTAATAAAAACTGAAAATAAAATTAAAAAAAAAAAAAATATGGTAAAAAAAAATATTATGACAACGCTGATGACTTCATGATCGGCATCGAAGTTAAGTACCAAAGTATTCCTTTGCCTACGAAACATGAAAAAGATACTCATATCCGGCAGTCAGTCACTGACACAGAGTATGTACATTTTTACCCGACTACGGTGGGCGGAGGGTTATGATTTTGACCGATATGTATGTATGTTCATCTGCTCCCGTATAACGTCCAAACTATTTTTATCATAATAATTTGACTAATGAGATATCGTTGGACGCGTCTGGATCGTCCGCTGGTTATAGGCTATTATACGATCGAAATATTGTTATACGTATCTATCAGCATATTGTAGGTATCGTTTGTCTTCTTTTGACTTACTTTGTCTTCAGCAATAAAAACAACATAGAAATTAAATTATTTTTTTCAAATACACTCGACATAAAAATCCCATATAAAACGAAAAAAATATATTTGAATATTTTCATCCATTTCATCTATTTTAAAAGGTGCACTGGGACATATTATTTTAATTGTACGAATTAAACAATATTGTTCCTTCAAAAATTAACTATACTATAGTCTACTCCATAGCTGTTCTGTCCTAGCTAAGCGAGAGGGATATATCCTTCGGCAGCTCACGCGACGCTAGCCACACCCCGAAACTAAAATTCATTTTTTTCTTGTATCGTCTTAAGAAGAGCCTGCAAGAATTTCAATGGTTACTCTTTTCCATAGAAAAATAATAATAATTGTATACATTTTCAAACAGCAACGCTATGTGAGTATGTGAGGTCTAAGGTATGCTTGAACAAAGTAACAAAATGGACTCGCAACACGCATAATTCAACGAACAAAATGTTCTGTCAATTCTTGGGGGAGGGGAGGTAACCACTACATTAAAATTGACGCACACTTACTCAAAACATTTTGTGTCATTATAAACGCACACGTAAAGAAATGTGCAACACTAGTATATTTTACGCACACTAAAAGATCTAATACGTCAACATACAAAATTATACTACCGTAGGACCATCGGTGTAATAGGGTGAATACCACTATCGATATTTCTAATTAGCTATATCGATAGTTTCATATACTCATTATTACATTTATAGCTGTCATTATAATCTACTGAATTATACTGAATTATCTCTACTGAAACAGCTGAACAAGAAATAATGAGTAACTCACGAGGCGTAAATATTCAACGGAAACAAGATGATTCCGGGTACATCCCAATTCAGTTCCTTGAAAATGAGATTATCTAAAAAATAAGTACCTAATGTTCCCAAATAAGCTGTTTCATCCCCCCCCACTCCCACTCGACCAGCGCCATCTGCTGCCACTGGCCTGGCTGATATCTTTTGTTAGGTAGGTACGTATAAACGTAATAGGTATTATTATACTAATGTCATCATCATCATCATTTCAGCCAAAAGACGTCCACTGTTGGACACAGGCCTCTCCCAAGGTTTATTATACACTATATATATTATATTTTTATCGATACCGGTCTGCAATCATAAATAAACACTACTACAACACTGTTCAAATCAAAAAGTATTTAATTCAAAATCATTCTTGCAACATTTACTAATACGACTGAATAATTTTGATACTTGATTTATTATTTTCCATATTATTTATTATTCATAATGCAAGCGCAAGCACTTTTAAGTTTTCTTTGATGTTGGTCAATAAGATAATATTTGTTATACATATATTTATGCCATATGTGATTCATCGCCTCAGTAGCAGACGCTGCCTGCTTCTGGGTCATATGGACCCGGAGCAGTGTCAGGTTCGATTCCGTTTATCAAGATCAAGAATTTATCGAGATCGTATTTATCTGAATTGTTTCGATAGTGGGTGTTTTTGTTTCAACATGAGTTAGTTATTTTTTTTTGTATTTTAGGAAAATAAAACAAACATATCATAGCTACTGCGTTTTTTAATTATTTTTTTATTTTAATCTTGGTCTAAATATTCCACTCCTGATAAATCCATATATTGGCGTGGGCCTGCCGCTGCCTCATCAACTCATCATCATCAGTCTCCACAGCATTGCTGTCATCTTGAAGATTTATTATTAATCGATTAATGTCATCGTAAAGAGCAATTTTCGACTATTCTTCTAACGGTACCTGAAAAATAAAATAATTCAATAAAAGATAATTTCTTTAATGCTTTAAGATTATTTGTTTATTTAGTAATTAAGTAACGATGTTAACTGACAAGCAAACATAGAAAAATAAAGCAACCTTAGTTTATGTATTGGTCGAGATGAAAGCAACACATAAAAATAATACCAAGTATCAAGTGTGTTCAATCGAATGTACCTCTAAGCGATCAATGTATATTTACTGAAAAACCTGTAAACTGAAGCTTTGAGCCTGCCTTTGTATACAATAAACACATTATTTAACTTAAAAACTGTAAAATAAACTGCTTATATACCTATAATATCAGCGGTTCTTTGGTAAACATGGTCGAGTTCTGACAAAATATTTTGCACCTCAAATTCCGCGAGACACCGCCTGTAAACTTTGTGAATCACCTCTCTTGTTGAATTACTAATGATTTATTCATTGTAAATCGTTTTTAACGTCCTGCGACTGGTTTATCACCGCGTAATTCAGTATTTATCCGTTTGTTTACAAAGTTCAAATACTTGACAATTATTTGACAAATAAAAAATACAGTTGCCAGGGTAGAAAAGATTCGTCTATGGTCACAGTAGACTATTCGATTAATTCGTACTCGATTAATTGTATCGATAATGTTTTCGATTCTTATGACATTTAATATTTTAATGAATTTAATAGAAAAATTGCATTAATTACATCAAAAATACTTACATATGAAATGTTACCCCATCTTTTTGTGTATTACTATTTTTTGTAATTTCTTTGCACATGTTTAATGGGACAATTCGGTATTTTTCACGGAGCACCTTACACCGCGAAAACGATACTTACTCTGATCAAATCGATTTCGAAAACAGTTTTTATATACGTGTCAGAGATTTTTGGTCTAGTACCTATAAAAAAAAGCTAGAGGGGAAGATCATGCGATGCCATGGATGTATTAACTCAGGATGCGCATCGCATGATCTTCCCCTCTAGCTTTTTTTTATAGGTACTAGACCAAAAATCTCTGACACGTATATAAAAACTGTTTTCGAAATCGATTTGATCAGAGTAAGTATCGTTTTCGCGGTGTAAGGTGCTCCGTGAAAAATGCCGAATTGTCCCATTAAACATGTGCAAAGAAATTACAAAAAATAGTAATATACAAAAAGATGGGGTAACATTTCATATGTAAGTATTTTTGATGTAATTAATGCAATTTTTCTATTAAATTCATTAAAATATTAAATGTCATAAGAATCGAAAACATTATCGATACAATTAATCGAGTACGAATTAATCGAATAGTCTACTGTGACCATAGACGAATCTTTTCTACCCTGGCAACTGTATTTTTTATTTGTCAAATAATTGTCAAGTATTTGAACTTTGTAAACAAACGGATAAATACTGAATTACGCGGTGATAAACCAGTCGCAGGACGTTAAAAACGATTTACAATGAATAAATCATTAGTAATTCAACAAGAGAGGTGATTCACAAAGTTTACAGGCGGTGTCTCGCGGAATTTGAGGTGCAAAATATTTTGTCAGAACTCGACCATGTTTACCAAAGAACCGCTGATATTATAGGTATATAAGCAGTTTATTTTACAGTTTTTAAGTTAAATAATGTGTTTATTGTATACAAAGGCAGGCTCAAAGCTTCAGTTTACAGGTTTTTCAGTAAATATACATTGATCGCTTAGAGGTACATTCGATTGAACACACTTGATACTTGGTATTATTTTTATGTGTTGCTTTCATCTCGACCAATACATAAACTAAGGTTGCTTTATTTTTCTATGTTTGCTTGTCAGTTAACATCGTTACTTAATTACTAAATAAACAAATAATCTTAAAGCATTAAAGAAATTATCTTTTATTGAATTATTTTATTTTTCAGGTACCGTTAGAAGAATAGTCGAAAATTGCTCTTTACGATGACATTAATCGATTAATAATAAATCTTCAAGATGACAGCAATGCTGTGGAGACTGATGATGATGAGTTGATGAGGCAGCGGCAGGCCCACGCCAATATATGGATTTATCAGGAGTGGAATATTTAGACCAAGATTAAAATAAAAAAATAATTAAAAAACGCAGTAGCTATGATATGTTTGTTTTATTTTCCTAAAATACAAAAAAAAATAACTAACTCATGTTGAAACAAAAACACCCACTATCGAAACAATTCAGATAAATACGATCTCGATAAATTCTTGATCTTGATAAACGGAATCGAACCTGACACTGCTCCGGGTCCATATGACCCAGAAGCAGGCAGCGTCTGCTACTGAGGCGATGAATCACATATGGCATAAATATATGTATAACAAATATTATCTTATTGACCAACATCAAAGAAAACTTAAAAGTGCTTGCGCTTGCATTATGAATAATAAATAATATGGAAAATAATAAATCAAGTATCAAAATTATTCAGTCGTATTAGTGAATGTTGCAAGAATTATTTTTTACTATAAACTTTTTGATTTGAACAGTGTTGTAGTAGTGTTTATTTATGATTGCAGACCGGTATCGATAAAAATATAATATATATAGTGTATAATAAACCTTGGGAGAGGCCTATGTCCAACAGTGGACGTCTTTTGGCTGAAATGATGATGATGATGACATTAGTATAATAATACCTATTACGTTTATACGTACCTACCTAACAAAAGATATCAGCCAGGCCAGTGGCAGCAGATGGCGCTGGTCGAGTGGGAGTGGGGGGGGATGAAACAGCTTATTTGGGAACATTAGGTACTTATTTTTTAGATAATCTCATTTTCAAGGAACTGAATTGGGATGTACCCGGAATCATCTTGTTTCCGTTGAATATTTACGCCTCGTGAGTTACTCATTATTTCTTGTTCAGCTGTTTCAGTAGAGATAATTCAGTAGATTATAATGACAGCTATAAATGTAATAATGAGTATATGAAACTATCGATATAGCTAATTAGAAATATCGATAGTGGTATTCTCCCTATTACACCGATGGTCCTACAGTAGTAAAATTTTGTATGTTGACGTATTAGATCTTTTAGTGTGCGTAAAATGTACTAGTGTTGCACATTTCTTTACGTGTGCGTTTATAATGACACAAAATGTTTTGAGTAAGTGTGCGTCAATTTTAATGTAGTGGTTACCTCCCCTCCCCCAAGAATTGACAGAACATTTTGTTCGTTGAATTATGCGTGTTGCGAGTCCATTTTGTTACTTTGTTCAAGTGCGATGCGCATCCTGAGTTAATACATCCATGAAGGTATGTGAGCAGGCTTTCTTTCTTTCGTCATTTGAGCAGGCAGGCATTAACTCATTTTGAATAATAAGAAAAAGGTATTTTTTTCTATAAATTAGTTTTTATTTACATCTTGCAACACTTAATGTTAATCAATATGACAAAATGACAATAATAATACCAGAAAAGTTTGAATTATAAAAATTCGCTGAGTGAATTAAATGTTTTGTAAATATGGGTAAAAACGGAGTATTCTCTGTACTTACGATTTTATTTTTACACATTACAATGATTGAGTGTTTAACAACTACTCTACCTTTGGATAGTTTGAATAAAAATCGGAATCGTTTTCTATTTCATCGCTCCACAAAAGATCCAAATACTAGAAATGAAATAACTTACAAAAACTTTAATAATACGGGAAATAATAATATTTTAACTAGTAGTGCATCTCCGAAAATACGAGGCAAAAAGTGGCAAGTGGGCAGAGTTAGCCGTAAACATTACGAAATTATAAATATGCTTTGGAGAAAAACTAAGATATTTTTTGATATAGAAACAATGACAGAGCATTATCATTCACGAAGAAGTAACGATTCCAGAAAAGTTACTGATGATCATTTAGTCCAAGAACAGCAGACAGTATTACGGAGTCCAATGTTACGAGCTTCAACGCCAAGTTTTATAGAATTTTATTATTTAGATGAAACTGATGATACAAAAGATCTTACATCTCCGAGATACGTTAAATATTACACAAAAAATAAAGGAGTACGGTCAAATAGAAATTCTGGTAACATTCGAATGGATTTTATAAATCCAGTCTTCGCTTTTCACGTTAATAATCCGTATTATAAAAGGTCGGTATTGCCTACGAGGTATATGCATCCTACGAACAGAATGTACCGCAGACAACAGAGATTTACATCACCATTCGTTGATTTTAAATCTATCAGTTCTCCTACAACATCGTACAAATTTCCTCATAAAAAGAAGCTACATACTGAAGTTATGACTCCTACTATGATTGAAATTACGACTCCTACTACAGTCAGTAGCAATTATTCAAAAGAAAAACCAGCTTTAAATGTTACGGAGAGACTAAATAGCTCCACAACGTTTGATTATGAAACTTGTGCGATTACAACTGAGGTTTCAGATTCTGTTAACAAAAGTAAAGATACTTTTACTAACTCAACCTTACATGAGACCCGACCTACGAGTGGTACAATTTATGACAAAATTAAGTTCTTTGAAATGTATGACAAGAACACTTATGAACCATACTATGAATACGGCACAGCTGTTAATACGTACGATATTGAAATTGTTGCAAACAGCAATGTTCTCAATAATAATCAAAAAATCTTATTGGAACACGTAGACCAAAGTATAGGGCACAACCATGATAATGTTCATAAATCAAAACATGCTAAAAAGCATATCATTGAAAATTATAAAAATGGACTTTTGGATCTTAAGAATTTGATTGAGAAAAGATTACGCTTGATGCCAGTTATATTCAAAGCTACAAATAAAACAACAGTTAGCCTAAAGAAAGAACCGTTGAAATATACCACTGAAACTGAGAAGAAATTGTCAATATTTCCTCAACGTGATGTGAGCAGGCTTGCAACTTGGTCCCAATATTCTTTTGCTGCTGTTTATGTTTACGAACCGTTACAGGTACTTCTATTACCAATTAACTATGTACGAATATTAGGTAGTATAAAAGTAGTATACTTTATCTCTTCTCTAATCTTTAAATAGTAGGTATAAACCAGTCGCAATCCGCGTCTGTCTGTTTTGCTTAGTTCTTCTAAACTATCCGCAATGGATTTTGATGCAGCTATATTCACTATAATTTCGATAATACATTCTTATTAAAATTATGAACGTTATAAAAAGCCGTGCAAAGCAGGAGCGGATTGCTAGTTCTCTAAAAGTTGAAATGACAGTTTATACTTAGTTATCGTTTTCTTAGTTACCAACAATCAGAATTTTTCGTTGTAACAAATCCAGGTACATTGTGATGCAGCCGGTATCAGTCGACATTGGCTGATAACTGCTGGTTCGTGTTTATCTCGCCATCACAAGAAGCCAGGTGGAACAGGTCGGTCAGCTTTCGTGACATACTGCGGAGATGCTTGGTGGAACCCGGAGCGAATTGCATACGTCAAATATAGCGTCGTACACCCACGGTACCATTCTCAAGATGAAGCGCGGAGACACCTTTATAATGTTGGTAAGGAATTAAACCAAAAAAATAATAATAATAGAGTAAGTACATATAAACTGTGGTTGTGTAACTGTGGCTGTGTAATTGTGGCAGATATGACTGACCGAAATTACGAGCACTTGCAATATCTTTAAGGCCCCGCTTCCCAGTTGAGCGTTTTGGCCGTCTGGATTGGTCGAGAGCGCATATACCCCGCCCACTTTTGTTGCGTAAATATCGAAAATCATTAATAATTGTGACGTGAAAAACTATTCCATCACCAAAATCTAACTGATGTTTTTTAGGTATTATCTTTCTCCATCTTTTGGTAAAAAAAATAATTAAAAATTCCAAGAAGGTTCAATAAATACGGAGATATTTTTTTCTAATTTTTTACTCCACTCGTTTAGGAGGAGATAGCCTCCAAACATGCCTCGTTAGGTGCCTGTACAGTCTTAAGGGGTACAACTAGTTACAGTGGTACGATCAGACGGTCACAAGGCAAAAGCTTTAGAGAATTGGCTACTGTGGGTGGTTAATTTTCTTGCGGGGTCTGTAAGTGCTGTCGGATTGTTGGAAAAGAGTGCAAGGCATGGAGCGACAACCTTGTCGGTTATGGAAATTGGGGATAGTGTTCGGTGATATCTCGGTTACGTGGTAGAGCACTGTTAGTGGTTAGCCTCGACGACTATCGAATATAGTTGGTAATGATAGGCTATAGCGAGAACTTTAAAATCAGAATCAACGTTCCCGTTCCAAGACATTTCCTCGACTCTACGCGGCGTATTCTTACTTATTTTCTAAGACGATCAACTACCGAGACGACAGTTTGACGCAGACAGCGATTTTGAATAACGAGGGTTCAGGAATGCGAACATAAAAAAGCAATTTTAGTGTCCCAAAGGGTGCCCCAAAGGGTGTCTCAAAACTAATCCTTTTGGCTTTTAAAAAGTTTAATGAAAATATGTCCAAGGAACTTTTATAAATTTTCTCGTTTATTTTGTAGTTATAAAATGAAATGAGAAAGTTAAAGTTTGTGTAAACAGAAACTTTCGGGACTTGCCTTAAGTGAACGGAGGGCACAGTCGGCTGCACTTTTCAGGGAACATTGCCAGTATACCTACTTTGAGATTTGTAATGGGTGTAAATAATAAACAGATCTCAGCTTATGCTAGATATGTATCGTGAGGTGATAGGTGATTTGTGGCACAAAATCATAACACCACCTTTTTTTGCTAGGGTTAATTCAAGTGGTCACATCTATGGCTTCTGCTTGCTCTGGTTGGTCACCGATCTCCTTGATGTCACACCAACTTAATTCTGATGACGGAAGATCCACAGCTATCGCGGTCGGATGGGGCTTAGATAGGTAAGACTTGAATAAATAACATTGATAGGCGAGTCACGGCAAGTTAGCCCGACTATAGGTACTACTCTCCGTACTTCGATCACAATACTATAACTTTTATAAAGTTAAACTTTATAACATCTAGAATAAGTTGTTATGGCAGCGTGATTGACTATGGCCGTGGCCTGAATCTCCCACGTATTGACGCGGAGTATAGCTATGTCTTCACCGGTGCGCTTTCATGTTCATCTTGCGTCTTCAACTTTCAATTCATCTCGCGTCAAGCGCGTGCAATATTGATTGCCTTAAGAGGCATGCAGCTTAGTGTCTACACCTGTGCGTCCTGTTCGGTCATCAAGATGTACAAGTGTAGCTATTTGTGCAGAATATTTAGTATTAACTACAAGGAAAAAACTTAAGATAAAAGAGTATCTGGATAAACGATGTTTAGAAGACACGAAACAAAAATTACGAAAGAAAACATTCATAATTTCAATGTTTTAACTTTATCAGCCGCCATTTTGTATGTAAAGCGCACGGAATGTTGCACGCGAACCCACCGGTGGCGGATCAGCGTGCGTACGGGCGTGCGCTGTTTTTGAACTAGAATAGCGCATAGAGATGTGCCGAGTACAGCCTGACTCGAGTACTTAGTAAGTACTCGGGTACTCGAGTACTCAGATTATAGAACTCGAGTACCCGGTACTCGAATACGGGTTCCGAGTACTTGCTGTAACAGTTGTAGTTTTTTAGAAAATACGTTATAAATCGGGGCTCTCGCCAAAATTTTCGCCATTTTCTCCAATTTTCACGAGTGCAAGTACAACGCAGTAATTAAATGTGAAGCTCGGACGTTTAAGTGGTTAAAAATACATAATACAAAAGTACTCGAGTCCTATTAAGTACTCGAGTACTCATTACAAGTACTCGAGTACCTGTCCGAGTCCTCTGACTCGAGTACTTACTCGATTCTTTTTTTAACGAGTACCAGAATACTCGAGTACCAAAAATAGCGTACTCGGAACATCACTAATAGCGCACGCGTTATTGCATGCGCTATGGCGCTTCATGCATGCGTCAGACGAAAGCGCAAGATGAACGTGAAAGCGCACTGGTGAGGACATAGCTGTCTGATATGACATTAGGCTTGCCGACAAATAGAGGGAGACATGTGAGCGTCCAAAATAGTTTGTCCCACTAAAAGGAGTCTATGGGCATAGTAAGACTCAGTCGCTCGAGGAAAATAATGTTGAAAACAGTCGGTATTGCCAATACGGCTCATCTTCTGGTGAATAATGATTTCCTATGTATTTAGTAAGTGAATTGTCGAATTGGGCGTACAATAAGGTACAAATCCATAAACTACGTGAGGTGATTTTTGAGATTTTTCAACCCCCCTCCCCCCTTGGTGAGATTTCGTGAGATTTTGCATGACCCCCTCCCTCCCCCTCTAATCTCACGTGAGATTTTACAAAAGCTATATTCTAGAGGAGAAACATATTTAACTTAATTTAAGAAAAAAAAATTTAAGTTAAGTTTAGTTAAAAAAATACTTAATTTAACCCAGTTTTCTTGCAGTTTTACACTGTTTCTTGCAGTAAAAAAGTGAGATTTGCCGAGTCCCCCCCTCTCCCCCACGTGAGATTTGGTGAGATTTTGCTCGACCCCCTCCCCCCATAAACGCCTCACGTAATTTATGGACGCCCCCTAACAGACGAATTATACTGCATGTAGAGGTCCGCTGAGCATAAGTTGCGCCGACATTGCGATGTTAGAAAGTACCATTTCTGCTAAAATAATAGGTACATCTGCCTACTAATACGTCTGCCTACAACAAAATAATGATTGACTTACAGGTTTGATACGCGGGCTCAGGCCACAGATTTACCGAGGTCGCCGCTGTCACTTTACGAGAGTCGAGTCTATTCAAATTCTTGTCCGGGAAATTTCCAATACAGGTATAACTGAATCCCCAAAATATAAAGTTATGTTGTTACCGTCGCTTGCTTGCTTACCAAAGGCATCGCTCGCTCGTTGCCGATTTGAAAGGGAATGGGACCGAGGGCGGGGATGGGGGTTTGGGCTAATATAGGGGGTTATACCAATGTTGTAACATATTCATTACAAAAATTAAGACTTTTCGGCTTATGACTATGGTGATGAAAATTAAGTTATAGTGCTAACACATTCCATTAAAACTTTGATAATCCTACACAAGGTTCCCTTGCTTTCCCTTTCATTATTTATTCAGAGGGGTTCATAAAGTTAACGATGTCGCCGCGGTCCACTAATGATTTGGTGCGTCGAGATGCCTCCCATGCCTCGTCCGAGCACTCTTGTTATGGCATTGTGTCTATGCGTTCCGACGTCAAAACTGAGTGATCGAGCGCGGCATGCGCCTGATGTAAACTCAGCCATTCATAACATAGAAGCACAGAATAGGAAATAGCAGAAGCTAGTTATTACAAAATAATAACGTTACACTCCCACAAGATGGACCGACGACCTGCGGGGCTAATATGGACGCTATGCAATATTGCCAATTCAATTCATTTTTCTGATTTTCTGAGGAATCCTTAGCAATTCCGCTAAATTTCTGTAGAATAGTGAAACATTTTACGCCATTCGTGACAGTTTCACGGAAATTTAGCGGATTCTGCTGGAGAGTTGGAAAAATGAATTGCTTTAGCAAAATTGCTGCAATTGGTATGGTTTGATCTTTGTGACAGTATTAGCCCCACTGGTGAAGGTCGCGAGAATACGCTGGATGCGGGCAGCGCAAGACCGGTCATTGTAGCGAACCTTGGGGGAGGCCTATGTCCAGCAGTGGACCTCTTTCGGCTGAGATGATGATGATGAACGTTACACTGCCTTCTGGGCTATTAACTGTCTCTACCTAAATCAGTTACAACATAACGAACGTATTGCACATTTTTATTCACTGTTTTCTTGTATTTCTTACTGGGCCTCGACTCCGCTAACAATTAAACATTGCCTTACCACAATGTTTAATTGTTAGCGGAGTCGAGGCCCAGTAAGAAATACGTGATTGCTTCATAGTTGGTCGCGCGAGCACGGAGACACAAGGAAAGGGGTGTAAGAAAATTTTAGGAAGGGCTGTGAATCGGGAAACGGAACACAAAGAGAGGAACTCACCTGCTCCTGGCCTGCGTCTCCTCGTACTCAGCAGCCTGTCCGATTAGCACCGTTTCTTCTCAATCCTTCGATGGTGGAGAATAGCACTAGAGGATCCTCTGCTCCGCACTCACACGCGAGCATTCAATTTTACTAGGGCTCAATGCCCGTGCCAGCGTGGCACATTAGGTATTTTATTTTAATTATGGATTTATTGTGGCGCGGGGAATTAAAGAGTTATGTTTTGCGGTTTATATCGCGGTATTTAGCACGCAATGTGCATTTAATTAGCGGTTAATTAAGGGCCAGCGGGAGCTCGCTGGTGATCCGCGGTTGACGTAATTGCGACTGGTGGATGCTTTCTTCGTCTTCTTCTTGAGCGTCCCGCGCGCGGCAAGCGGCGCTGACGTCGCGCGCCATCGAGACGGCCAATCAAGAGCGATGTGATTAAGGATGGGAATTAGGATAGGTAATCGATTATAAAATTGATTATTTGGCGTAACCATTTCCCCCCGCCCTTAAAGGGTCACCTTTAAAAAGACATCCATAAGAAGAGTTTAACTAAAGAGAGCGCTAACAGCGCGAAAATGTAGACTTAGCGATAGCGTAGCGGTAAACTATAAGTAGATGCAAATTATTTACAATACGAACTAAATTAATAGAAAAATATAACTAAATTGCGATGCGGAAGTGAATTTACTGTCTTGGGAGAGGACACAGACGAACGACAGGGCGAAGGTAAGTCCCCTTTGCGGTTTTTACAGTCCCTACGCGAACTATGTCGTCCTTTGAAGGATGAACAGTCTCTACAATCGCTAGAGGCCAGGCTAGAGGCGGTGCATTATCGTTCATTACGATTACAACCGTCCCCGGTGTGATAGGTGCGGAAGGAGTATAACATTTCTGCCTAACCTGCAAACCGTGTAGATACTCCACCCTCCAACGATCCCAAAACGACTGGACTAATTTATCCAGTAGCGCGTGCCTATGAAGCAAGCTGACAGGGTCAGAATTGACATCAGGCGCGGGTAGAGATAATAAAGGCGCGGTATGTAAAAAATTACTCGGAGTTAGAGCCGAGGGCTCCGCGGGATTAGAACTCAGTACTGTCAGCGGACGCGAGTTAAGCAAACAATCGATCTGCGTGAGAACAGTACAAAGTTCTTCATACGAGAGAAGCTGCGATCCGATAACCCGGAACGGATGCGTTTTAACTAACACTCTAAAGTGAAGAGAATTGACGACTTGGCGAGCGCGACTATCAAGTAAGTCTGCCATCAGCGGGTAAGTATGATGCGGTCTATTGCGGAAACAAATATTGCGTATGTGGAGTCTTTGTCTCACTATGCGGCGTGCGGACAGGATCCAGAACGTCTGTCGTAACAATGACAAGAGCGGTTCTAGCCCAGCGGGTAAATATTTAGCGGGATAATAATATTTAATAATCATGTTTATTACATGGTCATTGCGCGGTAAAATAACTGGATGCTTATGAGCATAGTCCAGCGCGGAATTTATAACGACGTTTAATGACTGCCCGGTGCTAGTCGTACTGCTAGCATCCAAGACAACACGCAAGCGGGTTGACGTCCAGTCCTTGCGCACGACACCGTGATGCGGTATAATATAAATTGGAGCGGAGTCACAGATATCGTACGAAGGTGCGGGTGAAATATAACCTTTTGATAGGTATTCTTTAAGGACGTCATCGTATGCTGATCTTAAAGTGGGTGACGCTTCTAGCTTCCTCTCAAGACATATGAAACGTCTGCGGGCGGTATTATAGGAATTTCCGAGAGAATAAACGTCATCCTTAAACGGTAGTGCGGCAGTGTACCTACCACTAACGGGATCGCGGGTCGTAGTTGACTTATAAAAATTATCACATTCAACATCGGTGGGATGCTGAACGGGCGTAGCGGAGGGAAGCTCTTCGAGCTCACAGAATCGCTTGACTTCAAAAGTGTCAAGGGCGGTAGGCTCTTGGACTACACAGCACGTCAAGGCCACATGCGTCTGAAGTGTGGGCATCGCGGGTACTGAACCCATAATTACGTACCCCAACACTGTGCGTAAAGTGACGGGTGCCGACGGGCCACGCGGATTGTGATCCACGTCTGGCAATAATAAATACGGAAAGAGGGAAGCACCTATCAAAACGTCTACTTCGTTAGGCACTCCAAACACCTCATCTGCCAGCGGTAAGCCCGATAAAGTTGTTAAGACAGACGTGTCTACCATCGCGGTGGGCAATAGATCGGTAATTTGATCGACAACTAGCGGCGAAATATTAAAAGTAATGTTGTCGTCAAAACGCGAATAAAATTTAAAATCGATGGAATAGGTATTAATTATTTTCTGCTCTCCATCGAATCCCTTAACAAGAGTACGTCCGGTGTTAAGAAGCTGAAGACCCAATCGATCGCAGCATCTCTTCGTAATGAAGTGGCTTTGTGACGCGGAATCTAATAAGACACGAATAGTACGTCGCCGGCCAGTACTATCGAACGCGACGACTTGAGCGGTTGACAATAAAACTGTTGACATATTATTAGCGCGCGGAACCTTATTATGCGGTGACTGCATAGATGTATATGTAGCGGTAGCGCACAGAGTAACGTCCGACCGCGGCGGCGGACCAGCGCGGGGCGGGTGCGAGGGCGCGGGGCGCTCACTCGCAGCGTCGTCCGCGCGCGGGGTCGCAGCGACGACGGCGGGTTGCGGCGATGGCTCAGTGGTTGCAACTGCGCGCTCGAAGTGTAAGAATGTGTGGTGTTTGAGTTTGCATTTGCGGCAGTTAAGGTTGGACTTACACAGTGACACTTTATGACTCAAACTAAGGCAGTTTACACACGCATTCTTATCCTTCACGCATTTAAAGCGTTCTTGCGGGGTCATATTTTCAAAATCAGGACACTTGAATAAGTGCTGATGCGTTATATTAGAGCAAAGACATTTAGACTCGGACTCAGTCGACGCACCGACATAATAAGTTTGATATTTAGGCGCCTGTGCCGAAGGTTGAGCAGCGTTTGCGTTATTAGTAGTACGACGAGGATTATTTGGGCGATTATTGGACGCAGAACCCGCAGTGGGCAATGCAGCACTGGGATTCATACGCTCAAGTACCTTGGAGCGTTTTTTAATAAATTCAACTAAGTCGTCGAAGGCGGGAATCGTGGTACTACTTTTGCTCAACTCGAATACGCGGACAGCATCTGAGTCTAATTTCTTAAGCGCGACATGAAGCAGAATTAAATTAGTCAGATCGTCTATTTTGAGATGTTGTAAGGCGCGCACTGTGGGGCTAACTCGATCACAAAAATGAATCACTTTATGATCATAATATGATTCACCGAAATCGTAAGATGGTTACTCCCAAGCAATTCATATTATAAATCGCAATTCATCTATTTGACAGTTATATGAAATTGGTAATATGGTCCACGAAGAAAGATGAATTGCAATGTTGCAAATTGTCAATGTCAATTTAATGACAAATAGGTCAGAGAGAAACTTATATATAGGAAATAGGTACCATACCTATTTATCATAACCTATGAAGATGTTTATTGTTTTTTATGTATTACGAAATATTACTTAACATGAACATCAAGAGTCTCCACGACGACCCCTCAACATGCCAACGCAGGTGCCTAAGAATCCGGCACCGCTGGGAGAAAAGCACGAGCTTTCGCGAGTTTATCCGCGGGATTACGAGCCATCGGGTCCACGAAAACACCAGTGCAACAAGGAGAGCTTCATCACATTCGGAATTCCGTATGTATGAGACCGGCCTAAGTCACAAAGGTATAGTCAAAGGTGACGAGCTCTCAGTGATATCTACCTACTGAGGGAGGTTTGCATAGTCCATTCCGCCTTTTTGTCATCATTGCACAAACTGGACTACGCAGGCAAGACGGAGCGTCTGGCTGGCCGGACTTAACAGGAAAACCAGCTCAGTCAGAGTGGGAGGCTTGAAGTCCTACCTACTGCGTCTCTATCGTGAATCATATAGCGCAGCGGATACCGTCAAGTAGGTACCTAATAGGTGCCATTTCGAACTACAAAAACCATTAAACGTGAATCAACAAAAAAAAATTGCCCGATTTTCAATAATTTTAAAGATGTTACTATACCTTATAATGTATTTTATGTACGTATCTAATTAATGTTTTTACAAAAGCAATTATTCTTAATAAAATAAGATCAAAATAAATTCAACCATAACTTTATGGATTTTATCGTTTTTCTATAGCAACCTTGAATACCATGGCTCTAAAGGGCTTGTATCTAGGGCAGTAAAACAAATTAAAAAAAAAAAGGATTCAGATATGAAATTGTCTATGGAGCAGAATTGCTCGTGAATCGCGGTTCATCTGTGCCCATATTACCGAAATTAGATGAAATGCAAAACGGTTCATTTGATGAATTGGAATTGCAATTCATAAGCAATATTGCATAGTGACGCAGTTAGACCCGCTGCACTTACAAATGTATCGTGAAACGAATCATAGTTTGTAACTGAAGCGGATTGCATAGGTTTAAAATCGAACATCTGATTCAAATACGCGGATGCGAGCATACGCTTATCTTCGTATTTGTCGATAAGCGTCTGCAACAACAAATTATAATTTTCAGCACAGGGCGTTATGCCTGCGCACACCGACAGCGCTTTGCCTGTCAGCTTGCCTAATAGGTAGTACAGACGTTCGCCATCGGTGAGTACTGGATTATCATGAACGGTCGATTTAAAACTAGCGTAAAACAACGGCCACGAGCGAATGTCACCTGAGAAAGGTATCAACTCAATTGACGGCAGTGTAAACTTGCCCTTATGCGGGACGGCGACATATTGCGAAGTCGTGGGTTGCGGCGGTGAATATTGCAATTTAATTCGTTTTATCCTGCTATACAAAGCCTCGAACGAAATGAGACATTGATATTCAGGTTTCGCGGTGGGATTAATTTTTAATAAGCGGGAATTATATTCATCAATTGTCTGCCTATACTCATCACGCAATGTTTCGACGTTGGAACACTCGTCGAGGAAACTTTCCTTCGCACTATCCTTCGTCTGAGCGTCTTTAGAAAGATCGTAGATTTTTTGAACGATTTCAAAAAGAGCTTCGCGTTTAGCGGTTATCATGAGCAAGTCAGGATCGTGAGTGTCCTCATAATCGGAACATTCACTATCGGGAGCAGTTCCAGTTTGCTTTTTTGGCGGCATTTTAAATTGCGGTAATAGGTACTAACGAAAAAATTATTAAGTACTTATGCGAAGTATAAAATTAGCGGGAAAATAAAATTATATTAACGTATGCAAACTGCAACTGCTTATCCCACTGAGGAATGCAAGCGTGATGATAAAATTATATTACGCGCGAAATAAAGCGCGCGAACGAAGAGACGCGACGCGCGTGGAAGTACCTATGTTGGGAGCGCGCAGGCGCCTAGGGCTCCGGTGACGGCGCGCGCAACGGCTAGCCGATGCGACGCGACGCGAAGCGCACGAAAAGGCGCGAAAAAATAGGTACTTATACAACTTTTTAGGTGAATTTTACGCGGGAATGGATATATGGATGTCTTTATTACAATTTATGAAGGCGTAACTCAATGTTACGACCGAAAATAGGCCAAAATAGGTGACTAAATTGCGAAAACTACCTAGATAGGTAGCTGCTTTCCTATACAGGATTGCTTTAAGGGCGGTTGGCGGTTGGTATAGCGAAAGAAGACCACAATGGTCATAAAATATGCGGGGATAGCGGGGATAAATATGAAAAATAGCGGTTTTATCCGGCTCGAAGGACCAAAAATGGTCGCGCGAGCACGGAGACACAAGGAAAGGGGTGTAAGAAAATTTTAGGAAGGGCTGTGAATCGGGAAACGGAACACAAAGAGAGGAACTCACCTGCTCCTGGCCTGCGTCTCCTCGTACTCAGCAGCCTGTCCGATTAGCACCGTTTCTTCTCAATCCTTCGATGGTGGAGAATAGCACTAGAGGATCCTCTGCTCCGCACTCACACGCGAACATTCAATTTTACTAGGGCTCAATGCCCGTGCCAGCGTGGCACATTAGGTATTTTATTTTAATTATGGATTTATTGTGGCGCGGGGAATTAAAGACTTATGTTTTGCGGTTTATATCGCGGTATTTAGCACGCAATGTGCATTTAATTAGCAGTTAATTAAGGGCCAGCGGGAGCTCGCTGGTGATCCGCGGTTGACGTAATTGCGACTGGTGGATGCTTTCTTCGTCTTCTTCTTGAGCGTCCCGCGCGCGGCAAGCGGCGCTGACGTCGCGCGCCATCGAGACGGCCAATCAAGAGCGAGGTGATTAAGGATGGGAATTAGGATAGGTAATCGATTATAAAATTGATTATTTGGCGTAACCAATAGTAAATAATAAATTCTTGGCGTTCGGCATTTTGTCGGTCATTGTACTGCTAACATATGGTACATGGTATATGTCGATCGCAAAAATTACGATTTATAATGAAGATAATATTGAAGATACGTGGTTTACAGCAGGTACCTATTTAAATTCTACTAGACATGACGCCCAGCTTATATATTTTATAGGTTGTGAGAATATTTGTAGGATTATAAGTTAAGGTAACTAGGACTTGGAGTTGGATGGCTGCATCTACATCAGACGCATGCCGCACGAAATTATGAAAAATGTTTTCTTGTTTTCCAAATTCTCAAATCGTCTTATTTTCTAATTGACAATACATGTTTTGTGCCTTTCTGTAAACGTGGGGTAGATAGAGCAATGTTCGGAATTTCGTAGTGTACGTACGAACCCTATACCTAAAACCATCGGTGCAATATCGTTATAAAGTGTAAACATACGCCTTTTGTCTGCTGTTTTAACATTACAGTAAAGTGAAGCGCCTCGACGATGACGGTGGCATCAAAAACGTGTACTGCCTCGCTCTGCCGCCTTATTTCAAAGAGGAAAATGATCCCGTACACGGCACGGTACTATTGGTTGGAGGGAAACTGATAGCGCTTTATTTAGAGGTAAAACTGTCATTAAGTGAAATTGTTTAGAAACTTGTTTAGTTAAGTAGGCTACCTACCAGTTAATAAACCGACTTCTTCCATATGAATTTACCTATATCCAAAGTAGGTTTATTTCTGAACTAAATAGGACAACCCAGCTACGCACGGCTTTTCTTAACTATTTATAAATTCAAGTACAATATTACATTTTAAACCTTTTCTAAATTATAGTGAAAACCGAATCAAAATCTTTTGTTTCGAAGAACTAAGTGGACATACAGACAGACGTGGATTGCGACTTTGTTTTATACTATTTAGAGATTGAAGAAGGGAGAGAAGTACCTACCTAATATTCCGCTTGCGGATCAACAGAAAAAAATCCAATAAATCTTTTTAGCTATAAAAGTTGAAAGGCACATTATTAAACAAGTGTTGTTGGCAGGAGGAGCGACGTCCTTGGGGGGAGCAGTGTGCCCAATATACGGGCATTTGGCGCCTCATTCCCTGGGTACTGGACGTGGCCCACGAGCCAGACGAGGCGGACTCCTTTACCGTCGATATTTGATTTATTTTATACAAAAAATATTACGTACGTAAAGTGTATTTTTCCTTATCCTAACGTATTTAGCTTTGATTAAATATATAATAACAAGATAGGTTATACGCACTCCTAAAGTTGCACGTTACATCTTGGCTTATTGGCAAACCCGAGCTCAGACTCGCTCGCGTTGTCGACGGAAGCGTTGATAGGGTGTTTGACAGAAGTTCCTACTACTAGGCGGCAGCATTTAGTGTGAAGATAACCCATCTATATACATATTAAAGGTATTTAGTTAACAATGTTGGCGAGTCTTTTTAATGCACTTCGTCATTCAAATATAATTTAAATACGGTCTTTAACAGTCTTAATTAACATTTATAACCAAATTACCTACGTTGGGGATCTAGTAATTTCTTATACCTATTTGAAACAGTTATTGAAAATTTTAACAATAATAAAAAGGCATGCAAAGATTGTTTCCTTAAATACGTAAGATACGGGAAAATGCACTACCTATACCTATCTTGTATAGATTGTGAGAAAATTAATGTGTCAAAAATCTGCCAGTGAGAAAATTTTAGAATTGTATTTTTTATTAATGTATTTTTTATTATATATTTGTTTATTATAACTGTGTCTTTGTATAAGATTTTGTCTTATTACCAATCCAGAGTATTAAATCTGATGTGCAAAATACCCATACATAATCGTTTAAAATATTTTTTACTAAAGAGATTTTTGTTGTTATCAGCCAGAAACATTTTCATCATTTTCTGGGTTATACATAGGTATTATTATTTATTATTATGCTGCTCTAGGAAATTATTACCATGCTTAAAGTTTTAACATTGTTAATACATGTAGGTATAGGAGCGCACATGCCACCTACCCGTTGACTGGTACCTATTTAAATAGAGAAAAAGATGAACTGTTAAATAACTTACAGAAAACGTGAGCGTCGTGTTATCATGTTTTATTTAGTTCATGCTGAAAACAAAGTTCATATCTGCATCACAAAATATACACGTTATCATACTCGTATCGCAAACATTTCAGTATTAAAACAAATATGAAGTTACAAAACTTAGAGAGACTTTATTTATCACTATGATTTAGAAAACAAATTACAAATAACTCTGAAACATTTCGAAAGTGCCCACACAATGTTATCTTGTTACTGACAAAATATTACACATGAAACATTTATTAATTGTTAAATTATAATTTACAAAGAATAATAATATGGAATTCTTCTTTATAAAGTTCATTGTGAAATCAGGGTCGTGATTGTTAACTGAAAATCTGTTTACAACGTCTGCCACATGGTATTCCATAAACATTAACATTTTTTCCGTACTTATCTCTATAACATCAGACGAGCCACGCCGTAAGCATTCATCGCACTCTTACATAAATTACATTAAAATGTTCAAAAAAATAAACGATCTCAAAACTAAATTAAATAATATAAGCTAGTCGAAGAGAAGAGTGTTGATGTTTAATCAACATAGATTAGGTAGAAAATGTATTATTATGTGCACCTATACGGTACCTACTCATTAAATTTCTTCATTAGGTATTGGTTCACAATTGCAAAATAATAAAATCTTTTTGTACTTAAAATTACAGAACGTTCTCCTAAACTGGAAAATAAACAAACATAAAACTATACACACATGTAGATGTCTGCGCGTGTATATAAAATGATCAGAATTAATTTATAAAGAAACAGTTAAAGCTTACTAATAAATGGTATCAGAATCATTTTGAATTGATACCGTAGATATCGAATTGTAGCTGTCAGCTAGTTGTGTTTACGTTCGTATATAAGTACCTACCTATCACAATAAAATTCTAAATCTAATCACATCAATATTCATTAAAAAGTAATATAGGTCAAAGTTCGGGCAATCTGCAACAGGTAAGCATATAAGGAATTTTGTCACAAACAATTCGTGCGCTTAAGCACTAAAACATCCTCATGAATTGTTGAAATTCAATCTCACACACACGTATAGGTAATACGAAACTATTTTGATTATTAACGAGAAACTAGACTCAATCAACATGTGCTTAACATCATATCTCAGTGAAAGCCCCCACAAGCTCTGAAGTCGAAAGCACTGAAACCCGCGGCTTCAATCAAAATACTTGTTGTTCATGACGTCACGCATCCAAGACACGTAGCCAGCGGTGCGAGTGTAGATACCGTACTTGCCGCGCTTACCGCAACCGTCGCCGAAGCTCGTGATTCCCTGGAGAAACAAAGTTGGCTTATTATAATAGACATCGTAGAGGCACCAATGTATATTGCTGTAGAGTCTACACAACAGTCTATAAAAAGTAAAAGTGTAAAATATGTGGCTTGGCCGTATCGCTATCAATTGATGACTATACGTTACTTTTACAATACACACTTACACAACACTCAACACAACACTTACTTAAACAGTAGTTCTTGCAGTAACGAAACGGCCAAGCCACATATTTTGACTAAGGTGTAGAGTTTGTAGAGTAAGGGCGTGTAGAGTTAGAAGGTTGGCTCCACATGAGATCTGATAACTTTTTAACAGTGCGGTCTGGTCTCGTTTTGGCAACATTTTTTACATGAAATAGATATTACGCCATAACAACAACAAATTAAATTTCAACATAAAACAGTTAAATACCTATATTTGGAAGGGTCCTGTTTTAGGAGTGCGAAATGAGTTAAACATAAATACATTAGTACCTAATTCATTCTACAAAGAATAAGGTCCTACCTACCTATTACAATCTGATACAAAAAAATGGCCCACTAATGTCTAAGGTAAACATAAAATAACCATTATTTACAATTTCCTCCGACTGAAATCGTAAAGTTGTGTTTGGATTTCAGGTTTGGATAATGTAGTTACTTACATTGTTTTTTTCAACAAAGTGACCTGCAAATACGTTCGTGCGATATAATCTCATTCTCTCATGTCGAAACCGCGCTTCTCAATTTGTGACGAATGACACTGGGCCAAATTCCATGGAGTATGGCAATTATTAAATTATTTAGAGATAGAGGAATATTTTGTTAGGATTAAAATTTGTCGTTGCCAACGAACGAATTCAAACAACAGAAGGAGTGCATCTGAGCGCATTAACAACAAGGTAAAGAGAATTGCAGTGTCTTTACAGTAACTAAAAATCATATTTTCGATTGCTGTGTCCTCTCGCTCGCATGCCACTTGCATACCGCGCGAGCCAGCTTTGTCTCGTTTAGTTTGACATGGCGCGCACGAACCAAATGCTCGCCTTGCATCACCCAAATGCTATCATTGGTCTCGCCGGTTTGACATAGTCATGAGACAGATAATATAATGTTATACCCTTGGGTATACTCTTCTCTGCCTAGAGTGTAGGTTGACTCGCCCATTGGCTCGCCCAAGCATGCAACTAAGGCTGTCACGCGTGCCGCGCGTGGCATGTGACCGAGCTACCTCACGCGCGCGGCATGCGAGCCTTCTGGACCCCGATTGATATATGCGCGACGAGCGGCGATTCGTCGATGTGAATCGGCGACTACCAAGAGTCGCCTGCACAAGGAACTTTTCCAACATAAACTGGGCTCTTTTTGCTATTGACACCCGTGATATTAGCTCAGCTTATGCTGGAACTAAAAATAATTAAAAGATGTAGGCGACTTTACCTAGAGAAAATATACTTACCAACCATTATAAAGTTCACATGCAATGACAAATGTGAGCCGTACGTCGGTTTTATTATCCCGCAGAAAAAGAGACTAGCAAATAAACGCCGCATAAAATGTAAATTACAAGGAGCATTACGTTTGTTACCTACGTTATGTGGTTATTTTTATTTTCCTTGCTCTCCTTCTTTCCGTCTTTTGAATTCCGCATACTTAAAGCGTCTACATAAACTTTGAGGGTTAACCTTGTTAAAAATACATACCACCAGAATTTGACGCTTTCCCACTCACATACCTCAGTATACATAGGTACCTACTGTTTTTGTCAATAATTTTATCCGACTGTTTTGAATTTTCCGTCTGTTTTTAGTTATTAAATAATCGAAAAACATCACGTTTTTTCTAATAATGCAATAATTAATACTTGTCCGAAAACGTTAACGTTATTAACGTTAACGTTATTAACGTTGTGAGAAGGACGTATGAATGAGTACCTACTTATTTTATTATTTGTATTTCTTTAAATTACTTGTTTTGTTTAACGCCTACTTATTGTGTTAACTATTATTATTTTGTTATTTTTACTTAAGTACTTGATAATTTGGTGTAACTGGTCACGTACCGTACCATTATTATAAATAAATAAATAAATAAATTAATTAAAACATTAAACTCATAACTCACTGGTGAATTCGCGGATGAAATATCAAATGTCAAACAAATGCGGAAACATCACCTCTAGCAAAAACAATTCTAGAGAAAGCACGTGTTTACTACCGGAAATGATGTCGGTAAGGCCATGTCACGTAGAGCTATATAATTAAGTCGTAAACTATACCTACACGGCTACAGCTGCCGTTTACCCTTTTTATATACGAGTACACAATTTCCTACTTTATACTAAGTAATTCTAGTCAATTCAGTGATCGCGCGCGTGAAATTTAACAAAACATGTTTGTTATTTTTTGCCAAATGAAATAAACCTGGTCACTTCTTATAACATCAGCTATCTACCAGGGAACTCCCGTCAAAATCGGTCCAGCTGTTTCGGAGATTAGCCGGAACAAACAGACAGAAAGCAGACAAACATTTTAAAAATAGTATTTTTTTGTAGTACCTTAGTACCGTATATTCTTTCATGAATTAAGAATTAAGTTAAAAGCTATTAGTTGGACATTACAGATTCTTTAATTGTATATATTTGGATAAAAAGATTGATTCAAATAAATTGGAATAAGATTGGTTTAAGGAAAATGGTATCCTTACAAACTAGAGTTTATATAGATATCCATCTTCGAAATAAACTGGTATAGGAAACCTTATAGAAGTAAGCAAGTACCGAATATGTCATTAACTATTCATAAAATATATATCTATCTGGTGAAACGTGGGCTTTGAGTTGGTGAATACCTCCACAATGTGGTGGTGTATGGCCACTCAAGCCTCTGACTACCCCCGAATGGGGATAAAAGTCGTGACGTTATATTTTTTATTTTATTTATTCATAAAATATTGATGTTATTGATTTATACATAACCAGGCTCCTCTGTGTAGGTACTACAGCCTGTCTGGCTGTGTAACATTTACAATATAAGCTGAGGTCTCTTAATTACGGGTGTCAACAATAAAGAGAGCTCAGCTTATGTTGGAAATGTTATGATAGATGTGTAGGCGATCGTATCTACAGAGATCCCTGAGACGCCATAAATCTTAGTTTAGGTACCAATTTCATCACGCGCCTTTATGAGCCCGGTCTATTTTACGGAAGGCGATCGATTCAACGGACGTAATCGTGGATAGCTATTCGTACTGGCTATCCGTCACTTATTTGACGTTTGCTCCTTCTGAGCTCTGAGCAAATGATTTGGGGTTTGAACCCTAGTCAGGGAAACTCTTTGGTTGGAACCGATCTATAAAATGTGCGAGCTAAGCTTTGGACCTAATGCGAATTATTTTTGTACTACCTTAAAGAGCTTATTACACTTGGCTAAATTTAGAAGCCTAAATTCAGAAGCTTCTAAATATTTAAACCATTCTAGCTTCTTAATAGCTTGCTGAATGCGATTACACTTGCCTAAATTCAGTAACGACTAAATTAAGTAGCCAAAATTTAGTTAAGTGTAATAACCCCTTAACTCCTAAATGGCTATAAAAATATGCCTAAAATCATTTGGTTTATTATACACTTCTACATACAAACTAAATTAGTTGATTAGATTAGACAGTATGGAAAGCTGCTGAATTTGATGTAGTTAGGTCAGTGTACCTATCTGAAAAAGAAATGCATATTTTCAGTTGCATAGTATCAAGTTATGACTATCAAAATGTTATCAATATTCAAGGAAACAGCACATCCATAAATATGTAAAAGCTTCGCGGACGCGGGTGGAGTGCGCTCACGGTAACCAAAATTAATCTATGAGCGCATCACTAGTTACATTATACAACTCGTCATACACACGGTGAAGACTTTTCTTCCATAGACGGACAATGTCTTTGTCTTTAATTATTATTATTATCACTAGTTATGTGATGTAGACATCTATATCTATCTATACCAATATATAGATCTATACTTATAATATTATAAATGCGAAAGTAACTCTGTCTGTCTGTTACGTTTTCACAACTAAACCGCTGAAGCAACTTTGATGAATTTTGTTACAGAGATAGACAGGGCCTTGGAGAAGGACATAGGCTACATTTTACCCCGGAAAAAATGTTTGATTCCTGTGGGTGGGATTATCAAAAAACTTACTAGGTACAGGATGTTATGAAGTCAACGCAGACAAAGTCGTGGCCAGAAGCTAGTAATTTATAAACCTATCGACACTTCGACGCATGAAACACCAATCTTGTTACAAAAATCAACTAGACTTATAACATCCGGGTCTAAATGTAAAACACCCATTATACCCACTTCAACCCCTCGTAAAACTTGACGCCAGCTAGGCGCGAGAATGCTGAAACTGAATTTTTCAGATTCCCTTTGTTCTCTATTTTTTAGTTTTCCGATTTTCCTCAGTTCATTTACGTTGACCCTAATTCAAATAAAACTTAACGAAGTACGATTTATGTGTACGAAATACGAATAAGAAAGCTTATTTTGTACTTTAGTTTGCATTGGTTGGAGATTTAATTAAAAGCAATCAATGTCTAGTACTGGGTACTCACATTTTGTCACTCTACAGAAAGTCAATACGAGTCCAACTAAAAGTACCACAAATACTTAAGCAAGCGACAAATTAGTCTATACTTGTCTTGCATATGCGTATCTATCTGCCCAAGCATTGGGCTATGTGGCTGTGTGGCTGTGTACGTTGTACTTATCATTGCCTTGAAAATATGTGTATTGTGTATGTGATTAAGTAATTCTAGTATGTGTGAAAAAGACATTATTACCAAGAAACAGGGAAACTTATCCATGGCCACAGTACGACTCGGTCGTTCGTAGAAAATAATGTTGTAAACAAGTCGGTACCCTCAATATGGCTCATCTTCTGGTTAATAACACGAATTAAAATGCCTTTAAGTTTTTGGCTTGCTTGTGTTGACTTCAGTTGCGTATGTTCGATGTCGTGGGTCACCAGTTTGGGGGAAAAGGGAAGATCTTCCAGCCAGGCGGGTGGTATGCCTGGCGGGGCCGGCCGCTAAGCCCCAATGGTTATTGTCGGGGTCTTCTATATATACTAAGTGTTCTGCGAATCTTGCTTGCGCGATTCAGACTTCATTTTTGTACTGTAGCGTGCTTGCACCCAGTGCCATCTTAATGGTGGCGTCGTGAATGCCTGTATGGACGCTACAAGTTGATTGTCGAATTGCGAGCGCGATAACATATGTGTGGATTTTGCTGTAGGTACGCTAACTACAAGTATGATGATTGAAATGTTAAGAGGTACCTACCATATCTGCTAAAATAATGCACCAATGGTGTGTGAGTTCCTCTGTGGATGTGCTATGCGTATTTACCATGAACCTAATACTAAGAAGGACTGGGTCTAAGCAACTCGGCTGCAGTGGCACTGTGGTGGTTCAACTAGGCCATTGACGTCATCACAGTAGGCGTCGCTTAAGTCAGTGTGCTGTTGGCGTTCGTCCGGTGTAGACGTCTTGCCAACGTTCGCATCCCAAATATAATTATATTCGACACTAGATGGCGTCCCTTTGTACGTCATTTTTATTATCCTACACATAGTGGCATCTAGTGTGAAAAAGTTGAACTACGTACTAACATCGACATAGAACGAAGCGAGTAGTTTTGCTATTGATCGGTAGATTGAAATGGCACCCCTTCACTCCTTCACCCGTGCCTTCACCCGCGCAAATTGTCAACCGTCGTTTCATATGGAAATCTAATAAGAACATTTGTTTTTTCGTAATTTCACTGTGGTATTTACCCAACCGCCGCGACAAAAGAGCCTTAAAAATATTTTCGGATTAATCGCGTTCCAAATTCAAAGTTCAAACTACCTGTAACACAAATCTCATGCTCCGATCTCTGCAAAGCAGCGGGCCGCCAGAGTCGCCCGCGCAGGAGTCGCGGCGGCCGCGGCCCGCGCACACCATGTTATCTGTGATCGCGTACTGCCAGTATGACCTCCGACAAACGCCTTGTTGTATTGTTGATACCTGCATTAAACATTGATTTGTCATACCAGAGAAAAATAACATTACTTACCTACTACTTGAACTGAGCTAAATGTTCATGATAGTGTAACAATGTGGCAGGAATAGGAATCAGTACCTTTCGCTGGGCAACTGATCCCTTTGACGGCCATTGACGCGTCACAATGTTACTATAGTGACGTCGGCGTGTGAAGGAGACCACAACAGTACATTTCTATAGTAAGCATTGTGACGCGGCGTACGCGTGACGCTGTAAGCGGCCGATGGCATTTAATAGGAGACCACGGCCTTACTTTCCGTCTACGTGTAGTTACATCTGAATGACAAGCCTCACCATAACAAGTGACAAATGGAAGTGGACTACACTCAATGAACTACACTACCAAAGAATCCCACTACCCCTGACAAGGTAAAGAGGCTTTCAAATGTCATGGTCTTAGGCCGGGGTCGCACTAGTAAGGCGACCGCAATGCGACAGCAACGAGACAGCGATCAAGCCCCTATAAACAAATGACAGTGCCCGCAACATAAGCGAAAATTTGTATAGGAATCGCCGCCGCGTCGCATACGCCTTATCGGTGCGGCCACAGCCTTAGCGGGACAGGAGGCGCATGAATCGATTTCATTATGAGTAAGATTTATTGCCTAGAATAGTCAACTGTACCGCAACCGGTGCGTACAATAGACTTTTCCTATTTTGTGAATGCCTAGACCAAAACAAAGCCAAGACGTTTAAGATTAATAGCTTCTACCAAGTCATAATACACACATACACACACACACACACGAGCACACAGCTGCGTTTCGTAAGACGATACAGAGAGCCGGAAGCCCAACACAACCCTTCCCCTCCCTCTGTCCCACTCCCCTTCAGGTCAGTAACGTGCGAGCGATGCCTTTGGTATTGCAAGCATCTATGGGCTTCGGTTACTGCTTAACACCAGGCGCGCAGTACGAATGATTGCCACCGTAGTCACATAAAAAAGAAGTGAATAATTCTTCTGAGTGAAAACTATAAAAGATTAAAATACAATTTCTTGCTCAGAGATATATCAACGGAACATTACATTTCGGTTCTGTGAACGTAAAATATTATGAAAATATATCCCGGCCTCGCTCGTTTGCATCGCGAGTAGCAATTCTGTTTCTAATGAAGTCTACGTTCATTCAAATTGCTCTACGTTCCTACTTGCTACACGCTATTTGGGAGGGCGATACAATTTCCAAAATTTGCATTGCATTATGCTTGGACTTATGCCTGCGGTTTTGTTTACGTAGAAAGATAATTAATATAGACATGATTAAATTGTTAAGAAAAAATATTGAAGGCACAAAATTCGATCCTTTTTTATTTGTTTTCGAATGGATTACTTACTAGACAATTTATGAAAGACTTACGTAGTAAATAAAATATTATAATAATAAAGGGATAGCGAAATTGTGAAATAATAAGTGTTACCTAGGTTTTTAATGGAAAGCATTCAGGGTAACTCTTTCATGAATGCACCAGAGCTAGCATCAATAGAGACATTTAGCGAGAAATCGAAAGGCCCGCAACATTTACCCTTGATAACTCCACATGACGACCACGACCGCTCCGCCAAGAGTGCAAGGACATAGAAGATGCAGGATAGATTAACACTCAATACTAACCTGAGCTTCATGCAACACACGAGTACCATGTACATCGGTGGGACGCTTCTTGCCCCAGCCGAGGATCACGCAAGAGCTGTGAGGCGGTAGAATCTGGTCAGGCGCCGGCAGACATGCTATCCCGTGACCTAAGTCCGGCCGCGCGGAGCCTGGTAACCTGTTAAAAACAAACATACCATGAAGACTGGGATCTACGAAGAGATGGTCGGAGTTCAATGGATTTGGAATATCTAACTTTCAGGAAATAAAATGTAGAGTACTGCTGAGCATAGAGAGCAAAGGCGTTGCCAGCCATGGGCAGGGGGGAGACATGGTGAGAGTCCATTGCTGTATACTAACCCCTAAATTTATATAAAATATTACAAATGGCATTACAAATCACTTTTGTTGCTAGCAATGCTTTGTAAAACCATTGTAAACTGGCTAAAAACATCTATAAATTTGGCGGAAAAATTATATTAATTTCACAGAGTATCTTCAAATTGTGGAAAATGGGTTCTTATATATCATACCATCATAACCATTTCCCTCCTATTATATTCCCTAAACTCCAGAGAATTATTCTGTGCAGCATTTTTAAAGTATAATGTACGTACTAAATTAAACTCATGCATAAACCGTGTAAACGACTATTGTATAGATATCGTAAATGTTTAATACCTGGGTGCCGTTAATTTCAGAGCGATTTATATAATTAAGCACGTGGAGGCGAGACCTTCGTTGTAATATACATGACCATTATACGTTAGGTTAGACAAGGGACGTGTTCAAGCCCATGATGATTCATGCTTGCACGCAGACATAGGTCTAAATACATGACTGTGCTCACAGTTTTATCCTTTTATCTCGGTCAAATTTTCTTGTGGAGTTTTTACAGCTCAATACGGCACAACTAGGCATGTTTTTAAATGTCGTATCACGTAATGAAATTCCGGCACCAACAGTGATGGAGCGCGGACTGAATAAACCGCAAAAAAGGCAGTACATTGCACTGCCTTTTATGCACATTTTGGCAAGCTCAGTACATAAACTTGCGGCATCTATTTAGTTCTACGTCTGTGCTTGCACGGAACTAAAAACACCAGAGCTGTTTTATCTAAGGGAATTTGCGAGTGTAAATGACCTGAATACGTTTTCCCTACTAAAAATCTATTACAAAATACCTCCCCCCCTCCCGCAATACGTCCCTCGTATTACCTAGCATCCTGTATGTATACTTCTCTGAAGTCTAATATCCGGTTTTCTCCTCCTTGGGTACGAGCATAGACTTATTTATTTTACTTACGATCCAATGCATATGTGTCTAGCGTAGCAATACATAGACACATTAGGTTCTAATATCAACAAATTACGAGTAAATAGACACATCTGAAAATACTGCCGACTCGCTTATACATAGCATGGGAAGAATATACACTTTAAAAACAGATACACTATTGTTAACTATTTTTAGGTATTATCCATTTCATAAAAATTAAGCCCCACTACCTTAACGGCGTAGTAGACAAGTCATCCGGTTCATCCAGATACTTCGCATGCCTCGCCCTAGCACTCGTGTTATGACATTATGTCTATGCGTTTCGACGTCAAAACTGAGTGCTCGGGCGCGGTATGTGCGTGTCGACACAATAACGTGACGTCAGAACGTAATGTCGTAAAGTGTTACCGTAGCAAGGCGACGTCGTTGACGACCGTGTCGGGGTCATATCGGGGATGTACGACCGCCTCGGTGACCTTCATCTCCATCTCGCCGTGATTCCTTAGGAGCAGGTCGTGTTCACCCAACCGAACGTACAGGCGCTTCCTCACGCAGTGAGCCGCGGTTACCACCCATCGTAGGGAGACGAGGGTACCACCGCAGAACGCTTCCTAACATAATAAACTATTATTAGTATTTTTTGTAACGTGACATGACGTGGCGTTTGTTTGTGTCTGACTACTTTTCTTCGTCTTCTTAGAACGCTTTGGGATGACGTTCATCTTGAGGCGTCCATTGCGTGACGACCTGCTCATATCTTAAGATCGATTCGTTTTATGTGAATATTATAATCTGAACTATTTTGATATTACATCTCATCAAAATAAATATAGCTTCATCCCATTAGGGATGAAGCTATGTGTAATGTATTAGCATTGGAATCTAATTACAGCACTGAATGAGAAGTTTCAAGCGCCTCTACCTAAAATTTTGATTTCCCCAGGACTCACCAAAAGTCAAACCTCAGCGTCATCGTTGGACACCATGTTTCGGGCATGGCTAGAGCAATTTAACTTAAGAGACTCTATCTACCCCTGCGGTGTGGGAAATATAAGTATAATCATGGTCACAATTCCCATGATTTCCCAAGCTACGTCACGATCAATGCTGGCATTGATTGTCATCTTCAATACAAATAAGGACCATGACGTCATCTTGGACCAATCACGTGACCCTACTCTCACGGGAATACCTAGCATAGTATTACTATATTTTATCGTATTATGTATCGTTACCTTATAACGATTAAGTACAGCAACCTGCCACGGCCACTTTCCGGGCGGCGCTGGCCGGCCGCCTATGATGCGCACCATGTCCCGCATGCGCTGGCGCAGCCGACCGGCCGCCGTGCCACGGTACCGGCCGAGCCTGCCGCAGCTCGGCGCGGCGGGCACTGCGCGGGAGTCCTCAGGATGTATCGCGGGCGCCGGTGTTGGCATAGACTCTACTATCATATAACCTGGAAATACGGTGCCCCTTTCTAGAGTTGCCGATGATCTGAGAATGAATTGTTAAACTGGTTAGTTTTTTAGTTTCACTCGTGTAACTAGTATACAGTAGAGTGCATACCACGGTCAACGAGAAGCGATACGAAAAGGTAATATTCGAGTTCAAGTCGGTCACCACTAGGCGAGCCAACATTCGGGAAACCTTAGTCGTGGCTCATTCTGTGCTGGAAAGCTGGAATGAAGGCGAAACTTTAAAAATGTAGGGCCTGTTTCAGAATCGTCAGATAACTTTTATCCACCATATAAATATGGCGTTTTGCCGATATTCTCAGAAAAAGCTATATTTATCTGGTGGATAAAAGTTATCTGACAATTCAGAAACAGGCCCTTAAAAAAAGAATCTATTCATTTTCGCATCGCTTCTATTTGGCCGTGGCAGTGACCTATTAGCAGGAATCGCATCGCGACAGGATATTCATTTCTAATACACAGTATACAGGACGTGTACTAATATGTGCGTACAATATCGCTGAACCACTAGTATATGACTTGTTGTGATCTAGTATGCCTACGTAGTACAATGAAACTGATATCCATAAGCATACCCAGCTAATATAATAGGTACCTACATGAGAAGTACAGCTGGAGGCCGCAACACATGCCCTCTGTTGTGGAATTTCTATAACTACATTCCACGGGCACAGTAAAAGCGAAAAGGCATGTCTAGGTACATAGTTAACTCATGCCTATCGAAATACTGGTTGCCGCTTAAAACAAATTGTTCTTTGTGTTAACTCTCTGTTTTCAAACATTCTTGGCACGAATACCTTATTTGGGTCATTGATCATTTGAGTAAACAACAGTGAATTTGTGGAAAAACTTGTATCATTCTACGAAATGATATGTTTTTATTAGAAGTTTTAGTGCCAACCTATTCGAGATACATTTAGAACAGTGAATAAAATACTCCTTAATCTTATTTTATAGTTTAGTCTGCTGAAGTGTCTTGTTTCTTTACCTTAAAGATAGTTATTTCCGCTAGTTAGTTGTAATTAATGGTGGTTAATATAGTGCATGGGGCCAAATGATAACGCGCTTTTTACATAGCTTATTACGCACGCTATATCGGGTATCACTTGGAGCACCAAATATCGCGCCACTACATGTTCATACAGAGGTAACGACAAGTAGCGTGCTGCGAAAAAGTCTGTATGTAGCGCGTCTGCCTATTTCGTTAAAACTTAGCGTATAAAATAGCGCGCTATAAAAATATAGTTTAAGTAGTTTATAGTCTGCTTGCAGCGTGCTTTTGCTACATATCTGTTTTGAACTACGAACAACTCTAGTTATAATGTTAGGACAGGCATGTAATAAATATTTGTTAGCGAAGTACCTATGTGCAAGATCACCTGGATCCCTGCGTCTCTGCATCTTATTGCGAATCCATAGATGGCAGTAACTGCCCTCCATGTAGCAGTAGGCCGACTGCCTTACGACCTGCCTGCCGCATATTGCCCGTCTTTGGCAGCGTCTGGAAAAAACTGTATATGTAAACCCGAAGCACTTCGTGCTCCATTACTCAGATCGCTGACGTAGGGTCGGAGACTGCAAAGCTAAAGTAGGTGTAGGCCGGTCACGTGTCACGTATGGACCCACAAAGGTGGGTAAACGCTATCATAAAATGAACACCAGATGACAAGCGCCGCAGCTGGGGCAGACCCAAGAGAAGATGGCGGGAGATACGTAGCCTGTAGCTCGAAACCGTGGTTTGTGGAGAAATCGAAAAGAGGCCTTTGCTCAGGACAGCTAATAACCAGATGGGCTATGGTCAGGTAAGGAAAAACACATGATTATTCGATAGATAATTACATTTATGAAGAGACATCGTTCATTTGTAATAACCAAGTGAAGAACAGTGATAGGTTTTTCTTTCTTTGTTCCATAGAGTTTAAAAAACACAACAGAAATAGGCTAGTAAAAGAAGAACCCGAAGTAGATGCCTGCTTCTTAGGTGATAGAGTCTTGGCGGAGTCCTTAGCTTAACACTATTCTTTATTGATGAATGTATTTAAGTAGATACAACGTCGTATTAATAGATAATTCACCGTAATATGTTTTTGTATTAAGACTTATATTGTATACTTATTTGAATGTCATATTATACCTATCTTGGAAGCAGACAGACTACTGTGACCGTCTTCAACTTAAGGATAATCCAATAAAGATTGGTCAAGTAGAATCTTCCGTACTGGGTTGGCGCGTGACTTATGATCTGTCTCTTATAATTTATACTGTAGGTTTTATACATAAATCGTATTGTATTTTATTAGTTATTGTCCGAACGATGGCAGTCATTTCTCGTCCGGAAGCACTTAAGTGCTTCCTGTCTCACAAGCTGTCCTTTTCACAACAAATTGGAGCCCGCAAAGTGGAAGCAATGACGCAAATAGTAGGCTGTACCTAACTGCGGTAATCAAGGCTTCAAGACTGTAGTCTGCAATTTTTTTAGTTAGCAATGGTCTAGCCGACAATACGTTGACCGCCAAGAATTAACGATTAACAATAAAAAACAAACGAAGATAATGTAAGTGAGCAATGATTTTCCATAAGCAGACTTGGGACCTGATATGATTTACTAGAGAATAAGAATTATAATTTTGCCAGCCATAGTTATTTTTACCATATCGCGCATTCTGTAATTAATTAACTACAAAAAATATTATCATCTGTTATCGTCTATTTGTAAATTGTATAACCTTTGACACCAAAGCACTCGGAAATAATTAAACAGAGTTTAATAGTCCAGTATGAACAAACGTTTTATAGTCTACTAGACTCTGAAAAATGTTCTTCCTATTGTACAAAAATAGCAATAACGCCTGTATTGCAGGCACGCTTGGTGCTGAATTTGTTGGTACTCTATTTATTCCAATTTCTTTGGTTGGTACACTACTAAACTAGACTTAACTAATTGTATTGCCACCCTTCTCATGATCGTAACGCATGCGCCAGACTTAAATACTTTTTGATGTGTCAATTTGTAATCGTAATTTGTAGCCGACGTAATAAGCACCTCTTGTAAACTTTAGGTTTATTCTACAGCTTTTCACTTTCTTCTATTTTTCTAGAAATAAAACGGTGGTAATAAGACGAAGACACATTGCGAATAACTCACCTATCGGTACATACCTACGTCGTACAGTAGTACATTTTCTGGAGCACGTCGTCCATGAACTCCACGCCGAGAAACCGCGGAATCTTTTCTGCACATCCTCGGAATTCAGATCACGTGTTTGTGGCTGCTGATATATTACACAAAATTAAATACAGCACGTTACACATGATACGATTTGATTGCCAATTTGATCGAATTGGCGATCAAATTGTACCGCGTGGATCAGTTGGCAATAAATCGAATAGGTATCGGGCGAGTTGCGTGGGTCATCCAATCTATCCAATTTTCATAATGATATGGCGATTCTATTTTTACAAAAATCAATTTCGTACGACATTTCTAAGGATCGTTAAAAAGGTTTAGAAGAAGACGCTCTTCTTTTTCTTTTACTTGAAGGGATTTCCCATTCTCACGTACGTAAAGAATATCCTGGTTTAGAAGGGGAATTCCTAAATAACAATTTACTAATTTATAATTATTCAAAAATAAGAAATTCTCGGAAAAAACGGATCTATCAAGTTGCCAATCAAATCGTGTTGTGTGGAACAGGCTTCACTAAATACCTACACGCCTACTCTGTCTACAGGTGCACGATACTTCAATCATCTAGCGGTTTCTTTAGGCACTCACTACCGCAAATTTCACGCGGCCTACGCGGTTGTTTTACATACCTCGCGTTGTAAACAAACATTATCATACCCATTACTCTATTTGAAAATTTCATCTGTCGATGCTATTATTTAGTATCCAAAAATTGTTTATAAAACATCGTTTATCCGATGAACTAGGAGAGTGTATATTAGCAAATAAAACACTCTTATTTATAGATATACAATTCTGCGAGCTGTGTCAAGTTTTTAGAAAACCTTTTTTTATTTAGTTTAGTGTGAATGTACTTACTATAATCAAATATTTTTCTTTCTCATTTTCCGCCTGCGTGCGTCGTTCCTTGCAACTATAAACAAAATAATATTATGTAATGTTTACGCTTCTGAGTAATCGCAACGCTGTCTCACAAAACTATAGCTCGTCTGTTTCTTAGAATATAAATATCGTGGATTTAAATCATACAGCTTTAAATATTTACAGTTATATACAGTTTAAAATAGATTTATCTAAAAGTGATTCGGTAATTATTTACGTCTACATACTTACATAATACAGACTAAACAAAGTAACGATAACGTACATAAAAACGATTAATGTTTCTGCTGCTGCATGGGAAGAGACTACAGCACCATAGAAAGAAGTTTATTACTTTTTGATAGAAATTAATCAACGAAACAGAAAGATTTGCAGGCATTTTCGACGGTGAGGGGATTTTTTTTAAATATTTCACAATATTTTTTTCTATACGTATAGATATAGTATAGAAAATTTGCTCTACAAATAACCAACCAGCGGTCCTACGCAGTCCATAAATTAAGCATTTTTATGACTGTTTAGTCATCTATGTTTATTTAATTTGAATGTATCTAACAACGCTACCGGCGGAACGTAATTTCTAAGTAATTACTATCGTAATACGCTGCAGAGCGTAATTACAAATCCGTATCTTCATTTCGCTACAGCGAGCTGTCTTTGGTACATTATTTTGTAAACAAGTTAATCCTGAATTATGTGATGTAATCATTTCACGCAGTTTCCTACCTACTGGTCAATTCAGCTCAACTGGTTGTTTAACTTTCTTAATCGTACAATTCACCATTGTCGTTTGGAATAAGAGAAAGTACCTACTTTAAAGTCATCAAATTACCTACTTCATATCTTTAAAATGTAGGTAATAGCCGTCCATAGGTAGGGATAAAAATCTTGCTATAGGTGTTGTGTAGGTAATCCGTCACGCTATTGGGCGCGACATGTGAAATATTTCAAGTAAAATATTCAAAAGGTACCTTGCGACTTCGATGCGTAGAGAGTCCCCGCATATTCGTCTACGTAAACAGTGCCGCCGCCTCGTCCTGCGCCCGTCCTGACATTCGCTCCAACGACCCCACGGGGAATATGAAGGCTGTTTCAAATGGGAATCTAAAATCCAAGATTGATTTATAAATCCACTCACATCCCTCAGATCATACATAGAAAGTATGATATACAAATCCCAACCTTTTTTGTTTGCGACCACGTAGGTCAAATGTTCCGTATTTTCGTTTTTAATCATCCGTATAGTTTCATTCGACGTTGTCGTTTCAATCTGTAATGTGTAAGATCATTGTGGATATATCAATATTGCACAATACATAATAGCACACAATAACAATCGGTTTCCTACATGGATATCTAGGTCAATCCTTTTGAAAAGCTAGTTTCACACAATCGTTGCAATCAAGATATATTTCAATTTGGCTCTGCGCCAGACATTTTTTGTGATCGGAAATGCATTGTCAGTTGCAATCCCAGCCATCGGTCATTTGGGGCATGCGATGTGCATGAATGTTGAAAAACTGTTTTTATATGCATCAATGCTATATAGTCACTAAACAATAATTGGTAGGTACTTATGTAGATAAGGTAGGTAATTATGAAGATCAGTGTAGTCCATGTAATTATACATAATTTCCAAGATATAACTTGACAGGCTGAATTATAGGGGACAGGCATTTTCCTGGGCCCCAAGTCTGCCTTTTTCTTAAATTCTTAATTCTGGCAGTCGATAGGTACCTATGTTTCTTGTCGGCCAGAGGATTTATAACATATTGACCGCGACGAATATACGATTGATGAAGAATTTACGAAATAAAATCAATGATCGCAGGGACGCAGGTATATGATTAGGAATGGTCTGTCTGTACCCTAATCAATACTCGAAGACCCCCAGATTTAAGCCCCTTTTAAGTATCCGTGGTCATCCAATCTTTTTACACTACAATCCAACCCCAATAGAAATACGGAAATTACTTGAAAAAGGATCCACGATTATACTTGATGGAAATGTCAGAATTTTAATGAGCAATTCGTTACAGCGGATTTTAATGTCACTTTGGACTGCAAATCATCTTTTGTTTGAGGAAATGTTTCTTGAAAGTTGACTGTAGTCTGTTTACAAGTTACCGGCCCTAGATTATAATATTTTAGCCGTTAGTGCAGAAGGATTATACTCAAAACGTCAAATACGCATTAATTCAATACAATCAACTTTATTTGCGAATATAGATGACATTGATGTACTCCACTATTCGGCATGCAAAAATCTAATTAATTAATTAGGTCAATATTCAGTAAGGTTAATTATTATCATTAACGTATTAAGTACATAATGTCACAACAACACGACAATGACAACATTGTGTGAGAGTGTGTGTGTGTGTATTATACTCACTTGTCCCAGAGCGGTTTCGCTGATAATGATATTAAAAATAATGATTGGACAAAGCCACTTCATATTCCCCAGTCCTTGACTCTAGAACTCCATCACAATTCGGCATCTACAAGCAAATACACGAAATTTATGAAATCAATTAAATCGCTGAAAACGAAATATATGTATATTCTCATATTTTGAGTACAATCAGATGTCCCATTTTATTGAAACTGTAAAAACAAATTCATCATTTTTGTTTCAAGCGATTAAATACATTTTGAATTATTTTTAATAAAACATGTACTTAAATACGATTAAGTAAATAATTACATGATATTTTAACACTTATTATTACACGATCTTTTAGTGTGATTAGGTACCATACAAATAAGGATCGGGTGCTCTGGGTACTTAAATATGTTTTTAATTTGATGTCAGTAAATCTTTACGATGTAGCTATTAATAATATAATAGGTAGGTAATATATTTAATCAGTGATACAAAAAGGTATCCAGTCAAATAAAATTATTTGCTCATTTCATTTCTGTCTCGTACAATAAACATTATTTACTAAATTGCAGTCATTTGTCCAGGACAGTACAACAGCGACGACGGCGAAATGCACTTTCTTTTCACCCTAAACCTTAATTTGTCTGACGTACCTTCTAAATAAAATATACAACAAATGACATGGCTACGCACGAGATGTTGAGGGAAAGTGGCAATATAAAAACCGTAAATTAGTGCTTTACAGCACACTATACTCCATTTATTATAGCATTAGACAGAAGTTAAAAAAGGTTATTTTTAGTGTCCACTTTGTAACAAAAGTACAAATAACATGTTACAGTTATGATTGACGTCGAATTTATTATAATCTATTTATATACCAGCTTGTCACACCTAACTGTAATTATTTTAAGTATTTATATTATAAAATAAATTGTCTTTCATTTAAATATTATCATTTCAGTCCAATTTAAAATTAAGTGTCAATGCTAAAAACCTAAAAGAAGCAGGGGTGAACAATACCGGGAACGTGTTTCGTTCCACTATAATCCTAACAAATCTAAAATGTTACCTAATCCGTTCAGAGGTTATGACAGCAGGGCATTTCTAATTTTGTCGGATTATGTTGTCTATGAAATTTACGTAAATAATTTTCTGTAAGTGTTTGTCATTGAGTCATTCACCATCATTTTTTTTTTCCATTTTTTTTTTGTTGTCAGCTTAAAATGTGTGATACGATGTTATTATAAATAAAACATAGTATAAAAAGTACTTTTATTTTGGTTATCGAAGTATTTAGCATTGTTTTATGTGAAAACAATTTTAATGTAATCACTATAAATAAAAGTTGTTTTGACTTTGAAATAAAATGTTTTGGGTCCCTGCTTCTACGAGCCTCTTATTTCTAATGTTATAATAAATGGGGTATAGATGTAATGAAGGGAATGCCACATGTTGTTATGAAACACTAAAGTGGTGTTAAATGTGGCATTTAGATGTTATCATGCTTTTTGAACAGTTACCAGTATAAATATTTTTTCCAGTACCTACGAAATACCTTTTATTCTAAACCTTACATTTCATAATATTGCCTTGTTTTAATAAATGTTTTACAAACAATTTATATTTTTATAATAATTACTATCGCCAAATAATCCAATCCTATCCGGGTAGGCCCAAAAAGCTCATAGTATGGAATACTAAAATTTGCAGCCGAAGAATGTCTAGCACAGTAATCGAACCCGCCGCCATTAGATCCGGCAAGACAAACTACCACCTATTTTTTCCCGATATTTTTAAGATAAGAAGTGAATAACGAATTAATCAATTAGATAAATCACTTTTTTACAATTATTTGCTAAAAATAGTTCTGGGAGCACAATCTTGAGAAAAAATGCCGAAATTCGACAAATAACAATGTTATGATAAACGATTAGATTATACGTGTTACTTAGTTGGCGAAATGCATTTAATTTTTTATTGTTATAATAAATAACGTATATGGCAAGTCAGTATCGCAATCCACGAACAATGCACTTAGTGTGTAAGTGCGAATAGGGATAGCTCACCATTTATCCAGCCTTATAGCGACGTGACTATTTTAGGAATTGCATTCTGATGTAGATTCGAAACTCTATTGTATGGTTGAATTATGTCCACCAAAATAGTCATAGGTCAAGCTCAGACTTCAACACTAAAATAGAAGTACAAATATAGTAATAATAAGTATTCTAACATCCATATTTTTTGCACTGCATAAGTGTGCAACATTCCTATTTTAACATACCGCCTTTTGTGACCAAATATCTCCATCTGGTTTTATATACTTTCTGCCTTTCGTTATTATTCTTTGCAGGCCGTTTGTTTTAGGCCACTCTTAAAGAAATTTATTTCTTGTGACTTCACAAGGGGCTTTTCTGTATTAATTTTCATTGTGAATTCTTTTCCATTTCATTTTAAACACTATTAAAATAAATGGGGCTAGACAACAAGGAGTTTGGTCTTAATATCCAATTCCAAACCAATTTAATTTGCAGACATCTCTTGAGATGAAAAGTTGAAAGCTCAGCGTAAGTATTCAGACGTTGGTAACATTCATAATCTATCATACTTTCTGAAATAAAATACCGTTGAAAAATCTCGAAAATTAGGAATATTTCTCGTCACAGGTTTGTCTACCTAAATATGAATAATATAGACAGTTAAATTAAATTCTATAAATTAGTTTTACGATCCATTCGTTATCTTTTAAGCTCTCTCGCAACCAAACCCTAATGGAATATACAGATTTTTAATAATTTAAATGTTATGATACACATTATTTACACATACTTTTTATATTTTTTTACATTTAAGTAAGTATGCAGAATTATAAAAAAAAACATAAATAAATAGCAATAGCTGCATCTACATCACGCTCATACCGCACCCGAGCGAGCACTCACTTTTGATGTCGGAATGCATATTAGGCATCTAACATTTTTACGGATGCTTATTCACGCTTAGAAAAATTGAACTTTTTAATGCGTATTTCCACTCGAGCGAGTATTACAATCAATATGAGATGTATGAATTCATCGCTGGGTACGTATACCAAATTTCGTCATAGGTCAATAAGTCGAGCTATTAGACTGTTATAGTTTTTCTAATTTGGCACGTCGTAAAATTGCGACACTTTTACGAGCGATACATAACTACCAGCACGACCGTTATTTTATTAGAAAATATTCTTCCTACAGGAAGCTCACGAAGTCCTTAACTTTGTTTCATAAACGGAAATAAAAACGTTTTGGAACTTTTACTGCCTCGGGTAACCTTTGTGTTACAAATATGTTGGTAAAGATATTATGTAAATGGAACCTTAAAAAAATAAAAATACGTCGACGGCTTTATATTAGAGAGAGAGGCCAAAGTAGCGTTATCTACGTAGGTACTAGAAAAAGGCCCTATATTGCAAAAAATAATAATATTTACACGTTTCGTTTGTTACGGCGCGGCAGCGTAATGCGATGTAAATTACGCTGGTCTGATCTAGCACTTATTCCTAAATTATCACCGCTGATTAGGCGTGTCTATAACACGCGCATGCCGCGCAAGGCAGCTTTGCCTCGCGAAGTTTGACATGCCGCGCGCGAGGCAAATTCTCGCCCTGCGACACCCGAGTGCTGTTATTTGCCTCGCCTAGTCTGGCCTAGCCATGAGACAGAACGATAATGTAACTATGTTACTGATTGCTCGGCCATACCCTTCTTTGTAGTGTAGGTTGGCTCGCCGTTAGCCTCGCGCAAGCATGCGACTGAGGCTGCTTTGCGTGCCGCGCGCGGCAAGCGTGTGTGGACCCCGCAATTTAATCTCGGACCTCACGTTATAATTAACAATCATGACATAAGAAATTCACTTTAACGATACCTAAATCAGCGATCAGATTTGTTCAAAGTCATTCAACCGATTGATGGTTTAATAACCTCTGAGTTACCATAATTAAGTGCTTCGAGAATACGCTAACAGAATCAAGTTCATGGTTAGGTCATTTGTGAGAGTGTACGCCGTCATTCGACGCGCGGCCATAAAAACTTCGTTCCCACAGCGATTGCCGTAATGGCCTATCTGTCATCTATGCTCTATATACTCAGTTGTAGTTTAGCTAATTTAAAACAAATGATCGTTAATCATTGATGTTAAGGCGCAGAGCGATGTCAGGTAAACAAATCGGATTTCTAAAGCAAAGATATGGTACCTATCCGATCAAAGTTCTATGGTATCTATATTTTTAATATTCTTTAAATGTAAAAGCAAAAGCTTCGCCTTTAATTCTCCGAACATCTGTCTCGTATTTTTTGGTATTGCTTGCATCTATAGACTACGGAAACAGCTTAACATCAGGCACGCTTGTTAGCCAACTTAGTCACAAAAAATAATATTTTAAAAATACAGTGATCAAACTGGTGCTATATCGCCATTGCTATAAGTACCTACGTGTAAAAAATAAGTATCAAAATTTGGTATTATAATCAAGTAGAGTTAGATATTATACGTAGGCATTGTATGTTTTATGAATAAGGAATAGCAAAAAGTTAATAGATTTCATTTGCTACCTGCGCACAACACACACACCACACCTACACGTACAACTGGGTAGAGTTATGATATGTATTCACAACTCTCTTCTTGTTAAATGAGCTTCGTTGCAAAATGAAACTGGCGATATAAGGGTTTCAAATTCTATACATATACAACACAGCACCTCTGTCGTAAACAGAACTGTGACTCTGTTCGGTAGTGACATAATATCACAGTTTTATTGCGGGGTGTGGCTTTCGTGATGTATGGCTACCATATATCTTCTCCATCATAGGCCGTATGCATATCTTGCGAAAAAACGTAGCGCTTTATTTCTAAAACGATGAAACACTCTTCCCATAAAATAGCAACCGTTCTATCCAAAGAATATACTATCTATACTAATTAAATAGTAACCGCTCGTTTTAACCCATATTTTTTCAATTAACTATGACAGCGGTCTTTTAATGCAAATAATCCTTGTACCTACTTAAGCATACCTAACCTAACCCACCTAAGGTTAATGTAGAAAATCCGTCCTCATAAAGTTCACGATAAGTACCTAATATTGCTTCAATGTATGCCGATGTAATCATGTACGTACCTATTATCAAACACGATTCTATAACTGAGAGGTCACGAGTTAATATTATGAGTATGTGGGAGGGTACGACACTTTCGCTTTTTCGTTATCATATTGGAATCCGCTGTGGACCGCCAGATGTGCATGGCGCCTTAGCTCCATTGATTTTCGTGATATCCAACTGTGCATAAACAATGATCATAGAAAGAGGTTCTTGGGTATGAAGTAGACTTAATTACGCAGTCGTGAGTCACACCAATGGCGAAATCACTCATTTTTTAATTAATAAAAAGAAGGGCGAAATTGATATGGTTTGCGAGTACTTCGTCTTATATCGCGGACAGTCAGTCAGTTTTTTGTTTTTTAGTTAACTCCGACTATTTTTTGCTTGAACGGAGGTTCATTTTACAACCCAATCACGGAATGGACCCAACAGATAGCACAATCGTGAGATTGATTTATATCCATTCTTTTGTTCGTCGTGGTTCCATTTCTTCTGAAAATAAAAAAGTCGTTACTATATTTTATTATACTTTTCAGTCTGCCAATATACTACCTAATACCGTGGTGGTACCTGCTTAAGTAGATCTATCGGTATGAAAGCAGATGTTTCTCGTTTATTACCTAAATAAATAATCAATGTTGGGCAAAGAATCAAAGGGCATTTTTGCAGTTTCGGTCCAGTCTGTAACGTATCATGTTAAAGAATAGAGTCCATATGCTACGCGTGCCTTTCATAAAAAATATTCCAAACCTTCTAATTTATTTTTAGTTTTGATAGCGAGTCGAATGATTCCACGGTTACCTACGCCGAAGGGTTATTTTGTTGGACTAGAACTCGAAAAACCGCCATCATTCTCAAAATATTTAGCGCACAGCTAAAGAAATCAGTATACCTATTATATTGCGTACATTCTCTCGTGTGAAGCTCTGAAACTCGACAACTCTTGATATAAAAATGCGTTTCTACGAAAAAAACAAAAAAACTCCATATGTGGCGTATATTTCAGTAATGGTAATAAATATCGAGCACTTGTCGAATGATAATGTATGTAGTACCGGCGCTCTACAGACCTACAAACAAACGGTCGTGGGTCGACGCACACCGGTCACGTTCCACTGATCCTGCGGAACCCGGAACTAATAGATTTTAACAAGATAATCTTGATAAGCGAGATAGGTACGCTTCAGTACTCGTCTGTTTCAGGTCAAAACAATAAACACAAGTCAAAACCGTAAAAAAAATAGTTTAAAAGTTGATCCTCGATGTCTGTAAAAACTAAAATTTCCAAAGGCCGATTGCTGTCTTTGGACAGAATCTCTATGAAATTCATAGTTAGGTTACTAGCTAATTTAAACGCTCCGTGGCATAAGATGCCATGGAAAGTAGAACTAAAATAAAACGATTCTTTATTTATCATACACCTATCACGGGAGTGGAAAGAATTGTCGATATTGTAGAGACCGAAAAACAATACATCACGGTATAGGTATACTAATTAACAAAGGGAAGTCACATTATAAGACCTTTCCATACATTTTACGGAATACGGGTGCCCGCATAAGGCCTATCAAAATCTATATTTAACGTCTTTGTAATATAAAAGCAGCGTAAACGGATAGGTGCATATCGTACGTCCAATCTTGATCTATGTGCTCATCAATAGCCACAATTTAGAATATATTTTATATTCTGGTTACATCGTATGAAATTTATATTTCCATGAGAAACATTACTTCAAATCTATGTTATCGTCCAACCCAGCTTTGTCATTTCTGGGGATAATGATACAGTATCTAAATTTAGGCCTTTGCAATCATAGGCCTTGAAAACAAACAATAGCACATCGCTTATTGCATATTAGTCATAAATTAATTGGTACCAAACTACATAGGTAGTACTATAACAAGCCAAAATTAATTTATGCTCCATAAAATTAGTGCCTACGATTTGGTTAGATCATATTTTTCTGTACATTTGGAAATAAGTCTTGAGCATCTTAAACGCCGATTTAATTATTTGTTTACGTACAATTTAAAAAACAATCCTGAAAAACATATTTTAGGCACCTAAATTACTTCAGACATCTAATATTATCTACACAGGTGCGAAGTACCTACCTATGCCTCATTTATATGCCTAAGCGCTGGAAACACTATCTGTATTATTATATAAAAAAGTTAAATTCGTTTTGAACTCTGTGTGTAGTCAAATAGTTCGAGATAATTTTGACTTAACTGTTGTTTATCTAGTGACTCGTGTTTAACCTATTTCCTATTTTCGCAATAATGGTATGATTTTTTGTAATACGGTTTATACTTTAATCCACTTTAATAAATTGTTTATAGTCTCTATACATACCTACCTACCTACTAATTTCCTAACGTGAAAGCGTAAGTTCGGCCATGTTCAAAGTTCCGTAGCCCCTACGAGGAACCCTTATAATTGTTTTTATAAGTCTTCCCAGAAAATGAATCCCGGGAGAACTTTCCGGCAACGTAAACTGCCGCTAAAAGCTTATTAAAAAGGTCTTAACATTTATTTTAGCGAGATTTTGTGAGTCATACAAATATTATAACGTTTTGCAGGAAAGGAATACATTATTAGATATTATTATAAGATTATGTACATAACTGTCAACGGTTTTCTGTTAACCACTTGAATGGTGAGACCTTGATGTTAATAAAACTATTAAAATTCAAAACATTGTTCTCGGATCATTCGTCTTTAGAAGTTTTGAAACCAAAACGAGTGTGTAATATTATAAATGACATTTATGGTAACACCTACACTTCTACCTACATAATGGTGTGGTTCTGGTGGTAGCTACTAACGGTCCCTTTATATTATGCTAAATAGAGTCTGTATTTAGGCTTCCCCTAAGGGCCGGGCTCCATTAGCGCGTTGCGTTGCGTCGTCGCAAGATTTTGTACTGGCGCATCACCTTCCCCCGCTTCGTCTCTCGCCCGTCGACCCTTTGATCCGTTGCGTCGACGCAGCGCAGCGCACTAGTGGAGCCGCGCTCTAAAATAGATTTAGTGCGGCAGTACCGAACATCTAGTTTACACCATCATACATTCAGAGCCTAACTCATTTAGTGCACAAAATGTATCATTCTCTAAAGGTCCATTTACTCAAACTAAACTAAATTAATTGAATGTATTTGTAGCCATCCCGCTCATGGCCTTTACGTTGGAGCAGAACAGATATGACGGAGTCTAATTGGGATCATTATCAAATTCAGAATGAGATCTCATCCCATAATTCCCCCGGGATAGTTTATCCGAGTATGTAAGAATAACTATAATGTCTAAATGTGCGATGAGAAGTAAGACTCAGAAGAGGGTCACTTATAATGCTTTAGTAACGTGTACATATTCATCTTAACTTTTAACTCTGGTCACGATATGTGTTTTAGGAACTTTCGCGTAACATGTACATAATTTGGACGTCGTATATTTACGGGGCGTAATGTTCAACGCGTAACAACCGCCAGACCGTCTGCCAAAACTGAATACACGCTTTGTTTAAACTTCTTGTTTGTTTAGTCATGTAATTACAACAGTAACATCCTCGCAAGTATACCTAAATTAATATTTTACTACTATTTTCAGACTGCATGGGTATTGACCCTATTTTTACTCCTATGAAAGTGTCTAGCCTGAAATTCAACCCGGATACCGAGGTTTGACCCTAAATTAGTCCCGGGGGAAAGCGAAATATATTTTTAATAATATTAAAAGTATTAAGAGAGGCCAAGTCTCCCAAGCAATTTTCTTAAAACACTTTCCTTTTTGTCAAGTATAAACAAAGGCCTAGTGATGAAGTTTTAATCCATCACAGGCAAGCGGAAAATCTTAAGTAACTACTTTCACGGCTCGTCGTTGTTAACGACCGCAATAAGACAAGATAGCCCGTAATATTGCAATTGCTGATGTTGGTTTGTTTGACAACGGATGAATACACACCAAATTGTTCATATACCTTATGCAAATTATCAACTTGTTATAAGAAAGCAGGTCAAAAATAACAATGAGAGACTGTTTAACAATAAAAGTTCAATAAAACCTCATAACCCGATTCGATGAGTAAGACGTTGGCATATTTTTGAAGGAGAATTCACGTAACTTATCGAAAACCAGTCTCTGGGAGATACACGATTTTGGTAACAATATCTTTCAATTACACCTAAAGCTTTCACAGAACCGAATATTTTTAGACAAAAGGACCTCATTATCTCATGTTACAGGTGATCAGTGGGAATCAATTGGTGCTTGTACAATTCCTTGACGTAGGTATCAACTTTCATGTAACGTAACTTGTCATTTTTTTATTTTAACAATGCACATAATCAGCAATGTTCAGTTAGGAAGATTGGCAGATGGATATGTCGGTATTTTAAATCATATATTAGGTATAAAATATCCTGTATTATAAAGAATCGGATAGGTGTAGGTTTCTTTGCTTTTGCTTTATGACAACTTGTACTTTATTACCTAATATAATAATTTTCATAATACTCATATACTAAGGTATCATAAATTTATTTGGACAGGTGTTTATTTTATATTGAAGATATATAAATGTGTGGAATAATATCATTGGTGAGCCAAGTTTAAGGTAAAAACATAGTGAATCAAAAGAAATGCCTCGATGACATATATTGAACATATTATTATACGTATATCATTTTATCACAACTATAGGTACCTCCTTAAGTCTTTTTTTTTATTCATAAGCATTCAACGATTTATTTAGAAATCGATTTAATAACATTTACATAATTCAATCGGCAATTCACCGCCAATCACCTCCCTTAAAATAAATACTTTCTTGCCAATTGATGTTTTGAAAAACGAGTGAGATGAGTGCGAAATACAACATGAGGTATAATAAATCTTTATAACATCGCTGTTAGTAACAAACAGTCGTTACCCGCGACTTTCCGAAATCATTGAGAACTATAACGTGACAGCTTTTGTACGATCATTAGCACATAATAATGGTATTTTCACGGTACATTGATCACATTAACTCTTTGTTAATAGATATATTGCTGTAACCGTTTCAAAAAGTTACTTGTTTATGAGCACAAACAATTGAAAATTATTTGTAAAAATAACATTCCCTGTTACAATGTAAAAATCTGGTAAAATTTACATTTGTTAGTCTCCAGCCTCCTCACACAGCGAGCCAGACTGTATTGTTTTATTGTGTCTGGAAATTAACCAGCTAAACGGAGTGAGGTGTTTAAAAAATCTATCTCTACTGCGTTGCGTAGAGTCGTGCGTCTACACTAGTTATACATCAAGTTGTAATTATTTTGTTTCCATGATCTAATTAAATGTAGATAAAAATTGTGGTACCTACCCCTCGGGAATCGTACGATACTTTTTTCAACGACGTTGTTAATAACAACCAATAAAAAAGTGCGAGTAGTAATTTTTACTAAGTCCTATCATGATGTAGGTATAGAATGATATAATCTACCCCTAAAGGCTTTTATAACTAAATATGATACCCCACACTATGAAACCTCGTATCAATTTCATCTTAACTTACTTTGATGTTCAAATAAATTGTGAGAAACTAACGTCGAATTGGATTACCTAGTTGATTTTGAAGACCTAAATTAAATCAAGCCTTCCGTTAATAGAAACTCGAAAGGCTTTAGATTGAAGTTCTTATTGCGAGTTTCGTATATTCTATACTTCCTCCAGTTGTTGATAACAATATTATTACAGGCTACAGAATATGATAATCAGTATCAGGTGTACTTACGATACAGTAGAAGTAAACATTAATAAGTTCAAGACGGAAACTTACTTACCTATCTACTTTTATGAAACATTTTCTGAGGATAGGAAATCTAAAATAGAAAATTACGTATTTACTATGTGAAATATTGCCAATATTATATCGTAGGTCATATAGTACCTAATATCCTATTTATCGCAGAGATCCTATAACGTATCTACAGTATACTTTATACCTTAGTACCTCACAAGGCGGAAAGTAGTCGGATTTCCGTGCGAACTATCTTTTCAGGAAATTTTTCAATTCACAGCGATAAGGAGATTCAAGGCAAGTTTCAAAAATGTCCTTACGATTACGGAGTATCAGAAGAAGACTTAATTTAGTCAAGAAAATAAAATATCTCTAAATTACTTGGTTTGGATGAGAAAAGCAATTATAAATGTACCCAGGTACCTATTATACTTCAGATCAAATGTACAAAGTCACTGTTTTCACGTCACTTATTTAATCTGATAGTTAACAGTTCTTATAATTTAGATATGTCAATAACACGTAGACAGGTACTTTTTTCTTTTTGTAAATAAATAATTTGATATTTGGCTAGAGCGCAGCTAGACAGATAATTATTATAGAACATAATTCTGGGCTTACTTTTATTAACTTTGTTGAAGTATATTTTATATCACGAATAATTTAATCGACAAATCGTACAGATTTTAGGGACATGAATATTGCGAAAAAATATATTTTAATATAACAATAAGCATACATAAATAACATTCCGTTAACACGTGATTTCCCAATAAGATTTGAAACAAATATTGAGTAGTAAAACTAGTCTTACCTCAAACCGGCAGTTTATTAGATACACAACATAGATGCGGAGTGATGACAACTATGGGCCAAGATATTGCAGATCGAAGGCAGCGCTCGCTGCTCGCTGCTAGAGTAGTACTGGGACGCGCGCGCGCAGCCGGCGTATACCCCGGCCGAACTAAACTAAACACCATTTAACATGAGATGTGTAACATTGTTGCTTCTGCGAGTTCAATGTTACGGTTTTTGGGGATTCAACTAAGCGCGACAGTTCGTAATTTCATTACTTATTGTTGTTTAATTTGATAATGGATCCATTACGTCAGGCAGTAATCGGTGCTATAAAGTTATCGATTATAATTGACGCTAATAATGTTTATCGCGTCATTTTCTTTATGTCTAAAAATAAAAGTTAATGAAGGTAAACTATTCTGTTTATTGATAAGTACATCAATGGCAAATACTGCTACATTAAGATCAATGGTAGTTGATCGGTCATGGAGAGTTTAAACGATCAATTTTCGATGGAAAACGGGACTTTTAACTCTTTCCCGTGGTTTAAGCTACAATTGCTCTTATACGGCCCTATGTGGATAATAGTGTTTTGTTATTTATGTATTCCTCATTCAATGAAAAAGTGTAAGAAATACCTATACTTACTTCCGAGTTCTATTACTAGAGGATCAAAACTTGACAAAAAGTATAATAGGTATACAAAGTGGATAGTTCTCTATACCTAACTTTCTCATGATAGCGTCCCAACTGCCCCGTGATATAAAAGCTTTGGGAAAGTCCTAAAAGTCTTAAAAGGGTTCAGTTAATCGGATCGCAATTTATTCTATCTTTAATGCGTATTACATTATGTAAACACTTTAGTTGCGTATAGATAAGCAAAGAACCTGTTACATTACACTTTAAATCAATATATCTTTAAAACCACGCGAATAATAATTAACAGCAATCTACGCGTGATTTTTTCATATTCTCAATTAAAACTGGTTTGTCTATACCAATATTTTTTTAAGGTTTCAAAAAGGTGCGACGCACAGATATACAGAGCGGGGAGGAGTTAATGGAAGCACTTTACTTGAACTAAAATTGTATTTTTTTTTTGTTTAGAACGAATTTTCTAAAAGATAGGTGCTGCCCCAACAATGTTGTATCCGCGCCTGATTCTTATTACCTAATTTAAATTGTGTTGTATAACAAAATGAATAAGTAGGTATCTAGCAGATTATTTCAATACGGGAAGTGATAACGTTGGGCGCATTGACCGCGCGGAAACAAAATTAAATATTTAAACAGCTTCGGCAAGATGTAGGCGACGCGCGATAATTCACTTACTGTTTCTTTTGTAACACCTATTGTTGATTAATACCGAGAATCGTACAATTAATACTCTGTTGCTACCAAAAGATAAGTTATTTTATTTCATTTTGTGTTTAATATTCTTCGCTTGTTAATTTATAGCCACTGAAAATTCCGAACGATCGAACTTCAAATATTGTGCAAATTCTTAAAGAATTGTTCATAATAACGTTTGCTAACACATTAGGAGGTGAGAAAAGATTATGTTTATTTATTTTCTTGTCTTGCATTTCTTAACATTTTCTATGCATAAGTCCATAAGGTAAACAAAACAGACGTTTGATAAAATGAGAGTTAAAAGAATGAGCCTTGAAAGGGAACATATAACTTTATTACCACGACGACGAACCTCAAGTAAATTTATATAACCTAGTTTTTGGTTCATGACGTACCTACCTACCTTTGTTGGTTGCCTAATATGGTTCTCTACCAAACCATCATGATCACACTCGGTAGGTACCTTTCCATATTTTAATGGACCAATATTAGTGTTCATAGATATCAGTATCTGAAACAAATCTTACTCTATTAAATGTTAATTCCTTTTGAACAAGTCGAGTTAGTCGGTGATTGCGAAACTATATCCGTTTAGATTAAGGCTGCATGCGAGATATACGTCGGGTTCGCAACGCCCTTAGATGGAATGGGGTCAATCATCGAGAGATCATCACACTTAGCACTGCATCAAATCTTCTACGTATTAGGAAGTTCTGCGAAATCGTATGTACTTATTAACTACATATAAGGAGAGGAGACGTGTGCGGAATTTAAATAGGTAACTATAATATCATAGAGAAACTATATTTATAAAAAATTGTACCTAATATCGTGTTACACTATAACCAGAGTGGTTTCTTCGCGCTCTCCCCCTACTGGAGGGAAAGTAAACTCTATTTTTTTATTTATAAGTGGAATAAGGAAATGATACAACTACATAATATGATTTTGGTATAAGATTTTTTTTTCTGGACATTGCACCTAAATGTCATGGCTTCACTTCTTATACTAAATATAACCAAATGAGCTCTATTTAGTACTACTTAATATTCATAGTAGTACCACTTTCTTATTAGTGATGTGCCTTCCTTAGCATTTGAGGACTCGCTACAAAAGTTTAAAATGTACCTATTCATGAAAACACTTTCATAATTTTAATAAGTGATTTTCATAATTTCATAATCACTTATTTAATAGTAATTTTCAAACAACAACATGTAGTATAAATGATAAGTATGTAATAATAAATAGATAAGTTATTCCAAATTAATAAAATGATCTCAATATTTTCGGCTTATCATTACTAATTAATTATCATAAGAACAAAGTTGCTTTGACCCAACCAATCTCGCAATTCTAAAGGAAACAAAGCACTCGGTAACCGCATTGAAAGATTTCCCGTTCCCATGGGAACTTTTGACCGAAATAAATCGTATCCTATATACCTATTATTCCTGAAAATTCCGTGGGGAAACGTTAACATAAACGTGATGTGGTTGAGAATTCGCTACTTTTTACCCGACTACGGCGGAGGGTTATGATTTTGACCGGTATGTATGTATGTATGTATGTATATATGTATGTATGTATGTATGTATGTATGTATGTATGTATGTATGTATGTATGTATGTATGTATGTATGTATGTATGTGCATCTGTTCCCACCTAACTTCCAAACTACTTGTCGCAATTTGACAAATGAGGTATAGTTAGAAGCGGCTTAATGGCGCGCTGGTTATAGGCTATGTGACGTCACATAAAATTGCATATGGCGCCCTCTAGAGGACATAATGACATGAACTAAAAAAAAAACATTTTTTAATAAAACCGTGTGGGGTATCAAATGAAAGAGCTTGATGAGCACATTTCAAAAATATATATATTGTTACCTATAACTCCAAAATAATTAAATAAAAAGTAAGTTTAAAAACTAAAACCCGACTACTGAAAAATCGCGCTCTAAAAAGTATGAAACAAGAAAATATCCTCATCTAGAGGATAGCCGTGGTCCGTATAGGTCCTTTAGGGCCAAATGGCATATGAACACGGACCACGGCTATCCTCTAGATGAGGATATTTTCTTGTTTCATACTTTCTAGAGCGCGATTTTTCAGTAGTCGGGTTTTAGTTTTTAAACTTACTTTTTGGCACATAAGTTTTACTCGACTATGGCGGAGGGTTATGATTTTGACCGGTATGTATGTATGTATGTATGTTCATCTGTTCCCGCCTAACTTCCAAACTACTTGTCGTAATTTGACAAATGAGGTATCGTTAGAAGCGGCTTAATCGTCCGCTGGTTATAGGCTATGTGTGTGTTACATAAAATTGCATATTGCACCCTCTAGAGGATATAATGTCATGAACTAAATAACAAATATTTTTTAACGAAGCCGTGTTAGGTATCAAATGAAAGAGCTTAATTAGCACATTTCAAATATATATATATATTGTTTGTTATAAGTCCAAAATATTTAAATAAAAAGTAAGTTTAAAAAATAAAACCCGACTACTGAAAAATCACGCTCTAAAAAGTATGAAACAAGAAAATATTTTCATCTATAATAGGAGGATAATCGTGGTCCGTGGTCATATGCCATTTTGCCCTAAAGGACCTACACGGACCACGGCTATCCTATTTATTTTAGTTTTTAGACTTACTTTTTTACCTTTCTATTCTGATAGTAGTAAGAAAAGTAGGTACCTAAGTATTTTGAGACATAAGTATTTTAAGGGCAAGTAAACAATTAAAGGAAAATTTAGAAAATTAATTGCTCTTATTGATGCTAAAACATCGTCGAAAAATATGAAGAATGAATTCCAATATATCATATTATCTCTATTGATATTAAATATCGAGCTTCTAAATTGCAACAATGATTCATATTTTCCCAAAGTTCATTGCACTTGTTGTTCAACGTCTACTATAATATTTGCCTATTCAAAGAATATTTAACTTATCAAAACTTATTAATGCCGTCTGCACAGTGCAATGAAATAACATAAAATAAAATCGATACGACAAGATACCTATCGCCAAGTTTAATTAATTATTATTCGACAAATTATTTATTCTAGAAAGGCAAACGGGTTAGGTATTACCCTGTAATGCTCTCAACGGAGTTGGTCTAGTCTGTGCGAGTATAAGTACGTAGGATAAGGTAGGGTTGCGTAGCTACGACCGGCGAGTGTGCTACCCACATGTAATAGGATTTTCCTAGTCTAACACATCCGGAAGTGATTTTTTACTCACATTAAGAAAGAGGAGAACGATTTTTTATAATATACAGAGTGGTGACGACATAGTGACAATAAATTAAGACACGATCACTGCTAGTCAATCACAACACATTAAAATTATAAAATTAGGTTTACATCAAAGTTTAAAATTTCAAATTTTCCAACAAATTAAATGCGGAACACAACACCCTTTATAAACGTCTACTGACCTCATAGACTGACCTGTAAGTACAAGCGTGGCAACATCGCCTCGGTGTCGGTGTTTTTAGCGGTATCTTTGTAGGCGTAAAGTTATAATAGTCAAAATAAAAAAGCAATCCCGTGGCAATACCTTTGGATATAATTTAATAATATTTTATGTGCGAACTACTAATGTGATAACCAGTATGTGGTTTCAATTATTGTCATGATGTCGTCACCACCCTGTATACCTAACTAAGGTGGCAAAAAACCGCCTGATGTTAAGCAATTAGATATTGCCGTAGCCTATAGATGCAATACCAAAGGTATAGTGCGAGATAATTCGTGACAAATGTGTTGTCTTGGCACGCATGCTCCTGTAAGCCTTGATAGGCTGCTTATCTAACATGTCAGTCGATCGGCGGTGGTCTTCCTATTCCTCCATGAAACTGATAGCACTTACCTCGTAATGGGTTAAGACAGCTCCAGATATTTATTTCAAATTAAAGTAACATGACATAGCATATTAAAAACGAAGGGGAACTGGGAATTATGAGGCACGAGTACGTAGCCAAAGCAATTAATCTCTCAAGTCCTCTGCAGACAATCAAACCGAGACTGATTTGGGTCAGCCTTACTTAAAAGGCATTGAATAAGAAAATACAAATATAATCTCTCGTACACCGCCCTGTTTTAGAAGAACATTCTTATCTCATACCTACCTAATGCTTAATTAAGAATTTTAAAAACCCCCGACAAAAAACCTCTATTACGGAAATAATAATATCTAAATATTGTCCCTTTGCGTTTAATATAAGTAGAATATTGTAATCCAAGTGTCGTTGACCGGAACAGCTAAGTAGGTCAGGGTCACTGGTCAGGGCCATAATCTACAGGTTACTCTAAATGTAATGTACTAAGCGGTCCCCCGGGCGGGGGTTAATAAGGCTAACGATTTTATAAATAAATAGCTTTTGCCCGCGACTTCGTCCGCGCAGGATATAAATTTTAAAAAATCCGTTTTCGTTTGCTGGAACCCAAATCCCGTATCTTGGATATCCCGGATCCCGTATCTCATATCCCTGATTCTGTATCCCATATCCCGTATCCCGTATCCCGTATCCCGTATCCCGTATCCCGTATCCCGTATCCCGTATCCCGTATCCCGTATCCCGTATCCCGTATCCCGTATCCCGTATCCCGTATCCCGTATCCCGTATCCCGTATCCCGTATCCCGTATCCCGTATCCCGTATCCCGTATCCCGTATCCCGTATCCCGTATCCCGAATCCCGAATCCCGTTTCCCGTTTCCCGTTTCCCGTTTCCCGTTACCCGAATCACGTATCCCGTATCCAGCATCCCGTATCCCGTATTCGTATCCCGTATCCAGCATCCCTTATTCGTATCCGTATCCCGTATTCCGTATCCCGTATCCCGTATCACGCATCCCACATCCCGTATCCCGTGTTCCGTATCCGTATCCGTATCCCGTATCACGCATCCCACATCCCGTATCCCGTATCTCGTAACCCGTATCCCGTATCCCGTATCCCATATCCGTATCCCGTATCCGTATCCCGTATCCCACATCCCGTATCCCACATCCCGTATCCCATATCTCGTAACCCGTATACCGTATCCCGTATCACGTATCCCAAATCCCAAATCCCGTATCCGATATCGCGTATCCCGTATCCCATACCCCGTATAATTTTCAAAAACGCTATTTTTTTTTTAATGACCTAATCACCAATTTTCATAATTCTAACTACAAAAATGACGAACTTTCATACAAACTTTCATCCCCTATTTTAGCCCTTTAGGGGATGTATTTTCAAAAACCCTGAAATTAATATTGTTTATCTTTTAAAAGTCACCTAATCACCATTTTTTATAATTCCAACTTCAAAAAATGACGAACTTCCATACAAACGTTCACCCCCTATTTTAACCCCTTAGGGTTTAAATTTTCAAAAATGCTGAAATTATTATTTTTAGTACGTAAAAAGAAACCTAAACACAAATTTTCATAATGCTAACCTCAGAAATGACGAACTTCCATACAAACTTTCGTCCCCTATTTTACCCCCTTAGGGGTCGAATTTTCAAAAATGCAGCAATTCAAGTTTTTTATTTTTAAAAAGGAACCTAAACACCAATTTTCATAATTCTAACTTCAAAAATGACGAACATCTATACAAACTTCCCAACTAACTTTCATCCCCTATTTTACCACCTTAGGGGTTGAATATTCAAAAACGCTGAAAACCATATTTTTTATTTTTAAAAAGACACCTCAACACAAATTTTCATAATTCTAACTTGAAAAATGACGAACTTGCATACAAACTTTCATCCCCTATTTAACCCCCTTAGGGGTTGAATTTTCCAAAATCGCTTCTTATTGCTTGCCTGCGTCACAAAATATATCTACTATCCAAATTTCATGTCTCTAACTTCAGTAGTTTCGGCTCGGCGTTGATGAGTCAGTCAGTCAGTCAGTCAGTCAGTCAGTCAGTCAGCATTTCCCTCTTTATATATTAGTATAGATAGTAATAGGCATGTATCCAAGATATTCTATCCATAAATTATATCAATAGGTATAATAATCATAAATTTACATCAAAACTTTAGCAATTAAAACTATTTAGACGTGCATGTAATGATTAGAACTCTATAGCTAGATAAGTTCAACTATTTGCCACTCATTGATCGTCGACAAAGATCATATCAAAATATCCGTGTAGCGCTTGACACATCCGGTAGTCACGAGGTTAATTCCGTGGTTTTAGAATTTATTTCTGAAATATTATAGTATATTTTTTAAATTTTATAGCTAAGGTAAATTTACAAGCATTGAACATATCTCTACTAGGTTAATGTTCGCAGCCCTAAGCCTATTGTCTCTGAATGGTCATAAAGATCACTAATCTGGTGCATACTAATCGTCTCTACAAATCGATAAAGACTCTACTTACACTTCGATAGGACTCTACTTACACTCTACACACTACTTTCTCTTCTTACACAGAGATATGAGGTGGCGCAGATCCACGGAAATCTTCTACATCACGTTGATGGGATATAGAGCAGTTTAGCAACTGCGACGCAAACTATGTGAAACGAATACTTTAGAACTCCTTAAAACATAGATTACGACAAAACCTATGATTAACGAAAAGGCTGCAATAACGCTCCTGACCTGTAAACCTAGTGAGACTTATCTCGGCTCATGTCTGAACCTCTAATTATCTCGTTAGTCATTTTATAGCGACTATATGGCGTCACTCGGTAGTCGGTCATTGTAGCCCACGCTATCGTTGCCTTAAACAGCCGGAGTGTGGAATTAAAAGCGGATATAAAAAGAAGAATACGGAAAATTAAGTAATAAAGAACCCAACATGGTCAACAGCTAGTAAACAGTTAATTAAAATAACTGACAGCTTTTCGAATTTAGGTCAGACGAAAACAAATAATCATTTACTGATTTTAATCAGATGATGTATAAATACGCATTTATATCTACCTAATAGATCTGTGTAGACATCAATGTGTAATCAATTTTGATTAGTCATTGATCATGAGTAGTGATGCGCTGAGCTGCGAATACAAACTCGATTCAATGTGCAGTAAGTAGGTACCTACTTATTTTAATTAAACCTATTCTTACCTATGTACTTATTGTACCTACCTTTGTAGTATCATCTAAGTATTTTTACTTGTTTTCCAATCAACCAAACTACGTATCCATTCGGGTCTCCGATAACGGAAAATTCTAGTAGGTTGGTTCTTACTAGAATTACCTACATGTGGGAGATACAGATTTCAGTAGGTATCTATTCAACTCCTTAATGTAGATTTCCTTTCCAAAATGTATCAGTAAATTCCAAGCCGATAAATCGATCGGCTATGGATCTTTCCTTTCTAATAAACACCTCACTAGCTATCGATTGAATGTTGTTTATTAGAAACACCGTTAGAAACGTAATCAATCGTCAGAAACCAGTAGGAAAGGTGCGAAAATTCACCAAAGCTGGCCTGATTACCTCATTATATACACGCCTATTTATCGTACCCTACGAAAATCCCAGTCGATAAATCTGTAATCGGCCGCTGGTGTGGGTACTTACTTAACTATGCTAGTAGGATTGGGCCGAAGTTCCGATGTGGTTGGACATAAATATCAAACGAAGCGGAGCGGAGCGGGTTAGATAGTGACCGACACTATTATGTAGATCTGAATTTGTACTGTAGTTCTGAACTACTTCTGAAACATTCGTAACAGGTGCCGAGCAAATGGCGAAAGTCTTATTCGTCATACTTACATGAAAAACAATTCGACGATTAGGGAATTTCCAGGTAGGGTAACGGCGGCACCCAATATTGGCAACCCCCCAATTATTGGCACTTTTGAAGTTATCTTTAAAAAATAAGAAAACTAAACATGGAAATAGTGTTTTTTTGTTAAAAGTCATAAATTACACAGTTTTTCACACCTACCTACTATTCTATCCGCTGAACTAAGAAATCCCATAGAAATATGTATGGACAATAATTGGGTCCACCGGTGCCAATAATTGGGGGTTTTACCCTATTTATTCAGGTAAGTACTTAAACTAACTTAGCTGTTGAAAAGTTAATAAATCTAACTGTATGGCACCAAACTAAGCAACGCTTGTACTATTCAGTTCAATGTGGATATAGGTAGTACTTATCAATCTATAAATCCTCCACATTAACAACGCTTGTCTGAGAAACACGACATTAATCTCAGATTAATCTAGATCGAACAAGTATTTCTTTCTAAATTAAGCTATGTTTTATTTGGCCAAAATTGCCTACTAAACTGGAATAGCACCGGTTGTTCTACATTAACATGAATCATTATCTTGACTTGAGTAACTTTTTCACAACAACGTAAATATTATACTATATTCTGCGTCATAATTTAATTTAACATTGTGATCTATTGTCGTGTATGCGTATTGTAAGCAGAGTCGCCTACTAACAATAGAAATCGATCAGTTTAAAAAAAATAGCAATTTTCTGTTCGCTTACCACGAAAAGAGTTTTCGGGCCCACCCTATTGTACAAATATTGATAGGTACCTACATGTTATTTCATTTTGCGTTGGTTGCTGATTCCATCATACATCTCGATCTCATCCCAATATCGGAAAACTATTTTTAACCAGATCGTTCCGTATTTTGTCAAATCTAGTGTTTTGTTTACTGGTGCCGCAAAGCGTTAGTTACCTAGGGTTGCCTTATAATGAAATATTATTATAAGATACGATACGAAGATGAGGTACTGAAAAAATGGCACAGGCTTCACTTACTTACGAAAATGTTGTTCTAAGGAAAAATCCATCAGCCGTGCCTGTAGGACATAACTGCTTGTTACCCTCCCGTTCCAACGTGAAATTCAAAATATAAAATCCCCGCGAAGATATTCACAAGCTACGCGACTGCGAATACGGACTATATTCGACTCTTTTCCCCACTTCATAGCGACTCTATTCCCCACCTCATAGAATAGCATATCAATTGGCGACCTATATGTCGCATCTCAGTCGCGTAGCGTTTGAATATCTCCTTGAAAGAAAAGCCTAAGTTTAAAAATTTTAATTCACTACTAAATAAAATTCTTGAGCGACTGTAGCCTAGGGGTGAACAGGTTGGGCTAACAATCAGAAGGTCCCAGGTTCGATCCCCGGTGCATGAACCAATGGATGAATTTTCATCTATGTGCATAATTTACAGTTCGCTGACGGTGATGGAAAACATCGTGAGGAAACCTACCTATGCCTCGGGGTTAGGTAATAGTAAGTTCCTGTATACGCGGCGACAAGGTTCACCACCTGTCACGTTAGGTTCTGACTATCTGGTGAAACGTGGGCTTTGAGTTGATTAATACCTCCACAATGTGGTGGTGTTTTTTTTTTTTTTTTTTTTTTTTTTTTTTTTTTTTTTCTTTTTGTGAATGACTTTACGTTGTTGGCCAGAGTGGCCTTAACAACTTCACCGGTCAGAGGGCGAGCGCACAAAGTGCGGCTCCAGCCGTAAGGGCAGGGGGACAGCTGGCTCAAGGGCGCCACATTGGGCACGGCCTCGGCTTGGGCTGCTGTCTTTTGAGCGAGCGGGGTAAAAATTACCACCGGATCGTAACGCGACCTCGCTGAGAAGATCCGGCAAGAAACTCAGCGAGGCTTGTCGGGAGCCCAGGTGCGTCTATGTCCTGCTAGGCGCATAGAGGCATCTATTGGCGGCGGTGTGTGTTCGTCGACCTCGCCGGCGAGGTCGGTGTCTGTTGGGTAGTGTGCGTGTGGCGGACTCCTCAACATCTGAGTCGAGGAGAGCGGTGAGTGGATCGGGAGGGTCGAGCAGTACATGCCGCGGCCGGCGGCGGCGTGCACTTGGTGTGTGTGTGGGCTCATAATCGGCGGCGGCGACGATTAGAGCATTCGAGTGATCGGAAGCCTTTTTAAAGTAGCGCTCAGACGCTACTTTGAAGTGCTTCCGAATCGAGTCTAGGTCTAGATCGGAATGAAGGTCTACGTTCCTAAGAAACCACGGGGCTCCCACGGCTTTGCGAAGGAAACGATTCTGGATGCGTTGGAGAGAGTCGATGTGACATTTGGACGCGTGAGCGAACACAATACTCGCATACGACATAATAGGGCGAATGCAAGTTTTGTAAAGTGTGACCTTATTCCTAAGGGACATTTTACTACGCTTGCATATGAGGTAGTGAAGGCGACCGAGGACCATGGCGGCCCGGTTGCGGACACGTCTAATGTGGGGACCGAAGGTCATGGAGGCATCGAGTGTGACACCCAGATATTTGACAGTAGTAGACCAGGGGATGGGTTGGTCATACAGGGAAACCGAACCAAGGTTGGAAATGGGGTGACGTGTAGAAGGGCGACGAGCGGTGGACCTGGCAAAAAGCACGGCTGCGCTTTTTTCCGGGTTCACCTCTATACGCCACTTCCTGAACCACTCTCCGAGAGAGTTGAGTGCGCGCTGGAGAGCGCGCGTGAGGTACGCTTGGTTGCGGTTTGAGTAGTATAAAGCGGTGTCGTCCGCATACAGAGCTAATTGTACATCGGCCGAACGAGGAATGTCGTTCGTGTACAGACTATATAGAAGGGGCGAGAGCACAGAGCCTTGCGGGACTCCGGCTCTTATGGGGTGGGGAGCTGAGAGCGTCCCTGAGACGCGATACCTAAAGGAACGATTCGACAAAAAGTCTCGTAAGATGAGCACGAGACTGTCAGGCACGCCCATGAGGTACAGCTTGTAAATCAAGCCATTGTGCCAGACTTTGTCGAATGCCTTAGCGACATCGAAGAAGAGGGCCCCCGTGGGCCAGGGCCTAGTCGGCCTGTTAAGACCATTGAGAATGTACTCCGTGATGCGGTGTACTTGGTGAACGCAGGAGTGTCCGGCTCGAAAGCCGAACTGCTCGTCAATAAGGATGTTGTTTGAGGAGATATACTCTCGAAGCCGAGCGTGAAGCACTCGCTCGTAGAGTTTGGCTAAGGCCTTGAGGAGGCTGATGGGGCGGTAGCTCGTAGGGAGATTACGGGGCTTGCCGGGTTTGTGGATACCGATGACTATTGCTTCCTTCCACGAATCGGGAAAGACGCAATTTGTCAGAGCGGCATTAAAGATGGACACTAGGATGCAAATAAGTTGGGCGGGCAAGAGCTTAAGAACTCTATTAGAAACGCCGTCGGAGCCCGGGGCTTTCTTGGGATTGAGACCTTTGATGAGATCTTTTACCTCTGACTCAGTAACTGGTGTGAGTGTGGTGGTAGGGGGAAGGGAAACCCTGCGCTCAACTTCCCTGTCAACGAGTTCCAGGTGGTTAGGATCAGCGGGTTGGGTGCTCGGGGAACACTGGGACTCGAGAGCGGAGGCTAGAAGCTCGGCCTTCTCGTCATCGTCAAAAGCGGGAGGATCGCCTGAGGGGCGTGTCAGGGGGGGCATGTCAGTAGTAGAGTCTGTCTTGAGGGCCTTCGCCAGCTTCCAGTAAGCCTGATGCGTAGGCGAAATACCCTCGAGAAGATTATCCCACCTGGTCTCCCTGAGTTCCGCAATACGGCGCTTTACATCACGCTGCAAAGCCCGCATGCGGACACGGTTGGCCTCGATGGGATATGAGTCGTACGCTCTGATGGAGGCGTTCTTAGCTCGGACCAGTTCTTTAACATCGTCCGGAAGTACAAAGCGGTGAAAGTCACCGACTTCGACCTGTTTGGACGAGTGGCTGATGGCCGAATTTATATGGTTAGAGAAGGCTTCAACAGCCTGGGCTGTGTCCTGAGGGGACTGTATGGAGTCGGGGATACTAATAAGGTCTGGCGAGGAGGTATCCGCAAGGGAAGTACCTAGTTTCGCCCAATCCATCACCGAACGTGTGATGGGTTGAGAGGAGGGGGGTGGTCCGAGCTGCATGAGAACGGGACGGTGGTCAGAGTCAAGCTCCTGGACGACTTCCAGGGAGCGCAACCGGAGGGTTACTCCCTTGAGGAGGGCTATGTCCAGCACATCGGGACGATGGGCTAGATTGACAGGGAAATGGGTAGGGTGCATAGGGGCTATAACGTCAAAGTCAAGGTCATCGACCAGGGCGTCGAGTCGTCTCCCATTAGGGGTAGTCAGAAGGCTATTCCACCTAACATGCTTACAATTGAAGTCGCCGGCCAGAATGACCGCGCTTCCCAGATCAAGAAGTGCTTCGATGTCACTTCTAAGGAGAAGCTTATTAGGTGGGAGATAGATGGAGGCAATAGTGATGGCACTATGGCCAGTAAGGGCTAGACGGCAGACCGAGGCTTCAATGTTGGTGAGCGCAGGGGGGTCGATGGGAACACAGTGCAGGGACCTCCTGTAGTAAATGGCAGTGCCACCCCCGCGGGAGGTGGTTCTGTCATTACGTACCAGGTTGTAATTGGCGATTTTGGGATCGCGATGGGACGGCTTGAGCAAGGTCTCCTGCACTAGCATGACATCAACTTGGTGATCCCGAAGGAATTCACTAACCTGATCTCTCTGTAGGTATAGTCCGTAGGCGTTGAAAAACGCCAGGGATAGTTGGTGGGGTTTGATCCTAGCTGGGCGTGAGTCCATTACGGATTGTTGGGAGCGTGGAATGAGGACATGGACTCGTAAACGTCCGCGTATTCGAGATACGCTGCAAGGTATTGTTGGTCTGTGCGTGCGGAGCGGAGGCGCTGTGCGAGAGCACGGACCCTGCTGTGGTTGATGGAGCTAAAAAAGCTACATACCAAGGCAAGGTCACTAGAAGCGCTGGTATCCGCGGCAGGCGCAGAGGGCGCAGGGCGGGAGATGGGGTGCGCAGAAGGCGCAGGGCGGGAGACGGGGTGCGCAGGCGCGACGCGTTTCGCGGACGCAGTGTATGGGAGCGGGTTGCTCCATACATTGCGCTCTGGGAGCGTAGACTCAGGCGGCACTGGCGCGGGGTCGGAGGGTGCAGAAGGCACGTTAGGTTGAGACGCAGAGGGCGTCTTAGATTGAGGCGCGGAGGGCGCAGGTGGGTTGGGCAAGAGGCCGGGTCTATGCGCAGAGGGCGCGGGCTGTGAGGCAGCCGGGGCGGGCGCACGACGGCGAGCGCGCCTTGCCTTCCTTTTGCTAGTCTTTGGGGCCTTGGAGCACCCACGATAATTCGCGGGATGCCCCTGGGTCCCACAGAGGACACAACTGGGAGGTTCGGACGCGGTCTCCTTTTTACGCTCGCATTGAGCGGTGGCGTGGTCTCCGATGCACTTGACACATCGGGGACGGGCAAAACAGTTACGGGCAGAGTGTCCGTAAAGTTGACAATTATGGCATTGAGAAGGAATGCCATTTTTGTGTGGGGCCTCAATAATGAGTCCCGAGAGTTGACAGACGGCCGTGAGGTTGAAGACCTTGCGGCCGGCATCGGATTTGTCTAGGACTACCAGGACCATGTTGTATGGTTGCCTGGTGCGGGGCATATACATGCGGTGCACTTCGCGCACCGGGAGGGACTGCGACAGAAGGTCGCTTTTAATGAACTCGGCGTCGAGCTCTTTGGGGAGGCCGCGGATGACGGCGCGGAGTACGCGTTCATCCTCAAGCGCATAGGTATGATACGCGATCTTGTTCGATCGCAGGAAGCTGGAGAGTTTGCGGTGGTCCTGCGAAATGAGCTTCGCAGTCAGAAAATGGATAATGCGCTCGTGCAGCGCCTTGGATATACGCACCCAGGCGTCCTTATCTTGAATGATAAGGGGAGGAGGCGTGGTGGATTTGGGCGACGCACTGTGGGCTGAGAATCGGGTTTCGAAGACATTTAAACTGAAATTATGATAGGTTACTTTTTTGGCTTGAAATGGATTTAGTTGATCAATACTATACTACAAAATTAATATGAGACCATGGGATGTAAAAAATAATGAGTTATAATTTTTTTAAGAAAAAATTGTATGGAGATGACATGAAAAATGAAGATATCTCTGGAATCGCAAGGTTGGCCGTTATATCCTTACACACAAAAATTGTACTATTTATTTGTGATTTTTTGACATATTTCATATTGCAATACCAATTGCGATTATTTTTTTTTAAATCGACGAAATTTTTTATTTTTTTTTCTTACGTTAATGACCCATTTTAATGCTTAAATGCTTCCAATATGTGTAAATCAATCAATATCAATCAATTTTATTTACACAATAGCCAAAATATATAAGTTATCATCAAAAAAATTTTTTTCAGACCAAGTGGAATATCTCATAACAATAAAACTAGTAATAATTGCAGGATTAAAAACAGTTGAACTAAACTTAATACTTAATCTAAACTTGTTCATCACCATCAGATTCCACTTTGGAATCAGGCTCTACAATAGGCATTACATCTAAGAACTCTATGGAAGGTTTCTGATTTCTGATCCTGAAGGTAAAGTAAGTCTAGAGTTTATTTAAAGTATAAATATAAATAAATAAAATGCTTGCCTGCTCTTCTTCCTCGAATGGTATTCTCAAAACCTCCTAAAATTGTTGTTTCGTGCCTCTGAAGCTTCTTCCGAAAGACTCCCAATTGGAACAATGGCATTTTCTGCTATTACATCTCCTCCATGAATAAGTAACTTGTAGATGGTCGACGACATATAATACCAATAATATAGTTACACGAATTTTTCCGCGGTTATTTTGGTATATTCTTTAAATTTAGGCACATCTATAACCCCTCCAGATGTGATAGCCTGCAGAATCACAGCAAACGTGCGGATCAGGTCTTCATCTAATCCAGTGACCGCTGCAGTTTTGTCAGGAAACTCAAAAAACCTTCGTGCTATGTTTCCATCGTTAATAGTGCCTGATCCTTGCTTAACGATGTCAAACAAAAGATTGAGATCATCTTAAAAAACTATCTTGGATAAGTTTTTCCTTGTCTGTAATATCTCTTTTGATTTTCTCCTCGCGTAGACCACTTCTTGAAATCGAGGTACAAGACATTCAATCACATTAATGCGGGCATATAGTGATGATAACCCAAACTCATACACACGGTTTTTGACGAAACAGTATTTAAGTTATTCATTTCCGTAGGCTTGGCCAAACACAGGTAGCAGGCTGTATTTGATTTGGCTTCAGAAAGATACGTACAAATTTTGCCGTTTATCATTGTCATCATTAATAACCTCATTTTCTTGGTGTTTTGAAGGAACCTAAGCCTGGATTTCATTATCCATTCTAGTTTTTTCATTCATGACAACTTCTTTGTTTTCCTTCAAAAAATTGAACTGCACTGGACGACAATACGTAGATGATCAGGGTTTCGGATTCGTCCATATGGTATCTCACACACCATTTAATTTTAGCAGAATCAAAGAGGTCATAAATATGCTTAAAACCTGGATTTCATTATCCATTCTAGTTTTTTCATTCATGACAACTTCTTTGTTTTTCTTCAAAAAACTGAACTATAACCCTATAACCCTATTGAATTAGCATATTCAGCAGCAATGCTTCTGAAACGTGATGGTCATAAAATATTGCATCTGTTGTTGAATATAAATGCGAAGAAGAAGAGCAGGCAAGCATCTAACGATGATCTCCTCAATATGCTTATCCTCTCTTCTGATCTTCTTATAACTTCGATAAGAACGAGACTGGATACCCATAAGAGCCAGACATACTTTAAATACACTCTAGACTTACTTAACCTTCAGGATCAGAAACCTCCCATAGAGTTCTTAGATGTAATGCCTATTGTAAAGCCTGATTCCAAAGTGGGATCTGATGGTGATGAACAAGTTTAGATTAAGTATTAAGGTTAGTACAACTGTTTTTAATCCTGGAATTATTACTAGTTTTATTGTTATGAGATATTCCACTTAGGTCTGAAAATCATTTTTTATGATATCTTAGACTATTTTGGCCTATGGTGTAAATAAAATTGATTGATATTGCTTGATTTTGAAGCATTTAAGCATTAAAACGGGCCATTAATGTAAAAAAAATAATTTAAAATTTCGACGATTTAAAAAAAAATAATCGCAAGTGGTACCGCAATATGAAGTATGTCAAAAAATCATAAAAAAATAGTACTATTTTTGTGTGTAAGGATATAACGGCCAACCATGCGATTCCAGAGATATCCTCATTTTTCATGTCATCTCCATACAATTTTTTCTTAAAAAAATTATAACTCGTTAATTTTTACATTCTATTGTCTCATATTAATTTTGTAGTATAGTATTGATCAACTGAATCTATATCAAGTCAAAAAAGTGACATACCATAATTTCAGTTTCTATGTCTTCGAAACCCGATTTTCAGCCTACAGTGCGACGTCTGCTGTGAGGCAGCAGGGCCCGGGCGAGAAGTGGGGGACGCGTCGCGCGAGTCACCCTGATGGGGTCCGGGAGAGGGAGAGGGGGAAGCAGTGCCGGGAGCGGCCTTGCTAATCTTCGGGGGAGGGAGGTCACGCGGCTTGCGAGCCCTCTTCTTCCCCGTGACTACGGTGAAGTCGTCCTCCGAGGAGGACGACTGGGGTACTGGTGGGGAGGAGGGGGAGATAGCAATCTCCACCTCCATGTCCGTCTCCGATTCCGCCTCGGATCCGTCCACGGAGGCCGGGATGACCACCGGTTCGGGGGGAGAGGCGGGGGGAGAGATATCGGGAGAGGCAGGGGAGTCAAAGTCTCCCTTCTGGGGGAGCAGGTCCTCGACAACGCCGGGGCATCGGTCGAGGACTCTGCGGAAAACCGCCAGAAGGACTTCTATCGTGGGAGGAGGGTGGTCCATGGCAGGATGTGTAGTGGACGACGTACCCGCCCCACCTAAATGGCGGGGAGGGGGTGGGTGCCTATAGTGTATCCTACTCCTAGTGTGTGCCTTCGCTGAGGTGCAATGCGAAGGGTGAGTTTGGTGAGTGCCTACTTACGCCCACCGGCGTACCTACGTTCCCTACTCGTGGCTAACAGCCCCGGGGCAGAGGGAACTGTAGCCGGAAAACCGGCTCAGGCCCAAACAGCACCCGAGGAATAGGAAATAGGGAAAGGGTAGGGTGGGAGGGAGATGCTTGGTGTCGACGAGGGTAGCCCCCAAGGCCGGTGGTTCCAAGCCCAGCCAAGTTTGCCTGCCCCTGAGGGGGGAGGGCGAGCGCTTGGGTCACGCTCGCTATCCACTTGTTGGCACCGTTAGGTTTCCCGTGGATAGCAGCAAACCTTGACAGAAAAGATTTCTGTCAAAACGGAAACAATTGCAGTTTGTCGTGAAAACGACAAACCGCGACAACGCAGGTGTGCGCGGGGTGAGGCGGCGGCGGCGCGGGGCGCGGGGCGCGCGGCGATCCGGCGAGGGCAAGGGCCCTGCAACAGAGGCGTGCGAGCGAGACGGGACGACTCGATGGCACATGGGTGCGCTGCACTGCGACTGGCGCGGAGCGCGGAACGGAGCGTGCGACTGCGACGGCTGCCGGAGCGGGACGAATGTGGTGGTGTATGGCCACTCAAGCCTCTAACTACCCCCGAATGGGGATGAAAGTCGTGACGTTACAAACGCACACAAAATTCTTTCCATATTAAACCCAAAATAAACTTCTTACTATATTATTCTAATTTATTATGTACCTGCTGTACTTGAAAGTATAGGTATTTTATACTTAAAAGTACCTACGCATGCTGAAGTTGCCAATTTCATTTAAAATAACCACAGTTCGTTGTGGTGCAGTCCCCGTTTCATTTTCTTCTCAATCTCGCTACGTTGAGAGCCTGATTCTAATTTCCTGTAACCATGTACGCGCCCTACCTCCTTTATTATAAAGTTTATTCCAAGATATACACAAAGAAATCCATTTTCATTCTTGTTTCGCATATTGTACGAGTATTGTATTACTAGATTTCGTTTCTGAGTTGTCGGAGTTAGAATTATTATAACGAGAAGTGTAGAGATGTAATACAGTAATGCTTGTCCCATATTGCCATCATCGGGACCATAAATAACACTATAGTGAACATACCTTACTGGATAATCTTCTTCTAATTCCCCCTTGTCCTTTCTTTTAATTAAATTTGTACGGGTTCCAAGAGAACTTTTCTCCGGGACTCGTCGAGGGTCAAACCGTGTTGTCATCGCTGGACACCATTGTCGATCCTGTAGTGTGCGACGGGCCTAATCCCATAAGAAAAATACCTACTTACAGACGATGTGGTGTTATACACCGGTCCCAAGGGTAAGCTTCTTACAATGTGGGATACTCAAAAGTGCACTCGATTTCTGCGCATAGCACCGTAAAGCGGTCTCTAGACGATCCTGCGGCATGACATGCGCTTACGTGAATTATCATGCTGCATGATCGACAAAAAAATCTAATCATGCATTTTTATCGCACTTCCAGTCCAACCTGAGTATAGTACAGTGTTCTGTGAACAGCGTCTCGCTACTTCGCTAATATATATCTTTCGCTCCTGGGCTCACGTTGAGGTCGCAGTAATCGGAAAGCTCTTGCGGTGCGCTGTCCGCGTCCATCGTTGACGTCGCCGTGAAACAAACTGAGCTGTTGCATGACATGCACCGATCTAAACGATATGCGTGTATGTCAGTCATAACTTGCAGGATTAAAAATGTAAGGAATATCAATCAGCTACCAGCACGTAGTTTGCATGTCATTCACATCAATAAATACAATTAAACGGTCATGCATGCTTGACAGCACGTAACGCATGTCATGCCGCAGGATCGTCTAGGGACCTCTTAATAGGTTGATAGGTCCGAACGTAGGTATAACCAGCCTTACCGGACTCACTGACTGTGGGCAGTTGGAAATAGATTTGACGCAAACATGAGACGTTATACAAATACATCGCAATTTCACGGGACACATAAAAAACCACAGTTGAATCGTTATTCCGAACTGGTAGTAGATTCTGACTATTCATGTGCTTTGTTGTTTACATTAATATAAAAATATGTTTAGTTTTATATTGAGTTGGGTTAATATCATGTTTCATATTGTGTGCTTACCCTATTATGAACTTACAAAATAATGTAGGTAGAGTTCTTATTTTTTCCATGTCATGCCATCAAAGCGCCTTTCATTCTACCAATGGCATTACGCACAAAAATAATGTTGCGGTTCTTTGAATCTAATAAAATAATTCTCAGTTGATTAAATAAATGTAATTCCGCCTATATTCCTCCAAGCAGCTAGCAGAGACGCACCATACTACTCACATCTCACCGATGGTGTTAAGAGGGTATTAGCAATGTAACTACGGTGAACGGTAAACTACACAACATTTCATTTACACCGAATGTTTAGTTCATGGGCCGAACATGCGAGTTCGCGAATACTGAAGTTCACCAGAAGCTGATAAATTTCGGTATTATCGAATTTGAAACGAAGTTCGGTCCTGTCTAGTTAAAATCAGAACCTACTTACGACGAGACAACCTACTCACCAGACAGATTCAGATAAAAGTTAAGCACCATGCAGTTAAGTTGTCATACACCTACGACAGGTAGGTACTTTTACGGAATTGCTTTATCACTCTGCCGCTTATTGTCTTTCCAGCGGATTCCATAAATCTGCATGACTAATTACCTCACCGACGTCAGACCACACGCAGGCCATACCACTCGGGGACGTGATATAGTCAGTACATTCATCAATGTCAGATTATTGTTAACCATCGCGATAAAATTAGGTTCGATCCATCTGCTTTCGTGATTATGTTCATACGTAGCTATGTTATTTGCAACAAAAAAACTCTTCTTACATTTTTTAAAGATCCATGCATCCCGAATTCAATAAGTAAAATTATTGTAAGTACCTAGTAGGTCCTCATCGGATAACTCAAACTGCGGTTTTAAAAACCCAAGCGGGAGAACTATTCTCAGGGAATTATCGTAACGTGTTAGATGAACCCAACCTCCCATAGCCACCGGGACTTTAATCGAGCCATAAGTATTTTTATTAGGGCTAGGCCCGTCACACACTCCCACCACAGTTAATCCTCCTTTAAGCCAGCATCGATAATGGTGTCCAACGATGACGCCAAGATTTGACCCTCGACGAGTCCCGTGGAAAAGCTAACTACGAGCCGTAAATAGGAACAAGGAATATTAGGAACTTATAGATACGTATGCTTAATGTGTTTCCTTTTACTTTAATAAACAAATGAGTTAATATTAAAATTATTTTTATAGGACTGCGGTGGCCAAAAAAGCGTACGGCCCGTCTGATGTTAAGCAGTTACGATAGTATAATACACCACACACTCACTTCCCCTTTCGAATCATCTCGCAGCAAATTATTATTTTCTCTTGGCATTAGTAGGTACGTGTTCGAGGCGTGCCCTGTTACCAAATAAGTAGATTATTAATTAATTAAATTTAATCCTGATAGGTTTCAGCATACTGTTCGCTTAATTTGTGGAAGCTATACTTACAATAAGTAAATATATAGTAGACACATAGTAGGTACAACCAGGGAGAGTTGTTTGCACTGATAGGGCAGGGTCTAAAATTACATAATTTATTTTATGAGGTAGGTTTACGAACCTACGCACTTACTATTAGAAGTTAGAGTCAAGCTGTCTACTTAGCTGCCTTGTCCTGTGTCCAGTTACCAGTGGATGTTTTCCAGATGGTTTTATGGTGGAAATAGGTTCCAAATTAGCTGATATGCAGAGTTCATAAAAGTAAAAAAACTAGCACCTCTACTGTGTCAGAAATGTATATAACCGGAATTGTCTGTTTTTCTATATTCTCATTGTGTCAAAATTTCTTCCATAATCGGAATTGCCTGTTTTCTATATGCTCATATTGCGTCACGATTTGTTCCTTAATCGGAATTGCCTGATTTCCTTAACGTTCACTATAAGCAATATTACTTCCCTCATCGTTTATAGGCATGCGAAAACTTAAGACGATAGGTACCTATACCCCATTTATTATAACATTAGAAATAAGAGGCTCGTAGAAGCAGGGATCCAAAACATTTTATTTCAAAGTCAAAACAACTTTTATTTAGAGTGGTTACATTAAAATTGTTTTCACATAAAACAATGCTAAATACTTCGATAACCAAAATAAAAGTACTTTTTATACTATGTTTTATTTATAATAACATCGTATCACACATTTTAAGCTGACAACAAAAAAATTATGAAAAAAAAATGATGGTGAATGACTCAATGACAAACACTGACAGAAAATTATTTACGTCAATTTCATAGACAACATAATCCGACAAAATTAGAAATGCCCTGCTGTTATAACCTCTGAACGGATTAGGTAACATTTTAGATTTGTTAGGATTATAGTGGAACGAAACACGTTCCCGGTATTGTTCACCCCTGCTTCTTTTAGGTTTTTAGCATTGACACTTAATTTTAAATTGGACTGAAATGATAATATTTAAATGAAAGACAATTTATTTTATAATATAAATACTTAAAATAATTACAGTTAGATGTGACAAGCTGGTATATAAATAGATTATAATAAATTCGACGTCAATCATAACTGTAACATGTTATTTGTACTTTTGTTACAAAGTGGACACTAAAAATAACCTTTTTTAACTTCTGTCTAATGCTATAATAAATGGAGTATACAACATTGGTTTTTTCCCTGCAGCTACACCGTATGTTGAAATACAAGTGCTGGCGTGTATATTGAACCTTTGTTCCGGGGCATTTCCCAAGAGACAAATATCATGGAAAAGGGTTCTTCTGCAATCTTCTGTTGGTTAATCTGAATTCACCAGACGCGCGATGTTCGCAGACTAATGCAAAGTGACTTAACGACAAAAGTTTTTGTGTTGGACTCGTGAGATATATCGCTGAGGCGTTGCAAGTTACAGAGATAAATCTTTCTTATCGAGTGTTTACATAAAATGTCGCAAGGACTTGCAACGACAGAGAAACTCTATACTATTTGAACAGATGATGCACGTAGGTACCTCAAAAAAGATAGGTCGCTCGGTTTAATTATGGTACTTATCAAAGCTCAGCTAAGTCCTAACGTACCCAATAAACTGATAGCTTGGCGCTCACCAGACGTGTAGACACATGAAGGTAAGTACATTGCAAATAGAGGCGCGTCGAGCTCCCTTCTATACGTACCATTAAGCCCTGTAAGATATTGCCAAACCTACCGTTACCGAGTCTGGTAGCGTTAATCACTGGAAAACCCCTGGCCTTTAATATTATCTTCGTGAATTTTTCAAAAGGTATACATCGTAAATACTTGACAGTCGTCATGCCGACCGACAGCCAAGGATTTACAATTTACAAACGAAGATAATACTTAGGTATAAGAGACTAGTTGTTTCGCAATCGTTAATTGTTAACGGACTCGAAGCCCTGATATTAGTAAGTAGGTATAGCCCGATATCTCGGACTTTTTTATGTGACTAAGGTGGCAAACAAGCATAGGGCCCGCCTGGTGCTAAGCAGATACCGTAGCATATAGATGCTTGCAATACCAAAGGCATTGCTCGCACGTTACCGCTAATTAAGGGGAGTGGGACAGAGGTGAATGATAAAAACTGAAAATCTTCAAGTTTAAAGCCACTATTAGTTTCACTAAGTAGTTAGGGAGGTACTTACCGAATAACAACAACTATTAATCGTACCTTGACCCTTAACCCTGGCCTAACCACCTGCTGCATTACGATACTTAAACTACAAACTTTAGGGTATTTAGGTACGTACTTAGAAGCACTAGAAGGTCTCCTGAACATTAAATAAAAATATACATTTCCATCTAACCAAAATAGCATTCTTCATAGACCAAATATGATTGATGGTCCATTAGTAGCACGATACGCAGGCTGTCAACTAGCCACACCCAGTCTACAAACTTAGATGCGACCAACATACCTACCTAGGTACTACTGTCTGCGGAATATAAGGCCATTCATCCACGGTGCTACTCAAAAGAAACGGAACTGGTTAGTAATTCAATTTACTTGCTGACAAATTAGTAACTCCATTAGTATTAATGGCTCGTCCACGGAGCGCCGTGGAGGAGCTAGGTGCGCGTCTAGTAGCGACTCAAATGGAACTCAACCGGATAGCAACTACCCAAGCTCCATACAAATCAAAAAATAAACCACAATGGAGGCGTCTACATCAGGCGCATGCCACGCCCGAGCACTCAGTTTTGCATCGGAATGCATTAGACCTAATGTCATAACATAAGTGCTCGGGCGAGGCATGCGAGGGATCTGCCACCAAATCACTCAAGTAGGCGGTGCAGAAAAGTTTCTCATAACTCGCGCGCTACTAATTACTAATTAATCACTAACCAGTTTATTTTGACTAGCGTCGTCGACTGATGGCCTTATAGTAATGAGGCCTATTTTGGATTTCTTTATGAGTAGAAAACAATAAATATTTTCATTAACACTCGTTTGCACAGACGAAAAAAAAATATGAAGATGCGACGTTAGGTTTTGGTAACTAATAAAATAATATGTACCTATATTTTAGGACTTTCACTATGAATTAATGATTTCATCGTATGATAAAGGAATTGAGATAAATAAAAAAAGATACTACAAAAAAATAATACTATAATATTAGTTCTTAGTGATTTTTGTGATATAAAAATATTAAGGTGTAGGTAAGGTAATTAAATTTTATATATTAATTATAATGTCATAAATATAATCACAACTTGCGTAGGTAGTCAGTATCTTGTAGTAACAAAAATATTTATATCTTTGTTTATTAGGGCCTGTTTTAGAATCGTCGCATAACTTTGATCCACCAAATTTTGACGTTTTGACAGTTTTCCTATAGAATATCAGCAGTCAAAACGTTATCCGACTCCAAATTTTGACGTTTTGACAGTTTCCTATAGAATATCAGCAGTCAAAACGTTATCCGACTCTTCTGTAACCAGCCTTAACCTAATTTCGTCATAGTTGCTCTCCCGGTAGCAAAATTATTATTCGAAATTAATCCAGAATATTTTGGGTATCCCGGGCCGTTTCAAACACTCGTTCCAACTATCCGCATAGGCGGATTTCTCATCTATCGTAGCTTTCCCCAATATTTCCTTCTTCGCCATCTTAGTCTTACACCCCAGACTTATGTAAATGCTGACTTTATTCAAACTAGCCTTGTAAACTGTCAACTTCACCGTGGCGGACTTGGGATCCCATCTGGCGGATATTGCAGGGACGAACCTATCGCTTTTCCAATAGCATTCTGCTTTGTTCGCCTCTAATATCGTTGCTTTAAGATACAGCGGCGCTGGAAAAAGAAAATTAATTCATTATACAATAGATTTGAAGAAGGAAAGAAATTGAAAATTCTGTCCATTTCTTTTTAGTGTTGGATTGGAAATATTGTCATGGGCCCGTGGTCCTACCGATTTTTACTTCTAGTAGGACCATGGGTTACGACCATGTGTCCGTAGTCCTACAAGTGGGACCACGGATAATTAGGTACGTATTACAAGTGTCTCTGTTTGTTCTAAAGCCTATGACAGTAAACAGAGCCGTTTGTATGGCGATTAGGATAGATATTAGGTATACAATATGTTAAAAAAACCCTGTCCGACCCGAAAACGTATTGTTGGGTATCGAGATTAGATTCCATTTTTGTAAAAAAAAACTTTTTTTTTAATTTTTTTTTTTTTTCATTTTTTTGGCATAGTATGTGTCCCACTGCTGGGCAAAGGCCTCCCATATTTTTTTGTAATACAAATACCCCGTTTACATTAAAAAAAAAATTCATAAAATGACGTCATCACATACTTTGTGGTCTGAGGTGACGCCACACGATCTAACATAATTACTTCCGGTAACGGTGTTGTCATATTTTTAAAATTAGCTACATTATGTGGGAAAAAGGCAAAAAAAATTGGCACTTTAAATGTTCATTAATATGTTTACTATCATGTTTTTTTTTTTTAATTATTTTATTTGGTCATGTGATTGGGGAACCTAATTACCGGTTTCGGCTCGGACAGGGTTTTCTTAACATGTTGTATACCTACTGAGTATTGGATAGATAGATTCTTGGTTAGTAATCCGACAGAAGGAAGCTCCTACTAGGCTAAATACAACCTACTTATGTATTTGTCATTTTTGTCTATGTGCGTCTAAGGACCTACGGACGTATGTCGGGTAAGTCCTTATCTCTTTGTTTGTGTTACATTATATTTAAATAGCGCAGAAACAAACCATTATTTCTAAAACAATACTTTTATATTCTTTTGTGTGTATACTTGTGTGTTCTAGTAGTTAATGCAACACTATGTGTGATTCATTGCACATTCGACGCGGTTGCAACTCTCTCCTATTTAATAAGCAAAGAGCATTGCGTGGGACATCAGACTCCGATGTGCGCAGTTACAACATATTATTATGTCTGCAATGTAGGTAGGTATTATTACGTCTATATGACTAGATATGTTTTAAGATTGTGAACAGGTACCTACTATCTATAATCCTGTTCCTCAATGCCCTGTTCTGAATTTCTTACCTATGATTTTTATGGAATCTAGAGCAGTATTTTATCAGCACAATAGCCTCGCAATGTCTGAATGGTTTTCTAACACCGATACTTACAACACTGACAGTAGTTTAGATATCGACAGTATCTAACCGCAACCATTTTTCGGCGACAAACGACGTGATAATATTACTTATTTCATAATAATTTATCTACATTTTTGAACTACGTGGCACGTGGATACTAATAACGTTTAGGTATTTAAGTTTCGTGACAAATTCCACAAATAAGTTTCATTTTAATGGGAGTTTACTTTGTATTGCTAAGGTGGCAAGTTTGTCACTAATACAAGGTAGGTAAATAGTAACCCGGCCGCCGCGGTACCTAATTGTTGTTTTTTTATGATCCATGCTTGGATTCCCTGAAGGGATAGGTAATAATTAGTGATGGGATGTTCTCGAGACCATTCTCACCCTCGGAAACTTACTCGTGAGTATTTTCGAGAATTTATCTTATGAAGCATGTTAAACTTGGCATAAACCTCATTAAACATGCAAGTATGGTGGTTTTAATTGTTTTTAAGATTGAAAGTTAGGATAACGTCACCCAAAATATAAGATTCTCAAAAGTTCCGCGTAAGTTTCCGGGTGAGAATGTTCTCGAGAACATCCCATCACTAGTAATAATAAAGAACATGGTTTTGGAACGGTATTCAAATCGGGCAGTAACGAAAGTCTTGCAAGCTGCTGAAATATGTTATTGGTTTTATTCATGAAACCATGCAAAGTATTCAGTATAATAAAAAATTGCGCAAATCGTTCGGTTACAATAGGTGCAAAAGGCCTCTTGCGTTACTTGAAGGTACTATAGTATGGAATGTTCGTAGATTTGTTACTACGTGTCATATATTATTATGTACCTACGTAGGAATGTCTGAATTCATACCAACAAACACAGAAGATTCGTTTTTATTACCCATCGTACCTAATTAGTGTTTCTTTGCTGTAGCAACGAACGCTGGCCTTGAAAACTAGATATCGACCCATACCTACATATAACTACTACCTAACCAACTATGATATGGGTACGAATAAATTTACCTACATTTCTCACCATAGCAGCCCTTCGTTTTAAATATAGGTAAGTACGTACCTAGTACCATTTTTTATTAAATATCTAGGTATGGGTAAAAAAAATAGATACTTGTATTCATAAAATGTATTACTTAAGGTAAGAAATATTATACAATATACCTTTATACTGTTCCTGTTCCTGCATAGTTTGAACGCTACATCGCAGCCTGTTCACAGTCAACTGCACTATGTCGTTCAGCCCGTCTTCGCTCGATGTGTACAGGAGAGTGACTTCCAGCTGGCCTTTTCTGTTCTCTCTCTGCGAACACAAACACACAAGAATAGGAATGTTGCATACACCAATCCCTGCCCAGCGGGCATCATCATAGCTAGCGAAGTCAATGTTCATAAACTGCCTTATTCGGAATTTTGCATAAACCGATCCCTGCCAAGGAGGCTTCACCATAGATTCTCATACCTAGTGACCATGGCTGACTAGCCAAATGAATATTCATAAAAAGATATCTATGGCGATAATGCTTCAAGTCCGAGTGTAGACCACTCGGTTGACGGTCGTTGAATGAATAGTAGCTTCTGAGGCACCTACTTAACTAAATTAAGAACTTATTCAACCCAAATCGAGATAGCAATCATCTTGATGTGATGGGTACTCTAATCAACTAAAGAGACCTTCTAATCAAAGACAGATACCTACCAACAAGAGTCATGGACATTATGTAGTAAATAATAGGTAAATTAATTATTAGGTATTTTAGGTACCTACCTATTATTAATTAACTAGCTAGTGCTAATGAAAAGGACAAATAAGTGAATAGTTACCTAAATCCCAAAACGTAAGTAACTTCTTTGGTTATCGACCAAATGTGCAAACGTGTATTCATCAACGCTAACGAGTTCAATGAATAAATTAACAATTGGAATTAATGATTTAGCTGTGTGTGCCGATCAAGTGTAATTACGCTACGTCTAATTTTCGAACACGAAAGATGTTCGATTGGAAGCATAGTTATAATCTTACATCATCGCAATAAACGGAGGTAGCAAGATGGGATCGGTGGAGGTCAAAACTATTCTATTGTAGGCACCAGACGAGTGTTAAGATTGTATTCACATGGCTGTTACGCTCTTTGTATGACGATTATGAGTCATTCTAATTGGCATCGTTATCAGCAAGGAATTTGTTTTACGCTCTCTATGATAATTTATTACTTATTTGTAAAACTAAAAAACCGCAATCAGGTAAGTAGTATCTCACTTCTTTCTTACACAAACATTCTTTAGCTTACTTACATACCTAATCGATTCGTAGATTTATGCTTTTACTCGTTAGGTTAAGTACCTACCTGCCTAATAATGTCATTCTCCTTATTTTGGATGCTGCAAAGCGAAATCAAGTAGGAAAAAACTTGATACCTATTAATAAAAATAATGACATCATTTTGTAAAAACTTGCAGACGCTCTACCTAAAAACGTCTGCAAAAGTAGAGCGTAGGTATCGTAGGTTGTTTGATACCCGTCTGTATCGTTGTGAGGAGGAAAAATATATCGCAATTCGCTTCTACCTATAGCTACACGGCCATTACAGGATTTTTATCTTTGTATCGTCATTAGCATTGTTCGTGACGGTGACTTGTTGAAGTTGTTAATTCACATAAAAATTCCACATACCCTTGAGTCAGCAGGAGTGATGCCGCTAGTGATTGCGTTGATTGGACGCCAAATGTCTGGGGTGCCGATCAAGCCATTTTTGAGATCGTTTTGAAACAACTTAGAGTCAAAATTCCACGTCGCCGCCCCCACTGTTCTTCGCTTCTCTAATATTGATTTTTGCGCTAACGCCTCTGTTTTCGTCGATTTAAAACTGCTAAAAGTCTTTTCAAAAAATCCTGTCTTAGGTTTTTGCTCTCCTTGATCTGCCTCATTAGATTTTTTAGCGTCCGTCTTCATACTTTTCCGTTTGTCTGATTCTTGTTTGGTAGGTTCTAATAAAGCATAAATGGTGAGCGACAAAAAGTGCCCGGCTAACAAACTTTGAAGGTCGATTTTGTCTGTTTGAATCTTGGGATCTTTTTGTTTTAGTTGGAATTTAAAATCTTCGTTCCACACTGGCCACGAGCTGTCTTGTAATGTTGTTTCGTGTCTACTGTCGCCAGGAAACACTTTGACCTGGAAAAAATATAAGGAAATTATTTACACTTGACGACATGTTTAGATTTTGCAACCAAACTGTGAATAGGATAAGGATATTTTGCTAACAACAGACAGACAGATAGACAGAGTTTATTGGGTAAATTAAGGCAGATGCCTATACCCTACTCACCACCTAAGCAAGTAATACCTACTTACTGAAGATTGATGTCATCATTCGTTTAGCAATTTAGTTGCCTATCTACCCACTCCGGAAGTTCTCGCCGTAATGAAAACCTATTTATTCCCACACAGTCAATTCACAATTCGGAGCAGCCCATTTGACCCCATTCAGACTGTCAATAAATCGAATTTAAATTAATGTTCACAAGACCATTGCACACTCATATAAAACGTTATCAAAACCTTATAGAACTATAACTATAACAATGCCTACTTACTACTGTATTTTTCACATATCTACTTATAGTCCGCGACAGGTCGAGATGACATTCGAGTTATGAGCTATTTTCAGAATAAAATCCGAATCAAAATTAGTAGGACCCGATAAACAATTAAAATCGCCCATAAAATTATTAAATTAAATTATTCTGTTGCGTTGCGGGTCCTGCTAATTTTGATTCGGATTTTATTCTGCAAAAAGCTCATAACCCGAATGTCATCTATAGGTAACTATAGGCGAACTATAGGTATATGAAAAACCAGATGTACATAGGTAGTAATATATGATATCCAGATACTTTGTAAATAGGGAAAAGGTACCTAGTCAGCAAGTCTATTTTACATGCGCTATTTTATTTAGTGGGAAACCGGTCGTTATAACTTTATAAGGACTAAATTACCGAATTACTTGCATATGTGATTTTCCAAAAGGGTTAGTATACCTAACTACCGGTGTGAAGTTGGCGGCCTAAAGTTGGCGGCCTTTATAACCCGACAAAATTCAAGTGTTCATATTTTTTTTAAACAGAAAAGCTAATATTACTTTGAAATGAGGAAAAACGGAAAACTACAGCATCCTAGGTGGAAACTTTTATAAAGAAAAACCATTTTTGAACGGTTTTCTTACAATTATTTGCGATTCGATGCGTTTCGATGGATTTCTCAACCACTTTTACAAGACCGATTCTCAAGAAACGTTGCACATCGATACAGTCCCCATGAAAATATAATATCACGGTAGTGTAAACCTTCGATCTCCAAATCCTGATGCTGCAGGGGTACTGCTACTGCCCGCCGAAACGGTGAGTCTGTACGAAAATATGATTCTGAATTAGTAATGTGGGTATCAAGCAGAAACTACGACCGGCCACTCTGAGCTCCAACTCCTGACTCTTGATGCTGCAGAAATACTAACAACTAAAATAACGAGACTTAGGCTAGGAGTTGTGGATCTGGAAACAACCAGCAGCCGATAATTTTGTTAATTTTTCGGTCTAGTCTATTTAAAACCCACAAGGACGGCATGGAAGGAGATTTTTGAGGTGTCGGTGGAAAACCCTTGAGTTAAGAAACACGCCTACATTAGTCACAAAGTGATACGAGACCTAGTTTGGGAGTTGTGCATCTGGAAACAACCTGCAGCCGAAAATGTTGTAAATTTTTCGATCTAGTCTTTTTTCAACCCACAAGGCCGGCATGGAAGGAGATTTTTGAGGTGTCGCTAGAAAGCTATTGAGTTAAGGAACCCGCCTGCAATAGTCACAAAGTGATACGAGACCTAGTTTGGATGTTGTGCATCTGGAAACAACCTGCAGCCGAAAATTTTAATAATATTTGGGTCCAGTCTCTTTTCAACCCACAAGGACGGCATGGAAGGAGACTTTTGAGATGTCACTGGAAAGATATTGAGTTAAGGAACAAGCCTACATTAGTAACAAAGTGATACGAGACCTAGTTTGGGAGTTGTGCATCTGGAAACAACCTGCAGCCGAAAATTTTGAAAATTTTCGATCTAGTCTCTTTTCAACCCACATGGACGGCATGGAAGGAGATTTTTGAGGTGTCGGTGGAAAGCTATTGAGTCAAGGAACACGCCTGCATTAGTCACAAAGTGATACGAGACCTAGTTTGGGAATTATGCATCTGGAAACAACCTGCAGCCGAAAATTTTGTAAATTTTTCGGTCTGGTCTCTTTTCAACCCACAAGGACGGCATGGAAGGAGATTTTTGAAGTGTCGGTGGAAAGCTATTGAGTCAAGGAACAAGCCTGCATTAGTTACAAAGTGATACGAGACCTAGTTTTGATGTTGTGCATCTGGAAACAACCTGCAGCCGAAAATTTTGTAAAGTTTTCGGTCTAGTCTCTTTTCAACCCACAAGGACGGCATGGAAGGAAATTTTTGAAGTGTCGGTGGAAAGCTATTGAGTTAAGGAACCCGCCTGCATTAGTCACAAAGTGATACGAGACCTAGTTTGGGAGTTGTGCATCTGGAAACAACCTGCAGCCGAAAATTTTGTAAAGTTTTCGGTCCAGTCTCTTTTCAACCCACAAGGACGGCATGGAAGGAGATTTTTGAGGTGTCGCTAGAAAGCTATTGAGTAAAGGAACCCGCCTGCATTAGTCACAAAGTGATACGAGACCTAGTTTGGATGTTGTGCATCTGGAAACAACCTGCAGCCGAAAATTTTGGAATTTTTTCGATCTAGTCTCTTTTCAACCCACAAGGACGGCATGGAAGGAGATTTTTGAAATGTTGGTGGAAAGCTATTGAGTTAAGGAACCCGCCTGCATTAGTCACAAAGTGATACGAGACCTAGTTTGGGAGTTGTGCATCTAGAAACAACCTGCAGCCGAAAATTTTGTAAATTTTTCGATCTAGTCTCTTTTCAACCCACAAGGACGGCATGGAAGGAGATTTTTGAGGTGTCGCTGGAAAGCTATTGAGTTAAGGAACCCGCCTGCATTAGTCACAAAGTGATACGAGACCTAGTTTGGGAGTTTGCATCTGGAAACAACCTGCAGCCGAAAATTTTGTAAATTTTTCGGTCTGGTCTCTTTTCAACCCACAAGGACGGCATGGAAGGAGATTTTTGAAGTGTCGGTGGAAAGCTATTGAGTCAAGGAACAAGCCTGCATTAGTTACAAAGTGATACGAGACCTAGTTTTGATGTTGTGCATCTGGAAACAACCTGCAGCCGAAAATTTTGTAAAGTTTTCGGTCTAGTCTCTTTTCAACCCACAAGGACGGCATGGAAGGAAATTTTTGAAGTGTCGGTGGAAAGCTATTGAGTTAAGGAACCCGCCTGCATTAGTCACAAAGTGATACGAGACCTAGTTTGGGAGTTGTGCATCTGGAAACAACCTGCAGCCGAAAATTTTGTAAAGTTTTCGGTCCAGTCTCTTTTCAACCCACAAGGACGGCATGGAAGGAGATTTTTGAGGTGTCGCTAGAAAGCTATTGAGTAAAGGAACCCGCCTGCATTAGTCACAAAGTGATACGAGACCTAGTTTGGATGTTGTGCATCTGGAAACAACCTGCAGCCGAAAATTTTGGAATTTTTTCGATCTAGTCTCTTTTCAACCCACAAGGACGGCATGGAAGGAGATTTTTGAAATGTTGGTGGAAAGCTATTGAGTTAAGGAACCCGCCTGCATTAGTCACAAAGTGATACGAGACCTAGTTTGGGAGTTGTGCATCTAGAAACAACCTGCAGCCGAAAATTTTGTAAATTTTTCGATCTAGTCTCTTTTCAACCCACAAGGACGGCATGGAAGGAGATTTTTGAGGTGTCGCTGGAAAGCTATTGAGTTAAGGAACCCGCCTGCATTAGTCACAAAGTGATACGAGACCTAGTTTGGGAGTTTGCATCTGGAAACAACCTGCAGCCGAAAATTTTGTAAATTTTTCGGTCTGGTCTCTTTTCAACCCACAAGGACGGCATGGAAGGAGATTTTTGAGATGTCGGTGGAAAGCTATTGAGTCAAGGAACACGCCTGCATTAGTCACAAAGTGATACTAGACCTAGTTCGGGAGTTATGCATCTGGAAACAACCTGCAGCCGAAAATTTTAATAATTTTTGGGTCCAGTCTCTTTTCAACCCACAAGGACGGCATGGAAGGAGACTTTTGAGATGTCGCTGGAAAGCTATTGAGTTAAGAAACACGCCTACATTAGTCACAAAGTGATACGAGATCTAGTTTGGGAGTTGTGTATCTGGAAACAACCTGCAGGCGAAAATTTTGTTAATTTTTGGGTCCAGTCTCTTTTCAACCCACAAGGACGGCATGGAAGGAGATTTTTGAGGTGTCGCTAGAAAGCTATTGAGTAAAGGAACCCGCCTGCATTAGTCACAAAGTGATACGAGACCTAGTTTGGATGTTGTGCATCTGGAAACAACCTGCAGCCGAAAATTTTGGAATTTTTTCGATCTAGTCTCTTTTCAACCCACAAGGACGGCATGGAAGGAGATTTTTGAAATGTTGGTGGAAAGCTATTGAGTTAAGGAACCCGCCTGCATTAGTCACAAAGTGATACGAGACCTAGTTTGGGAGTTGTGCATCTGGAAACAACCTGCAGCCGAAAATTTTGTAAAGTTTTCGGTCTAGTCTCTTTTCAACCCACAAGGACGGCATGGAAGGAAATTTTTGAAGTGTCGGTGGAAAGCTATTGAGTTAAGGAACCCGCCTGCATTAGTCACAAAGTGATACGAGACCTAGTTTGGGAGTTGTGCATCTGGAAACAACCTGCAGCCGAAAATTTTGTAAAGTTTTCGGTCCAGTCTCTTTTCAACCCACAAGGACGGCATGGAAGGAGATTTTTGAGGTGTCGCTGGAAGCTATTGAGTTAAGGAACCCGCCTGCATTAGTCACAAAGTGATACGAGACCTAGTTTAGGAGTTGTGCATCTGGAAACAACCTGCAGCCGAAAATTTTGTAAATTCTTCGATCTAGTCTCTTTTCAACCCACAAGGACGGCATGGAAGGAGATTTTTGAGGTGTCGCTGGAAAGCTATTGAGATAAGGAACCCGCCTGCATTAGTCACAAAGTGATACGAGACCTAGTTTGGGAGTTGTGCATCTGGAAACAACCTGCAACCGAAAATTTTGTAAAGTTTTCGGTCTAGTCTCTTTTCAACCCACAAGGACGGCATGGAAGGAGATTTTTGAGGTGTCGCTGGAAAGCTATTGAGTCAAGGTACACGCCTGCATTAGTCACAAAGTGATACTAGACCTAGTTCGGGAGTTATGCATCTGGAAACAACCTGCAGCCGAAAATTTTAATAATTTTTCGATCTAGTCTCTTTTCAACCCACAAGGACGGCATGGAAGGAGATTTTTGAGGTGTCGCTGGAAAGCTATTGAGATAAGGAACCCGCCTGCATTAGTCACAAAGTGATACGAGACCTAGTTTGGGAGTTGTGCATCTGGAAACAACCTGCAGCCGAAAATTTTGTAAAGTTTTCGGTCTAGTCTCTTTTCAACCCACAAGGACGGCATGGAAGGAGATTTTTGAGGTGTCGCTGGAAAGCTATTGAGTCAAGGTACACGCCTGCATTTGTCACAAAGTGATACGAGACCTAGTTTGGGAGTTGTGCATCTGGAAACAACCTGCAGGCGAAAATTTTGTTAATTTTTGGGTCCAGTCTCTTTTCAACCCACAAGGACGGCATGGAAGGAGATTTTTGAGGTGTCGCTAGAAAGCTATTGAGTAAAGGAACCCGCCTGCATTAGTCACAAAGTGATACGAGACCTACTTTCAGAATTATGAGTCTAGACATTTCCAGCGGCCTACTTTTGGTGGTATTGCGTTGAAGTCTTTTTAATGAATGAATAATTGTTCAGTCCAGCCTGTATAAGACCCCGAAGAACGGCATGGAAGAATAATTTTTTGGTGTCTTTTGATAGCTCTTGAGTTGAGAAACATGCCTACATTAGTCACAAAGTGATACGAGACCTAGTTTGGGAGTTGTGCATCTGGAAACAACCTGCAGCCGAAAATGTTGTAAAGTTTTCGGTCTAGTCTCTTTTCAACCCACAAGGACGGCATGGAAGGAGATTTTTGCAGTGTCGGTGGAAAGCTTTAGTGGTCCATGTTTCAAGAGCTATCCACCGACACCAAAAAAATCTCCTTCCATGCCGTCCTTGGGGGTTTTATTGAGGTTAGACCGAAAAGTTATCAACATTTTCGGCTGCTGGTAGTTAACAGATGCACAACTCCCAACCTAGGTCTCGTATCACTTTGTGACTAATGTAGGCATGTTTCTCAACTCAAGAGCTTTTAATAGACACCAAAAAATTCTTCTTCCATGCCGTTCTTCGGGGTCTTATACAGGCTGGACTGAAAAATTATTCATTCATTAAAAAGACTTCAACGCAATACCACCAAAATTAGGCCGCTGGAAATGTCTGGACTCATAATTCTGAAAGTAGATCTCGTATCACTTTGTGACTTATGTTAGCGCGTTCCTTGTTTCAAGAGCTTTCTACCGACATCTCAAATATCTCCTTCCGTGCCGTCCTTGGGGCTTTTATAGAGGTGAGACCGAAAAGTTTGCAATATTTTCGGCTGCAGGTTGTTTCGAGATGCACAACTCTCAAACTAGGTCTCGTATCACTTTGCGACTTATGTAGGCGCGTTCCTTGTTTCAAGAGCTTTCCAACGACATCTAGGAAAATCCCTTCCATGCCGTTCTTGGGGGTCGTATAGAGGCAAGACCGAAAAGATGTTTATTCATTAGAAAGACTTCAACGCAATCCTGCCTAAAAAAGGCCGCTGGATATGTCTAGACTCGTAATTCTGAAAGTAAGTCTCGTATCACTTTGTGACTTATGTAGCCGTATGCCTTAACTCAAGGGCTTTCCACCGACACCTCAAAAATCTCCTTCCATGCCATCCTTGGGGGTTGTCTGACCTGACAAAAGTGTAAAATTTTAGGCCGCTGGAAACGTCTGGACTCGTAACGTAGAAAATAAGTCTCGTATCACTTTGTGACTCATGTAGCCGTATTCCTTAACTCAAGAGCTTTTCACCGACATCTCAAAAATCTCCTTCCATGCCGTCCTTGGGGGTTGTCTGACCTGAAAAAGGTGTAAATATTTTGGCCGCTGGAAATGTCTGGACTCGTAACTCTGAAAATAAGTCTCGTATCACTTTGTGACTTATGTAGCCGTATTCCTTAACTCAAGAGCTTTTCACCGACATCTCAAAAATCTCCTTCCATGCCGTCCTTGGGGGTTGTCTGACCTGAAAAATGTGTAAAAATTTAGGCCGCTGTAAACGTCTGGACTCGTAACGTAGAAAATAAGTCTCGTATCACTTTGTGACTCATGTAGCCGTATTCCTTAACTCAAGAGCTTTTCACCGACATCTCAAAAATCTCCTTCCATGCCGTCCTTGGGGGTTGTCTGACCTGAAAAAGGTGTAAAAATTTTGGCCGCTGGAAATGTCTGGACTCATAACTCTGAAAATAAGTCTCGTATCACTTTGTGACTAATGTAGCCGTATTCCTTAACTCGAGAGCTTTTCACCGACATCTCAAAAATCTCCTTCCATGCCGTCCTTGGGGGTTGTCTGACCTGAAAAAGGTGTAAAAATTTTGGCCGCTGGAAATGTCTGGACTCATAACTCTGAAAATAAGTCTCGTATCACTTTGTGACTAATGTAGCCGTATTCCTTAACTCAAGAGCTTTCCACCGATTCCTCAAAAATCTCCTTCCATGCCGTCCTTGGGGGTTGTCTGACCCGAAAAAGGTGTAAAAATTTAGGCCGCTGGAAATGACTGGACTCGTTACTCTGAAAATAAGTCTCGTATTACTTTGTGACTTACGTGGCCGTATTCCTCAACTCAAGAGCTTTTCACTGACATCTCAAAAATCTCCTTCCATGCCGTCCTTGGGGGTTGTCTGACCTGAAAAAGGTGTAAAAATTTTGGCCGCTGGAAATGTCTGGACTCATAACTCTGAAAATAAGTCTCGTATCACTTTGTGACTAATGTAGCCGTATTCCTTAACTCAAGAGCTTTTCACCGACATCTCAAAAATTTCCTTCCATGCCGTCCTTGGGGGTTGTCTGACCTGAAAAAGGTGTAAAAATTTTGGCCGCTGGAAATGTCTGGACTCGTAACTCTGAAAATAAGTCTCGTATCACTTTGTGACTAATGTAGCCGTATTCCTTAACTCAAGAGCTTTCCACCGACACCTCAAAAATCTCCTTCCATGCCGTCCTTGGGGCTTTTATATAGGTGAGACCGAAAAGTTTGCAATATTTTCGGCTGCAGGTTGTTTCGAGATGCACAACTCTCAAACTAGGTCTCGTATCACTTTGCGACTTATGTAGGCGCGTTCCTTGTTTCAAGAGCTTTCTAACGACATCTAGGAAAATTCCTTCCATGCCGTTCTTGGGGGTCGTATAGAGGCAAGACCGAAAAGATGTTTATTCATTAGAAAGACTTCAACGCAATCCTGCCTAAAAAAGGCCGCTGGATATGTCTAGACTCGTAATTCTGAAAGTAAGTCTCGTATCACTTTGTGACTTATGTAGCCGTATGCCTTAACTCAAGGGCTTTCCACCGACACCTCAAAAATCTCCTTCCATGCCATCCTTGGGGGTTGTCTGACCTGACAAAAGTGTAAAATTTTAGGCCGCTGGAAACGTCTGGACTCGTAACGTAGAAAATAAGTCTCGTATCACTTTGTGACTCATGTAGCCGTATTCCTTAACTCAAGAGCTTTTCACCGACATCTCAAAAATCTCCTTCCATGCCGTCCTTGGGGGTTGTCTGACCTGAAAAAGGTGTAAATATTTTGGCCGCTGGAAATGTCTGGACTCGTAACTCTGAAAATAAGTCTCGTATCACTTTGTGACTTATGTAGCCGTATTCCTTAACTCAAGAGCTTTTCACCGACATCTCAAAAATCTCCTTCCATGCCGTCCTTGGGGGTTGTCTGACCTGAAAAATGTGTAAAAATTTAGGCCGCTGTAAACGTCTGGACTCGTAACGTAGAAAATAAGTCTCGTATCACTTTGTGACTCATGTAGCCGTATTCCTTAACTCAAGAGCTTTTCACCGACATCTCAAAAATCTCCTTCCATGCCGTCCTTGGGGGTTGTCTGACCTGAAAAAGGTGTAAAAATTTTGGCCGCTGGAAATGTCTGGACTCATAACTCTGAAAATAAGTCTCGTATCACTTTGTGACTAATGTAGCCGTATTCCTTAACTCGAGAGCTTTTCACCGACATCTCAAAAATCTCCTTCCATGCCGTCCTTGGGGGTTGTCTGACCTGAAAAAGGTGTAAAAATTTTGGCCGCTGGAAATGTCTGGACTCATAACTCTGAAAATAAGTCTCGTATCACTTTGTGACTAATGTAGCCGTATTCCTTAACTCAAGAGCTTTCCACAGATTCCTCAAAAATCTCCTTCCATGCCGTCCTTGGGGGTTGTCTGACCCGAAAAAGGTGTAAAAATTTAGGCCGCTGGAAATGACTGGACTCGTTACTCTGAAAATAAGTCTCGTATTACTTTGTGACTTACGTGGCCGTATTCCTCAACTCAAGAGCTTTTCACTGACATCTCAAAAATCTCCTTCCATGCCGTCCTTGGGGGTTGTCTGACCTGAAAAAGGTGTAAAAATGTTGACCGCTGGAAATGTCTGGACTCGTAACTCTGAAAATAAGTCTCGTATCACTTTGTGACTTATTTAGCCGTATTCCTTAACTCAAGGGCTTTCCACCGACATCTCAAAAATCTCCTTCCATGCCGTCCTTGGGGGTTGTCTGACCCGAAAAAGGTGTAAAAATTTAGGCCGCTGGAAATGACTGGACTCGTTACTCTGAAAATAAGTCTCGTATCACTTTGTGACTTACGTGGCCGTATTCCTCAACTCAAGAGCTTTTTACCGACATCTCAAAAATCTCCTTCCATGCCGTCCTTGGGGGTTGTCTGACCTGAAAAAGGTGTAAAAATTTTGGCCGCTGGAAATGTCTGGACTCGTAACTCTGAAAATAAGTCTCGTATCACTTTGTGACTAATGTAGCCGTATTCCTTAACTCAAGAGCTTTTCACCGACATCTCAAAAATCTCCTTCCATGCCGTCCTTGGGGGTTGTCTGACCTGAAAAAGGTGTAAAAATTTTGGCCGCTGGAAATGTCTGGACTCATAACTCTGAAACTAAGTCTCGTATCACTTTGTGACTAATGTAGCCGTATTCCTTAACTCAAGAGCTTTTCACCGACATCTCAAAAATCTCCTTCCATGCCGTCCTTGGGGGTTGTCTGACCTGAAAAAGGTGTAAAAATTTTGGCCGCTGGAAATGTCTGGACTCATAACTCTGAAAATAAGTCTCGTATCACTTTGTGACTAATGTAGCCGTATTCCTTAACTCAAGAGCTTTCCACCGATTCCTCAAAAATCTCCTTCCATGCCGTCCTTGGGGGTTGTCTGACCCGAAAAAGGTGTAAAAATTTAGGCCGCTGGAAATGACTGGACTCGTTACTCTGAAAATAAGTCTCGTATCACTTTGTGACTTACGTGGCCGTATTCCTCAACTCAAGAGCTTTTCACTGACATCTCAAAAATCTCCTTCCATGCCGTCCTTGGGGGTTGTCTGACCTGAAAAAGGTGTAAAAATGTTGGCCGCTGGAAATGTCTGGACTCGTAACTCTGAAAATAAGTCTCGTATCACTTTGTGACTTATGTAGCCGTATTCCTTAACTCAAGGGCTTTCCACCGACATCTCAAAAATCTCCTTCCATGCCGTCCTTGGGGGTTGTCTGACCCGAAAAAGGTGTAAAAATTTAGGCCGCTGGAAATGACTGGACTCGTTACTCTGAAAATAAGTCTCGTATCACTTTGTGACTTACGTGGCCGTATTCCTCAACTCAAGAGCTTTTTACCGACATCTCAAAAATCTCCTTCCATGCCGTCCTTGGGGGTTGTCTGACCTGAAAAAGGTGTAAAAAATTTGGCCGCTGGAAATGTCTGGACTCGTAACTCTGAAAATAAGTCTCGTATCACTTTGTGACTTATTTAGCCGTATTCCTTAACTCAAGGGCTTTCCACCGACATCTCAAAAATCTCCTTCCATGCCGTCCTTGGGGGTTGTCTGACCCGAAAAAGGTGTAAAAATTTAGGCCGCTGGAAATGACTGGACTCGTTACTCTGAAAATAAGTCTCGTATCACTTTGTGACTTACGTGGCCGTATTCCTCAACTCAAGAGCTTTTTACCGACATCTCAAAAATCTCCTTCCATGCCGTCCTTGGGGGTTGTCTGACCTGAAAAAGGTGTAAAAATTTTGGCCGCTGGAAATGTCTGGACTCGTAACTCTGAAAATAAGTCTCGTATCACTTTGTGACTAATGTAGCCGTATTCCTTAACTCAAGAGCTTTTCACCGACATCTCAAAAATCTCCTTCCATGCCGTCCTTGGGGGTTGTCTGACCTGAAAAAGGTGTAAAAATTTTGGCCGCTGGAAATGTCTGGACTCATAACTCTGAAACTAAGTCTCGTATCACTTTGTGACTAATGTAGCCGTATTCCTTAACTCAAGAGCTTTTCACCGACATCTCAAAAATCTCCTTCCATGCCGTCCTTGGGGGTTGTCTGACCTGAAAAAGGTGTAAAAATTTTGGCCGCTGGAAATGTCTGGACTCATAACTCTGAAAATAAGTCTCGTATCACTTTGTGACTAATGTAGCCGTATTCCTTAACTCAAGAGCTTTCCACCGATTCCTCAAAAATCTCCTTCCATGCCGTCCTTGGGGGTTGTCTGACCCGAAAAAGGTGTAAAAATTTAGGCCGCTGGAAATGACTGGACTCGTTACTCTGAAAATAAGTCTCGTATCACTTTGTGACTTACGTGGCCGTATTCCTCAACTCAAGAGCTTTTCACTGACATCTCAAAAATCTCCTTCCATGCCGTCCTTGGGGGTTGTCTGACCTGAAAAAGGTGTAAAAATGTTGGCCGCTGGAAATGTCTGGACTCGTAACTCTGAAAATAAGTCTCGTATCACTTTGTGACTTATGTAGCCGTATTCCTTAACTCAAGGGCTTTCCACCGACATCTCAAAAATCTCCTTCCATGCCGTCCTTGGGGGTTGTCTGACCCGAAAAAGGTGTAAAAATTTAGGCCGCTGGAAATGACTGGACTCGTTACTCTGAAAATAAGTCTCGTATCACTTTGTGACTTACGTGGCCGTATTCCTCAACTCAAGAGCTTTTTACCGACATCTCAAAAATCTCCTTCCATGCCGTCCTTGGGGGTTGTCTGACCTGAAAAAGGTGTAAAAAATTTGGCCGCTGGAAATGTCTGGACTCGTAACTCTGAAAATAAGTCTCGTATCACTTTGTGACTAATGTAGCCGTATTCCTTAACTCAAGAGCTTTTCACCGACATCTCAAAAATCTCCTTCCATGCCGTCCTTGGGGGTTGTCTGACCTGAAAAAGGTGTAAAAATTTTGGCCGCTGGAAATGTCTGGACTCATAACTCTGAAAATAAGTCTCGTATCACTTTGTGACTAATGTAGCCGTATTCCTTAACTCAAGAGCTTTTCACCGACATCTCAAAAATTTCCTTCCATGCCGTCCTTGGGGGTTGTCTGACCTGAAAAAGGTGTAAAAATTTTGGCCGCTGGAAATGTCTGGACTCGTAACTCTGAAAATAAGTCTCGTATCACTTTGTGACTTATGTAGCCGTATTCCTTAACTCAAGGGCTTTCCACCGACATCTCAAAAATCTCCTTCCATGCCGTCCTTGGGGGTTGTCTGACCCGAAAAAGGTGTAAAAATTTAGGCCGCTGGAAATGACTGGACTCGTTACTCTGAAAATAAGTCTTGTATCACTTTGTGACTTACGTGGCCGTATTCCTCAACTCAAGAGCTTTTTACCGACATCTCAAAAATCTCCTTCCATGCCGTCCTTGGGGGTTGTCTGACCTGAAAAAGGTGTAAAAATTTTGGCCGCTGGAAATGTCTGGACTCGTAACTCTGAAAATAAGTCTCGTATCACTTTGTGACTAATGTAGCCGTATTCCTTAACTCAAGAGCTTTCCACCGACACCTCAAAAATCTCCTTCCATGCCGTCCTTGGGGCTTTTATAGAGGTGAGACCGAAAAGTTTGCAAAATTTTCAGCTGCAGGTTGTTTCGAGATTCACAACTCCCAAACTAGGTCTCGTATCACTTTGTGACTAATGCAGGCGTATTTCTTAACTCAAGAGCTTTCTACGGACACTTCAAAAATTTCCTTCCATGCCGTCCTTGGGGGTTTTATAGAGGTTAGACCGAAAAATTATTAAATCTTCGGCTGCGGGTTGTTTCTAGATCCACAACTTCTAACCTAGGTCTCGTAGGTCTGGACTCGTTATTTTACTTGGTACCATTCCTGCAGTATCAAGAGTCAGAAGTTGAAGCTCGGAGTGGCCGGTCGTAGTTTCTGCTTGATACCCACATTACTAATTCAGAATCATATTTTCATACAGACTCACCGTTTAGGCGGGCAGTACCCCTGCAGCATCAGGATTTGAAGGTAGAAGGTTTATACTACCGAGATATTATATTGTCATGGGGACTGTATCCATGTGCAACGTTTCATGTGAATCGGTCTTGTAAAAGTGGTTGAGGAATCTATCGAAACATTTGAAGCAAATAATTGTAAGAAAACCGTTCAAAAATGGTTTTTCTTTATACATTTTCCAACCTAGGATGCTGCAGTTTTCCTTTTTTCCTTATTTCAAAGTATTAAGAGCTTTTCTGTTTAAAAAATATGAACACTTTAATTTTGTCGGGTTATAAAGGCCGCCAACTTTAGGCCGCCAACTTCACACCGGTTACCTAACTACACAATTTCTAGCCGTTTTGCGGTTTTTTGCTATGCGTTCTATAGTGGCATAATTAATCTCACACTACACCAGATATAATGGGTATTATCATTAAGGTAGGTACTCCTTTGTGATTAGAGAATTTAATTGTTAACACTCAGTGGCAACCCTAGGTCCTATTGATGCGCTAGTAATTAGGGAACGTACCCATACTACGTGACCCATTTTTTTAAGTTTTTTACCCCCCCTCCCCCTCTAGTCTTCATGTAGTAATTCATAAATAAGGTTGCCACTTGTGAGTTTAAAAAGCGCTAAACGCTGCGATTTATTTGGATATAGCTAAAAAAAGCACGAGATTTCCTTAGAGGATATTGACTACGTGGCAAAACTTAAGACCCCCTTCCCCGCCCCTGTGACCAAGCGTGGTATTTTGAAGACCCCCCCCCCCCCCCTCCCAAACTGGTCACTTAGTATGGGTACGTTCCCTTAGGTACGCAATAAGGTTGGAATTGGCTATGATTTATGACCAATTTACCACCCGCTATCCCCCGAATCCTACTTCCATTTTATGGTCAATCAAAGTCCGTCATGGGCATGGCAGGTCCGTTCGATAAAAGAACAATCGTTATTTGTTAGCATTAGCACACATAAGATTATGTCAGCGAAACAAACCGCTGATAGTTAATTCTCAAGTTTTCTAATCGTTAATGCGCTTTATTTTACAAAATGATAGTGAAAAGTAGGGTGAACACGCATCTTCTGGGTGCGCTCGCTCTACCGTCGACCTCATCTTTGTCCCTGCGGCAAGATTGAGGTCAAGAGCAAGCCCATTTTTTATAATAAATCAATGACTTATAAGTCACTTTAATAGCATCAAGAAAAATAATGGATTTGATGCAAAACATACTAAGTACGCAAACGATTTGAAAAACTGAAAATCGACTTATCATGCCGACCGTACCTACCGATACCTAGTACACAAAGACTCTATCCATCCTCAAAGCATTGAAATCTTAAACATCCACATTATTATAATGAATACCTAGTTAATTTAATACTTAACAAACCAAAACCGTAACCGTAACAAACCGTATGTAAATACGAAAGTATATTGATGATCTGTTTGTTTCCTTGTTCTTGACAAGTGAATTACTAGCCCATACACGGGTTTAATTACTAGATATATTCATTCATATTCATAAATATGTCACACTTCATAATTAATTTTTCATAATTGATTACTTAATCTAAAATTGATCAAATGCCTTGGTCGCAATCGTTTGTGCGTATTGAATACTAGGTACCTACTTACTAAATGTGTATTCGCTGCACACAATATTGGGTTCATTGGGTAATGAAAGGGTATTTCGTAATACAATGGTAGCCGCTATCTGGCCTCATCTGTTCGTTCAGGAACCGAAACCAGTTTAGTTAGGTACCTATAGTTCGAGGAATAACGGGACAGAAGGGTGTGTAGCGACTTCACATCTTGCTACCAAAAGATGGCGTTAGTTGCACGCGCCAATACAAAAATGGAGTCCTGAACCACGCAAGCAAGATTCCCGAGGCACTTCGCATATATAGGAAACCCCGACAACAACCATCGGGGCGTAGCGGCCGACCCCGCCAGGCATACCACCCGCCTGGCCGGAAGATCTTCCCTTTTCCGCTAAATTAACAGATTTCGTAACGCAGCTACGAAACCGGATGAGGGCCCTACGTCCAGTTTCTTCTTCTCACCATGCAAAAGCGTCTTCGTTTGTCTTTAAAGACCTAGCTACAGCATCACACGTCCTACTTCGAGATGACACTGTGCGTCGCCCTCTACAGCCTCCATATACTGGACCACACCGCATTTTGGGTAGGAAAGGGAAAACCCTTATGCTCGATATTAATGGAAGGGAAGTGACCGTCAGCATGGACCGGGTTAAACCTGCCTATATTTACGCAGACACCTCTACTCCCATCCCTCCATCATCTCCCTTGTTGCAATCCCCAGATCCAGATCCTACTCCTCCGGACCCTACACTACCGCTGCCTAATTCTTCCAATCCCGTAACCACTAGGTCTGGTCGGAGGGTCAGGTTTAGGGATGTCCTAGATTTGTAAAAAAATGTTGTTTTAATTGTTCTATTTTTCTTTTATAATGTCATTGAAGTGTTATTCTTGCACTTTACTTTTTTTACTTTTTTTACGCTGGTGCTCTCTTCTCCGTAGGGGGGTGGTGTGGCGAATTGCCTTATGCCCAAGTTGGCAACACTGACAGTTTGGTTGTCTATGACACAGACGCTAGCTTCCCGCAGAGTTTTGAACGACAACTTACCTACCTGTTATATTATTACTTATTAACGTTTAAGTTGTAATAGCTGTCGTGCCTAAGTTGTGCAAATACACATTATTTAGTACCTAATTTAGTTGTGTTCTTATTTGCGGGCACGGATTAAGGACGACGAGAAGGAGGGCCTAGCCTGGCCGTACTCGTCCCCAAAGGTGATTTCGAAAGATAATACCTAGAATATATAATCGAAGTACGCAGCATACTTAATTAATCCCACTATAATCCCATCCTACTAATATTATAAATGTGTAAGTTTGGATGGATGGATGGACTCTTTCACGCCAGAACGGCTGAACGGATCTGGATGAAATTTGGCACAGAGATAGATTATAGTCTGGAATAGCACATAGGCTTTTTATCCCGATAGTATTCTCCCGTGGGACAAATGCGCGGGCAAAAGCTAGTAAATAATAATAAAAAGTACCTACCTAGTAAGGAGGTACTTAGGTTCTATTAAAAAGTACGTCCTACGAACAGAAAAATATTTGTAAGTAAGTCCATTACTCATTGTATTATTACATCACTTGGAAACGCGTGATCCTGTGATCCCTAGTGAGACATTGATAAATTCTCTTGAAATTCTCTTTTTATTAGGTACTTAATTCTTTTTTCATAACCAAGGTTGACACACTGGCAGACGGTCCACCGGATGATAAGTGGAAGCCGCCGCCCAGGAAATTTGCAACATAAGCTAAACCTTTTAGGGACCAGTAAACACGCCCTTTGGAGAACTCCATCTTGCAGTGCAAAGGTTTCAAAGACTTCAGGAGGGAGTGCATTCCACAACTTGCAACGTGCGCGGGAGGAATGCTTGCAATGTTGCTACATTTGTGGGATACCAGGTGGTGTGGGTGAAATCTCTCAAGGTAGGTAGACATTTAGACCTATTTATACTTAAGTAGGTACCTATATGTCACTAAGGTAGTAAGCACTCACTACTAACTATTTGATGCACCCAGATGTAGGTAAAATGACGATTTCAGCAATGCGATGGTGAGATAAGTGACGGTGTCGTCGTCTCCGAGAATTCGATGCTTTTTGATAAAATCAACTACAATCACACTCACCTATAAATAACGACGATAATAAATACTTAAGTCCCTACCTTATCAACTGATGAATTCAATCGATGAAACCTCATTGATCTCAGTATTCTCAGTACTGGCCGCTTAGTATGTACCTAGATCTAGGTAAGTATCAAAATATCGTCTATCTACGTAAGTAGTTAGTCCACCATTCTTGACTGATAGCTTGACAAACAACTAACAGGTAGGTATAAGTAGTAGGCATTTCCCTAATTTTGTACAATAATGTTTGAGATAAGAAATTGTCTTCCTCATAGGTACTCTTTTATTAGTGTATTGTATCTAATTTTTACATACCTATAAACCGAACTCAAAATTGCACTTATCATGATTTTATGGTCTGACGGTCTGACTGACGTACCTAACGAATGAGTAAAATTAGGTAAATCTCTTTATAAGCATATCTATAACTATGTAATAGATATGACTATCTCTTTATCAGTATTTATTTCCATAGATTAGGAGTTTATTTCACATAACAATACAGTAGATAATCTTATCCAATAATTGAAGGTTCCTCTTGTGTTCTTTATTTACACGACTGTCCAATAAAGGAGTGTAATTCAGGGTTCATACATACATATACTCACGCCTGTATCCCACGGGAGTAGGCAGAGGCTATTGATTGCCAGCTACGATTTTGACACACCTCTTTTGCTTCATCCACATACATACATCTTATCATGCTCTGCCGTCGGTTGAGGGTGCTACGGACTTGACCTTTCTGGAAAATACCATTTTGGTCATCTTTTCAGGGTTCATGTATGTATTTTGATGCTATTTTTGTATTTTTGTTTGCACGTAGTTCCTCCCTTTGATTGATCCTTTCGATCGGTAGGTATCATAGGACAGGATGTTTTTTTCACATTTCACCACTTCAATTTCGTGATTTAAAACAAATCTTCAAATGCAGTTAGAATTCTTATTTAAAAAAATATAAATGTTTTTCCTTTGAGTAAAATTCGCTAAGTACCCATCCTCTATGTCTTAGTCGTTATTTCTACTGTATTATTTACTCTTGAACACCCTTTAACCGGCCGAAAATCCGCCGAAAAGGGGTATCTTTTTTGCCCTCCGTGAATTTTAATCCTGATTCTTTTCATCACTAACAAATATTTCAATGTCTTTTCTAACGTTTTTTACTCTTTTCTTGATATAGAAAGTACCTATTTACTAAGTTAGGTACCTACAGGTACTTTAGTAGCTTCGGTACCTATTTTTGTATACAATGTTCATTGCTTATAAAGTTTATTTTTAACCAATGCAATCGTAAGGCCAGTGTTAATGCTTGGTCGGCCTCAATTAGGAAAACAATTAAATGGACGTTAAGTGGTAGCTAGGTAGAAACGTAATGTTAGTGAACCCACATGACGACGTGCCGGCTGTGAAGGTTCTGCTCATTTTAGTGGCGCATTTATAGCCTATTCAGGTACTATTTTCTTGATTTCGTGCCTAAGCTTGTGCCATAACATACTTTACCTCTTTTAGTAGTATTACCTATAACTACATATCAGTAACAGGTAGGTTGCCGGTACCTTCCTAATTAGTAGGTAGTCATACAGGATGATTTTTACAAAGATGATTGGTTGGTTTCATTTTGTTTTAATTATTCAAGTCAAGTTGGTTCAATTATGTTTATTATGACAATGTTCAATTATTATGACAAAAAGTAACACACCCTGTTTTATTGTATCAGCTGACAGTGGTGCTCCAAAAGATAAAATTCTAGAATATTTTTTTTCAAAATCAAACGGATCGATTCCGGATTAGGATTTTTTTTCTTAAAATCTAATGTCGCAGTTTTGGTTTTCATTAAAATCGGCCACGAGGGTCCTTGGAGCATTTTTTGATATTCCAGTTCCAGATTTGGCCCAGGCACCATTGAAAAATTCACCTATACTTTATATTATTTTTATTACTTAGGAAAATTGTTCGACGTCTTCGTCGTCGTCGAATCTAAACGTCAAATAATTTTTTTTTGTAAGAAATGTCGGAATCAATTAGAAACGTAGTAGGAAATACGCGAATTTCGTCCGAAATATCGATTTCGTTTGAAACAGAGTAGGCCCTCTGGCCTCAAGTAGTACGTTTATGCTCTACTCTAGTGAAGGTGGATGGGTTCGGCGGGTGGTGCAAATAAAATAAACATGGGCGCTTATAATATCATATGCAATTTTTATTTCACAATTCTTGCGCTGTGTTATTCAAGCAAGTCATGTCTTGTAATACTCCTAACGACGTGTAGATGTGGGTTAACGGCTGTTGTGTGCGTGCCATACCTAATCACATGGTGGATATGATACCTTGACCTATTAATTATTAGTAGGTAAGTAGGTAGGAGGTATAAAAGGTAGGTCTAAAAGTCCTGAATATCGAATACCTAGGTACATTGATATTATTTCTTCCTAAGTACTACTTACTACTACAAAGTAGGTAACTAACTACCTACAGGCATAGGCAGTAAAGCTATGTAGTACCTACTTAAGCAATTTAAAAAAATAAGCAACTAAGGCATATAGCCATAAGTAATACTAGATCTACTACTATAATACAACTTAACTATTTACTAATTAGGAATAAGCAATATTACTAGTAAGTACCTATTGGTATTGTATTTGATATGCTTTGCATCAATTTGGGAAGGTATACCTACCTACCTTTTAACGAACTAAGTAGGTAGGTATTCCCTACTTGTAGGTAGATATGTAAGCAAAAAGGAATCTAAAAAGTCCCCTTTTTAGCGAACTTGTCAATCGTTTGCAGTTTGGACAGTGTGACACACAGTGACACACAATAACACAACGGTAGTAGGAAGCAAGGAACGTCAATGTAATGTAAACAATGGTTGAAAGTTACCTTAACGAGGTATCCATGGGCACGGCTCAAACCGAACAAGGACGGGAGGTGCCGGGCGCCGATAACGGTCACGTATAAACTCTTGTTGACCGGGTGCAAGGCCAGCTTGAACCCCACCTCGGGCTCCAGGCTGCCGCTGCCAGCCAGCTGACTCTCTTTATTCGAGTTCAAAATATTCTTCAACTTATTCAGCGAAAACGCCATCGTAAACAATGTCTTCTGTCAACTACTGCGAATCTCTCACTTTTTAAAAACAGGTTTTATTGAATAAATTAATCGCGCAATACGGTGATTATACCCGGTGAAAATTTATTGCATTTTTAATAACAAGTGCTGTATCACATGGCCTGTATTTCCACTGTTGATTATAAAAAAAACACACAACGCTGTAGTTTCGACACCATCGTGAGAGTTTAATTGATTTTAACTTGTCCAATTATTGAAACTTGTGTTGTTAGCCAGCACAAGTAGGTAGGCCTAGCCTATCTCGCTATTACTGACTTTACGATGAGCGAGATAGGAGCGGTGGTGTCACTTCGTCGCACAGCCCACACTATCAAAATTAAAACTCGTATGAATGAAACACTCGTGATAAGTACGCGTGAATCATCGGATCTCTCTTTTGCACTCCAGCATTGTAGCATACACACTAGCGCCACAAATTAATCATTTATATTTTGTTGGATTATAGGTAGGTATTATTATGAACAAGTATGCCACCTAGCGGTCAGATTCTATTGTTACAATCTATAAACTATAGATGGCGTATAAAAATCAATATAAACATAGTTCCAAGACTTTACCATGTACCTATGTTTTGTCGTACGCTACGACCAATTATTATAGGCTACCTGCAATAGCAGGCTGTGTGTTCCCAGAAACCACGTCATAGAAATCAATATTGCTATAGCAATGAAAACTAAATCGATATAATTTGAGGTAGGTAAGTTACTTAACAATTCAACTTTGTGTTATTCACTAGAGTTAGGAAGACAGGTAAAAGTTGTTCATACCTATCACAATTCAATGTTGAAATGTAACGAGATGAGATCCTGTTTGAGATCCAAATGAAAGGTTTCATAAAAAAAATCGTAGTGGAGATTATGTGATTAAAATTAATAGAATTAAATTACTATCAATAGAAGCGCATCAAGCGGAACGGATTTGAATAAATCACCCCGCCCCTGGTCGACATTGCAGATACCAAGATACTCACCTAATCAGATTGGAATGTGTTATGAAAACACTAACGTCAGTAAAAATAGTCATTTATTAAAAGCGATAATTTAAATCACACATTTTCTGTACATAAAAATAAAATGTTCATAACGATTCATTATTTTAAAATTATAATTAGGTACGCGAAATAAAATTAACGAATCATACGCAATACAGACAACTAAGTATACAAGTCTTTTTAAGCTTGAATTATATTACTAGGGACTTTCATTCTAAATTCACGACTTTGTGAATATTTTACTGACGACTTCAAGGATTCCGTCGTAGTAATGTATTATGATTGACACGATGAGAACAAACATGGCGAAGCATATGCCAGTGATGTACATGAACTGGCTGGCTTCCTGTGGCGTGGCCAGGAGTTCCTCGCTGCTAGCGTCACGGTCTAACGCATCGAACTCCGATGTATCTGCGGGAGGAAGTATTAGATGTACGATATAAATATGGATATCTTTATATCTACTTATATAAAACTGCAACATTTTTGTCCGAGATTTACAGTGTACCAACACGTATATTCTCATAATCGCTGCTTTGGTTAAATAGAATGAGCATGATGGCCCCCTAGGCTCACTTCATTTGTTGGTTGTGAGTGAGATTCCTGCCAGAAAATTTCAGTAATGGCCTTTTCGATATATGCCCTAGTCTGGGTGTTTCAGACCGCCACCAATCCATTGCAATACAGCCATGATAAAAAGGTTGCCTAGTTCGAAACCAGTGTTTTACAGTAACCAATTTAATGTTCAAATATTCCGTATTTTTTACCAGCTGGTGTTTCCACGTCACAGATCACGTCTGCCTCAGTGATCTGCAAGTCAAGGAGTTCCCTGACTGAGAGCAGAGCTTCGGCCGGCGCTTCCCCCGGGAACAGGTAGTCGCAGAGGTACAGGGACCCGACGGGGACGAGCACGCGCCGTGGCGGTTCGTTGAAGCACACTTTCTCTACAAATGAATTCGCAAATGTATTTTTTTAAGGAAATGGGCTTGCTCTTGACCTCTTTGCCGCAGGGGCAAAGATGAGGTCGACGGTGCCGGTGGAGCCAGCGCAATTTAGTGAGTATTATATGAGGTCCATCCTTTTGTGGTAAGTATGGATACTTAAAATAAATTTTAACAACCAGTGGTATGTTCCGCACACAAAATTAAAATATATTGAATAAAAAATTGCTGATAAAAATAAATTAATGTGAAGAGTGTTAACCAATGGACCAATTAGTAAGGGGACTGGTCCTAAGCAACTCGGCAGAGTGGTCGGCCTAGTACTAACATCGACATAAAACGAAGCGAGTAGTTCAAATATTTACTGGTAGATAGAACAATGAAAATGCAAAAACAATGACCACTTTTTTTGCATACATATATCTAATAAGGGCACCTCTTTCTTTAGTCTTTACTTTGTGGTGTTACCTACCTACAGACACTAGTGTGGTTTCTATTTAGTAAACATTTTGATAATGAAATATAATCTCTTACCTTCTGGCAGCAAATTATCATCAATCAGCGCATCACAATGCATTGTGAAACGTGAAGCCAATGACCTAACAACATCTTGTTTGACGGCAGCGATAGCTTCGCTCACCGTCGCTTTGGGGTACATGAACACACTTGAAGATACCACCCCACTGAAATGAATGCTGCCATCACACTCTAAATATTCCACTGTCTCAGGCAGAGAATTTTCCTGCAAAGAATTGTACTTTTAAATGGACCCAACAATCTTCTTTTTTTTTTCTTTATGCACTACTAGCTATTGCCCACGACTTCGTCCGCGCAAAATAATCCCACGGGAACACACTATCGGGATAAACAGTATCCTATGTGTTAATCCAGGTTATAAACTATCTGTGTTCCAAATTTAATCCAAATCCGTTCAGTTGTTTTTGCGTGAAATAGTAACAAACATCCATCCAAACTTTCACATTTATAATATTAGTGGGATGAACAAAACATTCCAAAGATACCTATTCCAAAGACAAAACAATATTTATATTCAAACAAATCTTATGAGATAATGTTGATTACTTACAAATGGCACAAATAAAGAAACATTCATGGACTTAGGGGTCTCTTGTTGTGTCATCTTGGAATTATTTTTCGGTTTCTTCTTCTTAAAAAGTTGTTCTAAGATCTCTGCACCATCCTTTAGTTCACCATCAATGAACATGATACTTGCATTTATGGTTTTATGTGCAGACTCCAAAATTTGCTGGAAAAATTATAGATTTGTTACATTAATAAGTTAATAAGTCAAGTATTGGTGTCAAATCAAGGAGTTTTAACATAGTCCTCAGCAAAACATTAGGTAGGTACATACAATGGATCATCCGGACACAGTCACAGAATAGATCCACAGTCCCAGACCAAAAATTGTATAAAATCATTGCATTTCAAAAAGTGCAGAGACATGTATTAAGAGTGCTGATATTATTAAAACTAATTTTACTGCCCTGAGTTTAGATCTAGTAGTATCACAGTAAATATTTTTTACAGTGTGTAAGAAAACCCTGTCAGACCCGTGAAGGTATTATTAGGTATCGAGATAACATTTTTATTTAAGTAATTTTTTTAATTTTTTAGCCTATTAACTATCCCACTCCTGGGCAAAGGCCTCCCCTTTACTTATGGAAAACAATTACCCCATATTACATTTTTTACTAACTTCAGTCTAACAATTTGTAGGGCACTGAATGTAGTTATATTCTCACCTGAAACTGCTGCTTCACAGATATGCCACTTTTCTTGACAACCACAGGATAAACCTCATCAAACTCGTAATAACAGTCCAGCCTCTGCCACTGCTGTGGTTTTGGCAAGAACTTCCATTCTACTGGCTTGATAACAGTGTTTTTGCTCACTGTACCCACTTCAATAGTTTTGCAAGTCAGCACCTTTGTATTTGTTGACATGTGCAAGATAAGTCTCTCGCCAGTGTAGGGACAATTTCCGTACATATGCGAATTGGAGCTCAGGGCTTTATGTATGTGGTTCAGTATAGACTTGACTTTACTGAAGCAGTTTGGGTCTTCGAAGACATCTTCATCACTTGTTATGAAAATACCTGGAAAACAGAATTTTAAACAATGTAACATCACGACTTTTATCCCCATTTGGGGGTAGTCAGAGGCTTTTGAGTGGCCATACACCACCGCATTGTGGAGGTATTAACCAACTCAAAGCCCACGTTTCACCAGATAGTCAGAACCCAACGTGACAGGTGGTGAACCTTGTCACCGAATTTTAAACAATTTGAATCATATTTTATGTTGTCAGTCCAGTGTTCTTATCTGGTGCCCATTAACCCTTTGTATGCTAGAAGGTAGACACAAGACATACAATTGTTTATTGTGTCTGCAATTACAGGATACCAGCTGTTACTTAGTAAGCCTATAGGGATGAGACAGCTCTGAGATACCTACTCTTCAAAACCGGAAACCACTCAAACATAAGTACAAAGTTTTACATTTTGAAGTATAAGTAAGTACCCACCTTGAACAAACAAGCCCCCGGGTAACATTCTGGTGACATGCTTGGCATGATCTGCAACCCAGGCTTCAGACACAGTCAAGAGAGATCGGAATGACTCTGATTTTTCCGATGTATAACTAGTTTCGGATGGATTTTCCGAACTTTTTTCTTCAGGCGTCCGTGCCAGATGGATAACATTTTCCCGGGAGTCTGTAGTCTGAATTCATCAAAAAATATTTATCATACAATCTTGTTTATAACGAAGATATTACTTGAGTATCTAGTATTAAATAAACTGTAAAAAAGTAACCTTACCTGACCAAGAATTAATCCTACTACGAAAACTTCCTGAGATGCGTACTGCTCCAAATATTGCAAGCAATATTCCGGTGAATAAACTGTTCTAACCATCTTAACTGTTTATATTTTCTGTTGATTTCATAAGCTACCAGATTCAGGATCGTTTTTACGGATTTTTTAGTTAGTATTAGTAAAAGTAGGTAGAACTCACGCAGAACTTTGTTTATATGTCACGTAGATAAATAAATTATAGACTAGAGGCAAGGCATATATATTGGATTAGGTATTTCATGTTATTATGCCGCACCTAATTAAAAAATATCACTTTATCATTCCACGGATTCCACATAATGCCAGTCCCACAGACTGCAAATTCTATTGAGCAAATAAAATCAACGCGTTTCACCTTTCTGGTATTACGTATAGGTATAAATTATAATACGTAATACCAGGAACGTGAAACGCGTGTTTAAAAGTATCTCTGTCTCTGTCACTTCGACAAAAACTTCGTGATACATAGGTTGAAGGAACGCAAAGTTATTATTGATATTAATAGTGTCAGTTTAGCTACCATCCGCTCCGTGTCCGTGGATTTCATCCATTGAATCCACCTAATCCAAGTAACGTAACTTAATACCTGAATTAGGTTGATTCAATGTATTAGGTATTTCGATTAGCTAGATACGAGCATATGAGGATTAGGTGGAACGAATACCAAATTTACCTATACAATACATCTCTATGACGGGCAGTTTGCCGTGTCACTAATATGTCAAAGTCATATGTTCGTTTGTCAGTTGTCACTTTGGATTGGACCATAGAGATAATGTAATAGAATGGCTGTTTTCACATTACACGGCACGGCACCAGCGACGGCATGGCGGCAGCTTTTTCATTGGTCAGTGACCTGTTGTCACAGGTTACTGACCAATGAAAACCCCGCAAATAGCTGTGCCGTCGCCGGTGCCGTGCCGTGTAATCGAAAAACAGCCATTGTGTAATAGATACTTTGTTTTTTTTTTGCTATGGCCGACCGATATGATTCTGCCATTGTCAACGTAGAAGACGCGAAGAACATTATCGTATGGACAGCATGATGGACAGCGCTATAGGCCGCTGCTGCGACCTCCTGCCTCCACCGACCGCGTTTCACTTTGTGTGTGACAGAAGAACGGAATTAGGCCCGCCAATTACATACTGAATTCCGTTTCGAAATATCGAATCAGTGTTTCCGAACGCGATACGTCCATACATTTGAATGGATTTTCTGCGTTCGGAATCCCTGATTCGATATTCCGAAACGGAATTCCGTATGTATGTGGCAGGCCAGGCCTTAACAAGTTACACTTATGTCGAGGGCATGGTATTAATGTTTTATGTCAATGGTAGATAGAAGGCAAATATTGCATACCGTATACATGAAAGAACTCAAAGTTGGATAGGTACCTACCAAGTACCTACTCAAAGGGTTACCCTACAGGCAAAGGTGGCGGCAGTCATTGACGGTTAGGTACCTACTCTAAATGCATACCAACACTAGTAGGACAGCCGGACCGAAACAAGACAAAACGCGAGATAAATCGCGATTTTGTCTCATTCTTTCCTGTGCATTAAGTTAGAGAGAGAGAGAGAGAGAGAGCAATTCGGTGTGACATAAGTCTTGTTTTGGCGGTTGTGCTAGCCCCACAGGCAGGGGATCGCCGTCGTCCGCTTCATCATTGGTTCCAGAAACTCGAAAATCAGTCTACATGGGTGAGGTGAGTATGAAATGACGCGTATACTCAAATATTGGGTACGACTCTACCTACCTGTTTACTTATAATAAAACAAATGGCATTGTTAAATGAAAAATCATTTATTATTAATTAGGTAGGGGATATTATGTGCCTACACCTATAGTATAGGTGAATAAATCCACTGTGTTTAGTTAATAGCAATGCATTTTTAGCACTTATACACACGATAACAAAATCAATTCTGTGAAGGTACAAAGCGACCATACTTTAAAACTTATAATAATACAACACTATACTATCTGGGCCACAAACGCAGATAGCACTAATGTGACATAGTTTATAAATGAATATATTTTGCTGTAAAATTAACGTGACAATGTGTGCACCACATGCACAGTGATGCAGAACACTGGCATAGACAAAATAGAAAAATGGAATTAGTTAATATTCTTTTCAGTTGAATTTGCATTTTGAGAAGTCCATTTCGGGATGTTGCTCCATAAACCTAGAAAATAAAAACGATTAGATCAGTATTTTAAATGGTCCTTACATAATATCTACAATAAGTACATAAAGGCTATAGCTTACTGTATAATACTTGGCGTATTACACGTTTATTTTGAAAAATCATAATTTTTTTAGCACCTCCGTTCGTGTCTAATTGGGTAATGGCGGCTGGTCCAAGCAAAGTTGTCAACCGCCAAAAAGCTGCCTGCACTAGAACCGTGCAGGTTGCATGCAATCGACTAATGTCGATTGCGCGTGCACACTTACTTTTTGAGTACATCTTGTTTCTTCTGTTCATCGCTGGTCGGCAGCCCCATTTCCTTTTGCCTTTGATCATACATCATTTTTTCAACTAAACCGCGTGTCTCGCCGTCCAAGTCCGACAGTTTCGATGGTTCTGAAAAAAATAATGCATTTTAAGGATGCTAAGGTGGCTGGCAAGAACTGCGGACCTAATACGGTCCTTATGCATTAGTGCTAATGAATTGCATTGCAATTCATTTTTCTGAGGAATCCTTAGCAATTCCGCTAAATTTCTGTAGAATAGTGACACATTTTACGCCATTCGTGACAGTTTCACGGAAATTTAGGGGATTCTGCTGGAGGTTTGGAAAAATGAATTGCTTTAGCAGAATCGCCGCAATTCATCTTTGTGACGGTATTAACCCCACTGGATGCAAAGAGCTGAAGTGAGCTCGAGCTCCGAGCTCAGTGGCGTGCATTGGGGAGGCCTATGTCTAGTTGGGCTAGCACAACCGCCAAGACAAGACTTATGTCGCACCGAATTACTCTCTCTCTCTCTACCTTAATGCATAGGAGAGAATGAGACAAAATCGATTTATCGCTCGTTTTGTCTTGTCACGGTCCGGTTGTGCTACTAATGCAGCAGTAGACGGCAATATGCTGATGATGATGATGATGATGAAGGGTCCCGTTGGTCTACGCAATTACTGTACCGATCTGCAGACGGTACAGAGGGCCTACTCTTTTACAAACGGAAACGAAATTTCGGACGAAATTTCGCGTATTTCCTACTACGTTTCTCATTCATTTCGACATTTCTTACGAACGAGAATTGTTTTGTTGTATTCGTCGTCGTCGAATTTAAACGTCAAACAATTTTCGTTCATAAGAAATGTCGGAATGAATGAGAAACATAGTAGGAAATACGCGAAATTTCGTCCGAAATGTTGTTTTCGTTTGTAAAAGAGTAGGCCTACAGTACCCATGTGACCAGCGCGGCGCCAAATTCTTGGCGTTCGGCATGTTGTCGACCACAGGCTAACAGATGGCCGACAATGTGTAGACGAATACGAATAATTCACGAAGATAATATTAGAGACCAGTGGTTTCACAATTGACAATTGTTAGAAGACTCGAGGCCCAGTATGCGGGACTCCTAACAGCAAAAACCTTGAAATGCCTACGACTGAAACACGAAGTTGCTAACATTGAAATTGCAACCGTAATTTCTTTACCGATGTTGCATTAGTTAGATATTTGGAAATCTACGTTTGTTCCTTCAATATCTCTTTCATCTTTGCAATCTAGATTGAAGTGAGTAAGTTCTTTACATTTATTATTCTATCAGGTTTTAATGGACTTTATTTTTAAGGTGCTCTGTGTACTGTTTATATTCGGCTTCTCTTAGATTAAAAAAAAACCGCTTACCCGGGTTGATTTTCTTTGTGGATATTTCTGGATCGGTACTGACTAGCTTGCTCCACCAATTCATTTTATTCACCTAAAGAAATTAAAAAATAAATAAGGCTAAGTATGTTAAAGCTACATCACCTGCAGCTATGAGATTTCATATATTATTCAAAATTGCCATATACAAAAACACTTAAACACTTTATTTTATGTTACTTACTTCATGAAGTTTTACATTTACTCACAAAGCAATTTTAGAAGTGTTACAAGGTTTGTTTATGACATTTTAGACAAAAAGTAGGTACTTAAGCATTTACAATGATTGCTTCGCACTTATAGATTTGATAGATAATGTAGTGTGTGTAGCAATGAAGCCACCTGTTATGGCATCGTTCATAATAATGAACATGTCTGTCTGCATATTACATCAAGGATTTGATGCTAGGCAGGTTTAAATAAAAACGAAAATGTGTTCGCCAGTAGTCTGGCCCACGTATGTTACGTAATTACCTTCTCTAAGTTGACGAGTAAGTTGCGTCCGTCTTGCAGTACCCATGTGGATTCTTCAACCTTGACGTCGGCGTCTAGTTCACCGTCGATGATCAGGGGCTGACCTTTGATGCCTACTTTAAGATGTCGCTTGCTTATGATCACTGATAAGTCACGTGGCCGTAGTGTTTGCCGCAGCGGTACCCGTAACTGTAGACAAAAATTAAAGATAAGAGGAAAAGAATAGTAGTAGTTGAGGTCATTCTCAAAAATTTTAATTGGTGGTGTAAACTACCTATGCATAAAAAGAAGCATAATTATAAAGTTTTACTGCTATGCTAATAGACGCCATAATTACGATGCTAATAGCACAAAACTATTTCTTAAAAAAAGTCTTAACTATGATGTGTGTTTAATTAATGATAAATGATCAGCCGCAACTGTAGGTACTAATAATAATTGTCTTTTAATTGTGCAGTTGCGTAGACGGATATGGACAAGAGCAAAGATATTATAACACTACGTAGAGTATGGAACAAATAAGGGTTTTCTGAAACACACCGCAGTCGAAAGGTCAACTGTCAAATGACACCTTAACATTTCAACAATATTGAAAGGTGTGTGACACGACAATTTCGTGATATTGCGTCACAAACTCGATGTTATGTGCGTGTGACGTCGACATTATAAACGTAGGTTTGAACCTACAGTTTGAACTGTATTAAACTGAACTTCGTCCCCACAAGGACATTACTTAATTACCTACTTTAACTGGTATGAAAGAGTTTGGGCGGAATTCACCAACAACGCTGACGGACCGTTAGTGCAGTAAATACCGGTTACCAGTACATCAACCAATCGGTTTCTACTATAACGGTCCGTTAGTGTGTTGCTGAACTTGGCCCTTAGTAGATAATCGGATGATAATGGACAGATAAAGTGCAGTGTTAAACAAATCTGCAATTCTTACACACAGTTACACAACTCTACTATTCTGAAAACTCTTAACATTAAATTTCTTACTAAGGTTCCACTCTACAACAACATCACCACCAGTGATATAAATAAAAAAGTAATAAACAAAAAAACTATTTTTATTTATAAGCCACCGGTTACCAGAAGATACATAAACCAATCGGTTTCTACTATAACGGTCCTTTAGTGTGTTGCTGAACTTGGTCCTTAGTAGATAATCGGAAGATAATGGAGAGATAAAGTGCAGTGTTAAACAAATCTGCAATTCTTACACATAGTTCTACTATTCTGAAAACTCTTAAAATTAAATTTCTTACTAAGGTTCCACTCTACAACAACATCACCACCAGTGATATAAATAAAGAAGTAATAAACAAAAAAACTATTTTTATTTATAAGCACTTATGTAATGTTATGGCATACTACATAATAATATTGACTATTATAAATATCCAGTCACGAGGTGAACCATTTAAGTGCTATTAGCCAGGCTGCTAGGCAGAATCGAACAGGTAACCTACCTAGGTAGGTAAGTAACAAGGTGCTGGCCGCGAACTGACATCATAATGACATGCATAGAATACGGAATGAATAAGTCTAAAACAACAATTATAATGTTTCACAAGAGGACCGCCAAGAAAGAACGCGTTCCACGAACGAAGGCGTGATGACCTCGCATTCCTGGCAAGGACGATGTTCAAGAATTATACTGAGTCTCCGCACCACCGGACCGGACCGGACAACGGCCACAAAATAGGTAGTTTCGTGAATCATTAACATGGCCCCATAATAATGACTACCGAAATGATGGCCGGTTGCTTCAACAACATATGTATGTATGTACAGATCCCATGTCTCGATTAACTTTTAACTTATTTGGAATAAGTGATTGATAAATCAAGATATAGAAATATTTTAGGGTAATGAAGGCGGACGCTATGTAGGTATAATTAATTAAGCCTATTCCACGGAAAAATTAATTAATGCTCATGAATGTATGGGAAAAACACATTGGTGTAGTTATGAAATTTAATGAAATAAACCTTGACCTTGATAGAAATTTAATGAGTTACTTACCTACCTAATGAAATGTGCGTTTATAGAATAGTGTGTAGATAATGATTAGGTAATTGTGACTAATAATATGGCTAAAAAACAACTCAATCATCACGCGACCGTGATCGTTATTCAGGTATGCAAAGATGATGCATATTATAATGATGATTAAGGCTGCTTTATACAGCACATTTTCAATGTTAACCTTAGCAAGAAATTTTAATAATCGAAATAGTGGCAGTAGGTATACCTACTTTCAGCGTTTAAGATTTAATCGTTTCCTAAGTCCTAGTTAGACACGTAGGGCAAGGCAAGATTCGTAGATAGGTACGAAGAATTCGTGATGATGCTATTCTCAACGTACCAATTAGAACGTACCAGCGTCCCCGTATTTATTACAGGAGCGTTTTAAGTGGATTCGCTACTAACTTTCATTGGATACATGATACCTATAAAATACTGTCTCGAGTGTGAACTCGCTCAAAGAACTTCGTACGCCATCGCCGATATTAAATGAAGATCCGCTAAAAAAGTTCCTGTAAACAGTTTTTGTATGAACCAGGGTTAGATTATAATTCGGACCGGAGTGGATGGTTTGGATGAATCATCGATCCTTGTAATCATTAATCCCAGTTTTTAATCTTATAGTATGCCATAGACGTCAAGGGCTGTGCTGTGCACTGTACTGACAGTACAAACCAGGGTTGCCAGATCTCCTGATTTTCCAGGAGATTTCCTGATTTGTCTGATATTCTCCTGATCTACTGATTTTATTATTAAATCTCCTGATATTTGTGTTTTGATATAAATACATACCTACATACCACAAGTATGCGTAAAAAGAAACGTATCTGCGTCTTCTGACTGAACTACCAATTTTTAATAGTAATAAGTTTAAGGAATAAACACTCTATATCATGCTCTAACTCAGTTTATTAGGGGTGCTTTTGCAATAAGCCTTTATCGATCGCCGATTTTTTAACATTGTTGTTTATTGCGCATGAGTAAGGGAGAAGGGACGTCGACGCAAGTCGCAACGCTTCGCGACTAAACTTTTGCGGTACCTACTATACCTAATATTTGATATGTTCTAAAATACATTTAAATTTTGCATGTAATAGCAGCTGTCGTTTGTTTTTTGCCGGAGTCTTGAGAACTAAAAACATACTAAAAATAAAAATTGTTTAGATTTTCCAACAAAAATGAATAGCCATTTCTATTTAAAAAAAAAGTACATATAAGGCTGAGTTCCAGACGACGTAATTTTTGTTATTTTCGTTCATAAATGTCGTTCCACTGGAACCAACTTGTACTGAAAGTGATCATTATTATTGTTTTTAACAGTTTTTGTGAACGAAAATAACAAAAATTACGTCGAATGGAACGCATCATGAGAATTTTATTGAACTCCTGATTTATCAGATCAGTCTCCTGGTTTTTTTAAATCTCATTTCCTGGTTTTTGAAATTTTGATCTGGCAACCCTGGTACAAACTGAGATCAGTGAGTGGGTAGTCGCTTCGTTAGCAGAATATAACTTGGTTTATGGTGCGGGAGGGCGTTATACCTATTATCAAGTCTGAATATTGCATTATGTAACTTGTATACTTGTTTTGGTCTCTGGATCTAAGTCTAGACCAGTTTAAAGCCATGAATGCTAAAATGGATAGAAACGACGACAAATTTATTCAAAATACGGAAATTAAAGCAAAGACTGATGCTCAGAATTCTTAACTCCAAACTATTACTTAATGGCTAATGGATACGTATTTTTATAACATAATCTGTTATGTGAAATAGGAATAAAATAATTAATAAGTAGGTACACCCAATATTTCGCGCTTTGCCTGTAGCCGATTTACCCAGAGTAGATAGTAAAATATTATGGTTATGATATGAACTACCGTGTAGTGTAGATAGTCAAATACCTTTGTTATAACAGCGAATTTGAATATTGTTTAACATCAAAATATTTAGATAACACTACCAAGAATAGCTTCAAATAATGTTTGCGAAACTCTATTTCGATTGGATCACTTATGGTGGGCGGATACACATTTCATAGTGGTTGATAATTGGGCAATGATATGGCAAAATTAATGATATAATTGCATTCCAAGTTGGAGTCGTGCGTGCGACTGAGAAATTAAGCAAGCCTTCAATCTTTTGTTACTTTAACGAATAACTTCTTGTAAGAACCTTGTGGTAACTGCGCTCAATAGCGTGGTGTTATAATACCTTCACACGATTACGCGCCGATTACGGTCCGGTTTTAATGCAAGCCTAGTCTTTGGGGCTGGTCTGAACATCATAAGAATATCCAAATAGAAACACAATCAGGTGCGTGATATGTAACTTCTAATAAAAATAACAACAAACCTAGGAGTTTAGGTGACAATCATCTGACTGAGAAGTAAGTACACACATAAAATTGTTGTTTATCTAAATAAATAATGAATATGACTCAAGCAAAACGAATCTAAAATTTATAATAATTAAGTATTTAGATAGATACTAGCGTAACGGTTGTTATAATTGCTCAAAATGAAATAGATAAAGCTATAGTACATAAGTACCTAAGTGAATAGCGGATACGTGAACTAACAGATTATAGGAATATTAAGAAAAAAACTCTTAGAATTGTAGGTATGTTAGTATGTTTTGTTTCCCCTTGACATTTACATCGATTTTTGAGGAAAACTTCGCAAATCCATATATTAATGTAATACAAAATTAGAGACGTATTACCTATCTATGTAAGATATGTTCCCACCTACCAATAACTATTTTGCGAACCAACTTGCACGCAACCCCTCATTGATATTATATTGATATTATCATTACCATTCAAACGATTACTGTCACGTCTCTTGCAGTAACACATATTTAGGTATCATGACCAAGAAACAGAAATTTGTTTGGGTCTAACAAAACATTTAATATATTTCAACGCGAATTCTTTTAAAAAATAAATATTTTTAACTGCATAAAGCGAAGAACAAGTATGAAAACGAGGCCAATGGCCTAAAATATCAGCTGACGGTAAAGTCTTAACAGAATATTTCTTTATCTTTATTGAGGTATGTAAAACCACAAATACAAAATACATAAATTAAGTCCACCGATTTGGCACCCCAGTAATGGTGGTGATACATAAATATTCACGAACAGTATGACTGTGGATAATATTTGTATGTCTCGACTGGTAATTATTCCTTGGCGTTTGAAAATGAAACATCCTCTTGGGCATCTTTGAATTCTACAGCAACAGCGCAATATCATTGAACTCTTGAATCCTCAGTATTGCGCAGACGTCATGGTCATGGGAGGTCATTACACGAGTAATAAAATTTACGGCTATCGTAGGTAATTACAAAGCCACTGTATTCACATATAAAATAAATGTTATGTAGTTATTAAGGAAAAAAATGAGGTAGGTGTAATAAATATCGAAGGCAGCCGTACAACAATATTTAAAAATCCGTCAATTAAGAATCCTGCTTGCGCAACGAACGTTCTGTATCAAGTGTTCCCAAATGTTGCAAACCAGGATAGGTGCACAAAACATTGCAAAAGCAGCAGCAGCCACGAGTGAAATAAACCCATGACCTGAGTATTGGACTGAGAAAAGAATTATAGAATGTTGCGTTGGGAACATTGCAACGATTTACCACAATTCATTATTCCATTTCCGCGCAACGACGAAGAGACATCAAACGCGCAAGCTATCTTATTGGATTCAGTTTTTCTAGTGATGTACGGACCCTTAAAGCTACAAAAAGTATCTTGCTTAATTATATTATTTTTAGATCAAGTGCTATCGGTCTGTTTTTCCCTAAATATACTGAAATGAATTTATACTTATTCGAAACAGGTAAGTAGATTATTTACAAATATCAGGTAAATTGTTTACAAACATTTGTTTTGCTCTTCTAGTATTTGTTGTTTACTAAAATAATTTGATTTGACACCTTTGCTTAAAGGATATTTTTGAATGTGAATTCAAGATCATTAGTTAAAAAAGTCACATTATCATTTGCAAAAATCCATCAGGAATTCCCATTCATTATCCGAATGTCCGTTGAATGCCGTCATATTCTCATTTGCAGCGTCGACTGTCTACTCATCCGAATCCTGTAATGTAATTCCGCGAGCGGATGGCGTGTCCTCGCCGGTTGCGCAATCTCTGGCACCGCCACAGGAGACACGTCATGAGGACCTGCCACACACCGATTCACACAACGTGACATAGCCACCGTATTGCTTCTTTACTATTTTCCTGTGGGTTAGAGGCTATCGCCAGTCGCGTACTCACACGGTCGCACGAAAATTGATATCGTCCGCGCGTGCTGCAATTGTTTTTCTGTAAGTAATTTTATTGCCGGTATCAGAGCTAGAGGTACAAATACATTAGTTTTTTTTGGTCTGTATTAATGTATGATATTTAAGACGTTGTAATGAAATACGTTAAACTAGAACCGGTGGGAGAATTCGGTTCTAAGTATTATATTTCATAAGGTGTACCTGCAAATGATACCTGATGATGAAAAACTAATATCAAAATAGCATAAAAACGTTTATTTAGCTTGTTTACGTCTTAATTATTTATGTACATCAGTTTTTGCAATACTACATTACATTAAGTTTATAGTTTCCTGATGATAAAATAATATCCCAAAATGATAAAAACGTTAACGTTTTCCATTTACTTCCTGTTGTATTGAAATAAGTATCAAAGATTACTTAAGTAGGTACCTATGTATAATAGGTACCAATGTATTCTTAATTTTTAAATGTAAAAAAATAAAGGCTATCTAATAATATTCATAGATTTTTTTTTTTTTTTCATAATGCAGTGCGAAAATTGTATACAGAAAGACAGCGTGCAACCTCATATATAAACCTTGGCGATTGTTGCAACACTCTCAGTACGACTCTAGTCGCTTTGCCGCTTGGAGCAGGCGCGTCCCACGACGCCGGCCACACGGAGAGGGCGAGAGAGGTTCAACTCGAAGCAGCTAAAGAACCGAACACAAGTTTGACAAACATGTGGACCGAGTGAATGCAGTGAACAGTGACGTAACATTAGTGAGCAACTCATTAGAGAACAACAATCAAAACAGTGGAGGTGGCACTAGTAGTAAACAATGGATACCAAAAGCTCGGTAAGTGAATGATCGTCAATCAATGAGATGCCTAGATGCTTTATTAAGCCTAGTTATCAATCTACCAATAGAAAAAAATGTGTGCTAACAGCATTAACTTTTGTTAATTTTGACATTTGGATATCATACCAAAAACGGATGGTAGTTATTAAGATGTAAAAGTATAACTAAATAATTGAATCACTTAATCATGATTGTGTATGTGTAGTATGTGTGTCATGATTGTGTATGTGTTGTATGTGTGTATTAATAAAATTTTGATTAAATTACATTATACTCAGATGCAATGTGTAAATTTAAATTACTACTTCGTAAACAATAGTGGCAACGTAACATTTCGTTTCTCCATTATCATCAAAAATGGGAAGGTCTGTATCTAAAATGTTTGACGCCATAAACAAAGATGCCTTTTGGAAAGCTAAAATGACTTAACAAATCCATTAATTTGAAAAAAAAAAACATCAGACAAACACTGTCAAAAATAACAACGTTCGCGTAGAGGAATGTCTTAGAATAGGTAACATCTTTTTGGCGCCGGTCTAACAGATCCGCATTCTATTAACGATATTGGTATTAATAAATAGAATAATATTATCTCTACTGTACGTTGACCTTGTTCCATTGTATAAAATTAGAAATAATTTGGTGTGTGTGAGTAAATGATACTTTGTCTTAAACCACGATCAAATATTAGATCTAGCTATTCAGATGTTTCAAAAGTCCGAAATAGGTGGCTTCTATGTAAAACCTAGTGAAGACAAATTATATGTAACTATAATTATTTTCTAAGCTTTGAATATTTGTGTCAACTTTCGTGTTGCGGCCTTAGAACACATCAAATGGCCTACAAAACAGGGTAAGCAGCATTTTCGAGTAGCAGTCACTAATATTCAAGAAGTTTGTAGAAAATGTGTATAATAATGTTTCTAAGACTTTTTTTAAATTGGCCTGAATAAATTTTGAATTTCGATAGACGATTAAAGTCTATGCCCGATACTCATCCAAACGTTCAGTATTACTTCGCATTTTTAAAACACCACATGGTGTTTTAAAAATGCGAAATATTTACAACAGAATTAAAGACTTTAATTTATTTAAACCGTTAGTATAATATTTCATTAAATAAGTATTTACCCACTTTTACCTATTAGTCTAAATTTTTTAGAAACTTTGGTCATATTTTTTAAAATGTTAATAATTAGGTGAGTAGGTACAATTTCAAAAACCTAATTTGTGGCCTGCAAAATTTTTAATAAAGTGTATAATCGACATTTAAACTTAATAAAGCGGGTAGCCCAATTATAGCTGTCCAGGCATGAAGATACTATCAAACAATGTTGTTTTGGTTGGTGTGACCAATTGTGCGAACCTATAAATTGGTTCCATTAAATGTTCCAAGTTTTTTAAAGTTCACGATTCTGCTTCCGTAAATATCTGAGAACATACCAACTTCAGTAGGGTACATACATTTCCCACGCAATACGCAAAATGACAATACGAATAACGTACCACATTTTTAGAGAAAAATCACGTTTATATCTTATTATATTGAAGGCATTTTCAATTATTATCCTCCTATCAGGTTTAATTAAAAGACTGTCTAATATTAATTAATTTAATAATAGTTACTAGTGTATGAACCAAAGAAATTGTAATATTATAAAATATATCGGACGTACAAACGATGAAAGCGACAGTACCGACGTCAATAACAGTAGTATATTTACGTATACATTAACCTCCCTTACAGACATCAGATCCATCTAATCACGACAAGAATTTGAATCTTCAAATGGTCATCATTAAAACTACCATCAAACACTACGTCAGCAGTAAACAGTGAAACAGCAGTGAATAAAAACTGCATTGATGTGACGTCAAATGATTGACGGCTATATGCAAAGCAAATCCTTCTAAGGAACTGAGGAAAGATAATTTACATTGACTTCATTATTATATCGATCATTGATCAACATTATACGTGAAGCTTTGTCTTGTTTGGTACTTTGTTCTGTTAATGATTTATGGGCAGTCTTGCATAGTATAAAAACGTAGTACCTACCCGGTAGTCATCTACTTAAGTAAGTAAGTAGGTAATTACTAAATTTTTCACCTTTTGGTACTATGATCAAATTGTATTGTCGCCTACTATGGTAATACTCTAATGTTGTAGTACAGCCAAAGACAACATAAACAAACATACACAACACACATTTCTTGTCCAATGATGACCATCACACTTCTAGCATTTTTCACGTCTCGACAAAAATATGTATGATAGCTTTTGCCCGCGACTTCGTCCGCGCAGAATATAAATTTAAAAATTCCGTTTCCGTTTGCTGGAACCCAAATCCCGTATCCCGTATCCGTATCCCGTATCATCCATCACACATCCCATATCCCGTATCCCGTATCACGTATCCCGTATCCCGTATCCCGTATCCCGTATCCCGTATCCCGTATCCCGTATCCCGTATCCCGTATCCCGTATCCCGTATCCCTATCCCGTATCTCGTATCCCGTATCCGTATCCCGTATCACGCATCCCACATTCCGTATCCCGTATCCCACATTCCGTATCCCGTATCCCGTATCCCGTATCCTGTATCACGCATCCCACATTCCGTATCCCGTATCCCGTATCCCGTATGCCGTATCCCGTATCCGTATCCGTATCCCATATCGCGTATCCCGTATCCCGTATCCGTATCCCGTATCGCGTATCCCGTATCCGTATCCGTATCCCGTATCACGCATCCCACATCCCGTATGCCGCATCCCGCATCCCATATCCCGTAACCCGTATCCCGTATCACGTATCACGTATCTCATATACAAAATCTCGTATCCCATATCGTGTATCCCGTATCCCATACCCCGGATAATTTTCAAAAACTATTTTTTTTTTTTTTTAAAAGACAATTAATCACCAATTTTCTTAATTCTAACTACAAATATGACGAACTTCCATACAAACTTTCATCCCCTATTTTACCCCCATTAGGGGATGTATTTTCAAAAACCCTGAAATTAATATTGTTTATCTTTTAAAAGTCACCTAATCACCAATTTTAATAATTCCAAGTTCAAAAAATGACGAACTTCCATACAAACTTTCACCCCCTATTTTAACCCCTTAGGGTTTAAATTTTCAAAAAAGATGAAATTATTATTTTTAATACGTAAAAAAAAACCTAAACACAAATTTTCATTATGCTAACCTCGGAAATGACGAACTTCCATACAAACTTTCGTCCCCTATTTTACCCCCTTAGGGGTTGAATTTTCAAAAACGCAGCAATTCAAGTTTTTTATTTTTAAAAATGAACCTAAACACCAATTTTCATAATTCTAACTTCAAAAATGACGAACATCTATACAAACTTCCCAACTAACTTTCATCCCCTATTTTACCACCTTAGGGGTTGAATATTAAAAAACGCCGAAAACCATATTTTTTATTTTTAAAAAGACACCTCAACACAAATTTTCATAATTCTAACTTGAAAAATGACGAACTTGCATACAAACTTTCATCCCCTATTTAGCCCCCTTAGGGGTTGAATTTTCTAAAATCGCTTCTTATTGCTTGTCTACGTCACAAAATATATCTACTATCCAAATTTCATGTCTCTAACTTCAGTAGTTTCGGCTCGGCGTTGATGAGTCAGTCAGTCAGTCAGTCAGTCAGTCAGTCAGTCAGCATTTCCCTCTTTATATATTAGTATAGATTAGGTATGTTTGTATTGTGATTACTGTGTCTCTCTTGAATTGTCAGCAAAACAGACAATCAGTTTAATACTGAAGGTTAAATACACGGAAGGGTTGGTCGCATCCCTTCCGTATGTGTTAATAATAATGTAGTAAAATATTCAAATTTAAAAGACATGATGTGGCCATTAAAATCAGAGGAGTGTATAACACAAGCTTGAACAAACAATCTACTTGACGAGGAAAATAATTGGTAACCACTTAAAATTCATTGTTGTTGACCTTATCCCTATCGTTATCCTTGCACGGTGGAAAGCAGCTTAATGTACGTGACTCTAGTCCGAGGTAAATGGCACAGGGACTGACAGCTAAAATTGCCCTCGACTGGCGGCCTTCACATTTCACAACACCCGGACTTAGCGAACATCCAGCCGGTCCGGACTGTAGACGTGCATTCATACAAGTATACAGAACCACTGAACCGATGAAAGGATGTGAGCTCTACTCTTAAATTGTTAAGTAGTATTCGGTTGGATTTCTTGGTTTGTTCAGCAGCATACCATTTAGATTAGATTTATTGTATGAGATTAGTTAGAGCCTATTTTGAAAGGTCTCCGTCAGCTATGATTGATAAAATTCATTTGCAAAAGATTTTTGGACTCTGATATTAGGAATTTGAAAAAGATTTAAAGGCGGAAATTTCCGATACTTATGTATATTTTATAACGCACCAGTGTCAAAGGAATTAATAAAATCCCAATATTAATGTAATACGATAGTTCACGGTCAAGTGTTTGCACAACACCCAATGAATAATGTCCCGATAATATTACTAGGTAGGTACTACCAATGTTTTTATTCTAGTATTTATATCCTTTGTTCTTTTCGCGGTTCCATTTTTTAATCTGTACAGTGGCTTATCGTTGTAGGTTCTTACGAAATACGACGTTCAAGTCTTTGGGAAAAATATAAGTCAGCATTGAACATATTCGATCCTTATTATAGTGAGTTATCATAATTTTGTGCGATCAAGTAATTTTTAAGAATTCGTCTGCAGTTAATGTTTAAAATGTGCTGAAACATTTAATTGTTGAATTCTTAATTAAAGCATGTCTCGGTTACTAAAAAGGTATTCATACCACGCCCCCCACTTGGAGGCAAGACTTCTTGATTACGTCACAGACAGCATTGCTCAAAACGTCATTGGGCCACATGTCATAAGCAATTTATTGTAAGAGTAGGTCAGGTTAGCACAGCAACAGTAGGACTAATATTAACCAAATAAATATAGGTACCCATTTGTTTCTGTGTTCGTGTAAATGAGTAATCCCCTTAATGATAATGAATCGTGCGAAAAGTCAACGACATTTGTATTCAACACAAGATCCTAGCCTAGCAGCATGAACGAGCGTACTTAGGATTTCCCACTTACAAACGGAACTCCAACAAAGTCACGTATGATGTAATTGATAACAAGTAGGTATTTGAAGGAGTCACGAACAACAAAAAATAAAAAACTTCGATGAGTTATTTTTTTAGGAAATCCACATACATGGTTTTAAAAATATTTATAGTGTGAGTGTGTGTGTGTGTATTATGTTTATATTTTTATCTTTACTCGCGGATACGTAAAACACAATGACGACATCGAAACCGAAACAAGTTTCGGGATTACGAAATAATTGGTAAACAAAAATTTTCGCGCCACTGAACGTTCTTCACACGTCAGAATACTGATTAAGGTCGCTTCACCTCATATGGATTTCAGAAGCGTTACTTTTTAAAATGTTCCCGATAAGTATAAAATAGAAATAGCTGGTGCTTCTGTCGACGATGGCATAGGAGTCATGGAAGACAAGGTCTTACATGAAAATTAATGAACACCTAGTCGATATGATAAAAACGTCTTGTATTTTAGTAAGTAACGTTACGAGGCCCCGTTTCCGTCACTAGACTTGGTTTTTACGCTATTTTTACATTTATTTTGTAGGTGTATCCGCCATCATAACGACTTTTAAGGCGGCCAGATCACAGTAACCTCATAAGCTACATAAAATATAAAGAAATCTTATCTCCATAGCAATGCAGAATTGTAGATCCGGGAGCAGTTATTTGTGCCGCATAAAAATACAACTACTTAAGTACCTACTTATTATAGTGTTTTTCTACTAGAGTGACAACTTTTTACACAGAGGATGGTGATTACTGATGCCGCTTACTTAGCATGATTGACGCAAGCAAAGCCAAAATACCAACGTCTGGATGTACCTATGTGTAGTTACCGCCTAAATGCGGTAAATATAGGGAAGATATATTTTGGACATCGTGCCAGCCCAGACTAGGCCAACAATGAGACCCACAAATGTTAGCCGTGTCTAACCGCTTTTAATATAACATTTCCATTAATTTTGCATTACCGGATCTCCGCAGCAGCATATTATTTCGATACAGACCTGTATTTTAATAATGACCTTATATCCAATTGACACAAGTTACAGTGGACGATCTTATATTTGTCGTGCAATTGACAAGATAGACAGGAAATGGGTTATTGTGTACTATTTTTCAAAGATCCCACTCCGTCAAGGTTACAAGCTTTGTATCAAATCCGGTAACGAATTCAACAAACACTATTTGCGTATTCAACATATCGTGCTACTAAAGTATTGTAAGTAAGTATATTTATTATTAATAATCCATTAATGGAGTTAATAATATAACATAATGGATAGTAGGTATATTAAGTAGATGATACCGCGTAGCATAACAGCAAATTGTAGACGTCAGCAAATGATGTAATCGTAACGTAAATGAGAGGAGAATCCGGCTAAGTAACCTATTTCATGGCCAACTTTTTCTACCGCAACATCCCACTAGCCACGTGATTGGGCGTTAACAGAAGATAATCAATAAAGAATGCAATAACATGATCGAACCACAGGGAAGAATATTATACACGTTAATTACATTACATAATCGTTTTAAATAGATTCCGGAATTATTTACACAAAGTTCAATCAACCTATTAATTTGGGACTATTTATAGTTTCTTCAAAACATGTTTGTGTCTTTAGCAACCTTGTCGTCTATTTAAAGCCTTATTTTGGAGTAGATACACCTTAATTCCCATTTAAAAAAACCATACAATCCGTTTCATTGAAGTTGCAAGCAAATGCTACTTTGCAAGTCATTTATTTTATGGCCACTTGTAACAATAGCTTTGCAAATATTTAAGAAACATTGAAACAAATAAGATTTTTCTTGTCTTCATTGCCAGCCAGTAGTCATGCAGCTTCCATAGTGATTTGCATTGACACGAATCCCGTTAGCTTCATAAATACAGGCAATTGAGTTCAAGGACGACCATAAGCATCATGTCTGTCTGTGACCAGCGTGAACAATGAGTTATGTTGGTGCGCGTCCTCATGCAATCGCGTATAAAATATGATAATTGGACGCTAAATAACACGTTCGCTGTTGTCAACCTAAACTCAAAAGCCAGCTTTGTGCTGTCAGAGACGGTTGAAATTCCAAAATGACAACGCACTTAGCATAACCGTTGTCCATTTATAATCAAAGTTTAATGTTATGTGGCTGATGCACTTTCAAATGACAAATGATTGACATTATCAAAAATGATCAATCATATAAAATACTTTCAATTTAACTATTATACCGTTAGCTTAGTAATAAGGATTAGTAATGCGATGCTCATTACTGGGTTACGGGATCGGTTTGACCGGACGATAGACGCGAAATTAAAAGTATCGAAATCTTGGACCGTAATCCGTTATCCATTGTGACATTTGCAGTACCGAAAGTTTTCTAAGAAGAGCCAACCCATCAGGTATGTACGCTTTCTCTTCTAAAGGGGAACAGTCTAGTTAGACTTTAACTGATTATCATAGTAAGTGTAGCGGCTATTGTTTGAGATTATGAAAGTTGTACGAAGGCGTCGACTCTGAAGCCGCTTATTTAAAGCATAAAAAAGTGACCGTCGAATACTTCAAGGAAAATAATTCAAGCCGTTCTAAATCATACTAGGCCTAAAATGTACTACTATTTATTTATTGTTTATTTTTAAATGGGACATAACAGGGGTTAATGAAATTACAAAATATGTTAGCGAGAAAAGAATAGTGTCAGTCTGGTGTTGCAAGTATAGGTTAGCTTAATGTCTCAGAGCTAATGATTTCCGCGATTACAATAAACCGTTATGAGCACGCGGCGTGTGCACGCATTGACTGTTGATTCGTAAAGATTACCCGTGTTGCATAACTAGACCGTCTCGTTGTGCCGAACATGTTTCACAACTATGCACCTGTTGTTGTGGCGCTAACTGGTTGGTTACCGTTAATCATAATTCAATTATAGATATGCGAGAAACGAAGCTTATAGGGCAGCAGGGATATTTGAGGTGCACAAGCGTTTGCGCAAATTCAGGTTCATACTCGTCCTTCCTTTTCTAGGACGGTAGAACGGAATACCGCTTGTTTCCGACTGACGATAATTTATAGATAGGCAGGCACCTTCTGATTTTAAGAAATCAGTGAATCAGTTATGGTTTTGCACAAGGTTGGTACAGTATCCATATTAAGTATCTAAAGAAACACGTAAAAAAGTACATGAATAGGTAACAATAACACCTAAATCATCATTTATATTTTGTTATCTGAAAAACTGTGGTTCATCATCTTTCTTACACAAGTAAGTACTTATAACATGATGGCAGTGGTATTACGTGCTTTGTTGATAAACCAGGCGAGATTAATAAGATAAATATAACGAGATGAACCCAAATACAACCGGTCAGATTTACCTTCACGGTTTACGACATTCATTGTGTTGCTTGACTGAACATAAATGACACACATGGACACAATGTCGCATCCGAAACGAAACTTATTATTAAGCTTGCCGTCGTCATTAAGTGAGAACTAATGAAAAGATTAAGATGTATGGGTAGCAGTCATTAACCATGTTTATATGAAGCAAAAAATGTGGATAGTCATTTACAACATCCGAATGACAAGTTGAATAATTACTGACTAAGTCATAATAGCTTTGTAGTTTATCAATATTCAGCCTTGTTAATGTAAAATATTCAGTACAAGTACAAGTCAATTTGGGGCTAGGGCTTCAGGTATTAATTGAATGCTTATTAACATTTCCAGAGCTATAAAGCCACCTAATGAACTTAATTTGGTGCGCAACAGCTAGTATGTACTTAGTTAATAATATGAAGAGACATGGCTTAGATTAGATATACATATGATGTTAATGGTCTTTTTAGAGCTAAATAAGCCGCCAGTACAACAATCACGTGCCGCGGCGCATGGAGAGAAGTACTGGTCCGCATAATAAAATTCTAATAAAAACGTTTATTCAACACCTAAGTTCTCACAGTATTCTTAACGTGTACCCACACCACGTGCTGGTAGTGATAATGAATCATATGGACATCATCATATCCGTAAATGAGCACGTGCTCGGTGCAATGCCGAGCAGTAATAAATGCAAAATGCATTATATTCAAATCAACCAAGATAAAATCCATTTACAGGAATTACCAATTTGCATACCATTATTGCATTGTAGATTTTACCCTACCAGAGGTTTCAAAACTCAAAAGGACGCAAACCGTTTTCATATTGGTTAACGGTGAGTTGATCTGAAATCAGCGACCATTTCTTCATCATCATAAACAATGGTACCAGAACAATTTGATCGAGTTCTCACTGACTATGTAGGTATAGGTATATCTCGCAATGATCCAGTTTATTTAAAAACGCAAATTCAATTCTCATACAAAGAGCGAAAGTCTGTGCACGTTGCACGTTATCAAGACATTGGTCTCGCCAGCAACAGCATCGACGTAAACGCCGGAACCGGTTCTCTGCGTTTGGCGAAACATTTTGCAACATTCGCCCACCGTCTCGCTAATCTGAGACGTAGGTACATCAAGTACAGTATCATTCATCGATGAACTATTCTTTTGTTGTACTATTACAACAAGCTCCTGACAAGAAAATATTAAATTTGGAATAACACAATGACCTTGCATTGTAATAAGAAAAATCCTGTAATGATATTACTGGTTAAACTTCTTATCCATCATGTTATCAAAATAACAAAGAGGACCATGAAGCCGAAAACCAAGCTAAGATTTATTGCATCAGAGGCCGGCGAAACGAGACCGCAAATAAAGAGAACATGAACCTTGAGCACCGTATCTGACAAAATCAATCGGGCTCCGAACAAATCTTGACCTAAATGTTATTTTTGATGAAACTCCAGCGACACGGTCCTACGAAATTAGTTGTGTTCTGAAATTCCAACAGAGTTTATTGAATTAAATATATCACTAAACAAACTCAAATGAAATAGGTATATCACAAAAATGAAAATATATCCGTGAGTGAGTATTATATAAACCCGAGATATTGAAAGTGATAGTAAGTGAGATGAAACTAATCTCCAACGACGCGACAAGGAAGAGTTCTGCAGTAATTTCCGTACGCATTTAGTAACACCCATACAAGAGTTACACAATACGGCGACAAACGCAGAACGTGTATACCTGTTACTTGTATGCTGACGCTATTGTTTGGAGATCAATAGCACAGTCTGTTAGCTACAAAACGAAGCATAGAGCATTTTGCAAGACTGGAATACAGTCGAAACCTACGACGACGACGAGACGTTTAGTTAAATGCTAACTTTTTGCAGTAGGTAATATAGGAATACGTAAACATAACAGAACATATAATAGTTCAGCATATAAGTTGTAATAATTTTGATAACTATTGATATCCCTTCATATGCCTGATCCACTACACCAAGAATAATTTCATAAAATCACTACATTGGCGGCTACCTTAGCAATATTGTTCAAACGGGAAATATGTAGCACTGTTATTAATACACATTGAATGTAGATCAATTTTTGAATTATATGATCTGTAGACCAATTATGTACTTGTTAGTATATACCTAGCGATAATTGAACATTGAAGGAAATGACACACTTTACCTGTCGTCCTTTTGATATAAAATCTATAAGTAAACCAGGATCCGCATAGAATGGATGGACACGTTCAAGATTCATTTTAATAACTAATAAGGAATGCTGGGTCATACATAACCAGTTTTCTAAACATATGAAATCGTTTCAAAACTAGGTAAATATCTGCCATTTTAAATGTATGGTGACACACTTCACAAATCTTGACCTACTTTCTGTACTTACTTGTAACGAATATTATTTTGAGCAAAGGGACCTTACTTTTCTCCATAGAAAGTTTTAATCAGAAAAATTGAGTAACATACGATACAACTGGTTTCGACACTTCCATCGACTAAAAAATATAAAATCCATTACTTATTACATTTTGTTTGTAAGTATTTGACCAATAAGCTATATTTTTATAATTTCAGATCTCATCCCACGAGTGGCATATACCGCGGCCGTCTTTGTCCGGTAGCACCATAGCCGGCAGCACGGGCGACGGCCGCTCTCGGGGCGGCTCCGCCTCCAGTCAAGGCTCATCTAGCAACCACAGTACCCACGTAAGCCGACCTTTTTGATCGTGCGTCACTACGATTACAAACCAAGTTTCCGCTTCAATTATAAAATCAAGAATCACGCAGTGTATAAATGTTGCAAGCTCAATTATGCACAAGATCTTTTTTCAAAATCTTATGACGCTTCACACTCAATTAGCATCACAAAAAACATGCGGTCCGCCTTAAAGCTTTGTTAATGTGAGCGACTAACGCAACAAAGCATCATAAATAAGAATAAAAACACATTTTTTGTGGTAGGTAATCAATTTGTTGGGTGTTTTCGAATAAAAAATGAATGAACATAGATTTAACACTCAAGAAGGGGTCAAGAAACTGGTTGATATTGCCGTGTCCGGTACAAGATCCTACAGCATTCCAAAGATTGCTCAATTTGAACTGACAACTATTATTGCAAGACTTGTCGCACAGCATACACACCTTTTCGGCTGCAATAATCCGATCTTAAATTGAAATCACTAAGTATTCAGTGCACTTTGACCCATTCGCTACGTCAGTTAACATTAGAGTAAAAGTTACGACCAACCTAGCCTAGCCTAGCTAACTGGTAAAATTACCTAGGCGTACATGACATTTCTCATGATTTCATAATATCACGCTGTAGCATTAATATGCATTTCTAATTTTACGTTTAATTTATAGTAATGTAGCGTCTCTATTATAATGGCCAATAGGACATTTAAATTTAACAATTGCTTTTATTTTCAGAGTGTATCGTCCGGTTCGTTGCTACTTAGCGCCGCGCATTTGGCACGCATGCACGGCAGAAATACAGAGCAAGACGAGCTTGGATGTTACAACTCCAAACTTGGCAGCTATGGGCGCAAGGCTGGACATTCCGACGCCGTAGTGGCCATTCCCGAGGAGCCGCACGACGGTTTGGATTCCATTTGGAACGGGGTTAAACGTGGTTCGGGCCCCGACAAGGACGCGCAGTCTGTCGCAAGCTCCACTCATTTTACTGTAGTGAACGGGTACACGAAGCAACACACAAGCAAGGAGCCCAGAACATGCTGCTGCAGCCAGTCGCATCAGATAACTGTCCTCGTCATATCGATGACCATCTTATTTTCGGCGTGCATACTTGCAGCTATATGCTTTGTTGAAAGTGAGTATACACTATCTACACCCATACTTATCCCTGACATATCATATGACCGGGACTTCTTATTTTTTTCCTATCACCACTCTTAGCAGAACTGTGGTCGTCATTTGTAGCTATGACTGGCCTCACTCTTTCACTTTGCTTGATATGACGTTTTACCCGATTCTATTATACAAAGCTGGATTTTCGCCTTGAGTGTGTTGGAAGGATTTTATCACGCTTGTTTGGAGTGCAGCGGATATACACTTTATTATGACGAGTGTTTGAAGCATTGCATTGGTACGGAACTCTGTTTAGGATACCTCAAGCATTCTTCTGATCCAGCTCTCTTAATCGAAATACGTAGGTACCTAAAAATGCCCAACATAAAACCTTGAATCGACACTATTCGAAACATTGTTTAAATTAAATTTAAACATATTTCTTTAATATTATATTTCTTGACCTATCAACATTTTAATGAAATCATTTTTTTTACAGTGCGAATGCGTAAGGAGACGGGAATCTACAAGTATTCCTAGATAGATTAAATTAATATACATACACACAGACAGTGAAGTCTCACTAAGAAATAAGGGTTTTAAGTATTTTATTAAGAACCCTACAAGCTATAAAAGTGATAAGTACAGTGTGTTGCAAGTATTATAAATATAATTTTCTATTATGTAAAGAATAACTTATTATTACCTAGTTAAATGTTAGGAAAATTGGTTTAGGTATATCCTATACCAGTAGTTAGACAATAAAATAGTGCAATATACCCAGATACCACATTACTAATCGTAAGCAAAAATGTTATTATAATTTATTATTGGTGGTATTGCTAAGACATGTTTTAGCTGTTATGCTGTGATTTTATTTATGTGGATGGATGTTCATAAAACGATAATGTACGTACGAAAAATTTGAGTCGAAAGGTTACGAATAAAATTATCGACTGAAATACTGGATTGTATTTTATGAAATAAGGCCTCAAAGCTTACATTTCAAGTTTATTTATTCTAAAATATATGTTGTGATTGTGTTATGCATGTCAGCTTACTGTTTAAATTATTAAGTAGTTAATTCTAAATAAAACATTAATTGTTTTAGAGGACGTAAGTAAATACAGAATGGAAATGGATTGATTTAGTATGGTTTTTTGGGAGGTATTATTTACTACTAGAATTAAGGCTAATGTTGAAAGACGCAACTTTTCGTACAGAGTATGAAAATCTGCATCTTGTATACTTACCTGTAACTTAGTATGTTGACAATACATTATGTATTGTTGTTATTATAAATATTCGTAAATTATTCTAATAATTCACAGATACTGACTACTGTGACGATTATTTTACCCATTCTTGTGTACTTAATGAAAATGTTATTGAATAACTGTGATAATTAATGAACGAAATAAATCTGTATTTGGAATCTACTTAAGTGTCATTTTAACCTTTCCTTGGATTCTTTGAATAAAAATCGACATACCTAGATACAAGCCCCTCTAGCCAAGTGGATTGGTAGAGACTAGTAGAAATGTTTGTAGACAAATCCAATTGGTTAGAAGAACAGGGGGCTAATTGCGCAAATTTAGAAAGATAGTGCCGAAAACAGCACAACCAAAATCGTTACGACACATTTCGAATCGCGCTAATCATTTTGGCGGAATCGATTCAGCTTTTTCCGGAATATATGTTGGAGAACGATCGATTAACCCGTCAGTGTTGCCTATCGCTATTGGATTTTATTGGCAGCGTAAAATATATTTTTTTCCACCAGCTAAACCAAAACAGTTCGGTTTGAACGGCAATGACGTTGGATAATAACGCAATTGGATACTTAGGTAAAACAGCCTGTATTACTTACCTCAACTTCTTCCAGTGTTTGAGTCCACCTGTAGTGTTCAAGGTCACAGCCATTGCCAGCGTTAGGCTTCAGTTTACCCTTCTCCTTAGGATCATCTTCCTCAGGATCAGCTGCCACTGCCGCTGCCGCAGCTTCTGCCTCAGTGCCACCATCACCACTGCCATCTTCAGGTTCTAAATAAACAATAACATTAAGTTTATTTTTTATTATAAAAGGAAGTTGTAAGTAAGTAATAGTTTTACTAAATTATCTTACACTAGCTTTTCCCCGCGAATTCTTCCGCGTAGAATTTAAATTTAAATCGGATCTCTGATTCCGGATCCCGTATCTCGGATCCCGGATTCCGTTTGCTGGATCCCGTAGCCCAGATATACCGGGTCTCGTATCCCGGATATCCCGGATCCCAAAAAATATAGCCTATGTTACTCAGGGATCATGTAGCATTCTAATGGTGAAAGAATTTTTGAAATCGGTCCAGTAATTTTTGAGTTTACTCATTACAAACATCCAAACATACAAATCTTTTCTCTTTATAATATTATTATTAGTATATTAGTATTAGCATAGATAGTATAGACTAGCACCTGTCTGTAACAGCACTGGTAGCACAGCCGGTTGTGACAAGACAAAATGCGAGATAAATAGATTTTGTCTCATTCTCTCATATGCATTAAGTAAGAAAGAGAGAGAGAGAGAGAGAAAGAGTGACTCGGTGCAACATAATACGTGACAAAAGTCTCGTCTTGGGGTGTGTGCTAGCCCTTAAGTAAAGGAAGAAACTGGGGGAGCTTTGCCTAGTATTGGGAATATAAATAGGTTTAAGTTATGGGCATTTCTTAATCCAAAACTATCCTTGTTTGGAATTTTCTTCTACTACACTTTGTAAAGCTAAATTGCTTTTAGATCTTAGTTAATTAGTTACTAGCTTTTGCCCACGAGTTCTTCCGCGCTAATCAACAATTTTCATTGTAACTTCAAAAATGACGAACTTTCATACAAACTTTCATCCCCTATTTAACGCCTTTATGGGTTGAATTTCAGAAAAAACATTTTTTAGACACCTCTACCCATCAAAACAAACACACCCTCCAAATTTCAAGTCCCTACGACCAGCAGTTTAGGCTGTGCGTTGTCTGTCAGTGAGTCAGTCAGGACTTTGATTCTTATATGTATAATAATATATTTAGATTTAGATTAAATTATACTGTCAGAGATATATGGTTTTTAACGTTACCATCATACCTATCTAATGTGATTATGCCAGCAAAAATAAACCTAAGTAGATATTAAAATTTGTATTTTCTTGCATTCTGAACAGTATTTTATTATGACTTACTAGGTTTCTTTTCATTCTCAATATCTTCCTGTATTTTCTCAGCCTCCTGATCTGTGATTTCAGTAACAGACGCAGGCTCAAAGTCCTGAGCAAGTCTTTCCTTCTCTTTCTTCTGTTGGATATCTTTTAATCTCTTCTCAGCTTCTTCTTTCTCCTTCTTAATTTTATCGGCTTCGTCTTTAGCTTTTTTAGCATGAACATAAAATGTATCTTTCACTACCTGTAATGTATAGTTTTAATTAATCAATCAGTAGAGATGCTTTAATGCATTTTTAAAAATAAACTAAGGTTAAGAAAGATCAAATAATTTGGTCTACTCATACCTGCTCCCACTCCCCCTCTTTACCTCCAGTAAAGAAGTCTGTTTTCCTAGATAGAAAACTGACTATGGTTTGAAGAAGCTGAAAAGAACAAAAATAAATAAATAACTATATCTGGAAAATATGCATCAGTAGTTATAATCATTAGAAGAATAAATAAAATAATTATCCTTTCCTTTGAAATTCTTTTACACACGGCTACCTGATCCCATACTAAGCAGAGCTTGTACTATGGAAACCAGATTACTACATATACTACTTTTTTGTTTGTAAATACATACTTAATATACATAATTACACCCAGACTCGGGACATACAGACATGTTCATACATACAAATGCATGTCCGGGTAGCAATGGAACCTACAACCTGCAGCGTGATAGGCGGAATCTAAACCAACCACGCCAACGGGCCCGTCAAAGACGAAGAAAGAACGACAAAAGATTAGAAGAATAATGCATCTGTAAAATCAATTTTGAAAGAGCTTCAAATATTGCTTGTATGCAATAAATCATTATTTGATTAGTAGAATATTGATTTATAATATAGAAGAATTATTATTATGCTTAACCATTTATTATCTCAGTTGGTAGGTATTTACTTATTCTATTGCCTAGCGAACCTAGGTAATCCTCTGGTACCAGCTACAGTAGGCATTTACCAAATAGCACCAGTAAATTAGTAGTGTATAACTCGGAACAAAGGCTTATTATAATTATTTCACAATAATTACCGGTAACCTAGCAATGTTGTACCATGTGATCGATAGTTTCCAGTGTTCTAGAAAAATCATCAGAACAGCGTTCCTAAAAGGTGCATTGGTGTAATTTGTTACATTAGATACGAACTACGAACAATATTGTGAATAGAGCGTTTTTGGAAAACAAAGAAAATCACGTTATTTTCTTCCTTTGTGGCATAAGTAGTACTTACATCCTTTACTCCACCTTCATGTTGCTGAGCCATTGCTAGAAGCATCGAGTCGAACCTTTCCGGATCGTTGGCCATTTTTACAGCTAGCTCAAGAATCAATAATATACGCAATAAGTATTAAAACGGTGGGTAAATCAAGTCAATGGAAGAAAATAATTTTGTTGTCTTCTACTTTTTATCACCGTGCGCGTAGCCCAAACAAATTTTTGAGTTTGATAGATGGATGATGGTTGACATGACAGTGACATGAGTGACGTGACACTTTTGTATGCAGTAAAAAAAATGTAATGTCTATGGTTAGCATCTAAATGCGGCTACTCACGATGCAATTTCGTATTCAATGGCCGTTTTCACATTACACGGCACGGCAGCGGCGACGGCTGTCACTGAGATATTTTCGGGGTTTTCATTGGTCAGTAACCAATGACAACTGGTCACTGACCAATGAAAACCCCGCAAATATCTCAGTGACAGCCGTCGCCGCTGCCGTGCCGTGTAATGTGAAAACGGCCAATCAGTCGATTCAATTTGTTGAAGTCTACACTGACTGTACTGAAATAAAATTAGGCGTCAATTTGCCTCCTCACCGCTCAATCTGTCAAATCAACTCGTGTTGAATCAACAGTTTGTAAAAAAATAATGTGAGTAGCCACTTATGATGCGTTCCATTCACCGTAATTTTTGTTATTTTCGTCCACAAAAACTGTTAAAAACGATAATAATGATCACTTTCAGTACAAGTTAATGCTAGTGGAACGAGATTTGTGATCGAAAATAACGAAATTAACAAAATTAACAGTGAATGGAACGCACCATTAATAAGCCCGGCCGCACATCATCAGAATAGGGATGGCGATCTGAGATCGATTAATCGAAGAATCGATTTTTCGGGCCAAGAAAATCGATTTTTTAATCGATATGAAGTACTGAATCGATTCAGTGAATCGATATTTCACCCTTGAATATCGACATTAGTTTTTTTTTGTTTTGGTAAAAACCATTAACCTTATGAAATTCATAGTACAAAAATAAGAAATCCAAGAAAATATATAATTTTCCATAAATCAACTGTTTCGCTTTTTTGTCTCTTTCGCGCACGCACTAACAATCGCTGTGCGAATAAATGCGCAATACTCAACTTCAAGGTCACGCACGTCTGATACTTTGATATGGTAATAAAAATATTTGTTATTATCGAATTACCTGATTTTACTGATAAGAGGTCGTTTATTATGGTATCTTCTTTTTTTAATAAAATGGATTTACATTTACATTGTAAATGCAAACTTGGAAAAAAAATAGATTTTTCAGAAATCGATGTTTAAGTCCTCGATTTTTTTGTGAATCGATTCATCAGGTTACGATTCGAATCGATTTAAAAATCGATCTTTTTCGGAAAGAATCGCTATCCCTACATCAGAAACTTTCTGATAGAATTATAAAGCTACTTTTTGCTTTTAACTCATCTTGTTATTGGAAAAAAAATCCACAAGAGGGACCTATATAGGTAGGTATATTATTTTACTGTTTGCTTGCTTCATACGAATATGTACAAAAAAAAAACCGGCCAAGTGCGAGTCGGACTCGCGCACGAAGGGTTCCGTACCATTCTATAAAAACGGCAATCATGTCTGTTGTATGGGAACCCCACTTAAATATTTTTTTATTCTGTTTTAGTATTTGTTGTTACAGCGGCAACAGAAATACAAATTTTATTCTGACTTTTCGGATAGTTTTGATAAAATCTATTGCTCAATTCGAAATTGTATCCATAAAGGGCTATGGTAACTAAAGAGTGCACAGTATGTGCCAGCATTCAAGTCAATATTGATAAACACATTATCTATTTGAGTATAACCCGTTGTGGTAACAACACGAGGAAGTTTTGAATTTAAACCAATATGGTCAAAATATTTTTTTAAAGGTGCATTCTCATTAGATTCCAGTAAGTCTACATTAAAATCCCCGCACACTATAGTCGGAGGCAACGGGAGTATTCTGCCATCAAATATAACACTATGAAAGCAATACAACAATTTACAATCGATCGAAACCTAGAGATAACGCAAAACTTGTCAATAGCAGGCGAATTTTGGTCGTGACTATATTGCGATCTGAAAAACGAAACCATAGCGCGATCTAGGAGCTCATCTAGCGTCATCTAGTGGTGCGTAGCGGTACTATTATTTTATATATTATGAGGTTCTTATTTTATATTATCTTTGTTATAGCAACAATTATTTACTCTTTGCCACCTCACTCCCATAAAAAAAAACTGCTCAACATCAGGCGGGCTGTACGCTTTTTTGCCACCTCAGTCCCATAATTGTTAGTACACACCTGCAATAATAGGTACATAAAGTACACAAATAAATAAATACACATTCTGTGAAAAACTATTACAACGCCATCTATAGTTCTAATACTCTGTGCTTGAAACTCCGAATGCATTTGAAACTTTATTTACAAATATGTTTACGTACGTAAACAATGTATTTGCACAAATCAGTTTAGTGTTAACATTATTTTAATTTAAGCTGTGGGCGACAAAAAAAATGCGAATTACTCAAAAAAAAACAACTCATAGTAAGATTCGAACCTAATACCCACATACACGTGGACTAACGCCTTAACCATACGGCTAAGATGTTCTCTAGTAATACACTCGAATTATTATACTACTTATGACACTGTAATGCCAATGATATCATAACAATGTTAGATGGCGCTACTTTGACTGGTACTATTAATTTAAAACTTATTTATGGGTCAAAAATGTAGTTTTACATTTCTTTTTTTTGTCAACAATTTATCTAAAATAAGTCATAATGATCACTCATGGTTAAAATGTTAGTTTTCTCTTTATATATTGTTTAATTTATGAGTTATCAATAAAAACGCCAAAAATATCGAGTTTATTGTATGGGGACCCCCTTTATTTTTAAGTTTTATTTTATTTTTAGTATTTGTTGTTGTAGCGGCAACAGAAATACACATTCTGTGAAAATTTCATGTCTCTAGCTATTACCGTTTGTTAGATACAGCCCGCTGACAGACAGACGGACAGACAGACAGACAGACAGACAGACAGACAGACAGACAGACAGACAGACAGACAGACAGACGGACAGCGTAGGCTTAGTAATAGGGTCCCGTTGGCACCCTTTGGGTGCGGAACCCTAAAAACAATAATATGGTGATTTTTAACCGTGCGTTTCCACTGCGCAAAAACATGTTGACACAACATATTGTTGTCTCTATTTAATGTCAGGAAAATAATAGAGACAACAATATGTTGTGTCAACATGTTTTAGCGCAGTGGAAACGCGCGGTAACGACATCAGTGTCGCAAACCTTGGTTACCTCACTTTGCTAGCATGTGTATGTCCGATATTAATTTTATAGATACCTACACAACCGCAACATTGTGTCCATAGAGAATGAGTGAGTGTGCCTTTTGCAAAAAAGTGAAAGAAAAAAAAAGCAAGTGTCAAATTAAATGGAGGTCATTCTGTACATGTAAAATTGCATTTTTGTGCATTTCTAAAATAAATATTGGCCAAAGTAAAATAAAACTTTACTAAAACTCTAATGTTATCTTGTATTGTAATGAATAGTTTACTGCAGGTATGTGAAAGTTTATATACATCGTGTCTTTATAGCGATTTCATATACGCTGTCATTTTGTCAAAACTCCGCAAAAATAATTCTGTTTTGCAGCAGATTTTTCCACAGAAACCCTAGGAATGGCCGATCAATTCTGTTTACGTTGGAACAACTTCCAGTCAAACATAGTGAGTGCCTTAGATTCATTGAAGTGTTCGGAAGATTTGGTCGACGTTACGCTCACCTGCGAAGGTAGAAATATCAAGGCCCATAAAGTCATATTGTCAGCGTGCAGTCCGTACTTCAGGAATGTGTTCAAGGTGAATGACTTAGGACATTAATAACCTTCGTATTTGTACCAATAAACATACTGCACTATAGTAGGCTAAAGCCAATATGTGTTAATCTCTTAAGTTACAGTCTTTTCAATAACTATTTACACAATACCATCTACAATATGTGGATACAATCTGTATTTATAAAATAAAATAGAAACTAATATTTATTTTTCAGGAAAATCCATGTCAGCATCCAGTGATAATCCTAAAAGATGTATCTGCTGATGATATTGTCAGCCTGTTGTCCTACATGTACCAGGGAGAGGTGTTCATTGAAGAGAGCAAGCTATCATCATTTTTGCACACTGCTGCTCTGTTGCAGGTGAAAGGTCTGACAGGGGTTACACAACAGGTATCTAGACATTCATTTTAGGTGCCTTTTAAATTACAGAATACTAGAAAATTCACTTTCAATTACTTTTGAAGTTTTTAGGGCTAGTACATTCTAAATTCTTTAAAAATGAAATTCTATATTTTCTTTTTTTTAAGTTGATTGTTTTCTGAAAAATATTTAACTTGTGGTTCATATTCAGAAATCATTTTCAGAAAGAAAACTTCTCATCATCGAACACATCAAACAAACTATATACACAGTTAACAATTTCGTCAAAGCCACATGTGAATGCATCCCACAAGGAAACAAAGGTGCCTGCGCTGAAGAAACGTAGGAGTAGTACTTCAGACAAGCCCAATGACATAACCATTGGGGATGCTCATAAGAAGAGTAAAATCTTAGAAACATGTGATATTTACAGTAGAAATAATATCTCTCAGTCAAATAAAACTGATAATGCAGTGTTTACACCTGAAAATAATGTAGACAAGAAATGTGACGGTAAGGTTGAACAACCGGTAGTCACTGCAAATGGGAAAAGCTCAACATCATCTCAGGTATTTAATTAAACTCAAAATATTTTATTCATGTAGGCTAAATAATGAAGCAATATTTAGTAATTAACATACAACTAAGCTTTGCCACTGGTTGCAATGCTGCTTCCATTGAGAAGAGTCGACAAGAAACAATGGTTACTCTTTTCAATAGAAATAGAAAAATGATGTAAGTACATTCTCAAAATAGCAAGGCAGCTCCATTGTCACTAGAAAATACAGTAATTCAAGTCTCACTTAGATTTAGGTTTTTACATAGAATGCATGCATACTCCCACTTTACAGTAAACATCAAAAAGGTGGATACTGAAGAACAATTTCTTTGGTTTGATGCATTGTGCCAATGCCAATTCCTTATTTAATGACATGTTACATGTGTTTATTTTCATAATTACCAAATTTTTGTTGTGAAAGCTTAATTATGAATCTATTTTGTTGATCTTTGATATTGACCCTGACAATCTATTTTGTTCAGGTTTCCTATTGTAATTTTGACTCTAATGTACTACAAAAATGTGTCAATATTACAAATGAACAAACAAAATCGTCCATGTCCCTTATAATTTCTACTTATTTAAGATGGGCAATTGACAACTCCATTAGCATTCAATATAATATTGCATTTAGTCAATTCATTGATTGTTTTAGGTGAATGCACAAGGTGACAACATTCCGATAACAATAAAAACAGAGAGGGTTGAGGATAATAACTCACCAGCATCATTGACAGCCAATTCAGAAAATGAAGATAGTCTTCCAGATTACGAAAATAGTATGCTTGCCAGATCCCTATTGTCAGGTAAGTTTATTAATTGTATCAGTAACATTCTGGACAATACTACAGACATATACTGGGTGTTTGGCTAGATGAGGGATGTATTCAGCCCATGATGAGCCTTACGCGCCAAAACTCGATTATCATTCTAAATATGTATAATTTTTTTACATATTTAGCATGATAATCAAATACTGTATAGCCTCCTTCAATACACACCTCATCATACCCAACACTAATGGGGATTTATTGAGAGAAAAATTACAGTGAGATACTAATTGTCTATCACTACCACAATATATTAGCTCAAATACAAAATAATCACACTGATAAATTCATAATCATGAGTATTTATTGCCACCCTTTAAAACATTATTGGAAATGTGAATTGTTTTTTTTTGTAGGAATCAATCCATCGAAAACTGACATCAGTGCCAACAGTCCTACTGTAAAGAAAGTGTCGAATGTATTGGTGGATGTACACTGTACAACTAGGTCAAAAGAGACCTGCACAGATACAGTCACATACACAAGCGCTCCATCCAAAAGTCCAGTGAAAACAGCTTTAGCTGAAGAGTTGCAAGTGAAGCCGGAAAAACAATCGCCTAAATCTGATATGGATTATGAGCCTGAAGTGTTACTGTCGGAACACCAAGACGGTAATGATTCTGATAACAATTATACCCAGGAACAATCACAAACTCTGCTATTACTAGCCGGAATGTCGTCAGTCCCAGTGCTGGGCGGTGCTTCAACGTCACAAGGAATGTCACATCAGCAGTCTAATCATGCCGCAATCTGTGGCGACTGCCCCCATTGCGGTATGAAGTATTCAAACCAATCTGCATTAAAATATCATGTTAGATTAATGCACTCTGACTTGACCAATCGACTCTGCTGTTACCTTTGTCCAAGGTCATTCACAATGCGTGAGACATTCAAAGAACACATGTGGACAAGTCATGGTCAAAGGAATTAATTTTCATTCATTACACTGCTAAATGTCTATCGTGCCTTAATGTGGTTCTTTGTCAATTGATATGAAATATTGAATAGTGAAATTGGAAGAAATATGTGCCTTTTAAACGAAATATACTGCTTTATTATGTGGTGGAGTAGGTATATCTCATCTAAAGTGAAAGAGACTGATTGCTATTGCAAGTGTTTTAACAATTGGAAAATTCAAAAGTAACATTATTTAATATTAGGTCTATCTCATGTTTCGGGACATTGAAATCAGTATTTAAAAAAAAATAAGCATGTTTTTATGTGGCTGGATGCTTAAAAATGTGGTAAGTTATAAAAATATTGTCGTCTAATGTTGTTAATGGGTGCAAAAAATCACACCACTAAATATTTGGTGCTATTTAAGCCAGATGCACTAGATTCACTGTAACAAGTGATACTATAGATATTATGGGCTGTATATAGTTGTAAGCGAATATTTTTCTAAATGATTTGCGTTTGTATAATCGCTATTATTTAGATTTCAACGTGTCTTACTTTTTAGTGTTGTAGAACAAGTCAAAATGTTTTCAAGGAGATATCTATATAGATACTAATTATAATAAATTATAACGATTATCTACAAAGCTTAGAAATCTGAATATTTTCGGAATTTCCTTTTTAATCCGATACCTACCTAATCAACATGCCTTAGTAAAATTAATATTTCTGACTTCCAAAAGTGTTCATTACATTAAGTAGGTACATAAAATGTAAAAAAAGTATAATAACGCAGAATTGAATTTGAATAGTTAATAAAACATTAAACTATCGAACCGTATAAAAATATTTATAACGAAGAAAGTTACGAAAGCTGGTATTTTTAAAAGTTATTTAAAATCAAAATAATGTATTTAAATACTATTGGGCCATGTAAGGGTCCTAAAATACATAAGTGGTATTAATAACATAATATTTTTGATATCTGTCTGCTAATTGGTATTTTTGGTAAAAGCCTACTGATATTATTTAGGACATTATAAGATATTTATTTCTAAAATTTCGCAGTTTTTTGGTAATGTGTGCCAAAATTTTATATTTCTTTTTATATAAGTTATTGAATTAGTAGGATGTTACTTTGGAATTTTAATAAGTTACCTGTAATTCTCTTGTTCTACAGTAAAATAGATTGTAATTTTATTTTAGTGTTTATGTTTTAAGTATATATAGAGTTTATTACCAGTTAGATTTCTTATAAAATTACGATAGATGATTATTTTTACTTCTCTCAAATATTTTAGGACGAATTGTTGTTTTGAGTTTACTCTATTGTCGAATGCCATTAGCGAAAATTGTTATCATTATTTTTTAAGATAGAATTTACATAGAAGTTAGATTTATCGAATCTAGATAGACATAGATATACTATTATAGTTAGATGTTAATGAATTTTATGTTTACGTTAGTATAATATTGTTGGATATTTTATTTAGAATTTTACAAGATTTACATGATTTTAAATTATGTTATAAATAAACCGATGCTTCCTTTGATAACATTATTTTCATTTTGCCTGCTAATGCCTATCATGCGCAACTAGATAACTAAAGCATTAGCTTTAGTAAGAGCGATTCGTCTGTAGGTAATCGAACGCTTTAGGTTCTTGCAACCTTCTATCCTACCCTAAAAACCTACAAAGAACATCACTTTGGTTTGAATCTTATTCGAATTGTTTTGATCGGAGCTAAAATATCGATGAGGTTTAATTGATTTGTTGACTCATGATCTCGTTGGGAAGCAAAGTCCCTGATCAATGTGTACGAGCAATACCTACAATTTGGGTTTATTGATATACCTATCTCTCTTATAAACATTTTCACAGATTAAAGAAAATGTATATTTTTCACATTACTACCAAGTAGTAATCTTAAAGATTTAAATATTCAAGAAACCGGCCAAGTGCGTGTCGGACTTGCACACAAAAGGTTCCGTACCACCGTAGAATAAAAACGTCAAAAATATCAAGTTTCATGTATGGGGCCCACTTTATTTTTAAATTTTATTTTATTTTTAGAATTTGTTGTTGCAGCGGCAACAGAATTACACATTCATACACATACGGCTCGTGAGATACAGCCCGCTGACAGAAGGACAGCGTAGGCTTAGTAATAGGGACCAGTTGGCACCCTTTGGGTACGGAACCCTAAAAAAGTAACGTAGGAAACTATTTATCTACTGCTATAATAATATGCTCACGCCTGTATTCTATGGGGATGGCAGAGACCAGCCAAACGTACCAGAGCCAAAGTAATTAATACCTACTAAATATACCTAATACCTACCTTACCTACTAATAACAATACTTAGGTAATAGGTAACTATATAATAATCGACTGTCAAGAACCTACTTAGTTAGGTAGTACAACATTTAACATGTTACGGTATAACTTATACCTACGTGATTTACCTACTTGTTTATTTAACACATTACTACATAGATAAAAAATGAGAGGCCTTTGACCGGCAGCACTATTCTGTGCCGGCAGTGGGAAACTGCATAGGCTATAGAAAGAAACTAAATCACTGCCTTCTTTATTTGTAAATAGTTGTCTAAAGCTAAAACATTTCCACCCAGCAACAGAGAAACACGTGACCTTTACCGCCTGTTACAAGAAATTGATTGAGATCATAATTCATATCAAGTTCGACGCAAACAGTTTCCCACATCGCTCTACTCTACTCTAGCACCAAGTTATGTACGGCGCGTAGGTAGACTGTGGGTAGGTGTAAGGGCGTTCGAGGAAGCCCCTTAATGCGGAGACAGCTCCACTGGGACGCTATTGATCGTCATCCGCCGTCAGTGGCCGAGGCGCCCCTATTGATTCGCCGCAATCTGCATGATAACCCGCGCCTGGCTTCTCTACTACACAACATACATTAGAACACACTGAGATACGCTTATAGACTATATTGGCACGTGATAAGTTATCTTTTAGCGGTCCGTTGTGTGTCGGTGAAAACTTTCAAAGCACAAGAAGGCTTCGGTAACTTCAAGTCACTACGAGTGGATAGGTGTAAAAATGTAGAGTTGGTTTCGCCAGGTACGTATGTGGCAAAATGATTGTGAAGTAGGTTTTTAATCATTTAATTAGGTACTTATTAGGTCTTTTATAAATCTATTTAAGTTGTAATAATACCTACCTATTCAAACTAATCTAAATAATGAGTACATATCTAAATTAATGAACCTATTCCCACCTAGACCGTAAAAATGAGTTTTGAAGCTTTCACTAAAGTATAAGACAAAGAGCATAATTACTACACGTTTTTTTGTAGGTACTTACAACATTATAAAATAGGTAGGTAGTACGTTATTTTTGAACTTTCGCGCCAATTCGTGTCCGCCAGATAGCTGTAGATGTTTGCAACGCAACCTCACAGGTCGATATGTGAGTACTAACTCTCTTACACGAAAAACAACATTTAACTTAACGAAGGAGAGATTGATGTTAATTCTATTTCTGTTCTTTCGTTTGGTGCAAGAAGACAGCCTATAGTTGTCCAAAGTTGATATTGATAAAATTACCAGCTACCTACAGGATTATTAGAAAAAGTGCACAGAACCCAAAACGGATGCAAAATGGTTGAAGATGAAGGCTTGCAATCTATCACTACTTCACAAATTACGTCTATTCATCATGCCTTGAAAAGCACATGGTCATACCGTAGCAAGACTCAAAATAAGATACGAAAGACGTAGGTAGCCATATTTCTTCCATCTTCTCGCTTGGCGCAGTGGTTTGAGCGTTGGCCGCTCGGCTCACTGTATCGGGTGGTTGCGGGTTCGATTCCTGCCGTATGCAAATTTCGGAAACAGCCTTTTCGTAATTTTCCCTGGCCTGGGTGTCACTGGGATCGCCCCAAGTGCGTCGTATGGTAAACATAGTACAAGCGTTGCTTGGTTTGGGACCATATTATATTTGTTGTGTAAGTCTGGCGATATTTATTTATTTATAAGAAATCTCCAGAAATCTATGAATTTTATTTCGATGCCTGAAACATGTAACTGCAAAATGCGTGTTCGTAATCCATAAAAGCTTGTCATAAAATTTACCGAACATGATTGTAATTACTATAAAGTAAATTGAACCCTTCCAGGTTTATTGATTGACCATCTCAATGACTCTATGATAATATTTGCGTGTTTCCATTCCCCATAAACGTTACGTTTCACTATCAGTTTTTCTAAATTGAGGCTTACCTATCGTTTTGGAGACTTGTTGTAAAATGAAGAGGACAGCCTAAGTGTTAGGTATACCTGCAATCTTCACTAACTAAAAGTTTTGCAAGTTTGTTAAAGAGAGCATTTGAAATGAAACAAAATATTTTTTAACGGGTTGTATACTGAGGGCGGAACTCTACACTTTCCTTAATTCTTAAATCAATAATAAGTCCCGAGTTATGTACCTTGCTATAAGTTGTACCTACTGCGTACTTACGTAGTTTACCTAATTGTAATTATGAGTTAAGTGCGCAATTTAATATCTGTTCTTTTTCATCGAAAGTAAACTTTACGAAGGTCTAGCCGGCAAGGACGAAGGGCGCGGGTGATGCGCTACATGACTGTCGGCGATGTGGGTCACTGCCGCCTACGCGCAATTCGATAAAACTTTGCAAGTATCAATACCAACCACCTGACTAAAGCAGCGCGAACTACGTACTAATAACATTCGGGATAAAAAAGTAAATAAAACTTTTTTGGTTGAACGTCAACTAGTGATTTTATTCAATCAAGAGCAGATGTAAATGCTGAGAAATAACGTTAGATTTATCAGAAATGAAATTAAAGCGATTGTAGAGCCCAAAAATATTGTAGCGTTCTCCTCTTAACTCCGCTGGAATAGGACCAGTAGTCGGTTTTCCCAACGGATTACATAGTGAAAGTGTGTAGGCACTAATTATTATTGCAAAGTATCGATCAATCGTTTCACCATGGTTCTAAATATAAAATTCCGTCGGGGAAGACAAAGTTCGCGCGCAATACGGGCGCAGGTAGTGCGGGCGGCGAGGGCACGCGGGCGGCGGCGGCGGCGTATCGATTCCGCGGCGCCTTCAGTCGGCGTCCGTCGAGCGCCGCGCTGCGCCGAGCCGCCGGCGAGCGGGCGTCGCCCCTCCTCGCGGCCCGCGCCCCGCCTCCACCCTCGTCCGTCGAATCTCTCGTCGTCGCCGGCAAACTCGAACGACCTCTTTTCGCTAACTAACGTCGCACCCGCGTCCGATTCCCGCCGCGAAACTGCGCTCGATCTCTATGTGACTGAAATATTTTTCAGAAGCGGAAACTTAGCTTTTTTATTACAGAGGGACTTTTGAGAGTTTAGTAGTAATAAACGACGATAGTTTTTTTTCTTAGATCGCCAGCCGGACGATGTGTATCGGGATAGGGGGTTAGTCATGGACTCGGAGTATCTGTTGTAGGGTAGGATAGAGCGCCAGAGTTCGGTGATGTGGCGGTACGTGGAGAGGCGACAATGTGGGAAGGCGCGGGGTGCGCGCGCGCCGGCCGGCGCGTAGGGCGCGAGTCATGGATTGTTGCAACTACGGCGAGTACCGCGGGGCGGCGTACGGCGCGGGCGCCGGATGGGAGGGCTACGGGTACGCGCCGCTGCCCTACGCGCCCTACGCGCACGGGTACTACGCGCCGCACGCCCACGACCCGTACGGGAGATACTACCGCTATGACTACCCTGCCCACCAGATGCATCACGCTGACCATGTCATGCCTATGGGTTGGTACCTATTACGTACACTAATTGAATGTAAACTATTTGAAGGTAACCGCGCTCCAATCGATAGTAACAGCTCATTAAGTCTGAAATTAGTTAATTAGCCTTTTCGGATAAGTAGATTTTAATTAGGAGTTTGTTAGGAGCATAGTTTGTATTATATTCTTATTGTGATTTCAACTACATCGACGAGTATGTAGGTATAACTTAAAAATGCCGTTACTTAGGTACCTACGTACCTAGTAGGTAATATTGTTTTCATTCTTTTCTTTGCTACCGTCTTACTCATAAATTTATTTATTTCATCTCTCAATACCTATCAAGTATTATATAAAAAATATATATATATATATATTATTTTTTTTCCACCAATAATATAATATGAATATATAAAACCAATTTCTATAAACAAACAAATTATTATTAAAACAATATTTAGGATTGATACGATAGCGTTGGTATTATGTCGGTGTAGAGACCTTACTTTTTACTTACATTTTATTTTGGTACCTAAGTAATATTTTTAAATTATACTGATATTTATCTATTTCATTACGGACTATTGTTATGCAGTCATTAGTAAGATGAAGGTCGTTTCAAATAAGTATGTAGGAACCACATAAGATGTTTTCATCCATTTTGGATGCAATATAATCACAGAAAAAGACGTGAAAGAGTCGTGGAAAGAGTAATAAGAATATCCATAACATTTCAAACTAAACAATGTGGGACTAGTCCTAATTCCTTGAGCGTAATTGAATTACAAGCATTGAACTATTTAACGTGTACATTACACTCGGGCTAGCAATCACAATAACATGCCTAACGACTGAGCCGAGTGTGCGTCGACCTGAATTTGTTTACCAATACGAGAGAGATCGGAATCCGCGCGCGTGGCGCGAAGCGACATTCTGAACAATGAAGAATGAAGTAAGAATTAATGTTTACGTTTGGGCGGATTTCTCGGCGTCTACGTCACGTGTCGATGTCAGAGGCCGCGGGTGACGGGCGGGGCGGGAGGGGAGCGCCACAGGTGGTCGCTCGCCCTCCTCCCCGGTCTCTACATCCTTCCCCCACGCCGCAACGCGATTGATCGCCTGCACAGCACAGCCACTCTACATATTGACCGGGGTACTAACGCCCGTGTCGCTATCCACTGTGCACTCCTTACACACGCCACCTAAAACATGTAGCAACTTTCGCACGCCCGATAAGTACGCGGTGATATGTTTTTTAACAAATCTAATATTTACAACTTAGCACTAACCGTGTTATTAAAAAAAACTAGTTTTGAACGCGTGTCTAGTAACATTTTTTCTATGGAAATTTGACTAGCCATGCGTTCAAAATGAGTTTTTTGAACGCATGGCTTGATTTTGTTTGGTATAACACCCTTAGTTTATGCGTTGGAACCTGATTTATCAAGTATACCATTCGCGTTAATACTACTGTGTTTACACCCTTCATTAAAAATATTGTAGCCAGTTCAGCGATTAATGAATATGTAGATCAAGTTCTTCGCGCAATTTAACCGGACGTCAATTTATATTTTAATTTCCTACTAGGTATCATGTTATGCGTTATGCGTTTGTTTACCATCGTTTATGTAAGAAAACACCATCTGAAATGAGTATCAATTCCGTAAATAAAATAAACTCGAGTTGATCTTGAATCGAAATAGACATTCCATTCACACTTTCACTGAGTTATAAAACTGTTCATTCTATTCGTAGCAAGTTAATAATAATATTCCCGTTTTATAGTATCATGGGACATTCTGCTAAACTAAAACATCGAGAACTGCTTAGGAATGTTCATTCCGTAACTTATGATGAAATAAACTCTACAATAAATTATTTTTTATTGAAATCCCTGAACATGCTACCTGTTTTATAACGATTTGAGGCTACGGCTACAAGTTACTCAAGCGATTTTATTGCGTAGTATTTTTTAACTTTATTTTACCCTATTGTGTTATTTTGTTTTCTAATGCTTCTTCTTACAAGTTGGTTCTGAATTGTTGTTATACTAATGGTGGGTTTTGCAATTTAAAAAACGATAGGTTAATTTAAGTATGATGAACGAATACGCTTTTAGATGTATTGGAATATACGTTAATGGAGAAAATGGATAGGTTTATTAAGACATTGATTATTTGTGTCGTTGCGCAAAGATCAGAAAATTGAGTTATATTTGCAATTGACATTTACTTCACTGATTAGCGGTAGTAGAAGCTGTATTCATTGTAATACGTTAACATAGTTCAATAACAAGCTTTACATACGTTACTGTATAATTACGCGAAATAAATTTATTACTTTTTGAATCAAGACTACACTTTATTGCTTCGTAATAAAACTCTCATAATAATGAAGTATGTGTGTATGTATTGTTAGATTACGGCGTATACGCGTCGAAGGAGGCGCGCGTGCGACGCGCCCTCGCCCGACGAGACCAGCGCGCGCACACGCCCGCCCAACACTTACCGCTGCCGCCCACCGTGAGTATTGACACATACTTAACATTATCCCGACCACCTAAACGCTCGTGTGTGGGTCAATATTGTGAATTTAAATATTATGTATTACTTTACTGTAGAGTTTAGTTAGTGTCAAGACCTTTAGGTTTGTGTAACGAATATGAAGGCATCTCTTTTATTATTATTTATTATTTGATATTATCAAGTCTCACCTCATGAGACATAAAAACAATTATTATCTGTATTCAAAATATGTAGGATCCATTCAAAATTTTTAATGATGTTTGACTCTACATAGGATTCAGATTTATTTAATCACATTAATCAACAAATCAATTGATAAAACTAATTCTGAATATAATAAAACTGAATTTACAATGATTGCTCATGCAAGCAAATAAGCGAAAAACACATTACTGTAATTAAATAAAGATGCCAGGAAAGAACACTAGGTCGATTTAAACTTCGTGCTAGAATAATGATTTCAAAATAAACTTAGTCGATTCTTTAAATAATCTGAATCATAATAGAGTCATAGTGCAAAATCAACGATTTTGAAGTCGCCCTGTAGTCATAAAATAAGTATATTCTACGGATCTATGTGGTAGGTGCTTACATAAAATAACACAGTCTTGTGACGAAATTAACTCAATAATAATAAATAAAATGTTGGTTGAGCTTTATAAAGACATTGTTGGTACTACACCATAATCAAATATTCATCTCAACTCTCAATAAAATAATACCTACTTATGATGTTACGAGGAGCAATAACGCAGGTTAAAATTATGTAGGTCAGTGTCAAAGGACAGTCGGCATCCCCTACAGTGTAGAGTCTATACTAGACCGTCAGCTGCTTTATAAAACATCTATTATAAATCATAAGCAACAGCAACAGAGTTTAAATTCGTTGGGAGTGAAGTACACATAGAATTTTCCGACTGGGGAATTAAGTGGACATTGAAATTAATATAGGTACCTACTCATATAAAATAAACACAACATAATCTTTAATAATCTCTGCTTTTGGTAGGTACTAATAAAATAGGTATATACGTCATATAAAGTTAGTAATTTCTGTAGGAGTAATATTTTAAAATAGGCATGGTAATATTACAAAAAAGTTGAACTCGTCATGAACGCGTGTTTTTTAAAAAAATTCAAGGGATAATTGACTAGACACGCATTCAATACGAGTTTAACTTTTTGGTAATAACACTGACATTATTCTCTACCAAGGCAAGATTGTTGATTAGATTGTAGATTGTATTGTATTGTAGGTACTTACGTTTATATTTACACAGATCTGTACAAATACGACATTTGGTACAAAGCTTATTGGAATAAAAGTCTGTATAAAATACTGTTATTCCTCTTTGTCCAGAGGCAGTCAACTAGTAGTAACGTTAACGAATAATCGAGTCGTAAGTGGTATCATTACGGCGTCATATTACGAGACAAGTGAGCGTCACAAAGGCGCTAATGAGGGCGGGACGGGCGTCGGGGCGCGGGCGGGGCGCGCCGAGGTGGCCTATGAAAGCTGTCAGCGGTTGATTTTTCCGAGTGTCGTGGGCGCCGCGCTGATCGATAAGTCACGTGGCTCGCGCCGCGCTCGCTTGCCGCTCGATAGTTAGTTAGCCTCTGCAAATCTCCCGACACTACTCTGCTTCCCCTACCGAACGTTCAGCCGCACGCTAGTTTATGAAGTTCGCAATGTCTCAAGTTACCTTTCTTTCGGAGCTAAACGAATGTCCAACATACGGAAAATTGTCGTGTACTTAATACGAATACTTATTTTATGTTAACGCCGAATAATTAAAACCGCCAATCATACAATCTTTCTTCTCTATTTAACGTGGTAGCAAGATGATAAATTTCCAAAAACACTGATACAACTGACTTTCACTCTTAAACAGGAACCTAAACACCATCTATACTTAGAACTTCCAAAATGACGAACTTTTGAACAAACTTTGTTCCCCTATATAGGTAATAATTTCCAAGAATCCTTTCTTAATGCTCATTTGCATTATGTAAGGAACTCCTGCGCGAAATTTCATGAACTACTGGATTAAGCTGCACGTTGTACTTTGTCACTGAATTATTGAGTTTTTATTAAATAGAAGAATCTATATCTATACTAATATATAAAGAGGGAAATGCTGACTGACTGACTGACTGACTGACTGACTGACTGACTCATCAACGCCGAGCCGAAACTACTGAAGTTAGAGACATGAAATTTGGATAGTATATATATTTTGTGACGTAGGCAAGCAATAAGAAGCGATTTTGGAAAATTCAACCCCTAAGGGGGTTAAATAGGGGATGAAAGTTTGTATGCAAGTTCGTCATTTTTCAAGTTAGAATTATGAAAAATTGTGTTGAGGTGTCTTTTTAAAAATAAAAAATATGGTTTTCGGCGTTTTTGAATATTCAACCCCTAAGGTGGTAAAAAAGGGGATGAAAGTTAGTTGGGCAGTTTGTATAGATGTTCGTCATTTTTGAAGTTAGAGTTATGAAAATTGGTGTTTAGGTTCCTTTTTAAAAATAAAAAACTTGAATTGCTGCGTTTTTGAAAATTCAACCCCTAAGGGGGTAAAATAGGGGACGAAAGTTTGTATGAAAGTTCGTCATTTCTGAGGTTAGCATAATGAAAATTTGTGTTTAGGTTTCTTTTTACGTATTAAAAATAACAATTTCAGCTTTTCTGAAAATGTAAACCCTAAGGGGTTAAAATAGGGGTTGAAAGTTTGTATGGAAGTAAGTAATTTTTTGAAGTGGGAATTATTAAAATTGGTGATTAGGTGACTTTTAAAAGATCAACAATATTAATTTAAGGGTTTTTCAAAATACATCCCCTAAGGGGGTAAAATAGGGGATGAAAGTTAGTTGGGAAGTTTGTATAGATGTTCGTCATTTTTAAAGTTAGAATTATGAAAATTGGTGTTTAGGTTCCTTTTTAAAAATAAAAAACTTGAATTGCTGCGTTTTTAAAAATTCAACCCCTAAGGGGGTAAAATAGGGGACGAAATTTTGTATGGAAGTTCGTCATTTCTGAGGTTAGCATAATGAAAATTTGTGTTTAGGTTTCTTTTTACGTATTAAAAATAACAATTTCAGCTTTTTTGAAAATGTAAACCCTAAGGGGTTAAAATAGGGGTTGAAGGTTTGTATGGAAGTTCGTCATTTTTTGAAGTTGGAATTATAAAAGTTGGTGATTAGGTGACTTTTTAAAGATCAAAAATATTAATTTCAGTGTTTTTGAAAATACATCCCCTAAGGGAGTAAAATAGGGGATGAAAGTTTGAATGTAAGTTCGTAATTTTTGTAGTTAGAATTATGAAAATTGGTGAATAGGAGTAAGAAAAAAATAATTGCGTTTTTGAAAATTATACGGGGTATGGGATACGGGATACGGATACGGATACGGATACGGATACGGATACGGATACGGATACGGATACGGATACGGATACGGATACGGATACGGATACGGATACGGATACGGGATACGGATACGGATACGGGATACGGGATACGGGCTACGGGATACGGGTTACGAGATACGGGATGTGGGATACGGGATACGGGATGCGTGATACGGGATACGGATACGGGATACGTGATACGGGATGTGGGATGCGTGATACGGGATACAGATACGGATACGGATACAGGATACGGGATACGGGATACGGGATACGGGATACGGGATACGGGATACGGGATACGGTATACGGGATACGGGATACGGGATACGGGATACGGGATACGGGATACGGGATACGGGATACGGGATACGGGATACGGGATACGGGATACGGGATACGGGATACAGGATAAGGGATACGGAATATGGGATATATGGATACGGGATTTGGGTTCCAGCAAACGGAAACTGATTTACGGGATACGGAATATGGGATACAGAATCAGGGATATATGGATACGGGATTTGGGTTCCAGCAAACGGAAACGGATTTTTTAAAATTTATATACTGCGCGGACGAAGTCGCGGGCAAAAGCTAGTAAAAAATAAATAGCTCACTAAACTTTTAAAGTTCGTAGCGCCTTCGTAGCAACGGCGTAGCTGCGTAGCACGATCGAAGCGGTTACGAATTCGAAAGTTGTGGTTGTGCAAAAGTTAGATTATTTGATCTACCAGTCTTAGTTTATTTTATATTTAATAAACCTACCTTTCACTCAGTATTGATAATTTACCATTTACGTATTAATGAGTGTAATGTGATGGATGATGTGAGATGATGAATGCAGTAGGTGCAACGCAACGTTGCACAGGGAGTTGGACATCGATCGGCGGCGCGACCCCCGCCACGCCCGCGACCCCCTCTTACCCGCCACACTAAACATTATCTCGTGGACATATTGTGTACACAGTTACCATGATGTAAACATTAGTTATGACAGGCCTTTGGCCACATAATCTAATTTCTGAAATATTTTCTTAACTTAAATTTGGATTGTTTTATTTAAAAAAAATATTAACCCTAATAATGGTGAAATTTTAGAAACGATATGGCTCAGGAGGTATGAGCTCATTTTTATTGAATTATCACTTAAAGTACAGATTTATTAAGGTACCTATATACCTATATGAAGTTAGGTGTTCTACCATTATTATTTTATAGGAATATACTCTGTTTACACATAAATACTGGATATTTTTATTTTGAAATACGCTCTAGTCATTTAGCTAGATTGTATAATTTTGCGAATCTATTATTTTACGTGCTTATCCGGCTCCTATACCATAAGCGTAGAAAATAAATAAAAATATATTGAATAAATATGTTTGCCAATATAATACAGAATAATAACTAGGTGCTTTATAAAGTAACTAATGTGTGTAAACTTGTTTTCACTGGCTGATGTTTTACTTCCTGAAATTGTTTTATTAAGTTAATTTACTAAAGTTATGCTTTAAATTTTCAGCCTCCATTAGAATGCGGTATGAACGGTCGGGGGCCCGCGTACTGCGAGCCGCAAATGTGGCCGCATTATCAGGTATGATCGTTGTTCGTAACCACGAAAGTGTTTAATGAATACATACTTCGTGTATAGACACTGATTTTATGTAGAGTAGGTATGTGAAGGTTCATTGATTGAAGATAATGATTAAGATACTTCTAAAGTAACATCTCACTACATTATAATTGGTTAGAAAGTGTAATTTGAAGAGTTGCTATGATGATTTAGGCTATTTATAAGTATTAGTTTATTTTTATTAAAATTGTTCTGTGTACGCGAGGTGTCAAATAAACCTAAACACGTGGAGTAGAATAAGGGAGACCTTTTCTCAACAGTGGGATAATCTAGGTTATTCTAGCTAGGTCTTCGTAGCTGTATGTTTGGAAAAAGTATTTCGTTTTAGTAGTATTTTGTTAGTTTCCTTAGGCATAACAAAATGTTTTTTATTTATTTAAATGAAAATGAAATGTAACGTCACGAGTTTTCTCCCCATTCGGGGGTAGTCAGAGGCTTGAGTGGCCATACACCACGACATTGTGGACGTATTTACCAACTCAAAGCCCACGTTTCGCCAGAGAAACTGACTATTACCTAATCCCGAGGGATAGGTAGGTTTCCTTACGATGTTTTATTAATGATTTTATTTATTCGCTAACAATTCATTGTGATTGATAGCAGATGGGTGTGATGGGTGGCGGCGGATGGAGCAGCAATGCAGTCAGCGGCGGGTGGACGGCGCGCAGCGCGTGCTCCCGGGACCACATGCGGTACCCGGCCGATTGTCGACCAATGAAGGTAGCTTCATATTTATTTCTCTTAACACAAGATTCACAAAAACAATAAAAAAGCTAACTCAGTAGTCACAATGCATTTTTGGTGTACCTCTGCTTACTTTTTGCCGGCTTGAGAACATATTTTATCTAGACAATAAAATGTATTATTTTAGCAGATATGACACTTTCTAACATTGCATTCATAAATCTTGTGTTCAGCGAACCAGGACCTACAGCGAAATTCACACATGTTATCGCACTAGCAATTTTACAATTCACTTAGGTATAGACCAGTTAAATGAATAAGAAAACATTATTCACCAGAAACAGTACTGACATGTTTACAAGATCATTTTTGGCGATTGACTGAGTCGTACTGTGTCCATGGACTCCGTTTTGTAAGACCAACTATTTTGGTCAGTCAGGTGTCTCCCTCTTTCTTGACAAATTAGGGTATTATCTGTATATTCGTTTTCATCTATTTAAGAAACTGCTTAATAGCTTTTGGTTTGATTTCTTTATCTGGGTTATAGCTCGATATAGCTATATTTGGTTGATTAATAAATATTAACACAATACTATTAATTAACTGAAGTAAAACGACGTGTTTTTGGCTTGCACTTAAAAGTGCTATGAAAAATATCGCGTCAGATACATCTCTTTGCTCAACAACAAGAAATTACTTAATGATCACTGGGTCAATTAAATATAACAAACCATATTATAGCAGATCTCTGGTATATTAATTTTTCTCTGTACAAATATTGTTTTATTTAATGCGCACCTGTTTAAATCTTTCAGAGTTCCCACTTGCATAATCAAAACCAAGCGTGTCAGCAGGACGGGAGAACAACCCCTTATCCCGTTTATGAAGACTCGCCTTTTAACGGAGAGCGTAGTTCGAGGCATAGGAACACGCCCGAGTATACACCGAGCGTAACGCAGGTTGAACCTTCACGATCGGCGAGAGCTCGCTTCTACACAGAGCCTTGTCGCTCCCCACCCGTAGAAAAACACCAGCCACCCGTAGTTCCGTTGCCCGCTTTCCAACAAGCTTTTGGATCTACTGAAATAGGTAAATTTGCCGAGGCATTCAGTCGAACCGAGGTCGCCGTGGACGATGTCTCTAGCGACAATTTTTTGTATGAATCGTTCCCCGAATGGGACGGACCAGTCGAACCGCAATGGTCTTCACAGCCAACCTCGCGGGAAATCAAATGCGAAGAAAACTACTGAAACGTGATCTTCGATCTAGCTGTAATCATAGGCGAATCCGCCTTTTAGTAAATTTAGACAAATTGTAGTTCCACCACCATGTTGCCAAAATGAGTAGGAATGAGATGGAGAGTTTCGTATCATAGGACTTTACTATGTGATGTCAAAATTACTAAAGTGTACGAAAATTTAATCGGATCGGATAGAATAGTGGTGTGACGGTTCATTCATATTTAAAGTAGATTTATTAATTAGTTATTCCATTTAACTAGTTTTAGGCCAGACTTCAAAAATGAGTAATATTGTTAGTACGGGAAGTGGGAATGTTAGGTACTGCATGTAGGATTACAAATGAATCATGACTCAATGTGCCTTTATTCGGAGAGCCCGGCCGATATTCGCGCGGTGTCGTGTGCCCCATTCTACGTTGATGTACGACATGAAATCACAATAGCAATTATAGGGACCAACGTTTAGACAAATATACACGACTCAGCTGCGTGCACAATCGATGCGCACTACGCTAAATAAAACAATTTATCAATATTCTCAAGGAAAAAATATGACAACAATAAGGAAGTTTAAAAGAACAATAGATAGAGAATAAAATACAAATTAAGTGGCTTATATTATGATTAGCATAAAATGAAGAGCAACAGAAATTTTAGTAGGATTTTTCCATAAATGAATCCCAAAAAACATTTGGCTATCTTGTTTCTTAAAATCAGGCTTTTTAATTTTATATCTTATCTATCTAGTTTTTATTATGCGGCTGACGTCTTCACTCTTGCGACCACCAACTAACTTGTATAAAATTCTGAAGGGGCTTTCGAGACGCCGCGCGGACCTATTATAAACATTCGAAAATTTTCAGGAAGAATGAAACAAGTCATGTATGTATGTACGTATAAATTAGGTAGTCCAATTTGATAAAAACTTTAAAGAGATTACTTATGAATAAAATGGCTTTTTAATTGAATATTTAGGGGTCCAACAACGTTGATGTAAAGTGTTTGTTGTGATTTAATTTCCCATTTAGATGCGTACTTACAACAATACATTTATTAAGGGCCTGTTTCAGGATCGTTGGATAACTTTTATCCTCCAAATAAATTTGACAGTTTTCCATATAAGTTTTGAATATATGTCAAAACGTCAAATTTAAATTTGACGGATAAAAGTTGTCCAACGATTATGAAACAACTCTTAATGAATAACAGAGTACCTAGGTATCTATATATTTATTTAAATTTGTCATATAACGTAATATCTGTTGTTATTTTAAAATATTATTGTAATGTTGTTTCTTTTATAAACAATAGTAGGATATATTTTGTTTAATAAATTCATTGTTGTCTGTGATACTGGTTTTGTATGTGCAATGTTATTAGAAATCGTAGCCTGCCTCAGATCGTTTTTTATTATTATTATTTTGAAAGTAGGTATATAGCTGATTTTGTTAATTATTTATTTAGTTTATTTATGAACTGCAGACATAGATATTATAAATAAAGAGCTTCATCAACCACATTACACCTACGTTATTTGAGAATATTAAAATTATACTTAAGTATATTAGTGGATAAATACCTAATATTCCATGGGAAGTACCTATTTATTTTGTAGTTTTAAGTCCACAACGAATACAACACTAATGGTCCTTACCTAACACGTGAACATTGTACTAGGTATGATTTTAATAGATATGCTACTATGCTTTTTTATTCCCCCTTTCTACTTCAGACAATTATTATGAAATTTATTTATTACGAGCTTATCACTTGAAGAAATTATCTTATAATATGCGGTGCATAAATAACAGTAACTTCCAGTGGTCTTCATTTTTATATAGGAAAATACCTGTGTGTCAGTATTTTCGATCTCTTTCGATGAAATAAAAACAGCAAAATTAAAGGAGTGCCTTACGTATTTAATATGATATGAAATTAAGAAGGATGAATTTTATTCTAGCATAATTTGATGAAACACCATAATATAATAGCGTAATGAAACTTCATTTAAACTGAGTAGGTATTTCATTAATTACTTACATAAATTAGGTATTATAATGATCTTAATAAAAGTTATTTAATAATTATCTCTACATGTATAATTACATAAAATATATCTATTATCATTATACGTCATATAATTAATTACCTTCTATGAAATATTTATGGTGTACACTTAATTAATTGTGAAAATTTACTTCAAAACTATTATGTTCTTCTCATTAGATGAGTACTCTTATATGAGAACGAAAATTTTATTTTAGCATTTTATTACTTAGATCAACTACCTAGCCAGTAGTTTATCTAAGATATAGTAGCTATTAAGGTTAAATTATTGAACTTATTCCAATAGCATGTATTTATTTAGTTCTAGTTTATTGTATTTAGCCATGTAAGTTGAATTTGCGCAGGTAGCGTGTACACCATATCTTCCCATTTTCAACTAAAGTACCTACCTATATTAACGTATTATCATCTGATTTCGTATTTTCTGTTATGTGTACCTAAGATTTAAAATTTCGCAAATTAAAGTAGTTGCCGAAACATGATAGTGAACCCGGAACACAGGCTACCTACCCAGATGATACTTGATTACTATGATTATAACTTTAAAATGTAGCCAGTGCCACATAAATGATGTACTTACCTATATTATGATATATACATCTCCCTAGATAGTCCTATTGTTATAATTTGTTTAAATTATAATTAGGATGGAATACCTATAATTTTTACTGTAGAGAGATGTAAAGACCGTAATATAAAAATGATTTATAATATTGTAGGTGTTCACAAATAGAGCTTCCTGATTGACTATTCCCGATGATGTCTCCCAAAGTTGTTGTGTTGTTCTTATATAACTTATACTTACCGGTTGCCGTGTCATGGTACCTATTGGTTAACGCGGTAGGTTAATTTATCTCACTTCCCATTAGCCTCCTCATTCCTATTAACACTCTTTTCAACATTATGTGTAGGGTTATTTACACTTATTTGCGGACGAGTGAATTACTGATTGTTGAATACTGACATGAAATACCTAAGTAATTACAATTTTGTCTGAAATAAATACTAGTATCTACTTTTATCACATTAGATGGATGTTTATACTTAACACATTTTTAATTTAATTCCAAATACTTAGGTGAAATTAAATAACCACTTGTCTTGGGATTGTACGATGAATTTGAACCCCCATATTTATAGATAATCATGACCGACACGGGCATTACAAATCACTTTTGTTCCTAGAAATGCTTTGTAAAACCATTGTAAACTGGCTGAAAATCTCTATAAATTTGGCGGTAAGTATTTTGAATTATTGTAGTTTTAGACCTCCATAGTAATTTGATAGGGCAGAATGGTAGTGTGCTTACGTACCTACATATTCATTTCAACTGTTTCAATTTGCTGAAACATAGGTTAATATTAGGCCAACAAAATTTAGACGCGTAAGTATTATGTAAATTTGTTGAGGCGGTTAAAATTACTGAACAAAAATATTAAATGAAAATTTATTATGTACTTATCTAGTTATAATTCATTATTATTAACCTTGTAAATACATACCTACTTAATTATATTTTGAATGTTTCACTCATATCAATTTAGAGAATCTGTTTTATTAGCAAATTGTAAGATTTTGAATCCGGAAACACTGAAATGTTTGATTTATGGAAGTCAATGTACGATTTAATAAACACATTGCTGTACCGATAACGTTCGTTTTCTTCTAACTAAACAGGTTTACAATTAACTCATATTGTGGTTATGTGGAGAGCATCTTGGATGTGCTTTTCAGTGTCAGGTCCTGCCGGGAGGCAGCGCTTGGGGCGCGTTAATAAAACAAGAACAAGTTTTTACTTTATATTTATTCATAAGCAATAAAAAGTAATTTCATACGTGTCACAAAATGTAACTTATTAAATATTAAGAAAATAATGAGATTACATATCAATAAAATTGTAAATTAGACTAATCGTTGGAAGCCACTAAAGGATCCTTGAGGCATTTAATAGCCCATTTAATAAGTAGATATCATCGAACTACTTCAGAGATTGTAGAAATAAAACATATTCCACCTACGTGCACATTGTGTTAAAACATGTGAAGGCACTTTTACTTAGGCGTCCCAAAAAAAAAATGAAATTCTAGAGACGAAAATGATGATAAAGAACCATGTAATATCCAATGAATGAATAAATTAAGGTGATACGAGTGTTTATAAGAATCGACTCTAACTATGGAAAGGCATACGATTAAGTCATGTGATCTACTAATCTATAAGAAAAAACAGGATCAAATTAAAAATGTGAGATGTGATTGAGAGACTGTAGAAACTCTTATAGATTTCGATGGAAGCTGAACAAGGTAATGATTTCTAAAATACAAATGTTTACAGATGTAATGTGTATGTTAATACAGATGCTTGTGGTTATTGAGTGCGTGGGGGCAAGTGTAGATTTATACAGAAAAACTAGAAAAAAACATTTGATAATGTCGATGCACGGAAGTAATTTAAAACATCCGGAGACCAGCAGGTAGTACAAGATCAATCAAGTAGTTTGACGATGCCAACATCTAATATTGTGTACGGGAAAGTTAGTTTTACTACCTATAATACACCGAAAATACGGAATACATACCAAAATTCGCAAATAATAACAACTTCAAATAATAAATGTTCAATAAGTACTTATTATAACATTAGTTACTTTCGTATTTTACTTCAATAAGTCTTTCTAAATATTCATTCATTTCCCTACATTATTTTTCGAATGCCATTGAAGTATGAAATACAATCGCAATTAATGAGCTCATCCTTCATTTCATATTTCACTCATATTTGTTTATTCATTTTATTAATTATATTTTCTTAGTATAATAATATCTATAAATTGATTGTATAAGTTCGTAATTATTAAATTCGAATATTTTAACATATGTATATTAATAAACAGGTTTTATTTCGATAAATCACAAAACAAACATTAAAACAATATTATGTTAAGTTTAAAATATAATGTGATCACAATAATAATAATATATAGGTAATTGTAATAACGTCATCAATACATATAGGTAATATGTATAATGTTTCAGGTATCCATAAATCATTTCAATAATAGTTTTCAAGGTCACGAGAATACTTATAAGCTGAACGAGAAAGATCCACCGCCGTTGATATGTCCCGAGTGAAAAACTACTGAAATGTTACACAGACCGCCGAGCCCCGCGCTACTTCCCATGCCTTTCTACCTATACATCAGTACAGTTTCAAATCAGACGAAAATATTTCCAATACCTATCTTGGATATTACTTCACTGGGTTCAGTTAGAGAACCATGTACAATCATCTTGGTATTTACAAACGTCCATATAAGGTAATCCATTGTAAGGCTACGAAACACTTTCGATAGAATTTCAGACCTATTTGTAATAAAAGGTCGATACTACTGCTGAATGACACAAATGTACTCCTACCAGATCTAATACCTATCATATGGGTCCAAATTATTCCATTCGGTCCAGTTTACAGTTTCCCGCGACTGCCTTCCAACATAATATTAACAGCATATTTTACATAAACAAACAATTATATACATACAACAGTTATGGTACATTGAACAATAAAACTCAAACAGTGAGTAGTGTCATATCGTTCATCTAGCCTATGATAGAACTTTCGAATTTGATCACGAAGAGAAATTATTATCAAAACTACCTAGTGTACATTCCCATTTTGATGAGTGCATTTTGAACTATAGGGTAGTGAGTATTGCAATGCCAATGTGACGAAAATGAAACGCACGTACATTACAGCTAGCTACTCTCACGATATATTTATTTAATCAGTAATATTTTCATGATACTTAAGTATTTAAGCACAGGGAGGTTATGACGGTACTTAATTTGGCACAGTGTTATACAAAAACTAATTTATAAATTAGATTACTCGCATGCTTAAACTAAGATTCGATCAAAAAGTAAAACTGTTCTGTAGTGAAAGTTTTTAAGAGGGGATTACGATTTGTTTAGTCTGGGTATGTTGGGTTTTCGATCAATATTAGACTTTGACGTGTAGATGCGTCCAATACTGTATGCAAATAATCACATTTTATCGACTCTTTAATTATTAAAACAAATGCCACATAAGAACATTACTGAATCCATTTACAAAGTGAGTGACTCATTATGTCCTCGACTTTCTATTGATATTGTCATTTATTTGTAATTATAAAATATACCTACCTAAGTAAACAGGGTCACGTAGGTGATTTCTAAATAAAACTTATGTTCTATTATTACAAGGTATAGTTTTTGGCGGGTGACATTTGAAGTTGTAAATTAGGACCAGGTCAGATGTACACACAAAGACATGACAATGAACTGTCGAAATACTAACGTATTTAGTAATTCTCTAGCATAAAAATGTAAGAAATATCTTTAAAATCATCATTATAATGAAGAATCACAAAGGTCCTCTCGAATGGTCTCATTGGAATGAGTTTTTAGACGTGCATGTTTAATTTGATGGCGGGCAGATCGACCCGTTGGAAGATTTTTGATCCTTCAGTTGCAGTGTCATGACCTCTGTGTACGTCATTCAAAAGGAGAGAGGGTATGGGGCACGGAAAACCCACAGTATGTCGTCGTAGTGTCAATCCGTTGCGATTGACAAAATCATGGTCTCGGCTACGACCAGTATTTGAGGAACGTGAGGATTTATGTGATACGGTCAAGGGGGTCGAAGAGAGTATTTTTCAGCGGCGGTCTTGGCGCCGACCGGCATAGGGCGAATCCTAAGTTCAGATGGGGGAGGGGGGGCAAGGGTCTAGTGGCGGTGGTCCGGCGCGAGCGACTTGCGGCTGGCGGAGAGGTGGTGGTGGCGCGGCGCGGCGCGCGTGGAGCGCGGCAGCGTGGTGGGCGCGGGCGCGCCGTCCCCGCCCCCGCCCGCTCCCCCCGCCTCGCTCGACATGTCACGCGGTTTCCACACGGGCGATCCTACAACACACCAAACACCGAACTCTTTATAATAACCTCACGGATTTGCGCTGAATTTGGACTGGTGGGTATGACCGATCGCCGGGATTTCGCGGGCTCGAGAGCAAAGAGTTGAATGTTTGATGAATGTTGTCTGGGTTCGACGGCCCGGGAGAAAGCGTGCGAGCCGGGCAGGGCGGGCTAGATCGGGTCGGGAGCGAGGCGGGGACTTGTACGGGCTCTCTATGCAAACTGATCGGTGTCGAGCCGGTCGAGCGAGTACAAGTCTCCGTGAGGCCTGCGGGTTCGGTCCGGACACGGTCTAGCGTGGATCTCGTTCTACTCTCGCGCTCCGGTGGAGGTAAGTCTACGCCGGTCGACATAGTCATCGAACATTCAAGCGATACTGGCAATACTAGATGTTTACAGCCTCAGCGATTCAGACATTCTATTTCTAAGCGGTAGCCTAAGTACGTTAACATTAGAATCTAAGGTGCACCGATTGATTATTTATTGGGGGTTGATTACCTACTAAATATTGAATAGGTACCTACTTATCACGATTACATCGAAACTCGGTCGCGGGTGCAACATCTAGATCGATAGAATCAGTGCACAGCTACTGATATTGATAAAGCACTACGTGAACAAAGAAGGTGAAATGTTCTAGACTGCTTTTAATAGCTTACACTTTGGATATCATATAGCTAGCCTACTAAGAGTATATTTTATAGCATAATCATTTTAACTATGAAAGGAGTACGTTTCTATTGCATTTATAATGGTTATAGATTGACATAAAATTACAAGAAAAAATGAATCTATTTAATATCCGTTTACGTTTCACATGGGTTACATAAAGTACGGAATAAAATTGATTCAGATTTTTTTCTTTAATTGGAACTTCTCTCTATGCGGGTATGGGTTCGCCTATGCAAAGTCGCCTATAGGTATGTAGGTATAAGCCCATTACTCTGACCCATATACTTATTTATGATAGGGTATTATTGTGACCTATGCTCTACTAACGCTCAGTGTGCAAATAACATTCGGGCTGAGAGGTTTCTTGCGCAATGAACGACTCAGATAAATCCAGCCCTAAGATATTTACACACAGCCATCCTAAACTGCTACATTCATAGATCTAATTAACGGTGAGTGGTAGTCACATAATATATTAAAACGTTTTTGGTAATAATATTAACCTATCTAGAGTGTATACGCTAACGAACATCATGTTAAAGATAAAATAAAGTAATGTTATTTAAAGCATGCAATGGCATATAACATATTATTTTCGGTTTACTCTTAACAAATAGATAAACTTAACACTAAATTGAGCAGGTACTGAAGAATTGCGACAGATAAATAAATAAATATCGTTACTTTTAGGTACTTCGAAATGGAAGACTTAATTAACGATACAAATCCATGGGCCTACATAATAATATATTAAATCTATAGGAGTGTATAAACAGTAAAAATGAAACAAACAACAAGATATTATGACGAAAGTGATTAAAGAGTTAACATCAGTACGATACCACAGCCATTATTATGTAACACTTAGCACTTGGATTTATCTAGAATTAGGATTTTGATTATTATTATTGTTTTGTTATAAATATTCATGGTTGCATCTATTTCTTCTACTCATTTATTATCTAGGTCAATTTCTACGATAAGAGACGTGGAATGCATAAGTTTTAGTACTATACTGGGAATCATTGATTATTGGAGTATTTTTTTTAATTTTCACGTATACGTTTTATTGGAACGTTTGAATGATAAGTCTACTTTTTATTTCATATAATTTGTCGTCAGTCCGAATGTGAACATCATCTGTAACCTCATAATATCTATCCGGCAAAATGAGTCATGCCAAAAATTCTAATTAGTTGTATTAGGTACTTATTAGAAACAAGCGCATCGCAGATTTTTTTGCATCTTTATTTTTTGTTCCGTAGCTGTCATAAATGTAGGTAATTCCATAAAGTAATTAGTAAGAATTTAATTATTTAGGTGGTGTAGAGAATATTCAAGAAGTACCTATATCGTGGGTGTGCTTTACTTTAAACGTGTATCTGATCAAATTCATTTATTTCACGGTGTCGCTGCGGCGTGCAATGTGCACGTTCATGAGGTGTGCCGTCCAGGGTTTCAACACTGCTGCGATCTGAAGATGTTAGCAACGATTGGGCAGTCATCGATTTTCGGCGAGATTTGGGGGACTTGCCCTTCCCCCTATGCTAGGAGGTTTTACTCTGCTTTTTACCGGAAAGGTAGCATTGAACACATGTTGGATGTTCGATGGCTTTAGCGATAGACTCGGTCGACTTAGAAACTACGATGCCCATTTTCATTGCCTTATCCTCAGCTTTAGCCAACTGAGAATAATGGGTCATCCTGTCCAAAGAGTTTGTACCGAGCCTCGCCAATTTTTCGCCACTGGATTTAGAAGATCTCCGGCTTAAATTCGGCGACTTGTTTGGAGATTTGTCGAAACTGGCTTGTGGTGTCCGCATGATGCCCTTTTTTGGAGCGGGTTTCGGTGACTTCGATCTATCTACACTATTCTCGCGTGACTTCATTATACTCCCACGCGGCGATCTCGAGCCGTCGAAGCTCTGCTGTGGAGATCGAGATTTATCGATGGATCCTCGCGGAGACTTGGATTGATCGAAGCTGCCTCTGGGTGATCGATGCAACGTTTTAGTTTGTTTTAAGCTGGATTTGTTTGGTGATTTGCACACGATCACTTTGGTGACACGATCCCGGTCCGGCGACGGATGATCCACGGAGCGATTGGGCGACTTATCTCTATTGATGCTGCTGCCGCTGCACGAACGAATCACTTTGATCTTTCTCTCGGGGGCCGTGGAGCTCTTCTTTTCGGGGGATGATTTCAGAGAATGGGATTCTTGCTTACCTAACTCTTTGACCATAGTGGGCTGGTACTGGGTCGGCTGGTGCGACGACTGAATGAGCCGAGCTTGGCTGCCGGTGCTGCCGGCGCTCAGAGTCGAAGTCGTGCTGCGAAACATACACAAACTACGTAAGCGTCTCATCGCTATAAGCGGGGGTGAGGAGTGGTGACATATGTATGAGTAGTGACAAGCGAACCTACGTCAATTTGGACGACGTGGCTAGAAGCGGTAGTGTGAGGGTGGCCAATCAGTAAGAGTGTAGGTACGGTGTTCTGTGACGGTAACCCATACATATGTTGGTACCTTAGCGTGAGGTGGTTGGGAGTTCTGCCTAACCCTCGCTTGGCGGGCGGTTGCGGCGGCTCGTCCTCGCCCTCCGACTTGGAGCCGGGCTCCGCCTTGTCGGCGTCGGGCGGCGGCGGCGGCGGCGCGCGCTTCACGCTCGACTCTGTTAGTCGGCACAAGCATCGACCAATAACTGTTAGTGTTAGTCTTTTCATGCTTTAACATAACTGTTATGCAGTTTGGCAGAAATACAATGTTAGTACTTTTGTGAAACATCTTAATATTAGGTACATAAATTCACATTATAGTTTAGGTGAACCACAAATGACATAAATAATCATGCATCAATAGCGTAAATAGTGACAGGTTGCTATAAAACTTGTGCAGATATTATGTCCATGACGGATACCCACTTATTTGTCCAGGAAACCTTTACAATATTATAATCAAGAATACAATACAATCTGCCTGGAAACGGCAAACATTCATGCAATTACTTAAACAGAAGATACGTACTATGCTGTACTTCATAATAAAAGTGAATTACGCACCAACTGTGTCTCCGAGTGTCTTGCTTCTGTGCCTGAACGCAGGCTCTTCGGGGGCAGGTGCTTGAGGCGGCTCTTCTGCGTCTTGGGAATTTTCACGCGAAAGATCACCCACCTGAAATAGTAGACCAGAGTGTTAAAACTAAAACGAAATTTAAAGACAAAATGAACTGAAAGTTTCAGATTATTACACATTACTTTTTAGTTAATTTTGTACTCAAGTCAAATAAATAGATAGTTAAAGATATTGACCTCGATATTTCCTGCCGATAGCCGTTGTCCTGTAGTTTTCGGCTTCTTAGTTTTGCCAAGTGTTTGAGATCCTTGCATCACCTGCACCTGTATTTAAGTTAGGCATTTTAATTGGTTGGCGAAAGTTGCTTTTAGTTGATGATGCTAATTGGATTGTTTGTACATCTTTCAGATGAATAGGTCACCAGGAGTTAGTCACTCTGTATTTTGTTTTTATTAATAGGTAAAGGAATTGCCCCCCCCCCCAGCCCTAGAGGAAATTTTGTATCCGCGCCTTCTGATTGTGGTAAAATGTTCTTTGTTATAATAAAAAAGCTCCCTGTAATGTAAGGTACTTACGTGGTGCTTGGGCCGGTCCCGGTCGAGCGTGTGCGGCGCGCGCGGCGGCGCGGGCATGGGCCGCGTGGTCGGCAGCGACATGTTGCGCACCGACTCGCGGATGATCTGCCGGATCGTCTTCAGGAACGCGTTGCGGAAGTCCGCAGTGCTGTACACCGACGGACTATGTTACTTGTAGTTGAACACAGATGAACCCGTCAAGGAATATTATAATTAATTAACCCTGGTAATTCTGAACCCTGCTAAAAAAGCTGAACTCAACAAAAAAATACTAGTATAAGAGAGAATGGAACAGACTCAGATAAGCCAAATGTTCATCGTTTTACGATACTTAATCAACTTTTAGGTAGCTTTACATAAAGTCAAGATCAAGACCTACTTACAACTTACATGATTTATGATTACAAATTATAATACTTTTATATTTATCGCCAGATTAACACGCCAACTGTATAGTCCCAAACTATAAGCAACGTTTGCACCTACATTGACTACTTTACAATGGACTGGGGTCGAACTTGGAGAACAAGAGTAAATTCCGAAAAGGCCATTTCCGAAATTAACACTCGGTGAGCCTCGGTGCAGTGAGTCCATCAGTCTAGGCTCAAACCACTATACTGCGTTGCATTTACAAATTCTATGTCCCTATTTATTGCACGCTGTATCATACAAATGTTAACTCACCTATTAGAAAGTACGTATACTTTCTCGGATCGCCTTTGCAGTTGACTCCTCAGGTGTATGAGCTCCCACAGAAAGTGGCTGTCCATGTCCTTGGCCGAGGAGGCCCGCACCTGCACCTCCGTCACCGGGATCAACACTTGGTACCTGATGATCTCCACTTCGTTCGAGTTATTCTTTGATGATACCCCCTAAAATGATCAGAATAGGTACTTATTCTTTGTTTAAGATAGGTACGAGAAACTACTTTCTCCTCTTTTTATAGCCTACGTGATTTCCCACTGCTGGGCAGAAGCAATCCCTTTTTTGCCTTCACACGTACGTCTTAGGTTTGTTGTGGTCATGTTTTATAACTCATGAATTTTACTGTATCCTACCGTATTCTTGATTGGATAATGTTAGTATCATAGATTTTATTTTATTGCCTAGGAAGTCTCACGGACTGAAGGTCTATCTGATGTTAAGTGTAAACCACCGCCCAGGACATGTACAACTTATGAAGAACAGACGCGGTGCCGACCTTTTAGGTATCTGTAAAAATCCTGCCCTTTGAAGAACCCTATCTGTAGTGCAAAGGAAATAAACTCCTATAAAAGATGCTAGTAAATGACGACGTACCATAAGCTTTTTCTTCTGTCTCAGTCTTTCTTTGCAGAGGAAGACAACAGCAGATTTAAATACAAAGCACATTGCGTGCAATTCCAATCCTTTCTTTATTTTTCCTAAAAAGTCTGAAATATTTAACCATTCTACTCCACCGTAGTATAACAAATCACCTGAAAATTATATCAAAATTTAGTACACTCATAAAGTTAACACGTTCAATTTTCATAATGTGAAATACTGACCAGGACTTAGATCTATAGGTTGCTTGCAAGACTTTTGATGTTGCCTAAACAAGTGGTCAAATATAGCACCATATTCTTCATGTATTCGTTGCATCTCATTAATGTGTTCTGCAACTTTTTCCATGCCTTTGAGAGCCTCTGTAAAGCAATTAATGAAATTTTATGAACCACTGGTACTGCAGAAGCCGTTGTAGATCTACATCAGCTATTATTAAAGAGTTGTGTGTTGTGTTGCAGCCAATTGACACTAGGGCGCTGTAAACATCCTTACCTACTAAATGGAGGTGTTCCTCAGTATTAACATCAGTCAAATTTCTCAATTGTTGTAGTAATAAAGGATATTTTAATATCCTTTGTATAGGTTTTATTAAATACGATTCCAGAGTTGACGAATGTTGCTGTTTAGGATTCCTAGCAGCCAGAAACTCTTGTAAAGCCTGATTTCCTTCATCTATAAAATGAAAAACATTATATTGTGGAATACATTAATATACTTTATATTCTAAAATATGCTAACAAAGGAAGCCAACTTACTTGGATGCAGAACTTTTTGTGCTTTACTATGACTAGCACAGAAAGAACTGTATAACTTGAAGTGATTTACGTAATAAAGGAAAGCATTTCCCACTGCGAAGAGAACGTTCTGAAAAATAATCGTGAGATTAAAATAATAAATTTCCTTAGATTCAAAGCTAAACGATGACTAATAAATGATCATTGTGTACCTTAAACTGGTTAGAGAATTCAAAGTGGTGGAAGTTCGGTTCAGCCTCAAGCGCTTCCTCTAAGTTTTGCAGGAATTGTCTTTGGAAAGTTACTATCTCCTGAATATTTCCGAACAAAGCATTGATCTCGGCGTTTGATAAAAAAGTTTCTTTCTTCAGCGGCTCCAGGTAGTTTTCCAGCAAGTTGTTGAGGTGCTGGAAGTAATAACGCACGCGGTACGTGACTATATTGCCCAAGTAATAGCACGACTTTATGATTCTAACAAGTTCGTTTCTGTTCAAGTAATTACTGATAAGATACGTCCGTAAAAGTTCCATTCATTAGTAACGTTAGAAAGATTCATAATGATAAAAGAATAGATTAGAAATTGCACTTCACTACAGTACAATTCAGTAAGACTAAAACGAATTACTGAGAATGATTAAAAATATATATATTTCTAACCCTATGTAAACCTGTTTATTACCCATTACGTAAGTAGGTCGGTACTTAATTGATTGTCTGTTACCTACACCGTTTTGATTAATGTTGTAAGTTTTTATGAGTGCAATATCATAACAATAAATTTTAGATTAACCCCGTTTTTTAGGGTTTATAAATTTTAAAAGGAAATTTTAATCGTAAACCGGCAGTTATAACGTAGCGCAGGTGCTTCGTTTTGAAAAGTTTTAAATACGTTTTTAAATTCATCAAACTTTTCGCTTTGATGAATATTTATATAAGGAAAATACTTTTACTTTATCTTTCACTCCATTATCCGAAGTATAGGTACGCTGAAAGACTTCGATTTGATCGAATTAAGGTATGCATAGGATTTTTATAAAGTACCTAGTTCCGTTAAATAAAACATTGAACAACTTTATAGGTGAGTTTCAATACATATCTCTTACTCCATACTCAGCAAATTCATATCTCATATAGCTCATAGATATAGATATAGTAAAATCACAAATGCGCGAATGACGAACATGAGAAGCTTGAACAAACACAACGATGCAAGGAAGGTGGTCCTGAAAACTCGAAACTTCATTCATTCCACACATGTAAATGGAAGCAGTGGAAGCACCGTCGTTCTAGGACCCTAAGTTATATCACTTCACAAGTTACAATTAATGAACTATTCGTGAATGTGTCGCAAAGTTGTCGGTTGATAGTTGTGCTTGCTAGTTTTAGAGTCGATCGAAACTTTAAATAGATCGCAGGATATACCGAAACGAGGTATTGTTACAGCTAGTCATCAATCTATTAATAGCACAAAGGAATATTGCATAACATCGTTAGATTTATTGAATTATATCCATCTATGTTATTATAATATGACATTTTCTATTAATTCTAAGTCTGCAGCGATTCAGTTTCATAATAATCAATCAAAAATAATTTGCATAAGTATATCAATAAAATATGTTTTACTACCATGATAATGCGATATGTAATATAAACTGTATGAATGCATTCCTTCAACTAAACACTGCTTCTGCACGTAAGTGGCCGCACCCCTTTCATTAAGCTGCGTATTGAGCACACTGTCTGGATTCTACACGTTATCAGCGACTCATTCTTTGTTATCGGTCTAGCCTTTTTCCTACATATTACGAAATCTTTTTCTTATATTCCTGGGCATTCATTATGATTTAATGAGTGCTCTGTAAGAGGCGAGCGTCAGTATTGACGTCGAAACGCATAGACATAATGTTATAACTGATTGCTCGGGTGCGTCGTTCGCCTCTCATAGACGCACCTAATTGTATATAATAAAAAAACTAATAGGGATAATCTTTAAAATGATACATTTCGAAGTGTGTGGTACTTAACTGAGAAATTATGAACACATTATTAGTACATTAATTTCTTATCTATTCATAATTTTCTTACCTTGACGTAAGCGCGTTCTGTATCGACCAGTTCTAGCAGTACTTTTCTGAGTTTGTCGGCATCCGACAGGTGCCTGGAGGGCGTGCCGGCCGCGGCACTGGCGACACTGCCCGTGGGGCTGCCTCGACGTGTCTCCGCCGGTGAGCGGCACCATCCTGTCACTTGCTCCGCACTCTGGACCAAATAGAAAGATACTTGAGAAGCTGAACAGCTTTTATCATTCATCTATACAGGATAACATTAAATTAATTGAATAAATTTCGATGAGTGATCCTTCGTGTAGCAAAGCTTAGAGCCCATCACTATTAATAAGTACCTAATATAAATTAAGCCTTGCGATGTTATAACAATCAAACAAAATAAAAGTACGAAGTAAATTATTCCACGTATGAATTTATTACGTATATAAATAATAAATTTAATAAATGAATAAGAAAACGTCACAATTAAAAACGTGTGAGTACTGAATAGGTACGATAAACATGGCTTGTTTTCAAGCGATAATATCAATATCATATTTTTCACAACCTATGTTTAGATTTCACAATTTATTATTATTGTGTTGAAGTAGTAACTGAAACTATCACATCAATTTGGCCATTAAATAGAATTTCATCCTTTATAAAAAAATACATTATTTCGACCTTCGGCCGCCTACAAAACCTATGGTACGTAACCAGTGTCGTACAAAGAATATTTTTTATTTCTACGTAACCAGTTTCTTACGACGACCGATTAGTTGAGAGGTTACATCTGATACATGGTAGCTTTACACGATAAAACATTCGGAGATAAATTGAGGACGGATAATCAATAGATATTATCTGTAATTCGCAAAGGTATAGGAAGGGATATAATAGGGGACGCCGGCTGATTCTCCAGAGACGATTATTATTTTCGAGAGAGAGACATTACCATGCGGGTACTGTAACGAAATAAAACGGGGAATATTCTCGGAGAGATAGATAATTGAATCGGGGATTAAGTCGCAGAGGCGTGCATGTGACGAGCCTGGTAATGTAATTTTTATTATTTTATAAAACACCTTAAAGGAGCGGAGAACTCGTACCTAGTTCAGGGTGAGATAAAATCTGCTTTCTTACGTAACAGACATTTAGAAAAGTAAATGGTTTACATTTTGAATTTTTAAAATATATAACGCCGGGAAATGTTCCGTATAATAATTGCTAACTGAAAAAAAACATGACAGTATAAAGTTAATAGGTTTTTTTACTTAATTTTATGCCCGCCCGATATTAAACAATTGCCGTAACCTATTGCACGTTGCCGACCTGAAAGGCAGTTGGACACAGGGAGGAAAAAAAAGGTTGGGGAAGGTTGGGCGTCCAGCGCTGTCGAAACGTAGCTAAAAAGGTACTTTGAGATTGGGACCAATAAACAACATAACATAACAACCATTATTAAACATAATTACTTACCTTTAACAGATTCTCGATCTCGAACGAGTTGGTCCTAGAGCTGACTTTGGGCGGGCCGGAGTTGACTGAGTCGCCGCCGTGCGCCTCCGCCTCCGGGCTGTACAACTCCTTACCTGCGCACCGCATTCAACGTTACACAATTATGCAAATCATTGATAAACTTTCTAATTGAGCGGGCAACGTAAAATCAATAGTCAAAACTCAGTTTAAACTGCGAAACCTGTTAAAACTTTTGGCAAACACGATTCTAAATACAGATAAAAGTTGAATCCCTTTTTGTTTATTCTAATTATTGTTATGGTATTTACTCTGTAGATTATAGCTGATACCTATACTATTTTAGGTAGAGGTACCTATGACATTTTCAGTGTCTAATAACTTGATTTGTAAACCAGATTTACTTAAATTAGACTTAAATTACCTAGTTGCGAAGTAGGCCGGTACTATTAATAGGTCTGTTTTAATATGCATGGGGTGGTTTAATTATAAGTAGGGTCGGTCAAGTTGAGAGTTAATTGTCTACCTATACCTACCTACACATTTATATGTTAACATAATTGACTAGGTATACGAGTGGCCGAGCTTTAGCGTTTGGTTAACGACCGTTTTTCCGCCCATAAAAAAAAAGCTTAGTACAACGTAAAATATTATATTAATACCTGTACCATAAATGTACTAGCCGCCAAATTTATAGAGTTATTTTAGCCAGTTTACAATTATCTTATTAAGCATTTCTAGAAACGAAAATGATTTGTAATGCCAGTGTAAGTCCATATCGAAATTTCTATAAATTTGGGGTAGGTATACTACAATATTAATTGTAATAGATATATTACCTACAGTCATGACATCAACTGAATAAATAATGATGGATGGAATGCCTTATGAAAAAGCCTAAGTACCTAGGTACTTACTCCGAAATAGGTAATATCATGAACAAATTTATTATTTTGCAAATCTGAAGCAATTTCAAACTCAATTACAGTAAAACGGATTCGTGGTACACCACATCGGAGATGACCTGGCAGCCTGGGAATTGATCGGGAGTAAGCCCGGAAGCATGGGAGTTAAAGTACCTATTCGGGGAATATATACCACTTTGGGTATAAACTGAATGATTAGGTACCTACATATCGTAGCAAGCATTTATTACCTACTAAAGATAGGTAATATGCTTAATTTTGATAAAAATTCAATACTCAATTACCTAAACATAATGAAGAAAATCATAATAAAAAGCTACTTATTTCACGAATGAGAAAGAAATAAACAAACGTAGTATCTAACTTTCTTTTACAATTTACAATTTGTTCTGAGGTAGGTACTTATAAAAATTAAAGAAAACATATTTCAGACACGGATAAATTATTCTTCCTGGCATGCAAATGACAGCTCGCAGACATCTAACAAACAGAGATTGTAAAAGTTTTATGATACACATTCATCATTTATATTTGGGTACATGTTTGGATTACCTAGATATGATAAATACGCCAGTTTCTTTTACTTTATTACATGAGGTATTTGCCGACTTTTATTACATTCCAAATCAGAATTTTTAACACCACCGGCAAGAGTTCCGTAGAGGCAAAATAAAATTGAATAAGTCGTTTTGATATAACATGGGCGTATTCGCATTGGAGTGTCGCATTACCGTTGATATTAGATCATATTCTCCCCACAAATATCGGTTTGATACCTACTCTAATTTATTCTCAAACCCATCCAGATACGAAACCAAATCCTGCAAAGTTTTTCAACATTTCAATCTCAATAAAACGACATATAATGGCGCTTATTATGAAATATCACATTCACATATCCTTTCATACACCACGTTATACCAAAAGATGAGGAGAAATCATGATTTCAATATAACCGCATTTAAAAGAGATGCCGAGTTTTCAATAACATGGAAGGAAATTACAATGTTCGTGTTCAAAGTTCATGTGAAGGCCGCTTTATGACAAGAAGGCGCACAATGAATGAGTTTTTGGTCGCGGTAAGTCAACACTGGGCACGAGCAAATAACCCAGGGCGGGGTCACGGCCTTTATTTAGACTACCGGTATTTTTGTGACAGATTTAGCACAGCACTAAAACATGCTAAGAATTAAAAATTTTGTTTAAATTATTAGATTCTGCAATTCTTTTTTTTAAATAAGTAGTTACTTCATTTACCCTCATGAATTATGTGATATAATCGTAGATCTAATGAAAAAAAGCGTGAATTTTAATATAAAAGAGTTGGTATGAAATGTAAAGCCTCCATCAGCCCATGTTTAATTCTGGAAAAGTAATTTTGCAGGTCGTGTATCTGCCTCACGTAGGTAATACTACGGTAAAATAAAATGAAATGTGATTTACAAAGAACGTATGAAAAGTGCAAAATGAAAAAGCTTTTTCGTTTCACATATTCAATACATATCTTTATAAAAGGAAAAACAGCAGTTTCATTAGGCGGGAATGTCATAATAAATAACGTGTTTGTGGTCGGGAGAGGCAGCCATTGTTACGACCACCCGCGCTTCGAAGTCGGGCCGCGTCAAGCCCACCCCGATACTCCTATCACTGTCATAAAACAAACAACAACTACACGTCAAGTCAATATGTCGTCATAATTGCCTCTTGTATTGCTGGAACGCGAACGGTGAAATAATTTTCTGCAAGCCTTTCGAGAGGGCAGCTCGGATCGGTAGCTTTAAATAATGACCATCACAATACCAACGCCTCCGGCTAGAAATAACGACGAAAAAGGGGATGAAAAACATCGCAAAGAAATTACTCAGAATTTACTTATTTCATAAGGAAAACCAGCCCGACTTTCTTTGTGAATGAATTAAATTTATAATATGACCCAAACAAATTTTGGTAACAGCCTTTTCCGGGGGATAAAAGTAGTCTGAAAAAAATGTCAGGCTTCTAAATTTATTGAATCAAGTTACAAGTATCTACGTAATATACTTAATACCAATCTACTGCAATGTTAATTTAGTATATAATGTTTATACACGGGAAATTGGAGTCACGCACTATGTCAACATTATTCATAAGCTACACACAATTGTGACGAGAGACTGAAACGTTCAATAAGCGAACTCAAGTGTCTTCCATTACCGTGACTTGTAGAGGTATATTTGCATACGTAGGTACACAGTATCACATTCCGATTGTAACTTTCGAGGTATGTTGGTATAGTACATACATCCACAACAGTAGAACTTGCAAAAGTAAAGGCAAACAAAAATTACTATTTGTAGGGCTTATTTCAGTAGAATTGATCAATGAATAATCCGCATCGACCTAAAATAGATAGTATGCACAAAATATAACTGGCTGACAGCCACAATTCCGAAATGAAGACTCAGGGTGGTTGGAATACGATGCCAAGTATTACGTAAAAGGAAATATTGAAGAAGTGCTTGTTAAGCGGTTTGCGCGCAATAAAAATAAACGACGATGTCAATTTATTTCATAACAAGAACGAGTTATCTTTGTATAGTATTTTTACCTATTCTGTTCTGATGTTGGGTATATTTTATGGAAGTTAATAACCTACTGCCTATTCAATCGCAACATGATGACCTTTTATACCTACATGCTCCAAACCGAAGATACCGATGTAAATTTGGAGAAGAGCTGAAGTGGAATGAAAAGATCATGCGCAAGACTATAGAGAAAAGCTTGTGTTTTTCAAAATTAACGAATATTACCCTATGTGGGCTCACACAATATTTTATGTCCAACCTCCATTGTGTGAAAACCACTGTTCCCATTAAGAGGAATGCTTAAAAAGTAGTAGGTACCTATTACATTTTTCATTAATTTTATTTATTGAAGGATTAACAGTAGGTAGCTACATTATTTGTTTCAATTTGACCTACCTATGTTGAGAGCACAACATTGATTCCATATTAAAATTAACATCCAATAACATTACGCGATCAAGTCAACGAATTAATGTCATTGTTGTAAATAAAATGGAAGAAAAATGTAAAATGGTAGTAACTAAGTAGTGTGTACTCACTCCAGGCGGGTGCTGGCACAATGAGGCCGGAGATCATGTCGTCGGAGATGACGGGCGGCTCGCTGGGCGGCGGCGGGCACACCAGGGAATCGATGATGTCGTCAGTGGCGGCGCGCATCACTCCCGTCAGCTCCGGCGGCTCCGTGCGGGACGACCTGTGTATACAAATGCCTGCTCCTAACACTATCGAGATTGAATCGAGCGCCCGACCCGCGTGTGCCGAGTAAAAACGATGACACGATTTGCAGTAACAACGCGTGATTCGTTTTGTCGAGATTGTGTACGAGATGCGCCTGAAGAAATAAAACGCTGACGCAAAAGATAATATCTCTGTACGAATCGGTCGTTTCAAGCGATAATGAAAATGAAACGAAAACGCTTTACTTATTCAGCCGAGGGACGGGAAAACATCAACAATAATAGACGTTGACGCTACGTGGAAATGATATTGTTTTGTTCCCAGTTGATATTGCGTTTCTATTCTGTCGAGATGTTTAAATAATCTTCGGGCTTCCGTACCGCAAAACATTACAAACTCGACAACGACTCACAATCACTATACGGGAAAAGAGGCGGCGGGGGAAGCGCGCGTATCTCTATAATAATATAAGCTGCGTGATGCTTTAATTATTCTCATAAACTTCACCAGGTTTAACAAGACAATAAAAGCGGGCGCCTTAAAGCCGGAACGGCTTTGTATGAACGGTGAGATGAAACAACTCACAACAATAATAATATCGTGTCGCGAATACTCGTTTCGTGATGACATTTGTTGGGGTACATTATTTGACGCGGCGCGGTAACGTGGAGAGCCTCAATTGCGGCCGTTCACAATGGCGCGGCGCGGAGAGCGGGATCGGGTGCAGGTGGAGGCCGGCACAGGGCTGCAGGGCGAGCGGGTATATAGGTCGCAACGAGCGCTTCAGTAAACTTGTCTCACCCGAGAAAGGTCAGGTGTATGAGGGCGGGAAATGCCGATGAAGAGACCTCCACCCTGCCCCGGTGTGCCAGGGTAGGCGTTCTTTAACTTCCGTTTTATTAAGTGCTAGACGCCCGGTTTCCTGTGTTGTCAGAGGTACTTCGAGCCTCGCGAAATGGGAGCGAGGTGGAAGCTTTTTTATACCTATGTATAACCAATCCAAAATGCTGTCTTCCGCGATTTATTCTAATTGTATGTTAACGAATGCGCCTCGCTGATTAATGAATTACAGTTAACTCGATTGACTGCTTGATCTTCGCTGCCGTAGAATTTCTTGCGTTATTGTCGAGTAATAACTGAACAATTTCATGGCGTCATATAAATGCAATGTTACTTTCTTTGTTATCTATACTAATATATAAAGAGGGAAATGCTGACTGACTGACTGACTGACTGACTGACTGACTGACTCATCAACGCCGAGCCGAAACTACTGAAGTTAGAGACATGAAATTTGGATAGTAGATATATTTTGTGACGTAGACAAGCAATAAGAAGCGATTTTGGAAAATTCAACCCCTAAGGGGGTTAAATAGGGGATGAAAGTTTGTATGCAAGTTCGTCATTTTTCAAGTTAGAATTATGAAAATTTGTGTTGAGGTGCCTTTTTAAAAATAAAAAATATGGTTTTCGGCGTTTTTGAATATTCAACCCCTAAGGTGGTAAAATAGGGGATGAAAGTTAGTTGGGAAGTTTGTATAGATGTTCGTCATTTTTGAAGTTAGAGTTATGGAAATTGGTGTTTAGGTTCCTTTTTAAAAATAAAAAACTTGAATTGCTGCGTTTTTGAAAATTCAACCCCTAAGGGGGTAAAATAGGGGACGAAAGTTTGTATGGAAGTTCGTCATTTCTGAGGTTAGCATAATGAAAATTTGTGTTTAGGTTTCTTTTTACGTATTAAAAATAATAATTTCATATTTTTTGAAAGTTTAAACCCCTAAGGGGTTAAAATAGGGGGTGAAAGTTTGTATGGAAGTTCGTAATTTTTTGAAGTTGGAATTATAAAAATTGGTGGTTAGGTGACTTTTAAGAGATAAACAATATTAATTTCAGGGTTTTTGAAAATACATCCCCTAAGGGGGTAAAATCGGGGATGAAAGTTTGTATGGAAGTTCGTCGTTTTTGTAGTTAGAATTAAGAATTTTGGTGATTAAGTGTCTTTAAAAAAAAAAAAAAATAGCGTTTTTGAAAATTATACGGGGTATGGGATACGGGATACGCGATATGGGATACGGGATTTTGTATATGGGATACGTGATACGGGATACGGGTTACGGGATATGGGATGCGGGATGCGGGATGCGGCATACGGGATGTGGGATGCGTGTTACGGGATACGGGATATGGATACGGGATACGGGATACGAATACGGATACGGGATACGGGATACGGGATACAGGATACGGGATACGGGATACGGGATACGGGATACGGGATACGGGATACGGGATACGGGATACGGGATACGGGATACGGGATACGGGATACGGGATACGGGATACGGGATACGGGATACGGGATACGGGATACGGGATACGGGATACGGGATACGGGATACGGGATACGGGATACGGGATACGGGATACGGGATACGGGATACGTGATACGGGATACGGGATACGGGATACGGGATACGGGATACGGGATACGGGATACGGGATACGGGATACGGGATACGGGATACGGGTTACGGGATACGGGATACGGGATACGGGATACGGGATACGGGATACGGGATACGGGATACGGGATACGGGATACGGGATACGGGATACGGGATACGGGATACGGGATACGGGATACGGGATACGGGATACGGGATACGGGATACGGGATACGGGATACGGGATACGGGATACGGGATACGGGATGCGGGATGCGGGATGCGGGATGCGGGATACGGGATACGGGATACGGGATACGGGATACGGGATACGGGATACGGGATACGGGATACGGGATACGGGATACGGGATACGGGATACGGGATACGGGATACGGGATACGGGATACGGGATACGGGATACGGGATACGGGATACGGGATACGGGATACGGGATACGGGATACGGGATACGGGATACGGGATACGGGATACGGGTTACGGGATACGGGATACGGGATACGGGATACGGGATACGGGATACGGGATACGGGATACGGGATATGGGATGTGGGATGCGTGATACAGGATACGGATACGGATACGGATACGGGATATGGGATTTGGGTTCCAGAAAACGGAAACGGAATTTTTTAAATTTATATTCTGCGCGGACGAAGTCGCGGGCAAAAGCTAGTTGCAAATAAAAGTAAAAATAAACAATGTCGGTTATAAAATACCTCATCATCATGACGAGGGCAAGTTCCTCTTGCAACACGCTTTCCAAGTACATCATATCTAGGTCAGATACGATCGCTCCGTTGATCACCATTATCTCGTCGCCTTTGATTATACCTGGCACAGAAAATAACTATACCTCGAGTTATTGTTTTTTACGCCTTTTCAATTTTCAGTAATGAAAAAAATATGAAGCTAAAAAATTCAAACTTCCCTAAGGGATATCGATTAGGAAGCGGAACGAGAATTGAACGGATGTTATTTTAATAAAAAAGAACAATGATTTTAGAGAAGTTTTTAAGACAGGAACTGGGAAAATACAACGGTCCCATAGAGAGCTCTAAAGCTCATGCCTCATAGTCTGTTAGGAACACGTGAGTCTAAAGTGGAATAGGTACTAGGGGATTACTAATTACCATTTTGCATGGCGACGCTCTTGTCTTCGACCCGGCTCACGTAGCAACAGAGTTCGTCTTGGCGCTCGGCGTTCTCGATAAGCTCGGCCTCAACACTGAATCCCCACATTTGCTCGAGGGTTGTGCGTTGTAGTTCCACTTGATACAATATCTTGGCGCATACTTCCACCACTTCGTGTGTGTGCAACTAGTAACATTGACAGTCTGTAGCATTAGAATCTTATAAAGGCTATGCGCATATGCTATAAGCATTGGCTGGGATATGAACAAAATCCGTGGAGAAATCAACAAATCTCAGTACGGACCTACATTTTTACCATATTTGTTAAATTAATAGATAATGGTGCCAACTTTGTTGGTTCACTTTATAAATTATTCGTAAGTTATTGTCTTTCGCTTGGTCGTAATGTGTCACCAAAGTAATATTTTTAGATGTAGGTATCACATTTACGTTTTTTGTAGTCAACAGAATAATAAGAATATTTTGATATTCTGAACGCCGTTTTTATACAGTTTAATTTTTCACCAGCTTAAAGAAACAATATCTGAACCATGATAGTGCTAAAATATTATAAATGGTGTTGTTTATTTTGAGGACAACGCCACTGTAGCAATCTGTCCACATAGAGCGTGGCCCGAAAATTGATGACGGGCTCACAGGGGCGCGCACCACAGTCCACAATTCACATACGAGATAATTACTCACAGCCATCACAGCATAGAAATGACCACATGACCCTCTCACTGAGTATGGTTACGTACATCGATGTTACAAAAAGATTAATACATATTGTCCTACAAAAGAAATAATTTGTAACGTACCTAATCAACAAATATAATTCCTACTTAAGCAAATCACCATGTTCCCACTAATAATAATAAGTCATCTCTTGAAAATTATTACCAAGTTTTTCATCTGAAAGGAGTACTTTCATTATTTTTAATTAAGTATAGCACGCGAACGTGCTACAAATAACTAACTTTTGTAATACTTTTTCTGGTTTCGAGCTCTTCAAAAGAACCCTTTAAAAGGTTATATTTTTCAGCATGATCTGGGATGAGTTATTACTATATACTAATACCGATATAATCCTCAGACCTTAATCAGGATACCTTCATCTCCACAAATAATGCCGGTTGGGGTTACGACATAATAGTTTTAGGCGATAACCTCCACACAAAATCCATTTTCTAGACCCAAAGTAAACATGGGAATTAAACTGTTTGATATGTTAACTTCAAATAAATACTAAGTACACACATGTTCTACACAATATTCAGTGATTCAAAGTTTTGAAACACCTGTGTATGGTATGAATTTATGTATGTAGCTACAATATGCCTAAATATGTTGTAAGCACTTGACACTCCCTCATACTCTACTTTCCACTCAGCGGATTAAAAACCTCTCTTCACAAACATAACAATACGTTATGTTGAAACAACAAGTAGAATGGGATTTAACTTCCTTATATGCATTTCACATTCGTTGATCCAAGTGACTGTAATATAACTTTTTGATAACCTCTCCGCGCTGTGTCGCGCAAAGTCTGTGACGGAATGGGCCCTGTCAGACCCTACTCACGTCAGGCTCGGTCACAAAACATTTATACATTTTTATTTTCACTTCCGCGAACATGTGCCGTGAATATTCAATGATATAAATTATTTTACTGTTTAGGCTTGAGACTATAATTACTCGGAACATCCAATCACGGTTGTCGTGAAAATGTAAATCAGTATTTTTTTTAATGCCTAAATAGATCGCTCCACTGGGGATCGCGCCATAACAAGGGAGTATCATTAAGTTAATTACTCAACCTGTTTTTAGACTAACGATAATGTTTTGACGGTTTCAGTGTACCATTTACCTGGGGCTGCCGCTTCTTATATTGTGTGTCGGTCGGTTGGTTCATTAATCAAAAACTCATTAAGTTGATCAATAAATATATGGACTGCCTACGTTGCGAAGGTAATATTTCAGTGAAAGGAGATAGTAAGCATCATAAATATTCATTCAATAATAAAAGTAGCCTATCGGTTTACGAAAATGTAATAGGTCGTTCATTAATATAGGAACGGGCATTTCTTTATGGATTTTGGTTTGGGTTGAGGGGTGAAATCGTCAAAGTAATACTCACGTATGTTTCGATGAGGTCGCTGCGGTGTGGTACGAAGTAGTTATGGTCCTCCATATCCCGGCGCTTCTTTACCCTCACGAAGTGTTCGAGCGCGTTGAGGGAGCGGCGAGCGCACGCGGCCGCCAGGAACTCCTCCACGGACATACCCTCGCGCACGCCCACCGTCGCCGTCGTGCCTTCCGGCAGCGATACGCGGACCGCAGCCTCGCCGTCCTCGCGAGACATCTAGTTTTAATTTTCCAAATCGGAATGATCTTCACATCAGATATTGTATACAAAATTAGGTAAGTACCTACCTCCTATTTTCACGTACATGAAAATTTGGAATTCAAAACTACTTGAAAAGAGACATAGTTCGTGTAGTTGATGTAAATTCAAATCCCAAATTAAATTATAGTAAGGTCGACAAGCAAACCGCGAGAGCGTTGCTCACTCGTGCCTATATTTCTATTCGAATAGGCCCCGAGGCCCATGATCCGCCTAGAAGAGTTTTGTTTTGAAAGGTAGGTATATGACCGTAATCGAATTATATGGTTTTCCGATAACGTTAATTCGGTAGTAGGTAGTTATAATTTATCAACGCGGGAAACATACAATTGCTTATTAAGTTTAATGAACAATTTCTACTGTCTATGACCTATGTGAACAAACGTATGATATTGTACCTACCCATAAAATTATAAACATGTTTGGCACATTTTCTTGGATATGTTATAAAATTAAATTGGCAAGAGATTATGGCAATAGAGCACACCTTTACACAATTCTAAGTTGTAACGAAGTCAGTTGAAATTGTGAAAGAAACAATACTGGCTAATGACAGGCAGCGGGCAACGACTAGGACCGTAATAGTCCCCTTTCGTGATGCCCCATATTACGATCCCGTCAAGGATTGTGGGCCCGCCACTAATACAAAGTATAGCATAAAACACGAGAGGCAATTTCAAGTTGAAAACCTTGTGATTTATGTGGCCTTTAGTCTTAAATATGAAGAAAGTGTACGAAGTAAGCATCGATTTAAGGCCCCCATTGACTTTTAACCCCCAACGTACCCCACAGCAAACATTTTACGTACAAGGCGAAGATTAAGTATGACGCCTTTTATGAGTTTCAGAAAAATAAGTGGCCATAACAACAGGGAAATGGCTTCGAACACTGTCCGTAACGCTAACAGTTAGTTTATTTGGTTCGTGGCATCTACCCAAATAGCTCGTAAACTGGAGTAAATGATTATGAAGGAGCATTAAGTGCTATAGATGTGCCTATGTAGAGATACCTTTGTACAAACTCGTACATTTTCAGAGCTTGCTTCAGGGAAACAGCTCACGTTTATTACCTAAAGTATAACTCCTATGAGAATGGATAGACGGCTCTCTACTATAAATAATGTTTAAGTTTGTATATTCCGTAGTAAAACGTTTGCTGGTTGACATATACCACTATAAGTTTGAGAACATTATTAGCTAAATATCTACCTATAATAATAGTTATAACTACTAGGCATAGATGAGCATGATATATCATTATGTATTTATCCCAATACAGTTTTTTCTCATTGAATATGTCAACAGGTAATGTAATATTTACCTGCATGGATCGCCTGCTGGAGCCGGAGTTGGATCGCGAGAGGTTGGGCGCCCGACGCTTGGTGGCGCCGCGCCCGGCCAGCAGGTTGTTCAGCAGCGAAGGGGACCGCGCGCATATGAACGCGTGGAACGACGACACAGTGAACACCCCTAGTTTGTTCAGGGTGCTCTTAGTGCCGCGCGACACGTGCGTTAGGAGAGACTGCCGTACAAATATAAAAATCATATTGAATAAGAAAAAAAATACAGGAAGATACTAAAAGCAGTAGAAATAAAATAATTATGAAACAGTAAATCAATAGTGATCAATAAGTTAGTTTTTCTATTGGTAGATAATAATAACCATGTTAACAATAGCAGTATATTGATATCTCCACTGATCTATTGAAGGATATTGATATATCCGTTAATCAGACCCATATCTATGCGAATTGTAAGCAATTTTTATTATTCACATGTTGGGGACCATTATGACTGCCGTGACATGGGTTGTGACGTAACAGATTCCAACCCCTCTCAGCCGGTCAACGGAACTGTCAATTTGAGCGAAGCCAACGAATTTCCTCTCTGTGTCACCTCGATGAAATCACTCGACAATTTTCAACACCCGCTCTGTCTTATTATTGGGTGATAAATTACGATCACTGCGTTGTTTGCGTTTGGTAACACGATTACGATGGGATTTCTTTGTTGGTGAGCATAAATTCCGATAGGAAAGATCAATGAGAATAATTCATTGTCATAAACGGAAGAGTAAATATATCACTTTATCAAAGTTTTATAGTGACAACTTTTCCCGTAGACGATGAATTGCTTCAAATGACAGTAGTAAGGCGCAAAACTACCACATCCAAGAGTTATAGCAGCCAAACCGCCAAATAAAAAAGATATGAGGTTTTTACTACTTCATTAGGAAGTTTGGGAAAGAGGAAAATAGTTTTCTCGTACTTACCTTGGGGTTAGGTAGCTCGCCACTTTGAAGGCTCGCCATATAACATCGCAATCTGAATTGCTCACAGTGTAGGCGTTCGAGATTCTCTTCCCACTGTAGCATTTGCACAGCCAATTGTGCTCGCGTCTCGGGATCAGAGACCACGGATTGTTGGAGGTCTGCCATTTGTTTTAACTTGTGATCCTGCGAGGGGAATACTAAAATGCATTGCTTTGCAATAACAAATGATGTAGGTTCTTAAAAAGCTGCTTACTTTGAGTTCATTGTTATGAGCATATGGTAATATATTTTGAATAGTGGTAGCGCGGTCCTCGAACTCGCGCCGAGGATGACGTGTGCTATGAATATTAATAAGCGCGAGCCCCCACCTGCCTGTGATAACTATCGCAGTGATAAAATAGATTGTTTCCAACTAGGAGCATGTGTTCCCGACCTTAATTACGGCATCTATTTTGAATATTTGCAAGGCGAGAAGCTATTTGAAATTCATAAAGTCATAAAAGTGTATCACTACTGATTAGATGTGTCCATATGGCGCGCATGCCTCACCCGAGCACTCATATTATGACATTACGTCTATGCGTTCCGACGTCAAAAGTGAGTGCTCGCGCGAGGCATGCACCTGAAGAAGACGCCGCCATTAAACTTGAAGGTAAACGTAACCTAATATATTCTCTTGCCGTAGCAACAATAGTACAAGCAGGCGTACATTTACTTGCTTAAGGTAATAATAGCTTGAGGATTATAGCTATTATTTGAATGAGTTTTATATACAAAGTATAACTATCCCTAGCTCACAAGTAAATAGATACGGAATAATTGAATCAAATATGCACCATTTAATTTATTTGTGGGATACAGTTAATCGTAAACACGTCTGGCGGATCACATATTCTGATGTGGTAAACATGTAGTAGTGTGAGGCGGCCACAAAGGCTTTGATGCGTGGTGCGGTCACCCGGTGCGGGTCAGAAATTGGCGCGATTTACACGAGGAACGTTTCGAACCGCACGCCGCCGACTCTACCGTTCACATACATATGTATTCATACTAATACATAACAACGTTTGTACCTGACCGAAGCAAAGCCTGCAAGTGACACACAACTGTCTGATAGTTTCCTTGAAGCAATTGTTATGTAATGCGTCTAATAATACCTGTACTACCTACCAACACATCCACAGTGCCCGGAATATTTGAATAATAATAACACTCAGTCTACTGGCAGGAAAAATCAATAGACGGAAAACTTATTTCTCGAGAGATGCATTCTATCAGTCATGCATTCCTATCGGATTAGAAGCCGTTAGTTGTGCATATATTTGAAGATATATTTTTAGATCTAATGTACTTACCTACTTGCTTACCTATTATCTACATCTAGTTTACCGTATTTGATGTACGAGAAACGGTAAGTATGGAATACGTGCTTTTTAACTGGGCACGTGCAAAAAGAAGCAGTTATTATATTTTATTATTAAGAAATTTGTCCCACTTGGGAGTGAGGATAAATAAGAGCATAATGAAAACGTTCATGAATATAAAATCTTTAAAGCTAAGTATTACGGGTAAATCAGGCTACAAAGCACTCAGGGTACGTATATACTGGTTTCCTTGCAGATCAACAATGTCTATTAGCTTAGGCCATTGCAATGCAGTCGGTTTCAGCGCATTTTCGCTTGTTGAACAACGGACAATATTAGCCTAACCTTAACTTTATTATTAAGGACGAATGTTAACATGAGACCGTTTGAGCACTGTTTACTTTGAAACAGAGCGTTAAGCTAATAATCACGGTTCAATTTAATTGAAGTACTTTAAACACTCAAATTAAATAGTTAAAAATACTTTCATACAAATCATAATTTTCCATACAAATTGAAAGACCAAAGTGAACCGAGTAATAAGTTATGTAATATTTCTAACATTAAACTTTATATTTAGCTAGGTTTTCGCGTGAATGCAAGTATTATTGAAGAACTTACCGATTCGATTGCTTTCTCTAGACGATAAATTTCTTCCTGAAGTAAATGAAGCGTCCCAGTCTTGCCGCGGTGTCGCGCGAATGCCGCGGCGCATGCACTGTGTATGCTGTTCACCCAGTTTTCGAGCTCAACCTATGCGATAAATATTACATTACACGATATTTCGCAGGCAGTTAATAATAAGGTAGGCATGTATCAAAAACTAACCTGACACGGTGCTTGGAACAAATAAGCATCCCCGAAGGCGGTGCTCAGGCAAAATATGTAATCTCGCTTCGGATGTTCCGGTATCGGCTGCATGATGGCTCCGTCGACTATGATCAAGTGCTTGGGCGCCGCTTCGACCGAGCGTCCCTCGCGCGAGTCACATGGGTAGAACAGCAACGTGGTGCCTTTCAAACAAACCCAGTAGCCCTTCCAGCCACGTTTGCGGGCAAGCTCTATCTGATGCTTTTTGCGCAGCAGCCATTTCTTCACACTCAAAAACCTGTACACCATTTATACATTTGTGGGTTGTTGTGGACACATATTCATAAAATAATAATAAACAACAGTGGTCGTAGTACCATCAATAGTACTGTTTAATGGTACCACCTAACAAAGTAGTTATATTCTCTTTGGATAAAAATCATGGTAAATAAACGTGGTCTTGAGATCTGTATGCCCACTATCAAATTGGAATTTGAGTTGCTTTTAAGCTGACTTTTCTGCCTTTGTGTTCTATGAAGTAAAAATGTTGGATGGTAAGTAAAATTTTTACAAGCGTCGTGAAGGCTATAGAAATAAAACAGAAGTATTAAATAAGACTGTTTATTTTACGATACGACACTCTGGATCCTAATCTCTCAGGTCTCTCAGATAGTATACATTTCTTGACTTTTCTAGCACTCCGAAATAGACTGCAAACATGAGGGTTGTGTCGATCTTTTTATCGACGTCACTATTTCTGCAGGGTAGGATAAAGTGCTTTTTTATTAAAGCTCGTATCTTATCTATTGGAACTCCTCGTGTCCGCTTGCCGAGGACTTCCATAGCCCAAATAACGACGTTTACCGGAGTAGGGGCCCATTTTAGCATACGTTCTTTAGATGCCCTATAGTGTTTTTTCACACGATAGATAGTTGAGCAAGATGAACCACTTATCGACATGCTATAAATAGGTACTGTTGTTTGTTATCATAATAACGGCCTCTGTGCAATAAACACACATACAATTTTAATTTCAGTCTCATAACCTTCCAAACGTTGAATATATGGTTTTGAATATTAAATAAATGTTATTAGTCTTTGAATTGTAAAACATACATTTTAAAAACGTAAAAACTAAATGAAAACAGTCAGGCATGGATAAGCAGTCAGGTCGTATGTCATGATTTAAGCTGTCAAACAAAGAATGTCAAAATGTCTATGCTGTTCGCTGTCAAAATATGCTATCGATAGTAGACAATGACCTAAGAGAGAAAGGACGAGCCCTATGTGACGTCATCTGTAGCCAAACACGAGCACACGACCGTCCAAAATGGCGCACAGCAAAAAGTGTTGTACTTTTAGTTAGTCGATAGTATCCATATCGATATACCTAACGATCATGTCGCGGGAAAAGTGCTGGGTCCTGATTAGGTAGGTTCAGCTATGCTGGGCTAAATCAAATAAGGCAAAAAAGGGGGGAGACAAATCTGTAAGGCTCAGGTCAATGTCAAGCGTGTACATTAACGACACGATGGAGGCGGGTGCATTTCTAGGGTGGTATGGCTGGATCGTCAGGTTCTTCTGCGCAGGCACATCACTAGAGCACTCACTTGGGTTTATCCAGTTCACACAACACAATTACACAAAGGATTGAGTAGATTTCGTGCGATTAAGGTTTTTAGACACAGGAGGCACCGCGACGACGAGTGTACCAAACGAGTCGGTCAGTCAAGTGTCATGAAGGGGGAAAGAGAACGCAGCACAAATATCACGTTAATCGGGGGTAGGCAGTACAAAATTATGTTTTTATTTATGACTATTATGTTATTTTATGGCTCTGTGGAGCGAGTCACCCTCTTCCCTCTAAAATAGTTGTGCAGAGTGACGCTGCTGCTCAAGTAAAGTCATTTTCACATGGCAACTCTTCGGGGTTCGCAATTTAACGTTAGAGACCACCAGAATTTCAATGTCTCGGCCTTGTTGGCGCCTCAACTTTACCACGAAAATATGCACGTGTGGAGAGCCTCATGCATACACGCCATCATCCCTACCTACCACTGCCCAGTGTAGCAAAAGTGTAAAATTAAAAATCGATAAATTTATCAGCTAAAAATCTTGCGAAATCGGGAGATTTTGAATAAACTCTATTTTAACTTCTTTAAGCCGTTTTAGCAAATCCCACATTTAATTTTAAAATGTTCACTATCCATAAATCAACTTGTTATCTCTGTCGCGCATCTTTATGTTCGTGAGTAGTGATGACAAATATTATAAAACAAATTTAAGGCGGCGCAGTCACGCACCTTCCAAAACAAAAATAATTTCTTTGTGGTCACCCCGGGGTGACGGCGCGGCCCAACGCGTAGGTGAATAGAATTTGTATCGATAACTTTGAAACAAAACTTATAAGAACAGCACTAAGTTTTTATGTAAACATAGCAAATATTTGTTAGTTCTATTTTATTTGAAAATATGAATTCGAGAGTACGATTATAGACGGGAACTCAATTAAAAATTAATATAATGTACACGAAAGGTATTTTCACACAATATAAATACACTTAAATATGAAAATAACACAACTAACCTGAAAAATTACAATCCTTCGAAATTCTTTAGAGAATCAGAACTGCATGCCCTAACGCAACACTAAACTATATTGATTTTTCCTTAATAATCCTAAATAATATAATAAAGAGTCCCAAAATACACACAGTTCAGCGTAAAATTTAAAATAATTTGTATAAGACGCTGACATGACAGATGAAGTACTAACCATAGTGACCCGACCATAGCCGACAACCCAATATGGCAGTCCAAAAAGGCCCTCAGGGAGGCGGCTTACTGACGGAACTAACCAAAAACTTCCAGAAAAAAGAAATATATGACATATACTGTACTGTTTTACATAGCTAAATTGTCACGAGTAAGAATGAGACAGATATGTTTTCGTTAATGTGGTCCATATTTGCATCAAATATGTATACCATAAACAATAGCTTCGTATCTGCTAATAATAAATCTATGATAGTAGATATTAATTTATGAATGTTCTTCTGAGGTATTATGTTAACATTATTTTTTAAACTTTAATTATAAAATTATTAAATTGTCATATAAATTGTTTGCTAATAATAAACAAAGAACTTAACTTTCTAAAACGTACCTAATAACTTATCTTTAAATTAGAAAATAGAATGACGATAAACTGCTGTTTAAGGTCTTCATTAAAAGGGAAATTTTAATGCTGAATCACCGTTAGCGTTCACGTTATCGTAGTGAAGTAACCAATGCTTCAGAAAATTAATTATGCAGGGTATTTAATTTAACACGAAAACAATTTAAGCATTCACGTTAGAGGTTGTTGTGTCTTCTATGGGCTTGAGTGGTTTTGATGTATCTCTAAGGGACATCAAGAATGTGTCGTTCTCTCATCTTGCCTGCGTCCCACGTTTTACAACCACATTGAATAGGTCACGGCTAAGATTTCCCTCAGGTCATTTGGAATTCATGGAACAGTAATTGTAGCCTCAAGGAACATAAAGGGCGCCGTAGGCTTTTTCTGATAGAAACTACGACACGCTACCGTCGGCACACGGAGAATGCACACCATCCTGTTCTCCTTCGCTTCTTGTTTTACTTACATTTATTAAAGTTTCTCAAAAAGGAGGCAGCAAACAGGTATTAATATTAAACTTTTTGTTTGTCTTCATATAGACGCTGAAGTGCACCGATGCGAAAGCTGAATGGATATTGAGTACGAACCTTGTTTGAGAAAGGAAGTAAGTAAAAGTTTAAGATATTCTTACATGTCATGTTATAAACTGGAATTAAATATAGTAAAAGTCTAAGTTTATGTTATGTTGGTCTTGTATTGTGGGGTTAGGTAAATTGGTACCCATCAGCTATACTAATACATATAATAATCAAAATAAAATCAGAGGTATATTACCACAAAATCGTATCTTGCTTAGAACTATGTAATATACCTAGTGATGGGATGTTCTCGAGAACATTCTCACCCTCGGAAACTTACACGGAAACTTACTCGTGAGAATATTTGAGAATCTTATATTTTGGGTGACGTTATCCTAACATTCAATTTTAAAAACAATTAAAACCACCATACTTGCATGTTTAATGAGGTTTATGCCAAGTTTAACATGCTTCATAAGATACAATTCTCGAAAATACTCACGAGTAAGTTTCCGAGGGTGAGAATGTTCTCGAGAACATCCCATCACTAAATATACCCAATTTATGTAATAATACGACATTACAAAGATTCATGCATGTATGGATTTATGTGTTCACATTATATGAATGTATATTATAATAGTAGATATTATTCAGACCTTTACATTTACCCGAGGCGGATAATGTCCTAACATAGGTGATAATGTGACTAATGTCTCCCAAACAAACCTTGCTCTACAAATACCCTATATTACGGAGATTAGGTACCATAAATCACAGATAAGAACATAAAAGATTATGTTTACTAAGCATTACATGACTGGAGAGTAATATTTTAACTCTTGTAGTTATTACCTTCCCTTATATTTCATTTCTATTCACAATTTAGGTACCTAGAGGACCCAGATGTTATGTAAAGAAAGTATTTTTTATTCCTCCAGGAAAGATAAGATAGATGAGAACTCGTTCTTTAAAAACTAATAAAATAGAAACGTTGTTTAAATATTTCTTTCATAAATCATTCTAAATAGCTTAAGGTAGCGCAGGTAGAACAATATTTTAAGAACGTCAAGTAGGTACCTAAATAAATTGAGGGTGGAGGCGATTAATGGGTAAGCACTAAGCAAAAACAATATTTTTAAAGGATTTCTCACTATCCTTACTCTAAAGCGAAACGACGTAGTACGACGTTTTCAAACTTTCGTACTCACTATCAAATCTTAGAAATTAATAATATCGATACCAACTGTCTGACCGCAAACTAAGCGCTTGTACTATGGCTACCGTACAGTTAACTGGGGGCGATCCCAGTGACACCCAGATCAGGCCAAATTATGAAAAGGCCTTTTCTGTAATTTGCCTTTGGCAAGAATCGGAACCGCAATGTATGTGGGCTTGTGGGTATTTAGGTATGCAATGTAAGCCATTGTTCTATTGTAATGTTTCAATATGAAAAAACTGAATTTTATTCCTCGTAACTGTACCTTACTGTGGCGGGTGCCAAGTGGTAGACTTATCTTAGAAATTTGGAGCTGTGTAATTGATTTTAGTTTTTAGCCAGTAAGGTACAGTTACGAGGAATAAAATTCAGTTTTTTCATATTGAAACAGTACAATAGAACAATGGCTTACATTGCATACCTAAATACCCACAAGCCCACATACATACTATGAGCCCTGAATATCTATGACAATTTTTTTTGAAGGCGTGTTATATCTGCTTACCCAGCTTTCCGAACGGCTCCGGTGCAGTTAAACGAGGCAGCCGCGGCGCCAGTCTGCTTGCCCTTGTAGGGGGAATTCATCGCGCTCTCGCCGGGGTCCTCCTCGTCGGACACCGCCGTCGTCAGCGACATACGATCATCGTCCGATATCTAAACAAAATCGATTGAAATCATTTAAAGACTTCCTGCTTGTGTGATCTTTCTTGGTGGTTGGTGGATTACCCACCGAGACCCCTCTATCAGTATTTTTTTTTGCATAGACAGATTTACGAAAATATCGTCTACGGGATGACGTCGAAATCGTTGCCAATTTTTTAAACGATGACCCTACATATTATGATTCAGATATGGTTTCGGGAACATCCATCAATAAAACAATTGATGAAAAATAATTGCCCAGGTAAGGTACTGCAGTTTCAATGTCTTGTTTATTCACTTACCGGAGCAATAACGTTCCAAAAATAACCTGAACGATATGTAGAGCCATTGTTTAAAATATTAACAACGATTTCGATGTCGCCCTGTATGTATGTAAATTAAAGTAATGCTTCTAGTCGAAAGACATGTATGTTAGAGTTATCTGGATACACATACATACTTATGCCATTACTTTTGCCATGGCATTACTTAAGCTAACAATTTGAGGATTATACCCGACTAGCTTTTGCCCGCGACTTCGTCCGCGTAGACTTCAAAATAAAAAAAAACCGGGCAAATGACTTAAGACTTTTTAGTACTTTTTAGTGCGCCAGGGTTTTTTAAGTCAGTATTTGCTTTTTTATAAAAATAATTTTATTTCACGATTTTTATTGAAGCCATACAAACTTAATCACGGTACCTAATTCGGTGAATGCGTGTTTTGGTAGGTAGGTATATAGAGCCAAAATCCCAAATCCCCCTCCCCTTCTCCACCCCTTTTCCTCCCCTCTCTTCCTTCTGCTCCCTCCCCCTCCCTCCCCCTCCCTCCCCCTCCATTTCCCTTTCCCTTTCCCCTCCCCCTACCACTTCCCCCTACCTTACGTCTTCCCCTTCCTCCCTCACCTACCCTATGCATACTAAGTTTCAAGTCAATCGGGTACAAACATATTTTTCTGCCGTACTTTTCTACCTTTAGTTTACCCCTTTTGGGTGTTGATTTACGAAATGATTTTTATGGGATCAAACTGAAGTAGCCTACTACCTACCATATTCAGCTCAGCTTATACCCCATTTATTTAAAATGAATAATCATAACCAATCTCGAGATATGGATGACTAAACATTCGCTGACCCCGCTCTCCCCTTTTCCTTCAAAATATTAAAAACGCTGAAACCCCAGTCTGATTATTTAAAATGAACAATCATAACCAATTTCGAGATATGGATGACTAAACATTCGCTGACCCCGCTCTCCCCTTTTCCTTCAAAATATTGAAAACGCCGAAACCCAGTTTGATTATTTAAAATGAACAATCATAACCAATTTCGAGATATGGATGACTAAACATTCGCTGACCCCGCTCTCCCCTTTTCCTTCAAAATATTAAAAACGCTGAAACCCCAGTCTGATTATTTAAAATGAACAATCATAACCAATTTCGAGATATGGATGACTAAAAATTCGCTGACCCCGCTCTCCCCTTTTCCTTCAAAATATTAAAAACGCTGAAACCCCAGTCTGATTATTTAAAATGAACAATCATAACCAATCTCGAGATATGGATGACTAAACATTCGCTGACCCCGCTCTCCCCTTTTCCTTCAAAATATTAAAAACCTGAAACCCCAGTCTGATTATTTAAAATGAACAATCATAACCAAACTTGAGATATGGATGACTAAACATGCGCTGACCCCGCTCTCCCCTTTCTCGTCAAAATGATTAAAAATACGGAAACCCCAGTCTGATCAATTCAAATAAGCAATCATAACCAATATCGAGATATGGATGACTTATTAAAACATCCCTTGACCCCGTTTTCCCCTTTCCCGTCAAAATAACAAAACTCGACCACCCCTATACAAACTTTCACTCCACATTTCACCCCTTAGGGGTTGAATTTCCAAAAACACGAAAGAAATCTAAACACAAACTTTCATTCCCCTATTTCACCCCCTTAGGGGTTGAATTTTCAAAAACCCTGAAATTACTCTTTTTATTTTTGAAAAGACACCTAATCACCAATTTAAGTAAGTCTAACTTCAAAAATGACGGAACTTCCATACAAACTTTTATCCCCTATTTTACCCCCTTAGGGGTCGAATTTTCAAAAACCCTGAAACCCATATTTTTTTATATTTCAAAAGACACCTAATTAGCAATTTTCATAATTCTAACTTCAAAAATGACGAACATCCATACAAACTTTCATCCCTTATTTTACCCCCTTAGGGGTTGAATTTCAAAAAACCCTTTCTTAGTACACCTCTACACATCAAGACAAACCCACCCTCCAAATTTCAAGTCTCTACGATCACCGGTTTAGGCTGTGCGTTGTCTGTCAGTCAGTCAGTCAGTCAGTCAGTCAGTCAATCAGGACTTTGATTCTTATATATTTAGATATAGTCGACCCAAGAAAATTCAAGTTGAGAGAAAATAAATAGCAAATAAGATGCAGAAACGTCTGCTCAGTCTTCATTTAAATCTCACTCAAACAACCATAAGTTTATGCTCGGTTACTCTACATTTTACAGTGTAACGCAGTTTTAACCACCCACCCCAGACCACCCTCGTTTCCACCTTTTGAAAATTGTTACCTCGCCTCTTTAATATGTAGCTAGCAACGCAGTGGTACAAAGCATAGAAATAAGTGCTAAATGAGACTGTTTCATTAGTGTACGTAGAACAGATTTATTGTAATGTGAAAGAAATAAATTAGCACTTGACTTCTTATGCTTCAGTGTGGAATAAATTATTTTCGGTGAGCACCCCGTTTAATTATTCAACTAGTTCTTGAAACTAACTTCTTACATTTTTAACCATGTTACGAAAGCAATGATAGCTGTGATGAAATACATACGAAATAATCGTATTTCTGCCCCATTATGTATGCAACAAGACTTAATCCCTGTAAATAAAATATACCTACCTTTGACAATAAACAAGAGGAAAAATGCCACGACGTGCCTTGTTAATGACATGATGTTATATTAATGACTCAGCATTTTTTAACGTTATCATGACATGTTTAAAATAATTTCATGGAGACGTTGTCTCTTGCGCTTTTGATCATAACACAATGTAGCAAGGAAAGGGTTGCTTTGAGGCGCATGCGGCCGTGGCAACGCGCTCTCTGCTCGATGGCCCTTGAAGCCGCGCTGCGCCCTCGCCACTGCCTTTCACGGCAAAATAAATATAACCACGTATAGCAGTATGTACTGCTTCGTTATTAAGTTAACTATAATGGAGAAAGTGTGAGGGTCATATGAGCTACACCAAGCATCGAAATCGATTTTCTACATGAGTGTACCCGTGTGTATATGGACCCGAAATTTCTACTATGGTTTGTATAAAATACACTTCCGCTATTTATAAATCTAATATAAATGCGAAAATATCCAAAGATAAAGCCAAAAATAAATGATTATTGGACGCTTGAACCACCTATGTTTTTATAGAAAACTTAACATTTACCTGCCGTCGTTTAACCGATTAATGCCAGGAAATGGTTTATCTGTTTTCAATTTTATTGCGACGATGTGAAAACGACAAAATTTGTTTTGCATTTGCAGCAACTAGCTTTTAAGTCTATAAGTTCTAGATCCGTATTAAATGAAATTGCATTTAATATTAATTCCTTTTGGCACCTCAAAGCTCGCCACAGGGAAACTGAGCTAAATTCAGATACTGCATAATACTGTTAGTCGCAGTTATGCAACAAACTTCCACTTGACGTAGTTTGGTGAAGGTGCAACTAATACCTGTACAGTTTAGTAATATGTTAATCATGTGAATCGTTGGCTTCTCGCCGCATCGTAATGAAATAATAACAACTAAAATATGATGCAGAATTTAATATTATACCGAGTATAATTTATGTTAAAAATGGTCCCATAAACGTGCAGGCGACTGTATATTGTGTATTAATTATGATGGCGATTTTCTTTCCTTAATTTTACTACGTAATACCTACATACATATGGATAAAATAACAAACACAATAATTAATCTAAGAAAAACTTCCACAGCGGCATAATAAAGTTCAAACAGAATAGAATAAAGAAAATAAAAGCCCTCATTAGTACAAAGGAAATTGCAGCTTCCACTAAGAGGAAACTAAAATAAGGTCAAAATGTTACCTATATTCAAGAGGTAAGTATAACGACGGCCTTCTTTTAAGGCTATCTTTTAAGAATACCTACTTATATAAGTTTTATGTTAATATAGCTCTACGAGGCTGGAATTTATTTTGATCTTATGGTAGATATGTGTATCTACAGTGATTAGTTCTTACCTTCCGCAGGAACGCCTCATTGCAAGTTTGAGCTGTTCCTTTCCAATGATAGTGTCGATATCTCACGTTGCCGAGTAATTTGGTGCCCCGCAGAATCGACACTTCATATACTATGCGTCGTATATTTAAGACATCAGTGCGTTTTTTATATTTATTTAGCTTGCGCCTACGCACTATGCGCTCGTCTGGTTCCGAGTATTCTCCCGTGCTAGTGAGTCCTTCTTCAGCTGCCCATGAACTAAGCACACTCTCTATAAAGCTGAATAGCTGCTGCACATTTGGCTCTAGTTTACGAGGTATAAAGAGATAAGGCGAGACGGTTTTTTTGGGGATTACGGCCTTTTCATCGGGCTCGTCCTCCGGCGGTGGTGCAATATCATGATACGGACAACTATGTATTTTATGGTGGTGATGATGATGATGATGATGCTTAGTTTTACGTTTCGGCTCTTTAGAGACTGAACCGCCGCCGCCCTCCCCTCTATCTGCAGTTTCGCCGCCGCTCGAGTGCGAGTCGCCGCTGCGCTCCCTACGCGGCCTGGGTCTACCGTTCGACGTCAAGGCGGCGAGAGCTCCTGCAGCGAGGCAGCAGTGATGTGCGACACAGCAGAAACGTGCGTCTCCTTTGCGAGCTCCCGTGTGGGCTTTGTGACAGAACGACACGTCTGGCACTCTCGCGCCGAGCGCCGCCAGGTGAGCCCGGTCGGCGCAGACCTGCATCAAGAGATTCTCGCCGAAGTGGACAGTCTTGTGCCGGCGGCGTCGCAGATGCATCACAGTCCCGCTGCCGGCCAGCGAGGCGGGCGCCGAAGCTGAAGCGGGCTTGGTGCGTGGCTCGGGCGCGCGCGCACATCGGGGCGGCGGCGCACGGTGCGTCTCCACCATCATTGGCGAGGAGCGGCGTCAGCGGCCGGCGCGCGAGCGTCACCTCATCACGTGCCCGACGCACTCCGCTACTGTCCGCTCTTTTCTACACACCACAATCGGCGTAGTTATTCTGCTACATTGAACATTTCCTCCCTATTTCGTTCATTTTTAGAGCTATTCAGACATCATTAATTTTCTAAGTGTGTAAAGGGTTTATTGATATTCCGAAATAAATATTTCTGATACAACTCAAGTAATCCTGATGACACTCAAAGTTTTGTAAAACATTTTATTTCTTGCAATTATCTTTAATACGCCTCTTATCTAAGTTTTAAAATATTTACATCTAGGTGTTTATAATACTAAGGCAGTTTGACTCTTTACGAACGTTTGAACGATTGTATAAGACTAACTTATGGTGTTTGAGGCAATGTTACTGAAAGAAAACCGCCAAAAATAATAAAAATATATTAGAATTTGTAATAACTATCCGATAAAACGTCCTGCATTTGTAATGGCTTGTTTTTGACAGAGACGTTAACAAACCGACGTAATAGATGTAAAACTGGTTATCTCTAGTGCGATTTGATTTTAAACTATTAGAAATAGATTTTTTGTTAAGTATACTTAAATAATACTACCAATTAAATTTTTCAAAAAGTTTCATATCTTCCTACTTAAACAGTATTTAAGCGCATTAGATAAAAACTTTCATATAGGTATTTATTACAATGCCGTAGCCGTACCAACCACGTAACAAATCTGGATAAGAATACCACGTCAGCCAAAAATGGTTTAAGTTATTATCCTACTTTAAGTTGGACATAGTCATGGTACGAGAGTGATGAATCTTTGTAGTTTGGGAGCGTTTTAATTACGCTAATAGCCGTCGCGAACTTTTACTAGTGAAGTAGGGCGTGAGGCACCGCAGCATAGCGCCACCATGTTCGTCCCAACGAAAGTCCAAACATGGTGCCGCTTTGGTCGAAACTTTGGATCATATCGTACTGGTCTGACTTCATAAATTCAATCATAGCTAAGGTACCTAACAAAATAATAATAGCGAAACGTCACATAAGGCAATTTTAGTCAGTACGAAATATTCGTGTCTTTTTAGCGTTTGATATTAAATGCACATTGGATATGCTAAATTTAGATTCAAATAAAAATATTTATTATAAGTGAAAACAACTATTAAATTGCTACATAATCGATGATTGATATTTGGAATGAAGTTTGAGTGCTTTTATGTTACGTCCATTTATATGGGTATAAAATTATACGGAATATAAAAAGTAATGGTAAAATCATATCAATAGGTGTATTATCATATTTTAATCAAATAAGTCAAATAAGCAGGTAGGTACTTTAATTAGGTACTTTTTAAATACAACAAGATTATGTCAAATTGCTTCATATAGTTAAGTTGGTGGAACTAATTATATCCAACGATAATAAGCAAATAGATATCCATCTATCTTATTAAGTTTACTTCTGCACAGACATAGCTGCGAATGTTTGCAAAAGATTGATAAACCCAATCACGGTCACAATAAAAGTCACAACAGTTTAATTGCAGCCCTGGACAAAGCAATCACTGGAAAATAAGCGAAAAGCGAGATGTTAACGGATTTAATTTCCAACTGGATCTGATAAATTGCTCTCGTTAAGCTGTTACCTTCAGCTCGCTATTTTACCATCGACTTGACGGATAAAAGGAAAACATTTTCAAATAGCAAATAAGTAATATCGAAAGTTTTTTTTTTAAAGAAAATACTCAATATCTTAATTTATAAAGAATATTATATTTGTAAGTAAATAATATAACGTTCAAAGAATACTTAATGAAAAAGATCCCAGAGGGAATCGAGCCAGAATTACAAAAGAGTCGAAAACCTAAATGTAATTTTGTGTTCCCGGGTAATGTGTAAACATAAATAATAAATCAACCCTCAAACAGTAAAAGTCGAAATACCGACATCCGTTGACAATAGGTACTGAAAATCGTATCTACCAGCTCACATTACAGTACCTACTTTGTGTTTGAAATGGGACGATGGTTACGGAAAATGTAATATTGTAAACCCTCCGTCTTGTAGATTAACTTTACTCTCTTGAGTAATAATATAAATCTCATAATCTCTACAATAATTAAGTTACACATTAAAGTTTTGTATTTACGGAATGGAGTTTAGTATACATAAACCTTCGCTTCTGTTACAGTGAAAAGAGTTCCTTTATTTCCGAACCTAGCTCGTATAATGTAGGTACCTATCTTGTAATAATTGTATTTAAATGATTCAAAAGATAATATCGTATGTAAAAAAATATTATTACCTATAGCACTTATTATAATAGCAAAAAATAGACATGAGTTATGATTGGGATTGCATCGAATGTTAAATTTACCAAGCAATTATGGATTCGGAATGAGTCACCGCAACTGCGTGGACGTTTCCATCCAAACGCCCTGCAGTGCGCCAAATTCACATTGGTTCCATTCTATTTGTTCTTTTAATTGGAACAACAACGACAAGCGTGATCATCATCCACATTTATTTTATGTATTCTGTTAAGTTTCAACAAATAAAGCTCGACAAGACTAATTGCTTTCTGTAATAAATAGTTTACGTATTTGTAAGCGTTTGCATTATAAAAATGTTGTTTTCGTAAATTGGAGTCCGAAAACTGCCTTAATATTATCACATTCAAATCAGTACTATTAATCGGTTTAATTATTTAACTTTCATGTTATTGACAGCAATTATCTGTGCGAATTAGCCTCAATTAAATCTTTAGAACTAAGCGATAAACCTGTTCTGATTTGAATCTCCGGGAGGATAGGCGTACACATCACTTTTGCACGTAATACAATAATAACTTAAGGCTCAGACGGTGTAATACATTCAACCATAGGACGTCAGCCGTCGGTCATCGACACTTCTACGGTGGAGTCACGAGTCGATTTGTTTGAGTTAATAAATAAATAAGTTTTTTGAGTTACATAACCAAGCACTAGACACACACAGAACCGCTCCAACGCCCTGGCGGCCCTCGCTGCGACTGGATCCAGCACGCGTCAACGGAGGGTGGTCGCGATCGTCGAACTTCGTTACGATTCGGAACGAAACGATCGTAAGTCCTCGGGCGCTTTCGGAGCAAGCGCGCCTGCGGGCGGGCGGCGCCCGTGTGCCCCGCTTTGCCCGCCTACCGCACGGTATAACAAGTCACGGCTAAAATTTATTTCTATTGAAATTAACGAATATTTTTACCATAAATATCAAATCTCTATTATTAAAAATGAAATTGACATGAGTATCATGTCGATTTCATTTTAGATAGAATAAACAAGAAGATTATATCAGAATATATCCCAAGTAATCGGATATTTCATATTATATCCGTTGCTGCTCTTAGTATCCTTTGAATTATAACTTTCATTAATTATTCTTGAAATTGGAGGAAATAAAAGAAGTTAGCAATAAAGGGCAGATTCATAAAACTCGATTAAATTTTAATTTATATTAGCTGAAATAAGTTTTAACAACGCTACAACTTATTAGATACTTGCTTGATTGTTAAAGTTGTTTAAGTACCTTTTATGTTTAAAATCAAGTATTTTATTATGCCTTAAAATGTATAGTATTTATGGTTCAATAAGAGTTTTGTTTGAGAAACATTCTATGATTTCGGCCAACAAATAGGTGTCAGACTCGTAAACATTATTAACCAAGTAGGTGCCTATAGCTCAAGTCAAAAGTAAAATGCAGACGAAGTTTTGCCGAGTGTCGGCTTAATCTAATTAGAGTAGGTATAATATAGCAGAATGTTATCGCGCGCCTGTCACGCTTCGCTACCGAGTTTTCCCACGCGGAAAATATTCTTGCCGTCTTCGTATTACGATGAAAAAGCAAAAAGTCATAAAATGTACGCTTTATAACAGTACAAGACTCGGGGTGAATGCACTATGTGAAATGACTAGGACACGCTATGGGATATTATTGATTGATATCATTTTTTTCCGCTTTTGATGTCGCTCCTATATTTTATTAATATCGGTTGCGAACCACGGTCCGTTAGCGATAGTCGTCCATCATATATAATATTCGGTACTACATCGTAAAAACTAGTAAAATAAGTTAGCTCGAGGCAAATTTTTGATAGCAGTAGCGGATTGTGTATTGAAGCAGATAATAATGTGTCTGGGGATGGGACCGCGGGATGTCTCGGCATTCGGCGCCAATACTTAAAGTTGTGAATTAGGAATAATTCACAACTTTAAGTATTTATTCATGTTCTTCTGAATGTGCTTACATCCTGTATGGCATACATGTTAATTTTGTTACGAGTAACGTTTATTAAACATTGTGGATTATATTGGGTCAGTGAAGGATATTAACTATGTATCTACGTATGTAAACGTAATAAAGAACGTACATGTATCTGTTATTTGGTGGTTTATTTGTACACGTATCACGTCTACTGGACAAAATTAAACGAGATTTCACTGTAGACGGGTAGACAATCTCGGGTGTTTCATATTATTATCGTGATGTCGGGGTGTTGAAGTAGGAATAAAAGCGTCGAGAATTTGTCGGAAGTTATTCAAAGGAGAGCAAAACATATATTTTTTTAGTTGATTTTAATTTTTGAAGCAGGCTTTGTCTAGGTGCTGGTTGACGGTGTTTTAATGTAATTGCGAGAGAAAAGTTATTCAGATTGATAACTATATTGTAAGTGCTAAGATATAAATCTACCTACAAGTTCTCTTATGTGGAAATCTTCAGGAGCTTAGGTTAAAATATCAGATTGATATAGTTTTTTTTTTTCCCTAATGTCATTGATATAGTTGGCGTGTAATGTAATGTAAATGTACTACCTACCTATACGGTAGATAGTACATTTGCCATTTACAAATCAGATTTAATGTGTGAGAATTGATATCTTTTAAAATATTGTACTGGGATACTTTTGACCTCCGGTAGAGTTTCATTAACAGGATGAACCTTCGCGAGAATCCAATTGTGGCATTTCATTCGCGATATGCCTACCTGCGATCCTATTGAGAAGGTATTTCTTTTTGTTTTATTTCGGGGAGGCATGAAAACGGTGGACCTTTAATACATATTCAGAGTCATTGTACCGGTTTCGGGTTGAAAAGGGTGGATACTATAATCCTGCTGATTAGGTATTCCCCCCCAGTAATATATTACATTGAATTTGGAGAGTTGGAAAATTTGCAACCAATTCATTCGGCCAATAGTTAATTAGTTCGTGGGGTATTCTAACGCATTTCGACGTAGAGATATTACAGACCATAGTGTATGCTTCTGTCATGATGTATTGTGTTCAATGGGAGATAATTGTATTGTGTTTCATCTCAGAATGTAGGTGCCTATATGTTGTTGTGTATCATCTAAAAAACATTACCTATTTGTATAGTTCAGCCTCTGCTATCATGGACGCAATTGTCCAACGATCAATCAATTGGCAAACAAAATGTCATTACGTCACCACCCTACTGGACTCCACCGAGCCCGCCTCCCACCCCACATGCTCCCTATACCTCTAGGTGTTATATACAAGTCACGTCCAATAATATTTTTACATTTTCATTCGACCTCAACCGCTCAAACACCAAGTTTGTACCTACCTTACCTACAGAAAGGCATTTTTATATAATATCGTTCATGATGATAACGGACACCTGTAGCGTCCTAATGAAGTCATCTATTTATAGCAACTCAAATGTTATGACAGCTGGAACTGCCTCCTACCCAATTTATTTCTGGGAGTTTGGTACTTGATAGAGATAAATTTGGATACCTTGGTTAAATGTGTAATATTATTAAGTTCATATTAATGCTACTACAACAAAAATATCGGCAAATATTTTGTTCGAATTCAAATTTCCATCTAATTTGTAGGCACATATCAAACTGGGAAAGTTACCTACGTGGCGAACAGGCAAAATTAATGAATCATAAATTATTATCGCTTCTCTGACCGAACATCGCCATCAATTTAATTAGTGTGTGTGGGTTTTCAATTTTATCGAATAAAATTTAGATCAAAGGCGAGCTTTTATCATTAAACATTGTGATTAATTATATCTTTACGCATATGACTCAAACCAAATAGAAAATTGTACCTATACGACTCGCAAAAAAATCTAGTTGTAAAATACGTGTGTGAAATGTCTAAATTACGCATATTCGAATAAAGTATAATATATGATTAATTAAGTACACAATTTATCGTTGCTTCAATATGCTGGAGATAATTGACCGAGCAAACGAACCAAGAGTACGTTACAGGAGGATAAATGGCGGCGGGGGCAAAGCGCAGGCGTAAGGCTTTTACAAGACACCCGCGCCCCGCGCCCGTCCAGCGCCCGGCCCCGCTGTGACGCCAATGCACGTAGCTGGCCGAGGAGCAGAGCTTGATGCGACATCAATGCGAGCGACAGAGTGCCATCGGCCTTGCAATCACAGCTAACAGGCCGAGTGGCAATAACGCCGCGCTACGTGTTCCAAATTTAATATCAAAGGAATGACGCACAAACTCAAAGTGGGAATCTGTATTGCACTGTGCACGGATATTCCTACAAACTGTTTTATTTTACGTTTTAACTTCCGTATAAATTTATTTAATTCAGTTGGTATTCGGCTAGATTAAAAGGAATTTTTGCTACCTATAGACGGGTTTTTTAAATTATTTTTTTATTTTATTTTGTTTATTTTTTTATTCATCAAAGCTGATCCCTGAATTTTAAAATAGTATCCAATGTAAAACTTAACAACAGCAAGTAGTAAAAAATAGTTCCCAATTAGAATAACTTTACGTCATAGATTTTTTTTTAAATTTTAGTTGCTTAAGACGTATTTAAAAAGGAAAGTATAACATATCTTTAATATCACCTATGACACTTGGGAGAGTAATTCGTTGAATAAAAATCCCTTGTAATGAAGAAAGAAAACATTCCGAAACATATTTATAAACGACTAGCTGTCCCGGCGAACTTCGTACCGCCTCAGAATTAATGTTGTCCGAAAAAGAACTAACCCCCCCCCCCCCCCGTTTCCCCGTTCGTCGTCTGTTCTTCTCCTTTCCCGTAAATAAAGAATTCCGTACCACCGTAGAATAAAAACTTCAAAATTATCAAGTTTCTTGTATGGGGACCCCCTTTGCTTTCAATTTTTATTTTATTTTTAGTAAGTATTTGTTGTTGTAGTGGCAACAAAAATACACTTTCTGTGAAAATTTTAACTCTCTACCTATTACGGTTCGCCACACAGCCCGATGACAGACGGACGGAAAGTGTAGGCTTAGTAATAGAGTCCCCCCTCCCCCTTAATTTTATATTTATTTTTTATTGTTAGTATTTGTTGTTGTAGCGCCAACAGAAATATACGTTCGGTGAAAATTTCAACTATAGCTATTACGGTTCGTGAGATACAGCCCGCTAACAGACATGGATGACGGATGGACAGCGTAGGCTTAGTAATAGAGTCCATCATGAAGGGCAACCTTCCACTGACCCATCGACATGTGTATCCTGCCCGTTCTTACCTACGGCGCCCAGACATGGTCAGTAATCAAGGCTCAGAAGTCCAAACTGAAGGTTTACCATAGAGCATTGGAGCGCAGCATTTTGGGTGTAAAACACAGTGATAGGGTGCGGAACACCTTGCTGCGTTCCATAACCCTTATCGCGGATGTAGGAGCGAAAACAGCTACACTTAAGTGGACCTGGGCGGGTCACCTGCTCAGAAAGGTGGGCCAAAGCGATCACCGAGTGGGGTCCCAAAGCACGACCGTCATCGCCAACGTAGACCCAAAAACGGTGGCACGATGACCTCGACGCTCATCTAGACGGGTGGTATGAAAGAGCCCATGACCGCGATGGATGGAAGAAGATGGGAGAGACCTTTGCCCAGCAGTGGGATACAGTAGGATATTAAGAAAAAAATGGTCCAGCCGTTCTCGAGTTTTGCGCTTAGCAAGAAATTTAGCGATTCATCCCTTTATTTTTCGACACTGAACTGTTAAGCCGGAAACCCACCTCGGTGCACGGAGAGGCCACGCACACGGCCACGGCTACGTTCTGCAAGAAAATGTATGGATGACGTCATTCTCCGTGCGCCGCGGTGGACACGGTGACATACATTTTCGTGCAAAGCGAAGCTTGACCCACGTGCGTAGCGTGTGCGTGGCCTCTCCGTGCGCCGCGGTGGGTTTTCGGCTTTATGTGCACAACGCGGATCTATTTCTTGTGATGAATTGCCCATGAAATAAATTTGCAAGAATTTATAGTCGCCATCCGCCATCTGACACCGGCGTTCATTACGCCATCTATTGAAAGTAATTTGAATCATACGTAAAATATGGGTTTTTAGCGCTTTCCGGGAAATTTTTCCATTATTTTTTAATGTATGAACCTTCCTTGAACTTCACGGAATAATCTAAAAAAATATCATCTAAATTGGTCCAGCCGTTCTCGCGTCAAGTAATGACATGAAATAGGGATTCATTTTTATATATATAGATTGCTTCTATTACTTCTTCTGAAGCATGTACAAAGTTCTGAAGTTACTTTTTCCTTACTGATGCGTTCAGACAAACAAACTTCCGATCAGTGATCTGTCTCTACAGTAGATACCTATCTAGCTAAATATATTACATTATCACTCCTAAAGCGAATTGATTTCTTACCTACCAACTAACATTGCAAACTTGGTACAAATTTACGATAAAGGTCCACTTCAGTTAACCCTAATTCAGGAACTATCAACCCCAATATTCAACGCCTGATATTCTGAAAGTTATGTTTAAATTAAAATAAGACGAACAGATTCCTATAAATATCTATAAAAAAATATAAGCACATATTTTAAACGCGATGAAAATAGTTCGTGCTGTTTTTGCTATATTTCCTTTAGAAAATCACTGAAAAAGTAAGTTGTTGTGCTAGACATTTAATTTGTGTCAACCTAGCTAAATCAAAGAAAAATCTGGGCTAACATAACAAGTTCAGTAATCCTTATTTTTTATTAGGTACTTACCGCAATGACATCGATAGATGTTAAAACACTGAAAATGACTTACCTGTAACAAAAGAATTAGAACATAATGTTAATGTATCCATAAACAAAATAACAATCATCAACAATAGCTTGGTCCTAAATCTTAATAATTAACTAAGATAAAGAAATCTTCCATTCATCCATTTGTAATTAATTTCCTGTTAATAGACTGTCTAGTTCAAGAATAAAAAGTGACTACTCGGTTTGGCTAAATGCGAAAAACATCGCGACCCAATTTCCAAAGGAAAGAAAAATGCCTAGTGTTAGTTTATAGCCGCCTCTAAAAGCTTTCGCAACGAATGGCGTTTGCATTACCTACAATATATAACCTGTCTTCAGCGTATTACATGTTTCCTCGGGAAATACATCATGTTGAGCCGTTTTCTGAGCCATTTATTCCGCCACCGGCGAAAAATGTGTAATATTTGTCTTGAAAATTGTTGACGGCAAGGCAGCAGAGTAATTGCTCTACCTTCAAATGATTACGTTTCGTTATAACTTATAAAATTTCACCTGCCTATGTTAAAGCACAAAGAGTAGATTATTAATAATTAATTAAGTTGTATGTTCATGAAAATTAAATATTCATAAGAAATAGCTAATGGACAGAATAAAAAAGTCAGTATTTTTTCGTACACAATTCTCATTGCCATGTTTGTAAGTGCTTTCAACATAGCTTAATATATTTAATTTACGATTAATATAACCAAAGAAAGACTAGTTAAAGCAAATAACTTAACTACAAATATCTAATTTAGTTTTTATGTAGCTATTTGTTTAACTAGAATGCTGAACATTTTGCTGAGAAAATTCTCGAATTAATGAATAAGAATTTACTCATACGACGATCGGCGTACAAAATGAGTGCAGTAAATACGTAGAGTCCGCGGTAGACGAACAAAGACACGAAATAAAATGAACAAAAAGTCGTAATAGGAATTCTTCGGCCAACCCTTTTATTCAATTTGTCCGTAGGGTCTTTTGAAATAATTATACACATTGGACTGTATAAACCGGAAAACACATGGGACGGGTCGGCTCATGCTGCGAAAGAAGCGGGATCAATAGAAACTCGACCCTGACACAATTTACAGTGGCCGTGCCTTCGCGGCCGCGTTCAAGAATAAACATTGGGCCTTCAGTATCCTATTACGGGAAAATAGACAGGGTGCTGTTGCCTAAACAAATTTGTGTCGCGAGAAAACGCTCAGATAGATGTACCTGTATTTTACTATATCTATTTATTATTTGTAAACAATCCAACTTTGCAATAGATACGTAGAATAGCAAGCATTAAAGCACGTAGCTTATTATGCTTCTATAAACGTCATCTCCTATTTTAGGAAAATTAATGATCGACATGTTTCCGCTAAATGAATGTATGCTTTCGAAATTTACTACACTGCCTATGTAATGTTTGCCTAATTGATAAGTTTTTTTTTTGTTTTTTTTTACATTCTTAGTAACTTTGTTCTATGATTCGGATAAAAATGTAATATTACAAAATTAAATTTTCAATTAATAATTATTTTATTAGTGGGAAACATACGGAAAAACTGATTTTATCATTATGTAAATTAAAGATATTCCTAATTACAAATGGGATAATAATATGTAAGTATAAAACAGTACCTTTAAGAAAGCAGCATTCTTAGACTTGATGGCCCCCATGCAAATTACTGTATAACTATGTTATATTTTTAGTCGCTTTGCAAACATGCCAACGAATCTATTGTCTTAGTTTGTTTATCGTATCAATAATCATGTTCAACATTCATAAATACTTGTGCGTTAAAGTCTTTTGTATGTATATAATGTGACTAGTTAGTTAACTTCTTACAATATTTAAAATCGAATAACATCAAACTTCTAAGAATAATCAGTTTAAAATAGTTTTATATCGGCAGTTGAGAAAATTTCCTACACACAGAGGTTAACATTAACAAGACAATATCACAGGCGGAACAAGCGATATACAGGCAGGAACTCTACAAACTTTAACATGTAACCTATCTAATTATATTAGATTGTTTTCTTATTTTTAACGAAATATGGAACATCTAAATATCTATCTGTCAACAATTCACTCGTACGTAGGCCTCTGAATTGACTTCACCGCTACACCACGGATATGTTTATTCATAAAATACGTTTCTCACAACAGTTTCAATGAATTTTCAGTAACAACTATAACAACCATGAGAGTTAAAATTTAATATTTCAGATAAACGCAGCGGAGATGACGCAAATCTTCTTTGTCCGTGCACTTGACAGTAAAAGCTTTGTATTTACACAAACAAAACGTCTAAGTTTACGGTTAAGAGTTCTCTTCCGCGACATTCGACACGACTATGTTTTGACAAATTTATTCGCTCCGAAATCACAATTAGCTTCGATTCATTGTGTTTGTAACCGATAGAAGTTAACCTCAAATTATTATTTTTAATACTACGTTCAGGATGCGATCGGAGGAGAGGTGCGCAGCGGCGCGCGACCGACGCGCAGTCTCCGCCGACCGCCCCCGAGCCCGCACGAGCTATCCCAACTCGCACTCCTCTACATCAACAATATTTCATTTGTTTTGCTCATGTACCTACCTCTTCGTATAGCCATCGGGTACTACCTATAGCACTTGTGAAACGCAGACAATGGGTATCTTCTAACAAGACGTATCTAGGCTTACGCCAAGCCCATACCTTTTTATGTCCGTATATTTAACACGTTGAAAAAAATTACACCTACCTAGTTAATACATAAAATCACATCTGTATTCTTAAAAGATTTAGGCACCCACATTTCAGCAATTGTATTTTGGTACCCATACTACTTGTAAAAAATAAGTTTCAGACTGTAATTTTCAGATTATGTGGACGGCTACTAATGAATGAGTAATTGCTCCATGGATTGCGTCTATGGCTTTCTTTAAGCCTAGATTCGTAATATCGTCTTCCTGCAATTATATTAGCTATCCGTTTTATATTAGCGTTCGCCCGCAAATTCACTGGCTCATGCCATATCGCATTCTCGCATCTTGTATTTGGATTCACGGAACGGAATTTACGTACAAACTTTCCTTCCCTATTTACCCCCTTAGGAGTGGAATTTTCCTAAATCTTTCCAGTAGTGGATACCTAGGGTATAAAAAAGTATCTCCTGCAAAATTTTAGGTTTCTAACTCCAGCGGTTTAGGCTGTACGTTGATAGATTTGTCAGTCATTCAACACCTTTTATTATACGCACCAGAAAAGAAGATTGCAAACATCCCGAGATTTGTTGGATCATTACGTCGTCTCAATCATTTTCGCAGATAATTGAATTATGGTAGGTACAAAGCTACGTATTCTCAAATCGATTTACATTTGGCTTGAACACCGAGGGTGGATTTGGTAAGTCAGGTAGGTATTATCGAGAGCAGTTCACTGGGTTCTCAATTAGTGCTGTGATTAGATCGATGCGGTTCTACGGGAGCACTATACAGCGCTCTAAGCTCAAGCACTCTTTCCATCCGCGCTCAACTTCTAATCGGTATTCTCTAGGAAGCCGGATTCTAAAACTGGATTTAGGGTTGATTTCAGAATTGACGTAGGTATAACTTATATCCATCAAACAAATTTTATGTTTATAGATATTCCATGGCAATACTGAACTGCCCTTAGGGAATTATAATACCCGTAGCTACGCCAACACATGTTTATTGGCAAAAGAAGCCACAATTCAGCCATCACTGATGTAGCTATAGGTACATCTTTAAGCCATAATTATTCCGAATTAAAAACGTTGTATTCTAGAAGTACTTTTTAAGGTTCCGTACCCAAAGGGTGCCAACGGGACCCTATTACTAAGCCTAAGCTGTCCCTCCGTCTGTCTGTCCGTCCGTCTATCTGTCTGTCAGCGGACTGTATCTTACGAACCGTAATAGCTAGAGACTTGAAATTTTCACAGAATGTGCATTTCTGTTGCCGCTACAACAACTAATAGTAAAAATAAAATAAAATTTAAAAATCCCCATACACAAAACTTGATATTTTGACATTTTTATTCTACGGTGGTACGGAACCCTTTATGTGCGAGTCCGACACGCACTTGGCCGGTTTTTTTATTTATCCACCTATCTTTTGATTAATCTACGTGTCATCCTTCCATGCCTTAGTTCTACGCATCATGTCCATATTAATTAATTAATGCATCACATACCTCACTCGATGTTAGGTAGCAAATCCTGGAATCTGTGCTGTCAATGGAGGCTTGCTGCACGATTCCGTAGCGCGCGGATTCGCGATCGCTCGTGTACTCGGATCGAACGCTATCCTGGCGGTCGAATACACCCCTGAAACAAAACCCTATGTTTATCTACCTCTCATTAGGCGTGTCGCATTTCCCTAAGTTAAACTTTAGTCAAGTCCCGGCATTTACCAAGTAAGAATACACGACCTATAATTTCAATTCATCGGCTTTTAAGGTCGTTAAAATAAGAATATAAGTACTTGAAGTAAAAATGACACTTCAATTTCCTTTGTACAGGTACGACAAACTCCAACTTGTTTTTTTAAAGAATTCAAACTTATTACTAAGCATTAACGGTAGCGTTCTGTCGCGAATGATTAATTTTACTTTCAAACCGAATTAAAGTTACGTCGCATTGGAAAGTTTTCGATTTCCCTTTTTATTTAATGAATTATTAAAAATGGATCTGTCAAGGGGCATCAAAATCCGTTTATTCCATTTCGGCCGGTCGTGTTCCGATAGACAGCTAGTAATGAGAACTTCATTTGGATTCGGATTTCACTGCCAATCTTCTCCGTTGACACGAATTGCAAATGAACATCAATTTCCAGGGTTCGCGATTGAATTTTATTTCAACGTAAATAAGCAAATTCATTACTTAATGTAGCACAGGTACATTCGATGATGCATATTAATAATTTGAATCATAATATCATCAACTGAGGACTTTTATGGTAAAAAATAATTACTTCAAACACACAAATAGGTCTAAAAACCTACTTGTCAAAGCTATTGCTATTGTTTTCGGTCTAAAATCTAAGTTTATCAATAAAAAAAGTCACCCGCTCGGCTCACTACGCCAAGTGGTTGCGGGTTCAATTCCGATTGTCGGGACAAAAAACCACCATCTTAATTTGCCCTGATCTGAGGTCCAATCGATTGTAGTTCAAGTGTTGCTTAATTTGGGACCATAGACTTGGTGGTGTGTTTGGTAATACTTATTTATTTAAAAAATCAACGTACCTCTGCTCGAAGCTATCAGCCCTGTTGCTCCTGTAGCCCGAGTCATTGAGGCTGTCATGTCGCAGGCTGGGCAAGGAGTCCCAGGGCGAGCGGCGGGGGCCGGGCGGCGGCGCGCCTCGCCACCCGTCCGAGTGGCGGTACCACGCCGCGCGGGCCGACTCACCGATGCATGAAGCACATCGGGACGCGCTCACGAAGCTGCACATAATATACCATGTCGCACAAACCTTTCATATATTCGTTGAACCCGCTACTGGCGGAATCCTTGCGGATTTTGTGCTTATGTATCCAGACGTAAATCATATTGAAATGTAGAATCGGTATTATTTTCAGCAACAATAAATGAGATAATGCCACTGAATATCTACCAGACAATAAAGTGGGATTTCAAACTCTACTACGTGCTACGATTCTCGTAGTACCTATATTCGTAGACCACGTTATCTTATCGACTTCTGGAAAGTCACAAAGTAAAGGAATATCGGTTGAAAATATTACTATGTGATTTTCCTGAGTCGTTTGTATAACGTAGTCTACAAAATAATTTTGAATATTCGTAGACCAAATTTATCTTTGAACTCTCATAACGACCGTCTCTTTATAGCAGAGGATGACTTGCATAAATATATAACTATTACCTAGATACTTGGAATATTAAAGTCAGAGCTATTATCATAAATTAATAATAGGTGACTTTAAATTAAATTAATAATTTAAGTAAGTAGGTACTATTATCGACAATAAAAATCTTATGAGAATATAATTATTCATTTATGAATTGCTTTCTAAAATAATTTTAGGTATTACATCGATATTCGATGTATAAAAAGTATAAAAACTACAAGTATGCTCTTTAGGCTTCACATAATTTCAAACCCATTCGGAGACTAATTTGAAATGGAAGCTCGCGCCTAGTCCAGTGGGATTAAAGCCATTGTTCCGTGCCCGGATTACCGGGACTAACTTTTGAATTCGATATGGTTCACGAAATTATTTTATTCTCTAACACGTGGATACTGGATGTTAGGTTAGACGATACCTAACACCCTTTATAAAGTACTCAAAATCATTAGTTATTATATTAATTAAAGTTAATTGTTATTTATCAAAATGTTAACTATTAATTTCTTTAGATTCCCTATAAAGCAAATATAATTTATTGATCTCCCAATTGACATTTCCAAGAAGTCCCAGAAAGCTAAAAATACCTCCATCATATTTTTAATATAAAAGTACTCCAACCATCCGTAACATTCGATTCACCGGACTTAATATTCTTGCGAATCTCAAGGAATAAGTTATAGAACACAAAATTTGTGTAATACCTTATATCAAGAGGATCATAAATTATGTTCGGTCCTTTCGTATTGGTGAAATTGCTTGCTACGCGAATGCCTAATTCTGTCCCAGGAGTATACCCAGGGGTATACATGACTTGGGGAAAACGATAACTACGAAAATAACTGAGACGTACTACAATCGATACTTACCCGGGGTTACACACACAATGGGTATTGCTGGCAGTAATATGTACTAATTTTGTATTCCCGAATAATAATAATTGTGAGCGAGTATTTCTTACAGGTACACACGTAGGTAACAGTATTATTTACATTGTTGTATACACTGAGTTAAATGTATAAAGACACAAACGTCATAGTCACGCTAACAAAATAGTGGATCCACTTAATCATTTCTTAAGCTTTGAAACTAATAGTTTTTTTTACTAAACACCATATTTGTCTCTTTCATACTTTTTCGAATGTACCGCATCTTGACTTTAAAATGATAGAGTCACCCACCATATCACTTACCGTTACAAACTCGGTGCTGCCTACGCTGTGATAATTTTCCCAATGTTGAATAAATGATTGGGTTGATTAGGTACTTTTATTTTTCTTTATAAAATATCATGAGAACAAAATAAATAATATGATTATCTTGATAATTCACAATGCCTTAAATTATTTTTCATTAACATTGAAGGTGATAAACGAGTTATTTCATAACATTAATTCCTTCACAAAACTCCTGGGATGTACGGAAAACGCGCACGGTATTTTATTGGAAACACTTACCCCCAAATTTATAGTTTTTAGCCAGTTTACAATGGTTTTAAAAAGCATTTCTTGGAACAAAATTGATTTAAATACCAGTGTAACTCCATCATAACTCTCTATAAATTTGGGGCTTAATGTACAACAATGGTTTCTTAATTTTATTCAGTTTCTGAAGTTATTTTCAGATATAAATCCCGCTTAATTTGTTATATATTTGGGACGAAGAATGTTTCATGAGGCGTGATAGCATCTCCCCCGAACACTACAACTACAAAATTAATGGCTTTGCTTATACAAAGCTTTTAGTGGGTTTTTTCGAGCATAAAGTTTCGGAGGCATTAAAATATTGTTTTTGTGAATAGTAATAAAGATCTCCGCTAATTATGTATTTTATTTATTCTTTTCCAAGACTATTTCCACTGGAGTTACAGTACGTATGTTATATTGACCGAATAAATGAATAATATTCTAGTTTCATTAGAAGGTAGAAAGCGGAGCCCGGTTTGTAGGTTTTCATAAATAATATTGTCGACCACTCCCGGCGGGTACTCGAAGCAAATATTACACTGACATTATTGAAAGGTCACAACTTCGGTCGAACAAATTGATTTTTCAATAAATAAATTCCATTAAATTATTATAACAGAGTTGTTTTAGGTATTGAGTCCCAGAGCTGAAAAATATGTAGGTACATACATAGAGTCATTTAAAGTTCGAATTGAACGTATTAGTTCTTACACTTTAGTTTTACTATATCTCAGCTAGACTAAAATATATGCTTTTTATATATTTTAACACATTTTTTTACTAAATAAAGCCGGCTGCTAAGTGGTCGGGCGAGGGATGAATCGAAATCGTTATCTGTATAAATGTATCGTGAACACGTACAGCTTCGTGCCCCAGATTACGGGATTCCGTGTACTTCGGTGAGTATTATTGTTTTCAAAATGGTTATCCCTGAATCGACTAAATACGTTAATACTTATTGTTATGTATTCGGTGATACCTACCTTCTAGGTCATTTGTTTTTATATTTCAATGGAAAGTTACATTATAATTGAAGTATAGGAGTTTCTAGATGTTAAAACTATTTTGACACCAAATAAAAGAGCGGTAGGTTACTACTCGTATACCTAGAATAATAGAATACAACCACTTTGCCTAAAATAGCTGCGCCGACCACAAAGAAACTGTATCAATGTGTCATGATAGTTGCCATTTCCCAGGTGAAATATTGTCTAACAACTGGAGTATATTTATTGTGTGAGCTATGTAAGTAAAAAGATCATTATCAACTGTATAGGTCCCAAACAATGCAATACAACACATACATATATCTTCTAGGGTTAACTGATTGTAAATGGAGGCGAACTCAGTCCCTCCTGGTCTGGTTGTTAAGGCTAGGACAAATTACGGAAACATCATTTGCGATATTTCTCCCAAAGGAAATCGAACCTACGAGCACCCTGTGCAGGAAGCCTACGCTCAAATCACCCAAGCTATCGTCGAATATACCTACTTGTTCTTCGTGATTATCACAGCCTTATGTAGCTTTCACTAGAAAACCTCTCAATGGCAATCATTTCCACTCCGTTATCCACCTTCAAAACACAATTCCGTCATCTATGCATCATCCGCCAAAATAACATCCCTACATTTCTGATGAAAGTTGATACAAATTAAGTTAAACTTGACAGTTCAGATTACTCGTTACAAAATGGTGCGCTTAGGTGGCCGCAGCATATATCATGGCCTTGTTGACTAAGCACACTTTAGGTACCTATATAACTTGTCATTTATTGTTATATGAATTTGATGTTCATACGTTTTGTAAGTTTTAAATCTTAAGCAAATGAAATGAAAAATAAAAAAATCTTAAGCATTTATATAAATGAGCGTAGACAGGCAGTAATCAATTCTCAGTTTATTCTCACCTAAAAAACCTACATTCTAAACGTTAAGAGACGCTCACGCCCTGTATTTTATTTTAAATAACGTATGGCTACATGCTGATCAATTATGTCATTATTTATAAACTTGGGAAATGTCATTGTTGGCATAGTAATGGTAGTTTAGCAACAAAGTGAAGACTTTCCGGCCAGGCGGATATCATGCCTGGCTGGCAGAGCCGGCTGCTACACCCTATAATTGGTCCATGTTGGGGATTTGTATAAAATGTCATGTGCCTAGTTAACTTTGTTATCGTGTTTCAGGATTCTATGAAGCGTTGCATATTGTAATTGTACTGAGCGCTTCATTTAGTGCCATCTGTCGTTGGCGTCGTGAACGTGTAGTTCCTTGTAGTGAAATTTGAGGTCGCCACCGGAGCTTGACAATTTTAATTTACATTAGGGTCTTAAAATGTATCTCCGCCATGTTTTAGACGATTCCCATTGGATGAAATAAAATGTCAATGTCGCCATTATTGTTGACACAATTGCTATTAAAGAGGGTTTAGACAGGTAGCAATTGCTTTAAAACATTTCAAATACTAAAAGATTAGTAGGGCTAATAGCGACGCCATGCAACATTGCCAATGCAAATCATTTATCTGATTTTCTAGAAGAATCCTTAGCAATTCCGCAAAAATTTCCCGTAAAATTGTCTAACATTTTACGCCATTCGTGACCATTTCACGGAAATTTAGCGGAGTCTGCTATTAAAATCTGAAAAATGAATTGCTTTTGCAGAATTGCTGCAATGCTGCCCCAGTACCTGCTCTCATTGAATAATACATTATAATAATTAGAAAGCAGAATAGGTTAATTTACCATAACTAAAGCGCGGTAATATTTTCCAAACATCATAATTATAGCCATCATCTTCTGTAACCAAATGGCAAATACATTAAACCCGCGCTACATACTCAATTTTTTCCTTTGGCCATCCTAAGTCCATGTTGGCCATGCGTGTGATCTGCGCCAACCTTACATAAAAGCTTGAGTGTCTGTGTAGCTTTTGTGTCATGACATTTTTAGATCATTAAGGCAGCTATTGGACACAGTTTTATAATAGCAATTTTAAATAATATATTCTCTTGGTTATAACTACTAATATCAATCTTTGATGTGAATAGACTAGATTTAATTTTACATACCTTGATTGATGATCACTCAGGTATCCTTGATCACGGTCTCTGACGCGGTCCCTGCAAGGAATAGATCATATTAAAATCATGACTTCGCATGATCATTCAGGAATCATAATTGCATGACGCCAACACGTTTGTTTACATTTTATACTGTTATAATATGTATTAAGTATTAGGAATAATTAGTTACCTACTAAGTTTATCTTCAAAGTTCATTATTAACAAACCTAGTGTTGTGGTCACTCAGATAGCCACGCTCTCGTTCCCGCTCGCGTTCCCTCATCAGCTCATTGCGGTCGCTAAAAACATACCCACGATTTAATTCAATTTTAATGTAACTAAGAAATACCTATTATATTAAACAATATAAAAAACAAAAGAAGAAAAAAAGCACGCCGCATTTATTCAGTTTTTTTATAACTAGCCTGAAGGGCTAGACAAGTGGCTGACGTCTACAAGCGTTCCTTCAAATCGCTACGCTTCATGTATGGAAATGGCATAAGTCACGTGATCTACATAGCAACTTGTTGTTGATCTACATAGCGACGTTTGACATTGCCATACATTGTGAAGTCTACTCTATTCTATTCGATTAGCGTTCATGCCATTTGTCTAGGGGGGTTGTTCAGAGCCAGTTACATTCGAAAAAGGCGCGCACCAAAGCGCATTTTTTTAATAAACTGTGCAAGAAATGAGTTTATTTTGAAGATGTTTTAATGCGTTTGGTTTTCTTTTCTATTCCAAATAAAATGTGTAAGTAAAATTTCAGTAATATTTTTTATATATGTTTTACTTTTTTAGGGTTCCGTACCCAGAGGGTGCCAACGGGACCCAATTACTAAGCCTACGCTGTCCGTCCGTCTGTCTGTCAGCGGGCTGTATCTTACGAACCGTAATAGCTAGAGACTTGAAATTTTCACAGAATGTGTATTTCTGTTGCCGCTACAACATCAAATACTAAAACTAAAATAATGTGCCCTTTATGTGCGAGTCCGACACGCACTTGGCCGGTTTTTTTATTATGGTATCAGTCCTATTTTACTACAGTTGATGCAGCGAGAAAGTGATTGGTCATTAAATTATCTTTATGGCAAAATGTGCTAGGCCATTAAAACCGTCATGTTGCCGGCCAGTGGACTGCTAATCATGAATGTATTAAATTGCATTACATTCATGCTGCTTGTTTAGTGTTTTTGTTGTAATTAATTTAACGGCTTTGGGATTAGTAGACTAGACTCGCCGTAACTGTTCGCTTACGGTGAGGGAAAACATCGTGAGGAAACCTACCTATCCCTCGGAATTGGGTACTAGTCAGTTCCTGTATACACGGCGACAAAGTTCACCACCTGTCACGTTGGGTTCTATCTGGTGAAACGTGGGCTTTGAGTTGACTTAATACCTCCATAATGTGGTGGTGTATGGCCACTCAAGCCTCTGACTACCCCCGAATGGGGATAATAGTCGTGACGTTACATTTTTTTATTTATTTACACTACCTACTAAAAAAACAATCCAAAGTATGGAAAACCAACGCATTGAGTTAGCAAACTTAGGGTCCAGGACTATACATCACGTTCTTCTTTCGTCAAACCTGTAATATCCATCGCGGTCGGATCTTGAACTATGCTGTCTTTCAACACCAAGGCGATGCGGGAGAGGCAACGTTGAGGACCGGCTGCCGCCACCGGAACATTGGGATGCTGGCCCTATACAATTAAAAATTTAACGTTTATTTACCATCACTACATGATAATTTAAGGCTGATAATTGTATGCGCTGATAGCGCGGTTTACGAACCCGTCAATTTGTTTCGTTGAGACTACGTTTTATGATTTTGACACTAACTTAGTAAATTAGTGTCAAAATCATAAAACGTAAATGTGTCAAATTTCGAAATTAGAAGCCCGAACGAAACAAACGAGCAGACGCGTAGCATGCCTCATGTCATGCTACAACAGTATACAGTTGGTATACCTAATAGTTAAATACATATTTGGAATAGTTTCAACTTGTTTCTAATGAACTACTATCGATATACCATACTAAACAAGTGACGGAAATCTGTCTCTCTAACTGTTCTACTTTGCGAAGTGGTCACAAATAATACGAACAAATATATAGGTAGGTTCACTTCATTATACAGAGTGTTAGGTAAGACGAGAAACGTATTGAAGGAGGGTATTCAGTATTCGATTCTCATTTCAAATTTATAAAAATAGTACCTTAATTTTTGACCGAATTATCCAATAAATTAATGAATAATGAATGAATAAAATGAGGTATAAAGTGAACACAGAGTAAGATCATTTACACGAGTAAATTCACTTTAAAACAGTTCATAGATGCTCGCTAGCGTAAGGGTAGCCCACGTTGAGCAACATTTTGCAATATTTTGTTAAGTATTTACTGTCACTTATTAGTGGTTTTTAAACTTATATTGTTTTTAGTTACGTGTAGTAAGCATAAATCATCAATGGCTTGAATACGTTCGTCAACTAACCTAACACTCTGATTACCTAGTACCTACTATTAGACATCTATCCACCCTCAAGATTTTGTTGATAAGATTCAAGGGCTAAACAAGAATTTACACCATGCGTGACCGTAAAAATATTAAGATAACTAAATTGAAAATGTAGTTTGGTTATAATTAATGATACACAGAAAGCAACACAAACATCCAGTAAGGCAAAATTAAGATAAATCACTAGTAATTACTACTACTAAATTTCTATAATTATTTACTTAAAACACCTCCGGTTTCAATCGTTTATATATGTAGATCACATTATTATAATGTACCCATATTGAAATATTTAAAATAAAATACTGAAACGTGTTACAAAAGAATGATTCAGAATTAAATAAGAATGTTTACTTAGTAGAGATATGTTGTTGATACCGGATATATAGAAATATTAAAATAAGGTATGTACATATATACAGGATGTTAGGTAAGACGAGGAATGTATTGAAGGAGGGTATTCAGTAATCGATTCTCATTCCAAATATGTCAAAAATAAATTGCCCATTTGACCAAATTTCACCGAACATCCTGTATAATAATGGACCTAAATATGATATATATTTTTTACGATCTATTCGAGTTCCTATGTCATTATTTTTCCACAAATTGTTCATAAAATTAAATACAAGTTCTTGATTACATTAACTAAACTAATCTAAATTATGTTCTCAGAAGTCTTTTTAAGTATAATGAGTATACAGTGTCATGGAAACGAATAGTTCAAATTTAGGACAAAACAAGCAACCTTTAATGAACTGTGGGAAAAATAAAAAAAACTATTGAATGTTTCACCCAAACATGGAACTTGACAGGTATGAAACATGCTTTCATCAGATTTCAACATAAAAATAAAAACACACAGGTAACGTTTAAATTATGGTGACTGAGTACATTTAACAGTACACACGCAATGTAAATGATACCAGTTAGACAATAAGTAAGTGTTGTTTTCACCTCTATCCCTTAACGCAGCCTCCTTGAGGTGTCTCAAAGACTGTAGAATGGATTCTTGGGTCGGTCCTCAACATAAACAAAAACAGGGTTCAAATTAAAGTTAAATTAATTGGATCGTGTGCATAGTGTTAATTTGAGCATAATTATTACAATTTATTAAAAATTTCAAATGTTGAGCTGCATGCTATTTAGAATAATATTTTGAAATGTGAGATATAGTTGCAAATAATTTATTAAATTTAATCAAAATTGTATTATCTACTTACGTCGTCGAGGCGGGTAAGGGCTACGTTGATTTGAAGGTGGCAAATTGTCGTCGTATTCTGCACAAATAACAATGAAACATGAACATTGTAACTAGTCATAATTTTCTTTTATACATATTTCACCAAATATTCTGAACTGCACTCAATTTTAATAGTGTGGAATTCTGAATGAAAAGAGGTGCTAAATTTCTATGTCAGTCACGAAAAAATAAATCTCTTAATTTCATACCTAAGTCCTCCATACTTTGACTCAATAAAGCTTCAAAGGTGTGAAGACTATAGCTTTCGGCGTCCATGCCTTTTGCAAGAGTATTCCTGAGGTGCATCTCATACTCCAACAGAAGGCGCGAGGTCGGCGAGCCGGGAGCTGGAGTAGCGCTCGACTGAGAAGCTTGCCGGGAGAGGCATGGCTTCTGCTGTTGATAAAATAATATAGTTAATATTTAACAACTTCACTTTTAACTATATATATTTTGTTTTATTTATTTTATACTTTTTGGAAAGCTTACAGCTAGAATATACAACAGAACAAACAGATGAATAAGGAGTAAGGCCAATTATGAGCTTTCACATATAGCAGAAAAAGATTTAACGAGAAATTTACAATAGGAATAGAGAAAATTTGCAAAAGCCAGTAAAAACAAATGAGATAGAAGTTATATAAAAAAGATAAAACGTGATAGACAAGCAAAAATAACGAAACAGTACATCACACTTCAAAGAAACCATTACCAAGAGTATTTTTTTAGATTAGCAATGCTATCGGTAAACAAATCTAAGTCAACTTTTCGGCACAACGAGTTAAATGTTCGTAGTTTTGATAGCAAAGCTATAAAAAGCTTAATGTAAATATTGTACAGAGAAACTCAACTAACGTGATTAATCGGTGGTCCTCTGCAGGTCTAAGGTAACATTTTCAACATAAGCTGGCTCTTTTTATTAGTTACACACTTAATAAAGAGAGCTCAGCTTATATTGAAAATGTTACTACAGACGTACAGGCGACTATAATACGCATTTCGTAACGTAGCGGGTAGAAAATGATGACATTAAAATATGAATCACTAAAATAAAATTATGAAACTTAAACGGCCATTGGCAAATTATTTAACTAGTATAGCCGAAGGAGTGTGAACAATATCAAAGACAGAAATAAAAATAAATAAATTGAAGAATTCCTTAATGCATTCTATGCACAGGATTTTATTAATGTAAACTTTGTGGAATCATTTATCGAATACTTACTCCATGGTGATGTTGCCTTGGATCACGACGTTGGCAAGGTTCCTGATCGGAATTGCCGTTGGATGACGACGGCGTAGTCGCGTAGCACTGGTTGTCGAACATGACGTTGTCCGACGGTGGCGAAAGGTCACGCTCGCCACCGCCTAGCTCGAGGTACAAGCCACGTCCTGGATATCCACTTGGTGCTGCTCCCACGCCCACTCCGCGACTACAATAAAATTGATCATATAGGTGGATTCAAGTTTCTAAAACTACCTACTAACTTCTATGCGTTCTGACGTCAAAACGGAGTGCTTTTGACACTAATTTAGTGCGTCCAGATGCCTCGCATACGGTATGCGGCATACCTCCGCAGCATGCGCACGATGTAGACTAAGGATCAGTGTCATAAACTAACGAACTATTGCTTTCGTAGCGGACTTGTAAGTATGATCAAAATCTTCCTCAAACGCGGTAGCGGTGGCAGTATCACTTTTGCATTGTGATCATGAACCTTCCCCTGTCTAACACTGCGTCTAGTAGAACTTGTGTGGTAAATCTTATATAATAACCATAATAGGTCCAGTATCTTGAAAACTCTTGAACTAGCTCACACGAGTAAAATGAACGATTAAAAAGGTACACGGTATATCAATACGTACCGTTGCGAGCTCTGACGGCTGTTGTTGTTAACGACATGTGAGTAGTGTCCGTGGTGGGCATGCTGCTGGTGGCGGTGGCCGTGCGGGCCGCATGAGGGCGGGCAGGGCGCGGCGCCCCCGTACCGACGGCGGCCCATCTCGGGGGACGTCACTGGACTCTCCGTTGATGGCATCGGCTTGAGCATTCGTTTGAGAGTGCTCGAATCTGATGAAATAGACATCAATAAGAGCGTAATACTGGTGGTTTGTGCCACAACTTAGCTTTTCACCGGGACTCAAACCTCGGGGGTCAACGTTGGCGTCATCGTTAGACACCATTATCCATCCTAGCTTACAAGAGTTACAGTGGTGGGAGTGGGAGAGTGTGGCGGCCCTAGTCCAAAAAAAAATGCGAGTTTGCGAGCGGACGATCTTGCCCGCGCACTCGCACTCGCGCCCACCGCTCGCAAGTGTCTCTTCTCTGAGAACGCTCTGAATCACCCGAAGTAGTGAGCCGAGCTGCCTACGCTTGAACCACTGCGCCAAGCGGTCGTCAAAGTAATCAAAACATCAAAGCGCGTACTAATCAAAGTTACACACTGATTGAAAACGCTGGTCGTTCGCGAGTCGTCCACGACGCTACTCAAAATATTACATTACATACCCATATTCATATCTTCAGTGCTTTTGGATTTAGTGCGCCGCGACCCTGAAGTGTTGTTATTGATCACGTTGTGATGATGAACCGAGTGCCGATCTGACTCGCGAGACTGGAAAATAATAAGGTAACATTATCAGTACTCTCTATTTAGGACCGCCATCAACGTAAATCAGGCAGGCTGGCTGTGCATACTGTGGCGGGGTTCCACCGTAAATACCCAGCCAGCCCGCTTAGCGAGCACGACCGTTTTAGGTGGACTACCTACTTACTAAGCTTCAATCTTGATTATTATTTTGTTCTATTCATACGACAGTGTTAATGCATTAAATTCCACTCGAAAGACATTTACCGATTCATTTCCGTCTCCATAGTCAACGCTCTTCGGCATGTGTTGGAGATGTTCTTTGCCGGAACGTGTGGAAGTGGCTGAGGACTTAGAGGACGTCAGTGTGCCGCCCGCCTGCACGCCCTCCGACTTAAGGTCCTGGTTGTGCTGTGAAGACGTCCCTCCTCCAGCCGCTTGGGACTCTTCGTTTGTCTGCTGGCAATGTCAGAGGTATGTTACACAATGTAGCGCGTTCATATCTCAGGTACTTGCTACCGATGCACATTTTGCCTCATAGGAGAATTTTAAACAAGGACGAAATTCCTTCGCAGTTAGTAAGTCTTTTTCTTCTTATCGTATAGTTAGTTAAAATGGAGAATGTAATATAGCGATAGTCTACTTATTGATTGGGTTACCAAAAACTCTACATTACAATTCCTCTACCCATCCTACCTACCTATTTTGATTTAGCCCAACTGCCATAGCATTCAGACCAATGCCATATGCCTGGATTTCAGCAATAAACTTGCGATCTATACATTACTGATCTATATGATACTATACACTAGAATAATTTATATCATTCCTTAGCCGAAAAACATATGTGGCAAAAATATATGTGGGTTTCTTACGGTATTGCCATGAGTGCCGACTGAGGCAGTGACAGTCTTCGGTGCAGTGGAAGTGTTTGTTGTCATAGTCGATGTTTCCTGCGACTTCGGAGGCCGTGTCGGTGGTTGAGCTTCTGCAGTCTGCCTAGAAGCCGCTGGAATAATGAATACGTTATTAGAATATTTTATTTTAAGATGTGGCTCATTATGTGTACTCTTGAGTAATCAAAAAAAAATGCCAAGTCATAAATACAACGCATTTAAGTATCCTCACGTTTTGGTGGTGGTTGGTGTGCGGGCTGCGAGTTGGCAACATTGTCGTACAATGAGGTCGAGGAAGTAGCGGCAGCAACCTTATCAGAGCGGCTAGCAGTACCGCCCGCAGCGCCAGCATCCGTCTCTATGGCGCGAGTGGTCGTCCGAGGTAGAGTTGATGAACCTATACATTTATTCGTAGATGTAGATACCGTGATTTTTATCATAACTAAGAAAGCAAACACGCATACGGCTCGCCTGAAGTTAGGCATGCAATTATAGTTGGCAGCAGCCTAATGCTTGCAATACCAAAAGCATCGCTCGCAGGTTGCCAATTTGAAGGAGTGTGGGATATAGGGTGACTGTATTAAGTAAATTACCAGAGTGCTAACATTATATTGATCACAGATCAATCCAGTACCAATCCTGTACTTATTTCGTTTTGAAAGCAAGTTACAACTTGCTCTCAAAACGCTCATATTACCCAAAAACTCTCGTCAATGTAAATTCGTTAAGCTAGTAGAGTCTTTAACCGAAAAATTCATATATATGAACCAGAGTCTAGAGGAACGACCAAACATAAACTTACGATATCGTGGATCTTGTGCTCTTAATCGTGCATACTGTTCTTGAGTCATGCATGTGCATTGGGGCTCGCGACCGTATGTCAAACTACAATAAGAAAACACCATTAGTTAAGTATATTAAAAAATACTATTGTTTGTTTTAACAAATCTAACTTGTCTTCTGATTTATTACCTTGACCGGTTAGGGCTGGCAGGTGTTGAAAGAGGTTTTCTCTTAGCCTTGAATTTCTGCTTATTTCCCGGCGGTTCTAGCTTTAGGCTGTAGCTAGATGAAGCTTTGCGGGAGAATTTGAATGATGGTGACTAAAATCATAACATAATCAATTACTAAATGGTTATAAAAATCTCAGTTTGAACTACATTGACTAGCTATACGAAACCCATCTAAAGTTTACCAATCTATACCAACATATTGGACTCAAACAGAGGTATTTTTTTATAATTAAAACAAAAGGGGCAGAGCATATATGAATGAATACCTGCATATATTATGAACGTATTCCCAGTTGTCCACAAATATTTTTACAATGGAAATGTGCGACTTATATCAGTAATGTAGTTCCTTGATAACTACTTACACAGCATTCCCTAAATTGTTTGGCATCAATGGGAGAAGTAAAGTTCAGACCCCAGGTGTCGTTGGTCATTGGATCCTTCCAATACACAAAGCATTCCGACGCCTGTCCGATGCGAGTGCCTGCAAAAAATAAATAGCAAACCACCGTATTATTTTAATTAAATTTTAATCGCTGTCGGTATATTGTACTAAAGCTATGCATACTCCATTCATGGATGTATGTTCAACAACATTATGTGTGTAACACTTAAATCAACAAACAAGATTTTTGTACTATAAAGGTACAAGTACTCATTGCACAAATCTTAGCGTTCATCGCTCAATGTTTATATTAGCCAAATATGCTTAAAACGTGTTGTTAAGTAACTACAAGAATCGGTTTCGTCTTATCTACCGCATTCGTATGTAAATAAACCTCACCATTAAACTTTTTTCTGGAGCAGTACGACAGATAGAATGGACATTAAAGTGACTAGTAGTGGGTCGAAGATCGTATGTCCAATTTCTAACGCGTTCGGTAGCAACTTTCGATCTTACCAAATGGAGTAATGTGTCGGTATTAGGTACGTGCGGGCATCGGTCGATTACTCGTCTTTCTATCCAGAGTAAATTTAAAACTAGGTTAGAGCAGCCGCATCTTCCGAATTGCTCTCATAAAATATAGCTGTTCCGCTGTCAGTATGAACAGTGCGATTGGTACCATGTATTTTCGGAACTCTGGACTACATTAATGATTTAAAACTTCATTCAGTTTTAACGTAACCTTAATTATGTTTTAAATGTCAGCACTGACCAAAATTAAGTATTCTAAACCCTGTGAAATAAAATCAATAACCCATAAATACTGCATGCTTCCTTTGATATTTTTTCCGAAGGAATAGAAATAATTAATTGTGAACATTTTTTTAATCAACTGCTATGTAAGTTGATTATTGTTATGAGATTTTTATGCTGCGTATAAAAGTCAGTCTACACTACATTACAAAAGAGCATAGACACAATATCGATAACTTTCTACCCATTAAATATATAGTGGGTGTGCAACCTACGCTCCATAATCTATTTATAAAATTCATTCGTCTAGACTATAAATCATTCACATACAAACAATAACACAAGTGTATTGACGTTAATAGCTATGCGTATATTTTAAGATGAAACTTCAATATAATGTTGTTGCTACAGACATGTGCTCGAGGAAAAGTTAAATATTTTTGGAAAGTTGCTTACATATTTTGCAAGAGAAAAACGTAACAGGTATACAGTGATGAAAAAAATTGTACAAAGAGGAATATTATGATTATGGCTGGGCTCTATGGTAAAATATATAAAACAAGAAAAAATAATTGACATGGTCGTATAACTATATTATTGTTCCTGCCTGTGCCATTCCCGTTATTTACCCCTATATCTTCCTCTTGAAAATTAAAAATGAAAAACTATACAGCCAAAACTGTACTGTACTGTACTATGCCAGTTCGTAATATTTTTTTATAAGCTTTAACCCTGATCCTTAAGGTGCTCTCTCAACGGGAGCATTCGCCTGAAATGTAACATTACAGAAAGGGAGGAGAACCGAGCATTACAGTGCACAATGTCTGTAATATTTTCATACAACTTGGTAACATTAATGTTACATCACAAGCGAATGCTCGTCAATTAGGGCGGCAGTATTTCTACGTAAGGCTCAAAATCGAATCTGTAACGTGTACATATAGGAGAATGCTCATGGTGAGGGAGCTCCTTTAAGTTAAATTAAAAAATATCCAACGTACCTGGTTGCAATAGTCTAACGTCAAGGATTTTGTCGACCTGCGAGTTATAGGCGGTGATGTGGAACACGCACTCGGGCGAGTCCTGGATACACGTGATGTTGACTGGTACCAGGTCCTCGGACACCTGCTGCCACTTGACGGTGCCGGCGCCGCTCGCCGACACGTGGAACACCTCCGCCCATAGTCTGAAAACCATATTAGTTAGCCGTACTATCAAAAAATGAGATATGTAGAGTAGGGGGTGATTGACCATTTTTTTTAACTAGCGTACGGTCGCCGATTGTAAGCAATTACCGTAGTCTATAGATGCTTGTAATATGGTCGACCAGAAGGAAAATGTGGTTGGGCTTCCAGTTCACTCGCTCATCGCACGAAACGCAGCTGAAATAGCTACTTTACGTTGATCATTAGTGAGAGGGTACTACATCGGTCGAATCAGCACGTATGTCTATTTAGCTGCAGTTAATTGGCCACAGCTTGGCTCTACCATCTTAAGAGCAGGTTTTAAAAATGGCCATCAAACTAAGATAGTACTAAAATGAGTAAGAATCTAACAAAGTATAATCATTAATCTAAATTTGAGAGTAGATTGCGATTGATGAACCGCACATCGCTCTTAATTTGGTCAATATGGCAACCAGAATGCAACTATCGTTTTTCAACACGAATGCAAGAAAAATAAACTATTTTCTCCTATGCATTAAGGTAGAGAGAGAGAGAGAGTAATTCTGTGTGACATAAGTCTTGTCTTGACGGTTCTGCTATCCTGCTGTTCCCCACTGATGGTAGCACTTCCTCACATTGAGCTTTTGGCAATAGAGCGAAATAAACTGATGGAATGCATACTTTTGTTATTATGAACCATATATTGTTGCCGAAGTGGTTTTTAACAACTTCGCCGGATTGATGAAGGCATAGTCCAGCTAGTACCTACCTCAGTAAATGTCCATCGCGTCGGCGCGAGTTTTGCCACGGGCTGTCTTCATAGCGGTACGCCTTGCGCAGGATGGGCGCGCAGGAGCACGATGACAGCTTGTTGCCCATCGTGCGCGTGCCGCACTCGGCGCACTGCACTATGCTGCCTGCAACATCCAATACGACGTTAAGTAGAAATAGACCTACCATTAACTAACTTAATCTCCCATAGATCTGCTAAGCTTGTACTTTTTCGTGCGCAGGTAGGTAAACCAGTTTGAAATGTTGAAAATAGTCCCGCTTCTAAGAATGGATAACTCGCCTTGGTACACCCATATAAGACTGAGTCACACCTACTATAGAAAACTCATGAATGATTTTTTATAATTTATTTTAGCTAAAATGAATTTTAGAACCTTTTCTTTTCATCGTAAAAAACTACACAAACGGTTTCAAAAATCAAAGCCTATTATTTCATTTTGTTTGATTTTTTTTTTGGATTATGCAGCCTTCTCATGTTCTGGCCATAAAGTGGTCGTGTTGTGTCGTGTTTGTGTTCGTGTCGTCGTGGACACGTGGCCACTTACCCGCGGTCCCGTGATGTCACCAGGTGCCATCGGTGCGCGAGAGCGAGTGTCCGCGGTTGAGGCTCTGCGACCGCTGCGTGCCGTGCCTGTACTGGTGCTTCACAACGGCGTGCTGCAACCACAAGCCATTGCACTCAACACGCCCTCCTCAACAACACACATCACAATACCAACCAATACAATTTTAGTTTTTATCTTGATATAATGCACCAATAAAATATTACCTTCAGTCCGTTAACATTTATAAAATTTCACATAAATTTGGAACATAGGTAAGTACTATACACCAAAAAAGATAAAATAAAGTTCTTGGAAACTAGGACTTATTTAATCAAACAATTTATTCAATAATGCTTTAGAATATTATTTAAGTATATTGGATAGGTACATAGGATTTTAGTTATTTAATGTTTATTTATTTATAATGTTCATGATTTAGTGACATATTTGATTGGAAGGGGATGTGAAGCGATAAACATGCAATAATGGAAATATAAATCTAAACTACAAACACTATTCTACTCGGAGACGTGGCCATAAAATGTCACAACAGCATATCAATTTGGAATTTCGTTGTTGTTTGCGGGATCATTTAGTTCGTCACGATATATTTGGACACAGGTTTCGAAACGTATGGAACTGTGTTCACACTGCTACTTCTACGCCTAAAACGATACTTGCACTTTGCCTTTCTACATTCATAAATAGGTATTTTTTAAAACAGAACATTAATTATTGATGTCTACACTTTTCAGATATTTTCAGTACTATTATTTAAGGTTTTAATCGTATTCTCGTGGACACATGCGTCATGTTTGTTAACATACAAGCAAAACTCACCTTGAACAGCCTAGCTAGGACACTATTTACACGCATGGCATCATCTGACATCGTACGCTTAGGTAATAGTATGTAATTTCAAATTAATAATAATTTTGTAAATACAATATTGTAATGTTCTCACAAAACAAACAAATGTAAAAAGTGTTTAATACTTACATTCAATATAAGATAAAAACAAAGGATTCATTTATAAAATATACTTTGTATATCAGAATCTGAATTGATAAGTAAGTAAATATCAGTTTCCTATCGCATCGTTTCCATAGGGACTTTACTGAGATGCAAGTTTCATTAGAAACGGATCAAGTAGTTTTACTTCAGCTGTGGTAAATCGAGTAAATATCTAGTACAGTATGAGTAAGATATTAAGTTGATGATGTCGAAAGAAATGTCGGCCTTATCGACATGGTGTGAAGCCTTAGTAGCTAAATGGTGCGTGATAACTTGTTTGTATACCTATTTCTATACTATATTTAAAAGAAATCAATCAATCACTCCATGGATATATAGGACAAGCCTCAAATATTACTAGATTTTTTTATGAAAATCCCGAATCCCGTTGCGAATGATCTCTACCTAAATAAAATTATTAAATTCATTACAGTTAATATACCTACGAAAAATAAACTCGCTTAATAGAGCGAGTGTAAACATTGTTTTATTACTACTTGAAAAGATCGAAGTTAATCTAGAATCTAGAATCAAATAGTAATTAAAATTCTAACGCCGCATTACGATCTCACGGTGCCTTTAATCACGTTAGATTAGACCGACTGTATATGGTACAGATTAATTTGAATTAATGTTTTGACTATAACAAACGTTAGTACTACAGGAACCTATATCCAGGTAAAATGACCTATTTCAATAACTTTTATTTTCTTAACCTGAAGTAGGTTGATTTACATAAGTTGTAACCTGAACATAATATACATTCAACAAGGTTGTTTGTTATAAAGTAAGTATCTACTGTGCACTACACAAAATAATATTTTTCGACGGATACAGCCGAGTAACCCGAGCCGAAAACGTTATCACATCACCGTGTGTATCATGATATAAATAAAAACAGGTATACCTAATAGATGTCGATGTAATAAGATAGATCACTAGATATGATCCGAGGCAATAAACAGAAGGCATGTGTACTCAATGTCCCGAAGTATCCGCGTAGCCCCAGCCCAGCTGGCGGAGGCGCGGCGTGTTCTATAGCTGTATGGATTGCGTGTTACACGTTAATTAAATATTTAGGATTCTCTAGTATGCTTAGCGAATTGCAGATACGATATATAATAGTACATAATACAATATAGCGAAAACTTCAAACACATACACTTCACATAATACTATTAATTAAAATATTCTCAATGTGTTACTCAATATTTATTATCATATTTTAAACATAATGTGTGAACATGCATAAAACTGATTGCTCGAGACGACTTTACTGTGCATTAAATTTTAATTATGATTTCACATCACGTCATTTATCATCATTTTAATGGCAATAACGCCCCATAATACAGACATTCACGAGGGAGGTAGGGGAAACAAACACTCCATGTGCAAATCAATTTAAAGGTATTTACGAACCTCGAAATTGTTCCAATTTTGCGCAGAAAATTTAGCAGCCTCCACGCTCTCTTTAGCACCCATATTTACGAAGTTGTGATGATTTCACACGAATGAACTATGACAATTCGCTTTTGATGCGTATGCTCTGAGATCGTGACACTAATGTGCACTACGACCGATCTCTGACGAGAATCGGCTTGATAAGCATTAATACCTCTATCTTCGGTCGCTCTCAAAGTTTAAAAATTCACAGCATAGAATAGTAAATGAGGGGTGTCGTATGTTGCAGCGAGCAGCGCTCAGGGCGGCGCGGATGCAGGCGCGGCGTGTAAACACCGCCAGCTGCGGCGCGGCTCGCAGCTGCGGGCTGCGCCGAGCCGCAAACCCGCACCCTCGCTACCGACACCGGCCGCACCGATCGACCGCAGCGCTACACGCCGCCTATCTATAGCCGTGCTGGCTCGCTGACACTTTCGATTGCGTCGCGGTAGCTCAAAGTGCGCAGAATGTTATGTGCGGTGGTACGATTTTGCGAGCGGTGCGGCAGGCGACACCGGCGGCTCGGCTAAACGTCAGAGCGGACTGGGTCGCGATCCAAGCGTGCGTGGCGGCGCTGTGTGCGCACGCCCGCGCCGGCCGCCGCCGCCGCCGCCGCCACCGCCGCGCACCGGCCGCCCGCCGAAAGCCGAGACGCATCGACGCCCAAACCTAGCGAAAGTCGTGGCCAGCGCCCTCGATCTTGCTGAGATGTGTCACCCTCGTGTCACTCTGATTATATCTCGTCTGACTTCCTTAATAAAAACAATCTTTGGCGACAAAAAGGGGAGCTATATGCCTTGTATGAGTTTGCATACGAATTGTATTAAATAACATGTATTGAGATTAAGAAGATCATCAATGGACGTTTGGAGCGGTGCGGCGTGGGGCGGGTGTTGCGCGCGCACTCTCCCGAGACAACATTCGATTTTGGTCCATGACTGTTGGATGCTTACTGTGGCCCACCGAAGGCTTTAATAGTTCATTCTAGACTGCCACTGAGTACGCGACTACTTTATAATGTTAATTTAATAAATCAAAAGCTAATCTAGCTGAAATGTACAGTAAACCCCATATTATACAAACATATTTGCCAAAACACGTCAAAAATGTAATGTCACACTGAACTGCTGCTTGCTAATTAATTTAATATTGCATTAACTGGTTCATATTTTTGTATTACCTACCTAAGAGATAAGGTTCTCTATACAACAATTATAAACATCCATAATAAATCATTTAACATTACCGATACGTTATAAGTATGTTATTATTTTTAGACCTCTACAACTCTACAACAAGGTCAATCAAAGGAATTACTGTATAGTGGAAATATAAGCTACTTTGCACTCATAATAACACATATTGACCAAATACTAAACAATCCTTTTGACTAGCACTTTTACTAAAGTAAAAGTAAAATTTAATATTTCCAAGCACCTATTACGATATAAAGAGTGTTCAACAAACACTCTTGCAACGCGTGCCAATGCTACAAATCAATCATCGACAGGAGGCATATACGTTGATCTGTTGGATTATTACAACTCGGTTGCCCAACAAACATAAACAAACATGGTTATTATATGGTTACACATATACCTATGGTCATAGAAGAAGTGAAGTTTACGCAGTACTTTGTCTATATTCATACATAATATATAAAAGCTATTAATTTGGCAGAAAATTGCAGTCTCTAATAAGTTCAATTATAGAATAGGTGATGCTAATCAGCTATTGAACTACACGGAAATGGCGGTCCCTTTAACGAGGACACCAAAATTTTGCAGAATTAGGTCAGGTGAGCGCAGACTAGGCTTTTGGAAAGGCAATCAATGAAACAATATGGTTGGCAAGACGGAACGAGATAACGAATTTTAAATACCGTGGCGCTCCAATAGCGACATTAATTTAACACTCCGGTAGGGCTAATAGTCAGTCATCATAAAAGTAATATAAAAAAAATAAACTACCGAACAATCAAAATGCAAAAATTGTAATTCAATTCACTTTTAAAACAATCGTGAGCTTAAAAGTCTAGAAATAATCCAATCATTTTATCATTTGGAATCATTGCCAATTTAGTTTTGAGTAACAGTGGGTTGTATTTTGTTAAATATTACCTATTACTTTTGTGATTACTGACTCTACCCCTAGCCGTGTCGCTGCGTTGAGCCACGTCGTATTAAATTCCGAAATGAACTTGTATTCAAATTAACATGTAAAACGAAACTTACATTAATTTCTCACACTAAAAGATACGTTCCTACGTAAAAGTATAAACCATTACAAACATGATCAAACATAATTTGCATTAAGAAGAAATCTATAGTTATAAATGGACCACGAAAATGCAAGAGTTTCAGAGATATCAGATATCAGACCACAAGAGTTATTTTATTGGGGTATAGAGCGTATATTCAAGGAAATCCTTTGGGGAAACGTAACCGATGGATGCATCGAAATGTCACTTGACCGAATAGATACCAATTACTCGTACTTACTAAGTTTGAAATATGTATAGTAAAATACAATTCAGAATGCAATATACGGATGGATGAAAAAACCTTGACAAATAACAAGTGAGACGTAGTAAATTATATTAATTTTTCTTTGTTAGTACCTAGGCTGCTAGAGCTGAAGCTGATAGTGTATCAAATAAAATTATCTGACTGCATTATGATTTTTATTTTTTTCTATTATTTTATTCACCACTCACTAATTCACTCATAATTTTAAAATGTCACAATGTTTATTTCCTTCTTAATATAATTAGCAACAACCTCATATTGATTACGTAGCGTGTTTCATCTTGCGCAATTTGGCAATTATTCATTTCAGAAATTCATGCCTGAATTGCAGCATGAAAGAGCATGTGTACCAGGGCACCAGAGCCATAAACTGTTAGCTGAGTCAGTATGCTATATAATAAAAAAGAGGACTTATATGGGTCACCTAATGGAATATAATCACCCACGGACATTCTGAACAACGGCAGCGTTTGCAGTGGTGAGGCATAATATGTCTTATGTTAACTATATAGTTTGCAGTGGTGAGGCATAATATGTCTTATGTTAACTATATAGTTTGCAGTGGTGAGGCATAATATGTCTTATGTTAACTATATAGTTTGAACTTAGAAGTGCAATACTGAAAAGAATATTATATATTATTTTTAGTTACGAGTTAGTAAGTGAGTATAATATCGAATATTGCCCTTGAGAAATTTTGAAAATCTATAAAACAGGTCTTTTTTTTCAAAATTCATGGCAGTGGCAGTGATTTCTTACACGGTTATATAAAAAGCTACATACACTAAAAAATGGTTACGTATTAGGTTAATCAAACTAAATGTCGCAGCTTCCATCATATCTTCAGCTGCCACTCAAAACACTCGCTTTATACAATAAACTATTCACCGAGACGCGAGTAGGTCAAACACTAAGTATGATAACTGAAAGGAGTGAGGCAACTCTGAATCAGCTCGTGCGAGTAACTCGCTGGCAAATGAGCAGTATAAACGTCATTTTCCCAGTATACTAGCCGAAAGAGTAAAAACTTGTAAAGTAATAAAAAACCAGTAAGGGCCACCGCAGACTTGCTTCTTTTTACACGACTGCCCAAAAAAAGGAGTGTATATGTGTTTAGGGTCCATGTATGTATTTGGATTTATGGGGAATCGTTAGAATCCTTACATCTATGCGGGTAACACTGGGTATATTATTTTTGAAAAAATTTTATGGCGGCATTATGGCTTAATTGTGAAATGCGAAAACATTTTTTTTTTCTTCCAATATTATAATATGGGTATCAAATGGAAGGCCTTGATGAGCACATTCTAAAACTGTAGAATTTATAGGCATAATTTAACATAGGTATGGTGTACATGCAAAAAAAGATTTCATTTTTTTGGCTGTTGTCACTAAAATGCATAAAATAAAATAAATAATTTAAAAAATTTAAAAACTCGACTGCCCTGCCAAAAAACGAACTAAAAAGTATAAAACAAGTGCAGTGTCATTGCAGTCGGGGGCCCTCTTAGATTAAATATGTTCCACAGAACGGTCCCCCGACTGCAATGACACTGCACTTGTTTTATACTTTTTAGTTCGTTTTTTGGCAGGGCAGTCGTGTTTTTTATTTGCATCAGCGATCGGCGAGTTTGCGACTGCATCGCATTTTGGCGACTCTCTGCGGTTTGACGCAGCGACTGCTCCGATGCTAAAAGCGACTAAATCACCGATTGCCGATGCAAAAAGTAGCATGTCTGCGGTGTCCCTAACGAAAATTTCTGCGGAATACAAGAATACCATACCAGAATACCAGGAACTACATGGAAAATCAAAATAATAAATTTCAGATAAAAAAAATGTCTGGTGTTAGAGCCAAGCTGTAGCCAATCGAATGTAACTCATATATGGGCTGGCCCGACTGGGCCAATACCACCCTCTCACAGAAGATACAGATCACAGATGAGTGAAAGAACCGTAGCCGTAAAATCTAGTTTTACACTAGTGATATGCGAAGACTGTAAATAAAATAATGCTGCTGTATTTCATATGAAAATGCTGCTGAATACTGGGCCGGATATAGCGCATAGTAGGTACGTAGTGCCCCGAAACTACTGTGTAGGGGGTTACCGACTCAAAATTGTCTGCGAGCTTAGCCACTGATATGAAAATGCCACCGCCTACGGTGCTTCGTAGCTTATCTCGCCCAACTCTACATAACTTGGAATAAAGAACGTAGGTTGTAAGCATGGACCAGACATAGAAAGGACATGGTCTAAGCAACTCGGCCACATGGCTCAACTAGGCCACTGACGTCATCACAGTAGGCGTGGCTTAAGTCAGTGTGCTGTTGGCGTTCGTCCTGTGCAGACGTCTTGCCAACGCTCGTATCCCAAATATAATTCTATCCAATACTAGATGGCGACCCTCTGTACGTCTCTTTTATCACCCTACACTTAGTGACATCTAGTGTGAAAAAGTTAAACTACGTACTAACATCGACATAGAACGAAGCGAGTAGTTTTGCTATTGACCGGTAGATTTAAATGGCAAAGTAGGCGTTATCCACACCCCTTCACCCGCGCAAATTGTCAAGCGTCGTTTCATAGGGAAATCTAATAAGAACATATCTACTGTCTATGTTCTCCGTGGTTGTAAGCCTAACCCCTAAGCATTGATGTATTATTTTTGCAGATATGATACCTTCTATCATCGCAGTCGCATTACTTGTGCTCAGCGCACCATTACACACAGCGAAATTCACACATGTTATCATACGGGCAATTGGACAGTTCACTAATTATAAACATTAGAACACATTATTCACCAGAAGATGAACCGTATTGGCAATACCGATATGTATTCTAGATTATTTTCCGCGAGAGACTGACTCGTACTGTGGCCATGGACTCCGTTTTTAGGACCAACTATTTTGAACAGTCACTTGTCTTCGTCTTTATTGGTAATGTTTTTGCTCCCAAGACTCAAAATGTCATACGTTGAGAATGTACCTATAGATGATCAGGGCGTTTTGCAGCACGCTCAAGAAAGGAGCGCTCTAAGTTTCGAAACTCGATATGAGAATTTTCCATCCAACGATTGAGAATGCACAACACTGGTAACAAAGAAAAAGTTTAAATTGAAAAGTGGAAAAAGACTTGGAAGTGATAGAAATTATGAGTAAGTAGGTACTTTATTTATTATTAGGCACCTATATTAGTTGTGTTTATTAATTTATCCAGATTTCTGTCAAATATTTCATTTGAATGATGGGGGTTCCATACGCCATGCTATTCTATGGGTTAAATTATAATTATTTTGATTTTGACATTTATAAAATTATCTAAATACATTGGTACCTACAAAACACACTCGAAGCAAAACGTGAGGTAAAGTAATTTAGGAATATTTTGTTTAATTATTGTATTTTTACCAGGAAATTATAGTTTTACAACACTTTCTTTCTTGCATCCATCCATCCAATAGCCGTTAGGCATCGACTGCTGAACATAGGCCTCCCCAATGACTTCCACACATCACGAACTTTCCTTCTTAATACTCTTTTATGTACCTATATCTTTATAAAAAATAGATTATTTGCTCTCAGTAGTAATATCGAATCTTTACAGAAAAGAAAACAACCCAAAAAATATCAAGTTCTTATTTTCAGCGATTTCAGCTTCGCATCGATGAGACAGTAAGGACCCTTCAGTCGGTGCTTAAATACGGCGAGAAGGCAGCAAGATTAAAGATGATTCATAAGTACCTATGTATAACCAGGATCTAGGTTTAAGTATTAATATAAGACAAATATTTATAATGTTATATAGGTAAACTACTTATGCCACTCGTAAATGCTTATTGAAAACACGGGCACTGTGTTTTATTGGCAATACTGCAGAATATGGGTGAATATTATGAATACCTACGTAGACAGAGGTCGATACATTTTACGAGGCAGCCTTTCAAATTTCTCCGCGTATACGTAGAGGTATAAATATGTGTGAGTTGCAGGTCGGACTAGTAGGTATCGATTTCGGTAAAGCTAAGCATAAATGGCCTTTCGGCTCACTGTTTTCTTTATTTATTTCAAAATATTTTAACAAACTATGTATTCCTAATAGTTTTATTACATATTAATTGCATAAGGTATAAACATATACACTCGTGTAGCAATATGTCATAATATTAACAAAATAACTTTATAATTGGAGAAAATCATGCTACCAGCTAGCGGCTTATGACTTCGTAATCCGCTACTTTTAGCAAACTTTACTAGCGAATATCCCTGTAAGTAATCATAAAAAATATAGGTAATTCGATATTAGGAATTAGGCTAATTGGCAATTTTAAATACCTACCTACCTCAAAGATAGGGGGATCTACTAGGCCTAGTGTGTGCATAGTATACAACATGTTAAGAAAACCCTGTCCGAGCCGAAACCGGTAATTAGGTTCCCCAATCACATGACCAAATAAAATAATAAAAAAAAAAAACATGATAGTAAACATATTAATGAACATTTAAAGTGCCATTTTTTTTTGCCTTTTTCCCACATAATGTAGCTAATTTTAAAAATATGACAACACCGTTACCGGAAGTAATTATGTTAGATCGTGTGGCGTCACCTCAGACCACAAAGTATGTGATGGCGTCCTTTTATGAAAAAAAAAAATTATGTTATCGGGGTATTTGTATTACAAAAAAATATGGAAGGCCTTTGCCCAGCAGTGGGACACATACTATGCCAAAAAAAATTTAAAAAAAAATTGAAAAATTAAAAAAAATATTAAAAAAAAAGTTTTTTTTTACTAAAATGGAATCTAATCTCGATACCCAACAATACGTTTTCGGGTCGGACAGGGTTTTTTTAACATATTGTAGATATGTTTAACACATATCACTCACAGCAGAGAACATACTTAATGGTAGGATATGGTACCAATGGGAATGAAACCATATAACTTCTGCAGGGGGGAACGCGTGTATTTGGAATCTCACATTCTGAATGCTCCAATGGGTCAGCTCATGTGTAGGGACTAGGGTTTTACAACATCAAAATAGGAAGCAGATTAGTTGAAGCATGTTTGATGAAAAATATTCGTCAAACATAATGCTAACGGAGTTTCCATTGAAACGGGCGCAGTGCCGATTGACTGTCTATTAGACGGACATTAAATGGTTTGTTGAAACACGTACCTACGGTGTTTTTACAAAAACAGTTAAACTCGTTTTGAACGCGTGTCTAGTTAAATTCTGTTTGTAAATTTTGTCATAACTCGTGTAAGCATAACCAAAAACTTTATTTTTGGATGGTGCGTGACTGGGCCGCCTTATATTTTTTTTTATAATGTTGTCATCACTAACCAAGTCCAAAGAGGAGTAAAACAAAACATCGACATTTTATGGAACCTGGACTGAGCTTTACAAACTTAATTTTCCATACATTCAATCAAAAATAATCCTAATCTGACGGACTTAAGGCTCACGATGCACGCTTTATAAAAACCGGTCCCAGCGAGATATAAGAGTCCGCTGTGTCCCTTTCTAACAGTGGCGTTTGTGTTGCCAATTAATATTTATTATTGAACTTTAAATTTAGTAGATTTAAATGTTAAGAAAAGTAAAGATTAAAATCTATAAAAAAGGTACCTAATGGTAAAGTATGACAATATCCTAAGATTGAAATTTAAATCATAAAAAATCAGTTTCGTGATGTCTATAGGAATCGTAGTAGTAATAAATTATAAAATGTTGCAATACAGTTCGTCATTTTGCTTGACACGCGATATTTTTGAGCGAATTTTAAAGGATTGTGTGCATTTTGCCGTACGAAATGGTAAATATATGCATCATGGGAGGTTGTAAAAGTAAATATTATTCAGATTTCAGATTATCTTACCATAGGTAAGTGTTTAACTATGTTTTCTATGTTTAAAATATTTTAGAAGTTAGGGCGACATCAATTCAGGTTGTAAACAGGACTATACTATAACTCTTATTATGTGTTGTATCTAAAAGATATCGCCCACAGCATTTGACCGGGATCGTCTGGAATAGACTGGATTCGATTGGGTGTGACTGGGTTCAACTGGGATCGACTGGATTGGACCGGGTGCGACTGGGTTAAACTGGTATCGACTAGGTACGACTGGGTGCAACTGGGATCGACTGGGCTGGGATCGACTGGAATAGACTGGGATCGTCTGGGATCGACTGGGATAGACTGGATTCGACTGGGATCTCTGGGATAGACTGGATTCGACTGAGATCGTCTGGAATAGACTGGGTTCAACTGGGATTGACAGGGTACGACTGGGTGCGACTGGAATAGACTGGAATAGACTGGAATAGACTGGAATAGACTGGAATAGACTGGAATAGACTGGAATAGACTGGAATAGACTGGAATAGACTGGAATAGACTGGAATAGACTGGAATATACTGGAATAGACTGGAATAGACTGGAATAGACTGGAATAGACTGGAATAGACTGGAATAGACTGGAATAGACTGGAATAGACTGGAATAGACTGGAATAGACTGGAATAGACTGGAATAGACTGGAAAAGACTGGAATAGACTGGAAGAACACGTTTTCACCAGATGTCCATGGGGACGTTCTCCAAATTTCAAAATATTATGGTCAGTCTTGTTGGCAAAAATTATTTGGAAAAAAAATTCGGGTAGAGTGACATTTTGAAAAATGACATTGAAGCGCGCCAATAATTTGACAGGTGAGACAGGTGAAAGGTTGCGTGCCCTGACCTTGACGTTTTGCGTAATTCGCATATATTTACGTCAGTTACTTTATTGCATGCGCGAAAGAGAAAACAAGTGAAAGAGTTGATTTGTGGAAAATGTAAATTAATTGTGGGTTTATTTTTTTGTATTAGCGCGATTCACCAGGTTACTTTCTTGTAAACACCCCGGTAATGTTTGAGTCAAACCGATTGACCGGACACACTAAACCACTTATAGCAAGTAACGACACCTATCGTCCTTAACATGATATCTGCTACCTATGACCATACTTTTAGTTTTAACATAAAGATGGCGCTATAAAAATGCCCAGTCTGCCTAACCAACAGAGTAAAAATACACTATTATGTGAAAGAAAGCAAAATGTTTTTAGGGCAGATTCGCAAGAATCTCTTGTAAATTGCATGGAATCCTCACTAGAATATCGATAAATTTAATAAGCACCTATTGTCGAGATAGGAACTAATTCGTTTCAGCTATAGCTTATAGGTGCTTTTTTCTATACTTTACATTTTACGTTAGGACTGATCGCCAGCAAAGTGCATCAGGCCAAATGGTCCTAGGGTTCTTAATAAAGCAAATGGAGTTCTATAAAACAATTCCAATTTTCAAGTTTTATATTGTGGGAAAGGAAATTCAACTACAAGAATCGTACGTCAGCGATCCATTGCAGCAATGGCCGCATGACCACCGTCACGATATGATGCAAACTACTTGGTCGTCTAACATTTTATGGTAGTTTATTTGTTAGAACATGTTAAACTACAAACATGTTAAATAATTTATCAGAGACGTGAAAGAAGAAGTATCGGTTCTTAACTACTTTTATGACGTTATGACCATTCGTATACGCAGGGCCGGATTTAGACGTCTGGAGGCCCTGGGGCAACAAAAAAGTGGTGGACTCTAATTATTTCCAAACAAATAGAACAAATTTTTCAGTCGAGTTTTTTAATAAATAATTTATTGTGAATCCAAGTGAATTTTTGGAAAAATCGAACTATTCAAAAACAAGAATTAACTGAAATTAAATTTAAGCGTTAACGAACGGAAAATTCCGAGCTTTTTTCGACAAAAAATTGTTGATGATTTCTTTGAAATCCAGTTCCTGAAGAAAATCTCTTTTAATGCTCATAAGAGATAGCTTTGATAGACGGTTTTGCTTATTTTTTTTATAATTTACATTTTTGAATGCTTTATGACATATTTTTTTTCTGAGTCTATTGTGGGGCCCCTCTTTTGTCGAGGCCCGGGGCTATTGCCCCGAATGCCCTCCCCTAAATAGGCCCTGCGTATACGAGCCGTAATACGAAAGATTTAAGAACACTGATTTACCTACTATACCTAAATTCAATCTATTAGTACCTATTTCACCGTATGAAAATGAAATACTATACTTAAAACACAAAATCGTAAAGAAGAATGATGAACCCATTAACGTTCCTATAATGAACCAGTTAATTACAAATATTATTTAATATGACAGTCAAACAATTAGTGCAACATTTGTTGTGAAGGGACCTCTTTTAATGCAATGCAAAAACGCGCACCACAATCTAACTTTACATGTATTGCTATCAAGTTTATCAAATCATTCGTAACTTTTTACGATGATCTGGGATGTATGTATAATGCTGCTTTTTAACTTGTAATGTTGAATCGATTCATACATATTTTCCTCTCGAAGTACCAGATTTGAGTTAAAGATATTGCTGCATTACATTTGCAAAGTAACAAATACATTCATCTAAATTCAAGGCCATTAATGCTGCTGGAGCTATAAAACTACAATGGAGATGGATGATGGTATGCACGAGCCGATCACCAAATGACTCAGTTTGGGAAGCTCCAAGATATTAAATGCAGTAAATGATGCTTCTAGATACTAAAAAGCTTATGTTTACACTACATACGCTGGTCATGATCGATCACATCTAACTTACCGTATGATCATATCAATGTGAACTATCCAACTATCAATACGCGTATAGAGACGACTGCAGCTCTATTTTATACACATTTCTGCTGTCAACACAAACGATAACATAGCAATTATCCGTTTACTTGTTTATGATGACAGAACGTCGCATAGTACGGAACCTATAATAAAACAAACCTATGTAGTTATCACTCTTAAATTTAATGGCCCGTGTCATTTCTCCATTAATACAATTTTGGTTGTTTATTATTAAATAAACATTGCAATGTATAACCCTGCAATACTATGAGCGGTATATTATTTAGGACTTTAGAGGAATATTTCATTACTCCTGTATACATTATCTGCTATTGTAAAACGTGATAATTTATTAAACAACCCCTTAATAACCTTCAATTATTTAAACACAATTATTTGAACTAGGTACGTTACGTCCAAGTCGAAATTACGAGAACAGGAACTACCTACGCCTTAAACAAATTAAAGACCCGAGATTTTGCAACGCGATAAGTCATTTGAGAATGACACCGATGCATCCGGCCTTTAGGGGCGGTGTCGAATATTTACAGCAAAACCGGAATTAAGATATAGAGTTGCGGACGTATATAAGATTATGCACAACCTCGTCATGCACCTCATTCACTTTTAATCTTCAGAATCAGAGCGCAAAGATGAGAAACGTCAAGTGATTTGCACTGATACAGTGCAGGGCGCGGCGTGCGTGTTGGCCCACCCGGAGCGCGGCGCACACACTAGGGCGGGCGGCGGACACGGCAGCGTTACGTCAGCGCGGGGCGCGGGGCGGGCGAGGGGGCGAAGAGAGCCCCGCACTACTGCATCCTCCGAGCGCCCATCTTCTCCCGGCTTCGCTGAAAAACGTGACATCTCTCCTCCGCGCCGTCCGGCCCCGCGCGCCCCGCGCCGCCCAGTCTCTCTGAAGTCCGTACCATCACTCACTTGTGGTCATTTTCCGTAGAAACTCATCACGGTGATGCAATTACTGATACGATTCACATCGATATTAACTTAATTAACTTCCAGTAAAAGGCTCAATATTTTTATTTAAAATGGCTACAAATAGGTACTAAAATGTACTACCTACTATCACTAAGATTAAGGAATTAAGTTATTAGAAATCAAAGTTTTAACCTTTTATTCACCATAAAACTGACCACTGCGTAACCCCTTTTACAGTTAATTTGATCGCGAATGCAGCTCAATTTCGTTATTTTGATTTATTTATACTAGGTAGGTAGGGACCTACCATTAAAGGATTATTTTAGCAAATATGGTAGCTTCTAACAGTGTCAGCGCTCCGCAACAGCGCAGCGAAATTCACAAATCTGTTATCGCACTCGCAATTCGACAATCAACATAAGAAGGCATTATTCACCAGAATAGCCGTATTGGCGAATCCGATAAGTTTTCAACATTATTTTCCGCAACTGAGTCGTACTATGTCCATGGACTCCGTTTTATATAATAAACTATTTTGGACAGTTACATGTCTCCCTCTATCTTAGTAATGTCTTTGATACTGCTATATTTGATACTTTGATGATGAAGTGCTGAATATTATGAATGTAGCGATCATCTGGCTCTTATTAAAAATGCCAAACTACTGCCCATGCTATTACCTAAGTAAATTGTCAGGATTCATATAAGACTGTACATTATGTGTAGTTTCATGAAACCTAAAATTGGGACTGATGGCTTGTTGACAAATTAAGGGTAGATTTTACATAATATTCGGTTACGAGTTTTAAATAATACGATCCGTTTTCTTATTTCAATACATAACATGCAGTAAAACTAAAAAGATTATTCGTTTCATGGACTTATTTATAGATCCATATCCTATCCAACTCCTTAGCACTAGATCTACGTGTTTATTAAATGAAAGTCACACTTCTTTTTATTAAGTATTTATTTTCTTTGAATAATAATAATAAAAAAAAAACAAAATTTAAACTCTAAGAAAGAAATTCGGCATTCAGCAAAGATATAATTATGGAAAAAAATAATCGCTAGAATTTGTAAAATGTTAATTAACTTATTAATAAATCTCTATTTAACGTACTTAATTAAATTATGAGGTAGATGTTTGCAAATAGTCTTTCTTTAAAATCTTATAAATAACTACATTAAAACTACTGCTAATTATAGTATAATGAAATGCAAAAAGACCCGTAGTGTATAATACCTCTAAATTGCTCTGATTCTACTTGTGATTCTATACTGGCTACTAACTTAATCTAAGCTTTATTCCTTTAAATCAGAGTCTACGTTTCAATGAATGTCCATGTTCATCCCAAAGTACAAGCTTAGTATTAGTAGCTACACATACCATTATACATTTTAATATTTTGTATTTAAGGTCGAAGTCACTGCTCGTTTTCTACGTGCATAAGACTTACGACTTTATTTCATTATGATCAAACTAAAACGTCGTTATATAGTGATATCGCTTGAGTAGATAATCATGATTACAGTGAGAAAATATAATGTTTATTTATTTTTTACTTTCATAGGGTTAAACAATAACTACTGAGGTAGATTACTAATGAGGTAGATATAATGTGTAATTCTGCATGAAATCTAAAACTATATTACAGGATATAAAAAAAAATATTATGTTAAATAACATCGATGGGTTGGTATAATGTAAGCATAATATGTATAAGTTACCTTAGCTACAGATAATCATAAAAAAATAAGTAAGCTATCAAATAGGCGATAGTTGGATATCAGTACACTGGCGTAAATTCATTCATTGATTCTTATATTTATAAGAACGTTCATTCAATTAGTTTTAAATATGGGTTTTGATTCTCACATTACTCTCAAAAACTTATACTTAGGAAATGGCAGGATTCTGTACTATTTCAATGCAGTGATAAAATTGTATTTGCTACCATATCTGTTAACAAATATTACGCACACTAATTATACCCGTAGATATCCTTAACCATTCGTGTGCCCTAATTCCAGACACAATAGATAATAAATTATGTCTCACGTAAATCTACGTTCCGGCATACAGACGGTCAATCTTGTTTACTTGTAGGATTTATTAAGATTCGACATTTTATTAATGACATGATCCACTAAATTATGATTAGGCTTTTGAGCAAACGTCAACCGCAAAAGTTACGCATAGCAATGTTAATTTAAAATAGGTACTTACTAAAACATGTTTATAGTATTGTTAAAAAAAAAAATGGTCACTGTATTTTTAACCAACACTATGGCAAGTCAAGTATACTGATCCTACATTTAATTAAAGTAAGTTTATAATTATTGCAACATTTTTAATTTGGCTTTGGCACATGTATATTGATACAGTAAATTTAAGTAAGTAATCATAAAGAAAAACAAATCAGACCGAATTTTAGTCGTAAATTTCCCTTAGTAAGTTAATTCTATACTTCGTCCGTGTATTTGTAATTTTGTATGGCAAATTGAACAGCGCCCCTAGCGGATGTTATCGTTAACTTTAAATTCTCCATACAATGCGGCCAAATACGTGAACTATATGAGGTATACAGTTAACTTATGAGAAAAATTGGTTCAGTGCTCCAAGTGTATTATTTCAAGACTATAACATCATTTTGGGTATTTCTCTTCGGTAAGGTGCATTCGCGTAATTCCTAAAGTCTTTCAGAATTAGTCGAATGCACCTTAGATCAATAATTTTAATTCTCACACGATATGTGATAAAGCTTACCTTGCTTAGTGGTGTTTACTTACTCTTGATGTAAAGTCTAAATTCCCAAGTGGTCTAATAGTGTAAAAACTTCGGGAATGTTAATCAGTGCTGCGTATTTGTTTGTACGTACTTTCATTTGCGTCCACCCATTTTGTTCATAGCCAGTCATAATACTTCTAACTTAATATTAAAATATAAGGTAAAACTAACATAAAGTTTGTCATAATAGAATATAGCAACAAAATTAATAATGATAATATAAACACACACTTAACTTTGGATAAATACCAATAGAAGTAAATTAATTAAGATATTGACACTCGAACACATAAAATTTGTACTTACGTTACGTTGCAAACTTAGGTGATAATATTACTAACATTAAAATATTATGTAATAAGTATAATTGTATAGTTTGTACTAGAATTATGGATTTGTACTGATCAGTCTTGTTCTTATTCGTTAAGTTTATCTGTAACATAAAATGAGGTAGATGTTGACGCCTTAAAAAAATATTATAAATTGCCTGTCGAAATATCTGTATATACGATTGCTTTAATTTTGAATTCGTTTCAATTTGGAATGAAAAACTAGACCGAAAATCTTTGTCTAAACGCACAATACTATTACAACATAATTAAGTCATAAGTCAGAAGAAATGCCGTTAAACTTAATGTTTTTTTGGGTTTTGTTTTTGACGTGAATACGACTACGGTGGGCTACCCTGCTGTCCTCCCTGAGAACTGCTTGAACTCTTACACGGATCGTCTTTCTTCTTTTCAACCTGGAATTTGAATGAAACTAAGATTAGTTCAATAATATTAGTATTTTTTCACGCTGACCAACTAAAGTTTGGCTACCTGGCTAATGATTTCTGTCAAATTTATCCTAATAGTAAAATAACTGATAATATTTTAGAAAAGATGGATGTATTGTATAAAGATTGATATGAATCAGGTTGGAGTGGTTGTAAATATGACAGCAAAGGGCGATGAATGGAAGAATGAGACATACTGCCGATCCCAGATAATGGGAAAGGGTAAGGCAGATGATGATGATTTTCTATAGTCTTAGCGAAAACTTATAGACGTTTTGCTTCCGGTTCAATATAATAAAAATAGACAGACTTACACACCAACCCTCAAATTTATAGAAAGTTATGATCGACGTGCAATGGCATTACTCACTTTAGTATTATTAATAACTTTTGTTCCTAGAAATGCTTTTCAAAACCATTTTAAACTGGCTAAAATCTCAATAAATTTGTCGACAACTGTATGGTCCCACACTAAGCAATGCTTGTAAAGTGCCACCTGTCCATGGGGCCATGACTGGGAGTGATTACAATGACACCTAGACAAGGGCAAATTTCCGACAGCACCAATTTTTACGAGAAGGCCGTTTCTGAAATTTACCTCCGGCGGGAATCGAACCTGCAACCACTCAATGCAGTGAGCCGAGCGGCCAACTTTCAAACCACTGCGCCAAGTGGTCTTCTAATATAGAGAAAATGTTCTCCAATATCAAAACTAGCACCAACCTTAACAGGACAGTCAGCAATTAGGTGATCTTCGCTCTTGCAGTTGTGACATCTCTTTGGTTGTGGGCCGATGCTGCACTTAGCCGCTATGTGATTCGCGAACTCGCCGCAATTATAGCAACTGAAATAGAAACATAATTAGGAACACCATAAATTAAAGAATATTAATAAACTAGTGAAGGATGTGGTTTTGTTTTCAATTATTATAGTAATGCTACCTGATATGATATCGTTATTAAAATTTCAGTGTAGGTATGTAATTTTGTTATATTAACAACTAAATATTCAATTCTTTATGTAGGTATATTAAAAACCCCTGTAGTAGAGCAGTAAAATTGATAGATATCTCTGCCTCTACTACTACTCTACTCTGCTATGGTTTCAAAATATTACTGTTTTAACGAATATTTAAACGGAGAATATAAAAAATAACGATACCTACCGCATATGCATGTATCAATCAGAACTGATTTGTTAAAATATCTATAAAATGAAAACTCTACTACCAGCAACAGATAACTTGGGTAGCATCAACCTGAAACACTCATAGTTATAGATAAAACGCGATAACCTTTTTTAACTATTTGACATGACAACGCGTTTATATTGAAATAGTAAAAAATATAACAGAGATAAACAGGCTGTTTGAGTAGAACTCACATAGAGTATGTCTATTCCCTTAGCTCAAATATAATTTGCGCTATATTTGAGACTTTCTAACACTTTGGACTTAGGACTTTCGATACTCTGAGTAATAGGATGGTTTAGGTACATTATCATATTTTCTAACTATGTAACACAGAAGAAGGTAAATAAATAAATACGGTATTGGGATGACACTAAATGCGTAACTGGCATTGTGTACTTAATTGCATAGATATCGAGTGACTGCGTTATTATAACAAAATTTTATGAGTTGTAAGGTGACACGTTCTTGTTTGTTTGGGTGGTCTTGCAGGTAATTTAAGATGTGTCTATCTTACTGCTCCTATTTATATTACCAATTGGTCATCAGGCTACCTGTTTGAATAGTTATCTGATAGACTTATAGATTATAGTAAGAATGATGTAGTGGATCCCTCACAAAAGTTTTGAAAATGGATCAAAAGCCTCTGGTATAACTTCCCAGGGGCCATGAATTGCATGACAGATATTAGTTTTTGAATACGACACCTAACTTAATATAGGTAGCGCGAACGGGAGACTCTATTCACCGTATCTTTCTGAACCGCTTCTTGGAGAGCGGGCGTCGATGGGAGCCTTGGCAGTCTACCGAGGAGGGGCCGGAGACGCGCGTCGCCTCCAGGCCCTTGTCTGACTCCTTGCACTCGAACTCCACCTCCTCTTCGTCCCCCAGCGACCGAAATCCTGGCATCTGGATCACACTCTGGAATAGGAAACGTTGTCATTGTACCATTAATTATTTACATAGGTACAATATTTATTTGGACAAATTAAAAAAATTGCTTATGTAATTTCATGCCGACATTCGTAAGAGACTTTGAGAAAGTGTTAAGAATTGAAAAAATAAATAAATCGTTGAGCATTTGTGCGTACAGTCGTATATCGCGGAGCGGTCCGCTAGTTCAGTATACAAATAATAACTTCACGCTATTATTGACTCTGTATCCCTTAAAACAGAAACGGACTATAAACTTATCATTTATGAGAAAAGAAGTCAACGTTATCGGCATCCAGTAACATAGTCTTGACCTAATATACGTTTACCGCTAACGTGGTTGCAACCGAACGAAGTACAAGTTTGGTGGCGCAAATGTATAGAAAAAACATCCGGCCTTGATAAGCCGAACAAACAAATAAGCGCACTATCGGGTCAACCGCTAGATACGACACAATTTTTTTTTCTGAATGGATTTATTTTTCTGCTTCAACTGTTGAGAAGATCGGTGCGATCCGATTAACTATATACCTACGTGATTACGTTGATCGATACTGTTTTCTTATTTAAATATAAAGTCGAAAGGAGAGCAAGAGTTTATATGTTAAGTCATCACCTGGTGCACAAAAACGTCTTGTCCGCCATCGTCGGGGGTAATGAACCCCCAACCCTTGGCGACGTTGAACCACTTGCATCGTCCGCGGCGCGTCACCCCTGTGACGGCGCTGCTGCTCGCGCCCGCTGCACCTGCAAATAACATATGCACTCTTTTACCATCGTTATTTATTACTACATTAACTATCCTTAACACTAAACTCACTATATTAAAAAGCGCGTTGACTTTTCTGTTAAATAAAAGTTCCTACTTATTTAAAAAACTATTCCTAGAAAACATTATTACTATCAGCACAAAATAACATTGCTGGTCGCATTTATATAATATTAGGTATAGTTAATTAGGCAAGCTGTGCAAATAATAATGCAAATTATCATAATCTCCAAGCCCAACATGGGTCTCTATCTCTACTCTATAGCATTACAGTCAATGTATCTATCGTAGTGTTGCAAAAAGTGTTAGATACAGTATTATAAACTTTTTCGAGTAGGTAGATGTGAATTTTGATTCACATTGCAATAGAAAAATATAACGTTATAAGTAGGTACATCGTTATTATCAACATGGCAAGCGCAGTCCGCGTGCGCCCCCGAAACACACCATGGCCTGTTACGCCATCTACCGCGTAATTGAGTTTTTATCAAAATGTTACTACTTGGTTCGTTCACACATAAAGCGTATGTTTCCGGCGGCGCGGCGGCGCGTAGCTTTTACGATGCAGCAATATTTACAGGGCCTTTACATGATTTTAATTAACATTTCGTACTTTTAATTTGAACACAATTACACTTACTTATTGTTATGAGCAATATAACCTAGTTAGGTACCTACTATAGATACTTAAACATATGAATTTGATAAACCTACAATCAGTAACCAAAGTGAGTATATTAACACCAAAATTAACATCGAGAATACAACAACTGAGGTACCTATCTCAAAATTAAAATAAATAATAATATCGGTACCTAACCAACTGCATTAGCATATTTATTACAGAATTATAAGGTAAGAATGAATTCACTAATAGTTGAATTGCATTAAGTGGGTCGTAGTCCCATGCACGGATGTTTTAACGTTCGGAAATCTATTAGCAATAAATAAGGCCCTCCGATCGTGTACTGGGCTAAGAAAGGGTACACTGTTCCCCTTATCGGGCACCAACACAAAAAATAACGTGGGAACCGATCGAAATAAAAGACAAGACCTTTTACAGAATATCACTATAGCTATTAATTCTATGCGTATTAAATTTCAATTAATGCTGATGTTTCTTTCAAATAGTATATTCAAATCTAGTGGGTCAACTATCGTGGAAATATAATGGCGCTACAATAATATAGAGATGACTAATATAACAGCGCTTCCTTGAAAAATAATGTGACTAACATCGCCGAGAGAAATCCGGAAATACACCGAATGACTGTTCAAGCGTTAGTTATCATTCTATGTATCACGAATTTGAAAAAAATATTCAGGTTGTTAGATAAGATTCTAATCAAGTACCTACCTTTGTCTCAGTTGTAAACACAGCTATTTCCATAGTTTTATGCAACTGTGCATGCATTAAGCATCAATTTAGCTCAAACAAAAACACGTTAAAACCGATTAATTTAGAACATAATGATCGTATACGATCTAGAATAAAATCAACAAACTTAAAACTCTCCCAAAGATTCTCATGAATCGAGCGTTAGTATCTCGTAGGCTTACTCAAATGTTAGTTATATGAGAATTTATTGGTGGGTTTGCTAATTCGATATACATTTCCATGTGATGGTATGTAAGCTAAGCATATTATTTCGGGCGGCGGCAGCGGTAAAAGCGTGCTGGCAGGCACACGTGGCGACGGCGGGGACTGGAAGAATGTTCGGTATTTAGGTTGAGTTTCTGGTACCTTTTTCATTCATTGCCGCAAGACTGCAGCTCGCGGGCCTCGTCGCCGCGCAACCTCACCTTGCGGCCCATACACACGATTTATTACAAGCCCAAGCCCCATGCAGTAATAAAAAGCTTTAGGTATCTTTTCCATTTCCATTAGGTACTTACAAGCGTTATTTTTATTCGATAAGTACACGGATAACTTGTTCATGTGGGTACTAAAGCGGACGTGTATAAGGATACAAAAAGAACATATTTTAACCAAAATAAGTATTACGAAGTAGTATCTGCCTATCTAACTACAATAGGTACCTGTTTTCAACCGAAGTTATCACTAGGGATGGGCAGAATATTCGTTTTATGTTCAGTATTCGGTATATTCGGCATGTTTGCCGAATACATTAAAAACTTGCTTTTTTGAAGCTTAAAAGCGGTAGGTTGCAGTGTGGACTAGAAAGATTAATTAAGAAAAAATAATAGCAATAATAGCTTATTTAGTTGTTCTTCATAATTTAAATATAATTAATTGTCCAAACAATTAATTATATTTAAAGACACTAGTATGTACTAAAAGAGTAACCCCCTTATTCATAGAAAGTTATAATCGACCTGCAGTGGAGTTACAAATCACATTTGTTCCTAAAAATGCCTTTCATAGCCATTGCAAACTGGGCAAAATCTCTATGAATAAGGGGGTTAGATTTTTATTTCACTTTGGTGCAGTGTTAATGTTGACATGTAGGTAAGTGCACTAATATTCTCAATAGGTATGCGTATGGCAAATAGTTGCTTAATAATAGCGAAGACTAGTAGTACAATAGCGTTCAACTTTGCAAAGAGCCAAATCTTACCGAATATTCGGCGGAATACTCGTATTTGGTAAAAACCATGTTCGGCCCATCACTAGTTATCATTACCGAGTTAGCATAACAATTTTTTTGTAACTTTGTGGAAAGGGGTAATCATATTTGTAAGTACCTACCTAATTCATTGGTAATTTACGATAATTTCATTAATATCATGTTCGTTATCAAAAAGCTCACACTCAATGAACGGAAAGGCCAACATTTGTTAGAAACATTTCTGTGTCCATTTGTCGGCTTCCTATATTTTATATCGTTAATTGGCTTTATCTTATACGTGAAGGTTTTAATACTGTCGTGATATACCTTCAAAATAACTCTATATTATTTTCGTTTGATGTAGCTTAAATTAATCCTTTTCAATTAGTGTAGGTAGACTATACAATAATTTATAGGACCGTCGTTCGTTAATGAAACTGTAAAAAGGTTTTCTATGTTGAGATTTCCATTAAATTTATTGGTATCTTAATACAATGATAATAAATAACAATTGCATGTAACTTGATTTGTACTTAGCCGTATATATTTATCTGTATTTATATTTAGGCATCGGTGGGGCGTGTATGTAGTAAAGTTGATATGGTGAGCATGTTTTTATTTTAATCTATGGCATTAGTGCAAGGCAGCGGCGGTAGCAGCACGTTATTTATATTCGTGTGTGTATGTGCCGAGTGTGGTAGCTAGCACTCGCGGCGCATCCGACTCGTGTACGTACTATGTGCCTGTTTTGTAGTTTTGTTTACTCAGCACGGAGCGCGCGAGTCGCCGCCCGCGCCGCCGCCGCCGCGCCGCCGCGCCGCCCTAAACTACGCACATTCCACTACACTCCACACCTCTACGTGCGCCGGAATTTACATGCAACCGACGCATCGGCCTCCATGTTACATTTCTTCTCACTTACGAAATTCTCATATATTCAGACAATACATTTCCAGCTCTGTTACATATTAAATTACCTACTCCTGAAACTTACACGAGAAGCGAATTCAGAAGTTTATTAATATCATGTGGAACCAAAACATCTTAACTCAGCCAACATAACAAAATTCTAAACAGAAATCGTGACTTTTCTGGTTTATTGTTATTTCCGAAAGCGATTAGGTGTAGGCACCTACTATTTTTAAAACAGGAATTTAAATTTAAGCTCGTGGTATTTTAAAAACAGGAAGGGGAAATTCTATGCATATTTTAAGTCGAACTATCACTGCCTGCGCGCACCCCAATGTCTTATTATAATAATTTACTTGGGCAGTGTTTTGCTTGCTAGGTTACTCATACGGTCTAGGAATATTACAAGATACCATTCAGACATGTGTCCAGACTGACACACAGCATAAATAAATTATTTTTCTACTTACTGTGTAGACGCTTACATGAAATTGCATGGTGAAAGTATGAAGAACCCTTTAAATTACATATTCCATTTCAAGAGTCAAATAATAATTTTATGAATGAAAACGAATTCCATCTACTTAATACTCGAACACGTGTTGACTCACGCATCTGTCGCCTGCCTGTCATCTAAGTTTTTTCAACATCGCAGTCTCTATCTGCACGTAATTATTTCGTAAAAATAAAACAATCGTACAACAAAGGCAGCAATTAATGTAATCTGGACGTTTAATCAGTTTGCAGGTGAAACGGACAATCGGGATCGTGATCAGTTTCACCTGCCTCCCCCGGTGCCGGTGTCGGTGCCGGTGTCGGTGCCGGTGCCGATGGTGCGCGGCGTGGTGCGCTGTTGGCGCGATGTCATCGACCCACTCGCGGCCTACAGCCATCCGATACACGTGAATATCATTTCCTAGTATTACCTTGTTGTAGCAAGGCGCATGTGGTCCGCCACGACCACGGCGACGATGCGGGTCGACGATTCCTATCAAACGTCGGAACGCGACACTCTATGCACCGCAGCCCCGGCCGGTGACGCGTGGCGTGGTGTGGCTGACACTAATATTTATTTATTTACCATCATAATTGCCCTCATCCTAAACAATATCAAGCCCCTGGTTCAATTCGTTTCTCAATAAGAAAACAAGTTATAATAGTCATTCAATATTTTTAATAATTTGCTATCAGGTACTATTTATTACCTACATAGGAATTTATGTATGTGAAAATGTCAAACTGTGTTTTCTGTCGTCTTCCATTCACGCTACTTGTGCTAAGTACATAAATATTTATTACAATTCAGAAACTCATTCATTAAAACAAAGGCACGTTTCACATATCTAGTAAACAAAACGCATACCAATATGATTGTATGAGGCATGTCCAGCAAGCAAATGAAATGACCTAAAACGTTCTGCCATTCACTACTTTTTGCTGTTATCAATCGTAGGTATGGAATTTGTACGTGAATCATCATCAAGTGGCGCTTGTGCTTTGGTATCTTGAACTAGGAGGGAAAGAGATAGCCGAACGTACCACCATTCGGATTTAATTGACTGGTTACGAACTCGGACCCTGCCGTAGGGACGTCACGTCACTTTACATCGACTTTCTAAAAATTCCGGATGGTTCTTCAATAACTCTCTATGATAATTCCTCTTTGAAATACCGCTCTCACGGTGTTTGTGTATATACGCAATTAAGGAATAAATTAATATTACTGGTTAAACAAGAATTTTGGAGGAGTTATGCAACTTAAAAAAAAACAATAATTAGAGTAAGTAAGTATGTCAAATTCGGAAAGCGATGATACTTTGTTCTGCTACATTAATTCAATACCTACCTACTTATTGCATACACAAATTGTGGACAAATTTTAATCAAAATATAAAATATCGATAATACCTACGTTCCTCACTAGAACACTGGTATGTCGACGACAAAAACACGTAGTGCAAGCGGAGTGGGGAGTGAGATTAAGGACCTTCTAAAATGCAGTCAACTTACCCAAATACATTCAAGCTTTTATCACTCACACAAAAAACATAAATAGAAGGAATTTCCAATTGTAAAGCTTATGGCAGTATTCTTAGGGTTGAAAACGACACGGGCATTGCACTGGATCGCACGAAGGCACCACGCTTGTGAGCAAGTAAAACGGTATCGTAGGAATAGTAAACAATTAACTCAATGCGTAGACCTTGTTTGATAAAAATGTTCACGTCACATGTTTCCAATTCAATATTTGGTACCTACTCTGGTTGTACAAGGACTAGTAGTACTACATATAACGCAATAGGTTTTTTTTTATTCCCTTCGAGGTAAGTATACATAATTACTCTATTTTATTACTCTACACTTCTTATAATACTCATAGTAGCATACAAAATATGCCTTGAACGTGACGTCATGCTATACAAGGCATTCTCTAATTAAGAAGTAGGTACGTATTTATAATTAGGATATCTTGTTGTTGATCAACGTATGCCAGTAAACATGGCACACATATGTGTGACATCAGTAAAACGAGACTCTATTAACCTCAATTTGAATAATTTCAATGATGAACTGTTTTTGATTGCCTCCCTGGGCACTGCGTATAACACATCCGTTCGATAAGGGCCATGAAAAGTTCCAATACTACAACTTTTGTCGAAACATGATTAAAACGTTCCCTATCCCTTTCGGGAAAGATAATGCAAACACGTATGCTAAACAAACAAGTTAAAATAAGTACGAATATACTTAGATATTTTAAATATCATAAATTTAAATCTCGTGTGGTTACTTACTCGAAGAGGGAACTGCATTTCCGCCTTCCCTCCCGCTCATGGTAGGTAACTAAAAAATATCAACTGGCACCACAAATATCACCTCTCCGGAACATACATCCTCCGCTTACAAAAAATCACTACCGCGAGTAAATTTACCGTTGCACGTTTAAAAACTTAAGTATTTACTATCAAAATGTGTTGAGTGCATGAGAGCGGACGCGCGTGCGCGCGAAGCGACCAACGACGCGTACGCAGGTCGACTGCATCGAAAATGAGTGACAGTGGTGTAGAATCGACGCCGCGGTGATGCGGTCGGTCCCTTCCCGGATATCGTCAAGCAAGTAGTTTTTAAAATAGAGAAGCTAACGAAACGTGTGCACCGCCCGAAAGCGCCAGCCGCTTTACCCCAACCCGAAATGTGTCACTTGTTGGGCCGGCGTAGCGCAGCGTGGTGTACGCTCCTAGCTGCCGGCGGGCGCTGCAGGGTGAACGGCATCAACTACCTACCACATACTCCTTACAAACACTCAACAACATCTTCAAACTTCACAAAAAATAATACTCAATAGAAGCCGACGACGAAGCGAAGGGATCCACGGGGATGTCAAACTTTCGACCACCTTTTGTTTTTATATTCATGGTGGAGCTGTTTTTGTTTTGTAACGCTCGGTTTTGGTTACTGTTATTTTATTATTAATTCCATCATACTTTACTGATACCCGTGTTTGTTTTATCTGAAGGTTTTTTTATTAATATTTGAATAAGTATGTTTAAGAAAGATTAGGATTAGTTTTACATATATCAAAAGCAAATCTCAATATCACCCAAAGTCAATTTCTTAATCTTGTTAGGTATTTCTTACAATAAGTTTACCAGTTTATGACAGAATTTTCAAAGTTGAGAACCCATTTAATATTAAAAGAATTCAGACCTGAATCAAAATGCTTGCGTCACTTGGTAATATCGGGGACTCGAGTTTAACGGAATGCGGAGTTCGCGTCCAAGTTTATGGCGTGCATTAAATCGAGATATTATGCGGTCTTGTGGGGACTGGGACTCAACAGAATTAGCGTTATTTAATTAATTGAAACCATCAAATTGCGTGTGTTGTCAATATTTTCACATTATAAGAACGAATGTAGAGTCCCATTCGACTCTACATTCGTTCTTATAATATCCAATCGAAGTTTATAACATAAATAAATAAATATCCTGGGACAATCGTTTTAACGATTTTAATTAAACGTATTCAATTAATACATACAAATCCATATTCTTGTAACCGAGTTAAGGTTACACGAACTTGCTTCAAAATTACATAACAAAAATATAGTAGGTATCATTTATACACCGATATAAAGTGCCCATCTCAAACCAGGACTATTCTCAAATACATACTTCCGACAAAAATTTGCTCAGATGGTTAAATTCATCATCAGCTTAATTCATCTATTATTGGATTTAAGTCGTGTATAAAGCAGAGACGAACAAGCACATTTGAGTCATAACGACGATGAAGATCATAGCATCAATGAAAATATAGAATGGAATGTGACTCGACTGCAAATAACTCTCATAATAAGCTGGAATGGAAGCTATCTGAGAGCGCACATAACAAGGAAGGATCCCAGATTCGTATAAAAGTTAGGAATTTGAATAAACAGATCAATGAATAACCATACACGTACTCATTTCAATCGAAGATCCCCTTCACATTTGTATTAGAATCATTGCTGAATTCCATGTTCATTGTAACTGGTTCGAGTATTTCACATACACCCTCTGAATCTGGGTTATGAAATTGGCGTAATTTTGATCGTGTGCTTTCCCAGTTGGAGATCCCTTCGGACACGTCACACAGTGACGAGCGGGCACACCGGAACTATTATTACAGATCTAATCCACGTCTGATTATGCACCAACAGTACACGACAATACAAGTCTCACAAGAAAAACTAGTTTAGAAAATAATGTAACGTAAGTGAATATGACAATTGGACAAATTGTCATTCACTTTCTCTGATCTTTTTGCTCGAACTTAAAGCTAGTTTACGTTTTTAATTTTTAAAGTCGATGTAAATCAAGGGCCACTGATTAATCGATTGTTGGGCTTCTTTTCATAGAAACATGACTCACGCGTAAAAAATATTTAACAAACACGATGAATAATAAGGGTTTCTAGTCTGATTAGTAATCGGCCTTGAAATATTTGTTGTATTACTCTTCTTACGTCATCAATTACAAACTTTTCGAAGGTGATGAGAAGTGAAAATGGATATTCTACGATTTTTAAATTAAATTTTAATTATAAAAGTTGAATGCATTTAACTATAGTTAAATATTATGACGAGCCGGAACGTAAAAAAAATATGTATACTGAAGTGAAAATATACTGATGTATTTTATATCTATTGATGTATGACGTATGCAAAAATATGTTTCAAGAATTCTGAAACATATTCTTGGCTATATAGTAAAATATATCCAAAACCAAAACGAGACCGGACCGCACTGTTAAAAAAATATCAGATCTCATGTAGAGCCAAGCTTCTAACTCTACACGCCCTAACTCTACAAGCCCTAACTTCACAAACTCTACACCTTAAAAATATGTGGCTTGGCCGTTTCGTTACTACAAGAACTTTGGTATTCAGTCATGTTTTTGTTGATCCTGACGTACTATGTTTATAAGTGTCATCTATCGCTTACCATTAATACAAGTAGGTAACTATCCAAACTTAGTATAAAGGAAGTGTTACAAAACTTCTTAGTTCATTAAGTCTAACGTAGATGGCGACACTATTGTAATTTATTACCGCCATCTATTCTACTTGCTGCGAACTTTACAACAGTAGCGTTGGCCTACAGTAGACTCTACCCCAATAAGATTATGACGTAACAAACATGGAGGCGTTCCCTAAAGGGGGTGGTACCCTCGGCGACCCTATAAAATGTAAATCTTTTAGCTGATACTAAATCCCTACACAAAAATTGTAGAATCAGTATATTTGTTTCGTGTTTTTACATATATAAATGTATTTTTCTTCGTTTTGTTATAGGTGTATACTTCATTTTCCTATATCTTATAAGAAAGCATTGTTTATTAGGTGATATGTTTAAAATTCCTCAACCCACACGCATTTTTCCATTAAAGAGATACTAAAATGAATTAAAAAAGAATAATGCGTAGAACTCTACATCAATCTAACTAGAATTATTATTAACCTACATCAGGATGTATTGGTTTCTGATAGCTATTGGAATAGGTATTATTTGTAGCTCCAGTTAGCTATAGTAATATAAATATTGTTCCAGTTATTTTTATTAGAATCTTACAAGAAATTAATGACACAAAGATGTGTCTTTGTGTCATTAATTTCTTGTAACCTGTTGTCATGAACAAATTATGTTTAAGTTTACAAAGAAATTACTTTTAAGATACACACTGTCAATTTTAAGTACGTATTTATGTTATATTTATGTAGCGTTTTGATATCTGTAGCCATAAATGTATTATTATGCAAAACATAACCCATAATCAAAATGCATTCACTGTAGCAATAAGACCGCACCAGATGGAGCATTACTTTAAAGCTATCACGGCTAACCAGCCAAAGCATGGCTCCTCTCACAAGCAACTCTTACAAATTTTATTGAAGCGTCAGTGTCAACTCTCAGGTTTTGGTTTTTTGGTTGCTATGGTTAATAGAGGAGTTAATGATAACTTTTTCATTTTGATTTTCCCCAATACCTATAGGGTTGGTAGGAGTGGCCACTATAATTAATCTAAATAAAAAACTAAACTAAATTAATTAAAGTAGAGTCAAGATTCCTGTCCACAATACCCAATAGATCTTGTGAATTGTCAAAAACATGCTGAATCTGAATTAATTTAGCCCTTAGAAAAAACAAGCGCGTATTTGTCGACTCACAGTTTCCGTTATACTGTGGTGCGCTGCCGTTGACAGTGCCGTTAGGGATGATATGTGCAGCCTTGCTGGTTTCAGCAGCGTGGCTAGCTGCCCAGGACGCGGCCGCGGCGGCTGCGGCTGCGGCGGCCGCGGCGGCGGCGGCGCATACGCTGCACTCTGCAATGAAAGCAATAAAAATGGTGTAAAAATGCCATCGTTTTAAAGGTTCCATATTCCCTACGAGGAACCCTTAATGACCATCCAGTCCGTCCGTCCGTCCATCCCAGCCTATCATAGTCCCATATTTTCTGCAGTTTTTGACGGAAGTTGATGAAATTTGGTAGACAGATACCTTAATAGTAGATCTCAATTTTTAAAATATAAAATGACACTAGATTACTTTTTTAGTTTCCTCTCCCTACATAAAAAGTGGAGGTATTTTTAGATAGCTCAACATGTGGGGTATCGGTGAAAGGGTATTTATTTACAACTGAAATAGTGCTTCTATACAACTTTTATTATCAGCCGCACGATTTGAATAATATAAAAGTAGGTAAATCCTGGCTAGGCAACTAAAGTATCCTTTATTTTATTTCACATTTGGTCTACTCTAGGCCAAGAGACCAATTGTGGAATAAAATAAAGGGAAGTTTGGTCGCGATTTTATTTAAATAATCATTATTAATGTGACAATGATGACATTGTTTTCGATGTGGCTTCCTATATAATAAGCATTTGAAATACCTAATAAACATATAATTGGTAAGTAGGTATATCTGTAAGATAGTGGGCACTGATATAACTGCAGGTATGGTAAACAGAGCTTAAGTGGCTGTAACGGGTTTTGTATGGAACGATAACATTATTTTATTTATAATTGCTTTTGACATGATTTGCTACAAAAATCACCACGCAATTTTATAATGCACCATCATTAAAATTTGAATGCTATAATAAGAATTGCAACAACATCGAAATTATAACAAAACAACAAATAATTCAAACAATAATTGTAATTAATTGGATTCTTAATTAGATTGGATTGGTAGGTAATTTTGCTCCTACTTTACGTTTTCTATGTATTAGTCATAAATAAATGTAGGTACTGCCCACGCAATGTTGATATGATAATATTACTACAACAGACTACAAATATTTCAAACCTAGGTAACTAATTGTTAAAAAAATAATACAAAATTATCTAATAGGTAGGTATAGGTTATCTTTTCTTATCAATATTATGTATTGGAAAATAACATTCTACAAATAGTTTCATCAGTTATTGATAAGAACAGATAAAAAGCAATAAAAATAACAAAATATAAACCAATTTGATCGAGCTATTGACTTCAAATCGGGTATATAAAGTATCTCACCCTTCATGTACGCCGCGAGCCGCCCCTTCTCAAAGAAACCCCAACCAAGCGGGACACATACGCACTGCCACTTAAAACCATTGATACATAGTACTTTTTACATTGTCAAACATAATTCAATAAAAAATATACAATAACACCACACTCGATACCTGCGATCTAACAGTTGCTAAATAAATACGGCGTATGTTTTTCCTTGCGCCCCGTTTATTGATTTTAAGTAATATTTATTAGATTTTTTATGATAGGTATCGTAATTGTGAATTGCCAGTGGTACACATGCTAGAGCTGTGGCGTGTGTGGCGATTACCGAAAGACTGCGTGGTGCGTTTAGATTTTGGGGTGACGCGCATGGACGGGGGTGCTGTCTACATTTACTACGAGTAAATACAATAGTAATAGTTTGTTTATATCGATAACTCTAGTTTGTTACTGTAAAATGCAAAATTTTGCAATTGCCTCATTCATAAATAATAGAGAATTGTCAGTGGAATATGTCACGCCGCCTATCAAGCACAATCCTGCTATCATCGTGTCCCTTCTATGGAAAAAATCTTTACAACCAAGCAAGATAAGTAATTCCTTTTCTACGTGGATATACGATGACCTATTTAACAACTAAGATTTTTGTTATTTTAACCGATGAGTGTAATATGTTGTATAACTCCTGTTTAATGCACATTTTAATACCAAATGATTTATAAACTGACTGGAATGATAACCTATGGTATTAACATTTAAGTACCTACCTGAATTACTCTCCTTTTACTCATAATGTATTTATGTATATATTTTGATATTTTAGTAGAAAATATACTGTCATAACGTCGCTTTCTCATTCATACAACCTGACTCAAAACATCCTGAGTCGGTCATAAAATCTCCTTGCAAGGATACTGGCTGATAAGTAAAATAGTAACAATATATAATGTCTGGCTGTATTTGTAATAAATTTTACTAAAGATATACATTAAAGTAAAATAAACTGTGGAAGCTCTCTTTGCAACAACTTTATCAATTTAATTAATAAGATAGGTATGAAAATATTGGACATTTATGAATTAATTGTATGATTTTTAGTGAATTGACATTAGGCGGCCATATTTGCAAAAGTTGTGCGAGGGCACGCATGCGCTGCGACGAGTGAATGCAAACAGCCGGCCGCACATCTGCTGGTCAGCTCGTGGACACAATGCCGACAGTATGAACACCATCATTTTTGACAACATCAAGATAAACGAATACCGATATTTCGAGATATTCCTTTTATTAATAAAACGTGGTGGGCAGGTACAGTAAGCGTTTAAGTCTTTTGTATAAGTTGAAATTTTTTGAGTAAGTTTAAAAAGTATGCCTGCTAAAATTTAGGTTTAACACTACATTTATAATATAAGGTATCTAATAAGGCCTAACGCAGAATTCGCTTAGTTCAAGACCCAGTTTCTGAAGAGCAATGACCAATCAGTTAAGGCAAAAACTGTATTTAAAAATATACATTGTCCGACCATTTTGCCAATTCCTGGCCACATTACTATTACCTGACCCACCCTACACAGAGCGCTAGAAGCGTTGGTAATGCTCCAATTTTTTTTCAGCATTTTGCCAAAACCTAATACTACAAGATTCGATACACACATTTTCGACAAAATTAACACTAGCGAATTCATTATTTAACGATACTAAGATAATTCTGTATTATAATTATTTTCTTGTGTTGTGAGACTTAAACTTGTGTCTATTTTATACAAAGTAATACCTCAAGCATATAAAAAAAGTTAATTGCAGAAAAAATCTTTACTTTGACATCTCCATTAAAATAAAAGAAAAAATAACACAATCAATGCATAGCGATAATGTTCCATGAAATATTTACATTTAATAAGCGTCGAGATCAAAGGTCCGTGCTGGTTTGTAAATAGGGGAGGTTTTTTATCCATTAATGCAAAAATATTAGCTGTGAAAAAACGAATGGTAACAAAAAACGAGATTAGGCGCGTGTCATAGGCCTCAGCGTCCACAATGGGCTGCGTAACAAGGCCCACAATATACAATTAATAAAACTGGACCTGTGATATTAAAAAACGATAACTTATTATCAGTCAGATCAAAATTATTGAAATAGGAACGTGTGTACAGAAATGATGACAATAGATCGTCGGTCGTCATGATATGGAAAGAAAGGTTAGTACTCGTATAATGCTATAACTTTGTTCTTGGATGTCATTTTGAAATTATTAGATACCTATAGTTTTAAGCCATTTCGTATGCGCGATGGTGATTTCTATACCTATTTATATTTTTCTAGCGATTCCTATTGGAGGCCGACTATCACCTTAGCTTTACCACAACCAACGAGATGCGATACGAACATTAATAGATGAATTTATTAAAGTATTTAGGTAGTTGTTTTTATCGTTTTGCTTTGATTGGTTCATCCAGATGCTTCGCATGCCTCGCCCGAGCACTTATGTTATGACATTATGACGTCACTAAGTCAAAACTGAGTGCTCGGGCGCGGCATGTGCCTGATGTAGACGCAGTCGATGTAACTTTATAGATCCGTCATAGATTGATCCAGATTTTTCAAGCTGGTATAATCACGTCTGAATGCATAGATTTTTTTTCTCCAATACTATTTTGACGTGAATGCAGATGTCTATTTGCGAGTGACCGTTGGCTGTCAATCAATAGCAACGAGGGGCGAAGCTAAAAAACTGACCCCTCGTTGACCACCCATAAAAAAGAAAAAACACAATACTCTGAAAATCCGCACAGAAAAAGTCCATCCAGTGGGATCGGAGTCACGTGGCACCCCTCAAAATGCCCATAAAAAGTGATATCCTTTAAAATTGGCGAATCGTTGATTTCATCCTCTGATTTATTTTTTTATTGTATCATTTAAGACAGGAATATTTATTCGTCATTTAAGCTGGTATTGGTACTGTTTTACGTAATTATAGATTAACCCCCAAGTTTAAAGAAAGTTATGATGGCACACTGGTATTACAAAAAATACTTTTGTGTCTAGAAATGCTTTTTAACACAAACTAATGTCAAACCTATTGTAAAAATGAAAATTTAGACATCTACCGCTTTATCTTTAGAGATTTTAGCCAGTTTACGGCCAAATCACTATAAGGCAGTAGATGTCTACATTTACATTTTGTTGGCTACTATATACTTGTTCATTTTAAAATTAATATTCTACAACTTTAAGGGCTTGTTTCAGAATCGTCGCCAAAACGCGATGCAGTCGCAAAATCGCTGATCGCCGATGCAAAAAGTAGCATGTCTGCGGTAGCCCTAATGCATTTTTTATAAAAATATTATGTTTGTGCACTCTTTTTTCTATGTAAACTTTAACTGTTTTGACGGGCCCGTTAGCGTGGTTGGCGCGGAGGCGCCTTTCACGCTGCAGGTCGTAGGTTCGATCCCTACCCGGGACATGCATTTGTGTGCATGAACATGTCTGTATGTCCCGAGTCTGGGTGTATATGTATATTAAGTATGTATTTACAAATAAAAAAGTAGTATATGTAGTTATATCAGTTATCTGGTTTCCATAGTACAAGCTCGGCTTAGTTTGGGATCAGGTAGCCGTGTGTAAAAATGTCCCAGGGTATTATTATTATTATTACTGTGCAAAATTGCATAGGTACTACTCCGTCCACGTAATCTTCGAAAAAAGGGTACGAAACTATTTGCACGTATTAATATTATGATAATAATGATGATTATGTTTTCACTTTTAAGTATACAATTAACCTAAAGTTCAATATTTCATCAAGCATTGTTGACAAGCATCTAATTCTCAGTCCATACATTGATACATACAAATTCTGACAAGTCATCATATCACAGAATGACACATCGAATGCGAATGCTTCAAAGTTGCAAACATGCGATGTGGGGGTGGTCGCACCCTCGCAGAGCACGTTTTTGCCCACACCACAATAGGTACTCTGCATTAGGGCTGCACCTTGCAACTGAGAACAGAATTTTCAATTTTCTCAAGTTTTCAAATTTTCAATTTTAAATCCTATTTTTTCGTACAGATTATTTTAGGCTTAGGATGGAACTATTTGTTGATTTCTCCATTCCACTTGATACCTAGGAGAATGTCAGGAATTACAATAACATTAGACATAGTTAGTTAAGTCTGTAGGTACAACATACAATGAAATGTTGTAATATAGATAGATAGATAACTCTTTATTAATCCACCACAAGAAAAAAATACATTTATAAATAATAATATAATACGTAGTTACTGGCAAATGAAACAAAACAAAATATTTTTGTCTATTTAGTAATGTGTAGAATCGGGTTTATTTATTTAAATTACGTAGGTACTTATATTTAACTACTTTTGCATACTTTGTCTTGGAACTGTTCGGTAAGTTTAGTCAGTAGAACACCTATTTTAGATTTGGCAACCCTGCAGCTAGGGTGCCGTATTCGCAGTTTACATACAGATCGAAACAGGCCTCCTCCAACAAAGCGCGATTGAACGCCGACATGTTGAAGTCACGGTGAGTTTGTTTATTGGTAGGTTTAGCTCTAATATTTGACTAATACTTTGGGCGTTTTCAATAGAGTCATTTTAGTAGCTGTCGAAAGCATCAAGATTGATTTTGAAAATGGTAAAAATGTTTGTCCCCGGACATAATCGATTGAGAGTTTGAAGTGTAATAATAAAATCAAATAATACAAAATCCCATTTTTTTATTATGAAAAAGGAGAAGCAACCAGTTCCATAGAAATAAAGCAAGTGCGTGTTTTTGGTTCGCTTTTTTTTGTTATTTGTCGCTTTTGCACATAAATACATTGATTGAAATATTTCTAGAGACTCTTTAATTATTTTGTAAAATGTTTGAATAGCTGCGTCTACATCAGACGTATGCCGCACCCGAGCACATAGTTTTGACGTAGTAAAGCATAGACATAATGTCATAACATGAGTGCTCGGGCGAGGCTGGAGAGGCATCTGGACGCACCAATTCGATCTACTTTCTATTTTAAGACCACATTAGATACCAGAGTACAAGGAAATAGCCAACTGTAAAATGTTGTAAATTACACCTAGATTGTACAGATACCTACTTCCATTACTTTAACACCTACGTTTTAAAATTAATATAAGTTTTTGTTAACCTTCACAAAAGATCATTAGTCTTTGCAATGAAGTCGCGAAAATTTGGCAAAAGTACTTTCAATCTTTTTATATCGTATGAAAAGGGCGAGGACCCTCTAAGGGCCCCGCGTTCCTATTGGTCGCCACACAGAGGGACGCTGCGCGCTTCGCGAGGGTCGCACGCCAAACCGCGCAGCCAATCAATTCGCCCTTTTTTAAATAAAGAACGAAAATAATAAAAAACGTTATCGTTTTTTACGCACCACTCACGATATACCTAGTTACCCTTATGTAAAGTGCGATGATTAATGTTGGTTACCGGTATTGGCTTTTTTAAATCTTATGTAGTGTTACGTGTTACATTTCTTTGATTGTTATATTCATGCCATTAAATCTTATATAGAGTGTCACCTAGTCACCTAGTGTTACACAGTAGTACCTATAGGTAGTTTTAATTTAGGAATGGTGAATGAAATCCTTTTAGTGCGATATAAAAACTATAAAACAAATAAAGCCTGAAAAATACAAAGACACAATTAGTATTTTTTTATTATGAATTACATGCATCTAGTTTTTTTTTCTATGTATGTACCTATCTAAGATTTTTCTAAATAATGTCATGGTCAATGGCTTTATTTTTAAAAATCTAATACATGTCTATTTTATTTCTAAAGAAATGTGTTCTTTATAACCTGCCAAGTAATCTCTAAAGGCCGATGACCAACTAACCGCATGTTAGAGCAGTAAACGATTCATACCTGTATATCTAACAATCGAATACGGCTGTAACAATCCGTTTAATTTGCTAATAAACACAGCCCTTTCAATGTTTTGTACGATTATTGTTAAGCCGTATAGCTCCGTGCAAATAAAACCGAATTATTTATTTTATCAACCTTTATCTCGGCTGACGTAAAATAGGCAACAATTGTGTTACCAAAATCAAAGTATTCTGTAGCTAAGCTGCTCTAAAAGTGAGGACTCTACCATGAAAGCTGCAGTAATGCCACCTAGCGTGTATCCAATAACTACAAGCGTACACGCGGTTGTATCGCCCAATATTTGTATCACATCGTACTTACACTACGTAATAATGCGACCATTTACCGCCAGGTGGCGATGTAGAGTGTAATAAAGGCAGATTTAAGTGAACTATTTGTTGAAATATATTTGAAATTACATATTTTTATTGTTCATAAACATTATTTTATGTATGTATACTTTGAGGACAAAACATAGTACCTGCATGAAAATAACATAATCCGTTGTTAGGGACTTACCGGTCATTTACTAGGTATTATGTAATGAAAACTTAATTAAAATGATTTTAATTGGGAAATAGTAAGCTAATTGACGGTTTAACTTAGCCAGGTTCTATAGGTTTCGATCTAAAGAAGCTTTATTATGTATAGCTCGGTAGGTTGTAGAGTTTACTGAGCTATTTCATTATCCATAAAAAGTAAAGCCGGAAACCCACCGCGGCGCACGGAGAGGCCACGCACACGCTACGCACGTGGGTCAAGCTTCGCGTTGCACGAAAATGTTTGTCACCGTGTCCACCGCGGCGCACGGAGAGGCTACGCACGAAATGACGTCATCCATACATTTTTTTGCAAATCGTAGCCGTGGCCGTGTGCGTGGCCTCTCCGTGCACCGCGGTGGGTTTCCGGCTTAAGTACCTCCTTATTACCTTTTGTGGAAAATTTGACAAATTATTGATGAATTTTTTTTACTACAGTAATTAACTACAGTAACAAATTGAATGTTTATTTATGTATGGATTGACTTATACGTTATGTCATTCATTGCTTTGAAAAGTAATAACGAATACCTATTAAAGTAGTACTTATTTTTTAATCTGATCGTGAGTTTTCTTTACCCAGAGATTTTTCCATGCATATATAATAAATGTCTGTAGAGTCCAGCGGAAATTACGTGCTATACGAGGTAACGGGCAATGGTCGGCTGTGATTTACCAAGATTATCCCGGCAGGCTGTGAGGGCGAGGGCCGAGTAACGGGACTGCGTGTTTCGATTTCGTAGAGCATTTCTCCGCGCAGTCCCGTTACTCGGCCGAAAGTACTTTTGTTGGTTACTCGCACCGCGCGCTCGCTTACACCACCGATCACTCGAGTTCACCGTATTGAGAACGCCAGGCCGCAGTTGTTTAGTTGCCATTATGACTTCGCTCAAAACAAAGAGCTTTTCAAAATAAAAATGGAGCCGCACCGAGAATCTCGAGTTCAGTTATTCATACAGTTATGTTTCTGAGATACATTTGCATAATTCGTAATTAGACGCTTATAAAGTTGCGCAACCCGTATATAGATGTCCCATTCCATTAGGTATGAAAATGTAAACAAATTAAAGACACCCAATGTGAGCCGATAAAAATTTAGTGGCGAGTTGTGTAAGAGAGTGGCCTTGCGAGCGACGCGGGTCGATGACTGCGGCTGACTGTGGATGATGTTTACCTTATCAACCGAGTGAGCGTAACCAACGAAAGTTCGAACGCCAAACTTTGTGGCTTGAAAAATTGTGAGTGCTACACTTTTTATTTCAAGACAGCGGCCTACGGCCTACGCCGTAGCATCGTAATGAGCTAAGTTCATATTCGCTCCAATATTGAGATTCCGTCTGAACAAGAAAATTAACTAGGTGTGTAATTTGTTATAAAAAAATAATTTATGTTACACACATAGATTTTATTAATAACTAAGTACCTTCTGGTAAAAAATATGTTTCAAAATATTTACTAATACAAAGAAACAACAAGTAAAGCATAACAATAAAATCTCTTAATAATTTATATCTCTAACCTTAAGTTGTCAAAATAATAAGTTCTATGTCTATTTTTAGCCAATAACAATCATAGGAATATTCCACAGCAAATTCGTCAGTTGGCACTAGGCGTCGCGGCGCAGTGATCAGGCGGCAATGGGGGGGAGGCTCGCGCGGTGACGTAATCCATGCGGTTCGATACTCTCGAAAGGCTGCGGGGTCGACGGCCGCTAGACGCGGAACCGCGGCCTACGCGCCCGCTCAATTAAACATTCCGCATGTACATTATACACACATCTTGTAACCATCATCACATTCAAATTATCATGTTGCAAATTATGTATCTTTATTTAATTTTTGTACTACCAACTAAATCTATAGCTACCTAAACAATCTCATGGGTGTAGAATGCACATATACCTATTATGTTTTTTTAGTAAATTCGATAAACGTTAAAAATTACATACCTACTCGTTTTGTTACCTATATAAAAACCTAGTAATATTACATTTTAATTTTTAAATCATTTCGAAAAAGGTCAGGTACCTCAGGATTAATGACATAAACTGCAGGTGTTGTATTCACATTTTTATAATAATAAATGAAATAATACAATGTACAAGCAATGTGATAACGGTTGAACTAATAAAGGTTCATGCGAAATTGTATTAGTCAACTTGTGTGTTCCGTAACGTTAACTGTAAAACTATAATGAATGTTGCAAATATAAATTATAAGCCAAAGTAAAAGGAGAACTAGAATTAAGCGAATAGGAACCGAACCTACAATTTATCAAACACCCACGCGCCCCTCTGCCTACAGATTGAATTGTTCTGTCGCACATCTTACTCAAGATGCTAATTATTTAACGCAAGCCTCGGCTGCCACCCATGTCACTATAAAGAATAAAACCAAATTGAGTGACAGAGCACAGTGCATCAACTGTCTTTACTCCTTAAGTAAATAATACAGAGGCAAGCATAGAGCAGCAAAGATGCATAGGTTTGTAACAAAGTCACGTTAACCTTACGAGGCCAATGTTCGGATGCCACCACATCATCGCATGCGCATATTTGTAGAAAAGTAAATAAGTGCAATAAAGTGAGAGGCGATGGGAAGGGCCACCGAGAGCGAGTTACACAAGAAGGGTTACAAAACTATGGCAATGAACCCGAGTGAACCTAAACCTTGCGAACCGCTAGCTGCCGCCGGCGACAGCCGTCGTCAACCTGCGCCTGCGCCGCTGCACTTCATTACTATTCTTCGTCAAACAGCTGCAAAAGTCTAAATCCTGCATTGTTATATTTGATTGAACTTCCTTGAAAATATAGTAATAACGGTTTTTCCGCACGCAGTTTAGAATTACAAAAGCACCTACTCCAATGGATAGTTAAATCTTCCAACAAGCAATGTGACTGTGACCCACAAAACGTGCACTATTATTTTACTCAAAATCACTAGGTAAATAATTCTGAAGGAACATTTCAACATCCAGCTTCAGATAATGAACCAAAATTATAGAGAGGTCTTACTGCGGGTAATCCTAGTAATATACAATATTTTCTTACTATGTAACTAACTTAGGGCCGTAAGATCAATTGTAGCTTAAATCAACGGAGAGATTTTAAACTCTCGTTTTCCATATAGAATCGAAAGCATAATGTAACCTCTCCACGATCGATCAACTACTATTGACCGTACGTTCTTTAATATTAAAAATGTATTAAAATTAACATGTAACAATATGAACATGTTGTCAATCCCTGCGCGTCGTGATGCAGTCGGCTCGGCAACGGGCGCGGAAATGTTCCCTGCAGGCTGCGCGCGCGCCGGCCGGTGATCTGTGCAATGCGGAAACTGCGCTTTTTGCACTCCCGCGCACCGCCACGTGACCGATCGACGGGCCGTAATTAACGTAAAAAATATTACCTAACATCAACATATTTTCTTATTACCTACTTGATAAATTATATAGGAATGTCAGTTTAACATTAATAACTTAAAATTTCCTTTGTATTTTGCGTATACTGGACGTTTCATTTTTCTCAATATAAATTACTTGTAATTATCATGAACCCCATTTAGAGGAAAGTAGGTATATGGCATATGGAAATTATTTATAAGCAGTAGGAACCAAAAAATATCATAAAAAACCTAATGAAGTATACCCTAAATAACAAGCAAAATAATATATTATGTTAGAATTGAATGAAACAAAGAAGTGAGTGGCACAAAAGGCGCTAGAGCAAACGCCTATACAAACGACATCAACGAGCGTGATACAACACACAACCCTGCGCTTGATTGCTTGTACAGTTAAATGTGCTCTATAACTCATAATTAGTAAGTATATAAATAAACGTCACTTCCTCAGTCATGACTTCACTTCACGTCACTTCATCAGACAGTCAATGACTTTAACTTGTCATGAACTTTTAATGATTTTCTTGCACTTAAATGAACTCGTCATTTTATTGTGGTATTTAGTATTGAGGGTTTTGCGCTATTTGTACTGCGGGAGACCAATGTCTATTAAATTTTTATCTATTAATTGATCTTCTTATTTTTACTAGCATAATTGTACTGCCGTTATTATTAAAGGTTGTTATAATCTTGACTTATGTCTCAGTATATGTATTTGGCCATTTAATCACGTACTTATATCGTATTGTGTATTTGTGTAAGCGACTGTAGCCTAGGGGTGAACAGGTTGGGCTAGCAATCACAAGGTCCCAGGTTCGATCCCCGGTGGGGCATGCACCAATGGATGAATTTTCATCTATGTGCATAATTTACAGTACGCTGACGGTGAGGGAAAACATTGTGAGGAAACCTACCTATCCCTCGGGATTAGGTAATAGTCAGTTCCTGTATACACGGCAACAAGGTTCACCACCTGTCACGTTGGGTTCCGACTATCTGGTGAAACGTGGGCTTTGAGTTGGTTAATACCTCCACAATGTGGTGGTGTATGGCCACTCAAGCCTCTGACTACCCCCGAATGGGGATAAAAGTCGTGACGTTATATTTTATTTTTTATTTTATATATATATTTTATTTATATATTTATATATATGTATTTGTGTCTTACATATTCAGACAGAAGTGTCCGCATAAGGATTCAGTTGTTCTTCTAATGTATGAGAATTATTCGAAATGTTTACTTAGATTTTAGACAAGTAGATCTAAAATGTGACTCAAGCCGTTGGTGTAATAAGCTATTACAAATAAAAACCAGAATTTCCCGAATGCGATGTTCGTCATCGGCTTTCATCACGTGGCATCACGAGCGGTGTGCGCGAACCGCGGATTCCCGCCAAACGCGGACACCGCAGGGTCGTCGACCCCGCTCTGGCGTTCACATGCTCGATAAAAGTAAAAACTCATGCTCTCCGAGTTACCACTTTTATTACAAAATGTTCACCCGATGTTTGTGCAGGTGATCATTACATTAAGCTCCGTGGTGAGTGCGTTCCCCCTGCTGATTCAAAAATTAAAAACAGCTGATTAAGCAGATAGTGCAAATTCTTCTGCCATGTTTGTCATCACTAATATTAATACAGGGTGGCGCAAAATTAATCATCGTATCGGAAGATGTTATAGTATTTGCAAATGGCGTCGTACGTCAATCATATTTAACATTTTTGAACTAGACAGATGCAGAATACAGACGGACAAGCAATGGAGCGCTATACTCCGCAAGATCGTGAAATAATTGTGAAGGAAGCGTTTCCTGGTCGCGTTATCTCCCGTTTTGGCGATTTGGCAATGGCCAGCAAGATATCCCGATTTAACCATCTTTCTTTCTTTGGGGCAAGTTCTTTCTTTGGGGCTACTTGAAGTCGCAGTTTATGCCAACAAGCCGCAGACCCGCAGCCCTTAAGGAGAATATTCGACAGGAATGCGAACAGTTATCACCGGAAATCTTGCGGAAAGTCATGGAAAATGCGATAAACGGGCACAAATGTTATCAACAGTGGCAGCGGCCACTTGACGGATATCATCTTTTCCACCTAATAGAAAAAATGTAAAGGTTCAAATAAAGATTATCATTACTCTTTTTTTTTTTAATTTAGTTAAAAAAGTTATTCAAAAACTTAATTGGATGATTAATTTTGCGTTGTAAAATATCATTATAATTTGAAATCAATGTACCTAAATCAAAATAATTATTAACGTTAAAGTATAGGTAGACATTTGAAATCGATCAAGTAGGTATTCCAGTGGTAAAACTATGCACAATTTCATACATGAACAATCGATCAATCAAATTTTCGTCACTAATTAGAAGTGACATGAAGATAAATGAAAGTATTACACCAAAATCCATACCAGGAAATACCTATCTTTTTATTCACCTTCAAAGATGTACCTATATGATAAATGGGAATTTATCTGTTTCCAGGGAATGCCTTATTCACTAAAAATATTTTAAACCGTGGGTTTGAACAAAAACAACTTTTATACTTACTAACAAAATAAGTGGGATGAAGACGACAAGTAACACAGCAAAGTTCATTACAAACTTTACAAATGATACTAGAACAGCAATAGTAGCTTCGAGAAATCTAGCTGAAATAAAATAAGAAATGAAAACACCTAATCAGTAAAAAGTGAGTTTTCATTATGACAAAAATAAAGAAGTTTACAATATCCATAACAGAGTGAACGTAGATGAAAAGTGAATCAACCTGACGTTTGGTTGCGCGGCCACTTGCGTTCGTTCACCTCACAAATTTTCGTTTGGTTGTTGTAGTGTGCGTGCTGCTCCTCCCCCCGCGACCCACTCGCCCCCCTTCACCACTGCCAGCCGAACGCCCCCCATTCCACCAACTTAGATCACGACTAGCTATACCTCGCACCATTGTTCAAACATATCGACAAAAAATTCAATGTTCAGCAGACGTGTCAGCAAAACTAATCGTTTTTAGGCGACGTCAATCATTCTATTGAAAGAAAATCAAATATTTATGAAATCTGAGCACGTTAAGCCTTTTATTTTTGCAATAAAGCAAAAACGAGCTTTTCGAACACCGGATGCGGTGCGTTAACACGGAACGTTACAAGGATAGTTTTTTTAATGTGTACGTCTAATACCAGTTTTACTTGATATTAAAGGTAACTCGTCTGAATAGAGCGTCAAACCGATCATTGTTGATTCAAATGGTGTGATGTTAGTGCAAGCTAGGCCTTGTCAATGACCTCTATTTCGCCGCCGAACATCAGAAATGGCGAGAGAGGTCGACGATTCGCGTTACGCCTGCTTGCCGCGCGTGTAACGCGCAAAACTATATCATATTTTAAAACATATCATACAATTATAACTTGTTTTAAATAAGTTAGTATAAAGTTGCATAGAAATACTTATCTGATTTAAAAAAAAAACCTAAATTAGTGTAAGTAACCTTCATGAATCAAGAGTTGTATTAAACGATTACCCATTATTACTATTACCCACTTAAAAATATGAATATTACCTACCTAATTTTATTTGAATGCCAGCTCCATTGCTGGTAACATGCCCTATTCTATTTTTTTGCAGTATTATACAAATCAGATCGACGTTTACTTTTAGTAGTCTGTATCGGTATGACGTCATAACTTAGTAGTTTTAGCAAATGTCTACTAAACTCAATACTGATAATCATCCCTATTGATAAGTCATTGATGCCAGCAATATTATTTGGGGTTATTTCGGAGATCGATGAGTTATAGCGTAATAACATTGAAGAGGATGTAAAATACCAATGTATAATTAGTACTAGACTAAAGATGTAGACATTAATATTTCCGTCTATAGGTACATAAATATACCTTAGAGAAGATTATTTACTTTTTGTCTGTTTGTCTGTCTTTGCATGTAAAGCATAAGAAAAATACTAGATGGTCTTTAATGAAACTTGGCATGGTGATAGCTTGTTATACCGCATCAACATATAGGATAGGTACTTTGTATCCCGATAAAATGATAGGGTTACCACAAGATTGTCAGCTAACAAAAGTCCACACAAGTGAAGTCACTGACACAGATTGTAATATGATAATAGGCTGCCAAATAGGGTACATTCATTCTAACTTTAGCAATTTATTATTATAAGATAGATACATAACTTTATAATTATCGTCAAAGTTATATCTAAACTACTCTACACGATGCTGTAATTAAACGTAAGATTAAGGCTCCACGTCATAAAACGGTGACATAAAAGAACGTACACTTTGCCAAATCTCATTAGGACAAAGAAGAGTTTACGGTGAATGTGACGGGTAATGTCGCTCAACGGTAAGAGCGCGACACATTTTGGAGCAGTGCAAATGTAGGTACCCTTCAGATGGCGAAGATAAAGTCATGGTGACGGATTGATAGAATGACAATTTGGTGAGTAGGCCAGGTACCGCGGAAGACACCGGTCGCGGTCACCATGGTTCAACGTGACACTTTCCGACGTCATAAACAACTTTCCTACTAGCAATGCGCTCGGCGGCGATGCCAGCGCCTCGCGTCGCGCGCGGCGCCCACGAGAATTATTGTGCGCCACTTTTCTAGAAAAATTATTAATTTTCGCTGCGTCTATAACTTTTCTTTACGTTGCTACGCAGGCAGCCTTCTAGTACTTGCGCTAAACGCTGAAAAAAAATGATGGAAGAAAACGATGCGCTACCTAATACATTTCTTGTCTACCACTTGTGATTCGATGACACCGAAACTTAATCAACCTACAAGAAATCAGATGATGAGCCGGTAACCCAGTATACTGTTACATCATCGTTCAAATAGGCAGAAGTTTATCATAGCTCCGGATTGATCGAAGAAAAATCATGCCGTATACATTCTCGTAGGCGCAGAGTGCAAAATTGCAGGGTCTTAAGTCAAGCATTAATAACGGGAGCGCATGATACATCTCGCTTTAATAAATTACCTAACTAATCCATCTACCACTGCTTGACTTAAGGCATATTGTAAGTTTTACAAAATAATACGGGTTTAGAAGAACCGCAGTTGCACTGAGCAAGAACCTTAATATTTCAATAGCAGAGATACGGCATGAAATGATATAATTTTATTAACTTTCCTTATTGTTCTACAGATTATCATCGGGAGGATGCTAACTAGAGGACATATTGTGTTCCTAATGATGTTGACCTACACAACCTATACAACATAGAACAAATGTTACTTTTTTCTAATAATAACGTTATCCTGAAACCTCAAATTAGTGATATCTATATGCATAGTCTAATTACTATATTCAATTTTTAGCTAACTTAAATTTAATTTTATTTTCTAAGATCCGTAAATGAGTCCCTTACTCGAAATTAATGAACAAGTTAGGTACCAAGATTCAGGCAAGAAAATCTTACCGCGGGTTAAAATTATTATTAAATTGAAATTTTATTGACTCGTTATTGAGATAAGAACGGTAAGTGAGCGGGAGAGGTCCTCCTGGAACCAATTGGAAACCATACATACAGTCCAAGAGCTTACACTATACCTACATTATATTGAATTGATTTTAACTCAATGTTACATTGAAATATTAATGTGTGTGTAATTTCGGTTGTCCATCGAATTTTGGTGGAATACTAGAACGATAATTACTACTATACCAACTTTATGGGGATATGTAATTATGTATTATCAGACATTGAATTATTTGTATTATCACCATTACGCCTGAACTCCCCAAAGGGGTTAGCAGAGGTGCAGAGGTGCATAGAGCAAGTCGCCTATGATCTTTTGGTCCTGTTTCATAGAGGGTATAAATGTATTATTATATTTATTGAATTAATTTTAGTACAACTAATGTGAAGAAGAAACCGTACTTAATTATTACACACAAAAGTTTTTTTTTTAATTCGTTTCGTTATGCGTTTCGTTTAAGCTCTTGATATTACTGGAATCCCGCTTAATATGACTGATCCATTACACATTTAGATTTAACAGTTGTGTATAATACATTATATTTAGTTTAACGAATATTAAAGCAAGGCTCTTAGTCTATGTCCAGTTTGTTCAGGAAGCATGGCAGTTGTATCCTACATAAACAGGTCGTTGCCACGCATTCACTTAGTACCCAACACTTAAATTGAAAATTTAAGACCAATTTATGTTTCCAATGTTCTCTTACTAAACTAAAAATACGAATAAATCGAAAACTGAAATGCTTTTATACAGGTATAGTTCCTACGGTCAGTGAGAAACATGAGTGGCTGAACATTCTCGGTTTTTCAAATCGGTAAAAGTTACTCGTTATTTTACAATCTTTGGTGAACATTGTCACAACCAAACATTAGTAACATATTTTCAAAGCCAAAGTGTGCAAGCGATTTGAGAAACTCAGAATATTCAGCGACTTATGTTGCTGACCGTACCAATTAACAATGATAAACTAATGTAGTTATATATATACAATATATATAGTTAGCGTTAAACAGTAAGTTTAAAAGAGAGTTATTGTCCTAATTAAATACTCATTTCGACAAGAACGAGAAGTTGTATCAAGAAAATTATAGATCTAAATACAATAGGTAGGTACATAAATTATATCACAATGTTTGAGTAACTTCAATTTCACGTTTTCACGAAAAATAATCCAACGATATACCACAGAAAATGAAAACATGATATTGATAAACATCGCACCACGTCGCGTCGCGCAGTTTACACACAAATCCCTCATCTCATCTAGATAGGTATTAATGTTGACGTACGCTTTGAACAAATGTTTATTTCATTATATAAGTTAATGTAAGCGCCGTACCTACCGTGCGTACTCATAATGTCCATTCGACGCACACCAAAGGCGAGTCTACGAGTCTCTATCGGCGCATCACCGCGGGATACCGGGACTCTAACGGGAGTTGTCCTTTCTTTTTACTTTTTTCAACCTCGGGGCATCTGTGGCATGCGTTCACTTTTAATGGTGGCTCGCTGAGGTTTCTGGATAGTGTAATTACGAACGATTACCTTTTACTGTTTGTTGAGTGTTATGAATTCTTACATAGGTACTGTAATAAGCCAACTACTGCTTTCACACTTAGAAATGGAACAATCGAACCGAATTAAGTAATATAAATTTCTCGATTATTTTTTATTTAATATTCGTTTATGCCGCGTGATCCAGGGTAGCTAAGTACTCAGTAGACTCAGTCAGTCAGTCTCTACGGTTCTACCTGTGACAAATTCAAATATAATCCAAACGTGATCCATAGATTCCATAATCAAACGTTTACCTAACAGTCAAATTATTTTTTATTGATACTAAAACAGTTTTTTTATTGAGATAGATTATGCATAGATAATTAAATCAGAATTTTATAGAGGTATATAACAAAATAAAAATGAAATGATAATGATGAATACCTGTTATTTTTATTTTATTACATAACAAACAACCCATAAAATCTGCACGTTACGTATTCTTAACCAACAATACAACTGATTTCCGTTACGATTGATTTATGGCTACAAGTTCAAAACAATAAGCAGTGTGCAGCTACTTTGTGGTCAAACTAAGGTCCTTTGTTTATGAGCCCTTTGTGCGAGTAACGGGAGCGAGGCGAGGCGTGTGACGTAGTCATAGTGACGTCACATGCTGTGGCTGCATTTACAACAAAAATGCACTTTTGCCATGATGCAGGACCCGCTACAAAGTAACAGTACCACTTGTAAACCGGGATCTATAGTAATACCCATTTCTCAGAAAGAACGGACCCTTGAGTACAAAAGATTAGGAAGATATATGGGCGGTCATTTTTACTCGGCCTGTGACTAATTTGAGGTTTAAATACAGTATTATCTTCGAACGAACTCCCTTTTTTATTTATATTCAACATCAGGTAGTTCTCGTGGTTTCAAATAAGTTTTTTTTTATGTACGCACATAATTTGATTTTGAATTCTTGTCTAAATTTTATTTTTGGCGTTCTGCTTCTCGAATAGAAAACCATTTAAACAATAGGTGCTATGAACTTGCATTTTGGTGAGTAGTCGCAAGCTAAGCCTGCCAACCATTAGGTCTTACAAAGCACTATTTCCTTTATGAGTGGGTTCCATAAAGTAACATAATACAAATACTCTATGTACCTACAAGATAAAGCAGATGTCTGAAAATAATAGCATTTGGCAAGGGTCTAAAAACTGCGATGGTATCGTAACCGATTCAATTAACTTGGTTACCACCCATGAGTGCAAATGTCGAGCTTTTTTCATATAATATACTGTTATACAGACCAACAGAAGAAAAGGGTTTGATGGAGAGGACGCAAAAAAAACCTGTGATTACTTAACCCATATCCGGCGGTCGGGGCGCGGTGCATATGGTCTCGTAACCCTTTGGCCCCGTTATATCGCGTTTGTTTAACAGTTGCATAATGATCATATTATAATAGCTTGTATTTTTTACAGAAGGAGAGCGCGCCAGGTGACGTAGTTTTTGTGCAATTGGAGTCTGACTAAATGTGTTCGAGTTAAATCTGTCCATAGTTTTTATTGCTATCTTGTAACCCTGAAAACATAATGTAATGTAATTTAGGTAACATACACACACAATTGAGTAACAATGTCTTATAAAACATATAGGTACCTAACGATTGAATTATAACGTAGTTTATATTTAGGAAGGGATCCAAATGTAGAAAAATCCAATAAATGTATTACAGATTTTAAAAATCTGAGAAAGTTAATGATGTATCTTTCGTTAGGCTGGTGTTAGTGTTTAGTACCATTATTTTCACTTTTCGCCTTATCAAGCGGGTGCCGAGAGAGCCGCACCGCGCTGGCCGCGGCGGCGGCGATGTGTTGCCGATTCCTGGAAGCGCGCGCTTTCCACGCGCCGCACTGCATCTTCCCGATGAAATGCACGTGAGTTCGTTGCACTTGCAAACTCATAACCCCCTTTCTAAAGCGCCGATCCAATTATGTGCACTTTCGCAAGCCGCTACTGTCACTCGCCTAGATACGGATAGGAAACTCGGCGCAATGCGCTCGCGCTCCCACCTGTCGGCATGACCCTCCGCACCGACACCATGATTTACTACAATATAGTATAATTGTTAATACGTCTTCTAAATAAATGTATGTGTGAATTCGACTTTATAATAGTAAAATGAGGTCACCTGTAGGTGATTTTAGAAATGTTATACTATCGCAAGATGTAATTTCTTCCATGCAACCTTCGGATGGAGGAATTTAATTGTAAGAGGATTTTATCTTTTATAACACCTATTAACATGTGCTCCACATAATAAACTATTTGATTGTACACAAGGTGGTAAGCGACAATAAAACTAAAATATTTACATTATTATTTTCGTAAACCGAAACAGTATTCGTATCCGTATCCGAATCCGTATCCGTATCCGTATTATTTCTTTATATTATTTATTTATTTCTTTATTCATAACAATTATGAGCTTACAGTATTGTACTAAAACGCAGATATGTCGTGTCAATTACTATAATATATGTATATTTAAGGACCACCGCAGACTTGCTACTTTTAGCATCGGCGACCGACGATTTTGCGACTGTATCGATGCTGTGTCGCGTATCTGCGAGCGCGAACGAGCGAGACGCAGCATCAAAATCGCCGATCGCCGATGCTAAAAGTAGCAAGTCTGCGGAGGCCCTCACTTAGTAGTAATTTTGAAGCAATTTGATATTACAATGCTATTTTCAAGGAAATAGATCACGTCTGAAACGAATAGCGTCCGCCTGATTCTCAGCGGGCTCATGTGCGATGTAACATGCAAGTTTTTCAGGCGTAACCGGCCGCGGCTCACGCCAATGAAAACGAGACAGGGTAACGAACTCGTCTGCTGCGTCTCCCGATGCTCGATTGTTAACATCCTATCATATCGTCTAAGACCGTGTGATATTTGAACAATTTCAACTTTTAGCTGCATCTCACTATGGTTTCTGTAGCTGAGAGTTTGAACATTCAGTGACAATAGTAGGTAGGCGTTGTGATATCTTACCCTACATCTTTTCTCTTTTTTGTCTTAATCAACATAAAAATCAAATTAATTATGGAAACTTGTGTACCTCTAATTTTCTCGACTGAACATAATATATTTTGATATTACTTGAAGCCTCAATGCATGTGGTAGAAGCATTTTTCTTCATGCCACAGGTCTAGACTAGACAAGTTGAACTTGTCATGAGTTATTGCAGAGAGAAGGATAGGGGGGATTAGAGTGCATTGACACACTTACCTACTGCACACTGCAGCGGCGAAATGCATCGGCGGCGCGTCGTCGCTCGCTTCTGCGGATACGTCTAAACGGCCAGCGTCATTAGAACTTCTTCCAAACCCCCTACTCGTAACTATAACGATAAGAGAGGTGGAAAATTGTAGAGTGATGGAGCTCAGCTAACGCTGGTCGCGTTATAAATCACTGACGCCTCGGAAAAGTGGAATGACGTCCGCGTGGCCATGCGGTTTTCACTCACCAACACGAACTTAGAGAGAAATGGAAAAACGTGTTAATTTTACGGAGGCTGGCGTGAAATAAGGCCATCTTAACTGATTGTACGGAAGTATATAAATTGGATTTGTATCATGAATTATGGTGAGGTATTAGAAAACATTCACCACGGATATGCAATTGGTTAATAAAATATTTCAGGGTTGATTTTATGAAGAATTTTATAGCCCCGCTCTCTTTAGATTAAGTGCGCCCTATTGGTTGATTCTGATGTTCATAAAGAGCAGTTACTCACTACACTAATGTGAACATTAGTGTGAACTTTTTTTAGTAAATCGGTTCTAAGGTGTTTTAACAAAAAGGTTTCCTGTACATGAGTAACTACTATAATAACTTATAACTAGAAATTACTGATCAAATATATACTTTCTTGAAGATCTACAACTGCTAGCAGTGCCAACAGTTGTGTTAAAACCCCTGACCCAAATCCATTATGTTGAACTTCAAGCATTTCCGAATAAAATGCATTCATAAACCCAACGTCAGCAGTTGATGATGTCATCCGAGAAAAAGTCCCCGAAATTAAATTTTTCTAGGTCTCAAGATTTATTACGAATACTAATGTGTGAGTCAGCCAATCTGCGCTTTTGGCAAAGCATATTTAAAAAATTCCAATCAGATGGAGAGGAAGTTATTTTTTTGCATTAGGTATCCAATGGGAGAATAATACAGCTATATCCATCGGTATTAATCGTTAACATTATTAATACAATCAGATATCCACAATTCCCCGATCCTTTCCCAAATATCATCATTAGGACTAGCCCAATGATGATCCCGTAAACGTTTAAAGTTTCGGAAAATATGACAAAAACAGAAAAAAAACATAGGAAATGACTTTACATAAATATACACTTGACATTGATCCTCTTTAAACATGGCATATCATCATTATTGTTGCCAACCATTTCCAAATGAACAATTACATCATCGAGAGTTTGCTTACTACAGAAATAAACGTATCTATAGTGCATTATTATGTAAAGTGCCAATACAATGGCAAAGCGTTGCACTTGACATGCGGGTCAATGGCAACGTCATCGCAGTAGAGACGGTAGCGCGATTGTTAACGACACTGTCTCTACTGCCAATCAAACATTCACCGACGTTTATTTGGTATGTATCCGTTAATAGCTTGTAAATAACGATAAGTATCGTACTATGTATTTAAAAAGTTCCTGTATACACGGCGACAAGGTTCACCACCTGTCACGTTGGGTTCTGACTATCTGGTGAAACGTGGGCTTTTAGTTGGTTTAATACCTCCACAATGTGGTGGTGTATGGCCACTCAAAGCTCTGACTACCCCCGAATGGGGATAAAAAAGGCGTGACGTATAACGTTAAAAAGTTAAGGGATTTTTTCCACCATATATTTACGTTTATTGAACTGAAATTCAGGCTAAGTTGGTAAATACATCTCGCCAATTACGGTCATAAAGAGTGGGATTCAGCCTCCATGTTAGTGGTTTAAGACTATAACCACAATCCCACATTAGACAAGTGTGGTGGTGGCCTGCCCGTTGGTAGACTGCAAGTGACTTTCTAAAACTTACTAGATTTTCTTACAGTTGTTAATTTTCTTATGTTTCCTCATGTTATATTATTGGTGGTAGAGCCGACCGGGGTAGTACCACCCTCTTACAGAAGATCAGCGTACAGTAGTTGTTAGTGTACTACGTAACAGCTGCGTTTCGTACCATGGACAGAGCCGAAAGCCCAACCCCCTTCCCCTACCCCTGTCCCACTTCCCTTCAGATGGGAAAAGTGCGAGCAATGCCTTTGGTATTGCAAGCAGCTATGGGCAACGGTAACTGCTTAACATCAGGCATTATTATTTGTCACCTTAGTTACATTAAAAATGTTAAATATAATTGAAATTTAAGGTCTAAATCTAGAGGCCAAACCAGCCATAGACTAAATTTTACAAGGAATTTTCTAAATTTTGGATAATAAACATGGTTTTCCGTAAATTATTTTAATAATTCCACGACAAAACATTTTAAAGAATTTTTAAAATATCAATCGATCTGTCGTTACTGTTTTTGTTTAATTTCGAATAATAAACATTAGCTAACAGAAAGGTATGGGAAGTAATTTTAATTTCGTGCTTAATTAGATAGATAACCACTTTATATTCATAAAATATTAAGTAGGAATCCGAGATGCACTTGACACAGGCAACCACCGGTGCCGGGTCAATGGCAGAGCCGGCGTAGCGACGACGACTGTTGCGCCATTGTTACCGCGCCGCCGCACCGCGCCCGCCCCGCTTGCGAAGTCAAATTGTACAATCCTATACCGTAGCTGACCTCGCCTGTCTGATCTCCAACGATAAATCTTATTCAAACTATTACATTTTGAATTTGAAGATTAGATCATTAAATATACAAAAATACGATAAACAAAACGATTGTTCGCAATAACTTAATAAATATATTCGATACGAAGGCTAATGTTTAGTAATCATATTACAATTTCATAAACAGTTAAAAGCCTTTCAAACAAGTATCCTGTAAGATAAGAAGAAACTACAAGACTTATCATAGGAGCTTTGGTGCTATTTAAAATTCCAGTAATTTCTAATCTAGGTTGGCAATCGACACAGACATATGTCCCGTTCAACATATTCATTATTATCCTCCTCCCCATCTTTTCCTTATGATATTTGGAATCGACCCAACATGTATTTTCCTTTCATTCCTTTTAACAACTCGCAACCTTGTGGTCGCTTACAAAGCACTACCGGTAATATTACAGCTTATAGACTATTAAAATAGATATAGCTGGTTAAAATTATAAGTGTCGCATATAGCAGTGTGCGTATATCGAGGTGACAATGAAAGTACGCGTCGCGTTTCTCGCTTGCGATAGTTCGCCGGAATAAGGCCAGCGGCGTTCATCGGCCCCGTTCGCGCCGTTACAGCGCGGTCGCGCCGCGCGCGCCGCGGCCGGAGCGATCACTGCGCTCTCTGCTATACCACTTGCTATTAAATAAGATGAACGACCATCTAAAAGAAAAATTATAAAAAAGCAAAAAAAAAAAGTTTAATTATCACATTGTCTAATTTATATGTAAGGAAGAGTTTTATCGAGAAAAAATTGAACTAAATTTCGGGATCTTGATCCGCATATGGAGTTGTCAGGCGATGGATTTGATTCGAAAATTCGTGTTAATAATTTTCATGTACCTATACAATAATAAAATGACGACGACGTCTACTGAAATACATATAACAAAAAAAAACAATAGTCCGGCGAATTCTGACAATATTTAAAACAGATAAAAAAAATATTAATTAATATTATCATTGTTATTGATCAACAACAAAGTCGGGCAAAAAACTAGATATTAGGTAAATCTATAGCGCCTCGTAGAAAGTAATAACGGTGCAGTGTAAGTAAACGTATGCGTGAGCGCATGATTCACGAAACTGGCCAAGCCCGCGCCGCCCGCCCGCCCGGTGACATAATAAACCAAATTAACATAATTCCGCCGTCGATTCTGTTAAAGCCTTTCTTTTGGCAAGTGAAGGAAAGTAAGATGAATAAGAAGCATAGCATTGCTACTCATGGGTTTATCTTAGAACCTGAGGAGGAAAACTTGTTTTGCGTTGTTACATTTAGTCACTCACTATGAGCTTTTCAGTAAAGCTCTAGTTGCCACGTCATATACTGGCGGTGCGACGAAATAACTTTATGTGACATGAACATTTCATCTGCTATGTTATAATAGGTCAGTATCCAGTTTCATTAAATCAAACTAATTCCAAGCTTATTCTAAAATAATGTACGGTATCCGAACAAACATCATTCCAATACTGATTGTAAACCTAATGTTAGCTCACGTAATTTTGACAGGACAATAACCAGGTACCATCCTATCAAACTCATTTATTATAGTACTAGAAAAAATGAAAATGAACATGAAAATGTGTGTTCTATCATCATATTATTTTATAATATTAATTTATTCGCATTATGCACAAACCGGAATTACCATCATTTGCCATTTTTGTCCAAACCAACATTGGGTAAGTTTGCGTGTGGGTACGTATGTTCGGCCTAAAGATTTATGTAGAGTCGAGCCCAATCGTGAGTGCGGGCCCGATTCTGCGGGCATGTAGGAGATTGCAACTGCTTGCCGGTAATGTAACCGTCGCGTATGCCTGTAAGAATTCTGCTGTAGGTTCGTTGAACTTTCGCGAGTGCAGAACTGAGTTACATGGTGGGGGAGCCGCACTAGGTCATACTCGGCCGTCGGCACACTTACCTTGACTCGACGCACGCCGCGGCACCGCACCGCCGCCGAGCTGTGCGCCGCGCTGCGGACCGCCCTGCTGCCGCTGCATATACATTTGACGTCGACGCATAGAAAACTAGGCAATATCTCATTCAACATATTCTAGCAATTATTGTTATGTAAGTATCATTACTTCGGTCTTACATGCGAATTTCCAGCCAAGCTACAAGCAAGTTATTATAAAAAAATGTGGATGGATTATGACGTGATTATGTCCAAGTACGTAAAGAACAGTCGACGTGCAGAGATTACTAATATATCTACTATATTATTTTAAAACCATGATAATAGCAAAACTTAGGTAAAACTTCGCCGTGTCCGGGAGATGCAAACTTGCAGACAATTTTATAACGGAGTATCTATTACTTTCACTATTTCAATAACAGAACTTTTAGTAAGTTTATTCACCTCCTAGAAAGGAAAATAAATAACAATAAAGTAAGCAGAAATTATATCGATCTATTAATATACTTTTTCATACACAGCCTATACCTATACCTATAATACTATGCAAAATTAACTCGAAACTTAAACTAAATAATATAAGTAACTTGAACCCTCTGGGGTGTTTAGGGATGATGGCAAGAGACCCGATGGCATGACTCTGGTTCCCTGGGTGCGGGGACGTCCGCTTGTTTTGGATGCCACGTGTGTCGACACTCTGGCCCCGTCCCATCTTAGGGAATCTGCGTCTGCAGTGGGAACTGCGGCTGAGAAGGCGGACTTTGGCAAGCGGCGCAAATATGCATTGTTAAATAACAACTATGTGTTTGTGCCGTTTGCTGTGGAGACGCTTGGTCCATGGAGTCATAGCGCCAAAGCACTATTTAACAAAATCACCCCCAAGCTGGTTACCGCCACAGGTGGCAAGAGGGCTGGCTGGCGGCTCAAAAAATTAGCTTGACAATACAGCGAGGAAATGCAGCCAGTTTTCTTGCCACCATACCACGCGGACGGGATTTGTTTGATTAGGGATAGGTTTTTATTTTATCTTAATTTTAATTGATGTTATATTCAATTGAATGTAAATAAATATTTATTAAATATAATTTACTCGAAATTATAGGCAATTTCATTTTCCAATGTTCAAACCTTACACAATAATGCTTACCTTAAACACTGTAGTGGTATTGGTAATCACAAAGAAATAGAAGAAGAATGTGATACTTACCTTGATGGTAAGTATACATTTATTATGTTCATATAAGGTTCACTCATTTCATTTCATTTAAATTCACCCGTCTTTGAAAGAATTGATTTCTGCTTCACTATAAGAAAATAGTGAACTATGGCGTCATTACATTATAATGTAGTACCATATCACTGAATTATGGATTTACTACTAATAGTATCCTTGAAATAATTATGTAAACCATTATGCGGCACGAAGACTACACGAGCTTAAAAACTTAGGTACGCAAACATAAAACCGCACAATTCCTTACCTCAGAGAATATGAAATATCTTTATCCAGTTTTTTCCGACTCGCCTGGACACATTATCTGCAACAAAAAAAAGATATACGAATAAACGTCCAACATGAACATTTCCGTCTGTATCATTTTGCAAATGCAACATCATAATAAGACAATTACGTAGCGCTGTTTGATCCACTTAGAACTTATCACAACATTAATCTTGGCTCGAAAAACGTTGACCTCGAGGCTTGTATGCCTGCGTGCGATCGCAATACTAACTAACCACATAATACTTTCTTGTTTGTTCAAACTGCAAATTATACTTGAGAATAATTATTATTAAAACAGATTCTATTACTTTAATAGAAATAAGCAAACTACAATAAAATAACAAGAATAACATCCTAGCATTCAATACATACATCTCACCTACAACAATGAATTATTATGCATTGTTTTAAGGTTCATAATATATATTTTATAATCATCATCATCATCATCATCATGGTATTAATACGTGAAGAAAATCCGTTCGGTACCTGTTTTACGAAGATGCATGGACGGAGGAGTATGAAATTTGGCATAGTAAAAGTTTACATGCCGATTGACTGCACAAACCTTACATTTTCATAAAAAGTGCGTTATAAGTGCACTAAATAAAAATAATAAAAGAAAACGTTACTCACACTACATACAATTTGACCCTTCGGTCAAGGAAGGTCGTTGGTTTGACGTTTCACACATTCACATATACATATATACTAACGTAGATTTTTTGATAATTTTGACACTGTCACTTTGTATTTTTTTAAACCGACTTCAAAAAAGGAGGAGGTTTCTCAATTCGACCGTATATTTATATTTTTTATTTTTTATGTGTGTTCGCGGATTACTTCGTCGTTTATGAACCGATTGTGATGATTCTTTTTTTGTTGGAAAGGAGATATTCCAGGGGTGGTATCATAATAAGGAAACCAGAATCTGATGATGATCCCTGAGAAATCTAGGGGAACCTTCGAAAATCGTAGGGGCAACTAGTGCGTTTGTAATTTTTTTCATTAAGTATTTTAAAGCACTACTATTTTATGAAGGTCTGGAGTCGATCTGATGATGGAGCCGAAAGACAGTCGAGGGAACTCCTCAACGATTTACAGCAATTACCTGGTGTTTGGGCTTGATTAATTTGTATTGATGAGAACTTTACACCTAGATGGGTTGTGACTGTCATTAGGGGTCTGATGATGAAGACGAAGGACAGTCAAGGGAACTCCTCAACGTTTTACAGTAGCTACCTTGTGTTTGGACTTAATTCATTTCTTTTGATGAGAGCTTTGCACCCATATGGTTTATAAGTGCCATTACAGGTCTGATGATGGAGACCATAGACAGTCGAGGGAATTCTTCAACGATTTACAGCAGTTACCTTTTGTTGGGCTTACTTCATACGGTTCAATATGCCAAAATGTTTATTGGTATGGCGCCACTAAAAAGCGTGAAATAACATTATTTTTATTAAAAAAAACAAACCGCCTTCAAAAAAACCTGGTGCACTAAAAAGCCTGAAAGAATATTTCTGTTACCACCTCTGCCTACCCCTTCGGGAAAACCAGACGTGATGGTGTGTTATCGAGTATTTGGAGTCGGTGCCAATCTTGGTATGCCAAGTCTACCTACTATAAAAGTAAGAAGATAGATTGGCACCGACCCCAAATACTCGATACCACGCCATCACGTCTGGTTTTCCCGAAGGGGTAGGCAGAGGTGGTAATAGAAATATTATTTCAGGCTTTTTAGTGCACCAGGTTTTTTTGCAGTCGGTTTGTTTTTTTTTAAAGGCCAGTACTTTTACAAACATGAAAGGTTTTAGTTTTCGGAGGAGGGACGTTTTGTGATTAATGTATGGAAGAGGTTTTAAATCGTAGGTTATTCTTTGACAATAGAACCTTACTAACGTTTCAATTTAAATGAATAATGGTCGAATTTCGACCACTCGGCGGCTACTAGTATACAGGGTGTCCCACGACTTTGCCACATGGAGAGGAAGTACCTTAAATACTGTAGATAGCAAATTTTACTGAATGAAGACTTCATTTTTATTTTAAAAACAATACGAACTGCATTCAAAGATTTTCAAAAACTACCTTGCCACACTCGGGAATCGAACCGGCTAAAACCGAAAAAATTACATCCTGTGGTTTTATGGCATCAATCGATAGGATCAATCATAAGGACCAAATCTCTCTAACAAACATGGTAAATTAAATGAAAGGAAAACCATGATATCTAAACTTATAAATTGAAGAATTCAAAGATAAAGTGTATCCAACAAAATGGAGCTAATTGCGAGCGATAAATTAGTTAGTTTAACCCTTTTTTTCGTCCAATTAAAATAAATAAAGATTTAATGGTTTTCCTTTAATTTCGAAAACTCGCTTGCCACACTCGGGAATCGAACCGGCTTAAATCCGAATAATGACTCCCTGTATTTTTATGGCATCAATTGATAGGGTCAATTATAAGGATAAAATCTCTCTAAGAGACATGGTAAATTAAATGAAACGTAACCCATAAAATCGTTACTTAATGTAATTTTAACTTATTTTTATTCTTTTAAGTTAAGATATCATGGTTTTCCTTTCATTTAATTTACCATGTTTATTAGAGAGATTTGGTCCTTATGATTGATCTTATCGATTGGTGCCATAAAAGAACAGGGTGCTATTTTTTAGGATTTTAGCCGGTTCGATTCCCGAGTCTGGCAAGCGAGTTTTCGAAAATCTTTGAATGCAGTTCGTATTGTTTTTAAAATAAAAATGTAGTCTTCATTCAGTAAAATATTCTATCTACTGTATTTAAGGTACTTTCCCTCCAAGTGGCAAAGTTGTGGGACACCCTGTATATAAATACATATACTGCGTGCCGTCATCCAATAAAATTTGCTTTATTAATAGAATCCTGTTTCGAAACTTAAGTCTGGAAAGCATACCCTTGTATGCTCACCAAGGAAATTAGGAAGATCACCTTGATAAAGCAGAGTAAAATATCATTTAGCTAATCTAAGCTTATCCGGAAACCGCCAGATGGATTAGTGCAAATTGCTTAAATCAAAGGTTCAAACAATCCTTTGGTTTACATCAGTCACACCACCGCTAAACCCCTTGAATCATACCGATTGGAAAATATTATACTTAAATCTGAAGAAAGTGGATTAAAATCTTGTAAGCGGATTCTGATGTAAATAAAACCCTTGTAAGCCAGCCCAAGCTAATAAATAATAATGACCTGAAATATTTTGAACAAAGCCAAAAACTAGAGGACATAAAGCTTCAAAAAACAATAAAGCGTATAACATCTACAGTTTACCTATGAATATATAAGGTACATCCGCATAAAATAATTCACTAGGAATAAAATATAGGTATTTGATGATTGTGACTTTCTATTCAAAAGGAGATACCACTAGTTCTGAAAGCACAAACATCATTTAGGTACTACGTCATTACAATTTTCTCTACATACCTAGTCAATTATTAATAATGCCTGTAAACAAAGTTGCTAGAATACTTATTGCATCAATAAAAACTTATCATAGAAAACGATACTACTTTGATGTAATTTTATATCCAATGGTGTTTGAATAAAGTTTTAATGAATACTGTAAGATTAAATATATTTACCTAGATAACATTTTTACGCTCTACTATATTTTTATATGTAAATTAGGTTTAAAAAATCATAATTACATTATTTGACGGGCCTGTTAGCGTGGTTGGCGCGGAGGCGCCTTTCACGCTGCAGGTCGTAGGTTCGATTCCTACCCGGGACATGAATTTGTGTGCATGAACATGTCTGTATGTCCCGAGTCTGGGTTTATATGTATATTAAGTATGTATTTACAAATAAAAAAGTAGTATATGTAGTAATATCAGCTATCTGGTTTCCATAGTACAAGCTCTGCTTAGTTTGGGATCAGGTAGCCGTGTGTAAAAAATGTCCTAGGATATATATATATTTACCTACGATAGAACTGAAAAATATTTGTGCAATTTTCTTGGATTTCTTATGTACCGTAGTAACAATTGGTCAATGTACGTAATAAAATGTTTACCAACTGAATAATCAATACTCATTTAGCCGACACTTACAAGTTTTATTTGTATTTAAACATGCCATTATTATTCACGGTCTTTGTCACAAAAGTCAAAAACCTCTGCTTATGCGGGTTACATGCTCGTTATCTCCTTACAATACATAACAGAGTGTATACAAGTGTGGAAAACAGCTCACATTATTATATTATTTAAGAAATATTCTAAGTACCGATGAGTGGTCAAAATCATCCTCCTATAGGAAGTTTTATATATAGGTATGTTAATGTGAAGTTTGTAAAAGCAATCCAAACGTCGTTAGACCATCATATAAATTGGCTAATAGCAGACGTTGACTCTGTTCGGCACTCGAAAGAGTTCAACGTTCGTCGACTTGGGCTAGCTAGTCTCACGACTCTTTACACAATGGATTTTTTGTGCATTCTTGCTTTTGGTTATGACATCACCTCGAGTAGCAACTCGACGATCTTAGGTATCATCTATGAATACATAGGTGTTTATACCTACATGATGATGCGCGTTTGAGTCGGTAGACCATTAATCATTATGAAAAGTAACAAGTATTTCCATAATTAGCAATTATTATTGTTAGATCCAACTTGTATTGGGCTCTATATTTGATAATTGAATGGGTGGGTAAAGGTAAGAGTATTAGAGGATGATTAATAATTTAAATATTCTTGCTTTTTTAAAACAATTAAATACCTATATAGGGTTTAGTAGCTGCACAAGAAAATATTCATCCCATGCATTTACATGAATCAATATTTTTTTGGAAATATATTTAATAGATAGATAGATAACTCTTTATTAATCCCCCACTAGAAAAATAAACATTAATAAATAGTTACACAATTTACACAGAAACACACTGGAAAATGGGCGGCCTTATCAATAATAGTGATCTCTACCAGGCAACCTTTGGATGGAGAGGATCTAAAGCAAAACAATACGGGGGTGTACTTACTTTAATAATTATATGAAGAAGAATTATAAATCAAATAAAATTCATGCTCCTAACAACTGCCAACAAGCAGGTACAGGCATTCCAAAAAATTTCAACCTCAAGAAACTAGTGGGTACCTACATAATCAGGATAGTGAGTGTGATGCGTGACGGAGGCTACTGGAGGCTACTTGCCTTACAATTGCTCAGGCAGCGTGGCGATCGCACCGCGACCGGACTCGCCCACTAAGGACACGATTTTAAGGAGGCCTTGACTGTGGCTAAGCGTCACTGATTATAATAATACCCACCAATATAACTACCACACTGGGAACAAGTCGTTTCCTAGTGTCAATAAATACGATTAATGAGAAATTATATTTATCTGTTTTTTAAGTAATGCCGTAAATGCCTTCACCACTAAATAGTAATTTATACCAACTGCCAGAAGTATATTATGTCTATTAAAATTTGATCATGAAAGGCTTTGTGTTGGCATCTATTAATCAACGCTATACCTAAATTTTACGAGAGGAAGAAAGACTGATACTATATTATTATGAATACCTGGCAGTCAATGTACCGAATGAAAACCAAAATGGATATACATTAGCTACATACATGGTATAATAACATTTCTAATTATCATGTCCCCGCACCACGTGTCTCTTATATTGTAAATAATATTTAACATAATGTTACTCATAACTTCATTTATTAAACACAATTACTTGGACTATTACTATATTTTAACAGGAAATGACAGACGTCTGTTTTATCATTTGATAACATTACTAATCATATTCACATTTAGTTATATACCTATTATTAGGTAATATCGATTATTGCCCACGTTTATGTGAGTTGATATTCAATATTACCTTGAGTTTAATGTGGATACAAGGAACAAAAAGTTTTTATGCATAAGTTGTTGTATCTGTCGGGACGTGCAAAAACTCAAGGAATATTCGGTGGAGGAGGCTCCGTGCCCTCGCCCGGCGGCGGTTACGTAAGTTCATCTAGTTTTCAAGGTCGAGGACATTGCTCCCAAATCGCTGATCGCGTCCTGCCGTGGAGGTGGAGGGGCGACTCCAACTGGCCAGTTTGGGCGTTCACTTCTTTTTTTCCTAATACTCGTCTATTATATATACTCTATGTTAGATACCTTCATGGGTTTTTATACATGGTACTATGTTAGAACTCGAGAATGTATATGTATTAGAGATTGAAAATAACATCATTACGTAACCTACCTATTCAGATGTTTAAAAACCTGTAGATTGATTGAAATTTTTATAAAGGACAAGGCAGTGACTATTGATATGTAAATATAATAATGTTTATTTTTTCTTTTATGTGTATTTAAGACATAAGTACGTGGAACAAAAACCGTAACAATTTGGAAACAAAATTGGGTATTATGTAAACGGCTACTGTCGTCATAAATCAATGAGAAAGTCGTCCAAGGATTTACAACTGAACTGAATTCTCCGCCCTTAGGGTGGTCAGCTACCGAACAATAGCATAGATCAATGGCGCACCCTTTCTTTTACAACCGGCTACTGTTAAATAAAACTCTTTCTTAACTTTTTTCATGAATAATAAGTAGGGATGCGGGCCAACTATCCTTTTATTCGTTAATACGTTTAATCTTATTTCTAATAGCTGCCGTAATCTAGTGTAATTCTATTTTTTTCAAGCAGTTGAACTGATGTATTAACTAAGATTATTAACTCTACAGCCTATCATAGTACCTACCTACTAGATGACTTTGTTCGGAGCATTTTGTTCAAACAGACCGTTGCAATTGTTAACAAAGTTATTTTTTTGCAAAATGCCTAATTTCTACCAGTCAATCACTTTTAAACATTACTTTACAGAAACAAACGAACCCTCCCTTCGTTTTTTGTAAGTAAAACACGATGAATACGAAACACATTTTTTACTTTCCTCAAATTGCAAGTATTTTGTGTCGCAGGAAACATAAAAGTTTCTATGTCATTGTGTTTTTGTCATCGCAATGTGTGTTTGGGTGGAAAGGGACCGTTAGATTTTTTCATAGCACCATTATAACGGCCACCCTTTAAAAAAACTGAAGGGTTCGGCAGGTAGAGCAAATCTTTCGATCGAAGCCTGCGATTAACGCTGCGATTGAGCTTATATAATGTTAGTTTTTTTACTGTTCAGATGTTCCACATTTCTGTAATGGGCCGTGCGTAACTGTAAACGTCCTTTTTGAATATTCAAGGATCTACCTCTTTATTGTTGCCTCGATTGCATCAGATATCTGTACAACGGGATGCATATGCCACATTGCTATTTTCTGTCAGCACATTTCTATGCAGATGCATAGAAATTTTATATTTTAAAGCAAAACCTTCGATGATACTGTACGGTAAGATCTTAATGCTACTATGACAAAGGCAACTGGTAACTAATTACTCATTGTGCTTAAAAAACCATGCAACCTGTCACCTTTACGTAATTTGGGACTCCTACGCTTGATGGTTTATCCTTCTATATATGGAGGTTTTTGATTATCGTTGGAAAAATCTGACTTAAGGCTTTTCTTCCCACATATCCTAATTCTTGTAAAAATGGATATATGAGATTGATTTCACTACTCTGTACGTCATTATATTGTCAGCTGATTGATACCCTCTAAATATAATATCTGAAATATGTGATATCCGCTATGCTTATTGGTACCCAGCATTCTAAAATTAAAATAGAGGGAACGTGGCGACCCGCCGACGGAATTTATTGAAGAACACCTCACATAAACATGAAGCGTGACCCTGACCACATGGTAATCATATTTAAAAATTACAGGACCGCATTGGTTGAAAACAAAACAAAGAAAACATTTCCGGTCTCGATTTTTCTGGGGAAATTGCATTTAATTTCTCCTTTCAGTTTTCTTTTGCGTGCCAGCCCCCCTAGACAAGTGGTATGAACGCTAATCGAATAGAATAGAATAGAATAGACTTCACAATGTATGAAAATGTCAAACGTCGCTATGTAGATCCACAACAAGTTGCTATTTAGATCACGTGACTTATGTCATTTCCATACATGAAGCGTAGCGATTTCAAGGAACGCTTGTAGACGTCAGCCACTTGTATAGCCCTTCAGTTATATACGAGAAGTCGGTAATGTGATCGCTGTATCATACTTGATTAAATATTGGTAAATATACATTTTTTTTAATAAATTAAACATTTTGTGAGTATATCTGTATTACTATCAGATACTATCAGTAAAATCATTATAATGAGTCCAACATTATTATTTAATTATAAAACAAAGTCCACCTCCTAGGATTAAGAATTATATTGCGTTTGTAAAACATTACTGCCTAGATGTTAACCTCGCTTCAATCAATTAGTGACTGAATTCCTACGCATATACATGCAAATATGTTCCAATTCACACTTCGTGGTCACCATTTTGCACGATGCTCTGATCTGGTTTCAGTTTCAGCGAAATCAACGTGCGAATTGGGTGGAACATTATTTTGACACTTGTACTAGATTATCTCGTCGATACAGGAGCGAGATTCACTGTCAGCTTCGACCATGGCATTGGGCGGGGTGGGACGCGCGGGCGGGCGGAACGCCATGGCGTGTTGTCTCTCTCGCGCGCACCAGTTCATTCACCCGCGTGCGCGGCGAGTACGGAAGAGCAGCGCAGTGCGCGGGCGCAGGTACCGGCGCGGGCGGACGCTATACACGGGTAGCCGCGCAGGAAGGACGTCTCCGACCATGAACCGAGCTATATTTTATCAGTTATCCGGAGGTATCGGTGCGCCGCGCCGTGTCGCAGTACGCTCCACCACCATGACCCTCTAATATTACGATACTCAGTGACATTTTGCATTTAACTAGACTGAAAGCAACTTAGATCTCAAGATAAGACTTATTTTTATAATTTTCTTTATTTTAAGTGACGGTTTTGAGTGAGGTGTGGATTTATTTTTAAGTGCTAGTGAAAACATAAACAAACATTTCCCATTAGGATTTTTCAATTTGGATTTTTCTTCGAGTCTACATAATTGGAGGATTATATACCTAATGGTTAGTATGATATTTCTATTATTTTTTATTTACAATATAATTAACTCTATATTATAATCAAGGACTGCTTACATCTTTCTTCTTCCTATCAAAAGACATCAACGCGCGCCTTAGTCTTAACATTCATAATTTCTTAACATTTTGTTAATAATTAAGATAGTATTATATTTTTAACTAACATATTTTAATAGCTCATATATATACAGTATGCTTATTTCACTTATAACTTAAATTACAACCTAAAAAACTGGACAAATATTTTAACTTTATCTTATCTGATACTATGCGATCAATGTTTATTTTTGCACGTGCTCTCATTTCATTACTATCAACATGTTGTCAATAACATCCTATGTGTTAGGGTTAATCTTATAACTAACTTTATGTACCTACGCATTAACAATAAAATGGCCTTATTATTTTATGTAGGTACCAATAACTAATACAATTATCGCAATATCATAAATTACACCAGGAATCACATCATTTCTATTATATAATAACCTGTCATTTAGGTGTACATGGAATAGCACATTCCAAACAGAGATGTTGGAGTATGTTTTTTTGGGAGCATAATTATAGCAATCAGAACACGCGAACTATCACGCACACACGCGCAACTATTGTTGTTGTGTCGTCCCGGGTTCTGCAAAAACAGAACCTTGAACCCATCAAGTTCAAATTCAAGGCGAACACACACGTGATCTACCTACGCGCAGATTGCGTAACACAACCCCCGCATAGGGTGACCAACTCTGCTATGTAATTATATCATATAGTAGAGTTAACAAAAGTTATTTTAAGAACTTTTTTTTATTATAATAGGTCGAACTAATACTGCCTATAGGGGAAAAAATCATTTAACTACATAAGGGTATGGTATTCGTTAACATTAAAATAAAATATTACATATTATACGTAAATTCGGGCTATACTTCTTGTTCAGTCAGAAAGAGTTGACAACACATTATATGAAATTTACATTAAAAATGCAACACAATTTACATAATTTTTAATATTATCACAACCATGCAAATACAATTTAAATGATTTACATAACATTCATTTACGAGAAATATCAATATGTTAAATTAATTGTGTATTAAAGCGGAACGATTTTATGTATGTACTTGAGTAAAAACAGATCATACAAAATAATTATTTCAGTTACATCATTAATGTAAAATACTCCTGTGGCCTTCAAACATAATACATCCATACATATAAGATATAATTGAATGAAATGGCAGATTATCGTGACCATGTACATAATTAAGTGGCAGAGTATTACACGTAGAGCGGGCGCGTATGTAGAGATGCGAAAAAATAATTATTTAAGTAAGCAAATCAACAAACAAAAGTGATCCCAATAACAACCGCCAAAGTCACAAATTAGCATGCGCGCTGCTCGCCGCGGTTTCGGCAATGACAATGACAACGACCGATGATATAACAGAAGGCTGTCAAACCCGTGAAAACTCGGTCATTGAACCGCGCGCTTGCGACTCAGCCCCACTTCTTGCTGCTTTCGCTCGTGCGATTTTTGCATTTACGTTCATGAGCATAGAGTTTAATTTTAAATCGATTACCCGTACAAATATTATACAGTTAAGATGTGAACTGACAAATGCGTGACGTAAGTATATGGTAATATCTTTCTCGCATTATTAAAATAATACGAAGCCTAATTACATAAACAATGAAGAGCTTGGAAAATAACTCTGTGACGTGGCGGGCGATGACACTATCTGTCAACATCTGAAACATCTAGCCTCGATATTATAAGCTGCCTCCATATTATAAGATTATTACTGTAAATTAGGATTGTAACCACTTCCTATAGTTACATATTACATTCAGTACAAATATGTTAAGTAGGTAAATGCCATGGAAACGTATTGCTTGCAAATGCAAATTTCAACTTTTAATACATATTCATAACCTAGGTATATGACCAAATAAACTCTTATGAAAACTTGTTCAAGAGCCTTAAAACACGCAACTCTATCATAATATTATGACTAAAATTCCAAATGTTTGAATCGAGTGTCATCTTTTATATAGTGTGTGCTGACGTGGGTGTGCCAGGAAGGTCCTTGATGGGTAGAAAGTAAATGTTCAATGCGCTGCGCACGCGCATGACCGGCGTCGCGGGCGTGGGCGGGGGTGCGCGGCGCGGCGCGGGGGTGCCGGCAATGCGTGGAACCTGTTCGAACAACGGTACCTGGGTATGGTGCCCTGGGCGCGCACGCACCCATTATGTAATATGTAATAACCTTTTTCTCGCTCGAGCGAGTCGTCCCTTCACCACGTGACCTTCCAACCGCGAACTATTTATCAGCTTTGGATCGTCCTCGGATCGAAAATTAGCACGTATTTTAAAAGGTAAACAAACCTTACATAATTCTCCACAAGGAAAAATAGCGTTTAGTCAGATGCTATATGTATCCATGCTTTAACTTCACATCGTCAACTGTATCTAGATGGCACGTTTTATTGCCTTTTCTTAATTACAATAGGGAAATACAGCTGCAACAAAGTCCGTTGAGTCTCAGTTATGTTACTCTAAAGCAATTTCATTAGCGCCTACATTACAACCATTTAATTTGGATAAAAACTGATTAATCGTCTATGCATTCACCCTTGCACAAAGTAAGCCAGTACTAGAAACTGCACTACTAGGAAACGAACCTACTTATGCACATGCAGAACCTACGAATGGTGTATTAAGGCAGTTGTTGCAAACATTTGAATGAATATTGAACCTAATAGAATTATACCATGTGTGTATTGTTATTTCCTATTTATTATTCCACATAGGTTATGAAAGTAAAGTTGCAGGAAGTGCAACAATCACTTGTTAGTAAAAATATCGATGACCCGGTATGTCCCACATGCATAGCGGTGCCTCTAATATGTATGCCGCTCGCCTTCCGGTGGCCGCGCCGCGCCGAACGGTTACCGCACCATATTCATAATAGACTTACATTACTTACAATGCTCGCACAAACTTTAGCTTCTAGTAACTCATTAAAATATGAACAATGGATAAGAATGTAATAATTATCACGTAATCAGCTAATGTTAAGATCAATATGCCAGAATTAAAATCACTCAGTAATATGATCAAAGCGCGGAGATATCCACGGTTTCTTTAATTTATTATTTTTAAGTTGTCCCAGCAATTCCATTTGTAATATCTCATACCTTAGTGTTAAATCATGCGCTGACTGTACTTATTTCCCCTGAGAACCTTCTCTTCATCTATGAACCAAGTTATGGAAGTAGAATAATGGAAATTGTATTGAAAGACGGTAGGTATCTATGTAAGATACCTACTATTTATCCAAAATTTTGTCATCGCCATGAACAATGAAAAACAGTAAAAATTCCCAACACAAGTTTTATAGTGTAGTAATATACTAGTTACGCACACCCAAATTAAGCCTGCAAGCGATGGACGATGCATCCCGTCGAGCTCTGATTTCACCCCCCATTTTTTATCGACACAACCTAACGGTAGTGAGAGATCCCGTAGGCAGGCACCGCCATCAAAAATGTAAGCATACATGTTGCTATAGGACAATGAATACCGGCACCTGTTTAGTATGGTTCCAAGTTTGTCCTCAAAGAATTTACTAGTCATTAAATTCACTTTACCTCTACATTCTAGGAAAGTTGGATCATACAATTGCATTATGCAGTTCTGGGATCCAAGTCCAGTTGATCAGTACATTGTTTTTGCTTAGCGGTAAATTTCTATACCTACGTGTTGATTCACAATATGAATCATTTCACTCGTGAACTTCGCTATTCGTAGAGGTAACACCAGGACACCGCTATTACGATTTTTAGCAAATATTTCCGCAGGTGTACGTAAATACTCACACAATGAAATAACAAACAGATGATCATATTTCATACCCTGATGATCGTCTCAAATAGATCTAACGGTAAGTTCTTATACAAAGACTCCGTTGTCCCGCCGTCATATTTTTTCGGTGCTCAGTTTCTACCTGCGATTTAACCGAACACTTGATGTGCCTTTTCAAATGTATTTTTTTGTTACCGTACATAATTACTTTATAGCATTATATTACTTATGTAATTTTTACTCACTCCGGTAATTTTTATCACAATGTACCTTAACCAGAGTTACATATAGCAAACCTAATGATGATTAAAATGATGCCGTGAATAAATTTGGTTGTCTGCGGAACCCAAAACTAACAAAGGAAAGTAAACCGTCGATGCGGTTTGTTCGATCGATGAAAGTAAAGGCCTGTGTAGACGGTCGAGCAGTCCCGTTAGCCGGCCCGAGCTCGGGCTCACGGAATACTAAACGCTGACATACTGCGCGGCTTTTGACCCTAGCTACATTCTAGTCTAGTACTTCAGCACCTCTGAGCACTTGCTTTATCTATCTCACCATTGCACCGTTGGCATTACACAAAAGTCTGACAAATTAAATAAGTACTTACAGTACAATATACGTTTTTAATAGAACCACACTATCACAAAGAAAAAAATGCATAAAAAGGGAATGAAAATTTTCCATTCTTCATATCGGTATAAATAAAACAGCTCACAACATCACGATCTGTAAACCACATTACTTAAATATACTATGTTATTGTCAAAAACAAGCATTTAAGTAAAAAGCTCCACATAGGTATATTACGGTCGTTCAAAGTTTATGCCGTCCTTCCGAGACTTGCATTTTTTTAATGACGCTGTGGCATTGTTGGCCATTTCGGGTTTTCTTAAAAAACATAAACAATTCGCTAAAGGCAAGAAATGCAATTTGTGCAAATGGCACTTTTTAATGCATCCTATTTGTTATTGTCGTAATTGGTCATAAAAGCCGAAGGTTCCTTGTCTCATGGACACCTTTGTTAACCGAGTGGCCTTCGCAATTATATTGAGCAATAACGCAAATATACCGACAAAGGAAATTGCACATTTGTGCTAAAAGTGAAAATTACTTACGAATCGTAAAAAATGCACCGTTGTGGTGCAGCGACGGGTGGCTGGAGATTAGATATTTAGCCAGACTTACCGGGACACTCGGTTCCGTACTGAGCTGATGTCGGTAGAGATGTAGGAGAGGACGTCGACCCTACGCAAAATTCGCTGCATTGGGCTAGGTCTAGTGCATGCGCGTATGCAGCGACTTCAACACGGAAGCGTACCGAGCGGGAGCGCGCTATGCGCCCGACCCCGGCCAGACAGGGAAAAACGCATGAATGAGTATTGAAGCCTACCCCAAGAAGGGGGAAATCGAGTTTGCACTGCGGACACCGGCACTCACTCGCACAGATACAGACGACCACTACACATTACACTAGATCGATACTGAACATTCTATCAAAAACTTACTGACGAACACTGGAAAACAAACGAGTAACATTATCTCAACATAATTTATTGTTAAATCCCTAGGGTTGTATGCCAGCTAATAGAAAACTATGGAATATTAGTCAAATGTAGCACCATAAAGACTAGGAAAAGTTGAGTACTATGCAAATAATTACATATCTACACGGAACCTCACAAATTAAAACTGACTAGGTGTAAGTCATAAATAAAAAACATTTGGTGCTAGTGTTTCTTATGGTCCCTTATAAATCAGCTTATGTTTGGTAAAGAAAGTCTTTATTTATTTCACCTTATTTTATTTCATGAAGAAGTGGTTAAACATCCAGTTTGTTACCTTATTACCATTTTACCTATGTTTTGAAAAGCACAAGGTAGAATGTCAACAATATGTTCTCAGAATGTAATGCCATGTATTGTATGTACATTGCTGATAGTTGATATACCTACTCATTTTTTTAAACGATTGATTTAAATTCAATTTCGAAAAGAGTAGCCGAGCAGAGGAGCTTTCATCGGAAAATAAGTTAATGTAAGTTATCTCGTAAAGCTTTTACCGAGTTACGCAATAAATAGTATAAGGTTTATATTATGAGCCCAAAGAAAATTTGTGATGCGATGTCAACGACCGTGCGCCCAATACTCGCACAGTAAACGCATTTGGTCGCACACGAGCGCAGCGTGCGATTTATTCGCGCGGCAGCGGCGGCGGCGCGGGCGGGCGGCGCCGAGTGGCGGGGTAGCGCAGTGGGACGAGGCGCCGCGGCCGTTCACCCCGGAAGATTCAGTGTTTTGATACCGCTCAAGCCTCCGCCGCCGCTGGAAAACTGCATTTTCTTTGATGCGCTTCGCTTTTCACGCTCTAATTGACTTACAATCGGATAATTTCGATTTTTGTGTACCTTTTGCTTATGTACAGGCAGTAAGGGATTTTTAGTAACTATAGAGATATTATAATTTTCAGTGTTTGTTAAGTAGGTACCTACTCTATTTTTGTTAAGATTTCTAGAAGGCGTTGGTAGGATTTTAAATTAAATAACATTCATTACCTTTGATTTTTTTATAAATTACTCATATTTTATCTTAATTGTCTACAATAATGGCATCAAGTTTATTTTAAAGAATACCATATTGTTGGTATGTACTTATAACAAACTTAGGAAAATATACGGGTTATTCCTCTTTAATCCTACGACGTCACATCGGACATCCTATTTCATTTTTTTTTTTTATTAAAATAATAATAACTACCTTAGATTATAAATAACTACTTACTACTAAACCTGCATTGTTGTCAAAATATTTTTCAACGCCCATTTCATACAGATACTTAGAAATGCTAAATATATCAGTATCAGGAGCACCCACACCACAACCTTACACCCACTTATCGTATGCAACAGCCGGCTAAATCGATAGAGGCTCTGACGAGAGCGTTGTGAATCGAGCCTTAAAACAGTTTGGGGTAGATCACGAACGATTGAGGAAGCCAGACATTGAGATAGGTCGTGCATTCTAGATGTATAGCGTACCTAAGGTAGGTAGGTATAAATTGGATTTTATTGGAAATCTATTACCAATAAAAAATTTATAAGTATCACAAAATAAAACTAGTCCAGCCGTTTCGGAGATTACCCGGAAGAAGCATACAGACAGACGAACAGACAGACAAAAATGTTAAACATTGTGTATTTTGCTTTTTGATATTTTGACAGTGTCACTTTGTTTTTTTAAAGACCAGTACTTTTTCAAATATTATGAAAGGTTTTAGTTTGTGATTATAGATTCGGAGGAGGAACGATTTGCTTACGATTTAGAGAAGAGGTTTTAATCGAAAAATTGTCTTTGACAATCGAACCTTAATAACGTTCAAAATTAAAATTTAAATGAATTATGGTCGAATTTCGACCACGGGCGACCACTAGTACTAATTGAATAGGTAAATAGTTTGAAGCTCAGCGTACGAGCCGGGAACATTGTACCCGGTCAATTTGCAGCTGTTAACAGATTACCAGGCTGTAAATAGTGAAATCAATATTGGATAATGGGAGGTGGCAGGGTGCGGCGAGGCGGGCGGCGGTGTCGGGGAGGCTTACCACTACCACGATAGTACTCATCATAATATCATAAATCTTTTTTCCTTGAAATTGTCTAAATAATTTCCTTGAAATCTTAAGCTTTTAAGGCCATTAAATTTGCCTAGAGTCATAGTATTTTGATACAGGATCGAGAATCTAAGGTAAGGGTGGGTGCAGGCTATGTCGTCGACCCGCGAGAGTGAAAGCGTGTTCCGGGGAGACGCGCAGGCCGCCGCCCGCCCCGACAGGGCTTTCGCTGCCTTTCTCACGACGCCCGCACGTTGTTTTTAACTTTAATTAGTGCTTTATGAGCCGCGAGATATATTTCCTTGCATTCTGTAATCATCATGTTTTATTGTCTTTTTTGTTTTCTACCAAAAACATTATATCAAAAATTATTTCCAGTAGCAGCCTTACTGAAAATAAGTTATATCTGATATTAAGCATAATGAGCTGTTGTTATTCTCAAATACGGCTACCTATAATATAGGTAATTGACTGAAATGGTAATGAAAGACTTGGGGAGCGATGCATGGGGGGATGCATGGAACGAGTATTATATCGCCCTCCAGCTGCGCGATCGCGATGATCGTCAATAGAATGACGCGAGGACCGGGAGCACGGTCAGGGCGCTCGGCGCGGCCGCCGCCACACTACGGAAGTAATGAACTTGAATGCAGCTCGCGGTCGCATTGCGCTGCGCCGCGCCGTCCCGCTCTCCTCTAATAAGAGAATAGGAGGCGCGAACGTGACATAGCCACTGCATTTACTGTCAAATTCGTCCGCATTCTCCGTCACAGGCCGCTTTCGTCGTCGATGCGTTTATCGGAACGAGACGCGAATATGTGTGTCGATTGCATTCTCAGCGTCGTAAAAGTGCATCTAGGTCGGTGGGCATAGCGGCGCGGCGTCGGTTAGTGCATCGCGCTCGGCGGCTAGACGTGGGGCAGGTCGGCACGGTGGCCTCCGCGTTGCATAATGCACGCCGCGCTCCGGCAACGAACACGCCGAGAGGATCCGTCCGCGGCGACCGCGCTCACCAGCCGCTGACCGCCCGGCACCGGCGCGGCACCCGCTCGCCCGCTCGCCCGCAGACATGAGAGCGGCGCGCCGACTGCGCCCGCTCGTCCCCTTGCTGGCACTCCGCATACTCCTCGAGTACATCAAGTCTCTCGACGTCCTCTAACCGAGCCGGCTCATACACAAAAGACGATTATACACATTATTTATCCGCGTTAATAATATAAACTAAATACGCGGAAACTAAGAACAGAAACTCAAGAAATGATATTGTAAGTATATTAAATGTTTATCAGTGTTCATATTTTACCACAGGTTTTAAAGTAGGTAACTTTGTGGGTACGAAATGAATCTATAAAAACTAAATTTCAGATTAAGTATTCAAATTGATGGCCATGTTATTTAAGTGATATTGGACAGCAACCAGAGAGTTTAAAAAAAACCTTAGATGCATGACAAGAACCCTGTGCTGTCTTATCACGCTAATGTTTGTCATGAGCGCTTTTCTCCTCTAACATTTCTTTCTTGTCAGTGAATTTATGCATCTACATCATATTCTTTATCTATCCGATAGGTAGCGTCTATTTCTAGTGGAAATATAGATTGCTACGTATTAAATGTATTATTAGATTGCAAGGTTAGTGTTCCCGTTGCACTCTCGCATGTAACTGTACATGCAATAATCATGGCTATTTTATAACACGTCTCCTATGGAGCATAAAATTCAATGCGTGACCTTTGTCCTCTTATCAAGCGGCTTACGGGCCGTAGATGTTTCTTCCGTGGAAATCGAAAGCAATCAGGGCATTTAACAAGTATTTTCTCGTCCCAAATAACTAAGTATATTTTACTTTTAATATAAGGATTTATGTCAATCAATAGATGCCTTATTGCAGTACAAATTATAAATTAAAGTTGCCAAAAGAAACCATAGGGTAACGTTATCTGTAGTATTTTAATAACATCTTCAATAACTTCCGTGTTTATTACGTATTCGATCGCTTTTCCTATCGACGGAGTCTGTGCCTCTAATCGGGAAGTGAGAACCAAATTGTGCGCTCCAAAAGTGTCCAATGAGCGATGCATCATATTTTACGATACAACATTAGTCAGTAAGAACATTGTCAGCGCAGTGTCAGCATCAACTGTGACTAGGGTTGCCTTATGCAGCTACTTCATTTAAAATTGATATGATATCGAGTTCGAAAGTGTTGATTACAAAATTATTATCTAAGGAACTGATAAATTTATTACATACTTAATAATGCAATGTTATAATTAGTGTTATATATATTTATTAGTCAGTTCCTGTATACACGGCGACACGGTTCACCACCTGTCACGTTGGGTTCTGACTATCTAGTGAAACGTGGGCTTTGAGTTGGTTAATACCTCCACAATGTGGTGGTGTATGGCCACTCAAGCCTCTGACTACCCCCGAACGGGGATAAAAGTCGTGACGTTACATTACATTACATTTTATATATATTTATTAGTTTGTCTGTCAATGCAGTGCCATACTCGCTCTACTCTTAAATATTTTAACGCAAATTAGCTAGCTAAATATAAAGGGATCTATCATCTCTATGCTTCTGTTGTATTCCTACATTATAATTTCATTTACTTTAAATTTACATAGACTATTAAACCTCATTGACTTAAATATGAATTCATTTCGACGATGTGTCTGAAATTAACGTTTAATTAGCTAAGTTTTTGTTTTTATACGCTAACCCTACCGTATCGTTGACGGGCAGCGCAACGTGCCGCGGGCGTAAAGGGCAAGTTCAAGAGCGAGCGCATCATGCGCCAAGGTTGCTTCCTGGTGCGCGCGCGTCGATGCGCAGCCGCGCGGTGCGATACCGCGCGGAGCGGTCGATACGCATCGCTGTACAATTTTATTTACATTATAATCGTGAAAGCTAGTTGCATCTAATTTAAATACAATTTGTAGTTACAGTGAAATGTTTTTTATTAGGAGAATACTGATTATAGAAATTGTAATAAAAATATAATCAATCAATCGGTACTTAAAGAAGCATGAATTACCACAAATTTGTCCCCATTAATTGTGCTCCCTCTGAAAATATCTGCATGTCGTTCCTCAATATTTTAAAGCAGTAAGTCTGTACAAAATTATAAAGACAATTGATTTTTCGACTTTACAAAACCATCTAAGTATCTATATCCAGTGTAGTTCCAAAGTACAATCGTAAGCGAAACTACAATGTATCGCAGTTGCCGAGGCGGGTACGGTCCGGGGTTGCGAGCGAGTGTGACATTGCGCGGGCGCATTGCGCAATCTGCACTCACGGTCACGTGCCGCGGCCGAGTCCCCCCCCCTACCGCGGCTACCCCGCCTGCTCGCTCGATGTAAACACGCCCTTACGCAAGTTTTAAGTGCATACAAATCTTTTCTGTTTATAGAATTTTTAATCACCTGAATTTCTGTAACCGGTTTCATGAAATGGACTATCCAGCTCGATATTCTCACAAATATAAATGCAAATGTATGTATGTACATTTTATTACCAACATTCGTACGTTATTATTAACTCGTATCTAGAATTTACTGAAATCTGGTTTATTGTTTCAAGACAGAATAATTAAATTCGGTTCCTAGTATATAATGGCGGTAACAGGTAACAACTATGTATTTAGGTGTGATATAATTAAATACATTTTGGGTTACATCAAATATTTTTAAATATGTAGTTGCAACTACCACCCACAATTAAAATAAAGTATTGTTTTGATTCTATCTCAATATACGTAACGTGTAGAAAAGATCCAGTAGGTATAACTAACACCTACTCACCCTACATATGCATCTGAAGTATAAATCAATGCTCTATGATGCGGTGCAATGGTTACAAAACTCATACATAAAACCATTACAAATGCAGCGCATAATGTTTACAATACAGCGCTGAGGCCGGCGCTTGCGCAACTATTTGAATGTCAAATGGGGCCGGTTTGGAAAACAAAATTTTCGTTTCATCGGGAGGAGTCGTCGGCCGCGAGCCGACTCGCTTCCGCAATTATGCAATGAAATGTTGAACTCCGCGGTTGCTTCACTGCGCCTGCGCGCCCATGGGAAGCCTTCAAGAACCTGTTCGCGTAAAAACCATTCCACTCGCTTACAAACTACTTAAAATGTAACTTTTACGACGTTTTCGTTTAATTTCAAACTGCAGTTGGTATTATTACAGTACAAATAATTGAAATTTCGTGACCGAGTCCCGATTCCGTGTTCCACGTGTCTAGTGCCAATTTGGCAAATATTCAATACCTACACCTAATGCTCAAATCGGAAAGCGATAATTTAAATTAGTTTCAGAATAGTTTTAAAACATAAATAAAAACTGAATAATTTACATTTTGTGTCCTTATTAATATTGTAGGTATGTTCTGGGAAGCTGTTTGGGATTATGTTCCTATTTATTTACAAGTCTTATATTTTTCTAATAAGATATTATTACCTAAACAATTATAATACGTTCTTCTCTTTTTTTGCAGGTACCAGTTACTTCAATACACAGAAAGTACACATTATGAGAATAGTCATTAATTGATCAAGAAAACCAAACATCAAAATGAGACTGGTAAGTGCAATCCAATTAAATAATAAATCATCATCATAATCATTCCCAAAAAAATATGATTTGTTTGTTTAGGCTAATTTTGTAACCAAATATTTAAATGTTAAATTTTCCGACATTATAAATAGGCAAAGGGGGAAGTTTTGGTGCGCAGTGGCAAGTGCGCACTTATCACAAAACTGGGTCAGTAGTGAGGCCGCCCCTTTATCGAACGTCGCACCTTGCCTTACTTAGGGAAAATAAACTCTTTCTACTGGAAAATAGCTCTCAAAGTCAGACCACGCGACTGATCATGCATACGGCTGTAAAGTGGGGAAAATGCATTCCGTTCCGTTGTTTGCATATTTTTGGGATCTGAAGATGACCGGCATCCAGCCGTGCATTTTCTAATCAGATCTAGGACATAAACGTTGTTACTTTCGCTATTTCCGACAGACCTCGCTCTAATACACGGTTACTATAAAGTAAGTTGTGAAGTGTTGTATAAGTTGTTTGGTGTTGTTAACAGTCAACCAGCGAAGAAGTGCCAAGCACAACGGTAGTCGGCCGGACAGGGAGTCCGGGTGGCGCAGGCGCAGACGCGGGGAGCGCTGTGTCCGGCGCGGGCGCGTATGATGTGACGCGCATGCGCGAGGAGGAGTTCGAGAGGCTCACAGTGTACATAGTGCCCGACGTGCCATGCGAGCGCAACACGCTCAACAGGGCGGAGAGGACGCTCCCGCGGAGCTTGGCGCTCAGACCCTCAGCAGTATTATCCACTCCCAATACACCGGTGAGTAAAAAAAAACTTATTTAATACCTACATTAATATTGCCTTATAATTTGCTATGGTAGGCGCTCATAGCCAGCTACAATCACTGGTTGGTAAACGATCGGAGGTTAAGCAACGCTTGGCTAGGTCAGTCAGAGATGGGTGGCCATTTAGTGGCATTTTGAACTGGGCATCTCCGTGCTTTGGAGTGCACGTAAAATGTCCGCTTCAGCAACTCGGACACTAGGTTGACCACTAACCATACCATAAGAAGACTTTAATATTGCCTTATAAGATAGTGTTGTAATCATGAAATATAGTTGGCTAACATGCAAATATTAAATAAGGAGGTAATATTACATAATCAAAGTATTACTCAATCATAACACACGTAGGCAAAATGCTTTCACTGCCGCCTGGATAATCTAAATACCTAGCACATTACATTGTGGATAGAAAATAATAACTGCGATTAACAGTCATCATCGTGAGAGGCATTGTAAAATAGAAAACGTCATTTCAGACCGAAGGTGTATGGAGCACGGGAGTAATTCCACGTGGAACACGCTTCGGTCCATTCGAAGGCACCCGAACGCCGAACAAACCCAATGACAAAGTCTCCTGGCGATATTATTGGAGGGTGAGTACCACAATTATAAAACTATTACTTTTATAAGACAACAGTAATTGCAAACCCTCACTTCGCTTTAATTTTAATTGGTTAAGGTTTTATTTTGTAAATATTTTCCGCACACCTATTTTAGTAAATATACTTAATTATCCACAGAAGATCTAAAACACAAAACTAATACCCTGTAATGCTATGATTCAATGTCCGTTTCCAATACGTCCGCACTACCTTTAGTACCTTATATTTTCTCCTTCAATTAACCGAACTTCTCTTTGGGCCAGGTACAGGAAACTGTCAGACACCATACTTATGGAAATATTAAGGTGAGATTGGGCTTTGTATACTTTTTCCTTGGTGGTGGTCATATTTTTTAATTGTGCAATAGATATTTGAATAATTATATTATAATAATAAACTGCTACTTCGCGATAGCTGCTGTGGTTTCATCCGCATATAAATTTAAAATATAGCTTGTCACTCAGGGATAGTGTAGCTTTCTATTAGTAAAATAATCTTCAGAATCGGATCAGTAGTTCCAGAGAATATCCCCTACATACAAACTTACAAAATTTACCTTTTTATAATTATATAGTATGATTGAGGTGTCTTGTTCCCTAGTCACAATGCTATGCTAGCAGCCAGCATATTACCATTCAATCATACATGATTGTTCAAACAAACGTTATCTTCCGCGTCCTATATTACCTCTCGAGTGACATTGCATCTCGTCCTTGACTCTACAACATATGTATAACGCAAGCGTGTTGCTATCAGCTGCACGCGCACTGTAAATATCCTGCACTCGGCACGTGCTTGAATACATGTGTTAGTTCTATGATATAAGATGTACATTATAATCTTCGTAATACTTTCCAAGAAATAAATATTTGATATCGCGCTCGCTCTACATATTGATCAGTTTTGTTAATTCAGTATAACCTTTCTTCCTTTTCTTTCTATAAATAATTTATATGTAGAGTTAAATTAACTAAAACTAATTTATACTAAAATGGTTAATTGAAACGTAATTTATTTGTAATTATAATTTAAGTAATGTGAGTATTATACCGCCTAAGTATATTTTAAAAAGTGCAAGTTGCAAATATTGTTAATCTATTACAGATATTCAAGGACACTGATTATTATTACCTGGACGGCTCTGACACGAGTGTTGCGAATTGGATGCGATACGTCGCCTCCGCGTACTCACTGTCCGTGATGAACCTCGTGGCTTGCCAACATCAGGAGCACATATACTTCTACACCATCAGGTACACTCACTTCACAACCAGTTCATGTTCCACTAGTGCACAAATGTCATTCGCCTGTACTTAAATGTATGTATATTATTGCAGAGATATCATGCCCAACGAAGAATTAATGGTTTGGTACTGCAAAGATTTTGCAACGAGGCTCGGTTATGATATCGATCCGGAGAGAGCTACGTACTCTATTTGTAAGTATTGTTATAAAATTATAAGAAAACGACGTCATATTTTTTTGTTATACAAAACGATTAATAAATCATACATTTTCGGTTTCAGGTAAAGAGGAAACAATAAAAAAAGCCTATGGCTTGCCACCTGCGCCGGTTCATCCCGAAATTGCCTTCAACCATATGAAATATGTTCTTGGATTAACGAATACAAAAGAACTATTAGAAGCTGAAATTCCTAACCGCCGGCGAAAACGTGAAGGTACTGACAAACCGTTCCATGACAACACCAGTCAAATACTTCGTGAGGATCCACGATGTTTGAACAAAAATGACAGAGCGGTTATCAGGACTGATATTTCCGCCAACATCATTCAAAACAAAACGGAAAATTCGTTAGTGAACGAACAAAGATGCTTATCACCGAACAGCTTAATGCCTTCACCTTCACCGGTAAAAATCCACAGAGAGAACCCAACATTGATCATCCATCAACACAAAGAAAGCACATCTCATGTTGTGATACATCAACTCGAGAATCCACGAATTCAAAGTAATAGATCTCCCGCGCAACATCCACATTTACGAGACATGAGAGGACCTTCTCCAATGGCGCAAATTAATCATGACAAATTGGGAAACAGATCTCCCATCCTGACTCAGTGCGGCGGACCACACTACGAACACCAACTCACCCCTAATGACGGATCGGTACGGTCAGATGAAGGGTATCATAGTAACGGCTACCACGACGAATTCACTCCTCCAGAGGACTCCAGCGACTCTGATGTCGAGAACTATGTACTTGACTGTTCAAATAAAACCAATGAACCCAAAGAGACTGTTATCGTTCAAAAAATGGACCAAGATATGCATCGTAATGAATTCAGGAAAGTGAAAATCAAAATGCCGCGAGCATATCAGTATAGCCTAAAAGATATGGACTGTGATAGCGAAAGAGAGTTGGTGATCGCTGAGGAAATACCGTCAAATCGACTAAACATGTCGCCGCCTCGTCGTGATCCCGCCACCTCAACGGTTATCGTGCTGGAATCATCTCAAAATACAGTAGTGCCTCTAACCAAACCTTACTACGAGGATGGTACTATTTCGCCAACACCACCGCCGGCATTCATGAGATATTCACCACCAGACACGAGGATATTGGAAACCATACTTTCAGGAAACAGAATAGATACCAACAATAACGATCCCAACCGTCGTCAACCAAATGCTACACCGCCGCCTTCATCGCCGACTGAAATGGCTTATTCCTATAAGAAAAGCCAAAGATACGGCAACGCCTGTAGCCCAGACTCCAGTTCCAACTTGACGCCCCTACCATCACTACTGCCATTACCACAACAATTGCCTGTACCGAGCGCTGCTTCTGTATATTCAACATCACCACCTCACACCATTCCTCACACTACTGAAATTCGGGAGATCAGAGAAATAAGGGAAATAAGAGAAACACGATATGAGAGTCACTATCCAAATTACTCGTATAACTTGTATTCTCCCCCTAATTCCACGATAATCACGCAACTAGGCTCTCCGCCTACTACGTACTCGCCGACCGTGTCGTCTTCACACCAGTATGAGAGATCACAAAACGTCCAAAGTAACCACCACTATCCGTCATCCACTAGTGTGATCACACTTAAGAACTGTTCGCAGCTGAGCTTAATACAGAACACGAATGTCAATAGTCAACTGGTTCCACAGCACGGCAGTGTCAGCCCTGACGACTCGTGCGGCCTCATGATGGCGCCGATGAGCCCCGGCTCGCAAACCTCGCGTGGATACAGAAGCTTGCCTTACCCGCTAAAGAAAAAGGATGGGAAAATGCACTATGAATGCAATGTATGTTGTAAGACTTTCGGACAGCTCTCGAATTTGAAAGTTCATTTAAGAACACATTCAGGAGAACGTCCTTTCAAATGTAATGTTTGCAACAAGTCCTTCACGCAGCTGGCGCACCTACAGAAGCACCACCTGGTACACACGGGGGAGAAACCCCACCAATGTGATATTTGTAAGAAGCGGTTCTCCTCCACATCCAACTTAAAGACTCACCTGCGGCTGCACTCCGGACAAAAGCCTTACGCCTGCGATCTGTGCATGCAGAAGTTCACACAGTTTGTACATTTGAAACTTCACAAACGGCTACACACTAATGACAGACCGTACGTGTGCCAAGGATGCGACAAAAAATATATCAGCGCTTCCGGATTACGCACGCACTGGAAGACCACTAGCTGTAAGCCGAACAACATTGAAGAAGTCTTAGCAATAACGAACGCGGCCAACACTGAATGTATTGGTAAGTTTATATTTCACACTAATTTAATTTTTATTATACATATTTGGCCGTCACTTGTTTTAGCAGTATAGATTTTTGTTTTAATTTTATTTATTTAGGATTTTTAATAATTGTTGCGATATAATAACTGATATTATAATTTATTCGAATTCACATCGAAGTGAAAGAGAATTAACACTAGAACGGTCGCGAGAGCAACTGCAGCGCGCTGCACTTTCTCTTCGTAGGTGAACCGCAACTTTCACTTGCGCTCTCTCTGAACGCGGCCGATTTCATTTTCGCGTGCACTTTGCAGGTACCGCCGACAAAGACTGCCACGATAGAGAGGGGCACGAGGCGTACGAGGTGCACTCTCCATCACAGGGAGGGCTGGTGGGAGCCGGTGGGGCGCGTGTCGCGATGTCGCACAGCGAGATGCTAGGCGGGCAGGCGCACACCACCACGCCGCACCTGGTGACGGGGCACGGGCACGGACACGGGCACGGGCACGGGCCGCTGTCGCCGGCGCACGCGCAGTACCGCGCGCTGCCGCCGCCCGACCACGAGCCGCCGCCGCAGCACTACGGCGCGCCCGCCGCCGAGCCGCGCCCCAGCGTCATCGAGTCCAGCCAGCCCCTCATCATAGAGTGCACCTGAGCCCGAGCCGCGCGGCACGCACTCCTCGGACGCGTGTTTCCCCGCCGCACTATGTGATTCAAGTATTGTGATCGAGTGAATGTATTGTATATTAACATTTCGGACAAGTCTCGTCCCTTACAGTGGCTATGAGATTACGATACGAACGTTAAGTTGTATATTTGTAAAAATATTTTAGTGTAAGTACGATGCAACGTAAATAAGTAGGTACTAAGTACCTGCGTAAAAAGTTAATCCCAAGGACAGTGTACTATATTAAGTTAAGAATTAAATATTACACTCAAGGTTTCGGCAGCCTTTGTTTATACTAATGCTCAATTTTATAAGTACATATGTGAAATTAGAATTCTATTGTAAATAGGATTTTGAGACATCGATTTATTTAATTTTCTATGCAATTGCTGATGTAGATACCTACTTCCAGATCAACTATTTTAGTGTGTTTGTTTTGATTTGAAGTGCTCTGTTATTCAACCGCATGGTCATGACAGTTTTAACTGATTATTTTAATAATAAATTCACCAAAGAATATTTTTTGAACAGCATGTAGTGTTGAGTGAATAGTTTTTTGCTTTCCTTATAAGTCAAAAGTGAAATTGTTTCGATTCGGGCCGAAATTCAGCTTTGAAAGATTATCAATCAACTGATTAGTAATAAGTGCCAAAAGCACATTTATATTTTAAGTTACAATTAAAAAGATCGAATAGTATTTTAAATTGTTGTTCCTAATGAATAATCGGAGAGTAAGCGCATGATATGTGCATGAACTTAACTAATATTTAGAGTAAAAATTAAAAATTGTGTACATTATCCCTACGCTAGAACAAAATGGTGCTTCACATCGTAGAGTAGTAGTGCGTCGCGAGGCGCCCGCGCCGCCGTCGCGTGCGCCGGCGCCCGTCGACTGTCCTACGTTGTAATGTTAATTCACCGAGTCTACTAGTTACTATTTTATATTCCCAAGTAATTATGATTCTCCTATTCGAAAAGGCTGAGATAAATAAATGTAATGTAATGTTCGGCGTATATTAAGCGTAAGTACTTGTAAGACTTGGTTTACATTATGTGTAAGTTGTGTATAAGTCGACGTGAATCTACATGAATTGTATACCTACTGTGAACCCACTACTTTACACAGCTTGTATGTGATGTAAAACCAAATGATAGTTTTTTGTATATTTCTATTGTTCATATGAGAAAGATTTTTACACGCAATCCTTATTATTATATATAATTGTATAACTGTATATTTTGTAATGTTTACAGGGCAAAACAATTTGTATTAGAGCCAACAATCGTGTGCGGCTATTATTTCATTTCAAAATAAAAATATAGCACTGATTTCGATGTTATCTAATTGTTTATATTTTTACGCCGTCGTTTTAATAGTATTCATGTATTTCATAATAGTTTATTGTACATGTATTTTATGAAAATTTAATATACTGGGACCTTTGATCTTAAGACTATCTTACCTATAATACATTTTTATGAGATTATTATAGGAAGGTTTTCGTTTGAATTTAATTACCAAGTTATTATTGTAAATGTATTATGTTTATGAAACTCAATTCTATATATTTCAAATTAAATCATATTGAATGATAAATCAAAGTAAGGATGTCATACCTATTCATTTTCTTACAAAAAAAGTCTTAATTTCGAAATCATTAAATTTTATTGTTAAGTGATGTTCTCTATCAGGATTGCCTATTTTTATTATAACTGCACCCAACCGTCGAAATCACAATAGCCTCTACACAGATTGTTGTTATGTCTATTCACTCTAAATGTTTGACAAGGTTAGTTAAATATTGTTGCGGTTCCTGCAGATTGTCGGCTACGAATTATTGTTATTATTACAATGTTGTTGTTCTTATCTCCATTCCATATAATATCTATATTATAGTTATATTTTCTGTTATACTTTAATACGTTTTCTTGTCATCGTACCGCAACGTTGCCACGACGGAACGGAACACAATTTAATTTCCTTGAGGATTTTTCAAAACTGAACTTATAGAAAAACGCGCAAATCTCACAAAAATAAAAAAGATTAAATACCTACAATCAACCATGACTTTCTGATTTTTTTATTCAACTCTCGACTCATTTCTTTATAAAGTTTAGTAAACTTCAAAGACCTACTTCTTAAATAATTCCACTGTAAATAATGAGAATTATTTCGTTTACTTTGAAAGTGTTTAAAACTAAAAATATACTATATCATTCACTACCTATGCCATCGTAAGTAATTATATATCAATATAATGTTTAAAAGTTGACACCTAAAGATTGAAGGTTACATTATAACTACATGTAAGTAGGTACATACGTTATTCGTGGTACGGAAAGGTAAGCAATATTATCATAATATAATGTATTCGGTACCTTTTTCTACAACTATGTATAAATATAATGGACTCGCATACACCTCGTTATGAGTGTTAGTAGGTATTATTGTAACTACTTAATACGCCAGAAACTGACCTACATACTGTAAAGGCCTGTAATTTTGTACACCTTGATCGATAATTATTTTACAACACCAAATCCATTAAAAGGAGTAAAATTATATAATCGCAGTTTTATTGAAATCCCTTGAAACGATCTTATGAGAAAAGCAGCAAAGGTATTACCTCATATACACTACACACACTCCCTAGTCAAGTCTAATGGTTGCTCAAATCTACTTCTTTTCTACCGGGACAACATGTCTTACTGAAATAAAAATTGGTCTCTTCTTTTCCGCAAGTCTTCAGAATTTACTTTACATCACAACTGGGCGGCGAGTCTCTTAGTGCAAATTGCGCAGAATATGATGAAAGTTTAATGATGAACGATGATTTCGAAGTTTACTGACGATCAATGGCAACTGTAAATTGCCACTGGCAACCACTTACCCTTTCGGTTGGAGTGTAGCCTTAGGGGCGCAGTTAGGTTTAGGTTTAGGTCTAGGTTTAGGTTTGAGTATAAGAGTGGGGAAAAGAACACGGGTCGACTTTGACCTTGAATGACCTTTGACCTTTAACCCCGAATATCCTTTGACCTCAAGTAACCTTTGATATCGAATGTCATTTGACCTCGAATGAACTTGATATTTGACTTTGACTTTGACTTTGACCTTGACTTGGACCTTCTTACCTTGCTAAATGCTTGGACACGTTCGGTTAGGTTAGGTTAGAACAGTGACCACAACGCGCGAGCCGAGCGAGCGAAGCGAGCGTGCCGCGGCAGCGGCCGGCGAAGCGCCAGAGCCAAATAGTACCCATTACAGTTATTTTTAAAAACCTCATGGTCTTGGTCCATGACCTTGGGATCAAAGGTCATTCGGGGTTAAAGGTCAAAGGTCATTCGAGGTCAAAGTAGACTCGTTTCCTTTTTCCCACCCGCATACTCAAACCTAAACCTAGACCTAAGCCTAAACCTAAACCTAACTGCGCCCCTAAGGATACACATTGACCTAACTTTCAAAAAAGTCGTAGTCTGTTTGCCATTTAACTGCCACTGATGGCGTTGCGACATTCTTACCGACCAATAAGAGAAAAAACAAGACCATTCTACCACAGTGTATATTTTTGTTTACAAACAAAAAAATCTATATCTACCTTATATGAAAAAAAAAAATAATCAATAGCATTCACTGGCCCAAGACTGTTAGCCAAAAGTCTCCATCAGACTTGGTTTTTTTTTGACATGTTGGTAATCGTATTTTACGATTAGTGTACCGATGGCATGGAAATAGCAGTCGTTAGCGGACTTGAGTGCCTGGTACTGGTTAAAAAAAATCCTGTCGTACCGTTCAGCCTCATTCAATAAACTCTGCAAAATCATGATAATTTCACTGTGCAAAGTTACTTTCTCATTGTTATGCGTTCCAGTATTGATATACAAAAAACTGTGAAGGAAACTGAAATGCTTTGTCTGCTTCACTGCTTCATGAACGTTTTTCATCTTATTTTTTCAGCATTGGGGTGTCGCCAATAGAAAGTAATTTCTTTATGTGGAAAAATCATATAAACGCGCTCGGCTCACTGCATCGGGTGATAGCGGGTTCGATTCCCGCCAGAGGCCAATTTCGGGGACGGCCTTCATTTGCCCTGGTCTGGGTGTCACTGGGATCGCACCCAGTTCATTGTATGGTACCCATAGTACAAGCGTTGCTTAGTTTGAGACCATATAGTTGGTGTGTTTGTCTGGCGATTTAATATAAACGATAACGTCATTACTATAATCGTCTGCAAACGTGAAGACTATCGTAAATATCGAGCGTATCCATTTCTAATGCTTGATTAAAAGTAGAATAAAAGTATAACCAACGAAATACATATATTATTATAATAGTATGGAAATTATACAAATACTAAAGTAAAAGAACGGAAGACATAATTAAAATACACACTAGGCATTTCGTATTGGAATAAACAGTCACTATATCAGAAATAAGTAAGTATTAAATATACAACAATATATTTCTACAATAATATCGTTAACATATCTAAAGGTAGAGTTATATAATTTTTCATGTTCTCTAAAAGTTAATATCAAATTGGTACAATTTTGATTTGGCGGGTCCAGATGCCTCGCCCGAGAACTGTTATGACATTATGTCTATGCGTTCCGATGTCAAAACCGAGTGCTCGGGCAAGGCATGCGCCTGATGTGGACACAACCATTCAATAACAGTAAGTATAATTTTAGAACAATCTTTAATACTACGTTTCACCCTCAGAGTTCGGTTTTGGTGCGCTACATTTTTTTAGATGTGTCCTCATATTGGAGGACTGGGTGAAGGCCAGCTTGCATCGAGGGCAGGAGTAGGGCTTCGAGCCGGTGTGGAAGTTCAGGTGCGACTTGAGATGGTGCTTCTTGGTGAACGACTTCGGGCACAGCGTGCATGAGAACGGCTTGACGCCTGTTGAATATGCAATAGCTTAGGTGAGTTATGTTTTCAATTGCTAAATCGCGTTAATGTTTACTGTAAAGTACTAACTATTTGGCGAATTAAAGTTAAGGTTTTTAGCCTGTGCTTGTATTCTTGAAAATATGGATGAGAATTTATTCACCAATACTCTTGATATAGTTGTTATGTAGCGTCGGATTGCTTCCCACTATTGAGCATCAGTTCGTCTATTTTTTGACTATTCTAGCAGGCTGAGGATCGTTTTAAACGTAAAACATGATCTTATCTTACAAATGCCTCGTTTTCTTGATGTGTAATTATCGAGCTTGCGTTGTGCTATATACATTATTTACCTATAACTACATAACGTTTAATGTAGGTAAAAAACATTAAAAAATAATAATAATATAAGAGTAGGTAACCATTGAATTATGTGTCATAGGAATAGAATTCAAAACGGGTGGTAGAGTATGTAACGATTTCGTAAAATAATGTAGCATCATCGCCTGTACGTTTATGTTAACATCAACGCTGAACTCAGCTCAGTTTACGTTGGAAATGTTACAATGAACGTGCAGGCGAACGTACAGCGAACGTATTGACAGTTTGTTTCATTTTGAACGAATAGTTTGAATAGTTACTAACTAACCTGTGTGCAATCGCAGATGTAGAGTCATGTTGGATCGGTCAGCGAATCGCTTGTCGCAGTGCGTGCAGGCGTAGGGCCGCTCGCCCGAGTGCGTGCGCTGGTGCTGCTTCAGCAGCATCTTGCGGGAGAACGCCTTCCCACACTCCTCGCAAACGTGCGGTTTTACACCTGGAAAAATAATATTTCACCAATTTGTCGTTGCACCAGTTTTGTATTTTTAACAAATACCTATGTATCAAATTATTTTTATTGGAAAAATATATGTTAGCAGGGCGTCTAACTGAAGACTCTATATTTATTTAAACATATCTATGTTCATAGAGGTTGCTAATTTATCCTACAAATGTATACGTTTTCCCAATATCCATACATCATAGATCATCGACTCTAAAATGTATAGCTTTAACACAAAACATTCGGTCTATAGCAATTATAAAATCGAGTTGTTAGGTGTCTAATTTAACTCATTCTCGATTCAACTATCTTTCATAACATTATAAAGTAGATACCTATTTCTAGTTCAATGAAAAATTAATAACATTTAATAAAAAGTTAATTAGGTACGAAGACGGGTGTTGTTACCAAGGGTGCCATTGATTATACAAGTAACGAAGACGAAGCAGGTTTAATTAGAAAAAGTAAGAACATAGACCTCATGGTTTCTCGAAATCTATGTATAAATCATAAATTTAAATATGATAATCACTTGCTTATGGTGAAGGAAAATATAATGAGGAAATATGCATGCATGTACTTAGAAAATACAATCAATTTTCTAAATGGGAAATGTGGCCCAGCGTGTCGGATTATGGCCTGAATCTCCTTCGCTTTGAGGGGAAGTCAATTAGCTACTTCTTTGTTCTACCACCAACCCTTCTTCTTCGTCTTATACATGTAGGTATTTTGGTTGCAAGGCTTAGAAATAATATCAGTGTTGACCATTAATTTTCCCTCTGTCGAGCTACTGGGCGCTGAGTCGCTTAGCCCTTGAACTGCCACTGTAGCGTTTTGCTATTCTGACCGACCCTCTGATTGGTCGGTTGATACTAACCTTTGGCAGTTCAATGGCTAAGCGACTCGGCGCCCTGGTGAGTTACATACCTGTATGAATTCGAACATGCATGTTGTAGGCGACGCGTTGATTAAAAGACTTGGGGCATAGGGTGCACTTATATTCTTTACGATTTCTGTAAAGCCATAAAATAATTAATTGGTAAATAATAAGTTATAGTCCGGGTTCCCTGAACCATTTTTTTTTAATTAGTATCAAGCTAATTTTCCGTGAGTAGCTTTATTTTGATGAGACGCCCTACAATTTCTGTACGAAAAATCTTGATTGTGGTAGGTAAGAGGAGTAGCAGAGATAAAATATGTTGATTTGATGACTCTCAAAAATTTATTACTAACTGGTTTTTTTTTGTTAAATCTAACGATAATTATCTAAATTTTTGGAAAAAATATCATATCGGCTGGTAAGTAATCATTTTTGATGACCTCGTTATCGATACATATTGGAAGGAGCGGACTCTTATATCAAACCATACATTTTATAGGACAAATATTTTTTCGAATAATTTAGATAATTATCATCAGATTTAACAAAAAAACAGTTAGTAATATTTTTTTGAGAATCATTAAATCAACATATTTTATCTCTGCTACCCCTCTTACCTACCACAATCAAGATTTTTCGTACAGAAATTGTTGGGCGTCTCATCAAAATGAAGCTACTCACGGAACATTTGCTTGATACTAATAAAAAAAAATGGACCAGGGAACCCGGACTATTAGTCTTTACGTACTATTAGCAAGTTGTGCACAGCAGTGCGCTTCTAAATATCTTTATGATGCCTAGATTATTTTACCCAAATCAATTAGTTATAACATGTGTTAGTTATCATGCGATGACAATGTACAATGTATTAAAATACTGTCAATTTATATCTCACCTGTGAATTTTCATATGGCTACTCAAGTAGCCCCTATCATTGAAGTACTTGCCGCACACGGTGCAGGTGGCTGCGAACTCCCTGGTGCCTCTGTGGATGGACATGTGGTACTTGAAGTTCCTCAACTGCGAGAATGTCTTGCCGCATTCCCCGCATGTGTAACGAGCGATAGAGTTGTGCCTCCGCATGTGCCCTGATAAACACTCGCTGTTTGTGAACACCTGAAAAATCATATCATTTACTGAAAAAATCAGAAAACTCAATGTCGCCTATACTAGAGAAAACTTGGCATACATACATTGATAATTTTCGAAAATAGTAATATATAAAAAAAGTTGACAGAATAATCTATATTTGTTTCATTGGTAAGAACTTGAGAACGGCTGCGCGTATTTGTTTTTTTTTTTCGTAATAGTCCGAATAAGGTTTTCGGGTAAGAAAATTTGAAAAAGGAGCCCATAAATTTTTAAAATTTAGCTTGCTGATAGCACACTGTCTGTCGGAACAGCTAGTAATAAAATAAATTTTATAGCATACGTTTTAACATGTGTAAAATCCTTGGTATTAACACAATAACTTTGACAAGACCGACCGTTTTCTTTAGAATAATGACAATTTTAATAATGAATAATTACATAGTTACAGAGGGGCATTACAAGTTACGTGACTTCACATTTAACAAATAACATAAAATTACTATAAAATTACTCATAACATGTAAATATAGTATTTATATAGGCATCCTTACTTCAGGCACTCGACTATAGACGCAGAAATAACAGCTTAGTGCCCGTCGGCTTTCAACCGCGAATGCAAACGACTACATGAATATAAATGCATTTTAGCGTAAAACATTTGGACTTTAAAGTTGGTGAAAGCATACTAAGCTTTTTATATCTATATAACAATACGGAAAAAAATACGCAAAGTCAATAATTATAGTACAGTTTTATTATGACTATATACTCCTTTTTCAAAATTTTTAAATGTGCTCTGCATTTTTACGAGAGTATTATCATTATTTGAAATGAGTCAGTACGTAACTCAAGTTATTACCTGGTTACAAATACTGCATTTGAAGTCGTCTCTTTGAGCGGTCTCCTCCTGCGAAGCTATCGCAGGCTCGTTGACTTCATTTATCTCGACTGTTTCCGCCGCTTCGTCCGGATTCTTCGACACATTGTTATTACTATCATTGAGACTGCTATCGGAGCTACCCTGAAAAGGGGAATAAAATGTTTTAGAATGTTCTTACACAATGAAAATTCTATCTGAAATTGAAAATAAAATACCCACATACTTTTGATACGGTTATTTGCAGCAATTGAGGTTTTGCAAGATTTTCCGATTTTCTACGAAATGGTTTGTAATTTACAGGTATCCTTGGACTCCAGGGGCTCTCTAAAACCTGATTTAAAATCGCTGGCCTTGATGCTCCGCTCAATACGAATTCTCTATTATTTTCTACATTACTACTATTGACTAGAAATTGAGAAGTATATTTAATTTCGGTATTCGTCTGTAACGCTTTCATAGCTCCTAAAATCGGTGGAGCAACACTTAGATCTATAGATGGTACGTAGAAACCAGACAAAATATGCTCCTGTAACTTCAGCTGATGTAATTGTTTAGGCTTCTCTGGATTATGATTCAACAATACATTTTTAGATCGAGTTCTGATTTGATCGTTCACATAACGTTGTCTGTTATTATTTTGCAATTCTGCTGGACAAACATTAAAATATGAAGGATGTAAACCTTTAGAAGTTTCACCGTAATCTTGATCTCGTGGGCATCGCTGTTTACGGGGGTGAAATACGGTAGATGAATGACTGATGTGTTCGCTCGTGTTTTTATATGGTTCTAAGAGTGTGTCGTCGGCGCCGAGATGCTTAGCATTTGCATTCGTCAAGAGAACAGATGCGGGAGCACGATAGCATTCATTTGATATTGCTAGCACGCCTGCCGGCAGACCGTTAACATTACCGTTTCGAGGATATGTCTCGATATATAAATCACGTAGAAAAGAGTTCCTTTGTCGGTCTCCAAACGGCGATTTCAGATTTCCTAAAGGAGACTTGCGCTCTCCACTTGGATTCTGACAACGTAGCAGCTTATCGCTGCAATCCGAGCTGCCGACAGAATATTGTAAAAGAACATCCTGGATTTCCTTGCCCTTCTTTAAATTGATGAAGCGCTGATCTTTTAAATCTGGATATCCTAATGTAAAAATATTCCTTTTTAAAAAGTTATTTTCGTATCCAGCACCAGAATTAGGATTTATATAATCTCCTGCATCATGCTTCTTTGGTAAGTATTGGCTATCAATGAATATTTGCATTGCATTTATAATGTCCAAAAACGTTTCTAATTTTTCTTTTTGAACGACAACTTCTCCATTGTAAATATAATAAAGGACCGATGACATAGCATCGAAGTCAAAGTCAGGCAAGACGATAAATGTCGGCGTTTCATCTACGGGGCACGAAAGCAGTATACGCTGAAAAGAAAACGCCGCTAATTAGGTTTCATTGTCCCGAGTGAAAATATCATAAAATAAATAGAAATGCTAATATTTATTTACTCTAAGAAAAGTGCTGACACTGGCAAGTACAGCGCGGTGCGCGCTGAAAGCGCGACCACCGCACATAAGCTTCACATCGCACCACTCCCCGTGCGACAGCCATTCACACATCTGAAATGCAAAGTAGAAACCAATTAAATACATCTCTATCGATTCCAACTTCTGTTAGGTATGTAATAATAGTCAATAATGTATGTAGTAATTATGTACCTAGGTGTGAAGTTTACTTTTCATCTCATGAAGAATACCTACTACTGTAAACTTCCTATCATGGTGACTAAATTCATGATACCTACGTCTACATATAGTATTATGTTAGAATAGTTACGCAAATGGAAGTAGTTTAAGAAATACATATAATAAAACTATTTATAAGTACATTTACAATAGAGTTCCCCGCCCATACCAGATAATAGCCTGTGAAAGACACCGTTACAAAATGGATTAGAGAAGTAATTTTAGAATTTCTTTCACGCGATTCTCGGGTAATTTGGATGGTTCTTTAACAGTGATGCGGTAAGTACTGAGCCAAACTCGAACGTCTGTAAACACGCAATGTTTGCGGCACACTTTTAATTCCTATGTGATCGTGCAAATAGATGCCCCCGCTCGGTATCTGTGCTGTAGCAGTGTCGTGCCGATGTCTCACATGCCAGTAAAGGCAAAATTAACCAAACACACGACCAGGTCAACGATTTTAAAGTAGCACCACTCGTGAAAGTGTAGAGCAAATAGGTCTAATCAAACAAGAGGAAAATTAGAAGCAGCATCTCACGGACCTATTTACTTCCTACTCTGTTTGCCTTTGCATTGACTCTTAACCCAAAACATTATACTTAGAACATATGTAATGCAATTTAAAAATTGAGGATCCTAGTCTACCTAGCCACACAGACACTAGGTACCTATGCTTTCCGTCACAACTACTAGAAATTTTAACGGAACATATCAGCGGAAATTTAGATTCAGTTTAGTTTCTAGAACATTACCAATTATGTACAGCCTATTCCAGAATACATATACCTACCATCGATGCCGTCGTATTGTAACGATGATTACCGATTTGCCGATATCAATTAACTCGTGAAGGTATTTTAAGATTAAGATTAACACCCGTGATCCGTGAAACATTTTTAAGCCCCTTTCATGTCCTACTTTTAAGAAACGATGTGTATTGTTTACCTAGCGGTTATGTTTCGGTGAAGGTCTGTTAGATATGCAAGTCCGATGCTGTTCAGACGATGCCGAGACTGCACAGTAATAAAGTAATCACATTCAACCTACATTAATGACATTACCCGGCCAATACTGCCTTTGCATACGAAAAGGAAGCGCTGATAAAATTTATACCTGCAATAAAAAGTGTTCGTGAAAGGATTACCTATGCTTTACAGTTAGGCACACAGTATACCGAGTGTTTCAAAAGTACTACATAATAATTAAACTACTATGGACGGTTGCTGATATGTAGATTTTTAGTGAAGACAGACTATACGTAACTTCTGAGTTATGGGCCTTTGAATATTTGTGACAACTTTCGTGTTGCGGCCTTAGAACACATCAAATGGCATAAAAACCAGTGTAAACTGCATTTAAGAGTAGCAACTACTAATACTCAAAAAAATTGTTTGTGATAATTTTACGTAGCTTTTGATACATTATTTTTTTTAAAGTGGCGGTGAAAAAATATTTAAATAAAAACATCTCATTTAAATAAAAAATTATACCATTTTATTATATTTCCATAACTCGTGCAAACCCCTCAGTAGGTATTATTTCGCATTTTTGGAACATCCTGTAGTTTCAGTTCAGTTTGGGGCATGTCGCTTCATTATATATTACCCCAACGAGCTACTTCTAATAATACACCATCACGTCTGTATTTTCCGGAGGGGTAGGCAGTGATGCGCCGATTTTGACGGGACTTTCACTAGCACGTACCTAGCTGATGTTATGAGGAGTAACTAAGGCTAGTTTTATTTAGTAACATCAACAAAATAAATTGTTAGATTGCACATATACAAAGTCGGGGGCACAGCTAGTTTATAATATTTTCTTCTTTCTTGTCTTCTTTTTTCAACCTATCGCCACCCGATGCTGAATGTAGGTCTCTTCCATTGCACTCCACTCCTTCCGGTCTTGTGCTTTCTGCATCCAGGTCTTTCCTGCCACCTTCGCCAGATCGTCCGTCAATCTCGCTGGTGGCCTACCCACGCTTCTGCGTCTAGTACGAGGTCTCCACTCCAGTACCTTTTTTCCCCATCGGTTGTCCGTTCTACGGCACACGTGTAGTTTATAATAGAAACTGAGAAATCTCGAGATGTTAGGTACTCGCCTAAAATGACACACGCAATTTCCAAAAGTAAACAAAAGTAATCAAGTTCCTTTTAACCAATTTGTACCTCACAGTTTATGAGTATTCGTCAGAAATGTGAGCCAGGTGTCAGCTTCACGCTCTAGTCTTGCTATTAAATAACAAGTCCGTAACGTGTCGGACTCACACATAAAGGGTTCCGTACCACCGTATACATTTTATTCAATTTTTAGTTGTAGCGGCAACAGAAATACATATTCTATGAAAATTTCAACTGTCTACCTATTACGGATCGTGAGATACAGCCCGCTGACAGACGGACGGACGCGGACGGTCACACAGCGGAGGCTTAGTAGGGTTCCGTTGGCACCTTTTGGGTAAGGAACACTAAAAATTAAGAGGTTTAAAAATTTACCTATAACCTGTATGAAATTTTTGTTAGAGTGACATTAACACAAACTTTCTTTTTATTAAAAGGTACCTATGTATTTTTATAAATTTATTATTTACATATCTCACTTGTAGGTCTACTAAAATTGTCGCATTTATAATGGAAAATGAGAAATCTCGATACTAACCTACTCACATAACATAACACCCACGCAATGTTCAAACGCAAACAGTAATAAAGTTCGTTTTGACCAATTTGTACCTCACAACTTGGAGAGTATTCGCCGGAAGTGTGAGCAAGGTGTCATTGCTTCTCGCTCCGTAATACAAGTTAAAATTGAATATAATGGTATTAATCATGTTGTCCAAATAAACAACTAACGTTTTGTTTCAAATAGTTTCATAGTAGGCTTTCACATCATTATTTTTCTGTGCGGGTGAAAATTGCGGGATTGCAATACCATGCAAAACAAAATCAATCTTGGTTACCTTAACTTGGCTTGGCTTGGCTTGCACTAACCAAAACACTACACTGGAACATGTTGTCTTGTCTCTATTTAATAGGTAACAACAAACAAATAGAGACAGCAATATGTTTCAGGCAAATGTTAGAAGAGAAAACAAAATGCCGGCTAAGTGCGTGTCGGGTCACGCATAATGTAGAGTTCCGTAGCCATTACAATTCATGTATTGTTTTTATTAATTACTTTTATTGATTTAAAATGTATGCATTTATTTTTGCATAATTTTATTTCTCTTTCTGCAATCCAAAAAGAGTAAAAAGTGTAAAAAATATTATTAACCAACACATTGTCTAAATATTTGGATGTTAAAATCCTGCAAACGGCATGTCGGATGATAATTATGTTGTACGGAAACACTATTTTTTTTTTAATACAACGATATCCCACATGATGGGGTTGGTACCTATAAGAAAAAATATCTCCACTTACCATTAAGAGGAGGTACTTCAAAAAATACGACATATTGGAATGGAGAGATTAAGATGCATTTGTTCCTCCGTCAAAAAATTTAGAAGTTATTACATTGTGGCAGGTCGGGACCAACGGACGGATGGACTGGATAAACATATATTTTGAGGGTTGTCGTAAGGACTACGGAACCCTAAAAACTAAAATGACGATTTGTTAGCGCTATCAAAACGCTTTTGGCTAGGATTCTCTATCAAAATGCTTGGATGCCGGAAGCCTAATTCTCTATTTCTTCTATTCCCCCTTCTATTATCCCTTTATTCTAAATTTCCTATTTCTAAACAGATGTATACTTAATTGCTATTAATGGTATGTACGGGTTTTGAATGAAATTTAAATTTAGGAAATTAGATAGGTAGCCATTGATATTATAGATAAAGGTTAGGGAATGTGTACCAGGTTGACATAAAAGCCCTTACCTACGTAAAGCGATGCTGATTTACTACAAACAGTGTCTGACAGCTTTAATTCTAGTCATATAGGTACCTAACGCATCTCAATATAAAATCTAGACGGGACGTTATCACAAGACATTTAAAATTAAACTTTAGTAGGTACTTACAATATTAATTTTTGAATTCACTTTTTATAACAACTTTCAATTGAATACACAAGGCATAGTTCTCGTAAGGTTTCCAAGAGCGCGGGATCTCCTCACTAGCTTTAGGGGACCGAACCAATGCCTGCGCGCGAGTCCTCTGCACTGACGGCTGGCCAGCACGCATGCGCGTTCGTATGGTACCGCTCCAACTAGGTACCTTCTACTTGGCCATTATTGGTATATTTAATCTTCACATTCGCTACCAAAAACGTACCGTAACTGTTGGACTTTCCACAAAAATACTAGTCAACTAAGCAATAAGTAAGTAGGCGTAGGCATCATTACTTAGGCTTTAATAGGTAAGTAGATAATGTAGACTTTTCAGATTTTTATTCGAAACTCGTTATGCAAATTTCTTTAAATGTACGTGACATACAACATTCACTGTTAAATTTGTGATAGTCATTAGGGCTATAGGCTTATAGGAAAAATATAATTATTCATTTATTTTTTGAAATGAAAGTTAACTGAGGTGGGCCAACAGAATTAGTAATTTTATTTCTGTTACATGATAAATATGTATTCTGAAACAGCTAAGAAATTTTATTGGACATTAAAGGCACCCCTGGCTGTCCGGCGGAACCCCCCCCCATGTAAAATATTCAACTTGAAAATTAAAATAACTAATAATTAATTTCCAAATCCTACCTTGGCTCAATGTAGAGCGAGAAGAAACCAACGAAACATATTTCAAAATACTGTTTTATTTAGTTTTTACTAGCTGTGCCCCGGGGCTTCGCGGTAATTGATGTGTAAGATTAGCCTATGTCTTATTCTAAAGCCTACACTATCTACGTTTCAAATTTCATTAAAATCGGGTTAGTAGTTATGAAGATACCCATTCACACACAACACTTTCGCATTTATAATAACTATTAGTAGGATGTTCATTTCATACCTACCTATATTTAAATAATCTAGGGCGCTCCCCACCACTCTCCCGATTATGCGTCTGATATTAGGGCAGTTGTAGGGCGCTACTACCTAATTAAATTCGTCAAAATAGGCGGAAAAATAAATTGATAGAAAGTGTTCGAATTTCAATATTTTTTATACTATTTCATTATATTTCCGATATTCATCCAAACTCCCCATGTACCTAGGTCATGGACCAGTTACTAAGGGGAATGGCCCTAAGCAAGTCGGCCGAGTGGTCGGCCTAGTACTAACATCGACATAAAACGAAGCGAGTAGTTCAACTATTTGCCGGTAAATGTTTCATACAAATATCTAATAAGGGCACCTCTTTCTTTAGTCTTTACTCTGTGACCTAGGTAATTCCAAGTGTCCACTGGCAAGTAACCTCGGCAATTTCATGCAACAGTCAATTAACGGCTAGTTTCCACTGACTGCAATTTTTCTATTTGCAAGAAGTGTGTAGAAGTTAGGTAACTTCCTGCAAGATCTTGAAGAACCGTTTCGACAGAAATTGCATACAAGTTACTTGAGCAAGAGCAGTCAAACAAGATGCCTAGCTGCAAAAAAATACGATATGCCCTGTTGTTGTTTGTTTGTTGTCCCACAATTGGGGATTAATCTCGTATAAAGATATGAGTTTTATGGTCAAAACAACCGTACCTACCTATACACGTGGGACTTGCAGCAAGTTCGGCAAGTCACTTGAAACTTGCAGAAGTCAACGTGCGCGAGCGTTTACACATTGAAGTCGTTTGCGCAAATCAACTTGTGCAAGATTTATTGCTAGTGGACACTTCGCATAATGTACCTATTAGTACCTACTTACGCACTTTTGGACCAACCTATAGGTAGGTATATATTACTATAATTAAGTAATCTATTTGCATAGGCAAATTATTGTAGTTGGTAAGTTATACAACATACCTAAGTAGACCGGACTGTGGTAAATACTGTGCTATTTACTATCTTCATAAGTACCTACGTATAGTACGTTGGTACAGTCGTGTTCATAAATGCAGAGCATTTTAATACTGCATCAATGCCGTATTTTCTCATTAACATTAACATCAGTCTTTTTAGCGTGCTACTGCACTTATGAACGCTGACTGTAGGTACCTAGCTAGGTACCTGTAAACTAACCTTATCTATTTCAATTAATTAACTATATAGGTACCTAGCTACGTATTGCATCTATCCATCTACCTACTCTAACGAAACGAAGGCAGACAAATTATTTAAGTAGGTATATAAGACGGAACTTAGGTACATACTTGCCGCTATTTATGAAGATATGTAATTTCAAAAAACATTTCTCGTTTAATGATACATTATATGACCGTTATATCCAGGAGTCACGATCATCTAAACGCTCATTCTGTGTTAAAATTCGGTAATGGCGCAATTAACGTTCTGCTGTCCTACCTGCTAACAGACTTTACCGCATATTGTAACACGTGAGACCGGAGTAATTAATACCCTCGTTTTTAATTCGTGGAATAAAGCTTGTCAAGTATATAAAATGCAGATAGGATCTAAATTAGAAAGGCACTTTGAGAGAGTACCTAAGTGACCCGCTTGACCTGACTCTACCATGGGTAGAGTCGGGTCAAGCTGGATTATTTTGTATGAGTCGCTTACTGTAGGTACTACAATCTAAGTAAGTACTTAGTTCATTATTTAGGTGCACTTCCTAGTACTCCCCTGCCTCCATCGGGGAACACGCGTGATGATAATTATTATTGCATTTTTCCGAGGCTCCGCCCCCGCAATCAGTAAGGTCAAGCGGTCCTTTAGTTAGATCTAAGCATACTCTGACGCTTATCCTGTTGGTGGTAGTTTGAACTCACAGAAAAAGATACTCCAAACTTTGAACGAAACTTGACTAAACTTAAGGGCCAGTTTCAGATTCGCCAAATAACTTTTATCCACTGAATAAATAAGGCGTTTTGACAGTTTTTCCATAAAATATGTCAATACACCATATTTATTTGGTGGATAAGAGTTATGCGAGGATTCTGAAATAGGCCCTAAATACATTATGTTAAAGTCCTTTTCATAGTTGCATTGAATAACCCTAGTATCAAACCATAAATTTTATGCTAGGTACCTACTAAAACAAACAGACAACAATTAAAATTGAGCATAAATATTAGTTATCAATAAATTATGTCTAATAGCCTATTACATCTTTTTTTTATTGTTGGATAATTCCTGATCTGACATGTCCCTGTATATTAAAACAAAATAAGGTAGTTTTTAGCAAAATTATTTATTATAAGCTAGGATCATCAAAAATATTACAATCCATAATATAATCAAGCTCATCATCATTGTTAGTTTGTGATGTAAAATATTTTCCATCCGTTACATTACAATCATATTTTTGGCATATACAATAACATGTACTTTTGCCACATGCCCTGCATTTAGTGGAATGTTTTAAAGTAATTTCATCATCAAACTGGCAAGTGATGTATTCATCTAAACTGTACTTATAGTTTAAATCATTATCTGTTGAATGTATCAAATGTTCATCTAAAAACTCATCAACAGACTCAAAAGTGCTTAAATGATTGAACACTTGCTTTTGTTGCTTGGTCAGTACCTTTTCAAGCATGAAAACCAAATGATGATGGTAACATTGGAATGTTATTTTATCATTATCTTCGTTTTTCATGTCCATCCACAGCTTTACACAGCTGATAGGAGTCTTTGTTGCACCACTGAACAGTGCCGGGTTCGTTAGAAGCCCACTTGCTGCCATAACACCATTACATTGAACTTGATCATACAAAATGTCTGCATCTTCCAATGTCTTTACTCCACCATTAGCAATCATTGGGACTTTGATAGATTCACACACTTCCCTTAAAGCTTCCATATCTATTCTATCCCCACTCTTTTGAGTTGGAGTTCGTCCATGAACAGTTAAAAAACTTACACCACACTTTTCCAATTGTTGGCATAGACTTATAGTCTTCTTGAGTTCTTTTAATATTCTTATTTTGACTGACACACTCAAGTCATTGGGTAAATTACTCTTAATACCTCTGACCAAGTCATGTATCACCTCCGGTTTTGATAGAAGGGCACAGCCATAACCATCTTTCATGGCCCATTTTTGGGGGCAGCCACAATTTAGGTCAACCCCATCTGCATATGAATATACTAACTTACTAGCATCTACATAATCTTCACGACTATTGGCTGCAAACTGCACAATTAAAGGTGTATCACTGATTGTTGTTGAAAACTCGCTCAGGCGTGCTTTTGAATTCTGACAAAATGAGTCTGCCAATATCATTGGACTGAAACATAAATCCACTCCATGGCTGAAACAACCCATCAAAACTAACATGATGAAAAGGAACAACATGAAACAAACAAATTATATCTACATAAAAATAAATAAACCTACTTCTTCACAAGTGTTCTAAATTGAACCTTGCTGTATCTGACCATTGGCGCACAAACATTCAAGTATGTTTGTTTGGCTTTAGCGTCGGCGAACAACTCCAAAATATCAGTTTTGTTTTTCATAATCACGATTGGATTGGATATTGTTCTGTTGTGGATTTAAGAGAGTATGAGTGGGTAAGACAAACTTAGATAAAACGTAAATTTTATTAGGTTAGGTATAACAACATAACATAACCTAGAGGCTCGTTTTGACAGCTAGCTATGACATACCTACAACTAGAGATGGGTCTAAATTTAATAAGCTGCGAAATTAGCAGTGCTTAATTTATTTAGTGTCAACATCAGTTAAATAAATTTTAAGAAAGGCGTTAAATATATCAGTGAGAAGTAGCTATATTTACGTGTTACGTTATCTAGGTACTGAGTGCTGTGATTAAAATTTCAATTGTTTGTGTAGGGTTGCTTATATTTAAAAATAAAACTCATTAAGTACTCTAAAATGTATATTCAACGGCAATAAATGTGAATATTATGATAGCAATACCATAAAAAAAATGAATAAATTAATTATGTTAACAATCTGTATGTCTTTAAATATAGCAGTTGTTACAAATTGCTGTTCATTTAAAGTGTTAATTATTTTTTTAGCATTAGCATTTACCAGTGTTATTTTTTTTAACGTTTAAGCCCATCTCTAACTACAACAGAGAATCTTATGGCGCCTCCTCACTAGAAGTGGGCGCTTAAGCGCTGGAGTCCTCCAAAACGGTGGCGTCATTATAACGGCCCCACTAGAACATTGGCCGTTTTTCGATTACACGGCACGGCACCGGCGACGGCATGGCGGCAGCTTTTTCATTGGTCAGTGACCCATTGTCATTGGTTACTGACCAATGAAAACCTCGCAAATAGCTGTCACTGTGCCGTCGCCGGTGCCGTGCCGTGTAATCGAAAAACGGCCATTGGCTGTCAACTATAGATGTAAGGCCGGTTTAAAACCAATTAAACCATTCCGCTTAAAACCGAAATAAACCATTTTTTAAAGTTTAAAACGGTTGGTGTTGATGAATATGTTTTTCCTAATTATAACTACATTTTCTTGATTTTACCGAGGTAGGGATATGACGGAGTAACTATAAACTGTGTAAAATAATTTAAATGTGTGATATACTGATATTGATATACTTAGTGGGTTTAGTTCTAGTTGGTCCGTCCGACTAAGCGCATATTACCTACCTAAGTTATAAAAACTCTATTTATAAGTTAAAAAACTCTGTGTTGGTAAATAATTTTTTTTTTAAATTATTTAAAACTATATAAATAATCAATTTGATTCGGTTTAAAAACAAACTCACACTCACACTCTCGCACTATCGTAATTGACGTCGTCATTCGTGACTCGACGCAACGTTGCCAGTCCCGGCTCGGGGCGTCGCCAACGCATGCTGTCTCTGTCGCGCGTCGCATCATATCTCCGTCGCGCGCTTGTATTGGCGCTAGTGGTGTGCGGTATCGATTATGTAATATAATAAATAAGTATAGGCAGATATACCTATATACTTAAGTTTTCGTGTAGTAGGTAATGTAGGTAGGTACTTTCTATTGATTTTCTATAAACTAATTAAAACCATATTAAAACTAAACATGACGTCAGGTGACCAAAAATTGCCCACAATGAAGTTCACACACACACAGTTCAGGTCTTTTTTGTAGGCGAGTTTTAAACCGGTTAAAACGGGATATTTGGGGTTTAAAATGGCATCTTTTGGTTTAAAACGTTTTAAATTTTTTTTTAAATCTATTCTGTCAACTATGGGGTGGTTGCCTAGAGACCAGTTGGACACCGTTTTTTTTTGTTCTAGTGCGGCCGTTATATGACGCCCACCGTTCTGGAGGACTCCGGCGCTTAAAACGAAAGCCGTTAAAAATGTTCGTTTTTAGGGTTCCGTACCCAAAGGGTGTCAACGGGACCCTATTACTAAGCCTACGCTGTCCGTCTGTCTGTCTGCCTGTCTGTCTGTCTGTCTGTCTGTCTGTCTGTCCGTCCGTCCGTCTGTCTGTCAGCGGGCTGTATCTAACGAACGGTAATAGCTAGAGACTTGAAATTTTCTCAGAATGTGTATTTCTGTGGCCGCTACAATAACAAATACTAAAAATAAAATAAAACTTAAAAATTAAGGGGATCTCCATACAATAAACTCGATATTATTGACGTTTTTATTTATAACTCATAAATTAAACAATATATAAAGAGAAAACTAACATTTTAACCTTGAGTGATCATTATGACAGCTTTTACATAAAATGTTGAAAATAAAAGAATTGTAAAACTACATTTTTGACCCATAAATAAGTTTAAAACTAATACTACCAGTCACAGTAGCGCCATCTAGTCATATATGGCTAAACTGATTTGTACAACGTGTTGATGGCCTCAAGTTTCGATTGAGTTTGCAGTATTAAACTCAGAGTATAGCTAGATGGCGTTGTAGTAAATTTATTTTTTTACAGAATTTATTCGAAATACTAAAAATAAATTTATTTATACGGTGGTACGGAACCCTCTATGTGCGAGTCCGACACGCACTTGGCCGGTTTTTTATAAAGTAAGCGCCCAAGCGCACTTTCAAACACAAAACGACAAGAAAGACCATGACGGCAAGAAAGAGAAAGAAATTCCAAAAAATTACATAAAGTAGGTAATCTTATTTTTATGAAAAAAACAGCTCAAATCAATATTTAATGAAATAAAATCTTATTTCTTTACCCATAAACAGCAACAAAAAATAAATAATAATCTTACATTAATACTAAATTATATTAGATTAACAACCATATTTCTATGCACATACGAGTCACTATCAATTTTTCAGCGGATAAGTTTTTGGCTTTTTGCTTGAACTTATGTTAAGTAAACTTTTTGTTTTGGTTGTGACTTGGTTTTATTTTTTCACTTTGTCTGTTTGGTATCACGTTGAATTTGGTTATTATTTTCTGGATTTGGTTTGAGCAAGGTTTGAGTGTATATTTTTCCCACTTTATTATAGAACTTTAAACTAAACATAATAATAAAAAGAAACGATTTTTAATGCTCATATAATTTGGAATCGATTTTTCGTGATATTTCGATTAACCAATTTCGTTGGTTCGCATCCCTAATAACGTCATAATGACAGGTGTCAAAAATGTGATAAACGGCTTTATATTAAAAGCACGTTGTTACGCTTGTGCTTGTTTTTAAAAGTCGTTGTAAAAGTGCTTTTCTGCTTTTTTAAATTAAACAAAAATTCGTCCGTCAATAAACGGACAACAAAAGCAAAATGCTTACTAAACATATGTTCAAGCAAAAGCCAAAAACTTACGCGCTGAAAATTGATAGTGAGTCTTATGTGCATGGAAATATGGTTTTTAATCTAATATAATGTATTATAAATTATTGCTTTTTATGGGTAAAGAAATAAGGTTAAATTTAATTAAATATTGATTTGAACTGTATTGTCATACAAATAAGGTTACTTTTTGTATTTTTTTGGAATTTCTTTCTCTTGCTTGCCGTCATTGCTTAAAAGCAACACGCTTAAATTTGTAAGCGCGCTTAGGCGCTTACTTAAAAAAGCGAACTTTTCAAACGGCTTTCGTTTAAGCACCCACTTCTAGGTACTGCCAAATGCCAGTAGACAAACTGTATTTATGCTGCGTTCCATTCACCGTAATTTTTGTTATTTTCGTCCATAAAAACTGTTAAAAACGATAATAATGACAATTTTCAGTACAAGTTGGTGCGAGTGGAACGAGATTTCTGAACGAAAATAACGAAATTAACAGTGAATGGAACGCACCATTAGTATTTTCATTGAAATTATTATTACTTAATAATTTGCTTGTAAACTCTTGTAAATGATTAATTGGGAATCTTAAATACCGTGATACTAAAAATTAAATACCTAATGCTCAGGTATTATTAGTAGTAATCAGGTAATATGGAGAAAGAAGAACGACTTCAAAGAATAAAAGTTATGGATTCTTATAATTTTACAACACGCGGAGTATAACGTGCTGCATACAATGCTTCTTAGTTATTATATATTCTAATAAGTGTAATTTCTTGCAGCTGGGGCATTTCTGGCGACTGTGACCGGAATATCTGCATTTATAGGTTTCAGTGCAACACTATCTTCTGCCAAGAAAACTGATCCTAAATATTTTAGTAAAGGTATGTTACGCTTCTTCATTTGTTTTATTTATTTATACATACAGAGACTCGCCAAGAACGAACATTTTAATTAAAAAAAATTGAACTCTATTGAAAAATTGATAATTACCTACATACTTCATTTCAGGTTTACATGGAAGTGCGGACTTAGCAGATGCAGGTGCTATTCTAGCTCTAAGAGCTCTAGGCTGGGGCTCCCTTTACGCCGTAACAGGAACAACATGTTTATGTTATGGAATATGGAAGCTTTCTGGTGCCAAAGATGTAAGATTAATATTTATTTGAAAACAACACACCAAAAGTAAGTATACCTTAAGTTAAGGTATACTTACACAAGGGTGAGTACATAAAAAATAAATAAAACTTACCTGATAAGTGCACCTATGACAAGTGTGTACAACTTGACTGACATCCCACTGAGTTTAAAATAAATACCATTATTCTACTCTATTGACCCTTTGTATGTTGATTTAGCTAAAGTTGATAATCATGACCTCCAGTTGGAGATATCACTGGAAGAGAAGTGGGACTATCTGATACAACCATATAGTGTATAATGCCTGTAAATACTTCTTACTGCCTGAATGACACTGCAGTTCATAGTTATTTTTATGCATTACAGCTCAAAGACTTCAGAATGAAAATGGGTAACATATTACCAGTTTTACCAAAAAACAATCCACCTCAGTCAAGGACAGAATTCAGCGGCCTAAATGATCTCATGACCTACTTATCAGAGGATTACGGGAAGAAATCTGTTAAAGAAAAGTAAATATATAACAAATAATTATAATTTATTATAGTGTTAGTTGGACAAATCTTGTTTTATTAAGTACTCCTCCTTGTATGCCGGCCCCTGATCGCAGCTTGCCTTACAAGTGTACACAACTAACACACCCCAGTCAATGCTATTGAGTTCAATGCCAACATCAATGAAGTTTAAAAGTTGAGGCATGATCTGAAATATAAGTTTTTTTTTAGTTGATGGACAAACTATAAAATACTCTTAGCAGATTGCAGGAAAATTTCACAATTGATATTATTTTAGGTGAATTTGGGAATGAGATATTTTGCAAACATGGTTTTCTTTTTTGAATACTGGATGAACCTTAGTAATTTAATAATCTTACTTGAAACTCAAACTGTCTTTCTCCATTACAGTATGGGCAGTTAGGCACATTAGGAATACTATTTCCAGTGTTCCCAGAGATCCACAGGGGGTGACCCCCACGGTCGTACCTCAGTACCTGGTCAGGGTGTCTGGCAACTCTTTTACTAAATTTATTGTAAACTTTGTCTTCTGGTAATGACTTTGTATACTGTTCTAATTCACTTTCACTGGCATCACACATAGTACCAGCTTTTTTTTCTTGCATCATCTGCCTTAACTTATTCATTTCTTGATTGACATCCACATTTTTGGGATCCTCCTGGAAGTGGGACACAAATATACAATATGTTTTAACATTTACCACCAAAGTTTAAAAAGTTGACAATGGCTTTACTATGCATTTCTAGGCACATAAAAAGTGATTTGTAATTCCAGTGTAAGTCCGTCATAACTTTCTATGAACCCCAAGGAATAGTTTTCAAGATTTTTAGTTCTATGTACCATACCATACCTCATCTTCCTCATCCACTATCAGTTCCCATTCCTTGAACAGCACTGACATCCCTGCTTGTGTGACTATAAAATTGTTAGCTTTCATTGTTTCTGCTGTCTGTAATGTATGTCAACAATTAACATGAATAGGTATGAGACTAACAGCCGAATACTTGTACGCAACTTAAATTTGAGAGCTGCTTAACTTTGATGTGCCATACAAAAAATTACAGTTAACAATGTCTCAAACTACTATTGTAAGTGGGACTTAAATATTAAAGTAGCCTTTGAGTATTCGGCCAATAGGTACATGTAAACATTGGTGACTATAGTTTTTATTATTAAAATCTTTGGCACCTGTATCCGTACACAAGCTTCCTTATGCCCCTTCTGCCAATCCAGTATTTGATGTTTGCGACTGCAGTAGAAAACTTTTTTACATTTAGAGCAGTGGGATGGTGCTCTGGAACCACACAGTTCACACAATTTTGGCCACTTATCCATTGAGAAGTCCTGCATTTGAAACCAATACATGAGAAGAAATGCAAACCAATTATTATAAAACATTAACTAAATAAATTATTTCATTTTAAATTATACATACCTCATCTTCGTTCTCCTCACATGGTTCATATGAATAAAAATCATTTCCACGAGGTAGCTGGCATCGTAGTACAAGAAAGTTAGCAGCATTATTTGTTTGACAACATGAACCGTTTCTACAGCTGAAGATAAATATAGTTCTATGGAAACACTCAGTGGATTCTTCATATGGTGCATAAACCTGTGAGGAGTAAATAATATAACATAACCTATAAGTTACTTAATAAATAAAACTTACAAATATGACATACCAAGTTTAATACTTACTTGACAGATAAATATTAAAGGATCTTTGCATTTTTTACAACTCAATTCCTCAGGGCTTGGTAAATTCTTAAGATCTAACCATGCAGGCTTTCCTCCTACTTTGCTTGGAAAAAATTTTGGATGCAATAACCAATTGCTTTTTTCTTCCAAGAATCCAATGTCGACTTTACTTGTTGACATATTGAGAAAATGTTGGGCGGTTTTTATTTTCCTATGTGTTTAGGAAATGGTATTAGAAATATAAACAATAACTTTACAGCACGGACTGCCAGTGCTGCCAACTCCTATAAGGAAAAACGCGCTGTCAGAAATCAGAATTAGAAGTGGGTGCTTAAACGAAAAGCCGTTTGAAAAGGTCGCTTTTTTAAGTAAGCGCCTAAGCGCGCTTACAAATTTAAGCGTGTTGCTTTTAAGCAATGACGCCAAGAAAGAGAAAGAAATTCCAAAAAATTACAAAAAGTAACCTTATTTGTATGACAATACAGTTCAAATCAATATTTAATTAAATTTAACCTTATTTCTTTACCCATAAAAAGCAATAATTTATATTACATTATATTAGATTAAAAACCATATTTCCATGCACATAAGACTCACTATAAATTTTTCAGCGCGTAAGTTTTTGGCTTTTTGCTTGAACTTATGATTAGTAAGCATTTTGCTTTTGTTGTCCGTTTATTGACGGACGAATTTTTGTTTAATTTAAAAAAGCAGAAAAGCACTTTTACAACTACTTTTAAAAACAAGCACAAGCGTAACAACGTGCTTTTAATATAAAGCCGTTTATCACATCTTTAATCAGAATCCAAAGTGCTAGATGGCGCTACAGCTGAGCTGAGAGCTGTCACCCAAAATACACAATTTTTGTTGCAATTGCCCACACTCACGTATATTTAATAACATTTATACTTATTTTTGTTATAAATTAAGAAACAAGTATTTGAAATAAAAAACAGAAATCACTACATAACTTTGCCCGAAAAAAAACCTGATTTTACTCAAAAATGCTTATAATGTTGCCATTATTTTGCAAATTTTCTTCTAGCAAAGTCGACGTTGCTGCGCTGCAAATAAAGGCACCATCAAATTTGTATGAGATTTTATATCGTATTGAGGAGCTCCTCGCTGTGCCAGACCCCGCGCTGGTGCGCACATGTTTTGGCGCCATCAAAAAAAATTGCAGGACGGGATTTTGCCACCAGCAATTTTTTTGATGGCGGCCAAAACATGTGCGCACCATCGCGGGGGCTGGCACAGCGAGGAACTCCTCACTCTACCCCCCCGTGCTGGTGCGAGATGAGATGACATCATGATCATGTGATGACATGTAAGGTCATTTTTGAGTAAAGTACTATAGAAGCCTTGGTCCGCAATGACTATACTGCTGGCCACGCTATGATGGCCTCAAGCTAAGCTTAGCTACGCTCTCGGCCTTCAAGCTTGGCCATCATTGCAGCCCTTGCTGGCCGCGCTATAAAGGCCTCGACCTTCGGTCTCGGCCTTTATTTCAGCTTGGCCATCAAGAGCTGCAATGCTGACCGCACTGTGGAGGCCTCCAGCTGCGGTGCACTGCGCTCTCGGCCATCAACACACTCATTACAGACCGCGGCAGTAATGTACTATTATTTTAGTTTCAGTGTTTCTAGTATTAATTTTACCGTTTTACGTATATTATAATATGAATCTAAAAAGTGCTGAGATTCCGCACATTTGCTAAAGGACCCTTTGGAGCAAAAAATACTTGCGCTAAGAGTTTGCAGCACTGGGCCGCGTTCAGAGGCTAAGGATAGGGATGTGACATTAGTGAAAAATAAATCGATTTTCCCTTTTCAATATTAATCGATATTGGGAAAAATCTATTTTAAATAGAAGAAATTGTCATTATTGTGGAAAACTTGTATTTTTTTTCTATTATTCGAAACAATGCCCGCTTTTTATACCTATACTTACCTACCTTTGACGGGCCCGTTAGCGTGGTTGGCGCGGAGGCGACTTCCACGCTGCAGGTCGTAGGTTCGATTCCTACCCGTGACATGCATTTGTGTGCATGAACATGTCTGTATGTCTGGAGTCTGGGTGTATATTAAGTATGTATTTACAAATAAAAGAGTAGTATATGTAGTAATATCAGTTATCGGGTTTCCATAGTACAAGCTCTGCTTAGTTTGGGATCAGGTAGCCGTGTGTAAAAAATGTCCCAGGATATTATTATTATTATTACCTTACATACAACTACCTACTCTTGACTAGTAGGTCCATTAAGAAAAAAGCGTGGTGCTGCTGGCGTGACCACAAAACAGCTAGTGGCACGAATATAAAATGTTGACCACAATTACACGAGATGGAGCAGTAATATATCTATAATAATATCATTCAAATAGAGCGAGGTGCTGGGATTATACACATTATATTTATAAAAACGGAATTTTGGTTTCGGCGAACCAGGGGGGTTACTCCGAAATACGTCGCTGACGGATCGTCCGAAGTACGGATTCGATTTCGTTCCTTCCACTCGACACCATCGGTGGTGTCGTTTGGAATCTCTAGTCCATACGACACCACCCTAGTGATGTCCAGAAACGCGTGTTTTTGACAAACAGCTCCCAGTTCATTAAAATAAATAAATAATTATCAGACAACATCACATACATTGATCCGACCCCAAAGTTATTATTTCAAGTTATCTATAGTTAAACGATAATTAATAAAACAGAGTTTATGAAATAAATATAAACTTAACTAATTAAAAAAAAAAAAACTAAACAGATAAATATAAACTTTATCAAATGACATACCTCATTAATGAAACTGCTTGAACTTAATTGGAGTTTTCATATCAACAACTTTGTATGTAGGTAACCTCACTAATAGTCGGTGGTGTCGTATGGACTAGAGATTCCATACGACACCACCGGTGGTGTCGTTTTGGTGGTGTCGAGTGGAAGGAATGTTCGATTTACGATCAAAACAATGTCAAATCGTAGAGAAAAACGAAAGAAGAAATGTCAAATCACGACAATCCGTCAGCCGAAACGTTAGGTTCGTATTTCGGAGTAGGCCAGCAGAGACGGAACGACGACGACGGCAGGCCTCAGTCACTCTGTGGTTTCGGTCGAACTAGCTCCGATCGGTTCGCGTACAAAGTCTGTACGCAATTCAATATGGCCGCCGCGCTCCTGGCGTGAACACGCGCTATAACGTTTCGCGCGCTTTTGGTTGGTCGCTCGCGTTGGAATTATTATTTTAAAATTAAAAATGACGAGCAAGACGAACTGTGGCGTATATGGCTGTCTAAATAGTTATAGAAACTGCAAATTGACTTATTTTTCTTTGCCAGCTGATTGTGAAAGGTAATTGAAGCTAATTTAAGTTTTATTTTGTTATTTAGATATAAAAAGAAGCTCATAGTTCAGTGCAGTAGACGTTATTTACAAGAGGTAGGATCGAATAGTGGAATTGAAGCGAAAATATGTAATTTGGAACAGAATGAAATTACAGTTTTTTACGGTTAGGTATACCACGTTATACCTACTAGCATCGATTACGGAATACCTACCTACCTTAATTCCTTTCATAGTTGACGAGATCCATCGTGTTGCCAGTTTTTCTACTTACCTATATTCGTATTAGACACTTACCTAAGTCGATATAAGTAGATACTAGTTGCCGTAGCGTTTTATGAGCACTCGGCCACCGGCGGAAAAAGCGAGTGAGAGAACTATAAATTCAAGGATAACGGTCATAACTCAATGAGCGACTTGCACTTGCTGTTGCTTGATATTCTACTATGCATCCATGCTATGCTATTGCGTATTGTTCCCATGCTATTGCGTGCTGTTATATGCGCTAATTAATTTACTAAAACATATTAATTTCACCACTCCATGTCCATGCTTCCCTTCAGACTACATTTTTAAATTATTTGTTAGATTTCGCATTTATGCTGCCATTAAATTTAATAACCGCTATTTTAAAGACAAAAAATATCGAAGGCATTACATTAAAGTGCAACAACTGTAATTTTTTAAAATGTATAGTTTTAATTAACATTTAAATACAAAAATGTTGGTACTATTTTATTTTTATTAATTGTGACAACCCTACCGATTGAAGGTTAAGTAGCGTGCAGCAGCGTGCGGCAGCGGGACGGCGAATTTCATACGCTAACGCGTTGCGTCAAGGCACAATTTAGATTGCGCGCGGTCGGGCGCGGCAAGTTTAGGTAATAATAATAATTTAAAATGTCGGCTTTCTTCAAGATCAAAGGAGTGCAACTTCTGTACCCCTTATCTATTCTGTGACGACGGTATGGTGTTTCATCTGAATCACAATACCGTACGTACGTCGTACGTATGTTTATCCCTTACATAGACTGTAGGAAAAGTTTTGTTGTTCTGGGGAAAAAATAACCTTGAATATGGAAAGAAAGCAAACGTTACCAATAAAATTAAGCAAGTTTTTTTTGTAATTCATTTCGTTTAATTTTCTAATCTAAGCTTATGAAATAATATCTATTTAAATAAAAAAAATCAAAAAATGAAAGATAGTCACATTTTAATTTTCTTTCAGTTTTGTATTTTATGGAAGCTAATATGATACACAAGTATTTTTTACAATTAACTTTATAAAATAGGTACAGTATTAAATACATGTTAATAGTATTATTAATTAATATTTACAAGTCCATAAAACAACTATACACTTTATTAAATTAATAATAATTTAATAGACATGGTACCTACACGGACAAGCAACAACTTTCAGCATTCATTCTTTTTGAATTTTTTACTCGTTTCATTCATAACATCGTCGAGTTTGTTTACCCTCCTCGATTTGAGGAATGAACTACTGTCGCTTTCACCCATATTTTGTCGAATACAGTTTAAATTGGATACATTCTGATTATGTACACCATGCTTTTTATCACCCAATGTTTTACTATTCTTATTAACTATTAAAGTATTTTGAATGTCTTTAACCAAGTCACTTGCTGTATGTAATTTTATAGGTATTAAGATTTGATTTTCGTTATCACCTTTTTTAATCAAATCTTTGTTTATTTGGACCATTGATCTGTTTTCGGCGTCACTCGAAAGCCTTATAGTCTTCCGTAAATGTATAGTATCCGAAGAGTCTGCAAAGTTGCGCTTTACTAAAATGTCACCCGTAGGCATTTGTTTTACAAATGTAAGTGTAGGTGTTTCCGACTCCTTTCCTTCTAACTTCTGCAGTTTACTTGAACTTGTATTGGCTTTATCACAATCGGATCCATCCTCAGGTTGATCTTCAGTTTCGATTAGTTTACCTAAAAACAATATAAAACGTCATCATAAATCTTGAATATGCCGACCATTCCTTTTCCCGATTTTAACATGTTTATACAGAATGGCTGTTTTCACATTACACGGCACGGCACCGGCGACGGCATGGCGGCAGCTTTTTCATTGGTCGTTGACCCGTTGTCATTGGTTACTGACCAATAAAAACCCCGTAAATAGCTGTCACTGTGCCGTCGCCGGTGCCGTGCCGTGTAATCGAAAAACGGCCAATGTTAGGATAGACGAGGGACTAATTCAAGCCCGTGATAATTCATCCGACACGTAAGTAAATCAAAAAACACTAATAAATGACAGAGAAAACTTAACAAAAATATTGCAAAGTTTCGTAACGTTGGCCACCCTTACGCTAGCGAGCGATTTTGAGCTGTCTTAAGAAAAGGATTATGAGGAGGATGAAAGGAAAACTCTCAATAGGAGGACTCGTCAAAATGGCCTTAATACGTTTTCCCTACTTCATTTTATTCATTAATTCGTATTTTAGGATAATTCGGTAGGTGGAAAATTAGGTCAAAAATTAAGGTAATATTTTTTTACATAATTATTTGGAATGAGAATCGAATACTAAATGCTCTCCTTCATACGTCCCACGTATTACCTAACAGCGACTTATTAACAAATTGTTGTTGTTTAAAATTTGTAAATATACCTACGACCAGTGACGTGTTTAGGAAGACTCTGCGCTTCCTAAGAAATATAGCTCCTTGAATGCGGCAATCTCAATATTGTAATGTATGTAACTATTTGCGTCAACGCACACAAGCATGAGTAAATAGTGTGGTCAACTTCTAAACTTTTACCCCATGAATCAAATACTACCAAACTTAAGTGGAGATGGGCAGGCCATAGAATAGAATGGATCCTGACAAGTGGGCTAAAATTTCAAGCGAGTGGGTTCCGGAAGATGGAAAACGGCGTTGCGGCAGGCCTAGAAAGAGATGGTGCGATGATCTTGACGCCTTAGAGAAGGACTGACAAAGAGTCGTTGAGGACAGAGATAGGTGGAGGAGGATGGGAGAGACCTATGCCCAGCAGTGGGACGAAATAGGTAAATAAAAAATGGGAAACTTTTTTTTATACAGTCTACTAGTAAGTACTTAGTTGCTGTTTTGATGTAAGTAGCTTATAAAATACATATAGTCTGATTTTTAATTAGACGAAGCCAACTGACAGCTGAAAAGTTCGAATTTGAACCTTATTTGTCCTATTTATATTGAAAAGTGACATAAGAACCTGTCAGCCCACTTCGTCTAATTAAAAATCAGACTATAAGTGAACAGTCAAATGTAATGTATATGAAGGTAGAGATAAAAATGTACGCCCCTCCACTAACCCTGATTATTTAAATGTGGGAAAATAAATATTTTCATATACATTCATTCACCATTTGACATTTATTTGATTGTTAACTTTTGTATTTTATAAGCTACTTACATCAAAACAGCAACTAAGTACTTACTAGTAGACTGTATATAAAAAAAGTTTCCCATGTTTTATTTACCTATTTCATCCCACTGCTGGGCATAGGTCTCTCCCATCCTCCTCCACCAATCTCTGTCCTCAACGACCCCTTCACCCGCGCAAATTGTCACGCGTTGTTTCATAGGTAAATCTAATAAGACGTTGACATTGTCAGAATCACATTGGGTCCGAATGGAAAGAGGCCATTAATTAAAAAATAAAAGTTTTTAAAAAAGAACAACTCTTCCCTCTATGTTCTCTATGATACCTACCACAAAAAAAAAATATGTTGGGTTCCTTTGACTGAATCACTCGTTACCAAAGAATTTTTAAAGCTACTAACCAGCTGAACCAACCGATCGAAAATATTTATACCATGCGATTATTTTTTATGGCAGGGTGAATACATCATCTTCAGCATTTAGTAAGGTGCCTTGCAAAATATCTATTTATAACTTACGACCTTATATAAAAATAATTATTTATTTGCAGAAAAATAAAAATCGCAACCTTGGGGAAATTAAGTTTTATTACGCGGTATCACTGAACGGTGTAATTTATATTCTTTGACATATTTAATGGTTGGTGTTATTTATCGTTGAAATTAGGATATTATGCAATACTTACTGATGGTATGTGATCCCAGTGTCTTTCTTATTGTTTGATTGATTGTTTTTGCATAATTTTACCGCGCAGGCCGGATTTTACTATGTAAATATAATTAAAGAAAAATGTCAACACGGCAGATCAGTGTGACAGAGTGGTTGCTACGAGATTACGTCAAGTTGGACTCGTATGCTCATTTATATGAGCATTATTCGTTGCCGCATTTTACAACTACACCGAATCCATCTAGCCAATATATAATCTATGCCTACGACTACCAAATCAAGAAGTTAATAATGCATAAAAATAATGGAAACTTACCATTTAATGTGGGGAATGTAATATCGGGCAAAGCCAAATGCGAGTCTGGGTTATATTTGTGCATCAAAACTTTAAGTAAATTAGAGATCTCTTCACGCTTTCTTGTCACAACTATTTCGTCAAACCAATTTGATAACTGCTTTATTGGTAATGCGTAGTCCTGTACAGGATCCTGAAAGAGAAGTTTCATTTAGCCGTAAGATTGAGCATAAACCATGGGAGAGTTTATTCTCCCGTCTTCCATATCAAATCGATACTTTCCACAATCGATAAACAATTATTGGTCTTACCGCCCTTAGTATACAAGTATATTGCTTTTATAATTGAAATTTCTTATGCCTTATACGTGGCATCAGCATTATATGTTCTTTCCCATTCTATTTTACCAGTCAGTCAACACCCATATTAGAATTCATTAAATTATATCCAATTAGTTACCTTATAGCACATACTACAATCCTACATTGATAAAACTCACCTTAAAAAATTGTTCCACATATTGCAACAGATACAACCCACAATCTGTGAAATTATTTTGCTGTGGGATTTTCGGACAGCTTCCCTTAATGTTATCCTTGTTGAAAATTTTGTTATGAGAAACCTGTGGAATAAACAATAATTAATATCACAGGGTCATAAACCAATTATACATTATTATTAGGCATTATTGTCAACTTACTTTAGCCTGATATTCACAAGTAAGATAATCACGTAGAGTTGCTACCACTCTTGATCGCGAAGCTCCAGCTAACGAGTCAAATATTAAAATACATGGTCTGAAATCATAAATAATATTATTCATAAGTCATTTCACAAAATAACCACTAAAATTCTTGAAGGAACCTGTAGATGTTTTATAAGGAAGTTACTCACTGTTTTACAGGTTCAGTTTTTCTAGTGATTGGTATTTCCACTTTCTTTTCTGGAACACATTTCTCGCCCTCTTCATCTTCTGAATCACATTGCATATCTAAATCACTTTCCTGAAATTTTTAAGAATATTTATTTATTTGACGGGCCCGTTAGCGTGGTCGGCGCGGAGGCGCCTTTCACGCTGCAGGTCGTAGGTTCGATTCCTACCCGGGACATGCATTTGTAAACATGAAAATGTCTGTATGTCCCGAGTCTGGGTGTATATGTATATTAAGTATGTATTTACAAAAAAAAAAGTAGTATATGTAGTGATATCAGTTATCTGGTTTCCATAGTACAAGCTCTGCTTAGTTTGGGATCAGGTAGCCGTGTGTAAAAAAATGTCCCAGGATATTATTATTATACAATGAAAATGTATGCATAACTGTAATTTATTATTAAGAGTAATGGGTACCTCAGCTTCAGCTTCATCACGCTCACTGAGATTATCGGAGTCACAGCTTAATGTAAGCTGTTCCTGCTTATTTAGCGGTGTGATTGTCGTGTTTCCAATTTGCATGGAAGATCTACGCTCTGAAATACAATAAGAGTATGTATTTTAATACATGGCGAACTGCAAAAACCGGCCAAGTGCGTGTCGGACTCGCACATAAAGGGTTCCGTACCACCGTAGAATAAAAGAGTATGATGACCCCCTTTATTTTTATTAGTATTTGTTGTTGTAGGGGCAACAGAAATACATATTCTGTGAAAATTTCAACTCTCTACCTATTACGGTTCGTGAGATACAGCCCGCTGACAGACGGACAGCATAGGCTTAGTAATACGGTCCCGTTGGCACCCTTTGGGTACGGTACCCTAAAAACGACACAAATAGGTGGTATAATATCAGCAAGTTTACCTTTCCTCTTTATTTCTTGTGGGGTGACTAGACGGTTGTCAATCATACTCCGACATCCGTCTTGACTTGGGAAACAAATAATGGCTACGAACCAGTGACAATTTTCATTTATAGGAACTACAATATAATCTTTTTCAAATATGTTAACATTTTTCGTCCACGTCTTAACCCTTGCATGTCGTTTTTGAGCTGGTGTCAAACTGCTATCCCACTCATGTGGGTTGGAACTTCTATTGACTTTACTGGGTTTAGTAGTTAACCGCTTGTAGAAAAATGTACTAAAAATATGAGTCTTTTCTCTCTGACTGTGTGTTAATACATCGTGAACTAAATGTTTCAAGTAAAAGTCAATGATGACATCATTCAAAAACTGATCTTGGGCGAGGCACATGTAGTCTTCTGTGTTAATCGGTATACCACCTTTACCGGGCGGATAAATTAATATTTGGCGGATTTCAGCGGGGTTAGAGCTGAAAATAAATTAAACATTAAAATTTAATAGAAAACATGGTAGCTATAGCTAGTAATAAGAGCAGCTTTGTTTGTTATAAATTACCATTTCGCTCCCGAGGCAACGGATGCACTCGATGATCTAGTTGTCATTTTTGAGACATTATTGCTTTCTTTAGGACAAGTGCGCACCAATACATCATTGGCTTCCCGTGAAGTCAATTCATCCATCAATTTTCCTCCAAACAATGCTTTCAGTGTCATTTTTGCTTCATCTGATATAGTTTCTGGTAGTAAAGTTATCCTTTTAAAAGGTTCAATCTTTGAGATTGGGTCAAAATAAGGACCTGTAAAAATAAAAATATTATTAGACTATCACACACCTTAGATAAGATGTTAATGTTGAGTAGGTAAATAATAATGTTTACCCGCTTCATCGTTCATGTCCAATGCCTTCCTAATGTATACTCCACACTTGCTCATAATATACAAAAAAATTACTGGGAGTCCTTTCCCAAAATGCACCAAGACTCGAACAATTTCTTTCATTTGTATCTGAAGGGCTACATCACGGGTCTCATTTTTCAAAGAAGGTGCAACAATTTTTATTCCTTTAGCTGATATGTAAACCTGTAAAAAGAAAAACGTAACAAAAGTCACTATCAATAGAACTTACAATGTAAGTAATGAAGGCATGACATTTCATTTCAATCAATAGGAAGGTATTCTGCCATGTCGAACATCCTCTGTTCGCTGAAATATGTCACAATATAAAAAAAAATGACTAAAATGAATCTAATTTTGAAGATTCTATAATTCTAATCAATGTATAAATTTTTGAGTGTACTCTGTCACATAAATAACTGTAGGTAAATTGGGATGTTGTAATAAATCTGACATACCTTTTCTTTTGGTGTATATCTGTAGGAACCGATTCTGATTGTCCTACAATTAAGTGACGTAACTTGTAAGCATTGATTAATTTCTTCTCTGCTGCCATCTGCCATAACAAATAGAAAAAATAAAATTGAGCAGGTTTCACAAATTGTATTAGATGATTATGAAAATTTTGTTTCAATAAACTAGGTACAAGAACCCATACCTATAGAGAGATTTATTATAGTGGACCCCTACCAACCGTAAGGTTATAAAAACAGGCACACTATACCTGGTAACCCCTTACGAGGCATCAGGGACCATCTACGGTAGGTCCTTCCGCCAGAGCATACGCTCTAGTACTCATCGTGTGAGTTAATAAACTAGGTACAGTCAAAGGCAAAAATATGTGTGCACTTTAAATCCACATAGCATACCATATAAATTTAAGACATTTAACACTTAAGACATTTTAAGTTCAGATTGATGTGGCCGTCAAGTAATTTAATGACAACTATTCATTACATATTTCTGGGGTATCCAGTGTGCTATTTGAATTATGAAATGTACCATTACATATATTTTTTTTACTTTGACTGTACTTTTCTAAATTTTAAGACTATGTGTGTTCATCTAATAACCTAATACAGTATCTAGTTACTTGTAATTTAAATATTTTGAGTGGTACCTATACTAAACAAATAATAATAAACAACATATCTATTGTCTGCTAACGACACCCCACTTTCCTCGCTCAAAAAACTTGGTTGACAATGCAGAAGGAAATGCCACCAGTATTATTGCCACCATTCCATGGAAATCAGATTTATATGATTAGGGATATGTTTTCAATTTAATTAATGTTATGTACCTATGTATTGAATCAAATTTGCTACACAAATGTTGTGTAAGTATAAATCAAAAATATAACATTTGATTAATTATTTCATTATAAAACAAGAAATAAGTATTTATTTTCCGGTGGGGAACCACATGGTAATAAATACAATTGAGAACAATACAGACATAAGAAACTCAGTTTTATGTAAAAATTGATCAACCACAGAATTTACCTAACTAAGGGAACAAAAGACCATGTTTAAAACCACGAGACTTTAGTAGAGATTTCACTTCAACGTCTATGTCGGTGGCCGGTGAAAGAACAGCACATCCAACCAATGAGTACCCATGTATAAATTTGTAGGTAAGTAGATACTTTTCGCCGACACTGCGCAATTTTTACAGTAAAACGCATTTAAAACAAATAAAGCATCGTGTATAGAATACAATTAATATAAACCACACTGAAAGCAATTTAGGAAGATGGGTATACCACTCCTCAAGTTCACAACTAACAAAGCACACGTTTAGTGAAATCGATGCATTATCAAATTTGTTTTATATGTAACATACCTACGGCACCTTTGAAATTATTTCTAAACATTTTGTAGATTTCGTGACTTCAAATCTCGAATTTTATAAGATAAACGCTAGGTCTGTACTCCAAGACGCATTGCGATGCGATCGACAGTCGACATAACGAAACGAATAAACGTCACATCACTCACAGATACAAATTTAGTGATGTGCAGAATCGATTATTTTCTTAATACAGAACGATTACAAGTATTCGATTAATAAAAAAAAAAAATATTTTGTTTCAATAGTACGTTCCAGACAACGTAGTTTTTGTTAATTTCGTTCACCAATCTCATTCAGAACAATTCCACCCACGTTCCAGACGGATTGAAAAAACTAAAAATGCCACCGAATTTAGCCACTTTTGACCCAGCCCAATCCATGGGTAAAAATTGGCGAATTTTGCCGTTTGACCGTTCACATTGCACGTAAATAAAGACGATGGAAGCCATAATTAAAAAAAAGTGAAATGATAATAAATTTATTTCTAGAAAGAAACAACGAAATAAAAACAAAGAAACAATTGAAACTGTTCTCTGGTAGTACTCTTCTTCTTCTTTAATTAAATACAGACCATGAACCAAACAAAAGGTTCTACCTTCACTACGACAGTTTTATTACTTGTCAAACTGCCATTTGGCTCAATTTGTATCGTTTTGGTCGTTCCAGACACATGTGGGAAATGCGGGCATTATTTTCAAGAAAGTCGATAATTCATCCGACTTTTTGAACACCATCACTACATCTCTAGAAACTTCAAATCTCAAATACCACCCACGAATGCTATCAGAAATAGACTATAATAATAGTAGAGACCGGATTGTATATGACATAAGAATCATGAAATATACATGCAAATATGGATGAAATATGGTAGGGATAAGCACGAAAACTCAAAAATATTTAAAATATGCAACAAAAAATAATAAAATTCGACGTTTTCCTCGTTTCAAAACGATTACACGAAAATAACGATTTCTTAACAAATAGGTGATCTTTGTTATGAAGTAAAGTGAGATTACATAATATCTTTATCAATCGAAAAGGACCTCCACATCCACTGAGGAAACTGAGCAATATTTTCAGCCAGCATTTATTGTTTCTGGCAAAAGATCATAAAAAAACTATTAATTTAAAAACATTTTTAAACTAATACCGAACAATATTGTAATAACCCTGTAATGTAATTTATTCATGTAATTAATTCGGCCAAGTCGAATAGATGTATCAGAAGATGATGATCACTGGATTTTAATTATATGCAATAAAATGCATATTTATAATTCGATCTCTGATAGTTAGCTTAACAACATTTTATAGACTAAAATCTCAATAAATTTGGTGCTTAGTGTTAACGATTCGATTATAAAAGTGGCAATCGATTATTAGAAATAATCGAAATCTGACATCACTTTAGTTCTTCAGAATCGCAGATTATTGATTATCTGTCAACCTATCAACGTCAAACGCTCGCTTTTTTTACTTCGTTATGGCTTCGCTTTTCATATATAGCCAGTGTCAAGTAAAATATATATATTTCAAGTTTTTTACTGCGTCAAGCACAGGAAGACCTTTGGCTAGGCCTAAAATTCCCAGACTTCTTGAAGAACCCGAAAATTATGTTTCATCACTCTTGTTCTAATTGTCCACACCCACACACATTTATGAACATATAATGGTTAATATTTCACCAACATTACACATTATAATACAAGGAAACACAAGTTTTGGACATTAAAACAAAAATGACATCATCACTTTCCACCAAAAAGCCCAAACATTTGCTTCCTCACTCAGGAATTAATGAACTCTCAGTATAAGGTCGGTACACACAAGCAGACAGGGATACAGCTACAGGAAACAATGCTTAGGAACCTACCTATTTCTTCGTATAGCATTTAATTTTATCTGTTTGTCATTCCGTTGGATAATGCACAGATCATAGTGGAAAAGCAGACAATCGACAGTAAACGCGGCTGCCGCACTGTGGGCTGAAAATCGGGTTTCGAAGACATAGAAACTGAAATTATGGTATGTCACTTTTTTGGCTTGATATAGATTTATTGATCAATACTATAATACAAAATTAATATGAGACAATAGGATGTAAAAATTAAAGAGTTATAATTTTTTTAAGAAAAAATTGTATGGAGATGACATAAAAAATGAGGATATCTCTGGAATAGCATGGTTGGCCGTTATATTCTTACACACAAAAATAATACTATTTTTTTATGATTTTTTGACATACTTCATATTGCGGTACCACTTGCGATTTTTTTTTTTAAATCGTCGAAATTTGTACTACACTTAATACTTAATCTAAACTTGTTCATCACCATCAGATTCCACTTTGGAATCAGGCTCTACAATAGGCATTACATCTAAGAACTCTATGGGAGGTTCCTGATCCTGAAGGTTAAGTAAGTCTAGAGTTTATTTAAAGTATGTCTGGCTCTTATGGGTATCCAGTTCCTATAAACAGTCCAGGTTCAGAAGAGAGGATAAGCATATTGAGGAGATCATCGTTAGATGCTTGCCTGCTCTTCTTCTTCGCATTTATATTCAACAACAGATGCAATATTTTATGACCATCACGTTTCAGAAGCATTGCTGCTGAATATGCTAATTCAATAGGGTTATAGTTCAGTTTTTTAAAGAAAAACAAAGAAGTTGTCATGAATGAAAAATCTACAATGGATAATGAAATCCAGGTTTTAAGCATATTTATGACCTCTTTGATTCTGCTAAAGTTGAAAGGTGAGTAAGATACCATATGGACGAATCCGAAACCCTGTTCATCTACGTATTGGCGTCCAGTGCAGTTCATTTTATTGAAGGAAAACAAAGAAGTTGTCATGAATGAAAAAACTAGAATTCATAATGAAATTCAGGCTTAGGTTCCTTTAAAATACCAAAAAAAATGAGGATATTAATGATGACAATGATAAACGGCAAAATTTGTACGTATCTTTCTGAAGCCTAATCAAATGCAGCCTGCTATCTGTGTTTCACCCAGCCTACGGAAATGAATAACTTAAATACAGTTTCGTCAAAAACCGTGTGTATGAGTTTGGGTTATCATCACTATATGGCCGCATTAATGTGATTGAATGTCTTCTATCTCGATTTCAAGAAGTGGTCTACGAGAGGAGAAAATCAAAATAGATATTACAGACAAGAAAGAAACTTATCCAAGATAGTTTTTTAAGACGATCTCAATCCTTTGATTGACATCGTTGAGCAAAGATCAGGCACTATTAACGATGGAAACATAGCGCGAAGGTTTTTTGAGTTTCCTGACAAAACTGCAGCGGTCACTGGATTAGATGAAGACCTGATCCGCACGTTTGCTGTGATTCTGCAGGCTATCACATCTGGAGAGGTTATAGATGTGCCTAAATTTAAAGAATATACCAAAATAACCGCGGAAAAATTCGTGTAACTATATAATTGGTATTATATATCGTCGACCGTCTACTAGTTACTTATTCATGGAAGAGATGTAATGGCAGAAAATGCCATTGTTCCAATTGGGAGTCTTTCGGAAGAAGCTTCAGAGGCACGAAACAACAATTTTAGTAGGTTTTGAGAACACCATTCGTGAAGATCTCCTTAATATGCTTATCCTCTCTTCTAATTCTCTTATAACTTCGATAAGAACGAGACTGGATACCCATAAGAGCCAGACATACTTTAAATAAACTCTAGACTTACTTAACCTTCAGGATCAGGAACCTCCCATAGAGTTCTTAGATGTAATGCCTATTGTAGAGCCTGATTCCAAAGTGGAATCTGATGGTGATGAACAAGTTTAGATTAAGTATTAAGTGTAGTACAACTGTTTTTAATCCTGCAATGATTACTAGTTTTATTGTTATGAGATATTCCACTTAGGTCTGAAAAACATTTTTTTGATGATAACTTAGACTATTTTGGCTATTGTGTAAATAAAATTGATTGATATTGATATATTTACACATATTTGAAGCATTTAAGCATTAAAATGGGTCAAAAACGTAAGAAAAAAAATTTAAAAATTTCGAGGATTTAAAAAAAAATAATCGCAATTGGTATTGCAATATGATATATGTCAAAAAATCACAAATAAATAGTACAATTTTTGTGTGTAAGGATATAACGGCCAACCTTGCGATTCCAGAGATATCTTCATTTTTCATGTCATCTCCATACAAATTTTTCTTAAAAAAATTATAACTCCTTATTTTTTACATCCCATGGTCTCAGATTAATATTGTAGTATAGTATTGATCAACTAAATCCATTTCAAGCGAAAAAATTGACCTATCATAATTTCAGTTTAAATGTCTTCGAAACCCGACTCTCAGCCCACAGTGTGCCGTCGGAACCATTTGTTTGCTGATGGTTCATTACAAAATTACTAAGTAATTAATTAATTACAAAATTACTTTAGAGCAATTTCATTTTGAAAAGGAAACATGCAAAACTTTCTACTACTTCTTTTCTGGGCTTTAACTTGAATGATACACATTCTTGGTAAGTGAATTATACAGGGTGAAATCGAAATCGTTGGCAATATTTTAAAATATGACTCAACACATGATTCAGAATATTTTGGGAAAACAAATAAAAACAATCTATTGATAAAAAAATATTGCTAGGGTAAGCATTTAACTGCTATACCTTACCTGGGTAATATTTTTATCAATTGAACTGTTGATTAGTATTCCCTAAATATTCTGAATCATGTGTAGAATCACCGTTTAAAATATTGCCCACGCTTTCGATTTCACTCAGTAGATATAGATCATCATCACGCCTCTGGACTTGATTTCATTTAAATTTAAAATTAATGCAATAAGAACTTACCATCCATACTGTCCATGCCAATGCCACTGTCTGGGGTTCTCCCTTCAATTTCACTTAGTGATGGTTCTTTCATACTTATTGATTGTTCATGCTAGAAAAAGACAGCTGCTTTATTCTTATTCTTTATAATCAGTTATGAGTTTCCACAGGAGAAGAACATGATCCACTGGACATAGGAAAAGAGAGCCAGAGAAACAAACTATTTCCTTACTATAATTTAGATAAAATATGGCGAAATGTGGGTCCACAGCAGTACACCACTCCCTACCCTCATGCTTGTATTCCCTAATACATATAAAGCCGGGTCCAGACGGGTGTAAACCTGTAAGATTTCATGTAATTTAATGTCAACAGTGTGGTCGGCACACGGACTCAACGCGAATCTTGTTCAAGAGCTGTTCCAATTCGCGAGCGCCTTTATGTTCGCGCAAAAAACCGAGAGCCGATGGATAAGCGCGAGCGCCGGCGCTAGCTAGCGCATGGTATTGTAGAGGCGTTCATACATAGAATTCGCGTAACCTTACACATTACACCCGTTTGGACCTGGCTTAAGAGCGGAGTGAAAATGGTTAATAGGTTCTTATCAGTACCTGATTACTCATCATTGAGCTATTGGAGTCTTCTTCATCGGAGCTCAACGTGAGAATTACAGGTTCCGGGTCAGGTTGCTTGCCTCTTGGCTTTCTCACTCTAGCTGGCTTTTTGTCTTGTGTAGGCTGACAAAGATATGTTGCATAAGAAAATCACGAACCATTATTAATGTAACCCCAAAAGACATTATTGTGGTAGCAAAAAGTAGCCTTGGCGTCTCCATTGCATACTGTATATCCTGGTATACAGGAGTAACAGTTGTGTGGTGGGACAAGTCACAAAAGAAATTAGCAACACACACTCAAACGGATATAGAAAAGTTGCCAATAACCCATATTTGCTGGCCTTGACTTGACCAACTTGTATAAATGCTCTATTATTGCTGAGAAAACGATTTATACTTTTAGCAGTCATTGTCTATTATCTACACAATACCCATGTATCGCGTCATTCAATAGTTGTTTTATGTATAAAAATATTATTAAATTTCTACTTACAGTTTTGTTGTTTAGAGTCTTTATTGTGTTCTTCAATAAATTTAATTTTATACCCTCACCACATGGGCTACAACAAAAATACCACAGTATAATAATTGAAACTGTAATTAAAATCGGAACAAAAATATGAAGTCCTTGGACTTGGACTTACCCATGTTTTTCAAGTATTGATTTCTCTGGTTCCTTTTTCTTTTGTTCTATCTTTTTACTAGCTATTGGTACACCTTTGGGTTCCTCGGTAAACACTCGTTTACATCTACAAAAAATAATAGTACACATCAGGTTAGTTTTTGCTCACCGGGAAAATATTTTTCTTAATTAAACCTCTTAAGGTGTGGAAAAGATAAGGTGGAAGCTTATACGATATTCTGCGCGCTAATTTTGCGGACTATAGGAATCCTCAGCGGTAAGTGTTTTCATTATTTTATAGACAAACGTCGAGTATCGTCGTGGGGCGATGAATTGATGAATATTATGAGTTGACAAACCTTTCACAGCGGCTGAAGTCAAATCCTGTATAACCACATAATTTACAAACGGCTAGCATTCCGTCCACACGCCGTGGCGGCGGCGACCGCTCGGGAGATTCTGGACTGTTGTTTACTACAAACAAATCATTACCGTTACTTTATCTGGTCATATTCATCTTGATTATAAAGCCTCAGGTTAACTTCATGTAGCACACATTGTAAATACGAAAAAATAATATTATTAGTAACAAAATCATACCGTTATCACTACACTGGGATTTCTCAGGCGTAGATACTTCACTACTTTGAGGTTGCGACATTACTGACGGGGAATTTCTATTACTTATATCTCCTACTAGCATCTGCAACAGGGTAATTATACTTATAGTAATACATATAATGCTTTTATTATACGATAAATAATCCCCTATTTACGTACCGGGTGGTTTTCTAACATTTCTTCAATTCTGGTTGTTGAACCGACTGACACAAAATAATCAATTTCACTACTCGTATTTTGCATACATTGTATATGTGTATCCTCCGAAAATGGAACATTCACCTAAAATTAAATAATTAATTTAGTTTTTTTTTAGTTTCATTAGATTATCGTTAAAATAACAGAAATTTAACAACTCACTTGTTCAAGAACTTCTTGAAGGGTGCAACTTTCTTTTGGCAGTGTGAAAGTAATTAGTCTCTGTTCACCATTTTGTAGGAATATTAACATTTTAGCCGATTGGGGTTCTGGAGTTTGCTCCGAGGGACCAGACCCTTCATTAATTTCTAAAAAAATAAATACAAATATTATTGAAACATGCTAGGTATTATGAAACAGGTATGTCAAATATGTAGAAATATCTACCATGGGGTTGCTGTGCTTGCTGTGTTTGCATGGGTGGTACTCTTTGTACGGGCCTCTGTTGCTCTTTACTTCTAACTAAGGTTTGTCTGCCGGTTTCCCTGAGAGGAATGAACATAACAAATTTAAAAGTACATATTAAAATTTTGTTTATATTTTATCGTTTGTGGAGCTTTCGTTATTTCTATCACGGATATGTACACCTAATGTGGCGTAACCAAAAATTATCCAATTTATTTACAATTACAATAAAAATATAAAGTAATGTTCACCTGGCTTGTTGCTGCTGCGCCGGCGTGCGAGGGGGCTGCTGCAACCTCTTATAATCGGCAAGCGTTATCCTCTGTCCGTTGCTCAACGTTAATACTTGCCGTTCCTCCTCAATAGAATCCTGGTCCATTAATAATTGCGAAAGTGTCGGGGGTTGCTGTGGTACGTGTGCTTGCTCGTATAATTGATGCTGTTGGTAGGTATGTTGCGGATTGAAGTTCATTTGTTGGTGTTGCGCGACGGAGGTCGATGCGTGGTTCTGTTGCGTGGCGGAGCTCGTCGCGTGGTTCTGTTGCCTGATCGTCGGGGGAGGGGTGTGGAACTGTTGCGGTGGAGCGTTTATATTCTCGTTTACCGAGTGCTTGGTCAGTATCGCTGCCGTTATGCTATCCTCGAGGTCGTCCATATCGCTCGCATTGTTCGGCTGTACCACGACCTTCTTCAATTGCTGCACCTGTTGCGGGCGCGGCGAAGCCCTCTGCTGGATCGTAGTGAGCGCGCTCTGCTGGGGAAGGGGCCCGTTTTGGTTCGTCTGCACCACCGTGTGTTGTTGTATCTGCGATTGTAAATTTTGTGTAACTATTGTGCCTTGCGGCGTAATGATTCTAGTTGCCGGTCCGTGCGTTTGATTCTGATGGTTTATGATCTGGAAATGGACAAGGACGAGTAAGTAGTACGTGAGTATTAGGATAAGAATGTGAAGACTAGATATAACGGAAGCAGTAGGTTATTACAAACGTAATATTTAGATTAGTACCATACAATTTATCAATATAATTTTCTGCTTAAGAGTTATAGTTCGTCGGATAGATAAATCATATACTCACTTGGTGAGCGGTGAGCTTGAGTTGGTTCAACTGCTGCGGATGAACCTGCTGTCCGATGACGTGTTGCGCCAGCTGGTGTTGTTGTTGGTGCTGTTGAGCGTGCTGGTGCTAGCGTCCAAAACGAAATCACGTTGATAAAATGACCACTGCTTGGCGCTTTGATTCGACCGTCCGCCGTTCGGCTCACTGCTTCGTTTGCGGGTTCGATTCCCGCCAGCGACAAATTTCGGAAACGGCCTTTTCTTAATTTGCCCTGGTCTGGGTGTCACTGGAATCGCCCCCAGTGCATTGTACGGTACCCATAGTACAAGCTTTGCTTAGTTTGGGACCACAAAGTTGGTGTGTTTGTCTGGCGAAATCAGACTTACCCCCTTCGCCCGCGGGGCGTAAGCGTAGTCGTCGCGTAAGTGGTGTTGCAGCGAAGCGTACGAGACTACGCTTCGTGTGCGGACTTGTTAGAATATGTACGTGCTCGTATTTCTCTCGTCCTATGCGCGTATTACGATACGCTAACGCGACGACTACGCTTACGCCCCGTGTACGAAGGGCCTTAGATTAAAATCGAGCCCAAAAAAATAGGCGAGGATTTGTATGCGCGTGCGAGGAGAGCTGTGTGCGTGTGCGTTTACCGGTCTGACCTGCGGCTGGAGGTGCAGCGGCGTGCGCGGGCGCGGCGGCGGCGGCCGCGGCTGCGGCTGCGCGAGCGCCGCGCCCGGGTTCAGCACGCGCGCGCGCACTCCCGCCGCCGCCGCCACCGCCGCCGCCGGCGCCGCCGCCGGACCACCCGCGCCGCTCGCGCCCGCCTGCCGAAGCCGACATACTGTTAGCTGACACATTGAGTTTTACATCTAAAGACGACGCTGAGATTCAATAAAAAACAATTGCTAGTTGCTACATAATTATTATGAGTAGTCGCAGTGGACGCACGCAACGGACTTCGCGTTCGAGTCGAACGTTCGACGCACGGTGATCGACGTATGTGTCGTATGTGTCGACGACGCGATCGACCGAGACGGTCGGTAATGTGTAGCGTGTAGAACCCGTAGAGCGCGTTGCACTGTACTGTACTGACCGACATAGCGTTGAGCAGTCTCGGCACTTGCTGGTGCTGCGGATGGGGCGGCATGGCGGGGTGCGCGGGGTGCGCGGCGTGGGGCAGCGCGGCGCGGGCGGGCGCGGCGCGCGCGGCGGGGCGGCGCGGCCGCACCGTGCGCACGGGCGCGCGGACCAGCGTCACGCCGCCGCCGCCGCTGCTTAGCGTTTGGTTCAGCAACCGCGGCGCCGCGGCTCGCGTGGCTCCGCCCTACACAACCGAAATAATATTAACACGACTCTTCTAGATACATTTTTGGGACAATCCACGGGTTAAGGAAAACTAAAAAAAAAAACATCAACTGCTACACCTATCTGTAAGTAAAACCTTTAAAGGTACAGAACCCTATAATACTGGATTTCAACTCCGCGACCTTCGAAAGCCTATTGCACCCATTGTTTTAAAAATATCTTCAATGTATAGATACAGCTCGGATGCAGTTTTATAATAGTTTAGTTGAGATAAATAAAATCGAGTCTTCGATCGCGTATGAAATGTTTGCCGACGTCCCATAAAAGTTGATATCGAAAACGCCTAAGGAGATTTTCTTTCGATATTCGTCCATGTATGCATGTAGTCGGCGTGTTTCCCTAGCAATATAAGAGTACAAAGTGAGAGATTCAATAGCCGATTACTTCGTCTCATCACCCTTCTGCATACTACATAAAAACTACGATATACTATGTACCACTTACACCAGTCCATCATGGTAAGGTAAAGCATGTTCTAAGCTTGACACAGAGAAACATTAAAAAAGATCAATAATACGCCAAAAAGACACGGCGGCATATTGGTTGTCTAGAATAGACATTTCACAAAGTAATGAGTTTTTAAATTGATTGAACTTACAGCTTGGTTAATGTATGCAGCATGCATCACAACTTGTTGGTGTTGTATAGGTTGCGGCTGCATGTGTTGTTGGTGTTGCTGTTGTTGCAGTTGATGCAGCTGTTGTTGTTGTTGTAACTGCTGCAAATGGATCTGCTGTTGATGTTGTTGTTGGAGGTGCTGGATAATCTGCGGCGCTCGCGGCATCTGCTGTTGTGGTTGCTATGAAATAAAAACTATGTTAAAGCCCATCATAGATTACAAGGTTGAGGACACATCACTTCCTACACCAGCCACCACCAGTAGTCTGATCTATACTTAAAATGTTTAATTGAATCTTTGGTTTTTTTGAAGATTCAGTAGCCATTTAAAAACATCACAAGCTAAGCACAATGCGACAGAAGAACGTCATAGTTATTTGTACTGTAATCGTAAAAATTCTCAAAATGTTACGAGCTGGCTGGAAACAACTTTCATTTGTTTATGGCGGTAATAGTTGCCTATTCCTTACAGCTTGTTGCGCCGCGTGTTGTGGTGGTGGCGGCGGAGGTGGGGGTTGCGGGGGCGGCTGTTGCGCGGGGTGTATCACAGTTGGTTGCGTGAGTACGTGTGCTGGACTCACGAGCTGCTGACCAATGAAATCCAACATTCAACACATGAAGACCACGGCTGCTGATGTATGTGGGCATATTTATCGAGAAAGAGAACTATACAACAATGTTATTGACAGAAGAAATTAAGAAAGAATACATAATCACAACATGTTATATTACAAATGGTGATATAACACAACAACAATATTGCCATGTTATTGGATTAACAATTGTTAAATTCATCCTAAATTTAAAAAATAAGTACATAATAAGAAGAATACAACAGCAGAAATTATCATTACTAGTACTGATTAAAAATTAAACGAAATAGCCTAAAGAACTAAGTAAGCTGAGCCAACCCTGTATTATTGGGGACTTAAAACCTACAAAGTGTTAACATTTATTACAACAGGCAAATAAAATTAAGTTAAGTATAAAGGATTTTATACAATGCGTTGCTAAATGTGTGTCCCTTTAATAGCAGAAGAGTAAGAAATTAATAGTTTCAATTATACTAATTGCATATGGACATACTCAATCAAATTAGAGTGTGGATGTGTGGAGTACTTATTTAGTGATGATTGAACCCTTGAGCATTTGCACTTAGTTTAAAATTGAGTACTTGTCAATTTGAAAAAAAATACTATTTTAAAATAAATTAAATATTAGACGCACCATTTACATATAGTACGTTTTTTTATACTTGTCCTATTTGGTAAGCAAAGATGGCGTCCAGCGGGGCGATTGCGAAACTTTTTGTCAATGTTTCAATTGGTTTCGTATATAATTGACACAGGATGAACGAAACCAATTGAAACATTGACAAAAAAGTTACGCAATCGCCCCGCTGGACGCCATCTTTGCTTACCAAATAGGACAAGTATAAAAAAACGTACTATAAAGCTAAGCATTCCATTGGATTGTAAAATGAGGATTTACTTAATGCATATTTACAGGCACTAGGATTATACCACATCCACAGTATACTTGGATTAGTTTGATAAAATATACAAAAAAAATCTAAGGGCTTCTTTGTATACAATTTAAAAGTAAATAAGCAATCAATTATAAGTAAACCTACTTACTCCATTAAAACCCCATTCATATGTTAAAATTAGTGATTTATCCCATTGTGAGCAACAAGAGGCACTTGAATATTATTCAAGTCCAGTATCATTACTTTGATAAAAACAAACCAGACAAGTGTGAGTAGGACGCGGGTCCCAGCGGCCCTGAGGGTTCCGTACAAACTTAATATGAGAATAATTTTTCAAAACCGCCGAAAAATATATTAATACCAGTTTTATTATGTCTCTAGCTTCAGAAGAATTGGGACCCCATACAACCTTATTATTTTTCCCTTTGAGGGGTGGATATTTCCACAATTCTTCATATGCTCTTCTTCTATGCTATAAAAGGTACCAACTGTTGAAATTTCATGTTTCTAACACCAGCGGTTTAGGCTGTGCACATCCTGATAGATGGACGGATAGACAGACGGACAACAAAGTAACCCTATAAGGATTACTTCTTTTTTCTTTTGAGGTACGGAACCCTAATAAAGGTTATACAAATGAATCCCCAAGCTTTCAGAAGAATTCAATTATTAGGTATGAAAAAAGAAACATAAGATATTTCCCATTGCTTATTAAGACCAAATTATTTTTTGTGTTCCAGTACAAAGCAGGTTTTACACGGCATATTTCATTCCCCTTTTTATTCCAAGGCTGGGAAACTAATAAAATATTTGACCATTGCAATGTAACGAAATGAAAAAGTGATAACATGCTAAGCATATTATGAAGAATGTTCTACAACCAAAATGCAATTATTTCCTAAGTGCATATAAATGTAATACACAAGGACTTAGTCAGGGACATACATGTTGCGGGTGTTGTGGAGATGACTGTTGCATCAGAGATGCATCAATGATCTGTTGAGCCTGTTGCAACACAACCTGAGCATCCACAGGTAAATCAGATGTGTAGTAAACCTACAAATAAATATTGCCATCACAGTATATTATGCTAAATTAGTCATTATTAGGAGGACCTTAGGAGTTTTTAAATTACATTTATATAATCATATTCCAAAAATATACAAAGTTCTTTTTTCCACTGTCTTTAAATAGTTTTTTGCAGCTTGAAATAGGGTTTAACATCTGTGTTTTTATATTGCATAAAAAGATTTTAGGCAAGAGTTTAAATATGTATCAGCTACTTATTGTAACTAAATATACTCACTTGATGTCTATGTAAGGCCTGTTGTTGTTGTTGTTGTTGTTGTTGCTGCTGCTGCTGTTGTTGTTGCTGCTGTTGTTGTTGTTGGAAGTCAGCTCGCGGCGGCGGCGGTGGGGGCTCATGGCGAATGATATATTGGTGTTGATACTGCAAACCATCACTGACAACCAACTGTGGTTGTACTGAATCACTCACTATGATATCATTTGGTTGATCTGTTTGTTGAACCACCACCTAAACAGCAAATAATAAAATCATTATACTTATTAATTTATTAATATTATTAATTAAGACTTGCAACTGCGAGCTTCCTGGCCGAATAGCCGAATATTCGGTAAAAGTATTCGGCCGGTGTATGGAAGGAATGCAAGGAAGTAGTGTTTATTCAGACCATCTTTTCTCTGAAGCTGGGATGGTCTACGAGAAAAAGGAGTAAACTACTTCGAGAAAATGCAGGAAAATCGGTCTTTCTGCACCATAATATATCCCTTCTAAATTTGGATTGTGATAATTCAAATGCATAGACAATTACATTAAAGTCATTGGTTTTTTTTGTTACCTACATTTTGTAATAAAAAATTTGATTATATAAACCTATGACTACTTTAATGATGATTACCTAAAAGAGATTTTTTTAAAATTTAACCTACATTATCCCACTGCTGTGCAAAGGTCTCCCCCAATACACCCCACAATACTCCTCATATCTCTATTAGACGATGGTTCCATCCATCCCGCCAGAGAAATATTATAAAATAAATCAATATTTTCTTTCATTGTACCATTTATCTCACTAATTCTAATAATTATTATAAATAAACTAAGGTATCCATTACCAAAGTGAAGGTGTAGGTACAGGTGTATGTAGTTGTAATAAAAAATACATACACAAACAATAATAGGGTAACAGTTACTTTACCTGTTGTTGTGCATACTGCTGTTCATCTTGGTTCACTATGATTCCATCTAAGCATATGTTTGGACAATATCTTTGTAGATCTTCAAGAGTCAGTGAACGCCCCTGTCCAACAATCTGGTAATATTGAGCCATTGCTTATGCTTAGCCTGAAACACATATAATTGTTTAGGTTAATTAGTATATAACAATTTTTTTCAAAACAAAGACCATGTACAGGTGTTTATTCAGGATATCTCCAAAATAATAATGATATTGATCTAAACTGGGCACAAATAAAAATAATGTATTTTTTAAGAAACTAATTACGTTTAAAATTGAATATTACACAATGGTGATTACAAAGCAATTCATCCATGCTAATAAATTTAAAAATTGTAATAAAATCTGTTCTTATAACATCAGGTTAAAAACTATAATGCAGCTATTTATCAATATCTGATTTTATGATCCAGTAAGTTCAATGTAATTTAGTATTTTTTTACTATTGTGGCTCAATCACTTTATCTTGACTGCCATAAATTCTCTTTTTCTGACATTTCATTAAATACATAAAGTAAAACTAAAAACCCTCCATAGGACACAGAAAGACCATAGGTAATTATGGAGAGCTTACTCTGAATAACTGTTTTGAGCTAATCTTCTTTCAGGATTTCTGTCTGTTGAGAGTTTATTTGGTGCAACCATGAGACATATAGTAGTTACAGGTCATTATTATTATTATTACTTAGTACCTCTGATATTGCATCTATCCATATCTCATGTCAATGTACTGAATAAATGTTTATTTTTATATTCTTTCAAGTGGATCTTGCATTGCTTAAAAGTTAATGAGGTCATAACTTGGAGAGAAAATATTTTTTTGAGTATGATTGCTTTGTAACATATTTTAAAGAAATAAACAGATAGAAAGGATTATAGAAATTTGCTTGTAGCTAATATTTTGAGAAAACTAATGCATGGAGGTTGATGCAATTCAATGTTTAAATCACAAATGAACCTTTCCTAATAACCCTGCAAGGATTTCAGCATCAGAATTTTTAATTTAGGCCCACTTTGTAAGGGGAGCCAGGTTTGGTATTGAAGATGCAAATTGCATTTTGAATGTGATTAGAAGAAAATTCACATGTAAGCAAGATTCAATAAATAAATAATTAAAGCTACACTAACACACTAATTGTATGGTCCCATCATAACATGGACTGTGGGTGATCCCAGTCACACCCAAACCCGCAATGCAATGTGCAGTGGGAATAGAACCCGCAATGCAATGAGCCAAGCAGCTTACGCACAAACCACTACGCCAAGTGGTTGTCTAGTAACATAATATTTTATTAGTCAATATACTTTTCAGGTCTGCTATCAAAGACCAAGAAACTATTGTTGTAGTTCTTCAACAAATCATAATATATCTATAAGTAACACAAGTGTTTACATATTATGTAAAAGAGTCTAGATATTTTCAATGACTATAATAAGAAATATAGCATTTTAAAAGTTCCATTACCACACATTTTTGTGATATAGTATATGTATATACCCATAAAATAAGTACTAAATAATAATGATATATTTTGTGCTAGCTGTTATATGCATACTATAAAAAAAAAAACAATATTATATTTATTACATTGACAATGTACCTTGTACTTCATCACCAAATCATTAATTTACTATTTTTTATGAAAACACAAATGGATTATATCAATGACTGGGAATGATTGATTTGTTTACAAGTACTACTTCAATCAGGTGTATCTGCCAGTGGCTAATAAACCACGGTATTAAGGTACCTACCGAAATATTATAGTAGCTTTATGTAGGTACGTAATAGTTAAAATAATAACAAGAAAGTGAAATCGCGGGAAGTCATAGGGGCTGCATTTTCTGATGACAGGTAATATGCCATTTTAGCCCCTGAACGAATACGGTGTAACAACAGGAGAGATGACTTCTAAAATCGCACTAAAACCTCAGCCATGGCGACGGTACAACTAGCACATTTTCAACTAAAAACTTCCAGTCCATCATGTAAACATCATCACTGTGTAGAAAAAATAAAGAACTGCAAGAAATTTGTCTTCAATACCGTTTACACGAAAGAACGAAATGGCTTCGATTCCTTTGATCCAACCTAAATACTTTGAAAGGCAAACGTTTAACACAGATTATAACTAGTATATCGATTCAATTCTTACCAATATGTACTAGGGACATTTTAAATGTCTTATTTATACATTATAAACGAATTTTAAGCATCAAAATGTAAATTTTTTAACTCAAACGCCAAATCGAGAAGCAAATTTACATTATGGCGTGTGTGTCACTTTTTTATAATTGTTTTTTTTTTCAGCAGGCAGGGGTTACTACTCCTAAAAATCAATGAGCAGATTTTTTAAATAATAATAATGATATTCTCGATAAAAAAAAACTTCAGGCAGGTACGGAAGCTCTATGCGGGAGCTGGCCCTCTGGCCATACATAGACGTTCCTTCACATGTACCGGATCTGCTCGCCAGACCTGCCCGTTGGTTATTAAAGGCGAAATCAACATGGCATAAAAATGCTTGCCAAAATATGCTTGTAGGCTATTGTATCTAAAAGTGTATTTTAGTTTTTTATTAACAATAGTGATGTAGCTGCTCTTTGGTACTCTGTGGCACTGGCTCTTCTAAGTTCTGGCAACATTGGCTGAGTCGTCTGGTGTTGCCAGGTCTATCGATTTTCCAGTAGATCTCCTGATTTCTACGAAAATCTACAGATTTTTACAATTCCATTCCTATTTTTTTATAACTTCTTTATAAAATCTAGTAAACTAGTAATAGCAACAACCTAGGTACCTGCCGAAAAAAGGTGTATTACGAACGAAACACGAAAAAGTATGATGGTTATGGTGCCGCCCGCGCCGCCGCGCCTTAAATATTTTTCGGTCATTCTTATTATTTATTGTAATAAGTTCACAAAACCCAAAGCAAATATCATATTTTTTTACATTGTAACTAAAAACTACTTATTTTTTTCAGTATTACGCCGTTTAGTAATAGGATATAGATCTACAGATTTTTGCGCTTTGAATCTGCTGATTGTTAAAAATTGGACCTGGCAGCACTGCTTCTGCTAACTAAACGACGATAGGCGCCTACGGTTTTGTGTATCTATAATTTTATTAACATTTAAAAATTTATAACTATTCATTTCTTTGATTCGCTATTTAGAAATAGAAGACAATCGTGTACCTAAAATATATTTCGAAGAATAACTTGACGAATACTTGAAATTCCAACTTTTATGACATTTTGTTGCCGTCCTCATCACTCGTGCAAATGGATGATACAGTGATTTCGCCAGGTATAATGCAGATAAAACTTAGTTTTGCTTTGTCTACTGCTGGTATTTATTGTATTATAATTGAGTAAACTACTTTTAGGTAATAAGATGGGAGATTCGGCCTCAGAAAGCGACTCTAGCTCGCTAGATGGGGGCGCAATGCTGCCTCCCAGTACGGTTTCTCGTGATCAGCTCCAGAAAAGAATTGAATCTCTGCAACAACAAAATAGGTGAGTATTCATGTTTGTTTGGAGGCCCTAAATACTGTTATAATATATTTTGTATATCTTCTGTCTCTGTGTACCTTGTGTGATGTTTTATGTACTTACTACCTATATCTATTATGTATCTACTTACTTTATTATAAACACAATAAAGTAAGATACCTACCTGCAGGTGCTTGCTACAGTTGTAGTACTTACAGTAGTATGTAAAAATAGTATTGAGAATTTTAATAAATAAAAATGTAAATAACTATGTGGACTTAGGTTTGACTTGTGGTTGAACTTGTGAACTATGTGTACTTAGGTTTTATGCTATACTTCTGTTACAGAGTACTAAAAGTTGAACTGGACACATACAAACTCCGTGTGAAGGCTCTGCAAGAAGAGAATCGTGCATTGAGACAAGCATCAGTTTCAATTGTAAGTTATTTATATTTAAAAAATGATAAAAATAAATTCATCCTTTGTATGCCGTTGAATAGGTATACCTCCACATAATACATTATTGGTTTTCTATTGTGTCTGGAATTGAAGCATATCAGCTGTCTAATAGATGTGTCCATATGGCGCGCATGCCTCACCCGAGCACTCATATTATGACATTACGTCTATGCGTTCCGACGTCAAAACTGAGTGCTCGCGCGAGGCATGCGCCTGATGAAGACGCCGCCATTTACGTATTTGTTGACATTTTGACTGGTTAAGTATCTCCATAATCAAACTTTGATTACTGAACAATTTGTAATTTTATAAGTTGTTAGTCACGATTTTATGATTGCTATGTAATGTACTGTATAAAGTATGTATATTAGAAAATTTTGTTAGGTGCTCGCCTGAAATTTTTATAAATGGTGGTAAAACTTGTGATTTGTTATTTACAGCAAGCCAAAGCTGAGCAAGAGGAAGAATACATTTCCAACACATTACTGAAGAAAATACAGGCATTAAAAAAAGAAAAAGAGACACTAGCTCATCACTATGAGCGTGAAGAAGAGTGTCTCACAAATGATCTTTCCAGGAAACTGAATCAGGTACTTATGAGATATCTCTAAATTAACTGGATGGTGCAAGCGATTTTACTAATTTCATTTAGTCAAGACATGATTCTCAATAAAACACAGACTTGCAATATCATTGCAAACATTGCCAATAAACCATTTACAAATGATTTATTTTCTATTTAGGAATTAATGGGATTATTGCCTGGCTGGTATGGCAGTTGTGCAAATATTATGTTTGTGATAACAGAATCAGTTGTGTATAATGTTTGTTATAAAACAATCTTTACACCTAGTTCTTTGTGGGTGGTGGGTGGGTAGGCAGTGCAAACTAAATTCCAACAGGCTAAACATTCATACTCCAGCTTGAAATATGATCAGTCTATAAGTGTCAAGTGTAACCAGCTTTAATAAACACTGTTAATAACTTAATATATTTAATATTGACGGGCCCGTTGGCGTGGTTGGTGCAGATTCCGCCTTTCACGCTGTAGGTCGTAGCTCGATTCCTACCCGAGACATGCATTTGTGTGCATGAACATGTCTGTATGTCCCGTGTCTGGGTGTATATGTATATTAAGTATGTATTTACAAACAAAAAGTGGTATATGTAGTAATATCAGTTATCTGGTTTCCATAGTACAAGCTTTCCTTAGTTTGGGATCAGGTAGCCGTGTGTAAAAAGAATTTCCCCAGATATTATTTATTTATAAGAGGCTGGGAGGGGAGTGACGGCGCCTAATAATAATAATAGCCTTTATTCGCTGATCTAATAATGAATACTAAATTATTACAATCTGGCATTAATTAACACCATCGGTTCACAATCAGGTGGTCCTGCCTGGACATAGGCCTCGTCCAGAGCACGCCACTTCTCTCTATTACTGGCTTTCCTGCGCCATCCTGTTGGAAGGTCATCCTACCATCTTCTTTGTGATCACAAAGAAAGATGGCGCCTAATAATTAATCTATAATAGTACCTGCACTACACTTTGTTCTCTTTTCATTTTATAGTTACGTCAAGAGAAATGTCGTCTAGAGCAGACATTGGAGCAGGAACAGGAATGTTTGGTGAACAAATTGATGCGGAAAATTGAGAAACTGGAAGCCGAGACTCTTGCAAAGCAGACAAATTTGGAAAGGCTTCGTAGGGAAAAGGTAACTTTATACATTTTTAATTCTAAAAGTATGTGATCTTAAACTAATAACTCACAGGTACTGAGTCTAGAATAGAACATGTGCTTTAAATGTGTATAGCTGAATTGTCGTATTCTTGGTTACTGATGGCTGTGTTAATGCCTTGAACGGCTAAGTTTAAGGCATTACTCTTTGTGCTTGTATTAGGCTTCTACATGTTATTTTCTAAATATGTTGTATTAGATAATATACAATTATATCAAGCTTTACGGGAAACATTCAAGTCTTTGATCTGATAAGAATCCTATTTATTAGAATAATAACGAATGTTTGGTTGAACATTTTTATAGGTTAAAATCTTTGTTGCTCTTATGGGGTGGTGTTTAGAGTAAGTGAAAGAACAAGGATAAAACTGGGTATAACTGGCCACTATGTATTGTAAGAGTCTCGAATAATATCTATAAGTAATGTTAACCGATTATTACCTATAGTTGGCTTTTTTTTTCATCACCATCATCATCATGTCAGCCGAAAGACGTCCACTGCTGGACATAGACGTCCCCCAAGGTTCGCCACTACGACCGGTCCTACGCTGCCCGCATCCAGCGTATGCCCGCGACCTTCACCAGGTCGTTGGTCCACCTTGTGGGAGGCTTACCCACGCTACGCTTTTCGACGTATAAAATACGTAGTGGGCAGTGGAGACAGCCGCCCAGTACACCTTGTTTTACCCACCGAGAACATACGAAGTAGAGATGTTCTTATTAGATTTCCCTATGAAACGACGCTTGACAATTTGCGCGGGTGAAGGCCCGGTTTAAGGGGTGTTAGATAACGCCTACTTTTCCATTTATATCTTCCGGTCAATAGCATAACTACTCGCTGCGTTCTATGTCGATGTTAGTACGTAGTTTAACTTTTTCACACTAGATGTCACTAAGTGTAGGATGGTAAAAGAGACGTGCAAAGGGTCGCCATATAGTGTCGAGTAGAATTATACTTGGGATGCGAACGTTGGCAAGACGTGTGCACAGGATGAACGCCGACAGCACACTGACTTAAGCCAAGCTTACTGTGATGACGTCAGGGGGTTAGTTGAGTAATGGGGCCCGGTTGCTTAGACCCAGTCCTCTTAGTCTTTGGTCCATGGTTTTACCCGTTATTGTTATGATTAAAATATACTTTTCCTAGGTGGAACTTGAGAATACTTTGGAGCAAGAGCAAGAGGCGCTCGTGAACAGGCTGTGGAAGCGCATGGACAAGCTGGAGGCCGAGAAGCGCTCGCTGCAGATAAGGCTCGACCAGCCAGTGTCCGATCCAGCTAGTCCTAGGTGAAAACCTTACATTTTATCCTTATATTTATTTATAAAAAAATATATCGTTTTTATTTTAAATATTTGTTTATTTTTTATTATTATTATTCACTCAAGCTACAGTACGCGCTGACTAACTTGACCGGCCTAATGTTAGTTCTAGCAGCGTCGCATTCATAGGCAACATCTATTGCGACGACGCTAGAACTCACTCCAGGCTAGCTTAGTTAGTCCGCGTGTAATGTATGTTGTGTGTCTATCATGCCCGTGACAGGCAGTGAAACTGGAGCAATTAAAAACACTAGTATCATTGTGGCATTTTCCTATCACAAAGACAGGAAGCTTTTGTGGTTAAAATTGCATTATCTGTCTTTTCTGCTTGTTCGCTGTTTTGGTAGATACGCAGCCCTCTACATATTATATTATGTAGAAATATAACTGAGTACCTATAAATTTGTATTTTTGCTCACTTTAAGTATCGATTAAATTTACGTAGAATATTATGACATAAGTAACCAAGATAAGTATTGATACTGTGTCAATCAGTTCATGCATTTTGCGTAATTAATTATGACATAAAGTGGGCGTCAATAATTTCTTTGTTTATAATTTAACATGAATTTAGACTTAATGATCTTATATGGGCTCTTCTAAGGGACTAGAGAACCCTAAATAGCTAGACATAATTTATTAAGTTTCCTTTCATAGTTCAGTCCCACATCTCCATGCAATTTAGGAAGCTCCATTGTTAGTAGTTACATTTAATTTTATTAGCCGCCAAATTTATGGAGTTTTTTTGCCAATTTACAATGGCTTTACCAAGCATTTCTAGGAACAAAAGTGATTTGTAATGCCAGTGTAAATCCATTATAACTTTCTAGAAATTTTGGGGTTAATGTTCTTGTGGCCTATACTTAATTATTATGTGAAGATTTAGTAAAAATTCAGTTGCAAAAGTATAAAGCCTGAATTTTTTTATTAACAACATAATTTTATGCAATAAGAAGGTAGTACTTGATATCCAAATTTAATGATTTTGTTGTATAATTTAATCTTAAGGTCTATGATGTATCCTTAGCTCATTATTAATTTCAGTTTATTCTCGCTAGGGACATTAGTAATGGTGACACGGCTTCCAATTTAAGCAATCATATCCAAACGCTCCGGTCTGAAGTCGTTAAGTTAAGGTTAGTACGCATGAATTTATTCCTTTTATTTTTTCGAAGGAAAAAACCTTTATATTTTCTGCGTTTTTTGGGCGGTGTCGGAGGGCGAAAATTGCACCTATGCTTCGACTTTTAATGGTATTCAGTAACTTGACAGTTGACGGGATACCAGTTTTTTGCAAAAAAATATATACAGGGTTATTGGTTAAGTCGACCTATTCCCGTTAAGGGCGTGTAGTTTACACCGTTTCCGACTGATTCGACTATGAAACACGCTATCCTAAATGTAACCGTTTTCGAGATATTTGAATTTGTTTTTTTATAAAAAAATCCAAATTTTCGGCTATCAGCCGCGATAGCCGTGAATTTGGATTTTTTTATAAAAAAACAAATTCAAATATCTCGAAAACGGTTACATTTAGGATAGCGTGTTTCATAGTCGAATCAGTCGGAAACGGTGTAAACTACACGCCCTTAACGGGAATAGGTCGACTTAACCAATAACCCTGTATAATGAGGTGGTGTATGAATGAACGAAAATGAATGAACTTAAATAATGTACTTATATGCAAACATTTTATTAAATTTAATAACTGATCTTAAAAACACTGTATTCACTATAAAGAATGTAGAATTCTTATTCGTACAAAATATTTTTATAAAAAAAAAGTAAAATTACACGATATCTATTTTTTATTCGTTTCTATAAGAAGAAAATAATAAAATCAAATAACTTTTATTAATAACTATTAAATATTCTTATATTCCAAATTTTACATACGAATTTTCGAAGTTTTATTTAATTAAACCATTTTTATCATTCGTTCTTTACGCATAATCGTTCACTACCCCAACACTATTAGTTTTAGTATGGTAACATTATTTATCTTTGAACTGTCAAGTTACTGAATACGATTAAAAGTCGAAGATTAGTCGGGGTACCTCGTTCCATTAAAAATTATGTGTAAAATATATACGCATATTGTAATAAAAGTAAACGAGCCTTTTGAATGTCCTAATGATGGCAAAAAGCCTCTCAATGTATTTTAGTTACAGCTGCATATGCAGTGGGTCATTATAATGCACTACAACTAAAAGTAAAAAAAATATTATTCACATGTATCAATGTATGCGGTGGGCATTCAGGCTTTAGTCGACCACTCTACAAGCTGTTGTTTTATTAGGCGATGATATCCTTACTTATTATGCAAAATTGTGTTTGCAAAAACGGCCGAACGTATTTGAATCTCTTTGCTCGATAATGACATTAGGTTACTTTTTACCATCGAAGTCGCGGGTGGACCCGCCACTATGCAAGTATTAAGGAATTACCCCTTTAAATTATGTACATAGACCTTCATACATCGCACTGCGAACAACTCTTTCGTCGGCGACGAGAGATGGTAACTCTGCGAATCAATATCGGTAACGGATTCAGAAAGTTTAAAGGTTGGCGCTCATCTATAAACTCGGCACCCGACCAGCACCGCCTCGCCGGTCGGCATCCACTAACTGAACCGGAAATAAGTGGACCACGCGCTGGCCACGCGGCGTTCACTCGTTTACCACGCGCGGTCCACTGGTTGATCACGTGACTTTTATGGTGTAAAAGCAGCGTCCGCCCGCGGACCACCTGTCGACAACGAGTGGACGCCGAGCGGCGAGGCGGTGCTGGTCGGGTGCTGAGTTGATAGGTGAGTGCCGACCTTAAACGTTGGCAAAAGTACAGTCGTTATTAGTTTCCGATTTAGTATCCGATTAGAATGATTGAAAATACCCCCCCCGCTGGTGAGTGGTCCAGTTTTAATGAGCACAGAGCGCGGATCACCTATATTCCTATTATTTTTTTAATCTGGGCGCCTACTCCGAAATATGAAACGAAATGATTCGGCTGACGTATCGTACGTTTTCCTACTACGAAAGTGTTTCGGAAATGTTCCGGTTTCTTTCGGTCCATGAAAGAGGGCGTCCATAAATTACGTGAGGCATTGGGGGGAGGGGGTCGAGCCAAATCTCACCAAATATCACGTGGGAGAGAGCGGGGTTTCGACATATGTCACGTATTTTTTGTGTGTGTGTGTAAAATTGTCAGAAAACTGTTGAAAAATCTCCAAAATCACCTCACGTAATTTACGGATGCCCCGAAAGAACAAAAGTCAAATCACGACTATCGAATCCGAACCTCGGATCCGAAATACTTTCGGAGCTGGTAAGGAATATGTTTCAATGGTGCACAGAAACCAACTAGCAGTCTCTCAAAACGAAAACAAGGAGAAGATGCACCGCTTCGCGCTGGAGGAGAAGCACATCCGCGAGGAGAATGTGCGGCTGCAGCGCAAGTTGCAGCAGGAGGTGGAGCGGCGCGAGGCGCTGTGCCGGCACCTCTCCGAGAGCGAGTCCTCGCTCGAGATGGAGGAGGAGAGGCACTTCAACGAGGCCTTGAGCGTAAGTCAACACTCCTCAGCCCTTGCATCCCGCTTCCTTCCAGTGACGAGTGTTTTATCATCGGTCAATCTTGTGGGGCCGACTAACCCCCTCCGCACACGGCGTCGTAACGTAAGCGTATCGTTATACGCGCGTAGAACGAGAGCAATACGAGCACGTACATTTACAAAAAAGTCCGCAGACGAAGCGGTGATGCAGCGTAGCGTATGAGATGTTCATCGCCATTACGATAGTCGTAGCGTGCTGGCGTAAAAAAAGCAAGCGTAGAATTGTTTTTTTTTCATTCTAAATTCGATTTTTTTAATAAAACGTTCTTTTCATAAATTTCGAATTTAGAATGTGTGAATATGAATGAGAATTCGCTTACAAAACGATACGTCTACGCTACGAGTGGTGTGTAGAACCCTGCACGTCTCGTACTCGTTGCGTCTTGACGATACGTTTACGAGATGACTACGCTTACGCTCCGTGTGCGAAGGGCCTAAGTCTTTCGGTGCAGATAGTTCAAGGCGACACAACAAATCAAATTGAAAAAAAAAAACCATGTAAGCTAGGGGTAGCAGTTATGAATCATTAACATAAACATTTTAGCGTTATCACTGGTACGTTATGTTGCTTCCATTGAGAAGAGTCCGTCGGCTAACCTAACTCGCTCGCATGCTATGCAATGAATCTTTGGAGGCGCAAAGGGAAGGCACATTATATTGGGAGAAAGTAGCCTATATTATAGTTTTTTTTTGCAATTATTTAAAAAATATTGATAGTAGGTGTTATAATAATAAAAAGTAGGTGATTTTTGTGTTGATCATGTTTGTACCTAATTGTCTGCCTAGGCGCGATCACGCAGCGTCTCGTCGCCCGGCGGGTCGCGGCCGCTGTCGCCGTACGCGTCGTCGTTGTTGCCCAACGCCGCCGGCATGCCGCTCTCGCGACCTTCGCTGCATCTCAACTCCCAGGTACCTGTACTGACGGGCATATTGTATGTCGAAATATAAAATGTGAAGGGTCAATGGGCGGCTATTTAGGTATTTTTAAAATCAGCCATCGGAATTCGATACGCTGTCACGATTTTACTATAATTTATAATTATCATGTACTCTATATGAAATACTAACTTCCGCCCGCGACTTCGCCCGCGCATAATTTATCCCACGGAAACATACTATCGGGATAAAAAGTATCCTATGTGTTAATCCAGGTTATAAACTATCTCTGTGCCAAATTTCATCCAGATCCGTTAAGCCGTTCTGGCGTGATTGAGTAACAAACATCCATCCATCCATACATCCGTCCAAACTTTCACATTTATAATATTAGTGGGATGGATTGCTCTTAGAGGCTATGCACACGGAGCAACTTTAGTTGCCGAAACTATCAACTTTTAAAGTTTTTTGGCAGTTGCAGCAAACAATTGCCAGTTGCAGCAACAGTTGCCACGATTGCCACAATCGTCACAATCGTTTCGCAATTGTTTTATATGAAAACAGCTAGTTGCGAGTTGCCAGTGCCCGCAAAAGTTGCCTGTGTGCATATACCTTTATTAGGCTCGTATTAATAAATGCATCTCAAAGTTGAGATCGATCTTAAGATGCAGTTTTGACGTTTAATGTATGGAACATCTGTCAAAAACATCGTCTTAAGATCGATCTTAACTTTGAGACGCATTTATTAATACAAGCCTTAAGAGGAGGGTTCGAAATTTGGTTGATTTTCTATTCTACTTTTTCTTTAAGTAAGTATGTGGACTAGGAATCTTATATTTAGATGTATGATTTTTGACTATATTATCTTGAGTATCTTTAAATCCAAATCACGATTTGATGAAATTTTCTCGATAAAAAAAATTTATGAAATGAGCTCTAATTATTTACAATTTTCCTTGCTACCACGATGTTTTTACGATTTAGATCACGAAATTATTTCTAAAACATAGCAAATAATGATATCTAAACTACCCTTCAACCATATTTTAATTCATGAAGTAGTTTTTTTTTAATTCAAGTAAATGTGGTTTGGCGCTTACGTTGTTTATTTCCGAGCGCGCGCACAATATCGCCATCTCACATTTTAAGTACTTGAACTAACCATGTCTCTCTCTAACTTTGTATTGTCAGTGTCCGCTCGGACTTGTTCGACGTCGGACCTGTGAAGGATTTTTTAAAAAATATTACGAAAAAATATTACGGTCGTGCCACATTACAGGTACAGTACAGTATTTACAGTCCGCCGACGCCTATGATAAATAAATAAATATCCTTGGAAATTCTTTTACACATGACTACCTGATCCCAAACTAAGCAGAGCTTGTACTATGGAAACCAGATAACTGATATTACTACATATACTACTTTTTGTTTGTAAATACAAACTAAATATACACTTAATTACACCTAGACTCGGGACATGCGGACATGTTCATGCACACAAATGCATGTCCTGGGCAGGAATCGAACCTACGACCTGCACTGCAGCGTGATTTTTGTTTGCTTTTCCTTGTCTTGTGTAATTTCTTTTCATCTCTTGTCATTTTGTGTCATGTCTTGTCATTTTGTGTCATCTCTTGTCATTTCATAGTTATTCGTGTCATTTCTGTAAAAACTCCCTATTTCGCTTACTGTTATATACTTGCAGCATGGTCTTGGGCCGACAGTGGGAATACATTGCTTGTCAAAACAATGGAGTCGCTTTATTGCGTTTGTTGTAGGTATGGATGGGCAAGTAATAAATATATCATACATCAATAAATTATCGTAAAAAATAACATTACAGATATGGATAGGAAAATGTTTGTCCGTCCTATTCAATCTATTATATTATAAACGAAAGTAACTCTGTCTGTTACCTTTTCACGGCTAAACCGCTGAACCAATGTTGATGAATTTTGGTATGGAGATAGACTGGGTCTTGGCGGAGAACATAGGCTACTTTTTAGGGTTCCAAAGGGTGCTAACGGGACCCTATTACTAGGCCTACGCTGTCCGTCTGTCTGTCTGTCCGTCTGTCAGCGCGGGCTGTATCTCACGAACCGTAACAGGTAGAGAGTTGAAATTTTCACTGAATGTGTATTTCTGTTGCCGGTGCAGAACAAATACTAAAAATATAATAACATTTAAAAATAAATATCAAGTCTCAAACTTGATATTTTTGATGTGTTTATTCTACGGTGGTACGGAACCCTTTATGTGCGAGTCCGACGCCTTCAGATCTTATGAATGTTTTCTTGAAATAAATATAGTGTATTTTAAGTAATTAACTGGCCAACCCTCAGGTCCTACCTACCATGTTAGGATCTTTTTCGTTCTAGCGGGTGTAAACCGTGATTTAACGAGTTAATGTGATAATTTTTGTATTTAAATTATTCAATTCAATGTATTTGTTTCAGACATAGTCCAATATTGATTATTAAAATTATTATAATTTCACAATAAATATAAAACAATAAATAAAAGTAAAATTAAATTTAAAAAAATATTTTTTATTTTTCATGTTTTATCATTAAAATACAATATAATATAACATAAATTAAAATAAAATAAAAACCTACCCCTAATTAAACAAATACCGTCCGCGTGGGATACTGGCTGCATGTCCTCCCTGTATTCAAGCTGTTCCTGTTGTCAAGCGAATTTTTTGAGCAAGGAAAGAGCCAGCCCTCTTGTCACCTGTGGCGGTAACCAGTCTAAGGGTGATTTTGATAGATAAAAAAATAAAGTAAAAAGATAAACAATAAATAAATGCATGGTTAAATCAATAAAATTAATAAAAACTGAAAATTAAATTAAAAAATAAATTAAATATGGTAAAAATAAATATTATGACACCGCTGATGACTTCATGATCGGCATCGAAGTTAAGTACCAAAGTATTCCTTTGCCTACGAAACATGAAAAAGATACTCATATCCGGCAGTCAGTCACTGACACAGAGTATGTACATTTTTACCCGACTACGGTGGGCGGAGGGTTATGATTTTGACCGATATGTATGTATGTTCATCTGCTCCCGTATAACGTCCAAACTATTTTTATCATAATAATTTGACTAATGAGATATCGTTGGACGCGTCTGGATCGTCCGCTGGTTATAGGCTATTATACGATCGAAATATTGTTATACGTATCTATCAGCATATTGTAGGTATCGTTTGTCTTCTTTTGACTTACTTTGTCTTCAGCAATAAAAACAACATAGAAATTAAATTATTTTTTTCAAATACACTCGACATAAAAATCCCATATAAAACGAAAAAAATATATTTGAATATTTTCATCCATTTCATCTATTTTAAAAGGTGCACTGGGACATATTATTTTAATTGTACGAATTAAACAATATTGTTCCTTCAAAAAATAACTATACTATAGTCTACTCCATAGCTGTTCTGTCCTAGCTAAGCGAGAGGGATATATCCTTCGGCAGCTAACGCGACGCTAGCCACACCCCGAAACTAAAATTCATTTTTTTCTTGTATCGTCTTAAAGAGACTCGTCATCATCCTTCGGAGTCGGCACGTGTGCATTGTGCAATGTGATCGTTAGAACGGTATTGTGTGTGGCAGGGGCGGCGCACGAGCGACAGGTTCGTGAAGCCGGCGCTGCCGGCGGGCGGCGGGCTGCGCGTGGCGCCGCTGGAGCCGCCGCCCGCGCCGCACGGGCCGGCCGGGCCGCCCGCGCCGCCCGCACCGTACGTGCCGCACGCGCCGCCCGCGCCGCCCGCCGCCGTGTCGCCCGTCGCGCCCGCGCCGGCTCTGCTGCAGCCCGCCAGCCCCATGGACACCTCCTCCAGGGACTAAGACCCGCCTTACCACTCGACCGACCGCGATGCTATATAACCCTCGCGTGCCTAAATCCGATTCTCATACGATACCGCGTGTAGAGATGATATTGATATTGTTCGAATGTTTATACGAGGATGGGACCTTTCTAAAAGGTTTTCTCGAAATCGGTTGTGTAATCAGTAGGTATATTGCCGTGAATATGCATAATGATTAAAATATCCAGAAAGTTATGCTTGTCACTAGAAGCGTTGTCGTCGCCGTTGGCATCGTTAGTCACCCCACTACCCAATCGCTATAATTTATAAACAATTATTAGGAAGAAAAATGTCCCGTGACATTATTGTACTCCAAGCTTTTTTCATCACACGCTTTTTATGTAGGGATATTTTCTTCCTGGCTTTATACGATTTATCATGCTGGACTAAATAATAATGTACGTAAGATACGGCTTTCGGACCCGGCGGGTTGCTTATTCAACCACTAATAAATTTGACCTCAAAATCGCTGCGCTAACGTAACGCGGTATCGTGTGAGAATTGACTTTCCAACATCTTATACTCTCGTGGAGGTTGCTATGTGCCACTGCTGTGAAAAAAAAAGGTGAGGTCGAAAGTGAACTCGACCATTGAGACCACGGATAGATCTATGCCGCGGATATTTTATTTGTTGATATGCGCTACACCGCCTCGATGAGTAGTGCAACACTGAAATTGTCCCCGCATTGTCCCTTTTGTACCCTGTAAGATTAAATAATAATAACCGACCTTGCAGGGGTGACGTTTCTACGGCAGGCTATAATATAATTAGATGTGCTGATACATATGTGGCATCTTCGATTTTCCCACTTCACGTCCACTCGAGATAAAGTTATTATTTAATCTTATGTCTGAACCTGCTCTACACTTGCTCACTGCCCTGTCGTGTCGGCACGCTCCTAATTAGAATTACATTATTAATTGTCTACTCTCGGTCGTGATTCATTTACTGATAAAATTAGTAATGAATGGGTATTTCGTACGAGATTGTATTTACTGTTGAAGTTATGATTAAGGTCGGAAGATTTGCGAGCGACATTGTAACATTCGATTAGGATAGTTATAGTTAGTTCAGAATAAAATCGTTTTTGGAACTATATCCGGGCTTTGGATTATGCGGCAGTGGGTTTTATTTAAATATAAGGCTGTGTATAAAATTCATTCGTGACTAAAGTATAGTAAAGGAGAAGGAGATAAAGATTGTAAGCTATTTGTTTGATATAATATCACTCGGGGTCTAGCAATACTACTCCTACGCAATGTTTTTGTGAAGGAATGTATGATAATGTTACGATGTTGTGTTGAGCCCGCAGGGCGTATTGTTTTGTTCGATATAAGTAGGAGTAGTGAGTGACCGTCCTCGGACTCAAATTCAATTATGCAAATTGTCACATATTTTTTTTCATGTTATAATAAAACAATATACGCATTACCATTACATTGTATTTTATTTTAAATTTCAATTCGATCCTTTTTTGTCACCAGTGAATACAAACTTGCATTTGGTTTTAAGATTTTAGCGAGAGAATAACCAAAGAGCATAATTAATATAATCACTATGCTAGAATAACTAAAGGCATCTGTTTAAAATACTCACTTCTGTAGATTCTTGCGGTAGGTATAACCACAGGGTATAACATTCTCATGTGATTGCCGAAATGTTGTCACAACGCTAAAATACCAAGAAGCTACAAGGGTGATTTTTTTTAAAATTTTCGTCACTACAGTGGCGGAGCAAGACCTAAATTTCATGTGGGCAACATACATTTTGCGAGGCCCTTTGGTAACGCTACCTACGAAACTTTTCAAAAACAGTTACGATCCACTCCTTTTTAGGGTTCAGTACCTCAAAAGGAAAAAAAACAGAACGCTAATAGGGTCACTTCGTTCTGTCTTGGCTGTCAAGCAAGACGTGCACAGCCCCAAACGCTGGTGTTATAAACATAAAATGTTAACAATAGGTATAGCGTAAAAGAAGAACATAGGAAGGATTTTGGAAAAAAAAAACGCCCCTATGAGGTTAAATTAGGGGATGGAAGTTTGTATGGGGATTCCATATTTCTGAAGATAGAAACATGGGAATTTTTGGTTAAGCTATACATTAAAATAAAAATTCTGCACTTTTTAGAGTTCCGTACCCAAAGGGTACCTACCTATTACTAAGCCTACGCTGTCCGTCTGTACGTCCGTCCGTCCGTCCGTCTGTTAGCGGGCTCTATCTTACGAACCGTAATAGGTAGAGACTTGAAATTTTCACAGAATGTGTATTTCTGTTGCCGCTATAACAAGAACAACACACACAACAAATACTAAAAATGGAATAAAATTAAAAAATAAAGGGGGTAACTTTATATTTTTGACGTTTTCATTCTACGGTACGGAACCCTTTATTTGCGAGTCCAACAGGCACTTGTCCGGGTCTTTTTTAAATAGTGGGTGCAAGTTTGTATAGGATCCCAATTTTTCTGAAGCTAGAGGCATGCAAATTTGTATTTAGTCGACTCATTACATATTAAAAATGTTAAAGCTAGCGTTTTTGAAAATTCCACCCCTAAGGGGATAAAATAAAGGATGAAAGTTTATATGGGGTTCCCATTTTTTCTGAAGCTAGATATATGAAAATTTGTAGTTAGGCGACTCATTACAAATAAAAATGATAATTTCATAGTTTTTTCAAATTCCACCCCTATAAGGGAATTTTATAGGGGTCTAATTTTTTCTGAAGCTATAGAGACATGAAAATTTGTACTTAGGCTACCCACGCTGCTGTACCCTCCACGGGCGACTGCTGCTTTGTATTCGATGTATTTTTCTTGTGATTAGGCGTTTTTGGACTGTTTCTGTTTAATATCAAGTTGACTTGGCTAAGTATTATATTCTGGACTTTGATTGAGTGTACTATTTTATAACTTTCTGGGACTTTAAATTAAAAATAAGAATGAAAAGAAACGATTGCATGTTATATAATTTGATTTGGAATAGATTTTTCGTGATAATCGGAAACTCAGGATAGTACTGATTTTCGTAAATTGAGAATTTGAGAAAAATTTCGGTGTTTTTAACGTGGCAAAAAATTTCACTCATCTTGCCTTCGGGGTGCGAGGCCCCTAGGAGTGCGAGGCCGTAAGCGATCGCCCAATTCGCCTACGCCTTGCGCCGCTACTGCGTCACAGTATGGTTCTGTATAGGTCGTCGACGACACCGTTGACCTTATTATCGACATCCACCCCTTGAGCGAGCGTTCTATTGTTGTACCTCCCTCAATTAAATATGCAGAAGTCGCTGTACCTATTGTGTACCGCCACCATGAAAGTATTTTTCGCAGGTTTTTATGGAAATATTAATAAAACCGCAGTGTCGGAAGGATATCAAACAACGTGGCGGCCGGCACGATTGTCGATCCACTGTCGCCGTTCGGCGTCTTCAATGGTCAAAGAAATAATCGCACTTTACAGTCGTATCGTAAACCTAAGCAAACCAGGATAAGGCGTATTTCTATTTGTCTTCGACTGCTAGGGTTACAGGTAAAGTAATTTGCATAATACCTCCCACGGTGATGTCATATAATAGTAATAATAGGTAAAATTTCAGTCGATTTTATTTAAGGTTTTGCAAGATTAAGACCATTTTATTTTAGAGACGCCAGTAGTTAAGTAGATAATCTATCTCCGGCCTACTTTAAATAAAATAATAAGTACATAAATATGCTCAGACTACCCAGAGGGGGGACTGGGACGCAGTGCAGGGCAAATTACGTAAAGGCCATTTTAGAAATAGGTCCCGCTTGGAATTGAACCCGCAACCACCCGATGGAGTTAGCCGAGCGACCTACGCTCTCGAACCACTACGCCAAGCGGTCGCAAATTCATAAATATTTAAAAAAAAAACCTATTAGTTTCTTTATTTTTCGTAGACGGATGTTTAATATAATGATTTCAGTATCTACTAGGTACGTTTGAAATGACTCATCAATTAGATCTCTGGAAAAACCAAGTAGGTAAGTAGGTAGGTACATTGGGAACGTAGATTGTAGGTATATAGGTACATACTTGAGTAAGCTCGATATCTAAATAAGTACCTGCCTATCACATAAGTTTTTAGTTACCTAAATACCAAAATATTGTGTTAGTTAAAATAAGCAGTTTGAAATTAACATTCAAATAGAAACGTAGAGTTCAGCCGTACGCGCGTCGCTCGTAAAAAGATAATGTTTACAGAGAGACGAATACTTGGTGTAGCGTTATTGATCCTTCCAATAATTATCGAACACGTTTCATGTCACCATGTTCAAACACAAAAGTGGACGAGTTGGCGGATACGCGACGAGACTCTTGTTTGTAAGTTTACGCACGGGATCGTAAAATGCCTCTAGCAGGCAGTAGGTAGAGCTAACAGAAAATCAGAGACAGTGAGAGCGACGCTCGGTTGGTTCAATAAACTTGGACGAATGATGTGTTCTTTGTGGGACCTGTATGCTTTCAAATTGACTCGATAATTAGTTACTTTGAATAGGTGTAGATATTACACATAGGTACAAATATCTTGTATAACTCTTGTAAGATTTCCTTTTTCAGACACTCGGTTGTGTATTTAGGTTAGCTACACTTGTTACGTAATTGGGTCTGATTCAGACTATCTAATTGAGTGAGGGTAGATGGCTATTGGAACGGCTAGCAAGGCTAAGAACTTCTTAGAATAGGTAATAATCTGGTGTGGAACTACCACATCTAGACTGACTTATAATTTAAATAAAACATTCTCTAATTTCTCCTTTTTTATCTTCCTATTTGTTTTTGTAATCTGTACTTCTTAGTTACAGAAATATACTTAATTAATATAACCGTAGACTGTTTATGTAGGGTATGGATACCTACCTATTTTTCTTTTTATAAAACTTGAGTTTTTGACAAGGTAGAGTCGCTGCGTCACCCACGGATCCCTAACTGTGATTGTAGAGTATGTACGCTCATCTGGGAAGAATCCAAAATGATGGTATGTAAATGTTGATTTTCTATCATGACAGTCCGAAACTGCTATCTTTAGCGTTTTGTTAACGCTTTAAATGACATTAAAATATTATGTGCAACGTTTTTCAAGTTAAATGAGCAAATAATTACTATACAACTATGTTCATAATTATATTGACATAGTTTAATACATATTTACTATAACGGATATCGATTCCTACCTACTTCGACCATAAAGACGAACTTTGAACCTACTTAGGTAGGTAGATAGGTACTCAATTGGTTTTAAAACCTAGGTAGCTTTAAGACCACTCTTTTTATTGCAAGTACTCAGATTCTTTTTGATAAATAAAATCGGTAGGTATTTAACACACACAGTTCTCTATATACCTAGTTAAATAAAATAACGTTGTGTGATCACAACTCCACGCTTATCAACAAGGTGTCTAATTGCCTTTATACTATTAGCCGGCAATTAAACACCGCCGCCAACGCAATCTCGTGAACCATAAACGAGGCAGGTCATTCAACAACTACAGAAGACAGATATGGCACGAGATGACGAGACTAAATAGTATTTACGCCAAGGTGTTAATTTCAGGAGTTTAGAGTAGCGTGAATTTTATTTATATGAAAAGTTAATTCATGCCCTGCTAGCACGTAGTGTTTAAACGGTGGAGTTAGCACGGGGCTCCGAATAAACATGCGCCGGAGTCGACGTGCAGGCGCAGCGTGCGCGTGCTTACCGTCCTACAGAGGGATTTCTCTTTTCATATTCCCTGTTAATCGAATCTATTGTTTAAATACATATATCAATACTATTTAAAAAAAAACTATATTTTGTTTTGCTCCTAATCCCAAAACTAGGTACCTATATACTCTACCTATAGATTAATATGACATGCCGCGACGATAATAAGTTGCTACATTAATTGGAATGATTTTTAGTAGTAAGTAGGTACCTATCTTGTAAAAGTGCGCGCAATAATTTATTTTAGACTCTACCATTCTAAATTCGAGTCAACTTTTCTTACTCCACCCTGTTTTATAATAGGTACTTATAGCTAGCTACAGTTACTGAATTATGTTTTTTCTTTCATTAAACTATTTTATTTCATTGATGGCTTTGCAGCTGCAAAACAATTGCAATAATTGCAGCTGCAACCTTTTTCTGATGATTGTTTTTTTTTTTTCTTTTCTGCGCCTTCCTACTCATCCGCTCCCACAGCAAAGGCAAAGTACCTTTTCTAAATCAAAGAATTTAGGTCCATTCCAACAGTTCCTATGTAAATGCTATTAATAAACTTGTATGGACATGTGTTACACTACTAATACCTATCCAAAAATTTACCACTTTTTGTCTCTATGCAAACAAGCCGACCAAGAGAATTTCGGTTCAGTAGTTTCTAAGAAGGGACAGGGTTAATACCAACCGCAGCGAGTTTTGGAGCAAGTTTTCTTGCCGGTAGAGAAGATGATAAATGGAAGTAAGTAATAGGCAAGTAAGTATAATAATGTGTAACAAGATGTACGAAAATCAATAGGTACCTTATATCATTTTCCACTGTTATAACCTATGTAAAAGTAAGGTAGGTATGTAATATTTTTCATACTATTCAAATTTACCTCGCTTCAATATACTACCTACAGGTACCTAATTTAGGATATTTGCACGATACAGATTAACCGTAATATCACATTAACATGGGTGTGAGAACGTGTCCTGTACAAAAATTGATACGTATCACCTATGATGTCTGCCTGTTACCCCCTAAAATAGAGATTTTAGCCAGTTTAAAATGGTCCTAAAAAGCATTTCTAGGACTAAAGTGATTTGTAATGCCAGTGTTAGTCCATCATAACTATGCAGGGAGTTTATCTTTGATACATTTTATGTCACTTGCTAGTGTCTGTTGTGTGTAACTTAGCTCTCCTATCTTACGACCGGTATATTATGGGATATAGTCTCCAATTGGAATGGAATGGAATCTCTAGATATCTGGGTGGGATTTCATCAGAAGAATTACCTACTTACATTTTTACCGCAAATTCTTAGTCATACCTATTGCCGTTTAGGCTTATAAAACAGGCAGGTATATAATATGTGTAGAACGTTGATTAGAAACACAAATTCATGTGTCTAACTAACCTAGATTTCGACCATCGTCCGGCGGCTACCTCTCGCCAGAACTGCAACGAATATAACTATCTATCGGTTATAACGGTCACTGAGATGTTTAAAAATGAAACATTTCTGTGGAGAGCATTGAGCTCGGTCGTTGTTTGAGGTTTCCTTTTCCAATTAGCACTTGGTCGGCCGGCAGACCGTAACTGGGTGAGGCGGGCTCGCTGCATTGGAATGCTGACTAGGTGTCTACAGCAGCTCCTCGCGGGAGGTACATACCTACACATGACGTGCAACTATCATGGTGTTTGTGGAGGCAGTTTTATAGTTTCATCCTTAGACCTTTTTGTAGGCACACGTAACGATTGGGAGGTAGGCACAAACTAAAATGTTGGCGTAAATTTTTCTCTTGACTTCAAAGGATTTTATTAAAATTCAACGTTTAATAGGGTGTGACAATGGATGGAATTACAGGCATGCGTAGTCTTTGAATGTCTATCTATCTACTCACTTTTACCTAGACAGCCTTATGATGGCGTATGTACCTACCCGCCCCAGCACACCACTGCATGCAGCGAAATTCACACATCTGTTATTGCACTCGTAATTCGACAATTAACTTATTAAGTACATAAGAACGCATTATTCATCAGAAGATACAACTCGAAAGGAAAAGTCACATTTTAAAATTAAAGAGTCTTTTAATGCATAATGTCGAGTTCAGGGGCGTAGCTACCGTCGTATGAGCCGTATCAATGATAAGGGGCCCTCGGGCTACAGGGGCCCCGACGTGTCTGAAAATTGTTCACCCTCCATTTGGGCCAACAAATTTTGATACAGAGCCCGTCTAAGGCAAGCTACGCCATTGGTAGAGTCATATCAAAGCAAGAAACGAAAATCCTGGTAGATCCTTGGATTACCTACTGACTCCTAGTGAGTACAAAAATCATTAAGAGAAAATTTTACAAATCATAATGGCAGTCAAACATACCTCAATGATTTTTGATGTTCCTAGTATACCTAATGCCACGTAGTATTTATAAATCATTTACCAACTACCTACCTATACCTTAAAATTTTAAATAAAAGGATTACAAAAACACCTCGGTGATCTTTTACCTAACAAGGTTTATAGGGTTCAAAAAATCGTATCAGATATAAACGCGCACCTAACAGCTTGAAAACTAGGTATGAATCAAGTGTTTTTTGGACTAGAACCATGCTTAAAATATTTACGCCCTTATAGGAATTGTTGACTAATGATTAAATTCGATCTTCCAATACCCTATGCTCTGTGTAGGCGTTTTGTAGACTTTCGGTAAGTGAGTATTTCCGCTTACTATTTTATTTAGCGTGCTAAATAATCAATAGGTACCTAAGTGTGCTCTGTTCTCACAACTGCCTAATAATAATAGGTACATAATGATTGCTATCCACGGTCTTACAACTATGATTTAACGTAATAATATTTAACACTCAGACATTTTCATACTTTTAGAGATACAGAACGATTTATATGTAAGTAGGTTCTTCGTCAGTTCCTTCTTTCTGAGGATCGCGACTATTGCGGATGTCCTTCCCAATGTCCCAGCCATATACGCTGTGTATTGCCTTGCAAAAACTGTCACCTACAGCGCTTTTTACAGTAAGTATCGGACCATCTTGTTGGTGCCCTTCAGCGCTTCTGGCTTACATTTTGCCCATTAGGATATAGACATGTTTTAGGTAGGCATTAGTTGTCTCTTAATTTTAAAATGTGACTTTTCTTTTCGTGTTGTGCTCTCTCTTTAAAGTACCCTTAGATAAATGTATTGGCCCTTAGGGCTCCTATGGCTATAACTTATTATCGGTTTCGTGAATTCATCGATTTAAGTAGATAGTAGGTATTACCTAGCGATTCAATTAATGCAATATTTGAATATCCGAATTATAAATTATATTTCATTCATTGTATTATTTAATAAAAATGTAATTGGGAGTTAAAATTTATGGAAATACGAGTGTTATCTAAGTAGCCGCCTCAACGTTGCGCAGGATTGCCTTGCTGGAGCCCGCTGCCCGCCGCCAATCGGTTTGTTTGTCAATACGTCAGAGGCGGGGCTTCGCGCACTTTGCTTGCTGCCATCACTAGCTCGCACACAGTCTTATCTTCAACCTTATGTCCGAGTTATAAGTAACAAATTTGGTTAACAAGTTCCAGATGAGGATCTAAACATATCACACGAAATTATGCTCTACATCACAGCTACACGAGCGATAATCCTACGTTGTACCGAAAATGTAGTGGGTATGTTGTTCTGTGGACGCGCTAATGAAGTGTAGTGCGGTCGAGTTTGCGGTAGTTGCTCATGCAGTTGGCACGTTGCCACTTTATTTGTGATATGTGACAAATACAGGAACTGATATTCAATATACATACCTATCGCTAATAAAATTTGTTTTATTGACTGTTATCAAGGCAAATTTACTGCTGAGTTAAATTGACTACCGTTTCTATAATGCGTCGCTTATAAGTTCAAAGTGTTAAGTTTGTGTTGTGAGAACTGCGGTGATATTAGGATTAATATTTTGGTTTTAAATGTGTTTTACTACCCGCCGAAATTGAGGACAAAATTGCTGGCGACGACAGGTAAGAAAAATTTATAAGTTTTTATTAAAAAGTTAATTAACAGTTCAACACAAAGTGCTGTCGTGTAAGCCATGTCGGAGGCCTTCAGGTGGCCTGAAAACTTTGCCACTCAAATTGGTCACTATCTCAAACGAGAGAAAGCATGAGAACATAGAGTGCTTAGGTATGTGCCTCTACTTATTGACAACGTAATATTGTAGGTAATAAATTGCTACAAAATACCTGCTTTTTAAGTATCTCTCTTAGACTTCTCGTCTAAGGTATCTCCCCTAAATAGGGGAGCTAGGGGGGGCTACCTAACTAGGTTAGGTAGCACTCATAATCTTATGTAATACAATAGTTTTATAGAAAATGGAAACTGGTAAGTGTGACCTCAGGTAAGAAGAAGTTTGTCATGATAGCTCGCCGTAGTCGGAGTGGCTGCAAGAGCAACTGGCATTTTTGTTCCTGGGTTCGAATCCTAGATTGCAGAAGTGTTATTAGGTTGTATTGATAGGTATAAAGTAGGTAACTAAGTTATATTCTGGAGATTGGCGTGCTAGTTTAATTTGTCCGGACGGTTGCCTGATACTTACCTCATCTACTCAGAAATATTTCAAGAGTCATTAATTATTAAGTTACCAAATCTGACTTATTGCCGTGTGGTAGGTATGTACCCGGCTAATAGGACCGACACATTAGGTATCCTAGCTGGTACTATAGGTGCTATTAGAACCAGCAAAGGGAAATCCAGAAAAAAGGGCATGCAGCATATTCCTATTGGTCCAAATACTGCGATCACCAAGACTTGGCAGACCCCTTGGTGTGCCGTGATTATAGCAAAAAACCTCCCATTTACTGTGGGACATGCCTGTTTTCAGCAGTGGACGTTTTCCGGCGGTTCATAGTGTGACGTTGCGAAATCCTAGTTAACGTAGGTACTAGGTACCTACCTTACAACATTTATAGTTCGCTTTTGTACAAGTCTATAAATAAGGTGATAAAGCCAAAAGAATAATAAAACTATAAGGCCGGCTACACATTATCAGAAATAAGTACGCATAAGGTCGTCCACTAAATTTTCCACAGAAACTTCATAATATTGTGTGGCCGCTCTATAATAGATCGTAAAAGTAATATTGTAATAGTTGGATTGTCGGTACGCACGCTGGGCACGCACTGGATTTCAAATGTTTTGTTTAATTTACAATATATGTAGAAGACAATGGCAGAAGATATCCAAAGTTATGTCAACGCGTTGACGACAATGCTGGGCCACGACGACAGTGGCGTGGGGCGGCGACCGCGGGTGGACAGTCGGTTTTTTGGCCAAATTTAATTTCCGTTCAAACCGTTGCGTTCTTACGAAAACCTTCATTTTTACATAATTTTTGTACATAGGTATGTTGTGGGGGACTTTAACCTTCATGTCATATATCTTCCAACTGTGATTAAATTATTTCTATCTTGATACAGGATTAAGTACAGATAGAGTTGTAGAGTCGTACTCGTGCCTTGTAGGTACTACTAAACCGTGTGCGCTATGCGTCCCTGAGGTAGCGCCAGATGGTCAATTTATAGAGCGTGAGTATAGTGGCCGGCGGGGGCGCTGAGCTGCCTGCGGCACAAAGGCAGCGCGGCGGCGGCGGCGGTTCCGTCGTCGGGTGGAGGCCTATCGGCGCGTCCGGCTCGCCACAAAGCCCTCCAATAAACTTTTACAACACACATAAAACCCTGACTTTTTAACCCGAGTTATTTGAATTAATATCAATTCGGAGTTCCTCAATGGGCTTTACTCGTCAAACTTTAAAGTTTTATGACAAGCACAGAATTGAGGAATAAAATTTAATTGAAATGTTGCCCGAAAAAAGTTTGATTGCGGTTATCAGCTTCCGAATTTGAATATTTACACAGAATAGCCACATTTAACAGTATAAAACAAAATAGTCCATTAGGTTTGGGCATAACGGTAACGGTCCGCTTTGTGGCGTTGTAACCTATCCCTACCACCATTATTTCATGGACCTGATTTTCAGTTTATGTACGTAAAGCTCGTGAGTATAGTTACCCACGTATTCCTACAACTGCACTAATGACGATTGTTTACGAAGGTTTGGGAAGGAAGAAAGAAAATTCAATATGAACAATAAAAAAATATAAAAATGAAAATTCAAGACAATGTTCAGGAAAATACCGATAGACTATGTAAACTTCATTAGGTACACGTAAATGTAGGTACATACACAAAAGGTTTGTCTATCTATTTCTACGCGTCAGGTATGTGGCCAAAGTAATCGAATATTGTGTAAACATTTAGTCAACAGTAGAAAAATATATTTTATTTGTAAGGTCAAATCTTATTGATCATGTGTTGCGGTTATTTGATTTTAGTCTATTGTTTGATTAACATATCAAGGCTGGTGGTAGTAGATACACACGCGAAGTGATAATGAAATTTCAAGTTTGAAACACGGATGACGCAAGACCATTAAAATACTTACTTGAGTTTTCGGCAGCGTTCCATTTGCATAGCCTCTTCGGCCTTCATTACGCAGCCATTCCGCAAACTTTGAAATTGGAAAAGTCAACACGAGATGTATTGTTTCAATGGTTTCAATATCGGTTCGGTCGGTCTTGCATTTGATAATTAGCACCTCTGGGCTCGCATCGGGCGCGGTGCGCAGACGCAGCGGGACAATTGCGCCTCGCCAGCACACATAATACATACATTTATCGAAGCGAATGCCATAAACCTCCAATCACTGGAGTCGGGTTCCTTTCGAAACAGCTTCAGAGCCACTCGTTGTTATCTTTGATATTTTATAGGGATCTGTAAAACGTCGGCTCTGCGACGCGATTAAGCGACATTCCACTCAGCCAGCGCTCGTGTCGACATCCTCTGAGGGATGACGAGTCGGCAACAGATAAAGAACGTTATTGCATATAATTAAAAGGCGATAACTATTCACATTGTCCGGCACGCTTCGAAACTATATTTTGTAGAGCCGGCCGGTACCGAATCCGGGGCCAACACTCGCATCGCGCATCATATTATTTAAACTCGCCATTAAAAAGGAAATGTTCGCAGTACATCTATACGACTAAGTTTAATATTTATAACTCATGGAGTCGTAAAACGATGAATAATGACGCTGCAGTCGAGTGGGCTAACGTTGTAATTACTTCGTCTTTATATACATACATGGCACGTTGGTTGCTTTCTTGTAGTTTAATGCTTAAATGTTGTCGGAATACGATACGGACCTTCGATCTATTCTGTTGTGAACGTAAAACCTAACGAGCTCTTTTTAGTGGATTCTATATTATAAATGAGCGTGTAACATTTTCCGTACAGTTTTTGTATCGAGGTTCATCATCATTATTGTCAATTACCGCAGGACCTAGGAGTGTCTGTCCAACAAATATTTTATGTCCCGTAACTTCGTTATGAGTAGAACATGCGTGCGATGTTGGATATAATACATACCTATATACTTCTGTATAATCAATTACTCAGTATAGGTATACCTAGTTAATAGGAAAAGATACATAATATTCGTGCATCCCCCTTTCCAAAATAAACTTTGCAGTAAGTAAAGTAAGTTTCTTTATAGTCATCAAGTAATTGTCATACGTGCGTATTTGTGGAATAGGGAATATTTAAAACCACGTTCCCGGAACTTCTAAATGAAAAGTATATTAATAATTGTAGGTACCTAAATAATAGCTCTGTGGCGGCCACGACTAGTTTCATTCAGTTAGGTATATGCAAAACAAAGCTTTTACCTACTTTAATTTTATTACGGGCCAATAACTTTAATATTTATTACTAGTATACATTTATTATTGAACGCAAATGTTAGTCTTTCTTTGATGTCAAAAAATTTCAACTTTTAATGATACCTACTGATTCAATTTCTTTGATTCTTTAAATCAAGAGCAAAAACTACTACTATAACTATAACTAGTTGCTAATTTCTTAAATGCAAAAGCAGTACCGTAGGTAAGTAGTATTTCGATTTTTTCAGATACTTACTAGAAGTGTAAAATTCTGTAGGTACCTACTTAATATATCTCAACAACAGGTTAGGTCAGGTTAGGCTATACAAACATTATCATAGACAAAGTTACAAAAACAATGCTAATGCAATAAGCTTTTATATCATTTGCAGGTTTCGACACAAGTACCTACCTGACACTTTATCAAGGACAGGTTTTGAATGCATTTGTTTCGAAACTGTAAAATTTGTAACATTGTAACATTTGTCCGACCACTTCACTTAAAGTGTATGAACAAACAAATAAACTTGGCAATGGTCTCCATAACCACAAAACACACTGATAGTTTGTTGCTGTATAATTTTAGCTATAACTACCTTTTTAGAGTTTCGTATGTAAAAAAATGCAGTCAGTACACCCCTACTGCGCACTCAGTAGGTAATCAAAATTTAATAGACATATCGATTACTATACATATTCAGAAAAGCAATTATTACTTTAATACATATATTATCAATGCCTACAACTATGATATTTTTAAATTAAATTTGAGTGGAAGACGCTCTGCTTTGATTTAACTTCAAACGATTACAACTTTGTAATTTACGGCTCTATTCATAATAAAATTCTAGTTTATTGAAGAAAACAAACAGGGAGAGACGAGTTATTTAACACAAATTACCTAAAATAAGAATTCCCTCGTTTTGTTTTAAGGAAGACAGCGCGCGTTGAAGTCTTTTGATAGACGGTTCCGATCAAGATATTTTAGTATAGTACGTAGTACAATATCGAGTTTAGTTATAACTTGGGTATATTATTACCTACTTGTAATTTGCTTATAAAATATATATGATCCACATGATTATGGGCGGTTTGATTAATATTGAACATTATGATCCAAAACCGATTGATAAATAAATAATTGAGATATCAAAATTGCTATGTACAAGAATAGCTTTTACTACCAACTTTCTTTATAATAGCCTATTCAAATGTGATCCAATTCGACTTCCAGACTAGTCTAGGCTGCACAGAAGTTACAATAGAAAATTGATACGTAAGCACGTATACGGTATAACTACGTATAGGATCTACGACGATACGTTAAAGTAACAGTCCTAAAAAAATGTTTCTTATGCAAGGAATAAAGAATTGCGTAGGTATATTTCACATTAATGTTTAATTAACGTATTGTCTTTGTTAGGTACTTACTTACTGAAATGTTTACTGGTAACATAAACGTTGATGTAGGTATGTCTTAATGAACATTGAAAAGACACTATGAATTACAACGTTATACCAAAGATTAAGTAGGTAGGTAACTATGAAATACTATACAAATGGATAATAGTTATTTTGTGCTCTCCTATAACAAAATCAATATCAACTTCATTTTTATTAGGTGTACTTTAATGTTAAATGATAAAACTACATACCTGCACTTATGATGTACCTAATACCTGAGTTTTAACTACATTGTAAAAAATAAAAAGTAAGTTTTAAAACTAAACCCCGACTACGGAAAAAACGCGCTCTAGAAAGTATGAAACAAGAAAATATTCTCATCTAGAGGATAGCCGTACTTTTTAGAGCGCGTTTTTTCCGTAGTCGGGTTTTAGTTTTTAAACTTACTTTTTATTTAATTATTTTGGAGTTATAGGTAACAATATATATATTTTTATGTGCTCATCAAGCTCTTTCATTTGATACCCCACACGGTTTCATTAAAAAATGTTTTTTTTTTAGTTCATGACATTATGTCCTCTAGAGGGCGCCATATGCAATTTTATGTGACGTCACATAGCCTATAACCAGCGCGCCATTAAGCCGCTTCTGACGATACCTCATTTGTCAAATTAGGACAAGTAGTTTGGAAGTTAGGTGGGAACAGATGCACATACATACATACATACATACATACATACATACATACATACACACATACATACATACATACATACATACATACATACATACCGGTCAAAATCATAACGCCTCCGTAGTCGGGTAAATAGATTCCTATTAAATGGTGTCCAAAAATCTGAATATGTCATAAGTACCATGCCAGAAGGATTGGGACGTTGAACCGACGTAGCCAGTGATAATGTCTTCAATAAACATTGGGCGCGGAGATCGTGCCCGAGCCAAACTCACAATAAAATATTCAGCTTATTTGCCATCGCTATAGGATTTCGTGATGCCTTCCGTTTGAAGAGCTGATGAGTTTCGTAATACACTAATGTAAAATAAATGTACTTAACTATTTAGTTTTGTATAAAAGTGAGTATCGCTTATAATGGTGGCTTATACCTAAGCCTATTAACGTTTCTAAAGCTCTTTAAGCCTAATTAGCGCCGTCCTAATTAGGCGTAATAGTGTGATCTAGGTATGGTTTAGGTATTGATTCATGCATGCTTATTTCTCAATTTTATACTATTTATATTATACTATACTATAATAGGTATTATTGTATAAAATAAAAAGTAGCTATCCGTGACTGTTTGTTGCTTAATTTTTCTATGCGGTTTTAACTATCATATAATATAATTGAATTTATCAATACTAGAGAAAAGCCGTGCGAAGCCAAGGGTGGTCGCAAGTTAAAATAACTGAAAACTCTTTTTCTAGGTCTTCTTTCGTTTTCTCTTTGTGACGGAAAATAGAAACCACGACCGCACAATATAATAACGAACGAAAGAACTTCAAAAAATTACTTACTTTGTGTGGTGTTATTGACATTTCGTTTACATAAAACTGATATTGCCAATTCTGTTTGCTTGTACAAAACATTGATGGCGTAAGAACACGACTTGGCAATTTTCGGTCCCTGATTGAGTGTTCTTTGGTACGCGTATAGTAGGTGATAGCGTAGGTAATTTATATGAGCTGTCATTAGAAAGTTTCAAGGTAAAATATGTGGAAAGCTTAGAAATTTGAGGAATATTCTGTTTATAGATTAAGTTTCTGAACATATTCCATGAAAAGTCAGTTATTGTTTTTTTGTGTATTCCCCGATTTGGGTGGCAAATTTTTATTTTTTATGAAAAAAAATAATCTAAAAATTTTATCCCTAGTAAGAATTTGGCCATTTCAATAAGTTTATAGATCAACGATTTTTCAGCAGGATGGCTGCATCGCACATCCTGAGCGCGGTAGAGCCGACGGTGGGTGGCGGTGGCTCGCGGAGCGGTCGCGAGCGGGAGGTGTCTGTCGCGCTTGATGACCGAGAGCTCTGGGTTCGATTCCAGACCCTAACCAATGAAATGATTGTTACTAAAAATGGACGGTAAGTTGTTTTGTATTTTTTTTCATTAATTTATGTTTATTTTGGGCGGCCACTTTCAGCGCGCCAATCAAAACTCTTACTTTCGGAGCACCTAGAGGACTATTTTATTTAAGGACTATTGAGGAGGAGTATTTTTTAATGTTGTGGATAGTGATCCAATGTTTACGTGACGGGGTCACTTTTCTCATATGATTTGGTGCACAGTTTACGTGGTACACCTACATGGGATCACCTTACAATGGTTTAAAATTTAGAGGCACAAAGAATCTATGTATTCCGTTAAACAAAGTTTAAAGGGACTATTAACAACAGTAAACAGTTCAAAATGTGATGATCGAGTACGTACGTACATGGTCGCATTTTGCCAGTGCTAACTGACCGGTTGCCGTCGTCTAGTTTTCAGCTATTAACGCGGTAGGTCTTACTCATTAACGCTGGGCGGCTAAACGATACCGCCCGATGCCCGATGAGCAACGGAACCCCTTACCCTTGAACATGTGACGTTGTCTACGTACTGTACTGTAGCGAGCGGGAATAGAATGTTATTTTTAGTTTATCATGTAGGTACTTCAATATATATGTAAGTTATAGAACTTTAAATACAACGATAAGTCATGTACCTTACCTACCTTTTATACCTAAAGATTTTATAGAACAACTTACAAAATTCGTTGTTTTTTGTAGAAAAGAAGGCCACTTGGTTTACTTATCCGCTGTTTGACCACTACCTGTAAGTTCTAGATAAGGGTATACCTACCCTAGATAAAAGATTAACAAAACTATTTTAAATCTTATCTCAACACGCTTATCAGTATCCTAAACCTGAAAAGAACACTAAAATCTCTAATTGAATTTGAGTATGTACCCATTTCTTTTGTTTCAGGCGAATGTTTCCCGTAGTTAAAGTAACCGCTAGCGGTTTGGATCCGACGGCGATGTACACGGTTTTACTTGAATTCGTACAAGTTGACTCTCATCGCTGGAAATATGTTAATGGCGAATGGGTGAGTATTGTTTATAAACTAGGTGCTTGCTTATGAAATAATAAATTAAGAAAATCTAATACCAATTCTGTTGATTTAGGAAGGAATGGAATTCCAAAGGGATAGTGGAGTCTTATCGACATCATTGTGTAAATAAATAAATTTTAAATAAATAACGTATTTTATGTTTTTAGGTCCCCGGTGGAAAAGCGGAGGTTCCCCCGTCTAATGCAATCTACATTCACCCAGAGAGTCCAAACTTTGGAGCTCACTGGATGAAGGAACCTATATCTTTCGCTAAAGTCAAATTGACGAATAAAACTAATGGAAACGGACAGGTATAAATCCATTGAATATATTTTTGTGAAGAACGTACTTTGTGAAAGATAAGATAGATTAACTAAGATAGTATGTGTGTATGTGTGTAACGTCACGACTTTTATCCCCATTCGGGGGTAGTCAGAGGCTTGAGTGGCCATACACCACCACATTGTGGAGGTATTAACCAACTCAAAGCCCACGTTTCACCAGATAGTCAGAACCCAACGTGACAGGTGGTGAACCTTGTCGCCGTGTATACAGGAACTGACTATTACCTAATCCCGAGGGATAGGTAGGTTTCCTCACGATGTTTTCCCTCACCGTCAGCGAACTGTAAATTATGCACATAGATGAAAATTCATCCATTGGTGCATGCCCCACCGGGGATCGAACCTGGGACCTTCTGATTGCTAGCCCAACCTGTTCACCCCTAGGCTACAGTCGCTTTTTCGATTCGCTTAAGATAGTAATCTTAGTTAACAAGAATGAATAGAATGTTAGTTACCTAAAATAAAAATGCGTTTTCGTATTCACTCTTAGGTACCTAATTTTTAAAGCGATCAATGTTGCTTTCATCTCTGGCGTCTCAAAAGAGCGGTATATTATGGGTACCTACACATAGAGACTACAAAATAACTTACACTCGCTGATTATTCGTAAAGTTTATTACTAGGTTGTCAGCTGCATGGCAACAATGTATCCGATGGGCGGAATATGCTTTGTGAGGTAGTAAATATGGCAAAAACACCGTTACTTACCGTGAAAGCCCGAAATTGGTGACGAACGGTGTCAACGAAGAAACCTTTCATTTTTCTGCTGGACGAGACTTGATTATCAACATTCATATTACTTTAATAATGATTCATAGAAAGCTCAAATAACGTTAATTAAACCCTAAGCCACATTTGACCGATTATTTATCAAAATCGAAACACGATTTACACAGACACAGATTGGTCGCCAAATGATTAAAACTCTATCCTTAAACTGAATATGAACCAATAGTTAAATAATGCTTATGTGACAGTCATGTGATAGGCAACTTATACTACACTTAATCATATCCCTGACTGCATATTAATTAGTTCACGGTATTGTCAGAATATTAATGTATGAAAGCAAGGTGTGACTGCTACAGATCGGCGGCTACCGCTAGTTCAGGGAAGCGAGTTCTCACGGTTGTACCTATGTGGTGCGAATGAATATGAAAGCAAACATCTGATACATCTAGATCCATATGTTGACGACTCGGTGTGAAATCTGTAGCTTTACCAACTGTTTAGCGGGTGCTCGTACGCACTATCATTTGTAATAATTATTGTCTCTGCGCTATGTTGACATTACACATATTTTGATATAAGTTGGACGCCCCCTTTGGTGGCTGTGTAAATATCAACATCCAATTATAAACAATATATTATTTATTTATGAATTTTTGAATTCGTTAGCTGCAATAAACATCTACCCACGTAGCCCCTCTGGCCAAGTGGATTTGTCTACAAGCGTTTATACAAATCGTTACGCTTAAATATATACTTGTCTCTTTTTACATAGGTATCTAAAGTGTTCGGTAAATTAAATCAATAGTAAGAGTAATACCTACAGGATGATATCAATATTTTATCACTAATACTCATTGCAGATAATGCTGAATAGTTTACACAAATATGAACCACGGGTTCACCTAGTGAAAGTGGGCACCGATCTTCGTCGTATCATGACCTACCCGTTCCCTGAAACGCAGTTCATAGCAGTCACTGCTTACCAGAACGAAGAAGTAACCTCGCTCAAGATCAAGTACAATCCGTTTGCGAAAGCTTTCCTAGACGCGAAGGAGAGACCCGAGGGCTATTACCAGAGAGACTTTGTTGGGACTCATTACCCTCAGCAAAGCTCCTCGCCACACCAGTATCCACAATGTGAGTATTAATCATATGATGTAAGATGTAAGTACCTACCTTTCTTAGCGTAAAGATTTCAGTAGTGTACATGTCTGTTATACCTAATCATTCACATAATGTAATGAAACGTTTAAGTTCAGTCTCATTATTACGTACTGAAATTTCCTTTGTTTTACAGTCATTAAGTATTAGGACCGTGGAGTGTTTTCCTAATTCGTTACTTTCATTGCATCAAAATTGAGATCGACAGATACCTACGATCTTGATATTTCAAAACGGTGAAAGAAGACATCATGAGTATTCCTGCAGATTTTTCGAAAGACGTGTATAGTTTGTCAACCCTCACTGGGTCATCGTGATGGACTATGACCCGAATCCGGTCACAGAGAGGGGAAATATGCCTGGTATAATAGCAAGTGGTTCGACTCTTATTACATTGGGACCAACCGTCTGCCTATCCCTTCGGGAAATACAGACTTGATGGTGTGTAGAATTTGTATTTTTTTTTACAATTTCTCAGCATTTCGTTATTTATTTTTCAGTTGGTGGTTGGTTTGTTACGTCACAGTCGCTATACGGCAGCAGTAACGCGGCGTCTCGGAGGCCAGCGCCATATCCTCCGCGGCCGCCTTCGCGACCACGCACCTTGTCACCACCATGTAAGTTATAATATCCACTTCCATGGGACAGGCACAGCCTATCCGGGCTTTACTGGTGACCCATGGGTGCTGAACTGCTAGAATTACAATCCGAGGTAATCATAGCTAGATACTGATAACGTATTTTCTTGCGTTAATCTATAATACTTAGGGTCTTATTAGACTTCAACCTGTAACGTACGAAATAATATGTAACTCAGAGCGTTTTAAAACTTAAAAGAGACTCAAAGGGTTTTCCCAAAATTTATAGAAAGTTATGACGGACTTACACTGACATTTCTGTAAATTTGACGTTCTGGTAGTTCACCAGGATAGAGTTGAGCTTTAGGTTAGGTTAAAGGCAGTTTCTGTGGAAATATATATGACTTTCCATTGTTTTAGCATCCTACAGCAACTCGGAGCGCACTACAACAGCGCCAAACGGCAGTGGTAGCTACACCTGGGCGAGTAGCAGCGGATACTGGAGTTCCACTCAGGGCAGCAGCTCTCCCCAGCCAAATACCTCCCCCGCGCCCTACCGCACACCACCCCACGCCTACCCCGCGCCCCTCGAATACGCCCCCGCACCGCCCACCAGCACATCAGCGCCATCATCTGCGCCTGCGCCACTATACCCACTACAATATGAAACCCCCACGCAGCACCATTCACCGTATTACCAGCATGCATACACGCCGTATGCTCATCACGCAATTGAGGATATTTCTTATTGGCCTAATAGGTGAGTACCTATTTTAATGGTTTCATCAAGTCTCTCTATGTAAATGTAGGTATTGCTCTATAAAGGTGCGATTTCGATGGATGCAGCAGACGGCAGATGTCAGTCGGTCTCATACAAATTGTGGCGATGACATGTGCCGCGACGGCAGACAGCATTACAATTTCGAGACCGACTGACGTCTGCCGTCTGCCGCGTCCATCGAACTCCTACCTTAAGGCGTTATTACACTTAACTAAATTTGGGCTACTTAATTTAGTCGTTACTGAATTTAGGCAAGTGTAATCGCATTCAGCAAGCTATTCAGATGCTAGAATGGTTTAAATATTTAGAAGCTTCTGAATTTAGGCTTCTAAATTTAGCCAAGTGTAATAAGCTCTATAATACTCAATTTGAGTGTTGAGTGACTCAAATGAAGGCATACCAGTGCTTGATTGGATTCTTAGTCGTTGTCTGTCAGTGTATTCATTTATGTCAGTGCCACTATAGCTGCCGTACATAGTAGGTACATTTCGTAGGTATACCTACCAAGCTACTTGTGATGTTGACTATTTTTAGGTAAAATGCATTTTAAAATTGATAACAAGCGAATTTCCATTACCTGTAGGTATAGTATAGATATACAATGCTAAGTATTCACTATATAAAAATAATTTACAGTTTAAACAGCTACGGTTACCAGCCATCTGAGTACGTGGGGACGGGTGACGTCGCGTATGGCGCGGAGGGCATGCCCTTTGGGCCCACCGGGCCTGCGCTGGAGGCCGCCACGGCCGGGGAGGGCAGAGCCACGCCCCCCGTCCAAGACCACCCACAAGGGGACAGAGAGTACAAGTATAACGCTGAAGAAGAACGCCAGTCACCCTGCGAAGAGTCCGCTCTACCACCACGCTCGCCTGCGCAGTGACAATGTTCCATTATAGACGTAATATATTACAGCAATAAGCGTGATGTCTACAAAATTAAATAACACAGAGATAACCTTTGGTAGCAATCTATTTTGTGTACAATGCTGATTGCCTGAAGTCTATTATTCTAGGCATTATAAAAATCACTGGCATAATTAGGTTTCACATGGGGAGTCCAACAATGCACCAAAGGGAAACTACCTAGTTTTTGCCGGTGACTTCTCGCCATCACCCCTAATCACACGCGTAGACTCCCTTCATATAGGTACGCCCATGATAAAGACTATATACGCGGAGATATCTGTTTTGATTTGGAGATCTAAGATCAATGTGTTTTATAAGGAATCCGAGGCCTTAAATTAATATTTTTTTTATATAAATTATAAATACGGAGCTATTAGTACTGTATAATTTACTTGTAAGTTCGTGCTAGTGTAAATACGAGTCGGTAGATATTATAATAATTATTGTACCTTATGATTAAGGTGATAGAATATTCCTAATGCGGTACCTATTTACTGTAACAGTTTCAATTACGAGTAACTTCTTGCACTCAATAGTTTTACGATAATGATAGTTCATAATAGGTTTTGTAACTTTACGTTGTGGTCACTTTTGGGTAGAGTAACTACCCTGCTATTCAGAGTTATCTAGCGGCTAAGGTTATGCAACATGATTTTGATGTACTTACCTAACTCATTCTGATGCCTATCAACCTACTTGTGATCAACTCTACATTGACATTGCTTTATATTTATAAGATGTACGCAGAAATTAGTGGAAATGCGTTCTCAAGATGCCTTCGGCGTGCGCCGTGCGCGTGACCCATCCCTGTTAAGTTTTCTGATAGAAGAACATTGCGATGAGGGAGAGTCCGGGGAAGGGACTGACTTAAATAGAAGGACGATGCCAAGTTTGAGCATTTACAACAATGATTTACAAAATAAACCTCTCGTGAATTTTGTGAGTGGGCACCCAAAAATAACCTATGGCGAGAATAGTACGATACCCTCGCTCACCTTTCAACAATAAATGCATCACAAGAATTAGAATGTGAAATAGGTAAAAACAAGCTAAATATTTGGCAATATTTACCGGCTAGCCAATAACCTAATATTTACCTACCTAGGCTAATAATATAGTAGGTAGGTACTTATAATGTACAGATTGACTGGTAAATGACTGTACATAGGTACTGAAGGAGGGTGTTCAGTACTCGATTCTGATACCGCATATGTAAAAAATAGGTTCTTAAAATTTTACCTAATTATCCTTAAAAATATTATGTATGGACACCCGAGCGCCGCGAGCATCGAAGTTCAATAATTACAAACAGCGATTTGCCGAACTCGTGACCTTTGATCGCACCGTGCTCCCTCGCAACACAGTCCCGCGACCATATTATCTGAAAATTACTACACTAATTTCGTTGAGGTTTACTATGTAGTTAAGCAATATTCTCTTTTTATTATATTTTTATTAGTTACTACATTATAACCATTAACTATCGTGTCCTTCAATATGTAAATTCTTTTACCAGTCAATCTATATATTTTTAGGGTTCCGTAGTCCCTGCCAGGAGCCCTTACGCAAGGGCATTTTTCTGTTGCCTAGCCCATAAGCTAAAAAAGGTATAATGAGTTAGCGTAACCGTGAGTTTGATAGGTAGGTATAGGAAGGTACTTGAACTAAACGTGACTTTAGTTAGCAAAACTTTAATTAAATATTGCTAGATCTTGTAACTACCTACATATCAATAGGTGTTGCGTCTTAAGATAAACAGCAAGATGTATCTAAAACCATCCTATCCTATCTTCAAATTGTCTAACTGAATGGTTGATATAGTCAAATATTGTAAATTATTTGCTTTCTATTGCCTAAAGTAGGCGCTGATCAAAGTGCTGACAATAAAATGTTTCTGTTACAAAATCTAATGTATTATTTTAACTTTATAAAACCTAAATAGCATGAGAATGATGGATAATATTTAATACGTGGGTATACCTCTACACCTACTATGTCTATTCCCTGCGAGATCAACTCAGTAATGAGGAGATACGCAGAAGGACCAAGGTAACCGACATAGCCCGCAGGATTGCCAAACTTAAGTGGCAGTGGGCAGGCAGGGCAGGGCGCATGCTCGTAGAACGGATGGCCGGTGGCAACGGTGGAGCCGAAGAGTTCTCGAGTAGCGGCTGCGCACCGGAAAGCGTAGCGTGGTGGACTCCCACAATGTGAACCGACAACCTGATGAAGGTCGCGGGAATACGCTGGATGCGGGTTGTGGGGAGGCCTATGTCCAGCAGTGGACGTATTTCCGCTGAAATGATGATGATGCCTCGAAGAGGTAGGCAGAGTTGTTGCACCGAGTGCTACATAGAACCGTACCCACACGTCTCGCCGATAGTAGAAAAGGAACCTGTTCTCTTGGCACAGATATATTATTAGGTAGGTATGTAGCAAACATAGGTACTTGGTCTGTGTCAGTCATGTCTGTAACTGGTTCAACTGCGCTGGCTGGTAGGTAGCACAGCCTGCCGTGACAAGACAAAAAAATTAATCATCCAACTTAGAGAGAGATGTAATCCTCGGGTTGAGTATCCTTTCCTTGTCGGCACGTTTTTTGCATAGCATAGCGCTCTGCACTATCCTCCTTCGGTCGAACATCTAAATGCCATAAATCTAATAAAAAAATAAACCTCAATATTTTTTTTTTTTAAACAAACGGCAACCATTGTTTTTTATCACCCACTAGCCAGCATGATTTCGTTTATCGATTTAATCGATAATACCTACAGGTAAATTTTTGTCGATTATTATCGAATTACTACTTCATGCGTATCTCTACACACCATAGACACTTTAAAATGTCACGTCATTCTGACAAGGGTCAGTCAATGTCAATATCGTAAAGTCAATTCAATGATTTTGATTGATTCATTTTTGTTTGAAAGATCTGCTAATTTTTTATTGTTTTGAATTTTTAGTTGATTTGATGCATGCAGGCACGCCGTTTGTTCGTTTTTTATTAAAATATGGAGTCTACGGTGTCTGTTTCAAAGGTACGTATTGTATTTTATGTAGTAATTATTGTTTATTCAAATACCTAATTATTATCGCGGCGATCGAGTTGTTTTACCTAATCAAGGTATGCTTCTTATGTTTTGCCTCCTATATTACAGGGAGTATTCCTGTTTAATAATGGCTATAAGAAAAGCAAAAGCACCAAAAAGAAATCTGGATATGCGCTGTTTGAAAAGATTTTTAAAAACGAACCGTGGCATGAGACTTTCAAACAGAACTGGAAATGTATAGAAAATGAATTACAAGTAAGTACTTTTATATCATCTGGGGATGGATTAAGAAATTGGATATTTGGAAATCGGTTCAATACAGACCTCACCCAGGAGAGCTACATACTAGAGCTACTACACCACCAAGCTAACTAGACACTCGGTTAAAAATATCAAATGATAATAAGTAAATGATTCAGCAGTCCTTATACCATGTAGCGGGAGCTACTGACTTATTATCTTTTGATATTTATACCCCGAGTGTCTAGTTGGCTTGGTGAAATAGTACCTACATCCAACCAACTCTCAGAACACTTACTTACATTTACTTACTTGCACTTACTTATTTCATACTTATTTTTGGGCCAGTGTGATTATGATCTAAATCACATTGAGGGGAAGCCTATGCCCAGGAGTAGACCATCAAAATGGATAAATTATTATTTGTATTTATTTTTCAGGACCTACATCACAAGACATACAGCTTACTACTCAATGATATCGTGAATTATATTACATTATTCAGTGGCGACAATGAATGTTCAACACTAGAGGGAGTGATCCCGAGCGCCACACTCCTGACTGGGGTCAGTCAACCAGACCATGTATCACAGTTCACAGCACTTATTAGTATTATAAGGTAGGTATATAAGGTTATATATATTGCTGAAGGCCTAGCACAGCTGTCTTTGAAGGCAAAATGTGAGGAATGTCAATTTTGTCTCATTTTATTTTATGAAATAAAAAAGAGCAATTCAAGTTCAACAAAATTTGTGATATAAAGTTATTTGGCATTAAGGTTATTGCTGTGGCTGTTATAGCATTTGTGTTCTATGGCTGGGTGATTATTTTTACTCCCATCCAGACAAATTTTGAAATTGGTCTATGGTACCTATAATACAAGCATCACTCAGTTTGGCACCATTATGAATGATTTGTGTTGTCTCACCTAGATTAATTTTAGTTTCCGCGTGGGTGCTCCAACTAGATGGAGCATGCGCACAAATAAAATGCGGCAACTGATACCACACGAAATTTCGAGTACTTCAGTACATCTGATAGCAACCACTGTATGATACTGACGGGCCGCAACGATAATAAGTTGCCACATTTCTGGAAATGATTTTTCTTAGTAGGGTAGCGTACGTGTGAAACTTTTATAAATTGATATGTCTCACAATATTTTTAAATTTCATCTCTACCTTCCATATACCTACATCAAAAATATGTTTGTGCTTGTGCCACTCATTATTCTTTTAAAGTTATGTAAATATTCCAGGGATGAAGTGTCACCACATGTAGCATTAGTTAACGCACAAGATGCACCCTCCGTTAAACATCTAGTTGAAAATGCTGTCTGGCAGCTGATCAATGGAAATGAAGTTTTAGTAAGTAATTATAATTACAATGAAGATTGTGTTTCCCAATATTACAATATTGTTTCTGTATGATAAAGTTGTTTGTTAACTTCTGTGAACGGGATGGTATAACTCATGCAAGTAAAAAAAAATACCATCTTAAAAAGGAGGCTGTTCTCAATTCATATCATATGTTTTTTTTTATGAATTTAAAGTCATATATTAATACAAACCTTCATGAAATTGGCATTATTTGTGTTGTGGAGTACAAGCTAAAGTAAATGTATAAATCCCAAGTCCTTATATTTGAAATCATTATTTTTTCACTACTGACAATTTGTAGCAAACACCTGCCGTTTGATTCATTTGAATTCTTTTTTAGGCAGATTATGAAGAATCGGAGGAAGTTATAAGCCAATCAAAGAAGTTTAAAAAGAACCAATGTACTATGAAGACATTAAAGAATTGGTATCAATCTAAGTACCTGAGTCCATCATCCACTAAGAAGAAATCAATGAGAAAATCTCTAGTTATAATAATACCTGATTTTGAAAGCTTTAATTGCAATGTTTTACAAGACTTTGTTATGATTGTAAGGTATGTATATGTCGCACGCAGGGAAATGAACAAATCAGGGATTTCGCGAAATCCCTAGGGATATTACGAAATCCCGGGAGATGTCGAAATCTCTTATTTATTACGTCTCCTTACTGAAAATGTTTAGTGAAATGACATTTCACTATAACATATAACATTGTAAACATTTTGGAAATTGACATTTATATGTCGGAAAGATAGAGAGGGCAGAGTTGGGCAATTATAAATTACAATTAATTAATTCCGATTGAATTAAATTGCAATTGTGGAGTCACAATTAACAATAAATTAATAAATTGTGATTTGTGTGTGATTGTTCAAGTTAATTGTGTCTTCCACATGCAATTAAATTCAATTGCAATTAATTATTGCCCAACTCTGAGAAAGAGCGACTGCTTGAACTGTCAATGTCATCCCACTGCAATGTGGGGCCCAATTGTTTTGTAATTATTGAAAGTAATAGTTACTTATAATTTCTTGTTTCAGTTCCTATGTATCAACATTACCCATAGTATTTGTGTTTGGTGTGGCAACATCAGTGTCGGCTCTGCACAAGTCACTGCCCTACCATGTTTCATCCAAGCTGCTCATAAAGGTGTTCCATTCACACTCATCACCTGTGTATATGAATCAAGTAAGAACATTTTAATTATAATTTTATTGTAATCATGTGAGTTATCTTCTGTACCTACCTACTAAAGGTGAAGCAGAAGGGTTGCCCTTTTTTTGCAAATTAAAAATTATGGCACAAAGGTAACTATCATCTTTGGGGAAAGGTAAAGATAACTGTTCATTATCTTTATCTTATTCCATAAGCCTGCCTATAACACCTTTTGTTCTTCAACTTTTCACCGAAGCCTATAGTTTTGGAGTTAACAATTTAGTTGGTAACTACGGCCTGGCCTTTCTTGTAATTTATATGAGCTTATTATTACTATTATTCTCTTTTTAGGTATTAGAAGATATTTTCCTAACACACACAAGTCCATTCCACTTATCAGGGAAAGCATTTGAATTGCTCACAGATGTGTTCCTTTTCTACGATTTTTCTGTGACAGGGCTTGTACAAAGTATCAAGGTAATATTGGTTTTACTTATTGTTACTTAAAATTTACATTATCTAATGTTTAATAACTTACCTACATAGTATAAATTTGGGATCTCAACTGTTCACAATGTATTTCTTCATCCATCTCATTTTGGCTAATTAAGTCAAGACCAAAGATTTTTGTTTTTTTTTTCAGTCCCTTTTTCTATTAATTTGTGGTTGTCCACACTCGTTTAATTATTCTCATTAGTAAAACTTATCAACATAATAAGCATCCATTTTAATTTGTGTGGATATTGATTGAAGGAGCAGAGGCGTCCTAATAACATAAAACCCAGTTATTTGAATGTAATATTGCTATTATTGTTATTGTAAGGGGGCGTCCATAAATTACGTGAGGTGATTTTTGAGATTTTTCGACCTCCCTCCTCCCTTGGTGAGATTTCGTGAGATTTTGCTCGACCCCTTCCCTCCCCTTCGAATCTCACGTGAGATTTTTCAAAATCTATATTTTAGAGGAGCAACATGTTTTACTTAAGTAACTTAACAAAAAAAGTTAAAGTTAAGTTTAAAAAAAAAACTTAATTTAACCCAGTTTTCTTGCAATTTACAATTTACACTATTTCTTGCGGTAAAAAAAATAACGTGAGATTTTCCGAGACCCCCCCTCTCCGCCGCTGAGATTTGGTGAGATTTTGCTCGACCCCCTTCCCCCCATAAATGCCTCACGTAATTTATGGACGCCCCCTAATGACAATTTCTTATTTCCAGTACTGCATGATGGATCACTATTACGCTGATAACATAAAATCACTGTGTTGTGACCGGGACAAACTCGAAGAAGCAGTCATGAAACTGAGTGCCGATGATCTGGAAAGCATACGGCAGTTGATGTCCTTCAGGCCATTCTTGGAACAGCAAGACTGCAGGACCAAGATCAGCCTCTTTGAAGACGACCATTCCTTCAGAGAGATGTTGTATAAGAATATGAACAAACTCCATGATTATTTGTATAGTTTTTATTTGTGCGTGAGATTGCTGTGCGTTTTTGTTAAGGACTTACCAAAGAATTTGCTTGGAAGATCTGTAAGTATAAATATAATTCATTATTATCATATTTCTTTGTCCGTGCTTCGGGGAGCACGTTAAGCTCGCGGTCCCGGGTGTCATTAGAAGATCTTTGACAGTCGTTACAGGCAGTCAGAAGCCTGAAAAAAAGTCTGACGAAAATGGTCTTACCCTTAGGTTGCCGATAGTCCCACTAGTTGGGTCTCGGAGGGCAGATGGCAATCGCTCCGTGTAAATATCGGTGATCAGCCAAATCAGGGTAGACTGAAAGCCGACCCCCACATAATGGGATAAGGCTAGGAAGAAGATTATCATATTTCTTTGATCCGAAAACAGACAAGATTGGATCACTGTCTGGCCCTTACAGTATCTAACCTTGTATTTTTTAACCGATCGCGTGTCATGGGCACCTACGCATGTGCATCAAAACAAAATAAGTTTTTTTTTGGGACATTCTACCGGCTATGTCGGGCCCTAACAGATTTGCTAACTATTTCAGTATTAACTTGGACTAAGAGCCTTATCCCACCAGCGATTTGCGAGCGGTACGGTACGCGTGCGAGTGAGACGAGTGGATCTCACAGCACTCTTTTCTCGGTACTAGTGGGATAAGGTCCTTAGAGATAAATGAAAATGTTTTGTTGTTTTTTCCAGGTTCGAGAAATGTACACCAAATGCGCAGTTGAATGCATCACTGACACCCCAGCGTTCAAAGAGTGCATTCAGTACCTTAAATTTCAATCGCAACTGAAGCTAGTGGAAAGTTTAAAAAATGCTTTGAAGATCGTCAACTCATACTTACAAAACGTATCACAAATAAAACCGCTTAAATCTTCACCAACAAAGATGAATATAAATAATTTGCTGTTAAATGACGACCTTGGTGAAGTCTTTGTGAAGAATCTAAGGGTGCACTTACTCACATTTTTACGGCAAGTGGAAAATGCGAATACCGAATCCACTGTAACGATGAGTAGACAACCAGAAGATATAAATGATGACGAAAATGTTCCGGGAAATCGATACAAGTTAAAGGAGGTGAGGAATATACGACTACCCAAGCGCCTGCAACAAAATTAATAAACTAAATTTGACAAATACATTTCATAATTGAGAATTGACAAGGGATTATCATAAACTCATAAAAGGGTCTTATCATAAACTCGAAACGTCTAGCTTATTTTATGAGCTGATGGAGTTTCTCGTGTATACCTTATCCAGATTAGGTGTGTGCCGGACACTCACGAAGTTTAAGTAAAGATCGTACCTAATCTACCTACCTATCGATTTGTACCTAAATCTGAAATGCAAGAAACTTGTTTAAATCGACTCAACACCTTCATTAGGGGCCATTCATAAATTACGTCACACGAAGTTAATGTTTTTTTTACCCCTCCCCCCGTTGTCAAAGCCCCTTCCTAGTGTGACGTCACATATTTTTATCAATTTTCAGATATTAAAAAAAACTCGTTAACAGTTCAAATTTCGGTTTTAACACTTAGATATATTAGATTTTTAAATGTGACGTCACGAATCTTAGGACCCATCCAACCCCTTGTCACACATAGTCACATTTCGTCGACGTGTGACATAATTTATGGATGCCCCCTTATCGGGCTCTCATATAGTAATTTTTTTTTAGAAACTATTAAAAGCAACCAGAGTGGACAAGGTCCAATCAGAATTCGAGATGTTGCGCTCGAGATTCGTCAGTTATCTGGAGGATATGTTCAGCAAGGGCCTGCAACCGCCGCACGCGCAACCCTTCCACGAGATCCTGGTGTTCAGTGACGTGGCCAATGTCAAGAAGCACATAGTGGGCTCACCGCGGGGAGCCATACACACGGCGCTCAGTAATCCTGTACATTATCTCCAGGTTGGTATCATCTGTCTTTATGTTCTAGTAGCTGGGTGAGCCTGCCACCAAGGAGAGTTTATGGTGCTTATGGAGCTGCCTTATGACGGTAGAGCCAAGCTGTAGCCAATTGACTGCAGCTCATATACGGGCTGGCTCGACCGGGGTAGTACCACCCTCTCACAGAAGATTGGCGTAAAGCAGAGAGAGAGAGCCGGAAGCCCAACCCCCCTTCTTCCTCTCCCTTCGTTCCACTCCCCTTCAGGTCGGCAACGTGCGAGCAATGCCTTTGGTATTACAAACATCTATAGGTTATGGTAACTGCTTAACAGTAGGCGGGCTGTACGCTTGTTTGCCACCTTAGTCCCATAAAAAATGATATTGCTGAAAAAATCGCCGCAATTTTAGGATATTGCTCTACCATTTCTTCGTTGTCAGTGTTCGTGCTGCCGGCTGCCGTGTTCGGAGAGCGTGACGGCCTCGCTGCCGGACGTGTGCGTGGCGTACAAGCTGCACCGCGAGTGCGGCAAGCACATCAACCTGTACGACTGGCTGCAGGCCTTCGCCGCGGTGCTGCGGCCCGACGACGACGACGACCAGCGACATCAGGACCCAGCCGTGCAGTACGCATTACTACCTACTATCTTTACTACGGAAAAGCATATTAAAATACAATTTAAAATCCTTCTAAAAACCTACACCGATACGGGCCCGTTGGCGTGGTTGGCTAAGATTCGGCCTCGTAGCAGGTCGTAGATTCGATTCCTACCCGGGACATGCATTTGTGTGCATGAACATGTATATATATAAACCTCGTTTCAATCAGGAAAAAAAACTTTGTAAACAAACCATCACTCAACATAAAATCGTCGATTTCACACTTATTTCGTTTTAACTACACTAAATTCTGATGTGGGAATCTTCGAAAACACTGTCGCCTTCATATTACACTCGTTTTAGATTGTAATTTCAACTAAAACTTGTAAAAATCTACGAATTTATAAAATTTTAATTAGTTCGTTGTTTTTTTTCCGAATGCTTTTAGTGACGTGCTGATGTATACGACATTGAATGAATGAAACACAGATTCAAAAAAGTGAAAAGGCAAAGAAATTTCATGCCATTATGCCAATATGCCCACTGCATTTTCATGTAGTTTTAGAAATATAAATTAACAATAATCATTTAAATTTTAATTCTTACCGATTTGTTTCTACTTCTATGTCCAACGAGTGCAATTTGCACTTTACACTATATTTTTATCAGAATTTTATTTTACTTATATCTTTTTGACTGTATGTTGGGTCTATACCAATATTTGCCAAACCGTCGTTCCAGAGAAAATCACAAAGCACTCCAAAGACCATAAAAATATGAGCCAAATAGTCATAGACAGTAATCAAACACATAAAAACACAAAATTGATTTCATTCCATAATTATATTTTGATAAGTCAATGTAAAGAAACCGATACCTTCTAATCAAGTTTATTCCATCGAATGAAAACAATCCATTCACTCATTCGTTCATATTCGTTATAGTATACAATAGGCACATCACTAAAACTATTTAAAGACTTTGACGTTTCTTTGTTTACAAAGTTTTTTTTTCTGATTGAAACGAGGTATATATATATATATATATGTGTGTGTGTGAATATATTTATTTAAAAAAGATTATAGAAAGAGGTTTGCCCAATAGGAGTCGTCCCACTATTGGGCAAACTCATACTTTCTTACCTAAACAAAATCTTGCTGACTGACCCTTTGGTGTAGGGTGTAGGTCAAATAATTGAATAAGTGGTGTAGGTGGTGCTCGTAACCGCTGCCTGTCGAAGTAGAGCTTCGATTTCCGGGTCGTGCAGTATAATGCGGTTTTTTCTGAATTATGTATATCCCACAACTTAGAAGTGTGTCAGATAAGGGGTCCGATAAATTTCTTGTTCAAGAGTGGGACATTAATTGGTCTATTATATTATAAAAAAGGGCTAATTATTATTATTACCTATGGGATAAAATCTAAATCCAATAAAATTATGGCTATAGATGTTGAATTACGTAATTTAAAATTATAAATGATATATTCTTATAAAGTAAATAGCCCATCCTTAAATACCTGTCGTACAGGTTTAACGTGGTCATACATATTCATAGTGTGGTCGGTAAGGTAGCGCGTATTGTTTCAGGTTGCGGTTCACGCGCGCGGTGGCTGAACTACAGTTCCTAGGCTTCATCAAATCATCAAAAAGAAAGACTGATCATGTAATGCGATTAACTTGGTGACTTCATTCACGTGTTTGGTCTTTTTAATTAAAACACTGTCTTATGTAGATTCTGGTTTTTATTTTAAATTTAAATACCTTTTATAAATCGATAGTTAAAGGTCAAGATGAAACTATCATGCAAAACGAAAAGACAAGCTCATTTATTTTTTGTGGAGCTTTAAAGCGTCTCATATTTGTTCTGGTCCATGGAAAGTGTTTGATACTGTTGGTAGTAGTTCGGAGTAATATTCTACAATATATATATATATATATATACTAGTTTTTTCCCGCGACTTCGTCCGCGCAGAATATGAATTTAAAAAAATCGGATCCCGTTTCCCGTGTCCCGGAACCCAGAACCCGTATCTCGATTTCTGGATCCCGTTTGCTGGAACCCAGATCCCGTATCTCATATCCCTGATCCCGTTTTATAATTGCCCATTTTTTAAAGTATTAAAATGGATATAGTATGTTATCCTTAAGAGATAGACATATGCCATCACGGACTTTTCTGTAGACCTATATAAGATACACGAAATTCCACCATACATAATTTTATTATATATCTAAAAGGGTTTAGGCAGCGTTTTCGTTCAAAGATCCCAGACGGTTGATTTTTTCCGACACGTCCAACAAATAACATTATATTTTTGCCAATGTATACAAAGACTTGACAAATTATATACTAAAACCTTGTTCGAGAACCACTCTATCCTTTGGTGAAAACAGCATGAAAATCGGTGCAGTAGTTTATTGCGAACAGACGGTCGCGGCGGAGGACTTTGTTTTATATAATATGTAGTGATAGTGATAAAAATCAGCCATCCAAATTGAAGTTAAGGACTCTTATTTTTAGTTACCCATCACACTTGGCACCAGGCAAGGCGCCCCAGGGGAGTCCCCAAAAGTACGCAGGTATTCAAAGCACAAGACACTACTGAGAGCCAAAGGTTTCATCTTTCAGAAAATAAGTTATGTCTTATCGTTCTGGGATATTGGACCCATTGATGAATAATCATGAATCTATCTATATAGGTATAATACAACTATACCTCTACACTGTGCCTATACTATTGTGATATTGGTAATAGAATAAATTTTAAACACAAGTCGCATCATATTACATCCTGGTACCTACAGAATATATAAAACATTTCATATTGGGAAATGATCCGGCTCACGGGCTAGATTCGTTTGTTCGGGAATTGAACCTGTAGGTGATCGCGACCTCCCGGCGATCTTGGCTTACGCCCAAGGATCTTTTATTACAACAGGATAAACCAGTTGAGTTTTTGGTTAAGAAGAAATTCAACTTTATTCTCCTGGTTTAAGGTCTATTATACCTTGACAATTCTGTAGGCAGAAAAACGAGCCGAGCGAGAGGCCCAAGTTGGGACCGTGTCCCTCTCACTCCGAGTTGCCATGCCATATTATTTTGACATGGCAACTCGGAGTGAGAGAGACACGGTCCCAACTGGGGCCTCTCGCTCGGCTCGTTTTTTGTGCAGTAGTGAACAGTCCAGGTATGTATTTACGTTCGTGCTTACGCCCAAACCACTTGATCAGCGTCGTCAAATAATAGTAGCATAAACACATCTGCACATACTTATTTATTTTTGGTTGTTCAATCACAATGACACTGGGTGCTTAAGGTTATGCAATCATTAGTCCATACCGCATTGCAAAAAGTTCAGATCTTCGGCAACACAGCAAACAAGGCTTTGATAGATGGTGTAATCATATTACTGACTTACCTACTGACTTGCACACATACTTCTGATGTTATAATATGACACTATTAAGTAAGAACGATGTTGATGTTTTGAAAATTTGGGAAATTGCCTTTGCGATAGGTGTCGATAGGTGTCACCTGGATCATCCCCAGTCCATTGAACAATAATATACCTACTTACTCATAATAAAAACATTCTTCAGTTTTATACCATAAAACTGAACAGCGTTTGGTGTGTTGGACTGGCGATATTACCTATTATTTATACTTAGTGCCGGCACGTGCCCCCCCGCACGTGCTGGCACGCCTTGAGTCTTCAATGGAACTAGGCCCGCCGCAGGCCGCAACACACCTCCCACCACTGTTAGTCCCGCAAGCTAGGATCGACAATGATGACCAGCGATGACGCCGAGGTTCGACCCTCGACGTGTCTCTGGGAAAAGGTAAGTTATCTCGGAACCCACATGAATTTAATATAAAACCCGACTACGGAAAAAACGCGCTCTAAAAAGTATGAAACAAGAAAATATTCTCATCTAGAGGATAGCCGTGGTCCGTGTAGGTCTTTTAGGGCCAAATGGCATATGAACACGGACCACGGCTATCCTCTAGATGAGAATATTTTCTTGTTTCATACTTTTTAGAGCGCGTTTTTTCCGTAGTCGGGTTTTAGTTTTTAAACTTACTTTTTATTTAATTATTTTGGAGTTATAGGTAACAATATATATATTTTTGAAATGTGTTCATCAAGCTCTTTCATTTGATACCCCACACGGTTTCATTAAAAAATGTTTTTTTTTTAGTTCATGACATTATGTCCTCTAGAGGGCGCCATATGCAATTTTATGTGACGTCACATAGCCTATAACCAGCGCGCCATTAAGCCGCTTCTGACGATACCTCATTTGTCAAATTACGACAAGTAGTTTGGAAGTTAGGTGGGAACAGATGCACATACATACATACATACATACATACCGGTCAAAATCATAACGCCTCCGTAGTCGGGTAATAAAAAATAAAGAATAGGTGGAGTTGGAAGAAGATCCCCTTTCCTCCGTTGCAAAACGAGATTCAAAAATAACAGTAAGTACCTACCTATAGGCTAACTTGATTGACAACACAACAAAACCTACCTAACCTTACCTACATAACTTTAGGTGCCTACTAATTGGACCTAAATCTTGAGCCTAAGAAGTCTTCAAATACTAAACTATGGTGTAGGTACCTACTTACCTATAATAAAACTATAAGTAGTACCTAAGTATCTACTTTACGTAGGTACCTAGGCAAAGATATGTAGAATTTTAAATAAAATGATCGAATTAAGATACTTCTCACGATTCAGAGGACTACTACCTATTCACTTAGGAATGCGAGTCGATTGTTTATTAGACAAAAGCCAGACACATTTTTTTGTTTTACCAGGTAGGTACCAAAGGAGCGTCGTCCATTCGTTGTTTAGCGATTTAGGTACCTACCAATTTTCCTCATAGGTATACCTAAATGTTAAACGAGTAAAGACGCAAGTGTATTAAGGTTAACCTTCAAGACTTCTGCCACAGAATAGATAAGGCTTCTGCTTATGATTCTCACTAGGCACATAGGTACCTGCAGGTAAGGACATACAAATTTTATTACATAGCATCAAGTGTCTCACTGCTGGGCAAAGGCCTTCCCTTCTCTCCTCCATAACTACCGATCCAGAGCCATTTGCGGCCACGTTCTGCCCGTGTCGTCTATGCTCGGTCTGCCTCGACGTTTATCTTATTATAAGTAGGTATACTTAATATAAGTATTTTAATTTATTAATCTAATGTTACCAATCGTTTAAAAACTGGTTTAATTAGTTTATAATCGTCTTTCTGCAAAACTTGACATAGTAGCGGAGTAGATACCGTATAAAGGCCCATTTACACGGTTTTCTTTTCGTAATTTTTGAAGGTTTGTTGTACCTATTTCTTGTGAAGTTGGTATCAATGGATGAATGGTGCCAAAGGATCAATGTAGGATCAACTTAGGCACTATTTAAGGCGCTACTCACAGTCCGAGCATTTTGGCCTCTGGATTGGTCGAGAGCGAAAATATCGAAAATAATTTTGACGTGTAAAAATATTGCATCACAAAATCCGACTATTTTTTTTTAGGTATTATCTTTCTCCATATTTTGGTGAAAAAAAAAAAAAAAAAAATCCAAGCCGTTTAGAATAGCCAGAAAGAAATTAGCCGTTTAGATAGAAATTTAAAGACGAAAAGAGTTTCACTTTTATATTTTTTTACACACAGTAAAATAGCATGTAGCACTTTTTCCTACTTAAAATTTAAAGAAAGAAGAAAGAAAGAAAGAAAGAAAAACTTTATTACGACTAGCAAGACAAAACAATAATAAATATAAAAAGAAAGAAAAACAATTATCGACTAAAAGAAAAAAGAATGAAGATGAAAGATGAAGGTTCAATAAATACTGTAATATATAAAAAAAAAAACCACTGGTCTCAGAGGAGATAGCCTCCAATCATGCCTGTTTTCGGTGAGCTCCCTCTTAACTCAACATAAAATAACCAATCAGTTTTATTAGGTGGGTACCTAATGAGGGCGAAAAAAATTCAGCTCACCAGCAGGGATATTTTTAAACATCCGAATCACGTCGGATACGAATTCAGAAACTTTTTTTTTATTAATTTATACTGTAAGTAGTAGTTTTTTGTAAGTATGTAATAGTATTTATATTAGTAAATTTTAAGCTATTTTGTTTTTTTCACTGTATGTAATCGTTAGATATACCTGAAAATCTTTGGATATACCTACCTAATTTGAGGCGAGGATTAGAATCGCTTCCGATATTATCGGTAGCGATTCCGGGTCATCCCCAAATCGGCCCTGGGCGTGTGAGTAGCCAACTTAACGTGGCAACCGGGTGTCCCCGGCGAGAAAAACTGCCTGGATGCCCTCAAGTTGTTGGTAACACTGTTATTTTGTTTCTTTTTGCTACTAAAATTTGGCAACCGCGACATCCGGTGTGACTGCATCATTAGTCTGCCATTTATCGATCTTTAAGTGTGGTGGCAAAATACCTACATATATTATACGTCGTCTGATGGGTCACAGAGGCCTTGTTGTTTAATTAGTAGTTAATAAAACAGCCGCAATATACACATCCTCCAACCTATGTTGTAAAAAAACAAACCGACCTTGAATTATAATTTCACGTTATAAAGTACGGCTCCGACCTCTGGAAAGGTTAAGAGCACATCACTTTTATTTGTGTGTTGCGTGGCGACGCGGGACGAGCCATAGCCTATTTACACACGTTTTATTTGAAAATTAATGATATGCTTTTCGAGATTTTGACTCTAGCCATTTTTTATCATTTGACCTTTTAAATATTAATTAACCGGACATCTCCCGGGTGTTCTTTATTTAATTTGAATAAGTTTAGGTACTGATGTAAGACGTTTTGTGGGTAGTTAGGCAGTTGGCTTCTGATCAGATCACAAATAAATAATACTGTCTAAACATCATTACATCGTTTGCTAACAGTAGGTACTTTTTAAAAGATGTGGCGAATTTTGGCATATTTTTAATTGTGGCGAATTTTCGTTGTGACGAATTTACAATAACCCGTAGCAGTACCTACCTAAATATATTTTCGTAGGTAGTATCCTACATCTCAAGTACCTTAACCTTCTATGCAAAATATAACAAACCTGGTAGGTACCTAGGTATAGGTAATTACCTATTTCATGAATATTAGTGGCTGCTACTCGTAAATGCAGTTTAGGGACTACTATTTTCTGAGCGCAAAACGAAAGCTGTGATAAACATTATAAGTTACCTACTTATGAAAGTCTGTCTACTCTAGGTCGACCTAAATTAATTTTCAAACTTTTGAATTTCCTGTATACCTACTTAAGCCACTATCTACTGTATCCTTCATTTAACTACTTTCTATTAACTACACTTAACTACCTACTAATATTGAAATAATTATCAAAATATCTAACTTCAAAATTACTTATTTAGGTCCAGACGTCATTATAAAGCTCCGCTGGGCTGTTGTGCTATCATTAAAATAAAGGTAAGTAAGTATAGGTACCTACGTAGTACTACTTGTTTTTACTTTTGACGTTTGCGCACATTATGTAGGTACAGTTAGCAAAATAAGTCTCTGAACATTCTCAGTTTTTTTAAATCGGTGATACTCTTTATTTTATTTTATCCATATACCTACTAAGGTAAACGACCCAATCATGGTCAATATAAGAAAAAAATATGTAATTTTTAGCCATTTGTCTGGGTAGTTATTGTTAAATTTTACTGTTTCATTGCGATATTAGTGAAGGATGGTATCTTTTAGTTGTGGAAGATTCAATAACTCATTTATCTATAGTAGAAAAATTTAAAAATATTTTTGAAAAATTAAAAAAATTGCCTTAGTAATGGTCAGGCAACAACCTAATGATTGTCACTCCATTTATGGTCAACACCAGTTATGAACAGCCAATTATGGTCAAGCCAATTATTAGGATAATTACGTAATGTTAATAGAAATTTAATCAAATTTCATCCAGATATGCTTTTCTAGAACAAAATAAAATACTATGATAATATTGTTTTACGTATACAGGGTGTCCCAAAACTTTGCCACATGGAGGGGCAGTACCTTAAATATTGTAGATAGAGAATTTTACTGAATGAAGACTTCATTTTTATTTTAAAAACAATACGAACTGCATTCAAAGATTTTTGAAAACTCCCTTGCCACACTCGGGAATCGAACCGGCTAAAATCCGAATAAATAACACCTTGTACTTTATGGCATCAATCGATAGGATCAATCACAAGGATCAAATCACTCTAATAAACATGGGAAATTAAATGAAAGGAAAATCGTGATATCTTAACTTATAAGAATTAAAATAAGTAACGATTTTATGGGTTTCCTTTCAATTAATTTACTATGTTTCTTAAAGAGATTTTATCCTTATGATTGACCCTATCGATTGATGCTATAAAAGAAAAGGATGTTATTATTCGGATTTTAGCCGGCTCGATTCCCGAGTGTGGCAAGCGAGTTTTCAAAATGAAAGGAAACCATAAAATCTTTACTTATTTTAATTGAACGAATAAAAAATGGTAAACTAACTAATTTATTGCTCGAAAATAGCTCCATTTTTTGTGGATACACTTTATCTTTGAATTCATGAATTTATAAGTTTAGATTTCATGGTTTTCCTTTCATTTAATTTACCATGTTTGTTAGAGAGATTTAGTTCTTATCATTGATCCTATCGATTGATGCCATAAAAGAACAGGGTGTTATTTTTTTCGGATTTTAGCCGGTTCGATTCCCGAGTGTGGCAAGAGAGTTTTCAAAAATCTTTGAATGTAGTTCGTACTGTTTTTAAAATAAAAATGAAGTCTTCATTCAGTAAAATTCTCTATCTACAATATTTAAGGTACTTCCCCTCCATGTGGCAAAGTTTTGGGACACCCTGTATAATAAGAAAAATTGAAAAATAATTCAAAAAAGAACAAATTTCTCTTTCAGCAAATTTGAAAATAGACTTCCATTTTTATAAAATAAAATTAATTTTAAATTACAATTCTTAGCAACCACAGAAAATTTGAAAAATTATATTTAAAATGTCCAGTACCTACTATAGCATTCTGGGGTACTGATGAACAGCTACTTAAAACTTTTTTACTACTTTTATGGCGAGGCTCATGTACTAAGTCGCATATAATTTATTTACACGACTTAATTTTGAAAAAAAATAAACAACTGCAAATAAACAATAATTACTAAGCAATATTTTTGATTAATAGATGATGTGCTAGTTATGGTCACACCAGTGTTCATTACTGACCATAATTGGCAACCAATCGTTTTGCGATTTTCAGTAATGGACACCCCAGTTTAAAAAAAACTACGAAGTAAATTAGTGCAATTACGTAGTAATGTTGTCTCCCAATCATCTCAGCATGCATATAATAAATTAGGTGCAAATCCACTACTATTTTTCATACTAAAAAATCTGTTTAAAAATACCACTTCCTTAACGAAATTCTTAAGGAATTGATGAGTTTGCGACGGCGACTACTTTACACGGTCGCCATTTTGAAAATAAACGACATTAAGACTTCAAAATTCATTTTTATAAAGCTGAGTGTCTATGTTTTATGGTTGAGTATTGCCGCTTTCCCTAAAACATTCGTGGTTCTTATTTGGAAGGTTTTTGTTTTCAAATGACCATTAGTGGAACGCTGACCATTACTGGTGCATTTACCTTATGTACCTACTAGCAATATAAGTATTTAAATATTGCTGTTAATCAAGGAAAATAACGGATTTGATGCAAAATCCAAGTGTGTGATTTGAAAAAACTGGGAATGTTCAGCGACTTATGTTGCTGACGATAGCTACCTAGATACCTAACCATATTAATGTACTTAGAGGTATATTACCTACTTTACAAAAGTTCAAAGTTTAAAGTTATTTCGTATTCATTCATATAGTATTTACGTGTAGGTAAATAAAAAGTGTAGGAATTAACTTTTAGTAGGTAGCAGTGGCGTAGCGTGCCTTAGACGGGCCCTGTATTGTTGGGGGGCCCCAAATGAAAAGTAAAGATTTTTCACAAACGATGGGTAACGAATTTCCACACACGTTCAGGGCCCCTGTAGCCCGGGGGCCCCGTATGGGTGAGGCCCCATTAATGCGTTGCGTCGACGGGCGAGAGACGAAGCGGAGGAGGGTGATGCGCTGGTGATACAATGCGTTGATCCGTTGCGACGACGCAACGCAACGCCAGATGGGGCCTCGCCCTATGGGGTGGGATGGAGCCTACCCCAAGTTATTGAATCCCCTACCTAGAAATTGGCAGTTATCACTTGTGGCCACTAGACCGAACATGTAGCTAACGTAGTCATGGCGGTACTTATCCATATTTTACTTGATGTAGAGTAGGTTTTCATACATAAAAGTTATTATTGTTCTATACAAGTTTAAATAAGTATTACCTACTTGCCTACTTACAAGTAACTCTTTAAGTAACCAGGGCCCCAAATCTGGTAGCATTTAACCACTGGAAAAGCACTGGTTTTTAGTACTATCTTCGCGAATTCTAGCCGTCCTCTGGCCGACAACATGCCGACCACCAAAAAATCACGAAGATATATTAGAAACTAGTGGTTTCGCAATGGGTAATTGTTAGCGGAATCGGGGCCATGTAGGTATAACTAGTATGTACCCATAGTAGGTACATACTATTTAGTTTTTCCTTCAATGACCGGTTGACTCACCAGTTTTAAAATAAAAATTGTGACAAAGAAGATAGATCAGTTGTGTGATAAGAGCCTTCAATGTTAGCTACGCGTGAACGCGTATTACCTACACACAGACATAAATGATCAAATATACCTACTTGTTCACACGCACAGAGGCCCGTGATCATTGATGACCGAATCCGGAATATCGACATCGTATGTTTGCAGTCGTCTGTCATCACGCTAGCTCCTAGAGAAATGTATAAAAGAATTTGTCGCGGCCGTTTCAGCATCAGTCGCTCATCGCCACCGAACAAAAACTAATCAAAATGAAACTGGTACGTTCCTATTTTATTAAAATAAGTAGATTAATATTGGGCTGGATACAGTAATTACCTACAAGCAGTTCAAGCAATACGCTTTTCATTATTCGTGATTGTTTTTGGTTTTAGTAAAACTTTGCACTAACCGAACCTATTGATTCTGCACCTACCTATATCATACCTATGTTTATTTGTACTTGTATGTATCTTTTACTTGTATTTTTTTACATAAGTACACTGTGTTGAAAATCTAACATGTGCGTAGATACTTTATATTACTTATAAGTATGTAAATAACATTAATTACACAATCCATTGTTGTCTGTTGTAGGTTATCGTAGTCGCCCTCGCCCTCGTGGCTGTCGCCGTCGCCCTTCCCGTGGAAGAGCCTAAAGTAAAAATCGTACGCTCCGAGTTCGAACAGAACCCTGAGGGTTCCTACAAATCCAGGTAACTAATTATATTTTTTTATGACCTTGTAATTTTTACACAACTTTTAAGTTTCTATCATAATTGTCTTTTCCACTTAAAGAAACACACAGATGCATGTAACAATGTCGAATTTATTTTTCTCGCAGTAGAAATTTAAAAAAAAACTACCAGATTTATAAACTCATTTTTTATTTTCACAGTTTCGAGACCGACGATGGCACCAAGCGCGAAGAGGAGGGTACACTGAAGGAAGCTCTCGACGAGGACAACAAGCCCCACACCGTTATCACCGTTCGCGGCCAGTACAGCTACGTCAACCCGGACGGCATCACTGAGACCGTCGTCTACTACGCTGACGAGTCCGGCTACCACGCTGAAGGACCATCCATCCCCAAGCCCCAATAAACAATCAACCTATCAAACGAAATAGCAAGACTGTTTATCAGCCTCTCTACTTGGACTCCGATAACGTTTAGGAAAGTGTGACCATAACCGAGGAGCGCGGCAGAGCATCGGCCGCGCACTTCGTTGCGTTATTTTGATGCTCACTGCCATATATTTTGTACATTTTTATGTTGTTGTGTTTTAATAACGTGATTCTGATAGTGAATTAAAGAAGATTTGAAGTAATTGGTTAATCTTTCTATTAAACACCCTATATTATATTATAACTAAACTAGGTGCTGTGGTGGTGCCGTGCCTACTAATACCTACCTACATAGCACTTTTAAGACGATACAAGAAAAAAATGAATTTTAGTTTCGGGGTGTGGCTAGCGTCGCGTGAGCTGCCGAAGGATATATCCCTCTCGCTTAGCTAGGACAGAACAGCTATGGAGTAGACTATAGTATAGTTATTTTTTGAAGGAACAATATTGTTTAATTCGTACAATTAAAATAATATGTCCCAGTGCACCTTTTAAAATAGATGAAATGGATGAAAATATTCAAATATATTTTTTTCGTTTTATATGGGATTTTTATGTCGAGTGTATTTGAAAAAAAATAATTAATTTCTATGTTGTTTTTATTGCTGAAGACAAAGTAAGTCAAAAGAAGACAAACGATACCTACAATATGCTGATAGATACGTATAACAATATTTCGATCGTATAATAGCCTATAACCAGCGGACGATCCAGACGCGTCAAACGATATCTCATTAGTCAAATTATTATGATAAAAATAGTTTGGACGTTATACGGGAGCAGATGAACATACATACATATCGGTCAAAATCATAACCCTCCGCCCACCGTAGTCGGGTAAAAATGTACATACTCTGTGTCAGTGACTGACTGCCGGATATGAGTATCTTTTTCATGTTTCGTAGGCAAAGGAATACTTTGGTACTTAACTTCGATGCCGATCATGAAGTCATCAGCGGTGTCATAATATTTTTTTTACCATATTTAATTTATTTTTTAATTTAATTTTCAGTTTTTATTAATTTTATTGATTTAACCATGCATTTATTTTTTGTTTATCTTTTTATCTTTATTTTTTTATCTATCCAAATCACCCTTAGACTGGTTACCGCCACAGGTGACAAGAGGGCTGGGTCTTTCCTTGCTCAAAAAATTCGCTTGACAACAGGAACAGCTTGAATACAGGGAGGACATGCAGCCAGTATCCCACGCGGACGGTATTTGTTTAATTAGGGGTAGGTTTTTATTTTATTGTATTTTATTTTAATTTATGTTATATTATATTGTATTTTAATGATAAAACATGAAAAATAAAAAATAAATATTTTTTTTTTAAATTTAATTTTACTTTTATTTATTGTTTTATATTTATTGTGAAATTATAATAATCAATATTGGACTATGTCTGAAACAAATACATTGAATTGAATAATTTAAATACAAAAATTATCACATTAACTCGTTAAATCACGGTTTACACCCGCTAGAACGAAAAAGATCCTAAAATGGTAGGTAGGACCTGAGGGTTGGCCAGTTAATTACTTAAAATACACTATATTTATTTCAAGAAAACATTCATAAGATCTGAAGGCGTCGGACTCGCACATAAAGGGTTCCGTACCACCGTAGAATAAACACATCAAAAATATCAAGTTTGAGACTTGATATTTATTTTTAAATGTTATTATATTTTTAGTATTTGTTCTGCACCGGCAACAGAAATACACATTCAGTCAAAATTTCAACTCTCTACCTGTTACGGTTCGTGAGATACAGCCCGCGCCGACAGACGGACAGACAGACAGACGGACAGCGTAGGCCTAGTAATAGGGTCCCGTTAGCACCCTTTGGAACCCTAAAAAGTAGCCTATGTTCTCCGCCAAGACCCAGTCTATCTCCATACCAAAATTCATCAACATTGGTTCAGCGGTTTAGCCGTGAAAAGGTAACAGACAGAGTTACTTTCGTTTATAATATAATAGATTGAATAGGACGGACAAACATTTTCCTATCCATATCTGTAATGTTATTTTTTACGATAATTTATTGATGTATGATATATTTATTACTTGCCCATCCATACCTACAACAAACGCAATAAAGCGACTCCATTGTTTTGACAAGCAATGTATTCCCACTGTCGGCCCAAGACCATGCTGCAAGTATATAACAGTAAGCGAAATAGGGAGTTTTTACAGAAATGACACGAATAACTATGAAATGACAAGAGATGACACAAAATGACAAGAGATGACACAAAATGACAAGAGATGAAAAGAAATTACACAAGACAAGGAAAAGCAAACGAAAATCACGCTGCAGTGCAGGTCGTAGGTTCGATTCCTGCCCAGGACTAGCATTTGTGTGCATGAACATGTCCGCATGTCCCGAGTCTAGGTGTAATTAAGTGTATATTTAGTTTGTATTTACAAACAAAAAGTAGTATATGTAGTAATATCAGTTATCTGGTTTCCATAGTACAAGCTCTGCTTAGTTTGGGATCAGGTAGTCATGTGTAAAAGAATTTCCAAGGATATTTATTAATTTATCATAGGCGTCGGCGGACTGTAAATACTGTACTGTACCTGTAATGTGGCACGACCGTAATATTTTTTCGTAATATTTTTTAAAAAATCCTTCACAGGTCCGACGTCGAACAAGTCCGAGCGGACACTGACAATACAAAGTTAGAGAGAGACATGGTTAGTTCAAGTACTTAAAATGTGAGATGGCGATATTGTGCGCGCGCTCGGAAATAAACAACGTAAGCGACAAACCACATTTTCTTGAATTAAAAAAAAACTACTTCATGAATTAAAATATGGTTGAAGGGTAGTTTAGATATCATTATTTGCTATGTTTTAGAAATAATTTCGTGATCTAAATCGTAAAAACATCGTGGTAGCAAGGAAAATTGTAAATAATTAGAGCTCATTTCATAAAAAAAAATTATCGAGAAAATTTCATCTAATCGTGTTTTGGATTGAAGGATACTCAAGATAATATAGTCAAAAATCATATATCTAAATATAAGATTCCTAGTCCACATACTTACTTAAAGAAAAAGTAGAATAGAAAATCAACCAAATTTCGAACCCTCGTCTTAAGCGCTAAGGCTGTGGCCGCACCGATAAGGCGACGGCGATCTCATAAAAAAAAGTTACTCATATGATGCGGCTACGGCCATAAATGTTTATAGGGGTTTGATCGCTATCGCGTCGCTGTTGCATCGCAAATATCATTATATTTTAGCTAATGTATACTAAAACTTGAAAAATTATACACCGTGTTCATGTTCATTTGCTTTAACTTTAAGGGTAAATTCCTTACGTCTTATTGAGTTAATTTCTCAAAGAAACTAAGTGCCTAACTCGTACCGTTTTCAAATTATTTAAAATCTAAATTTAATCACTAATCTAAGTTAAACCAGTGTAAAATCTTCTTAATTCATAACCAAATACTATTTTCGTCTCGTTCGTAAGTAAAGAGTTTTCAATGTTCCTTATGTACGACAAGGTTTAAAAAATTTGTTCCTTTTGATGTTGTTTTTACTTTTGTCGCATGTGTCACGTCCAATTGACAATACTAATTTAATAAGGACCTTTTACAATAGCCATCAATTAAATATTTAATTATTTTGTATGGGATACCACATGTATACCACAAATAAAAAATCAGAATTATATTATTATTGTAAGTACGTTTATTTTAATTTTGAAGGGTAATAAATTGCGAATTTAGGGGCAGGTAGGGCACGTGCCCTGCCTACCCCATCACTACCCACCCTAGTACGTATGCCACTGTTGGTAACCATTTCAATAAATGTAACGAAAACTTATTTTGGCCTAGCTTTCTGGGTGGTAATCAAAAACCTTAACCTTAGCAACCTAAGAATGTAGGTTAGGTTGGTTCTTCGGTTATTCTGTCAGAATATGATTCCTGGGTTCTTATAACAAAATAACCTACCTGCAGTGTAAATTATGTTATTAAACTACCTACACTTGATTAAACATTTTATAATTTTAGAGGTAAATATTCTCGCAGTCAGCATGACGTGTAGGTAGCGATGGGATGTTCTCGAGAACATTATCGCCCTCGGAAACTTACTCGTGAGATTGTTTTATTTTGGGTGACGTTATCTTAACTTTCAATCTTAAAAACAATCAAAACCACCATACTTGTATGTTTAATGAGGTTTATGCCAAGTTTAACATGCTTCAGAAGATAAATTCTCGAAAATTCTCACGAGTAAGGTTCCGTAAGTTTCCGAGGGTGAGAATGTTCTCGAGAACATCCCATCACTACATGTAGGTACCTAAACCGTGAAGATAGATAACGATTTATCAAAGGCGCCCAAAGCTGAGCGCAAGGGCGGGCGGCTTGGGGCCTCTCGCTGCCTACCGCCTGGGTCATGACCCTTGCCCTAAGCGGTAAATCCGCCACTGAATACGGTAAATCATAAAACAATCCAGCCTAAACTAACTAAATCTAGCATTTACTATAGCTTTTCAGTTAGGTTCAGTAAGCTTTCATAAGTGCCAGTAGCTCGCTAAATACGTATTGCTCTGATGAACGCGACTGTACATATCTTTAAAAAACTGGCTAAGTGCGATTCAGACTCGCGCCCTGACACCCGTAGCACAGGAGACTGGTGACAAGAAATGTAGGTAGGTATTGTTTTTGGACCCTGGTCATTCCCTCGCTTTTTCTTCATAATCCGCATTAATTATTTATTTTTGACCTCCGTTGCAATACACATAGGGATGGGTACATACCTTAAATATTTACCTATACATTCAACCCTTTTATCGTGTCGTCAATCTGTTTAGCCAGACACTCCCCTTTAGTTCGGCGACGTGTAAGCAATGCCTTTGGTATTGCAAGCATCTATAGGCTACGGCAATCTAGTGTACTCTTTTTTATAGCACTGAGAGGGCAAACATGCGTACGAAACGCAGATTAGCTGCTTTACGCCGATCTTCTGTGAGAGGGTGGTAAGTAAAGTTAGGGTGCGTTTCCAACGACGCGGAGCTGGGCGGAGTGGAGCGGAGCGGACCGTGAATTGGCCAATCACAGTGCTCGAAATCTCCACGCTGCCCATGACAGTTGACCAATCGCAGACCGCCGCTCCGCTCCACTCCGCCCAGCTCCGCGCCAGTGGAAACGCACCCTTACTACACCGGTTGAGCCAGTCCGTATATGAGCTGTAGGCAGGCTAAAGTTTGGCTCTACCACCACTTAATAGAAAAAGCTTGATCAGTTTTGAAGAATACATTGAAATGTTAAAAGATGTTAAAAGAAAATGCATATCCTTTTGTATTATAGCTTCGTTGCATTAATTAACGACCCACTCAACGATTTCAATGTTGTGTTTCTATTATGTGTGGTCTAAACATAGGTATTTACCTATGTGTAAAGTAAAACTTTTGTAATTAATAAAATGGTCAAAATGTTGAGTTAAATATGTACCAACTTGCACAACAAACCATTCCTTACTAGGAATTTGTATTCGTACTACAGTAGAAAAAATATACCTTTATTATTTTACTATTACCTACTATAAGGTAAGCATTATTAATACAGGGTAGGTGTACTAATACAGGGTACAGGATAACTACTCATACTTACTACTCATACAGGGTAACCGAATTTATGCGACTCTAAATGTATGCGATTTAAGTAGACGCGCCCGCGCCGTGCCGTGAAAACTAGAAATAAAACAAAAATACATGAGATGGATATATTATTACTTACTAAAGTTCGACTTTTGACATTAGATTTCGAAGTATAAAAGACGGACGCTATCCTTGCAGTGTCAGTTGCAATTCAGTTAGCTACCAAAACATATCAACATGAAATCGGTACGGTTAAACGTTTTTGTGATAGAATAATACGAAAGTGACGAAAGATAATAATCATTACGATCAATGATTTTTGTGTGTTTAATTAACAAATGATTAATTCTCCCGTTTTATATTTGAACTTGCTGCGATCTCGTTTTCTGGAAGCGAAGCGATAATGCTTTAGTACAAACTTTAATCATATCGCCATTAAGGGCCCCAATTCTGTTAACTTTTAACCAAGGAAAAGCCACAGGTCTTGTATATTATCTACGTGAATTCTTTATTGCAAATAAATTGTAGGCGGTCGACATGTTGTTGGCAAGAGGACTGCTAACATGTCGATTGCCAATAATTAATAATTTACAATTTTCATGATGATAATATTCAAGACCAGTTTCCAATTTCCAATAGTTAATTCTTAGTAGACTTGAGGCCCAGAAATCGTGCTGTCAATAATATATATAAAAAAATCTATCATGCGATTCACGCTTTACTCTAATGTAATGCTACGTGTACAATGAGTAGCTATTTTCAATTTATTGTTATACCTAATAACATTACTAAGATGACAACACGTTTTCCATATATTATACGGAATACGGCGGCGATTAATCTGTCAAAAATGTATCAAAACAACGTTGTCATGTAGATGCAACGTCTTTTATAAATCTATGGTTATTATATTTATTTCATGTAACATAGATTGTTAAAGTTGTTGTTTTTGACACAGATCATCTTAGTCGTCGTCGCCCTCGCGGCCGTCGCCGTCGCCGCTCCCCCAGAGTTCTTCAAGATCCTGCGCTCCGACTACCAGCAGCAACCGGAGGGATCTTACAACTACGGGTGAGTAATTTTGTCGTACGGGTAAATATTTTGTCTTACCTTCTTCTCATTATCTAGAGTCGATTAACCTTAACCTCGAGACATTTAAAAATTGACCATTGCGAAACCACTGATCTCTAATATTATCTTCTTCATTATAAATCACTGCCCGACCACATACCGACCACCAAGAATTTGCGATTTATAGTGAAGGATTGATTAAGATAATATTAGAATCTATTGGTTTGGACAATTATTTTTATTATTTGAAGCCCTAATTTGTTCATATAACTGCGTTTTGTTAATCAACAGTTTCGAGACCGAAAATGGAATAAAACGCGAAGAGACCGGTGAGTTGAAGAGTGTTCCCGGCGAGGACAATAAGCCTCAGACCGTCGTCGTCATCCGCGGCACCTACGAATACCCCGGCGAAGATGGCAAACCCGTCTTCGTCACTTACGTAGCTGACGAGAATGGTTACCGCGCTGAGGGAGAGACCATCCCCAAGCCCGCCAGGAGATAAGCTTATCGCGATTTCTCGCTAATAAATATTAAAAGTATTAAATAAAAACAATCGACGGATTATATTATGCTACCCTGCCCCGGACTTTGATAACGTTTAAGAAATAGCAATTGTCTGTTATTATACCATAGCTGCTGAGGAGCGCGCGGCAGAGCATCGGCCGCGCTCGCTTTTTGTTACTCGTTATTATTGATGCTCACTGCCATAATATTTTGTACATTTATAATACTTGTTTTATCTTAATAACGTGGTTTAGAATGTAAATAAAGTTCAATTGGATATACTTACTTGTTTATAGTTATTATGATATACAAAGACCCTTACTGTCCCAAAATTTACATTGAAAAACGTTGTTTTCTCTATTATTGTGTTGACAAAAATAGAGATGGCACCATAATATCGGTGCACTGACAATGAATCGGTGTAAATGTTACTTCAGTGCAAACTCACTGTTAGATTCAAATCACAATACTATAATTAGACACTACTACTGGAACCTCCAAACAATCAAAGATCACAGATACCGACTACAATATTGGGTATATAATAGGTAGGTATATACATATAATTTATACAGGGTGTAACATAAAGAAGATCAGTATGGAAACCTTGAAAAAATATTTTAAGGTATTCCTCAGAACATATTTATCAGGGTGTCTCAAAAGTACGAAATAATGCTTGGGGGTTTGAATGAGTATCGATAATAGAATCGGATGGTAGGTATACTTGTTTTTGAAATTCGAACACATTTTTCAAGTGTATTTTTCCCACCAATTTTAAAAAAGTGTAATAGCAAACTTTTTCTTGATTATAAGTGGTTGCTACTCCTGAATGCTGTTTACATAGCACTAGTAGCACAGCCGGACCGCGACAAGACAAACCGCGATTTTGTCTCATTCTCTCCTATGCATTAAGGTAGAGAGAGAGCAGTTCGGTGCGATATAAGTCTTGTCTTGGTGGTTGTGCTTGCCCCACTGGTTCCTACGCCATTTCTCACGCCGTTCTCAGGCCGCAATACGGAAGATGTCACAAATATTCAAAGGAATGTAACTCTGAAACTATTGTAATTACGTATAGTCTGTCTTCACTAGGAATCTAGGTACATATCAGCTACCGTACCTATATGTAGTTTAATTATTATTTCGTACTTTTGAGACACACGGTAGATATAGGAAAAATATTCATATCTACGAGTATGTCCGGGACATTTGAAAAATAAATAAAAAGATTGCTATAATATTATTAATTAAGTATGTTATACGAAGCAAATTGTTGCTACGAAACCTTGTCTCTAAAATTCAAAGGAAATACTGCACCTTTTAATAATATTTGATTTATCTAAGTAAATGTTCAAAATGACCGGGTTGGATTCCCGAGTAATTTAAGTAAATAAAATATTAATCTATCAACGTGGTTTTCTTATCTGTAAAATCGACGACATGGTTCCTAAGACTATATTTTTCTATCTGTTATAGTTTTAAATGTCCCCATACTAACCCTTCTCGATATTAAACCCTGCAGGTACCTATACATTCATTACTACGGCCTAAAGAAAGTAAACCTTGGACACACCAGGACTTTTTTGAAAATATGTGCATTATAGACTGGGAACTCAACTAAATTCATTTGATCACTAGAACAATGGCCAATATTATTATAAAACAGCGCTCCTAGCGCACGGACGTTACCCAAAACTATACATTATCTATATAAAATCGACGAATACGCAGACTATAACAGTTTGCTTATGAGACAAAATACACTACGGGCACGGACCACTAACAATGATGACAATAATATTAAAGTAAATAGGTCCATAAACGATCAAAATACAAATGCGTCCATAACACTCATATCGTTATATCATAAAAATCAAATCTGGGGCACGGTAGTGCCCCGCCAAGACGAGACAAGTGAAGCGCAAGGGCACTACTACCTTTTCTCGAAGCGTTTCGTCGTTTTTTTGAACCCTCATAACTTGGATTAAAAAAGCTCCGATTTCGTCACTGACTCACTGATGATTATCAAAATTCATAGGGTACTTCCTGAAGTCCTAGAAAGCTGAAATTTGGTATGTAAGCTAGTATTAGTAAACAAAAAACAAAAAAAAACTAGGAACTTTTACCCCCCAACCCCTTAAACTAGGGGATGGAAGTTTGTATGAGACTTCCGCATATTTTGATGCTAGAGGTCTGAAAATTGATATAGGGACTCCATGTTATAAATAATAATAAAATACATATTTCAGGAGTTTTATTAAATCACACCCTTTAAATTAGGGAATGGAATTAAGCGCGCGCAAAACGCCTAATTTGTCGACCATAAATTGTTGTCGATGTTGCCGATTACGCCCGACGTGTGCCCGTTGCGAGTGGAAAATAGACAGAAAATAATAATAAAATATTGTCATAAACAACTTACAAAAATAAGTGAAATCCCACCAAAACATTTTCATGGAAAAAATGTTACCAAAACGAGACCAGACCGCACTGTTAAAAGGTTATCAGACCTCATGTAGAGCCAAGCTTCTAACTCTAAACGAAGTAGTTGTAGTGTTAGGGAACACTACAAGCCTTAACTTCACAAACTCTCAAAATATGTGGATTGGCCGTTTCGCTTTTAATTTATTACTGTTCATTACTTTTACAATACACACTTACACAACACAACTCCACACTTACTTATGCAATAGTTCTTGTAGTAACGAAACGGCCAAGCCACATATATTGACTAAGGTGTAGAGTTTGTGAAGTTACGGCTTTTAGTGTTAGGGCGTGTAGAGTTAGAAGCTTGGCTCTACATGAGATCTGATAACTTTTTAACAGTGCGGACTGGTCTCGTTTTGGCAACATTTTTTACATGAAAATGTTTTGGTGGCATTTGCATTGTCTCGATCATTACTGCGCCAAGCCAACTAGACACTCGGATGGAATGCGGCTTCCCGCCCGCATACCACTCGCACACCCACCACCGCCTGCGGCTTTCCGCCCGCACCCCCGCTCGCACACCGCCATTGCCTTGTTGTGCGGGTGACGTCACATTTGACAGGTCTCTAGTTGGCTTGGCGGAGTTAGTATGCCCTTGCATCTTAGCTCATTTGATATTTATTTATCTACTAGCGGCGTGCTCGATGAGATTCCCCATCCGGGCGAAATTTGTAATCTTCTATACAAACTGCCATACCTAATTTAACCCGCATAGGTGGTGAATTAAAAAAAACGGTTCTCTTGTGCCAATTTTCATACTTCTAGATCCACCGGATTGGCCTATACATTGTCTGTTGGTCAGCCAGTCAGTGATTCAATTGTAGAGAAAGACAAAACCATGCGAGTTGATCTGTTTTCCTGAAAGATCGATGCTCTGGTTAATCTCATGGTGGGGGTTGTAAGGTCCACTCTTTTTAAATTTCGTTGACAGCTCGTCGTTGAAAGGTTCAGGCAAAAAAAAACACGACTGCCCTGCCAAAAAATTAACTAATAAAAAGTATAAAACAAGTGCAGTGTCATTGCAGTCGGGGGACCGTTCTGTGGAACATATTTTATCTAAGAGGGCCCCCGACTGCAATGACACTGCACTTGTTTTATACTTTATATTAGTTCATTATTTTGCAGGACAGTCGTGTTTTTAATTTTTTAAATTATTTATTTTTATTTTATACATTTTAGACAGCAGTCAAAAATGAAATGCTTGTTTTGCATGTACACCCTACTTCTGTTAAATGATGCCTATAAATTCTACAGTTTTGGAATGTGCACATCAAGGCCTTCAATTTGTAATAATGGAAGAAAAAAACATTTTTTTCACATTTGAAAATTGAGCCGTAATGCCGCCAAATTGATTTTTTTCAAAAATAATATACCCAGTGTTACCCGGAATGATGTAAGGATTCTAACGATACCCCATACATCCAAATCCGTTGAGGCATTTATAAGTTATGGTGGAATAAAGAATCTCACATACATACAAACAAACAAACAAACAAACATACATGAACCCTAAACACATATACACTCCTTTTTTTGGGCAGTCGTGTAATAACGCTGTTTCACTGGCATTGTTTTTCATCATATATTATGGTTGTTTATTTTTGCATTCGAACCACATATTTGAATGTGCGTAGCTATATATAAAGTTCTTAACAAAACAATCGTTCGTAGCTAATATGTATTGCGGTTGAATTGGCTCGAGGTATAAGCTTTCTAAGCCCAGGGTAAGGTTATAGTTTCTCCCCTAAGTTGGAGATACTTTGGGCGGTGGGTCCTACTAACGATTAGGAGGCCCGTCTGTCCGAGTGTTTGGCAATAAATTTACAAGTGTCTTCCTCAGTGCTTAGGAATATTATAACAACACCTATGACCAGTTGCAGACAGGTTGATGACTGAATCTGTCTTATTCCGAATCGCAGATAATATAGTATAGGCACAGGTATAGGTATAAATACCTAGGTATTTCCAGAATCACTAGTTTGGTGCTTTAAATTAAAGAAAAACAAAAAATGCATGCCTATTAATGCTGTGTTCGACATTTGACATTCAATGCAGGAGTATAAAAGATACCGATATCCCTTTAGCGTCAGTCACTAACCAGGTAGCTACCAAAACACACCAAACTAATCAATATGAAATCGGTATGTTGCGTACAAAGGTTGCAAATACTAATTGAAATTACTGATAAGTGTTAAAATAATTTCCAGAAATATGTTTTGTTTACTGTGAAATCTATAATAGCAGTGTATCTTGTATGTAATTTATCAAGTGCAATTTGTCAACTATTTTGTTGTTGTTTTTTTAATTATGCTACTTGACTTGATAAATAAGTGAACAATTTATAAATGTTTATTGTTCGGTGCAGATCGTGTTAGTCGCCCTCGCTCTCGCGGCCGTTGCCGTCGCCGCTCCCGCAGAGCCCTACCACATCTTCCAGATCCTGCGCTCCAACTTCGATCAGCAACCGGAGGGATCTTACAGCTACGGGTAACTATAGAAGGCAGCAATGAAAGCGTAGTACCTCGAACGATTATCTATCTACCTCGGAAACAAAAGAGTGGACTTTCATACCTGGTCCACTCTCAGATTTTTTAAAATTCTTGTGGTACTGTGCCTAGAAGAGGCCAGCGGCGCACCCGAGCTTTCAGTTTTGGCGCGGCAGCTCGGAGCATGAGCACGCACCCAATTCCGTTTTCAATTTCCTTAGGGAGTAGGTCGTGGTGGGACTAACTTATACTCATTGTCAAACTAACATCAATGTATTCACTTAACATGTTTCTTATATCAACAGCTTCGAGACCGAAAACGGCATTAAACAAGAAGAGACCGGAGAATTGAAGCAAGCCGTCGACGAGGACAACAAGCCTGTCAATGTCATCACCGTCCGCGGGTCGTACAGTTACACCAACGAAGAAGGCAAAGTCGAGACCGTCAACTACTATGCTGACGAGACCGGCTTCCACGCTGAGGGAGACTCCATCCCCAAGCCCGTCAGGAGATAAACTCCTCAGCCTTAACTGGGTGACGAGTTAGACGAATCTATTACATAATTACATCGGCTTCACTGCTTAGGACTCTGATATTAATAAGAAAAGTAGCAAAGTGCATGTAGCATCGGCCGCACTCACTCCTTGTGTTGATATAATTCGATGCTCATTGCAATTAACGTTTTTACATTATTTGTTGTTATATGATTTAAATTGTGAATAAAGTTGATTGAAGATATTTTGTGATTTTATTAAATTTTAATTTAGCAATAGGTACTTATAGGCCCCTATTTTAACTTGGTAATCTATAAGTTAACCTACTAAAATAACTATGATGGCGAAATTCATACTTCTTCTTCTTCTACGGGTGGTGTCCACAAATCGACGACTTAAGTGCCTCTGTTTTGTGTGAAAAAATCATTAGATCGTCGCGAATTAGAGTTGACAGAGATTCTAGGGACTTAAAAATATTCAAATTAAACACACTTGCCTAATGGGTGGTTGTACTTGCATCCCTGATGGCCGTACCTAAGTAAGTGAACAACTCTTGATATAGGGTGTGCTTTGGCGCGCACTGTGAGATTTTAGAGAATAGTTCGGGCCTAAGTGTTTTTCTGGCGTTACAATAAAACCAAATTCGTTCTAAACAAAAATAATTAATTGTAGCATAAACCTGTTATAGCGTTTAAAATCTTCATATTATTGGCGAGTCTCTGCATCGTTACTTGTAATCAGAATCAAGCAATGTTATTTTATTACCATTTTGCAGCAATTACATGGCCAATTTATGATAGTAGTTAGGTATACTTAAAACAATTGTAAATTAAGAAGTTCCTAGTTAGTTCAATTAAAAGTCACTGTTCATGGAAGTCCTTGCAATAAGAAAACGTTAGTAGACATGACATCATGTCTTAACATAACCTTTGATGTCACTAAATAGAACATAGTATATATGTTTAGTTTTAAAACGTTCACACGAGACATCTCTTGCGTTTTTATTGCACTGTTAACAGAAAGATTAGGTAATAGCACAAGTTTTTTCGTAAATAAAATAAATATACCTGTTCATATTTTATTTTTGGAAGTTTAGATATATCCATAGGCAAGTAGTCACATAAATTTTATTTATTTGGTAAGATACTGTTAACACTATTTATTATGATTTACTATCGAACTGAGTACCTACAATAATATAAACTTACTATTTACAAAATAATTACAAAATAAAAAAACCGGCAAATTTTGTTTCGGACTGGCAAATAAAGAGTTCCGTACCACCGTAAAATAAAAACGTAAAAATATCAAGTTTTTTGTATGGGGACCCCTTTATGTCAGCAGACCAAACAAGGCTTCGTAATTATGAAGCGACCGTTGCACGCAGCCGTGGACTTTAGTAACAGATATTAATTAGGACCCAACCAATCGTGAGAAATCGATTAAATTCTTGAGGTTTCTTTTTTATGTGACTTAGCTGGCAAACAAGCGTACGGCCCACCTGATGCTAAGCAGTTATTATAGCCTATAGATGTTTGCAATACCAAAGGCATCACTCGCACGTTGCTCACCTGAAGGGGAGTGGGACAAATTGGCTTCCGACTCTCTCACTCATCGTATGAAACGCAGCTGTAATAGCTATTTTACGCCGATCTTCTGTGAAGGGGTGGTACTAACCCGGACCAGCCCATTTATGAGCTGCAGTCCTCGGCGTCTTCGTTAGATACCATTGTAGATCCTGGTTTATAGGAGTAAGCTCATTCCATCGATCCGTGGGTCGACGCCGCCTAAAAAAAAAAAAAAAAAAAAAAAAAAAAAAAAAAAAAAAAGTTTGGTGTCTTTTTGGGGGTTTTCGGTCATGCCCGATCGATCTGTGCTATTCCCGCGTTGATATCTGTAACGGTTCCTGAGATAGCTTTCAGACTCAGCGGCCTCGTAAAGGTTTTATTACGGTCGCCTATTGTATTCAAGGGTGCTATTGTGTCAGTACTTCACGATGCTTAATGAGGGTCGGCTTATTGTTCCCGAGGGCCGTTTGCAATGAAAGACTTATTTTTTTTTGTACATTTTTATTTATCGATAAAAAAGGGATTTAAACATTTCATAAAGTAATATATCATTGTACAGTGTATTCGTATCGAATATTCTTATGAAATCAGACATTGTATTATCATTGAATTTATAGTACAAATACAATAAACAATATTCACCGCATACGGATGTGAAATCGTTTTGTAGCCTATTGCTATTAAATTGCCATTGTTTGGAATTTCTCTTCAAAAATGATCTGTGGTAACCTGTTGGTGGTCGACCATAAGAATCAAAATATTGTCCGATACTATTGTCATCGATGTGAATGGCGATCCAATGGCTTCCAGGTCTTGTATCAGGGTCTAAATTAGATATAATATATGTAGGAGTATGAATGTGTATTGGCAATCGGTTAGCTGCATACACATTATATTGTAAGCTTGGATGAATTTTACATAAACTTTTTTGTATATCTATTGTGTTCATAATGATCACCTGGCGCGTTGTAAGCTGTTATCGATTCGACTTATCACATGCAAGTGTAAAATTTAATGTATTAACAGGGTATTTCTAGTCTGCTGAGATCATGGAAATAATACAAGGTAAAATATGCTGAAAATTATGTCTTTATTCAAATTTCAATGAATAGCTGCGTATAACTAGTACAATGAATACTTAAAACTACATTTTTTTACTTAAAACTAATACAATGAATACTAACCTAACCTAACCAAAACTAATACAATACTAACCTAACCTAACCTTAAGGCCAATTATCTTCATCAAACAATACACGCATAAATACATGCATATTATTATTGATAAACCATTTCTTAAGTAAAATTACAGTTTTTAATGCACTATGCTTCTTATGATATAAACAATTTACCGTACTTCTGGTATTATCATACAATTGATTTAATCGCAATAAATCGGGGGCACCTTTTTCACTAATATCTGCTACACTGCACTTATTACAAATATTTTTTATCCACTTGATTTTTTCCGTTCCAAAAACTAAAATTTTTTTATTTGTTAAAATTGGTATAATCACACGTTTGAACTCGCGATAGTCAATGAAACCGGCACTCCAATAAAAATCGTGTCGTCTTTCTATGGAAGAGACGTTTTTCTTTTCTGCGTCTGCCAAATTGTAATATGGGCATGGTGGTTTTATTAAAAACACCTGGGTATAATCTTCCGTAGCTAGTGCAAACTCCTTTATCAAGAAAACATTGTTGGAAACTTTAAATCCTTGTAAATCGACAAACATGACGTATTCTGGATTCATGATTATCTTTTAAACTGATGTCTACTCAACTGGGCGATGTAACGTAATGAACGTTCGTTTGCCATGCGTCTTATATAGATATCGCGACGTCCCATTGTTATTACGGTCGCCTTTTGTTCACTGCAGACGAGTACAAACATGAATCCTGTACATCGAAAGATCCCCTAACAATGAATGCCTCCCTCTATTCACAGATAACAGCACGACGGGGGGTGCAAGTTAGGACGACACGACGCCTATAAATCATGGCATTAACATTGTTCTCCTGTCCCTTTGACGGTGGTCAAGTCGAGACGTGACACATGATAAATTAAATTCGACAGGTTCAATTAGGTTCGACATTCGACGTGACAGGTAAATTCTCAAACGATGAATAGTATACAATGAATAGAACATAATTAACAAAGAATTTGAGTTATCTACATCCGTCACAATAATATGAAGCCTAAATAGGGAATTTAATGTTTTAGCTACTATAATCTACTGATACATTACGGTTTTTATCAATTTCAATAACATTATCGAACTCGGCATAAACGATACAGTTTATGGTTTGTGAAAGTGCTGATTCAAAACGAACTTCCAATCTCACGCTACCATGTTTTATAAGATTCCAATGGCCTGATGAGCTAGCTGATAAATCAGGTGTTAAGTCGAAAGCTAATAGACAATATCCTTGTGCATATTGTTCCCTAGATATGCCATTACCTTCATTAAGGAAATGTATACCCGTTCCCGAGAATAACGTGTGATAAGCTGAAGTATACATATTATTCTCGAATGATGGTTGTAAAGCTTTGGAAGGTATTTGTTGCCCATCAATATATAAACTAAATGTATTAAAATCGTGATTTTCAAAATTAAATGGATTTTTTGTGAGTTTACCATTAAAGCCTGCGTTATTAACAAATCCTATTATGCATCTTTTAGGTACTTGTCCTAGAAAAATGTTATCTAGTGCTTTTCCCTGAACCCCCGATGGTATTGTCAAAACTTTAACTTCAGCACGCGTAATAGGATATTTAGCTGTAGTAGAGGCTAAAACTTTTTGATGTGCAAGTAAAACTGTTGGATTGATTCGCGCTCTACGAACAATAAGCGTTGCATCAGTAATACATACTTTCAATTTTAAATCGTCTGAAGAAGCCATTAAGTTGAATGTTTCTCTGGAACGAACTAATTTAACAGACATCTCAACACCATTAATTAAAAACTTTTCTTGGTTGAATATATCACCATGTAGATGCCCAATCATTTCAATTTCTTTACTTTCAGCTGTTAATTTACTTCTTTTAGTGAATCCTTCATTTTTCTCATCGGTTGAATCCATTTTCCCAGCTGTATCTTCATACCAAAGACTGCATGTTAGGTGAGATTCTTTTGATGCAGGAGCATAATTCAACAAAGTTTCCATGTAAGCACGATAGGCGTATGTATTATTTGGCGGGGATACAAGTTTTTGGTTCAAATAAACATCAAGCTGACTAAATAATGAATGTAACCAATTGTTTATTGGTGCCACTGTCGTTGTAGCTAGCAGTTTTGTTGAGTCTTGGTTTAATATCTTTGCTTTAATATGAATCATAGTATGAGACAAATCTATGTAGTCATCACCGGTTCCTGGTACTTGAAATTCGATGGGGCCATCATCGGCGAGAGATGAAATAGGTTTGTAATGTATCCACATTCCATGTTCTATACTTGTTTGTGTAGATGGTAAAGCAAATAAATCTAGCTCCGACTTAATGCACTCACAAGAATGATTGTGTAGAAAAGACATTTTATTATTATTATTATTATTTATGAAAATATATCTTTGATATTATTACGTGTCAACTTTGATTTTTTGTTAGCACCTTTCACCTTAGCACGTAGCGGTGGAATGAATGAAGCCAGACGTTTTTTCTTAGTTATATATCCTGATCCAGACATATTAATTCGATCAATTTTCTCATCGGCTTTTCTTTTTAAGTTTGACCCAGCCTCTTTCAATCGAGTCTTAATAGAATCTTCCATAGGACGTGCACTAACCATATCCGATAAAAGCCCCACACCTGTATTTAAAACCTCTTTACCGATCGCTCGAGCTCCACTAGACAACAATGGTAAAACAGATCTGAATAAACCTCCTAGAAAGCTACCAATTCCATGACCGCGCTGATATGGTGCCCCTTTATAAATTACTCCAATACCTGATCCACCTTGATGTGAATAGTAATGTTCGTAGGGACAACTTGTATTATAACGTTGGGGATGCATTATAATTTTTTAAAATGTAGTTTAATAGCCACAGTTCCGAACTGGAATGGTATTTTATGCCCCGTGCTTGATCTTATATCTATTTCAATGGTATCAAACTCTCTACGCATGACAGGCAAGTAGTGAGGTGGTGAGAAAACATGCATTTTATTAGCACCGTAAATATATTTTGAAGGGTCTAAAGGTATTATTCTGAGAAGAGGGGTCATTACATCTCCGACGATCTGTGGTTCGATTATATCACAATAAACAAATAACTGAGATGGCAACCCTAAATGTAAATTCGCTGGGCACTTTCCAAGACTCTTAGAAACAAGGTTTTTATTAGGTTCAAATCCTAGTTGAAGAGACAAATTAGGCGATAACGTTATTGATTTTAATGCTTCATCATTTACAGTAACAAATACGAACTTTGATATCTCATCATAGCGAAACTTCACTTTCTCCCTCAAACTGTTTAGTGTCACTATAATTTGTTCAATATTATCATAGTTAGTGGCTGGTATATGAGTTTTGTAGTACGCTAGAGAGGTACTAGGAGTGCCGGTATTGTTGGGTATTTTCATCCATTTACTTATGTAAACAACGTTTTCATGTTCTTGAACAGTAAACATCGTGCATGGATATTGGAATTCAACCACACCAACCGACCACGATCCTTCCAATATAATTGCTTTAGGTAATTTTGTTGAAAAAAGAGTTGTTGAGTTTTCTGGAAAGTATTCCATAGAACTATTACTAAGTAATGTTAAATAAAAACTTTCTTTCATCATAGATTTTCTAAACTAGAAGCCAAAATCCAAGAGTTAAATTTATCTGGATAACCTTTCCACTTCACTAACACTTGCTTTCTGTTGCCAGAGTAGCGAGTGCTAATTATTTTATCTATTTTATAACTGGAAGTGGGGTTATAATCAATTTTTTGCAATTCTCTTTCATAAAAAGTACCCACTATCGGTTCATTTTGCAAATCTTTCAGTGTATATACTATCCATGGTGATCTATCTATTATTGAAGATATCATAAAAATTTCGTCACTCCAGTTGGATTCATAACCTTTTTGGAATATATGTTTAAATTTTGTAATTCGTACATGATCACCAACATGAAATTTTGGTGTTGGTGTAATATCTGCAGCTTGTTTTCTACCCTTTTCATATAAATTATTCCAAACAGTCATTATATTGTTTGAATTTACATCACAAGGACACATTTTAATACTGGAATGGTAACTATGATTATATGCATATAATAAGTCTTGTAAAATATCTATATACCTATATGTATTTTTATGGGTAAAATAACGCCACATTTTCATCTTGAGTGTTCTTTGAAATCTTTCTACAATGCTTGCTTTAATATCAGGATTATTTGTTGTATAATAGTTTATATTTTTGCTCCTAAAATACTTTTGTACATCTTTTGAAACAAATTCAGTTCCTTTATCAGATTGTATATGTGTTGGAGTGGTACCGGCCTCATTAAATATGTGTTCAAAACATTTTTTTATAGTCTCAGAATTTTTATTTTTCATTGACATAGCATAAGCATATTTAGTAAATACATCAATAACACAAAGAATGTAATTATAACCATCATTATATTTAGAATAAGTTCTCATATCACTTAAATCAGCCTGCCAAAGTTCATTTAGATTAGATAAAATGTATTTATTCCGAGGGAATCTTCTATGTACTGGCTTATGAAGTGTGTAAGTTTCTTGAGCTTGCAACCATTTTTTGATGTCGCCTCTAGTCATTTTACCTTTCATAGCTTTTACTAGATTGAGTATACTACCATATCCGGCAGGATGTGATACATCATAATATATTTTATTAATTTCTAGTAAGGAGTCCATTTTTCCCAGTCAATCTTTTTCTTTAGTTTTCTTTGATACTTATCAGCACTACTTGGTGTAGTATAGATTTCCTCTTCCACAGAGTGTTGTGTAGGATCATCCGATTGGAGTTTATTTATGTATTCACTTCTGTTTGGATTTCCAATGTAAGCTAATGGTATTTTAATGTCTTTCAGTGCTTTGGCAAAATCTTCCCAACCTTTCGGATTACTTTTTTTCAATGGTCTAAGAAAGTCGTTTACCAAATCTATGATATTACTTCCGGGAATTTGTTTGTTATCTATGGTGACAGTACCGCTGTCGTTCCAGTGAATTTTGTTTTTACTCAATGATATTGTATTAAGCAATAACTCACCCTTTTTTATATAAGTTTTTGGTATTAAACTTAAAATTTGTCTAGGTGTGTATATATGACTTTCTTGCTGTTGTTGTTGTTGCTTCACGTCGTCTTTCGATGTCTGATTCACAACTAAATCTTTACCAGCGATTTCAGCTTTTATATTAGAAACTTCATTGTTTGCAGTGTCTCCGACAGCATCGATATTGGAAGTAATTATTGGTAATTCTATAGGTTGACGATCTGCTTCGGTAAAGTGTAGATATCTTTGCAAAATTTGTTGATATAAAATCCATTTTTTTCTATCGTCCATATTACTATTCAAAATCTTTTGCATTTCGATGTCTAATCTTGAGGTAGGATTTTCAATTTTGTGTTGATTGTTGTTTTGATTTAATTTCTCTAATAAACTTGGATCAATAAGTAACATCTTTTTGGCGTGCTCCATTTTTAAACAAGTGAATTAACTAATACACTCAAAATGGAACCCAATATAATTGGTAGGAATGCACCACCTTTTTGAATGATTATTTTCTTTCGTATTTTATCTGTTCCTTTACGTACCAACTTGCGAAGTATACTCTTAAATTTACCAAGTTTTTTCTTTTCTTTATCTTTAAGCGGTACTTTGCCCTGGAGAACGTTATAAATACACTCACAAATGCAGTTTATTTCTTGCTCGTCACACGCTTTTAATAGGGCTCGTTGATATTTCGGTTTAAGAGTGTGTAGTGCGCTTAGTAAATTCTTGTGCGTCTGGATGCTCTGAGACATTATTTGTAAATGATGGGAATTTGTTGGTTCTTGGCATATTTAAACCCTTTTGTGGGGACATATACAGTGCAATATCCATCTGAGGGGAATATTTTCGTTTTAATACGACATGTTTCATTGGTGTCTTGTTTAAGATCAACCATTAAATATCCATGTGCTTCTTTAGTGGAGTCATTGTATGCATCTTCAATGAATTTTGAATTTTCTGGTGATACTTGTCGCGCTAAGTATCTAATTTGGGTTTTATCACGAGGGTTTTTGAAATAAATAATATAGTTTGAATTCAAAGAAATGTCTCTTTGACCTTTACCTTGGTGGAATAAATTTTGTGTAATATAGAATACACTTAAGTTTCTATGATGACTGCCTTTAGTAAAAATATCAACAATTCTACCATCAGATTCTCTCATAAGATCGTCGATAATTACAAGGTTTGCCTCCTTCCCATCAAACATACTTAGATCTGGTATACCTTGATAATAGTTTACGTTTGGTAAATTGTATAAAGGTTGCATTTCATCGAAGCACCAAGTAATTTGACTGAACTGTTTGTTGCATATCTCTTTGATGGATTGAATAAACTTTGTAACGAATATAGATTTGCCACAACCACTTGGGCCTGCAACTATGGCAGTAAACGGATGAATAAATTGGAACATTATTAAACACGTGTAGATTCTTAGAGGGTATTGAAATGAATAAGACAGTGTTAGAAAAATATACATTTATATTTGGATAAATAAAAATACATTTTACACAATATGACACAAAAAATCTTACAGAAATTTAATTACATGTTATTATTTTCTCAAAAATATTTAAAATCTTAAAATTTACCTAAGATTTTATAAAATTACATATTTATTTATTCATTTACACAGAATTATTATCGCAAAATATTTAAAATCTTAAAATTTACCTTAGATATTATAAAATTACAATTTTATTTATTTACATAGTATAACACAAAAATATTTATTACAATTGAAAGTGCATTCTTTAACTTAACTTAACTTATAATGACCCCATGCTAATGTATCAGTTTGATTTGGCAAAATATATCGTTTTGTATCGTTATAGGACAAACAGGTTTTGTTAATTTGTTGAGTGAAGATTGTGTGTTTAATCGATTTAAATCTATACATACTACAAAATAGATTTTTCTTCTCAAAGAGACATGACTTGTAATTTTCAATGTTCATTTTTTTTGTGACACTTTTATTTACACCTTTTGCTTTGGCTATCATTTTATTTTCAACCTTAAATGCATACATTTTAGATCGTAGTCCTACAAATTCTTTCATAATTTTACCATTATTTTCATCTTTAAAGAAACCTATCTTTTTTTTATTTAGATTTGGAAAACCAAATATATTATCAGAAGCATAATCAGATGTATCAAATCGTGTAGCAAGGTCGGGTTTAATATCTTCATAAAAATTGTCGGTAAAAATTTGATATATTAAACTGTCAGTATCAGTGTATAATAATTTTGTTTTATTGCCGAATTTATTTAACATGTAGTTGTAATGAAAATCATACATCAGAGTTTTTGAAATATCTAATATACAAAATCCTAAGTAGATAGGTTTGTTATGAATCAATTTTATTTTTCGTAACTGTACTGCAACTAAGTTTTCAGAAAAAATTGATAAACTGTGAAATTCTGGTTTTGCAATTAAGTCTTGCACGCCTAAAGTTTTACCTCGATTTTCCCAGTGCGTTAATAATTTAACATTAACTCGTTTTTCAATGTTCTCCATTGTTTTACCGAATACTGCGTTGTTCATTAATTTATAAAAATCTTTCTCAAAATCTGATGTTGCTTTTGTTCTTAATTTCGTATTCAGATCTATATATCTTTCTAACCAAGGACTTTGATGAAACTTTAAAATTCTATGAATTTTAATCAATTTTATACCCATCTCAAGACATTGTTTAAGATTTCTATAATGAATTTTATATTTGCTTTTTTTATTAAGATTTGGAATTAGTTTTTTTTCTTTAGAATTACCTGCAATTGTATTTTCTGGACACAGTGGTAAGTCCGAATGTAAATCGTGAAGTTCGACGGGATACTCTAAATCGACTTCTAAAATGAAACCACATTCAGATGTATCTGACACGTCAAAATTAGTATCCGTACTAACCCATTCAAAACTACCTTCTGGAAGGAATTGAGACATAGCCCAACCATAAAGATTGTTAGCATCAAAATATGCAAGATATGACCGAGGTTTTTTCTCATCAAAATCTTCCAAGAATTCATTATTTGCCTTTGCATATCGATTGCTACATTGAGATACACCTCCTCTTATTCCTGCCTTAATAAAAACCAGTTTATCAAAGTCTGTTAATAGTTCTAGTTCAATTTTTGTGTATTTTAACATAGCGTCCCAACTCAATCCCGGCGCTGTATAATAGTGAGCAGGATCTAAATCATAAGTTGTAATACAAATGTTTCTAAAGTTTTCAAACACATCAGTCAGGAGCAAAACATCAGTTTTTAGGTATAAGTCTGAGTAATTTAACATTTCGCGACACTTAAAATGTTGCCAAACATCCTGAGCACGATGATAATCATCATCAGAAACACTTGAATCGGTCAGTGAACTGTAGAACTGATCTTGACTAGGGAGAGTTGTTAATTTTAAACAGTCATATGATACCATAAATTCGTAAGGATATATACCTTTTTTTCTAAGACGACTAAAGTCTTCATCCCTAGGGAAATTACTTTTAAGTGTGTAGAATTGTTCATCTTTGAGATTCTTAGCTAATTGATCAAGACTGCATGGTAGGAATTTAAAAGAATCTACAAATCTTAAATTGACTCTCTGGTTGTTAATAGTTAATATCTTTGAAAAGGATATGTATCTTTCTTTGTTTTGGGGAATTACTTCCACGTTGCCATCTACAAAATTTAATGCATGGACAATGAAATGTGCATCATAGTGACTGAGATTATGAAGGAATACTGGAATGTGTTGTGGTGTTCGGAATTTTGTTACACATACATCATGCGCAACTCCTCTGAAATCACCTGTGTACCAATCAAAATAGTGAACGTCGTCTCCTTTTAAATCAGTCTCACAAATGTAACAATTTTTTGAATTGTTAATTGTATTCTCATCTTCGGTTGATAGTGGTTTGGGGTGTTTTTGAAAACTATTTTTACAATATATTTTTTTAAAATCTTCATATAAACGTTTCATAAATACTTGCGCGCAGTCTGGTCCACTGTAGGTTTCATATTTTGATAAACTATCATCAAATGAACATTTTATGTAATATCCGAAACTATAAACTTCGTGTTTATTAACGTTGTTGGTATACGACTTAGTCGGGTCATTAGGACATGATTTTATTGGGTTTAAGAATGCCTCAAAATCAGCATATACAACAAAAGGTATTTTTAACTTTCTTTGGAATTTATCAAATTTTAATTTGTCGTTAGATACTGGTTGACCAAACCAATCTTTCGATGTTTTTATATTACTCGGAAGTTCAGTAGATATGTGAGAGCAATCATGCTGTTGGTGGTTAGCCAACCTCTCTTCTGTGGGAAAGTGAAGTAAACACCCATCACAGATCCACACCTTATGATCTTGATTTGAAATTTGTTTTCCGACTAAGCGCGCCAAGTTTTTAATAAAACAGTAATGGTTAGTTGCACTATTGTGTATGTACAATAGATTAACATGTTGGCTTTTACGAGATTTCGTCATAAACAGTGGACCCACCACATTATGTTTCTTTGTTTCTTTGTTTAATTCCAAACCAAAGACATTTATACTGATATTGTTTAACTTTTCAACTTTCGGTATGTCACTCAATTTAACCGGGAAAGATACACCATCGAATTTAAGTTTATTGAAATGTATACTGTAAGATGATGTGCGCTCTGCATTTTTAGCGATGGGAAATAACGCCGAGAGTAATGCCCATTTAAAACATAAATTATCATTATTTTTTACATTAATTATGGCTCTTTTAGCTTTTATGTCTGGGGGTAAATCAACATATGAAGATCCACGTAGAGGATTAAATTTGTTTACATTCATTTCGATATATTTGATCTGTTTGAGACTCCATCCGCTATCTTTTTTCTCGAAAGCACTTATTTTATCTGTTAGAGTGTCACATAAAGATGAAAAGAATATATTTAAGTCGTGGCCTCGAGAAATTTTATAATTAGTGGTTTGAAAATCAAAAGAATTTGTAATATTTTTAGTTTCCTGTACAAAATCGGCATTCAGACAAAAATTTGTTTTAAAAATAATGTGTTTTTCAATGGATTCTTCAATCAAAAGTAATATTTCATTTTTTATGGAATTTAAAAATAATTCCGGTGTTTCAAATACCAAGTCTGATGAGGGATCATTTTTACTTTTAATTTTATATGTTATGATTCTTCGTCCAAAAGCAGATTCAACAACGGAAACATTTGTCAAAGAGTTGTGCAATTTCAAAAGATTATTTTTATGTATGTTACTTCTTAAATGATTTGCGAAATATCTCCTACTAAATAAAAGCTGACATGTGTTACAATTTACCTTATCACTATTAAGAGGACCAGATGATGATGTTGATGATGAAGTTGAAGGTCCTTCTTCAAGTCTTGGTCTCTTCGTATGTATTGTTTCTTTTTCTTCTTGAATACTCATAGTTCTTTTGAGACCACCGCCAATTTGAAGTATTGGTTTACTGTAATAAAAATAAAACATGTTTAAAATAAATCCTACAGATCAATGTCTATTTTATAAATGGTAAATTCAATTTCCATGCAACTTACTTTAAGGTTTTTTCAGCCAGTGCACAGATATTGTAAAGCTCCTCATCGTAATATGAATTACTCAATTCACATTTTTCTGTCTCTTCACAAAGCTCGTACATATCCACATCTTCATCAAGCGTCGAATTGAAGAAGGCACCGATGCAAACTTCGGTACTTTGTTCCATATTGTTTGAGGAAATAGACGGCAGATCTAACATCGATGGTTCAACGTTTTGAAATGATGCTCCTTTGAAATCTACACTGTATATTTATATTAAAACTACTTAGTTACAAAAAAAAAAAAAAATGATTAAAATTAAATAATTGTTATTAGTTATTACTGAAGGAATATTTCTTGCAACTTTTTGTTTTTGAAATTTCTTTTGTTATTTGATAGATAACATTTTTACTATCTACAAAGTTACTATTTTTAATGTCTGTGTAGTATTTAACTCTACATTCAGCATATTTCCAGTGTTGTTGTTGAGGAATTTTCGACAACTTTTTTAGATCATAAATTTCAATTTTTATGAGATGACTTGAATTGATATTGTCATCAGCATTTGTTGATAGATAAGTTATTCCCCCCTCGGCATTAGCCCTTGCAACTGTGGACGATTGCTTTTTCTTCTTTATCGGTGATGGATTTTCAAAGAGCTCATCTAAACTATCCAATGATGTGACCATTGTCTTTCTTTTAATTTCTTTTTTAGGTGAATCTTTGATGGTTAAGTCTTCACAATCATCCGATAGTGGATAATAATAATGTTTGTATGTATTTTCTTCAACATCGAATGAGTTCTGTAACAATTTACATCAAAGTTGTTTATGAACAAACTAATGAATTGATAAAATAAATAAAAAATCTGTACTCATCTAATGAATTGATGAAATAAAACTGAAAACTTACCTCCATTGTGCAGTTCTGAAGATTTTAAAGACACTTAATCACTTTCACAACACTCTTAGATGCACCTGCGTTCACAAATTAACGAATACTGTAGCTCTCAAATTCTTATTTCTCGCTTTTATACCCAATTGCTAGGGAATTTACCTGCTAGCATCATGCGACAAGTCTCGACACGAAATAAGGACCGGGATAACAATGTAATTGTCGTGATTTATAGATGACACGTCCCAACTCGCGCCCCCGCTGGGAATGTTATTTCTGAATAGAGGCATGGCATTCATTGTTATGGAATCTTTCATGTTTCTACTTGTCTGCTTTCATATTTAAAATTGAAAGTATGTATTACTGATGCAACGCTTATTGTTCGTAGAGCGCGAATCAATCCAACAGTTTTACTTGCACATCAAAAAGTTTTAGCCTCTACTACAGCTAAATATCCTATTACGCGTGCTGAAGTTAAAGTTTTGACAATACCATCGGGGGTTCAGGGAAAAGCACTAGATAACATTTTTCTAGGACAAGTACCTAAAAGATGCATAATAGGATTTGTTAATAACGCAGGCTTTAATGGTAAACTCACAAAAAATCCATTTAATTTTGAAAATCACGATTTTAATACATTTAGTTTATATATTGATGGGCAACAAATACCTTCCAAAGCTTTACAACCATCATTCGAGAATAATATGTATACTTCAGCTTATCACACGTTATTCTCGGGAACGGGTATACATTTCCTTAATGAAGGTAATGGCATATCTAGGGAACAATATGCACAAGGATATTGTCTATTAGCTTTCGACTTAACACCTGATTTATCAGCTAGCTCATCAGGCCATTGGAATCTTATAAAACATGGTAGCGTGAGATTGGAAGTTCGTTTTGAATCAGCACTTTCACAAACCATAAACTGTATCGTTTATGCCGAGTTCGATAATGTTATTGAAATTGATAAAAACCGTAATGTATCAGTAGATTATAGTAGCTAAAACATTAAATTCCCTATTTAGGCTTCATATTATTGTGACGGATGTAGATAACTCAAATTCTTTGTTAATTATGTTCTATTCATTGTATACTATTCATCGTTTGAGAATTTACCTGTCACGTCGAATGTCGAACCTAATTGAACCTGTCGAATTTAATTTATCATGTGTCACGTCTCGACTTGACCACCGTCAAAGGGACAGGAGAACAATGTTAATGCCATGATTTATAGGCGTCGTGTCGTCCTAACTTGCACCCCCCGTCGTGCTGTTATCTGTGAATAGAGGGAGGCATTCATTGTTAGGGGATCTTTCGATGTACAGGATTCATGTTTGTACTCGTCTGCAGTGAACAAAAGGCGACCGTAATAACAATGGGACGTCGCGATATCTATATAAGACGCATGGCAAACGAACGTTCATTACGTTACATCGCCCAGTTGAGTAGACATCAGTTTAAAAGATAATCATGAATCCAGAATACGTCATGTTTGTCGATTTACAAGGATTTAAAGTTTCCAACAATGTTTTCTTGATAAAGGAGTTTGCACTAGCTACGGAAGATTATACCCAGGTGTTTTTAATAAAACCACCATGCCCATATTACAATTTGGCAGACGCAGAAAAGAAAAACGTCTCTTCCATAGAAAGACGACACGATTTTTATTGGAGTGCCGGTTTCATTGACTATCGCGAGTTCAAACGTGTGATTATACCAATTTTAACAAATAAAAAAATTTTAGTTTTTGGAACGGAAAAAATCAAGTGGATAAAAAATATTTGTAATAAGTGCAGTGTAGCAGATATTAGTGAAAAAGGTGCCCCCGATTTATTGCGATTAAATCAATTGTATGATAATACCAGAAGTACGGTAAATTGTTTATATCATAAGAAGCATAGTGCATTAAAAACTGTAATTTTACTTAAGAAATGGTTTATCGATAATAATATGCATGTATTTATGCGTGTATTGTTTGATGAAGATAATTGGCCTTAAGGTTAGGTTAGGTTAGTATTGTATTAGTTTTGGTTAGGTTAGGTTAGTATTCATTGTATTAGTTTTAAGTAAAAAAATGTAGTTTTAAGTATTCATTGTACTAGTTATACGCAGCTATTCATTGAAATTTGAATAAAGACATAATTTTCAGCATATTTTACCTTGTATTATTTCCATGATCTCAGCAGACTAGAAATACCCTGTTAATACATTAAATTTTACACTTGCATGTGATAAGTCGAATCGATAACAGCTTACAACGCGCCAGGTGATCATTATGAACACAATAGATATACAAAAAAGTTTATGTAAAATTCATCCAAGCTTACAATATAATGTGTATGCAGCTAACCGATTGCCAATACACATTCATACTCCTACATATATTATATCTAATTTAGACCCTGATACAAGACCTGGAAGCCATTGGATCGCCATTCACATCGATGACAATAGTATCGGACAATATTTTGATTCTTATGGTCGACCACCAACAGGTTACCACAGATCATTTTTGAAGAGAAATTCCAAACAATGGCAATTTAATAGCAATAGGCTACAAAACGATTTCACATCCGTATGCGGTGAATATTGTTTATTGTATTTGTACTATAAATTCAATGATAATACAATGTCTGATTTCATAAGAATATTCGATACGAATACACTGTACAATGATATATTACTTTATGAAATGTTTAAATCCCTTTTTTATCGATAAATAAAAATGTACAAAAAAAAATAAGTCTTTCATTGCAAACGGCCCTCGGGAACAATAAGCCGACCCTCATTAAGCATCGTGAAGTACTGACACAATAGCACCCTTGAATACAATAGGCGACCGTAATAAAACCTTTACGAGGCCGCTGAGTCTGAAAGCTATCTCAGGAACCGTTACAGATATCAACGCGGGAATAGCACAGATCGATCGGGCATGACCGAAAACCCCCAAAAAGACACCAAACTTTTTTTTTTTTTTTTTTTTTTTTTTTTTTTTTTTTTTTAGGCGGCGTCGACCCACGGATCGATGGAATGAGCTTTTTTTTTTTTTTTTTTGGTGAGCCACAATATTTTTGGCCGTGAGCTAGAACCGGTGAATCCCTACTACTGCTATGTTACTCCCAACCCCATTCTGTAATTATTATAACCACTATCAGAGATCGCTCTTTGTTGCATTACTTTATAGAAAAAAAACATATTTCGAAATTTTTATTTGTAATTGTCCCACAATGTTAACTAACAATTTGCTCATTATTTTGTAACTGCTGTTCTAAAAATATAGTTATGTATTAGATGCACCATTCATTAAAAGAAGGCCAGAAATCTTGTTTCAAATTGTTTATAAAAAGATATGGATCTCGGTGTCAATTAATTTACATGATTACATCACAATTAACTACGTAATTATGTATACACGGTAGTTTTTTTTGGACGTCTTTAATTTTGTAAGTAGCTGAGTTTATAATTAACGCGATACCTACAGATATCGTGTTGTTATTTATTACAGACTACAGACTAACAGACATCCCTATTGTATAATTTTAACTAAAAATATTTGAAGGCGGATTGAATAGGTTGGTAGAGTTATTATGACACTCATGTAGATACTTTTTTTTGCTTTTGTACTGTAAAAACGGCAAAAACTGTTAACAGTTACACCAATAGTATTCCTAGAGCACTCAAGTCAAACTCAGGAGTTCTTGATTCTGCGGGCACCTATTAGATATTTAATTGGAATTTTGTTGATACAGACAAACACATTTTTAGATATAGTTACACGGAAGACATTAAAATGGGTGGAGAGACTTAAATCGCCCAGCGCGCGAAACAGTTAAGTTTTTTAACGGTCTATGAAATCATGCCGGCGTGTATTATGACTTTTGGCGATAATAATGAAGAATACCGACATACATAGTATGTAAAATAATCTGTTGTTCTCTTTGCAAGTGGGAAAATTACCCTAAACAACATATTTTTTTGCAAACCCTAAATCTGCAATGAGTATATTCAAATCCGTACTCAGCTGTCTTACCACCGTTGCCGTTGTTTTAGAGGCTAATGGCGAAGTGATGGTAAGAGACCCAATGGCATGACGCTTAGCCTTAAAAGATGGGACGGCCTTTGGTATGGGACGTAACATGCATACGATACCTTAGCACCCTTTCCCAATCTCGGGAGTCTAGTAGCTGATGGATAGCCTGAGCGGATTCCCTCAAACGGCGCAAATTTGTTGATTTTATTTTGAAGGTAATATATGTTTGAGCCGTTTGGGGTATAGACTTTGGGACCGTTGGTCCCGGGCGCCCATCGTATTTTTCGCGATTCGAGGCAACCGGTGACCAGGAGCCTGGCTAATGTCTTGCACAGAGAATTTGCCACAATGAATGGCACTTTTCCAGGTGAAAGCCGTCTAGCACAATTGTATTTTTTTGTAAATATGTTTATTATATAGGTATTAAGTAGGTTAGTTTATTTTCTTTCTTTTTTGTTAAACAAAAAATAACGTATACAAAGTGTACTCGTTCGTTCGCTCGTATATGAGTTAGTGGCCATCTCTGGGGGTCGAAGTTTTCAGGCCGGGCAAAAGCTCGACATGGCTTACAGGCTATAGCTGGGGCTGAAAGCTTATCGTGCCCTTCAAAGCATAAATGTAGATTGTACCTACATTACTTATTCAAAGCACTTATGATGTTTTCTTCTGAACACTTTGAAATTTAAATTTTACGTGACGTAGGTACCTCGAAATGGCTGAGCCGTAAAGCGGATGACAAAATCTAATAACACATGAAGCGAGGTGGAATGATGGAGAAAATATATCACACTAATCATAGATTTATAAAAGATTCACGCGGAGCGCCCTCGCGGGAAAAATATTAATCTATGACACAATGCTGAGAATATATGCTTATATTATCCTTGTGATAATCCCATTGATAATTTAACCAAACCAGATTACCTCGTAATAGAGCTTCAGTGCAATTTAGATGTTCACATAAATACGAACAACTATGAAAGTGCTATGAAACTATTGTAATTTATGATCTAAAACACTGCACCTAATAGACCACCTAGTCATTTATGCAACGTAATTATGTTTAAGGTAACTACGACCCATAACATTTACGATAATTTTGACTTGAAATTAGTCAGTAAATGATTTCCACCATCCCGTCGGGTTCGTGCTAAACCATCGGTTAATAAGCTGGTGGGTAAAGAGACGTGTATAATACTCACGTTTGAGTGATGGCATAACAAAAACTATCAGCTGAGAGCAACCCTGCCGACTATAAATGGAATATTCTGATCCCACGCTAACAGTAACATCTTGAGTACAACGAGTGCAGTCGGATTTAAGGTATTGTTGTGGTAACTCGGCGAAGAGCAAAATTAGTGTAAATTTTAGTTAGAATCATAAATGTATCAAAGTATGAAAAAAAACTGCTTAGAACCAATAATTGACTGTTGAGTTGTTTAGTGATACATTATATCTTCGTTTGTGTCACAGCCTCAAGAACTTTCCATTTCTCTATTGTCATATTGCTACTTAGGACTGTTCATGACATATTCGTCTTCTTTCTTACCAAAACAAAAATACTAGTTATCTTTTCAACTTTGTAGCATCTTCTCAGTAGTATGTTTTTTTGCATGCGTATTTTGTGCCCTCTCCAAGAAGGGACTTGAAAAAATTATATTAACGATTTTGTGATAAATAGACATAATATATAAATTTTATCAGATAATATCTTAGGCCTGTCTGTTGTTAAATTATTGAGACCATATCTAGTAATACATCTATTACCGGCTCTATTCTCATTAATACAAAGAACCAATGACTAATTAGAGGTAACTTTATTAAGAAATTTCTTACAGGATGATTCGCGTCATCAGTACCCTGTTGCTGTGTAGCACCCTGTCTGTCGCCTTTCCGTTCCCCTTCCCCGCTGCTCCAGTTCCGGTGCCCCCAACGTCAGTAGTGCCCACACCTTACCCTTTCGCCCCATCACCTAGACCGGGATTACCAGGTTATAATAGCCCTTATTATAATTACGCTGGTGGCCCAGCAGTGCCTATAGTGTCATATTCCAGCGAGCATACAGGAGATGGGACTTATGCTTTCAGGTTAGTGGTATTTAATTAGCTTGTTCAGTCATTAGGGTTGTAAGAAAGAGAGATAAATTATTGATTTCAGTTTAATATTAATCTATTATTTATTATAATAAACGATAAAAACGTAACGCTAAAATATTAATGTTAACGATTCATAAGTGCTACTTCTGGCTGAAATGGTTGTTTTTTAAATATTACACCGATCTGTTAATGGTGATAACGAGGAGATCGATCATAAATAGAATAATATTCCCCATACAAAGGGAAATAATAGATCCTAAATGTGGTCTAGTATTCGTGTGAAAATGTATGAAAATACTACGTTGGGTAACGGCACCCAATATTGGCACCCCCCAATTATTGGCACTTTTGAAGTTATCTTTAAAAAATCAGAAAACTAAACATGGAAATAGTGTTTTTTTGTTAAAAGTCATAAATTTCACAGATTTTCACACCTACCTAGTTATTCTATCCGCTGAACTAAGAAATAGGTACCATAGAAATATGTATGGACAATAATTGGTGCAGGGTGCCAATAATTGGGGATTTAACCCTACTAATATTTTTTTTGGACTTACAGCTTTACTACAGCTGACGGCAAGCAAGCCCAGGAAAACGGATATTTGAAAGACGCTTATATTGATAACGTTGGTGAACCACAAGGAACACAGGTTGGAATATTCATCTATGTATTTATCATTTTTAGATACACCCGCATGCACCACATGCACTGGACCAGCGTGATGGATTATGGCCCCCTACCGCCCCTATAAGACGTTAGAAGGGCTAACTATATAGTATTATCTTTTTTGTGCAGAATAATCATTTAATATGTCTTATATTCCAGGTTGTACAAGGAAGTTACGCTTACATATCGCCTGAAGGTACTCCTATCCAAGTTAGTTACGTCGCTGATGAAAATGGTAAGAAATACCCTGGTATTTTCGGTTTATGTATAGGTACTAGTACAGTCAGCAACATAAGTCGCTGTACATTCTTAATTTTTCAAATCAGTTATACTCTTTATTCTACAAACGTTGGTGAACATTTATAAAACCAAATATTAGCATCATGTCTACATTTTGTTTCGATAAAGAACAATTATGGATTTGATGCAAATCAAAAGTGTGCAAGCTATTTGAAAAACTGAGAATGTTCAGCGACTTACGTTGCTGACCGTACCATGTCTTTTCTTAGATCTTTACAACTATACTCGAGCGCGCTAAACCCCCGTTATTCCCTTCATTTTTAGACGCTGACGTGTAATTTTACATTTTATTTCAGGATTCAGACCTTTAGGCGTTCACATCCCAGCTAACGGAAAGGTTGCGGCTCCAATCGTCGATAAAGACAAACGGCCTTTTGACCCTCTGTACAATAGCTACAACCCGTACTACGATAGCAACCGTTACAATCCCATTGGGCAATACAATAACCTTAGACCCTACGACCCTAGATATCCATACGACCCCACTAACTTTAACCCCTACTTCAATAACCCGTACCAAATCTCTGCACAAAACAAAGCTAAAGAAGAGGCTAAGAAAGAATCTGCTTGATAAGTGCGACTCTACGGAACGAAAGTTGTTTTATTAGATGTAAGTTACAGGAAATTATGAGATGTAAATTTTTATGAATAAAATGAAATGTGACCTGAAAAAAATCACTTTACCTAAAGCAATGTTCTATCACATCTTTCAATATGGAAAAAAGAGATTCTGGTATTTTTATTTTAAACAGAAAAAAGGTTAAGTACCTATATCATTAAATAAAATGAAATGTAATAAAAATAATGGTAGGTCATAGGTAATGGAAGGTTTAATAGTAATTATTCATCAATAGGCTTTCTGCGTCCTTATAGCAAGTCCTTATAGTATTCACCTACTCATGTATTTTTGAGTATGTTGAAGTTTGGCGCATTGCGCAAGCGATGATCCATTGCTACAGGGCTCGTATAAATTAATTTGGCACTGGAGATAAATAGTCGGCACATTAAAGAAACACGATGGAAGCCACATTTTACGGAACGTATTGTAAAGTTATACCTACTTTGGTATTTTTGGAAAGTTACGCTAAAATTTTCGAAAGACATATGAAATCCACCAATCCACACTGGGCCCGTAGTATGGATGATACTGTTTAACCATGGTTAAACAGTATCATTGTACATTCTATTGGTAGTGGTGCACCACTACCAATAGAATGTACAATATGAATGTACATGTATCATTGTACATTCTATTGGTAGTGGTGCACCACTACCAATAGAATGTACAATGTTGCTATTTTTGATTAATTAAATAAGTAGGTATACTAGCCGTCATCAAACGACATACATATGTTCGGATTTCATCAGAATACCTACAAGATATTTTTATATTAAAGCTTTTTAAACCCGTGTTACCAGTCATATTTTAGCAGATGTACGAATGTAGTGACGTGTAGGTACCTATAGCCATCAATTCTGTATTTTATAATCCTGGTTATACAAGTCATGCTATAATTAATTTGTTGTAGGTAAGTAGGTACATCGTTTGTTTACATGCTCTACTGTATTTCCCGTTGATGTAAGATTATCGTATGAAACTTAGTTTTGATTAGGGATGAAATCCGACCACGTGGTCTGCTTGATAGTGCTTAGCAGAAAGTAAATGCTAGGTAGAAGAATATGAATAAATATTGGAGATTAACAAAACTAATCAAGTTTTTTAATTAAGAAGGTGACCGCCACGCTACTTGTTTGAAACTAGACATTTTACTATACCTATTGGATGATGAAGTTTTAATAAAGAAATAATTATATTGCTGAACAGAATTTTGGAAGCACCTGTGTACGAGTGTTTTGAATATTTGTGATTTTTAATGAAAATTAGGGTTGTTCCGCTGGGCTCCAAGAATAATAATAATAATATCCTGGGACATTTTTGTACACACGGCTACCTGATCCCAAACTAAGCAGAGCTTGTACTATGGAAACCAGATAACTGATATTACTACATATACTACTTTTTATTTGTAAATACATACTTAATATACATATACACCCAGACTCCGGACATACAGACATATTCATGCACACAAATGCATGTCCCGGGTAGGAATCGACCCTACGACCTGCAGCGTGAAAGGCGCCTCCGCGCCAACCACGCTAACGGGCCCGTCAAAACGTAAAACGTTGTAAAACGTTTTGTCAGTTGGCAAGTAAAATAAACATTATGTAAAGTTTATAATAGAAATATGTAAATAAATCATAATGTAAATAAAAATGTAAAAAAGATTAATAACCCGAAAACCAATGTCAAAATCAAACTCACTCATGATATAGGTACATAAAATAAGTTGATTTCAATGAAGGCATACATAACGTGGTAATATATCGTTACCGCATAGGTAATATGATTTTCCAATGAACAATTTCGATATTATTGCCTTTTTTTGTATAAACCTTGTCCAAGTATGTCACAACGAATGCAACTGGTTTTGTGAGATCCATCTGTGATGATGCGACTCCAGGTAAATTTTACGGCGTTCCGCTTACATAATGTGTCATTTACCTTAAATTGTTTTGTATGTATTCGTGTTCCATGGGAAATGTGTTAAAACAGTGTGTTTGGTACGGTATTTATAAAGTTACTTTTATGATTGAATTTAGTACTAAATTTAAGAAATGTCTGAAAACTGTTGAGGGCTAATATTTCTAATGTTTACCGTGTAACTTAACTCGCTGCCTATTTGAACATAAAAAGTCGTAACAATAGGTAGGTTTCCCAAATAATTAAGATTGGGAAACATCATTTTGTCCTTAATATGGTATAAATCGAGTCCTTCCTCCGATATTGTGTGAACCAGAGTAGGACCACCTACAATAATTAATATTACATACAAACTTTATTAGTCATAAGTCCCAATTGCGTCTCCATTTCACAACCCGCCATTTAAGTCTTATAATCAAAGGAATGAAGTTCTTTTTTAATCGATACGACAACAATACATAAGGGACGCCGGAGTCGTCCTTCTGATGAGCACATGATCATAAAATATGTACAGAATCCGCGTACGATGTGTAATTGCACAAAAGCTTTCGGTATAAATACTGGGGGTGAATCTGAAATGCATCATTGTACTGTTTTGGTGTCACAAGTATCCATCTTGCAACTTGCTACAACATGAAGAGTATTGTAAGTTTTTGTTTTTTCTCAAGATCAAACGAGATGTCTTCTAAAGTTAGCATATTTTTTAAAATCAGACTAAGATAAGGCAAGCTTTAAGCAAGGGTTGGAAGTTGCTAGGCCTATAAACTAGCATCATTAAAAATCTGAAGCATTATTTAGTTATCAATTCTCGCTGGTATAAGGTGTATTTACAACTGGCTGGAAAAGTTGGTATACAAACTTAATGTGATTTTGTTTTAATACCAGAGGGCGTTTCATTCAATCGTTTCCTTCGTAATTTTGACACTTATTTATTACGGGAATTTGTCTCAATCCACGAATTATTCCTTGCGGACCGGATACGCGGGCGCGTTTGTAACAAATTGCATACCTACTTATAATCACTACGTTTTTTTTTGTAATAGCAGCCCTGAAATTGGATGAGTGCACACACGGTCATTACGCCTTTAAAGAACTTTAAAAAACCTAACCCTAACCTAACCTAATCCTACCCTAACCCTAACCTAAACCTATAATATATACTCAATGATCACCTACTTGTATGTCTCTTATATCCTTATAGTTATTATTAGTGTTCGTGGTTGGATCCACGCTCGCTGACGTCATCAGCCTGCAGGGTTACCATCATCAACCCGTGTACCAGCAGCAGCAACAGCAGCAGTACACCACGGAACCCATTCCCATCATTAGTCAAGAGCAAGTCATCAATCCTGACGGATCTTATAAATGGAGGTAAGAAATTGCCAAAGACTAGACTTACTAGATACCTAACGACCCACCTACCTTCACTTGACGGGCCCGATGGCGTGGTTGGCGTGATGGCGCCTTTCACGCTGCAGGTCGTAGGTTCGATTCCTACCCGGGAGATGCATTTGTGTGCATGAACATGTCTGTATGTCCCGAGTCTGGGTGTATATTTATATTAAGTATGTATTTACAAATAAAAAAGTAGTATATGTAGTATTATCAGTTATCTGGTTTTCATAGTACAAGCTCTGCTTAGTTTGGGATCAGGTAGTCGTGTGTAAAAATGTCCCATGATATTATTATTATTATTATTACCGACGTTTCTAGTCTACCTACCTCAGTTTTTGATGTGGTCTGTGGTCACTAATTTGGCTTGAAAGTTACTTTACCAATTATTAAAGAGATTCTCGTGAAATGTTTGTAGTTCAGCACAGATGTATACATTGAAAGATTAATTAAACCTCTTTACATGGCATAGAAGTACTACAAAACTTTTAAGTTTAAAGAATTGAGATCCATACATTATAAGGTATCGCCTTATGTACGTTCATGCGTTGTACAAAATTGTATCAATTTCCGTGAACACCTAACCAATAGAAATTACAGACTACCTAGGATGATCGGACGTACATACCGGATGTGGATGGTACAATAAGCAAAAGCAAACTATCGTCTTGGCACAACCGTTGTTCAGATGCTCAGGCGTAAAACATATTAGTTTCACTAACCTACACAAATGTCTCGATTTAATTCGCAACATTCCTTAGGCTCATTCAGTGAATCTGAATACATTACAATTTTAACATTACCTAAAAATGCAAATATTACTCAATGTAAGCTAACTAAACGTGCTCAGTATAACAAATAGCATTTGTATGTAAATACAACTAATATGTTTGAACGGTAACTTCTAGTTATGAGACCGGCAACGGCATCTCAGCTGAGGAGCAAGGCTATGTGAAGAATCAAGGCATTCCCGAGCAAGAGGCGCAGATTGCTCAAGGACAGTACCAGTATACTGCACCTGACGGACAGGTCTGCTAATTTTATATACATATACAGGGTGTCCCACAACTTTGCCACATGGAGGGAAAGTACCTTAAATACTGTAGATAGATTTTTTTTCTGAATTAAGACTTCATTTTTATTTTAAAAACAATACGAACTGCATTCAAAGATTTTCGAAAACTCGCTTGCCACACTCGGGAATCGAACCGGCTAAAATCCCAAAAAATAACACCCTGTACTTTTATAGCATCAATCGATAGGGTCAATCGTAGGGGTCAAATCTCTCTAACAAACGTGGTACATTAAATGAAAGGAAACCCATGAAATCCAAACTTATAAATTCAAGAATTCAAAGAAAAAGTGTATCTAACAATATTGAACTAAATTTGAACAACAAATTTGTTAGTTTACCCTTTCTTTTTCATTCAATTATTTTATGGTTTTCCTTACATTTCGAAAACTCTCTTGCCACACTCGGGAATCGAACCGGCTAAAATCCGTATAATAACATCCTGTACTTTATGGCATCAATCGATAGGGTCAATCATATGGATAAAATCTTTCTAATAAACATGGTATATTAAATGAAATTCCTTTCATACCTATAAAATCGTTACCTATTTGAATTTTAACTTATTTTAATTCTTATAAGTTAAGATATCATGGGTTTCCTTTCATTTAATGTACCATGTTTGTTAGAGAGATTTGACCCCTACGATTGATGCCATAAAAGTACAGGATGTTATTTTTGGGATTTTAGCCGGTTCGATACCAGAGTGTGGCAAGCGAGTTTTCGAAAATCTTGGAACGCAGTTCGTATTGTTTTTAAAATAAAAATGAAGTCTTCATTGAGTAAAATGTTCTATCTACAGTATTTAAGGTACTTTCCCTCCATGTGGCAAAGTTGTGGGACACCCTGTATACATAACATATAACGTCACGACTTTTTATCCCCATTGGGGGGTAGTCAGAGGCTTGAGTGGGCATACCTAATATGTGGAGGTATTAAGTCAACTCAAAGCCCACGTTAGATAGTCAGTAGCGCCCAGATAGTCGGAACCCAACGTGACAAGTGGTGAACCTTGTCGCCGTGTATACAGGAACTGACTATGACCTTATCCCGAGGGAGAGGTAGGTTTCCTCACGATGTTTTCCCTTTCCGTAAGCGAACTGTAAATTATGCACATAGATGATAATTCATCCATTGGTACATGCCCAATCGGGGATCGAACCTGGGACCTTCTGATTGCTAGCCCAACGTAGCTGCTAATTTTAAACCATTGGAAAACCACCTGGACCCTAAGTCGCTTAGCCATTGTAGCGCCACTGTGGCGTTATGCTATAGTGATCGACTCTCTGTTTAGTCGGTTGATTATGACCAACCAATCAGAGGCCGATCACTATAGCAGCTCAACAATGGCTAAGCGTGGTCTCTAACATTATCTTCGTTGTTTCTTCATTATATATCGTAAAATCTTGGCGGTTGACTTGTTGTCGGACATCTGTTAGCAGTCCTCTAGCCAATTTCCAATGGTTAAAAATTAGCAGACTTGGGGCCCTGGTAAACAGAGCTTTACGAAATAACCTGACAGTGTTATTTATTTTTCTCTGTCACGCATTAGGTATGTTTATATAAGTACTTCCTTGACATAGTGGAGTGTAGGAAGGCAAATAATAGAAAAGTTAAACTAGGCATTCTATTATGACAATCATAATTACCAGCACTTTACCATACACAGTACAAGTTTTCCCTGAAGGCGAAGGGTAAAAGTCCTAGTTGATGGTTCATTGTTTATTCAGAATTCTGCAATGCGCCTTGTTAAAGTGTGAGAGCAATCGTATCGATGTGCCTCTTAACTTGGTCCCTGGATCTTACGTGTTTAATGTCGATGTGTACATACATACGCACCATCACTAGATGGTAGTATAATAATATTATAAAATACTATAATTCTAATAGTATAGTCGTGTCCATTGTTGGGTCTTATTCTAAGTAATAACTCACAGTAGGTACATATAGAATCGTTGTAGTCCAGTCGCCTGCACGTCTATGGTGAGATTTCTCACATAAGCTCTTATTTATGCGTGTAAAAAAAGAAAATAGAGATAATAATATGAATAAAGATAATATTATGATATGATGATTATAAAGAGTGCTTAGCTTTCCTTGTGGAAACCAAGTACAGTTTCCGTCGGTTCAGGCGCTTTTGCCGTACCTATTATTGGAATCAAGTAACCAGCTCACGAGTTTGGGTCCAAATAATCAAATAGCACAAGTTATCCAACTCCTCCTATCCTTTCTTTTGAATAAATTCGTGCGGGTTCTTGGAGAGTGTTTCAGTCATTATTGTAACGACTAGGACTGAATGTATCTTTGATATTTTATAGTACCGGATTTTTATTACATAAGTTAAAAAACTTATAAATCTTGTATAGGAAGTAGGTAGGTACCTATAAAATTGATAATTGTTTTGACCCTGTTAGGTACACTGTCATTTATAATATAACGAACTTGAAATTGATTACATCAGTCAACTGCGGTAAAGTTCCTATATTATTTTTGTTAGACGATAATATTTTTTTCCTTGTTGTATCCGAAAATAGAGATTGCTTGAGTATCTGTTAATAATTGCTTAAACAAATTCTGGTGCAGTACCTTTGCCTTGAATCCTTATAAAATACATTTTAAACAAAATGTTGTTTCTCAAATATAGACGTAATAAAGTAGTTAACAGTTTGAGTTTAGGACTAAATGAAACTCAACTTTGATTATTAACTTTTCAAATTAAAGTTTTCAAACTTGGTGATGTCATGGAAGAAGAATTATTTAAATCAAAAAACATGTTGGTATGGAAATATTTTAATATATCACATATTATTATTCCAGGTGATCCATTTGCAATACATAGCGGATGAGAATGGCTTCCAGCCTCAGGGCGCCCATCTGCCGACGCCGCCCCCCATCCCCCCCGAGATCCAGACCGCCGTGGACTACCTCGCCACTCTGCCCCCGCCCACACAAGACAACAGAGAATACCGGAACTAGACAACTGTATTTTAGCATCTCCAGTTTCCTATAAACTATAGACTTCGATTTTTTAAAGAGATCTTTGCCTACATATAACTAATAAATAGAGGCATCATTGTTAATTGTTACGTAGTGCATTTGTAGGTACTATTTCTTGAACAATGGAATAATAAACCCTTGACTGCACTCATGTGATATGAAATTTATTAAAGTATGTAAGCAACATATTGTAGTTATGTAGATATAGTCGTAAGATCGTTATAGCAAGTTACGTGATTGTAAATGTTTAACATAATATATTAAAATTTTATTTTAAAATAACAAGGCTCGTTTAATTTCCATGAAACTGGCTCGCTGATGGATAAAGAGATTTATAAATACGTTAAAAAAACATCAAATTACATATTATAATTGATTTAGAAGAAGGTCCGGTAGATCATTAATAAAAAGTATAACGAGAGCTTAATTTCGTCATGTTTGCATATAAAAAATGAATAACCTTAAAAACATCAATTAAAAAACATTTATAGTGATCTAATAATTGCATTTCTCAATGCAAAGATTAAATATTTGTTTGTTCATTCACAAGGTTGCAAATTATAATAACAGTAGTGGTGATTACTGGCTGGTTGGCTGTCTTTATTTGAATCTCTTGACTATAATGGAGGAGTTTGAAAAACTATAAATTTTCACATTACGACCCCTTAATATCTGATACCACATCATTAATCAGTAGAAGATTAAATATTTTATTTTTTCATGGGACGAAATCTGCTAGTAAACTCTCAATATATACCTATACGTATTTTAGGTCCATTTATGCATTAGATAGGTATTGTAACGGACAGACAGATCAGAACGGTATTAATTATTAGTACTCTTAGAGTTACATTTCAAATCTGGAATCACAATGAACTGCATACTTATTTCTAAAAAAATATGTATTTTGCAGGACAATTCAATTGGTGCGTCCAGATGCCGCGCATGCCTCGCCTGAGCACTCATGTTATGACATTATGTCTATGCGTTGCGACGTCAAAACTGAGTGATGTAGACGCAGCCAATCGATTAGTGCAAATCTTTATAAACTATTGAAAAGGAAATTTCATGATAGCACATAAATCATTTTAAATATCCTAACACTGCTCTGTAACTAATTGGTTGAACATACTTTGAATAGCAACGCACGTTACATCCATGCATCGCAGTGCAGCTCGTGAGTGGCGTATGTAGTCGAGTCCTAAGCGGTTGAAGTTCGTCTGCCGCGACCCCTTGCTCAACAACCGGTCTGTTCACTTTCCCAGCAACACGCGTGTCAAGGTCGCGCGACCATCGCGATGTAGGTACTTCAGATGGAAGAATAGTGAAGAATCCCCAGAATATGCTATATCGACATTTCATACCTAATTGCGAAGGTTAGTTATACTTTGCGTAACTCACTGAGCCGCTTGAACTCTGAGGTTCCTTGAGAGTTTCTTTTTGTCGATATCAAGATACGTTTTGTTTTTTAACGATATCCGGGTAGGGTCATAGTTTTGTTCTCTTTGTAGATTGACGATAGCTATAATGGACACATAGCATTGTGTTAAGTTAATAAAATAACTATCTAGTAACCAAACTTTGTTAGGAGATTTTACCTGTGATTTTTTAATGTTGATCTTACTTAGGGGATCTTACTCGTTTGGAGCAGGAACCACCACGACATTATTCTATCTGCGTTTATATCTTTTTAAATTCCTTAACAGTATCAAAAACTCCTATAAGATTTATCTTAGTTTTATCTATTAAACGTTTACATACCACTGACGAAAAATATTTTATTATCTTAAACATAAAAATAACAATAAAATTTTATGAATATATTCACAACCTCGTGAAGGTTATGCATAATTTAACAATTAAGCATTATACGGCACATCTTTATTTATAAGATAAAATTATAGGACTGTCGCTATACCCACTAATACGAGTATGCAGCAACAAGATAACTTTTTGTATGTGCTACATACGCTCAGGCGCTAATCACTTGACCGATATTGACGTGCCCTTCACTAGCAAGTCCATATTGTGGAGATTTTAATAGGTATGATCACAGTAGATCGACGAATCTGGAAAACAAAGGCGATGAACAAAAATAAAAATGAAATAAAATAAGTGGTCGATGCTCATTCTACGAGCAAATAGAGTTTAATGTCATGTGACTCCATCAAATTATCATAGCCATACATCCTGCTCGCCACTCCTATAGGTGATAATACCTACAGCAATAGAAGAATGTACCTGAAGACATTCTACTGATTAAATGTGCCTACAGTGGATTTTACACAACAGAGTGAAATCCTTTGTCTAAATAACTATTCATAAATTCGAGTGGGATATTGATTGCATAATAACTTGAGCACCCGTCAATATAACATTGGCAGTTTGTAATTTATGATTAGAGATTTCTATAGATAGTACACCATGAGAAATGAATAAGCATAATCGCGCTGTTACGGGAGAAGTTGGTAGAAATGTAATTATTACATCTGTGGTTGATTCATAGATTGTTACAATGATAGGTGTGTACGTAACGAATATTGAGTATTGTATTATATTCTTGGACAAAAATACCTGCTTGGACAAGTGTTACATAGTCAGCATTTCATTTTATATCACCTTCTTAGTTATTTAGATGAGATGGAATCACCAACACTATCTTATTCCTTATCTACTGTGTAATATACTGGTCATCAAGAGGTCATTATTAATAATAAAAATATTGCAACTATGGGCCTCCACAGATTTGATACTTTTAGCATCGGCGATGGGCAATTTTGATGCTGCGTCTCGCTCGTTCGCGCTCGAAGAAACGCGACGCAGCATCGATACGTCACAAAATCGCCGGTCGCCGATGCTAAAAGTAGCAAGTCTGCGGAGGCCCTAAAAACCGTCTTACTAATCGTCGAATTTAGTAAATGGATGATGGATGATGATTTAAATAAGTTATTAGAATTGAGCTCAAGTAAAGCTCATTGCTACCGTTAAATTAATAATGACTTCGGCGCCAGATTTGGAAATAAATCGAAAAAAAAGAACTCACGAACGTTCGTCCATGTCGCGAGCTGGTGGTCAAGTCCCACTAGCCATGTCCATGAATCGAAAATTGAAAGTAGTGAAATTGGAATGTAACATACTGCAAATTGTTAAAATAAAGACACTCCCATTTACGAATCTCTAAAGTTTATTCAAACAATTTGCGATATTCATACGTACGTAAAAAGTAACCAACTACTTTGCGATGCCAAATTTTGGCGTTATTAGTATGATTATGTTAGTTTATCGTGGAATCTATATTTTGACACACTTTTCTTATAGGTAATTGGAATACTATTTAGATTGTTAAATAATAATTAAATACATATAAGACTAACCCACCAACTGTATGGTGCAATGGGCGATCCCTGTGAAATTACGAAAAGGCCGTTTCCGTACTTTGTCTCTGGCGGGAATCGAACCGCAACCACCCGATACAGTGAGCCAAACGGCCTACGCTCAAACCATTGCGGTAAGCAGTCGTCAATTTAGATGGTCAAGTGTTCTAAAATATGACGACAGGTATCTGTCATAATTCTGTAGTAATGATGAAAGGAGCAGAATATCTATTTACATGGTTTCATTACTAATTAACACATTGGTATTTGAAGATGATAGATTGTCAAGCTTAATTGATATCCTCATTACCTTACCTATATGTCGGAGTGTCGTAACTCAGACTTCGTTTGTTCAGTGCGTCATTGATCCCATTGAGAGATTTACGTAATGCTTAAGGAACTTAAGCTGTTTCAAGCGGGCGTAAGTCATTGAAGAAAATGTGTTATCACGCACCCGTCTCGTGAACTTCACCTCAAAAATACTAGGATCGCGTGTGTGTATGTTAATGACACAATTTTATTGCCTAATTCGAGTTTAAAAAGAAGCTCTATAGGTATAAGTATTCAAAGATAAGCATTTTTTTATACCGTCCATGAGCTAACCTGATTCCATCGAGGGAGATCCTGGTCGAGCTAATGTAGGTACAATTCACACATGCCAGTTTGAACAGCCGAATAGTGTAACCGGAGTTTTGTGTAAGTTTCAGGGATGCATGCAGTAGGAGTTAGAGAAATATAGAGACCAATATATTAATTGGTTTTAAAATAAAACAACCTCATTAATTGAATACTGAACTTTAGAATAAGCAGGTACATAGACAAAGCTTGTATTTAGACATACGAGCAACAATGTTAGAATGATTGTGGGCGCCAATTTGTATGGATAAAAATATTTTGTGCAAATAGTGGCTGTGCTACTAAGGCCGGCACTGAATAAATGGAAAATCCGTTAGGTTTGTTGACAACCATTACGTCGACCCGCCAAGTTGACATACACGAGGCGAGGTAATGCATCCAATGTTTACTTATTTCATAGATTTTTGCGACATCACAATGAATTGTGAAATTAGGATGCAGGGAGGTGGCCGAATGTGTCAACTATAAAAACTCAAAATTTCAGGATTGATAGCATCAGTCGACAACAGTTATCACTGCTTGTTCCACCATCACCAAACCTAGCAACAATGAAATCTATTGTAAGTGTTCACTCATACCGGTGTTAACTGGAGCGTTTCAACGGATCAGCATCATTCAGCTCAGTGTTAAATAACTTCAGTGACATCACCGTATAAATGTGTTTGGTGCTGCGCTTCAAAGATATTTACATATTATAAATCACGGAAATGGAAATATTGCACTTAAAGAGCATTCAGTATAAATTATTTAAATTTAGTTGATGATTTAAGTTGCGATAGAATTTGATTAGATGCAAGTTTTTCAGTGTATTCATAAAGTGCATTGCGTTGCAGGTATTGGCTTGTATGCTGTTCGCGGTGGCGTTCGCTGCTCCCCAAGGACACCCCACCGAGCCCGTGCCTATCGTCCGAGATGACAGCCAGATCAACGGCGACGGCTCCTACCAATACACATACGAAACCGGCAACGGTATCAGCGCTGACCAGAAGGGAGAGCTGAAGAAGGTTGGAGACGTAGAGGCTCTGTCTGTACAGGGTGAATACCAGTACCCCAGCGAGAACGGCGAGCACATCCAGTTGACGTACACCGCCGATGAGAACGGCTACCACCCGCAGGGCGCCCACCTGCCCACCCCGCCTCCGGTGCCCGCCGCCATCCAGCGCGCCCTCGCCTACATCGCCACCGCCCCACCACCACAGCACGAAGACGCCCCCCACCCCCACGCCCAATAGATTTCATGTTGGCTGATGCAAAAATACTCATAGTCACATTTTTGTGACAAATATTTTTTAATTTTCTACCATGAATAATAAATCTATTAAGATTCTTTATTCCATTGTTTTACTTTACATACCTACCCACCTATACTTCGCCAAATTCTTTAAAATAATTGAATCTACACCATCTTCATAAGGTATATACTTTTTTCAGCTATAAATTTAATACAATTTAATAAAATAAGTTTGCATGCATAAAATCTAACTAATTTTCGAAAGATATGTGAAATCCACCTAGCCGTACTGGCCCAGCGTGGCGCATTATGGTCTCAATCTCCTCGCATTGAGGGGAGGCCTGTGCCCAGGAGCGGAAATAAGTGAGGGTTCAAGTCAATTATTTTGGGTTATTTCAAATGGAATGATATGTAATCATTCTATATTGCTAAAACTGGTTAAGCAAGTCATTATTCCTGTTTTAAAGATTTTTATTCTATTTTCGTAGTTATAAACGGCCAAAGGTCAGATTGTTATAAAATAAAAGTAATATGCCTCGACAAACCTGACTAGCTAGTCAAATTGGCTAGAAACTTTTTAATAGTGCCTTAAAAAACATCACGATTTGTAATTTACAAATGTAAATAATATATTAAAAAAACCGCGACGTGCAATGTCCTCTAAAGTGGGTATAAACCTGCATACATATTCATAAATAGATGGGATTTTTATTTTTAGTATAATAATGGATTGTGTCTGGAAATAAGTAGGTATTAAGTTACTTGCATGGAATTAATAAGATCTATCCAGTCGTTTATTAGGACAGAAATAAAAAATGCAGAATGTAACTATAAGCCGGTGCCAAAAATCATATTTTTTCAGTGGTAGTTATAGTATCGATGTGATGCCAGTTAATTGGTGTAATCACCGCAACCAGTTAGTTTAATGTCTTTCGATAAATATCTTAACAATGGGGAACATGCCTTATCTTAATTATTTGCATAATTATATAAAGTATGTCCAACGATAACTGACAGTGAAATAGTTTTAAAAATATGTTTAAAACTTCAGCAATCATTAAATAGCGAAAATCTCAGTAATAAGTTAAATGTCTTTGAAAACATATTTCAAATTATATCAAAAAGTAATAGGTACTAACGAAATTAAATACTAGTCATCATCCCCATTACGCTTGACTGTAATCAATATTCTAATCATCAGGCCAGTAGTTAGTGCTAATGAACGTATGAATGCAAATGTGTTTCATCACATATCTTGATTAAATTATTAAGATATTTTTATTTCAATACTAGCGACCACTTTGAATTCATGGATGGATGGTAATATACGACCCACCCCCTCTCCTCCTTTCCACCTTCGAAAACCGGATCTATATCCTTTTCTATATTTTTTTAATAAGCTTGTTTGGTAATACGTAGTCAGTTTTATAATAATAGGGATGGTAAATTTAATATGTAGAATTCGCATTTTTTTCTGAATATACTCAATCTTACCTGAATTCAAATGATAGGTAATTACAAAATTGGCATCCTCAATTCCAAAACTCTTCTACTATTTAGTAAAGATGCTAATGAAGAGGTTTAGGTACGGTCCGGATTCTAGGAATAGGTACATACCCTTAGCATAATCGATGTGGCTCTGATCGTAATAAAATTAACATTTCGCAAGAATTTCGTAAAATATTAATGTCATTATACATTCATAGAGCCGAATAATTCGTTGGCTAAACCGAGTGTTGATCTTACAAAATTATAATTAGCTTCTACAAAAAAGCAATACTACCACTTACTCGTGTGTGCTAGGTTTTACCATAAACAGTAGAAAAAAATCAAAACAACATTTTTCATAATAGCTGATCTTTGCATTACATGTATTTCAGCTTAATTAGGTATCTACATATACATCGGGGGTACATGCCGCCAATTGAGGCACCCAATATTAAAGCACCTCGCTCAAAGCAAAACACTAGGTATAAGTACGTTTTTTTATACTTATCAATGTTTCAATTGGTTTCGTTCATCCTGTGTCAATTATATATGAAACCAATTGAAACATTGACAAAAAGTTACGCAATCGCCCCGCTGGACGCCAACTTTGCTTACCAAATAGGACAAGTATAAAAAAACGTAATATAAACTCTTTATTAAAAGTAATATCAAAAAACCAATAATAAATCTTATTAGTCAATTACACACCGCATGTCCGGTATTTCGAAAAGCTAATTAAAAGACATAATTTTTCCAAATATTTTTTTCAAGGAGAATATATCCCTGACAGCTTTTCCTTATATAACTTAATACATACTTACATTCGTAATTAATTATCATAATGATGGTCATAATGACCTGCTGCATAAGTCGTGTTTCGCAATTAACTATTTATATTTAACGGTGACATTATAATATTTGGGAATGTTCATAAGCGTACAAATATGTGTATGCCACTCCGCTTATGTTAAATAAGCATTACGACCTATAGATGATTGCAACATAACATGTTTGAATGAACAGGAAAATATTAGTCCTTGGTAAAATCATCGGTTTTGATAGAGCATTTAAATTAAACTATAAAGCAAATAACTATGGTCCCTGCAAAGAACTCCCCCCCAAATAACTATGGTCAAATAACTATAGCCTGCACTCTATGCCATTATAACGGGCACCAAGGGCCTCGATTCACTTAACAATTGTCCATTGCGAAAACACTGGTCTCTAACTTACTAACTTCTGCATTATAAATCGTCAATTCTTGGCAGTGGACCTGTTGTCGGGTATCTGATAGCAGTCCTTTGGTCGACAATATGCCGACCGACAGAATTTGTGATTTACAATTAACAATTCACCGAAATAATATTAGAGACCAATGGTTTCGCAATAGACAATTGTTAAGAGACTCGAGGGCCCGGACCTTTCAAGGTAAAAGGGATTCGGTCCTCCATGCTATCCCAGTAAAAAATAATACAAACCTTTAATGAAATATAAGTATAATAAATATAGATTATTAATAGGTAAGTAGTATCATAATTTATGAGTTTTATCTATCGAATATTTTCACATATTTAAGAGCTTTTTAAATCAATTAAAGTAGAATACCAGATTAGCTATTTATAAATATTATGTTTTAATGAGACATCCTTGTATTACCGGTTTCATAAAACTGGTAAACTATAGTGTTTTGATGTTAAAGACAACTTTAATTTTTTTGTTGGAATTATCGCATAAAATTATCGCTGTATGAACATGTTATAAAATTTACCTAATCATACAAATATAACCGGTGAGATCTTACATATATTTAAATGAGAATCTTTCTTTCAATTTAAAAATATCCTACATCCAAACTTCTATCAATCTTCAGTTACCTTTACAGCTAGTATGACTTCCTGGTAGAAGCTTGAATTAAATGATTATATAATAATATATTAATTTATGTGTATAAATAAAGGAATGTAAATAATATTTGAGCATATCATACGAGTACATTATGATATTGAACTTATCAAAATGTTAACGACACTAAGTTCGGGGCCACACCGGTAAGACGACTGCGACGCATCGCAGAGCAAAATTTTGTATAGAAATTGCTATCGCGTCGCAATCGCCATACCGATGCGGCCACGGCCTAAGGAGACATTTATTCATCAGGGCTCCGCTGATAGGAAGGCTCGGTGATCTATTGTAGAAATTATCTTTATGTTTATATTTGTTTATGCACACCTCACACAGATAAACATAAATTGTACCCAGCCCATTGATGTATTCTAAAAGGACCTAGACTGACACTTTTACATAAATAATCGATTATTTATCTTTGATATAACTATACATAAATCAAACATTAAAGGAAATTAGAAAAAAGAATAACAGTAGGTACTTTTGACTTATTAGAAAGCCCATTGTTAAGAGTTTAAGTAGTACTTCGCATCTTATCTGGAATTATGGATCCTTACATCCATTAATGTGACCGGACTTTTTATAATAGGTATAGGTATAAAAAAGGTTTTAAGGAATCACTACCTGACAGTGTCGTCGTGCGAACGGCTACACATTAACTGAGAAATTATTAAACCTTGATGGTGCAGCCATCACGCAAGCGCATTGACTACAGTAGACACGCACATATTTTGTCGAATTTATTCTGACGTGCCAAATGGTGCAATACCATCCAGAGGTGGTAGGCGGCACGATGACCCGCCTGTATATATACCGATAATACCACTGTTAGAACAACATTGTCTAGTGCCTTCACCGACAAACAAATACAAACATGAAAACCATCGTAAGTGTCTGTGATAGTGTTGTAAAAAAGTGCCCTGCGATTACAGTGAAGTGATGTGAAACAAAAAAGTTTCGGTGAAAGTTAGGGTTCTAAAGAATTCGGTTTTGTTTCAGGTCTTTTTCGGTCTCTTGGCGGTAGCGTTGGCCGCTCCCCAGTCTCCCACTGAGCCCATCCCGATCCTGAAGCAGGAGAGCCAGATCAACCCGGACGGCTCTTACCAGTACTCGTACGCAACCGGGAACGGCATCACCGCTGACGAAAAGGGAGCTCTGAAGGACATCGGAGCTGAGGAGCCCGCGCTGCAAGTCGAAGGCCAGTTCCAATACCCTAGCGAAGACGGTGGTAACATCCAAATCACATATGTGGCCAACGAGAATGGATTCCAGCCACAGGGAGCTCACATCCCCACCCCACCCCCCATTCCCGAGGCTATCCAACGCGCCCTCGCGTACCTCGCCACCGCCCCTCCCCAACCAGAGAACTAAGCTCCATCATGTTTGACTAAACTAGGTTAAGCACTACCCAATGTAACATAATCATACAATTAAGTATTCCTCAATATTCTAATAGACAAGCTATTGTAGTATTGCGGGGTACTTAATACTTATTTGTATTCTTATGTAATTTGTACATAAACCTGATTTTATACGTAATTTAAATATACACTTTTGTACAAAATCGTTGGTTTCTTTATTTGAAAAATGTTTTTACCTATTCATATGGTGCATCCAGATGCCTCACGTGCCTCGCCCGACCACTCATCTTATGACATTATTCCTATACGTTCCGAAGTTAAGACTAAGTGCTCGGGCGCGGCATGCGCCTGATGTAGACGCACCCATTCAACCGAGCATTAAAAATAGCGACATCTAAAACATCAATTATTGTTCATCATATTCACAAAAGACTACGTAGAGGTTGTATCAAGCTTTAAAGGGAGACTTAAAGGCCAAAACTCACAGTCATTATTAATAAGCAGTCCAAAAGGCGTTACTTAGATGAATTGCGTCGCTGGAAATGGCGTTATAGTTGAAGTTGGCATTTTTGACCACGAGATTCAAAGCACCTTAATTATGTCAACAGTATGGGATATTTGAATAGTATGTGCTAATCGAACTATTCAATAGGAAAACAGTTACAAACATTTCGTAATTCTATTTAGCAATTCGTAGTTATTACATTCTAATTAGACACTTAAACAAGCGTAAAATATGCATTATTTACGAAAGCTTCAGTGAACACTAAGTTCAATAAAAGGTACCTATCCATTTATAGAATAAATTGTGTAGTTATTCTTACGCTCATATTTATAGAGATTTTAGCCAATGGTTTTACAAAGCATTTCTAGGAACAAAAGTGATTTGTAATGCCAGTGTAAGTCCACCATAACTTTCTATGAATTTAAGGGATGTCTGTAGGCTGTAGGTATGTCATACTTTATTATCTTGTTGCCAAAGTTGAATAGATGTGTCCATATGGCGCGCATGCCTCACCCGAGCACTCATATTATGACATTACGTCTATGTGTTCCAACGTCAAAAGTGAGTGCTTGCGCGAGGCATGCGCCTGATGAAGACGCCGCCATTGACATAACGCGGACCTCATTACAATGTGTAATGAGATTGGGAGTGTTTAGTCTGAACATTTATTTATTGCAATGACGTAATGTAAATTGCAAGGTTTTTAAAACTAAAAATAAAAACCTAAGCTACTTAGAGATAATGTTAGAGATCAAATAAATATGTGGAGGATTGTGTTGAAAGAACGGTCAAGGTTTGACCTTAATTCTTTTTCATGGTCTGCGGTAATTAAGGCTAGATGCTTTCATCTTATTCGCACATCATCATTGCGTGGAAGATATAAATAAATCAAATCTAATAATAATCATCCAAATCTTGTATGATAATTTAATAGAAAAGTTCTTTGTAAAGCAGTTATTACCAAAAAAGTTGGAGACGTGACTGTCTAAAGTAGTACCTATGCCCTACTAAACGGAGTCCATGGACGACTCAGTCGTTTGCCGAAAATAATGTTGAAAATATGTCGGTATTGCCAAAACTTCAGAGGAGCTAGCCAAGTGGCATGAACGCTAATCGAATAGAATAGAATAGACTTCACAATGTATGGAAATGGCAAACGTCGCTATGTAGATCAACAACAACTTGCTATGTAGATCACGTGACTTATGTCATTTCTATACATGAAGCGTAGCGATTTGAACGAACGCTTCTAGATGTCAGCCACTTGTCTAGCCCTTCAGGTGACTCTATAAGGTGATTGTCAAATAGCGAGTGCGATGACAGATGTGTGAATTTCGCTGCGTGTAGTGGTGTTTCTAGCATAAGTCAGGTGATGGCAATGTTAGGAGGTGCTTAAATAATACGTAAATATTGTAAAGGAACGTCATTCTACAATCAATCAAAGGGACTGTCGAATTATCTTATATTACAAAAAATATGTTAGGGATCTTATATTGCAAGGAATAAGCTAGGATGGGTACTCATGGAGCACAAATATGTAGGCAGTGACTAACTGCGTCATTGAAATTTAAGTGTAGCTTTCTATCAGTGAAAGAATTTTCAGATTTGGATTACCTAGCAGTTAAAGAGATTACCAACTATAAACGAACAGCTTTACCTGTTTATTAAGTCTCAGGTTTAAATATCTTTCAAAACTGTTATACTGTAGAAGTTTTTTTTATGTATTACAATTTGCAGAAAGGTCAACTCCGTAGCACCCTCAACCGACGGCAGTGCATGAGAAGATGTATGAATGTGGAATAACCTACCCCCGTGGGATACCTTAAAATACCTTAAAATCAAATTGGTTTTCTCTCAATTTTACAGCTGAAAAATGTTGCTCTCGATGGCAGTAGGTCAATAAAACAACTCCATCTAGCGCGATATGTTGATATTATAAATCAATTTAATAATCGAAAGCTCCATGATGATGCTTGAAAATTTTAACATAGGTATTTATGTTATTTTTAGTATTACGTTATTATTACAGATGGCGCTATTTAATAATATACCTATAAGGAGGACCTTGGGATGATACAGAGCGTATATTTATGGTGTGGAGGGGCAAAAGGAAGGAAATTCAACTATGTGAATATTATGAGAAATAAACGGCCGAATACTCGTACGCAACTTAAATTTGACAGCTGCTTAACTTTGACACGCTATACAAAAAATGACAGAAGGGCTAGACAAGTGGCACGAACGCTAATCGAATAGAATAGAATAGAGTTCACAATGTATGGAAATGTCAAACGTCGCCATGTAGATCAACAACAAGTTGCTATGTAGATCACGTGACTTACATAATTTCTATACATGAAGCGTAGCGATTTGAACGAACGCTTGTAGACGTCAGCCACTTGTCTAGCCCTTCTGATAACGACGTCTTAAACTGCTAAGTAGGACTTAAATACTTAAGTAGCCTTTGATTATGCGGCCGAAAGAGTGATAAAAAACAGGGACAAAAATACTCCTATTTATTTAACAATTAGAACAAGTTTAAGCAAAATATAGTGGTACTCAGTTGGGAAAGAAAATGTATGGAAGCTACATACATGCCAGTTGAATTTTTTTTCAGTAGCTATTCCTGAGATCACACTGACATTACATAAATAAAGGAACATTATAAAAATAAGAACCAGAGAAATCTATTTATCAAGCGTGTCAGATTTTTCGCAAAATATTACTTATCCCACTAACAATATAAATGTGAAAGTTTAGATGAGTGGATGGATGGATGGATGTTTGTTACTCAATAACGCCAGAACGGCTGAACGGATCTGGATGAAATTTGGCACAGAGATAGATTATAGTCTGGAATAGCACATAGCACTTTTTAATTATGCGCGGACGAAGTTGCGGGCAAAAGCTAGTTGTATATAAATCATATAATCATCTGTGTCAAGGTGCATGAGTTGTGTGTGTCTTGAAATGCAGGAATGTATTTCCGTTGACTTTCTTGGGACTCATCGCCCAATGTTCCCCGTTGAAGTCTTTTATATGATGCCACCTTGGTCGGAAGAAAATATGTTTTATTTTTAGTAGGAACTTTATATTGTTGCTATTGGTTATCTCATCTCTCTTTATCTCTAATTTAATTAATAAAACGAAATGAAAATGTGTTGCGTGATTTGTTAACTGCAGATGGTATAAGAAGAGTGACACCGGTGACCCGTGGAGGTGGTAATAATAGTTGTTGACATTTAGACGGTGGAAACTGGTTTCTTTGAGGCGCTCATTCGATTTACTTGCTCTGGCTAGTTTGATGGCCTGTTTACAGATTGCCCGTTGTGTAGAACCAAGGCTAACTAGGATTTACTTAATTTATAATTTATCTAAAATAGCTTGGCTAGGCGTGGCATATTATAGAAATAGGGATCCTCAGACCGTGCCAAAAAAACTATAAAATTTATTTTATTGTTTTATGGTTTGGTTTGTTTTTTTTAACATTTTCATTCAATTCTTCAAAGTCAATCAAAGTTAGGTGTATTTAAATAAAATTTCCAGGGCCTAGCTTTGGAGCTCATCTTATTTTGATCGCACGTGAAAAGTTATGATGATCTTTAGAGCCAATTTTGATACTATTTTACCAGTGTCAAGTAACAACAATCTCAATTAATGATAACACAAAATAAAATAAAAAATATTGGTTAACCGCCTAGATATATAACGTAGGTAGGTATACATTTTATACAAATAAATTGAACGTTTTGATATTCTTTGGAAAATCTGCTAAAATGTGAAAATTATTTGAGGCATAAACTTACCTGAGGATTATGCGAGTAGTATCATAACCGCGCTCCCAGATTATATCAATAACTTTTAATATAATCTTCCGAATGCAAAATAAAATCTCAAATAAAATGATAATCCGGAACCCGGAGCTTAATAATCTATTGTCACCACGTTTCTATTTAAACGATCTTAAAAAATCCGGTCCTAATGATCATCAGCTTGACATTGTGAAATTAACAAGATTTCGCCAAGGTCACTGTCATGTGTCAATACCCTAATAATGTTACACGTTATTTTTTGCTAACTCCTATTCTAATATAAAAGGATACAATTTTTATTGGTCGGTACCTGTTCTCCCTGACAATCGTACAGACACAGATCTCAGCAAAGATGAAATTCCTGGTGAGAGCTTTTTAATAAAAATAATAATACAACAACTCATTTATAAGAAAGCAGTAATTTTCACATTTACATAATAATAATATAATGAGAGCTAGTCTAGTATAATCATACACTTAGTAAAATATCGCATCAGTATAATTGTATTCTCTGGTTTGTTAATTCTATAACTGTATCTATTGGTAATTTACATTTTTATAATACAATTAAGCCGCCAAAAGAATAAATAATTCACCTATTACATCATCCCGATATTTTCTGGTTTATAACTGCCTCTAACTGTAACAGTACAATACTGTAATAATAGCATTAATTTTTTCTGAACAAATTAAATGCTATGCTATCCCATATACTAACTAAACATAACCTTTTTCAGGTACTTGCCCTCTGCGTGTGCGCCGCCAGCGCCGCCACCTTCTCCAGCTTCAAGCCCTACGGAAACACTGCAGCGGCTGTAGCGACTTCTGTAGTGACTGCCCCCGTGGTCGCCGCCCAAGCCGCCTACGACGTCGCCGCTCCCGTCGCCAAAACCATTGCTAGGGCCACCTATGAAGCCGGCAAGGAAGCTGGAGCTGCCATCCTCCGTCAGGACTCTGAAGTTAACAGCAACAACTACAACTACCTGTGAGTAACTTCGATATTACCAGTTTCAATAAGAATAGAGGCTTTTATGCTTGCTTACCTAGATAAGTAAATTCGACTTACTATATTAAATTAATTTAATCTTCTGTTTCAGGTACGAGACCCAGAACGGTATCGCTGCTCAGGCCACCGGTGCCGTGAAGAGGGTCGGTGAAGTCGACGTTCTCGTAAGTACTCTTATATTATTGAAATAAACGACAGGTATACAATAATGCAAAATGTTTTCCCGTAGTTTCATAAAGCCATTAATCTAGAGTTATAAGACAATGTTTTTATTTACTATAATGATTAAAACTTTAGATGAGTAAATAGGTAAATACACATAAATAGAAAGTAGCACTTTAGCCACAAGTGAATACATGCATAAGTGCAGTGATGATGCTGACATCATAGCTAGAACCTCTTTAGATCAGAACCTTGAGCTCGGGGGATTGGTCTCTTCTACATACCAATCTTATCGGTAAATTTAATGGTTTTCCAGTTAGTACTAAAATTATTATAAGTAAAGAAATGAAAGAATATCGATATTTTATTTTGATTTCTGGAAATACCTTATAACAGATCCTATTTTTGTATTGCAGACTTCCCAGGGAACTTACAGATACGTTTCCCCCGACGGTACCCCCGTTGAGGTTTCCTACGTCGCTGACGAGAACGGATTCCAGCCCCAGGTAAATAACATCTCAGAAATCGACTAAAATACTTATTAATTACCGTAATTCCACATATAATAAGAGGACGTCATTGATGCAGAAGAAGCATAGTATATTATGAATCATATCATTCCTAAAATTTAAATCATAATTGTTTATTTGATATAATGTAATTATAATTCCTCATTATCTTTTCCAGGGCAATGTCCTCCCCGTCGGTCCCGAAGTACCTGAGTACATCGTTCGTTCTCTCGCGTACATCGCCGCCCACCCCAAGCCAGCCGACAGCAAATACTAATTTTATCTTGGACTTGATACAACCAAACGCGATTTGAACACGACTTTTGCTGAGGATCCCATGGATTTGCACCATGAGCTACAAAATGTTATTGATATATTGTATTGATAGACATGGAGTAGCAGCAGAATATATTAAAATAAACTGAATTAATTGTGCCATATTTAAGTATTTTAATTTTTGAATATTCAACCTAATATGTATATTTCTACCTATCTCCTTACTACTAAATACCTACACTGATTAGGATTTCGGCAGGAAAATATTCAATATCATCTTCTACTTTAAGGCGTGAGTGAGATATAGCCCGCTGACAGACGGACAGACGGACGGTCGAACCGTAATAGGTAGAGAGTTGAAATTTTCACAGAATATGTATTTCTGTTGCCGCTTTAACAACAAATACTAACAATAAAATAACACTTAAAAATAAAGGGGGTCTTCATACAAGCTCATTTATTTTTTGTGGAACTTTAAAGCGTCTGATAAAAGTTCTGAGGGGCTAGCCAAGTGGCATGAATGCTAATTGAATAGAATAGAATAGACTTCACAATGTATGGAAATGTCAAACGTCGCTATGTGGATCAACAACAAGTTGCAATGTAGATCACGTGACTTATGTCGTTTCCATACATGAAGCGTAGCGATTTGAACGAACGGTCGTAGACGTCAGCCACTTGTCTAGCCCTTCTGGTCCATAGAAAGTGTCTGATACTTTTGGTAATAAGTACTTCGGAGTAATATTCTACAATATATATAAAAATCAGCCAAGCCAAGGCGCCCCAGGGCGAGTCCCCAAAAGTACGCAGGTATTCAAAGCACATGAGACACTACTGAGAGCCGAAGGTTTCATTTTTCAGAAAATTAGTTATGTCTTACAGCTCTGGGATCTTGGACTACAAATTTAAAGATGAAAACAGCTTCACTTTGATATTTTTTTACACACAGTAAAATAGCACGTACCACTTTTCCTACTTAAAATTTAAATACGAAGGTTTAATAAATACTGTGATTAGATTTTTTTTCAAAATTTTAAGCCCACTCGTTTATAATAATAATAATAATTTAGCCCTTATAACGTCCCACTGCTGGGCACGGGCCTCCCCTCAATGCGAGGGGGATTCAGGCCATAATCCACCACGCTGGCCCAGTGCGGGTTGGTGGATTTCACATGTCTAAAGACATGCAGGTTTCCTCACGATGTTTTTCCTTCACCGTAAGCAAGTGATAATCATATTAATGTTATGATTCACACATAGATACCTACCACTCGTTTAAGAGGAGAAAATAATCCAAATCTTGAATATACGACAAACATTTGTTTAATATTGTTTGTTATACCTACTAAAATAATAACCAAAAAAAGGAAAGAACGGAAACTATGAATTACAGCGGGGCGAAGCGCGACACAACGCGACCAAATATTTATTATGGACTTTTTAAATTTTAATCCTGCGTTTGCAATGGAGAGGACAATCGAACAATCGTACATTACTGCCGCGGTCTCTAATGAGTGTGTTGTTGACCGCGTTGTTGATGGCCGAAAGCGCGGCGCAGCGCAGCTCCAGGCCTTCACAGCGCGGTCAGCATTGCAACCCTTGAAGGACAAGCTAAGATAAAGGCGGAGACCGAAGGTCGAGGCCTTTATAGCGCGGCCAGCAAGGGTTGCAATGATGACCATCCATCTCCATCCAACTCCATCCATCTCCATCCATCTCCATCCATCTCCATCCATCTCCATCCATCTCCATCCATCTCCATCCATCTCCATCCATCTCCATCCATCTCCATCCATCTCCATCCATCTCCATCCATCTCCATCCATCTCCATCCATCTCCATCCATCTCCATCCATCTCCATCCATCTCCATCCATCTCCATCCATCTCCATCCATCTCCATCCATCTCCATCCATCTCCATCCATCTCCATCCATCTCCATCCATCTCCATCCATCTCCATCCATCTCCATCCATCTCCATCCATCTCCATCCATCTCCATCCATCTCCATCCATCTCCATCCATCTCCATCCATCTCCATCCATCTCCATCCATCTCCATCCATCTCCATCCATCTCCATCCATCTCCATCCATCTCCATCCATCTCCATCCATCTCCATCCATCTCCATCCATCTCCATCCATCTCCATCCATCTCCATCCATCTCCATCCATCTCCATCCATCTCCATCCATCTCCATCCATCTCCATCCATCTCCATCCATCTCCATCCATCTCCATCCATATCCATCCATCTCCATCCATCTCCATCCATCTCCATCCATCTCCATCCATCTCCATCCATCTCCATCCATCTCCATCCATCTCCATCCATCACCATCCATCACCATCCATCACCATGCACCACCAACTAACCAACTCGTTTTAACCAGCCAATCAGATAATACCTACTTATACCTGTTTGTAATGTTTCCATGGCATAGGCCCGATCGTAATGAAATATTATGTCCTTATTACAGTTCGTAATAGGGAAGTAATATTATTACACTCCGCTGGCTTTGGCAGACCGACAAACTCGACTTTGCTCGAAGAAGGTTTGCGAAATAATGACAACATTATAAACTTTTTTGAGTAAAACGTATTATTGTCTCTATTTTATGACGGCAAATAATAGAGACAGCAATTACATATTAGTTAGCAGGTAGGTAACGCAGGACTGCGATTTCAATTACTATTATGTATCATTATCGCGTGGTGCCAGCCCCGCTCTACTACCAGTGTAGTGCCGATGCGGTCAACCCTGTAAAATCCTGAATTATACTCTGATTTTTAATTATGTAGACTAAAATGATAGCTATAAATATCAATTTATATTTTAATTGAATCATTTTTTATGAGTGATCTTGTTTTTATTATTCTTTAGTAAGTAAAATTAAATTAATTAGAACTAGAATCATAAAATCAACATTATTCATGATGAACAGACCAAATCAATTTTACATTTGACATTAAAAGCTGTCATTTTAGTCCACATAAATAAAAATCAGAGTAGGTATAGGTGGATCGTAATTTTCATCCCGATGCGAAGGGAAAATCCTATCGAACACAAGTTCTTGAATAAAAATATGGAAATTGGTGTTTAAGCTTTTGTTTATAAAAAAAGTTAGTTGTAAGTATCAGTGTTTATGAAAATTTATCCCAGATAAGGGTAACTTTTCGTTAAAATTGATAATTATGAAGGTATATAACACGCGTAACACGTGGTGGGTAGGTAGGGTGGTAAGTATACTACGTACCTACTTACAATTGTATAATTTCTTTAAATTCTATTCGTGATATTTTTTGCACAAAAAAACAAGATTCCTAAATGTCAAATGCAACGATATAAATTTAGCTTTGGGCTATCAATTAAGTATGAAAATAAAAACCGTCCAAAATGTCTTTATGTATAATGAAATTTACATTTTTAGGGTTCCGTAGTCCTTACGAGGAGAGGAACCCTTATAAGATCATGAAGTCCATAAAATGATATAAAATTATGTTTAGGTAGGTACTATATACAGCTAGGCAAAACAGCCGGAGTAGTTTATGGAAGGGTTACTTTTTATTTAAACTAGGTATCCAGAAATTCTTGGCCAACAGACCAACCAAGGAAAGTAGGTGCCTATCTCTCTCGTTAAGAGCCCTATCATACTAGCGGTTTCAAACCGGTTTCAAAGCGGAGCAGAGGCGCAGCAAACACGCCGCGGGTGCGCAGCGAAGACGTCGCGGGTGCGCAGCGAAGTCATCGCGGACGCGCAGCGAGCTCGCCGTGGATAGCACCTTGGATGCCAAACAAACTCGCCGCGTCCGCGACGAACCTTTCTGATTGATTGAAATATGAAATTGTCACAAATTGGCACAAATTTACACTAATGTGTGTACGAAAAATCATGACCGTGTGCCAAACAGTTTGAGATACAGGAATTCGCAAAACGTTTCCCCAGCACGAACTGCCCCCCTAGACAAGTGGCATGAACGCTAATGTCAAACGTCAAGCGTCGCTATGTAGATCAACAACAAGTTGCTATGTAGATCACGTGACTTATGTCAATTCCATGCATGAAGCGTAGCGATTTGAAGGAACGCTTGTAGACGTCTGCCACTTGTCTAGCCCTTCTGAAATAACTCTGAAAGCTTAGGGAGCATAAATTTATTTTTAAGCGCACATTTCAAGGATATCATGAGCTTTCATTCCAGCTACTTAATGTCTGGCTAGGTCCATTAGAAAAAAACCTCGGTGCTGGCGTAACACACACGTAGAAATATACATATGGGGAATGCATTGTAGGTTGAATATTAAAAATAAAAAATATTAAAATATCGCACAATTATTTCAGTTTATTTTAAATTATTCTGCTGTTACTCAATGTCTATCAATACAATATATCAATAACATTGTGTTGCGCATGGATTTGCACCCATGGGATCTTCAGCAAAAGTCGTGTTCAAATCGTGTTTGGTTGTATCAAGTCCAAGATAAATTTAGTATTTGCTGTCGGCTGGCTTGGGGTGGGCGGCGATGTACGCGAGAGAACGAACGATGTACTCAGGTATTTCGGGACCGACGGGGAGGACATTGCCCTGAAAAAGATAATGAGGAATTATAATTACATTATATCAAATGTTATGATGAAAATTATGATGTTAATTTTAGGAATGATATGATTTATAATATACTATGCTTCTTCTGCATATCAATGACGTCCTCTTATTATATGTGGAATTACGGTAATTAATAAGTATTTTAGTAGATTTCTGAGATGTTATTTACCTGGGGCTGGAATCCGTTCTCGTCAGCGACGTAGGAAACCTCAACGGGGGTACCGTCGGGGGAAACGTATCTGTAGGTTCCCTGGGAAGTCTGCAATACAAAAACAGGATCTGTTATAAGGTATATCCAGAAATCAAAATAAAATATCGATATTCTTTCATTTCTTTACTTATAATAATTTTAGAACTAACTGAAAAACCATTAAATTTACCGATAAGATTGGTATGTAGAAGAGACCAGTCCCCAGAGCTCAAGGTTCTGATCTAAAGAGGTTCTAGCTATGATGTCAGCATCATCGCATAATCACTGCACTTATGCATGTATTCATTCACTTGTGGCTAAAGTGCTACTTTCTATTTATGTGTATATTTTTTTTACCTATTACCTATTTACTCATCTAAAGTTTTAATCATTATAGTAAATAAAAACATTGTCTTATAACTCTAGATTAATGGCTTTATGAAACTACGGGAAAACATTTTGCATTATTGTATACCTGTCGTTTATTTCAATAATATAAGAGTACTTACGAGAACGTCGACTTCACCGACCCTCTTCACGGCACCGGTGGCCTGAGCAGCGATACCGTTCTGGGTCTCGTACCTGAAACAGAAGATTAAATTAATTTAATATAGTAAGTCAAATTTACTTATCTAGGTAAGCATTAGCATAAAAGCCTCTATTCTTATTGAAACTGGTAATATCGAAATTACTCACAGGTAGTTGTAGTTGTTGCTGTTGACTTCAGAGTCCTGACGGAGGATGGCAGCTCCAGCTTCCTTGCCGGCTTCATAGGTGGCCCTAGCAATGGTTTTGGCGACGGGAGCGGCGACGTCGTAGGCGGCTTGGGCGGCGACCACGGGGGCAGTCACTACAGAAGTCGCTACAGCCGCTGCAGTGTTTCCGTAGGGCTTGAAGCTGGAGAAGGTGGCGGCGCTGGCGGCGCACACGCAGAGGGCAAGTACCTGAAAAAGGTTATGTTTAGTTAGTATATGGGATAGCATAGCATTTAATTTGTTCAGAAAAAAATACAGTACCTATTGTACTGTTATAAAACACACAATATTGGGATAGTGTTATAAGGTGAATGCCTTTTTTTTGGCGGCTTAATTGTATATTACAAATTTAAATGACCAATAGATAATACAATTATACTGATTCGATATTTTTTTAAGTGTATGATTATACTAGACTAGCTCTCATTATTATTATTATTATTATGTAAATGTGAAAATTACTACTTTTTATAAATGAGTTTTATTTTAATTAAAAAGCTCTCACCAGGAATTTCATCTTTGCTGAGATCTGTGTCTGTACGATTGTCAGGGAGAACAGGTACCGACCAATAAAAATTGTATCCTTTTATATTAGAATAGGAGTTAGCAAAAAATAACGTGTAACATTATTAGGGTATTGACACATGACAGTGACCTTGGCGAAATCTTGTTAATTTCACGATGTCAAGCTGATGATCGTTAGGACCGGATTTTTAAGATCATTTAAATAGAAACATGGTGACAATAGGTTATTAAGCTCAGGGTTCCAGTATCATAATTTTATTTGAGTTTTTTTTTGCATTCGGGATGTTATATTACAAATTATTGATATAATCTGGGAGCGCAGTTATGTTATACTACTCAAACAATCCTCAGAAAAGTTTATGCCTCAAATAATTTTGATATTTTAGCAGATTTTCCAAAGAATATCAAAACGTTCAATTTATTTGGATAATAAGTAGGTATACTTTATATATACAGGCGGTTACCCAATTTAAATAAAATATGTTGTCTTTAATTGAAATTGTGGTTACTTGACAGTGGCAAAATAGTACCTATATAAATTGGCCCTCAGGATCAATATAGCTTTTCCACAAATTTTTCGTTTTTCACCCGCGACATGTTCGCTGTGCACCCGCGACATATTCCTGCGCACACGCAACGTCTTCGCTGTGCACCCGCGACGTCTTCGCTGCGCCTCCGCTCCGCTTTAAAACCGCTAGTGTGATAAGGCCCTTAGGTTGTGGTTTTAGCTAACGAAATACGAGTTTTCGTTATTGAAATAGCTATATATTTTACATGGCCCGACACGCACTTGGTCGGTTGTTTCTTTCAGATTCAGGAATATTATTTAATTCCAAAGCCGTGATCTTATAATTTAGCCAATAAACGTAGGTATTATATTAAAAGCTTAGTTGCAATTCTTATTTTTTTTTCGAAATAATCTCCTTCCAGTAACGTCTAATAAAGATAGGCACTCATCATTTAAACAAGATAGATCTCGACTAGGGTAAAACTCCGTATTACGCCCCACGTTACAAAATGCCCCACTGCTCTAGTACTCACACTAGCAAAGCTACAAACCCAAAACTAGGCGCGTGAATAGCCATCAGCTGTCGCTCAACATGGCCCAATTGTATACCAACATTTTCGTATCTGTTTAAAAAATATTTCGAAAACTAGTTTTATTGGATCTAGACAATTTGTGGTGAGTTCCAGAGAAATTTGTATATTTTGGTAATTTTATATTTTGTGTTAAAATGACCAACACTTTCGAAAAATACATAAAATTACCCTTTTCTTGATAATACGTTGAACGTTGTAACCTTGAATTTAGAGATTTGAACTGGGTGGGGCAATTTAAAAATCAAATTGAACAAAATGCCCTTATGATGGTTTCTTAAAACGCCCCAAAGTTAAACCGCGTAAATATTAATTATGTCATGTGGTATTACAGAAAATACAAAGAAGAGATAAAATCATTCGTCGTATTCTAAAATTAATGATGAACATAAGACAAATATATATTTATAATATCTGAAGAAGAAATTTTTGGTGAAGACATTAACACATGCGTTGAATACCTACTGAGGATTGTTATTATAAGATAAAATCTACTGAAGGAAAATTGGCTTCAATACTCATTTTTTTAGCATGGTTACAAGAGTTTTGCACCATGTTATAATTTAATTGTTGTCGACTCAAAGCCAAAGAAAGTATTAACAAGTGTAAACTTTTTTTTTAATTTTTAATATATTTTAGAAATGAAAATTTATAGACTGACTTCTCCAATGGAAACTGAATGTCATGTTGTTGATTACTAAAGTTGACGTTGATTCTTGTAGGTAGTCCTAATTTATCTTGTATTTTGTTATTTTTCATAAAAAAGCTACTTAATTCATGTAAGTATAAATTGAGTCTTATTCAAATGGTTTTTTTAATAGTCTGGCTTAACAAAAATACTAAAGAAGTGCCGCATATTATCTTAGATTAGATGTAGATTATATTATTCACAAAAATAACTGTTCATAAGCTTAAAAATGCAGAAACATGTGATTAATAAATTGGGGCATTTTGTAAAACAAGTGAGTCGTATTAGTCAACGGTTACATTACAAAACGCCCCTCGGAAGGGTTTTTAAAAACGAAATATTAGGAAAACTATCGTTCCTATTAAGATAATCTCCCGTCATATTATTGTCAACATACCAAATATTCTTTAAAATTAAAGAGTTCTGTTATATCTTATACCATTCTCTTTTTATTACGTTTAGAAAAAAATCGGTGCGTATTACCTAGTTTTACCCTATAGCAATAACTTCCTGCAGTAGGAGTCTGGTACTGCTCCCGAACTAAGCCCTAAAGTTTTTCACATGGAAATAAAGAAGTAAGTACCTATAGAACAAATGTATTTATTTAATTTTAGGAAAGCTTATACTGACTAATGAACAAAATAGGTATGCATATTGACAAAGTGGATGATGAAAATAGCTAACAATAAGCGATGTGATGCGAATGCTATGAGGTGTAAAAAACTATAATTTTCAATGATTATTTATAATTATTAATTGAAATACCTACTTGGTGCTTATGATCATTTTAATTTGTCTACTTATGCATTAGCTTTTCATAACAACTTCTAAAATGCCTACTCTAATGATAAACGCAATAAATACAAAAATATTTGCTTCGTTACTACTATCAGGCGCAAGTATTCTAACAACGAAGTTACGAATTGGGCAGAGCAATTTTGTTAAACGATGATAGAGCTATAAATAATATGTCAGGCGGTTAAATGGTCCTATTCTATGCCATGAAAGTATCCGAGTGTAGGTACTACATTACGCCGAAGTTAAAACCTGTTAGAGATATTTTAAGTACCTACGTAAAATTTAAGTTAAATACATAATTAAATAGCTATAAAATTTACGCGAAGTTAAGTATACTGTTTCCTACGAAATATGAATTTTCCAGACGATTTCCAGTTTTCCAGTAACTAGTCCCAACATTTGGAAATGTTTGACCATAAAAGAACATGGGCATCGAATTTCGAAAAATAAATACACAATAAATATCGCCAGACTAGACAAAGCAACTGTAGGTATAGACCCAAACTAAGCAACACTCGTACTATGGGTATCGCACAATGGACCGGGCAAGATCCCAATGATACCCAGCCCAGGGAAAATTATGAAACAGCCGTTGCTGAAATGAGACTCTGGCTCCATACCTTTACCTTTAGTAGGTACCTACCTTTTCATTCTTCATGAGAACAATTTGAATTCTGAATATACCAATTTTTCATGCTTATTATTCAATAGTACCAGGGCCCCGAGTCTGCTAGCGTTTAACGGTCTCTAATATTATCTTCGTGAATTCTTCATTATTATAAATCACTAGCTGACCCCGCGAACTTCTTACCGCCTCAGAATTAATAAATGTTGTATTACCGAAAAAGAACTAAAACCCCCCGTTCCCCCGTTCGTCGTCTGTTCTTCCCCTTTCCCGTCAAATATTAAAATGCTGTAACCCTGGGATAGTTAAATTGGTCCAGCCGTTCTCGAGTAACGCATTCATCCATTTATTTTTCATCACTGAACTGTCAATTTCTTATGACGCCCATGAAATAAATTTGCAGGAATTTGTAGTCGCCATCTGTCGAATCATTGTCGATTTCACACAACCGCGAATGACTTGGCGTAGCTGCTGTCAAATAGGTACGCCATCTATTGAAAGTAATCTGAATCATGGTTTTTTAAGAAAAAAAATCGGGCAATTTTTTTTTTTTTTCTATACATATAAGAACCTTCATTGAACATCACGGAATATTCTAAAAAAATCAGTCATCAAAAATCATCTAATTTGATCCAGCCGTTCTCGCGTCAAGTCGTGACCAAGGAAATAGGGATTTATTTTTATATATAGATAAATCTTTGGCGGTCGATATGTAATCGGTCACTTGTTAGCAGGCATCTGGCGGACAACATGCCAACCGCCAAGAATTTACGATTTGCAATAAATAATTCATAAAGATGATAAAAGAAACCAGTGGTTTCGCAATGGTTATTGTGACCCCGGGTCCACACTCTCGCGAGTGCGCCTCGTGGAGGCCCTTGCACGAGTCGCGGCAAGCGGAGGCTACACGAGTGCTATCCACCCACACTCTCGTTTTATTCATTTGCCCGCCACGACTCGCGCCACACGTCCTTTGACTCCGTTAAAAAAATCCGACATCGAGCGGAGCGCGCGCGAGGCGAGGCGAGAGACAACGAGAGGAGGCTAGGGCGCCACCCACACTATCGCGCTCGCTTCACCTCGTCTTGCCTCCTGGAGAGTGTGGAGCCGGGGTTACTAGGATACACGAGGGGAAGATAGGCCTAGTAGGAGATGGCCTCTGGGAACTTATTTACTCGTACCTACCTAGGGTCATAAATGTAGGGTGTTGTGTATAGTGCAGAAGGTAGTGTGATAATATATAGACATAACCAGCATCATTAGGGCCTTATCACACTGGCACTGCGCACGCTGCGGATCGTTTCGACTATTGCCTCGCTGGAAACCGCTTGCAAATTGCTAGTGTGATAATGGTCAAGTGCTCCGGCAAACTACTACGAATCGTGATTCGGCTCTGTGGTAAACTCACCACACGATCAAGAAATAATAAAAACAAAATTTTTCTTTCCTGTTCTGTTTCTAGAGGCTTCTCTTAGAATCTGAAACGATTCTAAGTATCGGTATCGTTTTAAATGAATTATTCAGCATTCACAGCAATAAAATACTTACGAGTCAACCCGGAGCCTTGTCCATCCGGTAGGTAAAGATGAGTTGCACGATAAAATATAAATACCTAATCTGATTCGCATTTAAGTATCACAATGTTACTATTTCAGCCTTCTGCCTGAAACATGCTGAAAACTTGTCAATGACTGCGTCTACATCAGTCGCATGCCGCGCTCGAGCACTAAATCTTGACGTCGGGAGGCATAAAGTCATAATCTGAGTACTCGGGCGAGGCATCTGGATGCACCAAATCACTTAGAATACATCATAGACCTATAAGTCATAAACGCCGCATAGCCGAACCTCCTCGCTCGCCTAGCTTATGCATTACCACTGGCATATAATATGTATATGACCTTTATATTGGAAAAGGTCAAGCCTTGAACGGACCAATCAAAATTCGCCATCTTCCCCGGTACCGATTCAGATAATATAATAGTGGACGTAAGTGGTGACTACTAGGTTTATTGGTCTGTGGGATACATACTCCTAGCATACTCCTTATCACTCCTAGTACATGTAGATGGTCTCGCTACTTGAGTCTTAGAGTCAGAGAGTATTTATAAATATCAAATAGCTGATGCCCGCAGCTTCGCCCGCGTGGATGTCGGTTATCGCGACCAAAAGTAATCATGAAATTTTTATCCCGTTCCCGCAACCCATGGGAACCTATTCCAGGGATAAAAAGTAGCCTAACACAGTCGTCAGTCGTCACCTCCATTCGCTCCAAGTTAGTTTATTAAAGGATCACGCACGCGTTATCGTTCGGCTTATTAGCTAAACAGTAGGCAAGACTATGTGGGGGAAGGGTCGGCTATTGCATCAAGGGAAGTTGAATTTTATTCTCGCATCCGTAATTTTTTTTGCGATTACTCCTAAGATATTCGTTTAAATTATATGGTGTAAAAGAGTAAAATAATGTGCATGAAATGCTTAAAGCCTCTAACTTTTTAAAATGATAATGATTAATACTGTATTTGTGTAAATAGCTTTTCAATTACCGCTTTATGTTGGCCCATTTTTTTATTAAAGTAATAAAATGGAGATAGTATGTCCAAATTAGAAATTATATGGTCCGAACTTTGCTATTGAAATGGCAAATGTTCTTGATATTATACATTAGGTATATGAATAAAAAAAATGTTAAAGTAGATTCGATACTTATGTAAGCTTTCATAAAAATTCGTGGTCGGTAGCATAATAGTTCAATGCTAAGGCAGTCGTCGCTAACGCGAATATGTCAGCATGAGATTATGATAACGACGGTGCGGCGAGGATATCTGCTAAGCAATAAAACGAGAAATTGATGTTTTCAACTGAAAATTTGCATGTTACACTGAGATGTCGCGTTCATAAAATTTGTGGTTTATGTTTTATTCATAATTTAGTCATAATTAAAATGACAGGATTCTCAATTACGCCTCAATGCTGAGCTTATTGCGTATTGCAACTTCGTTGTACGTGTGAATTAGCTCATCTCCGGAATATACATCCACACATAAAATTATAATAAATAGAAGGTGTGGGCGACTAAAAGGATGACATTTAACGTCTCATCGATTGAGTAATGACTATAAATAAAGTGCACTAGTTTGACCGGAATTTGACCTATGATCGAATTTGGAATACAAGATTGTTAAGGGCAGCTTTGAAAACAACAAATAACCTAATATAATTTCCAAAGCAGAGTAATATTTTCAGACTTGTTTTATAGTATGTAATACTTTAACGGCGTCCATAACATTGTTGTAGGTATTTACAATCTAAATGTTATAAAGACAGTTTTAAGCATTTCAACCGGTTTTTTTATTATCTTGGTATTCTAGCTTCTAAAATTGCCGTTACTGCAAAAAATATGTCACTGTGAAAAATGTAAATTGACGAAATAATCCGATGATCCAAATGTAGGTCGACAGATGGCGAGCTACTGTCTAACGGACCATGACAACATCCTTGTGTTATAGGATATATACCATAAAATCAAAATAAACGTATAAACTCTCTCAAACATAATATTTAACAAAAACCAAACCGCTACCAATTGCATTTCTCTAAGCATTTCTTAATTTCTCAATTACACGGCTCTTTTCAATCACTCTGCCTATTCGGGGCAAAATATTGGGATAAAATGCGGGTTAAAATAACTCAGCTATAACGAGCTATAACGAAAATAACGACTAATCAATAAACTCAATAAATAGCCGTTCAAAGCTACTGGTTGTCGCGACACGCATAATTATAGCACATTACACTTTTGTTAGACCGAGTTTCTGTTAGTGATGAACTGCTTAATTTTGTTATTAACATAATGAGGCTAATTATTAGCAAAAAATAGACAAGTAAGATCCGGTTATATAATCAATATATGTCAATGGTAAGATACATTTTGCGTTATGCCTAACAATAACAGTTTTCTACATCCACTAGGAGCTCCGAGTTGGATTATAGAAATTCTGACGTCCCATGTATTTTCGTAGAAATAACAACTAGGTGTCAAAATGAACTAGGTTACCTATCTATATTCTAATATCTGGGTATTACCAATGTGACGTAATAATATTCTAAGGATATCATGCATCAAATATTTTAGAATACAGTGCCATCAACTTATCCTCTTCTAGATGAGGATAATGTCATCACGTACAGTTCTGTGGAGCCAGTAGTATCCCCATGAGACAGGTAACCAAAAATTTAGGTATTTGTTGACAACCAACCAAGTTTTGACCTCATAAGAAGGCAAGGATGTTGACGTAGTTTGCTAAATATGGGTATGTATTAAAATTATTGTAGTAATGTCAAATTTTATTACTATAGTGAATCAATTAGCCTTGCGACAGTGAACTGTACCGTAGGTGTGCGGTCATGGTGCGGTCGGTACAAATATTATATAATATTGTGTATCAGATCGTCTTAATATGTTGAGGATAAAATTAATTAGTGTGAATGCAAAACGTTTCTCAAACTATAATTTAATATGGTGCCTATTACAAGTTAAAGGTATGGTAAGTTATCTCTGTTCTTAGTACTTAGTAAATAATTTATTTGACAGAAAATGCTAAGAGTGGAAATATCTAAGCTTCGGCATCCTTTGTGGTAGGTAATTTAAGAAATTCTGCTACTCAAAGTTATGTGGATAAACTAAATAATTGTGCCCACCGCCCATTCTGCGTAAACACCAGTTTCACACGTTGATGCATTTCACTAACAAGTGACCAGCCGCGTTGTCCAGAATCGTGCAGTGTTCTAGATTCCACCTGCGATCAAATAATGTTGGAGCTTAAATGGAATACGATGCTATTGAATGATGGTCCAGCTCAAAATAAAAAAAACAATGAAAAATTTTTTTTTCTGATTTCTACAGGGACAACCCAGTCGACGATGTTGTGCGAGTCCAGTCGCTGTTAAAGTGGACTATCCTATCCCATATTTTTATAGGGAAATGAAGTAAATTTTGAAAAAAATACATTCGTGCCTAAACAAATAACAACCATTAAAGTGCTTTAAGCTGAGCTGCAGCTGAGTGGCTGTGGTGCTCTGGAGCTTTGGACAAATAAAAATAAATGAAGCTGCGACACAAAACTGAACCATTGAAAATTGAGAAATAATTTCTGTCTTGAATAAGGCACCTACTAAATCTGTAGGTTTGACCCAAACTCTTTACCAGTGTGACGTAGGGGCCATAATTGTGTATTGATTTAGTTTACAGGTAAGTAGGTATAGAGAGGTAAAGTGAGACGAAAACGTTGCTGAGATACTTCTATCAATTTAGACAGCCCGGGGCCCTATTAAGAACCCCGACCATATGTTCCGTTCGTTCGAAATGTTGACACTAAATTTAATGTCTTGTTGCACAATTTTTTAACAGTAATGCCAAAACAAAACCACAACCAAAATAGCTACGTTAGCCACATTCCGTATCGGGCGATTCATTTCAACGGAAACAATTCAACTTTTTTCCGGCAGATACCTACCCTGGGTACCGATCGATTGAGCTTTCAGTATCGCACTGTTTTAATAATTATAATAACCATTTAATTCAGGCTAACGATTTAAACGCTTTATATCAGCTAAACCAAATCTATACGATAACCAAAAACGTTCCATTTGAACAGCATTGTCGTTGGAAAATAGCGTAATTGGCCCACTGGCTTGTATGGCTTTAGGATAACATATTCACTAACTATTAGCTGCATAATCATATACCGAACAGAGACACCGAATCATAAGCTACCTATAAAATGTATGTGTTCAGAGGAGCAGTACTTACAAGTTGGTAGAGTATACCGCTTGTATGAGTTGTGTTGAACTAAAGCTCATACTTGTGCTCTTTGCTCCGATATAGACCGCAAAAGTAGGTAAGGAAAACAGGGAGTTATATTTACCTTCCATTGGGGTAAGCTTCTTGGGTAAAACAGACTGGAAATTAATACTACTATACCGAATCATCTATCTAGATCACTATCTCGCGGTGTTATATTTATCAATGAAGCCACTCGAAGATTGAGAAACATTGTGTTAATGAATTAACGTCAAACACCGCATTATAAATGAGACGAACTGGATAGAGGAACATTATAAAATTAGATAAAAAAGGTATAAATAGGCATTGATCTATTAGAGGAGCACATTCAAGTAGTTAAGTTCGCTTGATGACAACGGAAATGCGCGTCTTTTTGGTAAGTCAGGTGGGGTCAGGTGGCACGTAAATTTGTAAATTAAATTAATGCTTCACATTGAGACGGCCGTTTGCATACTTACAATGGATTAAGTGATAATCGAATTTATTGGATAATATAAAAATATAAAATTAATTTATGTGTAATTTCGCGTCAGTGATTATTATTTAGAATTGATTTTGTGTTGTGTTTTTAAACATTTTTTTTTATTGTTTCAGTCAATTTGTCTGTCTCTGACAGTGGCCTATGCCGCAACCTTAGACGGAAGGTAATTATAGAATTTTCTTTGAATATATTTCATTTAATAGACACTTGACACTTGAGGTATTTGAAGTCATAAAAAAATAGTTTTTTGTTTTATAATTGTTAATTCCGAAATTATATAATATAATTAATAAAAATCATGTGGCATTATGCCTATGTTCCCCAAAGGGGTAGGTAGCGAAAATTGTTTGGTCGGGAAAGCTGATGTACAGCCTTTATGAGTATTTAGTAAGTCTCATTTTTTATTTGAATAAATAGTGATAAAAGCAGTCAAAAATCGCAATTTATTGCACGGAAAAATCGTCAAAATATTACAAAAAAAATTGATGGACCTAATTTAATTTGACATAACATTAGTTTTATAATATTATTACTGGCATTATTAGTAAGTTTACCTACTTTTCTAGTGATTTTTGCCCGCACTTACTTTACGTGGTATCCATCGTGTCCGCCAAGTTACAAGGATGACAAAAATGTAGCGGAGAAGCAACTATTGGGGAATACACTTTGCAATAAGAAATTTTGTTAATTTCATTATATTGATATGTGTTATTGTTGCATTATTTTATGATATTGCCAGCTGAATGTTAACGTTGTCTATCTAGATCATATTTTATCACAAAATTATGATATAATCTTATTAAATTGATGATTATTATTTGAGACCTATTTTTGTAGTTTTTATAATTTAAAAATAGAAAACTGAAGCGATTACTGACACTTTACTTATGCTTCAAGAGTCTCAGAAACACAAAACTGTGGTACAATAAAAGATTCTATAACTTGCGTAAATAAATAAAATTAACTATGCCTCTCTTGATAGCTAACTATCTCAGACTTGTGCCAATCTTATCCAATGTCCACAATATTCTAAACAGTTTCATAATATCATTATTAATGAATCGTTATATTCCAGGGCCTCCCCCTTCCCGTTCGGCAGAACCACCCAGCGGTATTCTTACTTCACGTCTACCCCAGCGCCATACACGTACAACCAGTACAACCCTAACCAGTACAATCCTAACCGCAACTACGACAACTCCGGACGCTACGTCGACAGCGCTGGACGCTACGACCCTAGCCGCGACAACTCTGGACGTTACGTGCCAGACAACTCAGGCGCTTACAAGTAAGTGAAAGGACTAATTATTGGCAGAGGTGGATGAGCATTTTAGATACAGTACGGTATACTGAGTGCTCGAAGAATGTGTGGGGACTATAGTCCACCACGCTGGCCCAGTGCGTGGAAATATACACGTCTTTTGATAGACGTACATGTTTACTCACGATGATTTTCTTCAACGATCAGCAAGTGATCATGTTTTTTGTTGGAAACCAGATTCTCACACAGCGTTCCAAAATCCCAGAGATGTGAACCGTGATTCGTACTTGCTCACTTTGTATTCCAAAGCGTGCGTTTGACCATTAAGCTATGACTGGTTTTTCTTAAGTACCTTAACTGGTGGAACATTTCTAGCTGAGCTCTTCTTGTTATTGGTTCCCGTGCTAAAGGGAGCTCAGCTTAAATGTTCTCAGAGAGGTGCAGGCGACTGTACATAAATAAAAGTTTTGCACTGTAATCTTAGCCATGATAACACGATTGACAGTTTTGCCGATTAGTTGCGTTACTTAGGTAACATACGGTTGGGCTACAGAGAGAACTCAAGACGTACTCAGAGCGACATTAGTTTGTCACTGTAGTTAGTGTGAAAATTATGATTGCTGCTACTATTATGCAAATTTATCAATATTACAATTTTTGTTTGGTGAGACTATCCACAAGGAAATCACAATTTTTGTCATAAGTAGCTACCTTGTTGTGGTTGCATAACCGTTATGATATTGACATTAATAGATTTCAGTGATTTACTGTATAATAAATAAATCAAATGTATGCAATATCTGATTTATGGTATACCTACCTATCCAGAATAAAATAAAATGGATAATTATTATCAAATATCAAAAGTTTAATACCACGTTCGTTCTAATTTTGATTAACACTATTCAAACGGTATTTTTTATCATATAAATCTAAGCAAATGTTCAAATTATATATTTCTAGCCTCTAAATATTATTAGTATTCGAAACATGATCTAGTTTGGGATATCGACTATTATAAGCATAGAATCGGGGTGTCCGCTCTAATTATCAATGAACTCTGTATCCAGTCATTCCAGTATATTTTTCCTGCAAGGAATGTATTTCTCCTCCGATATCCAAGCTTACTTTATTTTAAAAAAAAAAACCTATTTGATCTCAAGAACATCCTTTTAGCGCGCAATTAATGATGATGATGATTAATGAGTAATAGGCTATCTGTAGGCCCTGTAGCTAATTGAACTGTTCTGTAGTAGTGGTTGATAATCTTCATAACTTTTTGTTTAGCGGTGACCGTGGTGACCGCGGTGGTGCCGGCGGGTTCTACACCGGCTCTGGCACGGCCGGCGGCCCTGGAGGCGCCTATACTGGCTCCAGCTCTGCTGGCGGGCCCGGCGGCCCCGGCGGCCCCGGCGGCTCTTACTCCGGCGCTGGCGATGACGCTGGAAAATACAAGCCCGATAACAGCGGATACTTCAAGTAAATATTCATAAATTCTAATCCCACATCAGCTTTGTGATCTTGTGAAACAATGTTTGATACACATGTATCAAACATTGTTTCAAGAAAGAAAACCAGAGGGAGAAGGGAATGTTTTCCTAAATGTTACATTACCATGGATATTTTTCATGAGTATATTTTGAAAGTTTTGATATCTTTTTGTTTTAAATTCTGCCGTTAGTTTGTCGGAGGTTTGTGGCGCAAACGACAATACAATAAAGTCATTCATATGATAAGTGATCTACTATTCTCGACGTTTTTATCGGAATTTAGACTTGAAATGTCATGGTTTAAAATAGAAGACGTAAATTCGATCATTTATATCTTTTAAATATTTAATAGGTGATCAAGATTTGATGATTAACATACTAGTTCAGATACTTATTATAATTATTACGTTGATTAACATTAATTTTAATTATTTATAGTGGCGACCGCGGCTCTGCGGGCGGTTTCTACTCGGGTGACAAGACCAGCGGATCTGGCACTGGCTCGTCATATGGCTCGTCCTCTGGATTTGGCAGCGGAATCGGTGCGACTAGCGGTAGCGGATACGGCCTGACCAGCGGCAGCGTTTCCAGCTCCGGTGCCTACGGCAAGGGATCCACCAACACTGGCAATTACGACTACAAATACGGCATCATCCGTCAGGAGACTGATATCCAGCCCGATGGCTACCACTACTTGTACGAGACAGAGAACAAGATCCTCGCTGAAGAGGCTGGCAAACTCGAACAGATCGACAACGACAGTGACGGCATCAGGGCTAAGGGATTCTATGAGTTCGTCGCCCCCAATGGCGTCACCTACAGGGTAGACTACACCGCCGACGAGAACGGTTTCGTCCCCTCCGGCGCTCATTTGCCTTAAACTATTCTAGTCTCTCGATTCCTTTATCAAGTGATAGGAATTAAGAATCGCCTGTAACACTAAGTACCTATATAAGAACTTTGTATATACCTTTAAAAGTGAAAAATAAAGACGCTATTTTTCTTAAAAATTCTAGTTTTTTAATGACTAAGGGTGAATCAAATAGGGTAATTACTCTACATAAGTAGAGAAGCAAGTAAAAATCCCTCAAAATGTATAAAGGGATTAAGAAAAACTAAGTAGGTATAATCCTGTTCTAGCTATGCCTATTTCAAGAAAAAAATCGAAATTTTATTAAAACTGTATTATATATACATACTATTGCGTTATAATAATACGCGTGTGCAGTTTTTCTACGAACAGTAAATAAGCATAGTATATTTTATGATACTAAACTGGTAGGTATAAATAGCTGGGTGTTGTATAACAAAATTACAAATGTCGCATTACCATTAAATCCGGATTCTGGAAAATTATTTTTCCACATTAATGACATCATTGTATTACAAACAAAATAATAAATAAACATGTGAAAGACATAAAACACGTAGTCTCGTTTATGGTTTTATTGCCATAGCGACTTAAAGATTGACTGACAACGGGCACATTGGCCGTTTTCCGACTGCACGGCACGGCACCGGCACCGGCACAGTGACAGCTATTTGCGGGGTTTTCATTGGTCAGTAACCAATGACAACTGGTCACTGACCAATGAAAAAGCTGCCGCCATGCCGGTGCCGGTGCCGTGCTGTGCAGTCGGAAAACGGCCATTAACAGACCTTGAAAAAATGCGCTACCTTGAAAGATGTGTGTGTGTGTGTGAGATGTGACTACAGACGTTTATTATGGGGTTTTGTTTTTCACAGCGGACTAATTATATCTTGGTATGGTTTGGGATAACCACTAACTTGGGATAACTTATTATTTTCCAGTAGCATTCGTTTTATCTAATTAATCCCGTGGTTTCAATCTAGACAAAAGTTACACTGAGAAAAAAATTCAGAACACATTTCATGTCCAGACACATACTCTATACTACATTATATTTAAAATGACATGTGGGTGTCAAAACTGTTCGCTTGGGTGCGCCACTCGGCTTATATAGTGCACCTATTCAAATAAATATATATCGTCGGACAAATACAACAAATGTATAGTCCCAAACTAAGCAAAGCTTGTACTATGAGTACCGTACATGGGACTGGGTAGACTAGTGGTACCATCCAGACCAGGGCAAATTACGAAAAGGCCGTTTCCAATATTTTCGTCTGGCAGGAATCGAACCCGCAACCACCCAATGCAGTGAGCCGAGCGGCTTACGCCCGAAACACTGCGCCAAGCGGTCGTCAATAGGATCAATAGTTTTTGGGGATTGCTCAAAAAGGCAAAATCCACCAAAAGCATGTTTTGGTTTTTTTTTTATTGCCAGATGGAATTATTTACAAATGGACGCGTTCCGACCACACCCAGCAGCCGCTCGAGGCAATTGCTTTGTTTCACCGGATGACGTTATATCTACGTGGTCAGAGGTCACACTGGATGCTCGGGCGCGGCTATTCAGTGTGGTCTGAACGCAGCCAGCGTATCTTCAACGTTCAGACTGCCCTTTCGGGAATGCAGGACATATATACAAATAAATAAAATTGCAGTACCTATTAAATACCTACGCCACGACTTTTATCCCCATTCGGGGATACCCTATGTGTTTGTAATGTCAAAACAAAACAGCTTTTTATATGAAAGTATATACGGTACATATAGCAAAAACATTTTATTTTAATTTTTTGTCTGTCTGGATGTTTGTTCCGGCTAATCGGCGAAACGGCTGGACTGATTTTAACGGAACTTTTACTGGCAGATAGCTGATGTTATAAGGAGTAATTTAAGCTACTTAGGGCTCCGCGAAAAAACCTTTAAATTACACGCGGACGAAGTCGCGGTCATCTTTTTAAAAAATGTACGCGTACGAAGTCGCGGGTACAGCTAGTTAGATAAATAATATTATGTCGGGGCCGCATTGGTAAGGCGATCGCGATGTGTCAGAACGCGATAGTGATCAAATCCCTATAGCAGGGTTACCAACTTAGGGCTTCTAGCCCTAAATTTAGGGCGGAAACATGCATATTGGCCTTTGTTTAGGACCCAGAAAAATTTAGGGATATTTTTAGATCCATAAATAATATTTCATGCACCACAAATTTGACTTCGTAAAACAAGTAAAAAAAACAAAACGTCTATGCGAGTTGTCCTCGTTGTACGTGTCCTGTTGTGTGTATTATTCAAATGTTGCAGTTGTATAATGTAAATATATAATTTTGTATGAACTTACGTATGACTTCAAGCATTCCGAAAGCTCTAATGGAACGCCAAGTCGGGACTTAAACGATTTACTAACGATTATCGATAATGTAGATCTTTAATTAGTTATAATAACTTCTAATAAAAAGTAATTTAAACTAAGTTATATTTTATTTATCTTAATAAAACAGGAAACTCATTTTAAGAAATATCTACCCTTGAATAGGTACAAAATTTAGGGTTTTTTTGGGGCTTTTGATTATTGCATTTAGGGTTATTTAGGGGTATTTCATCTTGATTTTAGGGCTCTTTTATTTTAGGAGTTGACAACCCTGCCCTACAAACATGACTGCTATCACCGCATCACATAAGTGAACATTTATATAGACATCGCCATCGCGTCGCAATCGCCTAACCGGTGCGGCCCTGGCGTTAGGAAGATTATGTAGATTTAAAACAATAATCATAACTTTCAATTTGAATAATTTAATAAATTCGATATTGTGATATTAATGGTTACTGTAATGTTTATTGACAATTAATATTTTGAAGGTTTATGTTAATAAAAAACTGGGAGTCGATGTTGTGATTATTTTTAGTTCCAAGCAAGAACATCGTAGCTGTATGATTGCTAATCAATCCTAGTCGTTCACATGACCTCGCACCTTCCAGGGTGAACAGAGATCATTGACATAGCTGGCTAACATTTCTGGGCCCCGTTAGAATTAATAAATGACTATGTAGGCTTCATGTAATCATCTAGACAGCTGAATCAGATTAGATGTATTTGCTCTATAGTTAATTGATTGTATAACATTAATAATATTATTGTGGAAAATATAAAGATAATATTTATTTTTCCAATAGAATGGATCGATATTTATATTGACCCTCGCTTCATGACTTTGACTAAATTGTTGAAAATTCTGGAACAGATAATTTATAGAATAAAATATACCAAATCAAATGTTCTTAAAATGTGCAACGCTTGTATTATGAAAATATTATGAATATGGTAGGTATCTGTGGGCAATCCCAGTAGTTAACGCGTACACTAGGGGAAATTACGAAAATAATATTTTCTAAGTGTGTTTACTCACTAATTTGTAAAAGTTAAGAAAACATAATAATATACTGCGCTTTAATATATAATAGGTAAGCAGTATCAATTAAAAACAACTCCATCTATGCTACATAGAAAATATGTTGTATCGTAGGCGATACTCTACCGTTTTTCGCAGCAAAACCTATTTTAGCAAAACTTTATTTGATTTTTATGGCACTTCTACGATGAAATGACAGATGTCGCTATGGACGATATAATCATCTACTAAGTATTATGCATACGGTAGATACTTGGCCTAACACCAGTAATAAATAGGATTAACTTACATACATGTAAATATTTTATGATTAGTTAGTTGTATTGTCTGCCTACCTGTATAGAATTTCAGGATGATAAAAGATAAACGTTTGAACTAATTTTATCTAGTTAGTCAGAGCTTTCAAGTATACACTTATAGGTAATATCTTTAACGTTGGCCTTAACTCTACCTTGATCTTCGTTTGTGAATTTTACAATTTCATGTGCAGTACAGTTTTACACAACTTATTTGTTATACACTTGACGTTTATCGATTATTTGAACATGCAAAATTAGAACACAATAAAAAGCGAATATAATAAAAAATGGCTAAAATAAATATAAATCCTTATGGCTTATAAAATAGTAGAACCACTTTATTATTATAAGTGACAGTTGTGTATTAGGTATTCTTAAGGGCCGTGTTGAGGTAGGTGCACAAGTACAACAAATACAGTAGTAAGAAAGGCACGTTTTATAAGACTTCATACATACTTTCACTGAGAAAGTTCTCGATATACCTATTGTTTTTTCTTGACCAATCACTATGCATCCGGCTAGGTTGCCGTTGGAAATCTTAATCTAAAATCCCGCAATGTTTGAATAAAGACCGTTAACTAATATATCTTGTGAGTATATTAAATGTCTACTGAATGTAGAGATGCGATTCAGAACGAAACAGCACTGCGTGCAGGCTACTGTCATTGTTTAATAGTCAATAGCATTAGTCCAAAACTAAGTTCACGTGAAAAATGGAACTGAAGTAGGCCTTAACGAAGGAAGGAACTGAAATCAATAGACGGATTATGAGAAGAACTGTAATACACAAGGACGCTCTTAAGACAAGACGTCTTTCTTAAGGAAAGACAGCATACAAACAATTCCCTCGATAAATTGTACCTCTTCGGTCACAGGTATGGTTATGTTCTCTTAATAATACCTAGGCTTCCTAATTTACATACTAAATACACATTCTCATCTTAGTATTTCTAGTAGCTGTTGCGGGTAACAAAAGAACAAATGACATTGATTGTCCGTATTTTTTGCAGTTAACATCCTTTGTTTGTTTATTTTTGCTTGAGTTTTGTTAGTTTTATCTTTCTTCGAGCCTTTATAAAAAGGTGTAAAGAGGATCAGGCTTCGTTAAGGAATAAACAGAGTGTTAAACGTAGCACCACTAAGTGGCGATGATTTAAATTCATATGACAAATTTCGGGAGACTGATCCGAAATTATTTAGTTTTACGTCGGTAAGTAAAATAATCTATTTTTAAACTCTTCTTTTGCTATAGTAATTTTTTTTTCAAAGTTTTTTGAAGGTATCATTCTTATAGGAGACACAGTTTTAAACCATCGTAATAGTTCAAATAAATGACTATGTTAATAGTATGAGAATATTTTTTCGAATTGAGAAGTACACATTAACTTTGCAGTTTTACCGAACGAGGTGATACTTATCTAATATGAAGAAATATTTCACTGATGCAATCTATTCAAATGCAGAAATTATTGTATAAAAATTAATCATAATATATTCTACCTTAGATGGTTCGTAAACTGACTGATACCAAAGTAAGCATGTAAACTGAGCAAATTTAAATACGGTCATCGGTACTTTTTAACTCAATTAAAGTTAATTATAATGTCCTATAGTTGTCATAGTGAAAACAATATTACAATTGTGTCTAATGACTAAAAATGTACCTATATATTTTATGTTATTTTCGTGTAGCATTTTCATAAATTTCTGGTGCTGAGTTACTTGGTATCAATAAAATTAAAAAAATAATAATCAAATTAGTAATTTGTTTGGTAAATCACTGTATTCTCTCTAAATAAAACGGCAAAACTCGCGATAAAATAAGTAGGTATTGGCTGCATATTTAGTAGATAATCTCCAGTGATGATACTTATGACCAAGCGTTAGGCACTTATGTTGACACCTACATAAAACCAGAGGACTAGATTTGTATGTCATCTGAGTCAAGCAAGTCAACAATCTAGATGTAAATGGAATAAGGTCTTCAGAACGCAGTGGGCATTATATTGTTGCATTTTAATTATTTTTGTTTTATGCAAATCGATGTGTGAAGTGGATCCTCGGACATTCCATATGAGAATAACGACTCTCTTGCAAGTCGGTCGTCTCGGAACTGCATCGATAACGCTCTGTTTGTGCCGAAAATATTATAAATTTATATAAAAACTCGATCGCTAAAGTGCAAAAGTGAATGATTAATATAGCACATCGGAACTATTATCATTTTATAAGCTATGCTAATTCTTCATCGTGACCTCGTCACACCTTGATTTAAGGATACTGTTCCACTTTTGGTATGTTTTAAATAACATTTATTATTAATTTAAATGCTAATCAAATGTCAATGAAGAATTAGATGATTTGGATAATTTGTTTCCTGCAAGGTGCTTCTAACCTATGACACATCACTGATCTAGTTTCAGATCCATCGCATAATTTGGACCGTGCACAGGCTAGTCGGCCGCGAAGTGAATAAATTCATTATCAGCTGATATCACCCTTAAAATGTGTGGTGCTGTGAAATTTGTAAGTACCTGATCTCATATGTATATGTTAATTAGTATGTTAAGTGAGCGTTTAGTTTTAAAATGCAATTTAAATGAATGTACCTACTTATAATGTCTTGTTTAGCGGTGACGAACATTTTAATAATAATAAAGTGGAACTTCCAAATGGGCGGTCATGGGGAGGTGTAAGGTGACAATACACGTTTGGAATGTTGTTGTTGTTAGATGAAAAGATACGTCGTGAACTTGCGGACGCAGGCCTTATTATCGATTCTTGAACTCTCGCTTTGGGAAAGGTCATTTTTTTCTTGTAGGTAATGAAAAAAGGATTTTAGCGAGCGTTGAAGTCTTTTCAAGTATCCTTGAATTAAATATACAAAATATATTTGTCAGTCAAGCGAGTAAATATTAGGTTTTATTTTTTTCAGATATTGGTGTTTTCACTATGGGCTGTTATACAATGTTCGCCTTATGACGATGGAAAATACAATCCCGAGAAATATAAAGTGTACGATGATGGGAAATATTATAGACCGCTAGAGGAAGGGAAGTATGTGCCTAGTGACGAGGGCAAGTACACGTACATATACCAACAGGGTTTGTATCCAGATGACGATGGCGATTATAGATATGTCCATGTAACCGGCCCCAACGGTGGATTTGGAGGAAACGGCGGCTTCGGAGGAAACGGCGGATTTGGAGGAAATGGAGGAAAGGGTGGTTTCGGTGGTAATGGACCTAACGGACCCGGTGGTCCCCCCGGGCCTAACGGACCACGCGGCCCTCCCGGCCCCCCTGGACCTCCCGGCCCTCCTGGCCCTGGAGCCCCGGGCCCTAAGCCAGCGAATAAAATCGACTACATCGGCAACAGGACTTACGCGGTCAGATACCCCTACATTCACAAAGTAATCAAGGAACTAGTGGACAAATACGTTTCCCAAGATAGCCTGTCCTATGGCGACGAGTATGAAGGAAGCGTCAACCATTACAGGAAGGTGTATGCGGATAAAGAGATAGCTGTGAAATGCAAATATTTGAATCCTACGCCCAACAAAAGTGCAGAGTTCGCGACACAGTAAGTTGAAGACATTTGTTTCGATGCGACTTCTTTATTTGGGTTGACGTAGTTTATTCATCATTACAATACGTGACATAGCCTCGGGGTTCCCGTTTTATAATGCATCTCGGTCAAGGTTTACTAGCGTGACGAGTCTCAGAGCATGGCAAAATTGTGTCAGACAAGTTAATCTTGGTTGGATTATATCAATAAACCAATAGGTGTTTTAGTACTTTGATACATCATATCTCGCTCATAAGGAACGTTGATAGTATGTGTACCAACATAATTAGGATCATCGACATGAAAGTCTCGTTATCAAAAGTATTCGAAAACTTTGAACTATTGATTTTAACCATTGAAAACATTAAACGTTAAATTAGCATATTTAACTAGGTACTTATTTACTTACTTTAATGCGTTACAGTCTGTCAGTTTGCGATCATTATGATTTTAAACTGACAGAGATTGACTGACTGACTACGGGTTGCGTGATGATATTTAGTTTGGAGCCATAGAAAAAACACTTTTCTGTATTTTTAATGGGAGTAGTCCCGCCAAACACTCCCACCACTCTTACTCCTATAAACCAGGATCGACAATGGTGTGCAACGATGACGCCGAGGTTTGACCCTCAAAATGTCCTGGAGAAACGCTGAGATATCTTGGAACACGCATAAATGTATTTAAAAGAAGGAATAGAAGAAGTTGTAATAAGAAAATAACAGTATAGTCATATTTCCATAGAAACAAAACTGTTACAATTGATGGAAGATCAGGGCCCGAGTCTGGTAACGTTTAATTACTATAAAACCACTGGTCTCTTATTATATCTTCATGTATTCTTCATTAAATCATGAATGCTTGGCTGTCGACATGTTATCGGCGATCTATTAGCAGTCCTCTGGCCGCCAACATGCTGCCTACTGCCGAGAATTTACGTAATGGTGGTTTAACGTAATTTACGTGATGGTTTGGTTACGTAATGGTTAATTATTAACGGAGTCGGGGCCCTGTTGTTTACAACGAAGGATAGTTTTCCCGTATATTAAAGTATTGTTGTGTGTTTTACAGGTACCCTCCAACGATCCAGCTACCGAAGGGAGAGAAGTTCGGATCGTACTACAGTTTCCGAGGCACGAAGACTCTTAACACCGTACACAACTCTCTAACAAATACATTAAAGTTAGAGTATGAAGTTTTCGTGAGGGTTGTGGACACGACTTCCGAATAAACGAACTGCTATCTACTTATTTATGTTGAATGTTATTCCTAAAAACGGTATTTATAATATTGTATGTGCTTGCGAAATTGTAATAAACACATAATAATAAGCTTATTAAATAGAACATTGTTTTACTGTCCTTGAGGAAGAATAAATATAGGTAAGAATAATAGTAAAAAGTAATATCATCAAAGTACCAAGAGTAAAATTTTCTTGATCTAAAAATGATGCTAGCTCTACTATGAGCTCTCTAAAAGCTTACCTTCGTTTGTAGTCACTATGGCCTACGGAATTTGTACGGCAAATGGTTAAATCTTCGGGCAACTGATAAGCAAGCCGTACAATTTGCCATACTACCATTTAACGTAGACGATGGCGATTGGCAAGCGTAAAAATCATGGTAGAGCAACTAGCCATCAAAAGATTGGAATTAAAAAAATAAAATAAGTATGGTTAGTTTTAGGGCGTATCCCAAAAGCTATATAGCTTTTGTTTGGTACATATTCTAAAGAATAACCTTCAACATTTTTTGATCTTTCTTATCTAGACAAAATAGCCTTGTCTACCTAGATGTATTGTCGCACTAATAAAATTCGACAACGAATACTACGCCGAAGTCGGCGTATCTCAGTAAATCTGACAACAAAAATATATGAAACTGACGTGCCCGTAAATAAGCTGCCGCATTTTTGAGAATGATCTTCAGAATTTTATAAATCAGATTCATGGAATTAGATTTTTGGAATTCTTTCTATAAAAAAGTAAGAGGTAAAATGACAGGTAAAACCACGAAACATATTTCTTCTAAAAATAAAATCATTATAATTCTAAGAAAATGTCACCCTCTTATCATAAACAGGGTAACACGAGCGACCTTCACATGGCACTTCACGATAAATGTCAATTTTGAGTTTATTTATAAACTAGCTTTTGCCCGCGACTTCGTCCGCGCAGAAGTTTAATGAAATAAATTCGTATCCCCGATCCCGGATCCCGTTGCCCGGATCCCGGATCCCGTATACCGTATCCCGGATCCCGTATCCCGGATCCCGTATCCCGGATCCTGGATCCCGGATCTCGTATACCGGATCCCGTATCCCATACCCCGGATTTCGTATCCTGGATCTCATATCTCGGATCCCGTATACTGGATCTCGATGCCCGGATCCTGGATCCCGTTTTCCGGATCCCAGATCCTGGATCCCGTTTTCCGGATCCCGGATCCTGGATCCGTGATATCCAGGATATCACGGATCCCGTATCTCGTGTCCCATATCCCGGATCTCGTTTCCTGGATCCCGTATCTCGGAACTCGTTTCCCGGATTCCGTATCCCGGATATCACGAATCCCGTATCAAATATCCTGAATTTCGTATCCCGGATCTTATTTCCCGGGTCCCGTATCCCGGATCTCGTTTCCCAGATCCCAGATTCCGTTTGCCGGATCCCGGATCCCGTATCCCGGATATCACGGGTCCCGTATCCCATATCCCGGATTTCATACCCTGGATCTCGTTTCCCGGGTCCCGTATGCCGGATCTCATTTTCTGAATCCCGGATCCCGTTTCCCGGATCCCAGCTTCCGTTTGCCGGATCCCGGGTCCCGGAGCCTTATCTTGGATCCCGTATCCCGTTTCCCGGATCCCAGACCCCGAATCCCGGATATCGGATCCCGTATCTCAGATATCCCGGATCCCATATTGTATTAACCCGTAAAAGTCGCGTCAAAATTGGTCCAGCCATTTCAGAGATTAGTCCGAATAGGTACCGCCATACAAACTTTCATTCCCTATTTTACACCCTCAGGGGATGAATTTTCCATAACGCTGTAATTAATATTGTTTATTTGTAAAACGAAACCTAAACACTAATTTTCATCATTCTAACTTCAAAAATGACGAACTTCCATATAAAATTTCATCCCCTATTTCACCCCCTTAGGGGTTGAATTTTCAAAAACCATGAAATTAATCTTTTCTATTTTGTAAAAGACACCTAATCACCAATTTTCATAATTCTAACTTCAAAAATGACGGAACTTCCATACAAACTTATATCACCTATTTTACCCCCTTAGGGGTTGAATTTTCAAAATACCTGAAATTCATATTTTTTATTTTTTAAGAGACACCTATTCAGCAATTTTCATAATTCTAACTTCAAAAATGACGAACTTACATACAAACTTTCATCCCCTATTTTACCCCCTTAGGGGTTGAATTTCAAAAAACCCTTTCTTAGTACACCTCTACACATCAAGACAAACCCACCCTCCAAATTTCAAGTCTCTACGATCAGCGGTTAAGGCTGTGCGTTGTCTGTCAGTCAGTCAGTCAGGACTTTGATTCTTATATATTTAGACTAGCTTTTGCCCGCGACTTCGTCCGCGTAGACTTCAAAATAAAAAAAAAACCGGGCAAGTGACTTAAGACTTTTTAGTACTTTTTAGTGCGCCAGGGTTTTTTTAAGTCAGTATTTGCTTTTTTATAAAAATAATTTTATTTCATGATTTTTATTGGAGCCATACAAACTTTATCACGGTACCTAATTCGGTGAATGCGTGTTTTGGTAGGTAGTTATATAGAGCCAAAATCCCTAATCCCCCTCCCCTTCTCCACCCCTTTTCCTCCCCTCTCTTCCTTCTGCTCCCTCCCCCTCCATTTCCCTTTCCCCTCCCCCTTCCACATCCCCCTACCTTACGTCTTCCCCTTCCTCCCTCACCTACCCTATGCATACTAAGTTTCAAGTCAATCGGGTACAAACATATTTTTCTGCCGTACTTTTCTACCTTTAGTTTCCCCCTTTTGGGTGTTGATTTACGAAATGATTTTTTATGGGATCAAACTGAAGTAGTACCTACCATATTCAGCTCAGCTTATACCCCAATTATTTAAAATGAATAATCATAACCAATCTCGAGATATGGATGACTAAACATTCGCTGACCCCGCTCTCCCCTTTTCCTTCAAAATATTAAAAACACTGAAACCCCAGTCTGATTATTTAAAATGAACAATCATAACCAATTTCGAGATATGGATGACTAAACATTCGCTGACCCCGCTCTCCCCTTTTCCTTCAAAATATTGAAAACGCCGAAACCCCAGTTTGATTATTTAAAATGAACAATCATAACCAATTTCGAGATAAGTATGGATGACTAAACATTCGCTGACCCCGCTCTCCCCTTTTCCTTCAAAATATTAAAAACGCTGAAACCCCAGTCTGATTATTTAAAATGAACAATCATAACCAATTTCGAGATATGGATGACTAAACATTCGCTGACCCCGCTCTCCCCTTTTCCTTCAAAATATTAAAAACGCTGAAACCCCAGTCTGATTATTTAAAATGAACAATCATAACCAATCTCGAGATATGGATGACTAAACATTCGCTGACCCCGCTCTCCCCTTTTCCTTCAAAATATTAAAAACGCTGAAACCCCAGTCTGATTATTTAAAATGAACAATCATAACCAATTTTGAGATATGGATGACTAAACATTCGCTGACCCCGCTCTCCCCTTTTCCTTCAAAATATTAAAAACGCTGAAACCCCAGTCTGATTATTTAAAATGAACAATCATAACCAATTTCGAGATATGGATGACTAAACATTCGCTGACCCCGCTCTCCCCTTTTCCTTCAAAATATTAAAAACGCTGAAACCCCAGTCTGATTATTTAAAATGAACAATCATAACCAATCTCGAGATATGGATGACTAAACATTCGCTGACCCCGCTCTCCCCTTTTCCTTCAAAATATTAAAAACGCTGAAACCCCAGTCTGATTATTTAAAATGAACAATCATAACCAATTTTGAGATATGGATGACTAAACATTCGCTGACCCCGCTCTCCCCTTTTCCTTCAAAATATTAAAAACGCTGAAACCCCAGTCTGATTATTTAAAATGAACAATCATAACCAATTTCGAGATATGGATGACTAAACATTCGCTGACCCCGCTCTCCCCTTTTCCTTCAAAATATTAAAGACGCTGAAACCCCAGTTTGATTATTTAAAATGAACAATCATAACCAATTTCGAGATATGGATGACTAAAAATTCGCTGACCCCGCTCTCCCCTTTTCCTTCAAAATATTAAAAACGCTGAAACCCCAGTCTGATTATTTAAAATGAACAATCATAACCAATCTCGAGATATGGATGACTAAACATTCGCTGACCCCGCTCTCCCCTTTTCCTTCAAAATATTAAAAACGCTGAAACCCCAGTCTGATTATTTAAAATGAACAATCATAACCAATTTTGAGATATGGATGACTAAAAATTCGCTGACCCCGCTCTCCCCTTTTCCCTCAAAATAACAAAACTCGACCACCCCTATACAAACTTTCGCTCCACATTTCACCCCTTAGGGGTTGAATTTCCAAAAACACGAAAGAAATCTAAACACAAACTTTCATTCCCCTATTTTACCCCCTTAGGGGTTGAATTTTCAAAAACCCTGAAATTACTCTTTTTTATTTTTGAAAAGACACCTAATCACCAATTTAAGTAATTCTAACTTCAAAAATGACGGGACTTCCATACAAACTTTTATCCCCTATTTTACCCCCTTAGGGGTCGAATTTTCAAAAACCCTGAAACCCATATTTTTTTATTTTTCAAAAGACACCTAATCAGCAATTTTCATAATTCTAACTTCAAAAATGACGAACTTCCATACAAACTTTCATCCCTTATTTTACCCCCTTAGGGGTTGAATTTCAAAAAACCCTTTCTTAGTACACCTCTACACATCAAGACAAACCCACCCTCCAAATTTCAAGTCTCTACGATCAGCGGTTTAGGCTGTGCGTTGTCTGTCAGTCAGTCAGTCAGTCAGTCAGTCAGTCAGTCAGTCAGTCAGTCAGTCAATCAGGACTTTGATTCTTATATATTTAGATTAGAATTTTATGGATATTTGTTACAAATACATGCCATTAAAAAGTAGAGCAACGTTATAAAAACATTGTGAGTACAATACCTGTTTGGGCAGTTATGTAAGTGCCTCCGCAGTCTTGCTACTTTTAGCATCGGCGATCGGCGATTTTGATGCTGCGTCTCGCTCGTTCGCGCTCGAAGAAACGCGACGCAGCATCGATACGGCACAAAATCGCCGGTCGCCGATGCTAAAAGTAGCAAGTCTGCGGAGGCCCTAAAAGATGATAGGTACCTGCTTATTATACAATGATGGCGTATTTAGCCCGATTTATGATAGATTTATTATATATTATATATATATATGTAAAACATTATAAAGCGTTTTTATTTAATTGCTGAAGTAGTTCTAACACGGATTTAATTGAAGGTGGATATTAAAGGATGCATGTTCATATTACACACGTCTACATCCATATCCTGGTTTAGCAACGGACGAGTTCGTTTAGAAACTGATTTGTAAGTATAATAAAAAAAATACCTACATAGAATCTGGGTGTAAAATTGTGTCTGTATAAGCTACCGGAAATTATTATTAATGGATGCAAGTGGCACAGGACTGGTCGTTGTGGAAAACCTTGGGGAGGCCTATTTACATCCGTGGACGTCTTTTGGCTGAATGATGATGATGAATAACGCAGGTAGGTAATTACCTGCCGGATTAGTAGGTAAATGTAGTTATAGGGTAACGGCCCCTGTAACTACATGTACTATATGTATGTTACGTTAAGACATCGAATTTTGAATTTTAACACATTTCCGTACTAAGTGTCAAAATCACGAAACGAAGTTCGATCGTTGGTTCAAGTTGGTTCAAGTTCAAGAAATTTACAAGTTCGTAATAGGACTTCGATTGGTCCATAACAAAAAAAAAAGAGTGTTAGTAAATGTGTACAAAATTAAAGCAAGTTTTTTAAATGCAAGTAAACCTGCGGGGAATCCTATACTGACCTATAAATTAGAATAATAAATTATTTATGATACAGAAGTGCCATCAGATTTTTATGATCTTAAAACCGCAGAGTGGCGATATAAGGCAACACGTACCTTTGACTTTAAAAGGCAATCCGTGTAGAAAAAAATCTGAGAATTTATTTTGCCCGTCAATTTTGTATACCTACAGCTCTGCACATTACTTTTTGGTATTCGGTAACGTCTGAGTAAAGGCAATGTACGGCGATTTAAACCACCCAAGGAACAAAAACTGCTTTAAAATCATTTTATGTTAACGTAAGCTCTATCAAATAGCGACTTTTCAGCGTATACTAATGTTAGAGTTACAGATCCTAATTCTAGTATGATGACGTCCGTTACCACGTACTTGCCCTGAAAAATAGCTAAGGTTTTTTTTCCGAATCATACTGCGGGATGGCAGATAGCCCTAATAGGTATTACTTTACTTACATTATGGTAATGCCTTTCTAAGTTAAGTCAAAAACACATGCTATCTGTTGTCCACATACCGCTGACATAACGACGTACCGTGGGCGGCAAGGAGTCCGCCTGAATCACTTAGCTATTCCCCTTATGGGCGCGGTCACTTGTATAATATATCACATCTCAGCCCAAACAATCCGCCTTAAATGCCACCTTCACATAAAATTTACATTTTTGCAACTTAAACCGATGTATTGTTGCAATAAATACTCCATTTTCGATTTTGACGGTCGTATATAAAGAAACGATGGGCGTTTGGGATTTTATTTCAATTGTTTTGTTTGTAGGGGATCCACGGGACCATGAAAACGTTTATGGTGAGCGTTAATTTTTTTTAAGGGCTCGAGATAAGATTTACGACTTTTTAACCTTTTGGTAGCAGGTTAGGGAACCAGTGTGATTTGATAAAGAAAATTTACATATTTCAAGGCATATTTTTTTTCAAACAGTAAATTAATTATTTGACATTGACATAATATAGTTAATTAATTTAAAAAAAGGTCCATGGTGTAACGTATAGTAATAAATTAATGTTTTTTCATTGTGACGTTCTGTTCTTCGATTAAAATTTGTAGAATAATATAACTTGAACATAGATACATCTTCAATGTCAAGGAATGTTGAAAGGTGGTCCAGCTTAAAATAAATACAATAAAAAACAAATTATGTTGTTAATGATACCGGATCTCGGAATGAGGTCACATATCTACCTACCTAATTTATATAAGGAATAATACAAAGATATTTATAATATGACTCAATTAATGGATTATAAAGTAAAAATAGAGCGTCTAGAAAATTTAAGCTATGAATCACCCCGTATTTTGCTACCGGTTGCTTTTGTAAGTGCTACTGAAATAGATATGTTTATTTGGCAGACCTTTCCTTTTTTTTAATATTTCGATTCCCGGGTCAAATCTTATTCAAAAAGATATAATAGACATACAAGTATGCCACGAGTTAAAAGGCCTAGTATATTTGCCACATGCTATGATTCTGATATACCTTTGCGCTTATGCACATTTAAAAATCATTTCATGCACTTCTCACAGCTGAGAGTGTTACGACTATTCTACACTCATTTTTATAGGTGGTAGAGCCAACCTTTAGCCAATTGATCGCAGCTCATATAGGGTCTGGCTCGACCGGGATAGTACCACCCTCTCAAAGAAGATCGGCGACCACTCCCCCTTCCCTTTCTTCTATTCCACTCCCCTTCAGGTCGGCAACGTGCGGGAAATTGCCTTTGCTATTGCGAGCATCTATAGGCTACGGTAACTGCTTAAATCATGCGAGCCGTACACTTGTTTGCGTCCTTGGTAACATAACTAAGTAGTAGAAACATGCAGTTTGAATTGAATCGAAATATTAACTCATGATGGTATTTGAATACGTTCCAAACTTGACGCTTATAAATAGGCTTTGATAATGACCTACTTATTTATTTATTTTAATATATTTAAATTTTCCCTTTAGTTTATTGCGTTGACCCTGGCAGCTGTCTGCCTGTGTCGCGCTGACGATGACGGCAGGTACCGTCCTGAAGTGTACAACGATGTCAGGTATCGGAGCCTGACAGAAAGGAATGGCAAATCCCTCTACAACACATACCAACCATTCGCTTATAAGGCGCTCAACACGGATCTCTTGGCTCCTTACGTGAAATTCGGTGAAAAGTAAGTATTTTCTTTGAGCAAGGTGTTTTAAAATTTATTTTAAAAGGTTATGTCAAAGGCGAAATACTATTAACAGCTGAGCCTTTTGTAAACTGAGCGATATCGACTGGCAATTTTGCTCTAACGAATGTAGGTGATAGTTATTATAACAAAAACATTGATGTAAAATCTATAAGTCAATGAATTAAGTTTTATAAAGGCCTACGGGGATGTAATGTAGCTTTTTCTTCTAATTTTCTTATTATTTACAACTCATAACGATCCATGTTTATTGTGTTTTAAGCATAGGTACTGGCCCTTGATTGACTGCTAACTATGATTGCAAAAATTCAAAGCACTTTGAACTATAATCATTACTAATTTATCTCAGTCCCACAGTTGGGCAAAATTTTACTTAGAAAATGTCTCTCCCAAACCGTCCACATATCTCTGTTATTAGTCATCTCTGGCCATTTGTTGTTTTACATAAATACCTAATATACTTTTTTTTGCAGTGTTTACCAAACGACTGCCCCAACGACCGCTGTAAATTACCGGACACCTGTCGTCCCTTTCGTGACGTCAACGTACCGCCCGTTCGTGTACTCCACCCCCAAGCCCTTCGCCCAACCCACCAAAGCGCCTAATGCAGTCTACCTCAAATCGGTCACGGACGGCGCTGCCAGCGTCATCAGGGAAGACCGCACTTACGATGAAAACAACTACCACTTCGCATTCGAGACAGATAATGGAATTGCCGCTGAGGAGTCAGGAAGCGTCGAGCCTTCTGCCAATGGAGTCGGAGGCGGTACCAGGGTCCGAGGCTTCTACGAATACATAGGCGACGATGGTCTCAAATACAGAGTGGACTACGTAGCCGACGAAAATGGTTACAGAGCCAGCGGTGCGCACTTGCCCAAAGCTCCTTAACCAAATACTAGTAATATTTTAATTATTGTTAACGATACTCGAGGAAAATGTTTGATGTTTGATATAGAATTTGCACCGCAATATTACTTTTATTTCCTTGCACACAGGACACGTCATATTAAAAATGTTATCCGTACCAAAGATTTTATCACGAAATGCACGGTGTTAAACATTTTTTAACATACGTAATTGGTCAATTGTGACGAAATACAATATTGAATTAAGTATTGTACATTTAAATGTTGCCGTGCTAGTATATGCATAGAGAATATTTTTTACTGCTTCTAGAAATGCGAAATTTCTTCTTTCTTTAATATTATTATAACCCACCCAGGTTAGTAAGCACTTCGCTTGTTTAGACGAAGCTACCGCGACCTTTAGACTGGGGTGACTTTATTAGTAATTTTACTTGGTTTTAGGTCAAATCAAATACTAACCCCTCTTCTCCTTCCTCCGTCTCACTCCCTTCAGGTCGGCAACGTGCAAGCAATGCCTTTCGTATTGCAAGCATCTATAGGCGAGGTCGGAAAGAGGGAGAGAGAGAGAGAGAGAGACTGTCTAAAAGATCAAGTGCCAATGTCGTTTAAGACCGTGGCCGCACTGGCAAGGCGATAGCGATGCGACAGAAATTTCTATAAAACTATTCACTTATATGATGTGGCTATCGCTACCGGGTTTGGGTAAGCAATGTCAGAGGCCTTCGGGTGGCTTGAACAACTCTGACACCGTTGGCCATTAACTACACGATAAGAAGAAGAAGATGGGTTTGAACGCAGGCGCATCGCTGACACGTCGCGGTCAGCTAAATTAGGTACGATTCCGACGAACGCGGCAGACAGCAGACCTCAGTCGGTCTCATACAAATTGTGGCAATGACATGTGCTGCGACGGCAGACGGCATTAAAATTTGTATGAGACCGACTGACGTCTGCTGTCTGCCGCGTCCCGCGAAATCGCACCTTTACCAGTGCGGTACCGGTTTTAACTACAACGCGGCGCGCCGTCGTCGCTGCACGCTGTGCTAAAATTTTTGACTACGGTTAGAAAACCGTAGATATCTATGTTCTAGCCCAACACCATTGATGTATAGTATTTAACCCAATAATATTTTATAGTCATAGTAAATTGTTATTGACATAGTATGAATGGAAAAACACTAGGCTATACTATACTTACTTACATAGTTTTTTTACCAAAATGCGGATAGTCATTGACCGTAGATAGCCTTACCACGACAGATTTATTGACTCTCGTAAATAATTCGCTTGTATCGAGAAAATATTGACAAAAACAGAACTCATAATGTATGTAATTAAATCTGGTTATTTTTTATTTTATCATCGTGTTCAACATGTTTTTTATATAGTTTGAATAACAAGAAGTGGGATGATTAAATTGAATTTTATTGGAATTTAATCTACTGGTTACAAGAAGAATGAATACAAAAAATATATATTTAAAGGCATTGTCATCACCTGGGAAAAACTCGTTTTACCTTGGAGCAGAAAGATGGATTGTAGAGTATAGGTATGCGTTTATTTACGAAATAAAAGAACACCTACCTAAAGTTGCGATGACACACAAAATAGGTGTCGGATTTCGGCTCAGAACGGGTGCTTACTTTGAAAAACGAAACGAAAGCTTCGGCTGACGGATCGTCCGAAGTACGGATTCGATGATCGTGATTTGACGTTTCTTCTTTCGTGGATCCTACTCTGTAAGTTATTTGACATTTACGATTTCAGCGTTTGACATGGTTTTGATCGTAAATCGAATCCGTACTTCGGACGATCCGTCAGCCGAAGCTTTCGTTTCGTTTTTCAAAGTAACCCCCCTGGTATTTATTTTCATAATTGTAGAGATTGGTTATCTTCAGGCGTATATGTGTGCGTCTATGTTTGTGTGTGTATGTTTATTGCTTGTAGAGCCAAGCTGTAGCCAATTGACTACAGCTCATATGCAGGCTGGTTTGACTGGGGTAGTATCACCCTCTCACGGAAGATCGGCGTGGAGCAGCTATTACAGCTGCGTTTCGTACGATGAGTGAGAGAGCCGGAAGCCCAACCACCCCCCTCCCCGTCCCTCCGTCCCACTCCCCTTCAGGTCGGCCTTTGGTATTGCAAGCATCTATAGGCTACGGAAACTGCTTACCACCAGGCGGGCCGTACGCTTGTTTGCCACCTCAGAACAATAAAAAAATGTATCATTTTCTGGGTCATGTTCTAGGCCTGTTTGACGATCAATATCATCAAAATATAGGCTATTGGTGCGGATTGCTTTGTTCCTTGTCTGAAATAGAATATTATATAGTTATACTTACAAGGACTTACCTACTAGAAAAGTGACCGACCGACTTCTGGTGCATCCTATTTAGGACTGCGCAAAATACTGCAGTATTTTTTCTTCCGTCGTAATTAAGTATACTTAATTTGTAATTCTATCTATCATTTAAGATTGGTGCATTGATGAGCACTAAATGTTGCACCTTTTAGTAATTAATACATATTCAAACATTATGACAATATCAATGCCATCTTGCGTAAAGATATACACCGAAACGTATAAAAGTGCAAAATATCTGTTCAATCGACATCAGTTAACAAACAGATCTCTTGTGAAAATGAAATTCGCGGTGAGTTACTTTCATATAGCTTTTTTGGAAGTTTGATATGCAAGGTGCCTCAAAAGTCCGAAAAAATTATATAGGGTATAATTGTGTTTATAATACATTTTATTTTTTAGATTGTTCTCGCCGCCGTCTTGGCTGTTTCGTCAGCTCAGTTCCCGGCCTTCGCGTCCACCCGCCTGCCTCCCCGACCGACGCCCGCACCTGGCGGCTCTGTCCGCGTGATCAACAATAATGACCAGGGCGCTAACATTTTAAGATACGACAACGAAATCAACCCGGATGGCAGCTACGCCTATGCGTATGTGTCAAATCTTGAAGTGACTCTAGATTATGCTAAGTTCAGGAACTAGTTTTAGTGTGGCAGTACCGCGCACCTAGTCTAACAGTCTTTACACTATGATAAAGTGTAAACAATTTTATTAATATTAAATTACAGTATCGGTGCATCACTAATGATCATTATAAATTAGATTTAATGGATGGATGGATGGACTGTCTAGTGATGTAACGAAATAGTAGTTGATGACCGCTAGGCGCAGTGGTTTGAGCGTAGGCCGCTCGGTTCACTACATCGAGTAATTACGGGTTCAATTTCCGCCAGTGGAAAATTTCAGTAACGGCCTTTTCGTAATTTGTCCTAGTTTGCGTGTCACTGTGATCGACCCCAGTCCAGTGCATGTTAGCCATAATACAAGTGTTGCGTAGTTTGGGACCATAGAGTTGGTATGTTGCGATATTTTTTTATTTTATAATTTATCGATTTGACAGGTACGACACTGACAATGGCATCTCAGCACAAGCTCAGGGAGTTCCCCGTGACTTCGGAGGCAACCCTCCTCTGATCCCAGTTGTCTCCCAGGGTTCCTTCTCCTGGACTTCTCCCGAGGGAGAGCCTATCTCCATCACCTACACCGCCGACGAGAACGGCTACCAACCCTTGGTGAGTCGATAAATCGATTAATTTTAACATGAGTCACGGTCAAATTATTTAATTTACTACGTGGAATTAATTTGGCCATATTTTATGAATAATAATTGGTGTTCATCAACTGCATTTAAAGAAGCGGACAGTAGTAATTAAATTAGAATAATAATCGCCAAATGGTTTGAATCACTAGCATTTCCGCGGCTTGGTGATGTGAAAAAGATCGTCGTCCATAAATATAATTTAAGGCCACGTACGTATTTACTAGCCGGTAAATATTGTATAATAGTTGAATGATATGTTGATCTTGCCAATATTGTTCCTCAAGAGTCGGGGATATAAAACATCTAAAACACATCAAACCTCGATACAAACGAATCTAGTTGTTATTTGTCTGTCAGAGAATATATGATGGCGTGATGGATTATAAATATCGACAGTAGAAGACCGGTTGCTTTTAAATATCTATGTTGTAATAATGTTACATAGTGACATTTAGCTCTATATCGGGTTAGTCAATGGCGGCGTCTTCATCAGGCGCATGCCTCGCGCGAGCAAGATGTGTCCATATGGCGCGCATGCCTCACCCGAGCACTCATATTATGATATTACGTCTATGCGTTCCGACGTCAAAAGTGAGTGCTCGCGCAAGGCATGCGCCTGATGAAGACGCCGCCAATAGATGTGTCCATATGGCGCGCATGCCTCACCCGAGCACTCATATTATGACATTACGTCTATGCGTTCCGACGTCAAAACTGAGTGCTCGCGCGAGGCATGCGCCTGATTAAGACGCCGCCATTGAGTTTGGTATGTCTTCCTGCAGGGCTAACACACCTAGCTGTAATAAAATGATATGTGGGAAATATAGATTTGGTATCATTCTTTTCTATTGGTTAAGAAATAGAGAGAGAATGATTTATTTTGTCAAAATCAGTGATAGTCTTGTCGCGTTGACGCACTAGACCTGCTAGGGGTTTTAACTTATAAGCGACTCGCCAGGTCAATGTAGGTACAACGCTTCTTCTAACTATTCCAAGTCGTACTTACTGTCAATAAGAGTGCAGAGGAGTTGCTGAGCACTAACACACAGCGCTGTCAGAAAGCAGTACCTACCGATGTATACTTACCACATTTTGATGTTCTTATGGCACAACATTAAATGTATTTGTATCAGTTACATTACTAATCTTTGAGGTGAATGTTTAATTCCACAGGTTGGTCCTTTTTTAATAATGATAAATGTTTTATGTTTCAGGGCAACGCTATCCCCACTCCTCCCCCAACTCCGGAGCCTATCCTGAGGGCCCTCGAGTTCCTCGCCAAGTACGCCCCAATACAGAAGAAGTAATTCCTTCCTTCCCAATAGTATAATGTAGCCAAAATAAGTCAATCTTTAATCTTAATGATTGATTTGAACTTTTGTAAATAACTTACATGTTATATTTTATTATTTATAAATTATTGAGCAAGTGGTTATTTAGGTATCCGCACCTCTTGTAAGCAGGATGTGTTATTTAAATGTGATATAGAACATTATTAATATAAGATGGTCAACCATGTAAAAAAAAACTAAAAAAACAAGATTCTCTGAATGGTTTCCGTGATTAAAGAATGACTAACCAATTTTGTGTATATCATTATGACTCTATGGACACCTCTACTTAAAAATATTAAAATAATAATTTTTGAAACTGGATCACTTAAAGATCACAATAGTAGCGACAGTTATGCAAATAATACATAATGCTTCGAGAATTATAATGCATAAATACATTTTGTATCTAGAATAGGTACTAACTTACTATCTATGTGAATTAGTGACCTCTGACATACAACAAATACCTATCTATTCGATCTAATTGTTGATCCTTATTTGTTAGGTATTCATAATAGTAAGGTAGGTGTAATAGATAGACGGATCAACGAAGACATTCGACATAATTTGAATATAAATTGCTTCGAAATTAATTTCCGATATTAGTATGACTAATTATGAATTAATTAGCTACGTCCAGAAGTGTCACATGCCGCGCGAGGCTGCTCACCCACATGCCTCGCGAAGCACGACGTTTGCCTCAGTCGCATGCCGCGCGAGGCAAATGGCGAGGCAACTGACACTCTAGACAGGGAAAGGTATACCCGATCAATCAGTTTGACACGTTTGACATCGTTCTGTCTCACGACTGCCAAACTAGGCGACGCAAATGTGAGTGCTCAGGTGAGGCAGGGCGCGCATTTGCCTCACGTGAGGCAAGTCAAACACCGCGAGGAAAATTTTCCTCGCGCGGCATGTGACACTTCTGGACGTAGCTATTGATTAATGGAACACAATAAAGCATTTAGCCGATAATATATATTGGTTTATCTTCGGCGAAGATGGTGCGACGATTTAAACACCTTTGCGGGTAATACGTGGTTCCAACAAGCCCAAGACAGGGTCGCGTGGAGGAAAAAACCTCTTTTGCCCAGCAGTGGGAAATAATTAGTCTATTAAAATATGGTTTGTTCCACTTTTTGCACCTGGCTGATATACCTGGTTGCGCAAAGTGGAACTAAAAGTCGCCTCAAACCACCTGGCGAATTAAATCACCCAAGCGCACAAAGTGGAAATAATTAGTGTACTTTTTTCACCACGAAATCAAAGCACCCAGGTGAACAGAGGCGACTCCTATTTATATTTTTTTATTTTAGTTCTTAGTATTACCCACTTTCAGAATATAAGGACCTTAACACATTAGCGGTTTGGGAGCGTGTGCTCAGCAGGGCGTCTGCGTCGTCGATCCGGTTCGCACCCTTATCATAAGCTAAAAAACACTTGCCAAAGAAAAAAAAATGGGTATGCTCTATAAACAGTCTATTCGGTCTAGCTTGCAGATATATTAACATTTATTCGATACAATAAAATGTATAAAATTTGATTTACTTATTGTAATTTTGTCCCGTAAGATGTTCTCAGTAGACATTTCTACGCATTGGACGTAATTTTATCATATTCTCTCCTATTTTATACAGCAAAACATGAGTGTAAAAAAGAAGCAATAAAAAACGCGAAAAAAGTTTTCTATTCACCTTATATAGTACATTACTGCCACGGTCTGTAATGAGTGTATTTTGCTGACCGCATTGTTGATGGCCGAAAGCGCGGCGCAGCACAGCTCCAGGCTTCCACAGCGTGGTCTCCATTGCAACCCTTGATGGACAAGCTGAAATAAAGGCCGAGACCGAAGGTCGAGGCCTTGATAGCGCGGCCAGCAAGGGTTGCAATGATGACCAAGCTTGAAGGCCGAGAGCGTAGCTAAGCTTAACTTGAGGCCATTATAGCGTGGCAAGCAGTACAGTCATTGCGGAGCAAGACTTGTATAGTGATTTACTCAAAAATGTGACTATTAGTTAATAAAACTAGCTAAGTAGGTATAAAAAAGAATAACATTATATTTTTATTTTTACGATATACATCTATAAATGTTTGTTAAAGTTACCATGGCAACGGCACAACCAACGGTTTTAACCAGCCAATCAGATTTTTTTTACGAACTATAACTATATCTATTTGTGATGTTTCCATGGCAACGGCACGATGGTGTTCAGATAACAGGGACGTTATATTTTGCCTCCCTGCTGGCTTTTGCAGGACAGCAAAATCGACTTTGCTAGAAGAAGATTTGCAAAATAATGACAACATTATTTTTGAGTAAAATCAATTGCTGTAAAGCCTCACATCTGAGTTATATTTAACGCCTATAACACTCTATATTATAATTTACTGGTAAGTTACTTTTAGTGTTTACTAATCCTTTAGTGCGAAGTCTCCTACGATTTCATGAATGAAAATATAACAGACGGAAACAGAAATAATGGAAACATTCTAAGTAAAAAATACAAGGACATACGTACAATGAATTCAGTGCTAACCCGGACTGAGACCATTATTAACGTGATTTATGAAAAATAATCTTGATAGTTGGTAACAAATCGGTTATGTAGATACACCAACGTAAAATTTATTCAAGAAAACATGAATTCTTGTAGAGCTATGAAAAATAAATACGAGAAGAAGTGACACTCGTTTGTACGAGTATGAATATAATACTACCTATGAATATAATTTGCTACAAACAAAGTGTATCCAAAATGGGTACATACACTGGACCGCAAAGAAAAATGGTCGGGTAACATATAGGTAATTTTTCCAAAATTTCACGTCTGTATTTTTGCCATTTTTGAACTTATTTTGTATTTTATTTCAGTGTTGGTAATTATACATACCACTACATATTATAAAACAAAGTCCCCCGCCGCGTCTGTCTGTCTGTCTGTTCGCGATAAACTCAAAAACTACTGCACCGATTTTCATGCAGTTTTCACCAATGTATAGAGTGGTTCTCGAGGAAGGTTTTAGTATATAATTTGTCAAGTTTTTGTATGCATTGGCTAAAATATAATGATATTTGTTGGGGGTGTCGGAAAAAAATAAGCCGTCTGGGAGCTTTCAACGAAAACGCTGCCTACACCCTTAGAGATATAACAAAATGATGTATGGTGGAATTGTGTATCTTATATAGGTCTACAGAAAAGTCCCAGATGGCATATGTCTATCTCTTAAGAATAACATACTATATCCATTTTAATACTTTAAAAAATGGGCAATTTTAAAACGGTAATTGGAAAGCTATTTACACAAATACGGTATTAATCCTTATCATTTTAGAGGCTTTAAGCATTTCATGCACATTATTTTACTCTTTTACACCATATAGTTTAAACGAATATCTTAGGAGTAATCGCAATAAAATTGGGTTGCGGGAACGGGATCTAAATTTCATGATTACTTTGTGTCGCGATAACTGATATCTACGCGGGCGAAGCCGCGGGTAACAGCTAGTTGTAATTATACAATAATAAAATATTCGGATATATTAGTATTTTCCTATAATTCAGATCCTTTCAATTAGAGTACCTATACTAGCGGCACTCTACGATGGCCGGTTTGACACGTGGCGGGAAAGGATGAACCTTATTATAACGGAAAAAAATATTTATTTTCGCATTAATTTTTTTACATTCTTATTTCTTTAAACGGCCAGTCTTATTCCGTTATAATAAGGTTCATTTTCTTCCCCCCCCCCCACATGTCAAACCGGCCATCGTAGAGTGCCGCTACTATAGTTGGTACTGGCTACAAGTAGCGAGTGAAAATGAGTGAGAACGAAAGACAACACGTGGAACGTAGCGTAACATGGGAGGAACTAAGTAATGGCGGCGTCTTCATCAGGCGCATGCCTCGCGCGAGCACTCACTTTTGACGTCGGAACGCATAGACGTAATGTCATAATATGAGTGCTTGGGTGAGGCATGCGCGCCATATGGACACATCTATTGAATTTCACAAGTATCAAAGGTATAAATGTGTGCCAAATCTAGTTATCTATAATCTTTATTAGATGCCGATACGGGTCGTCTGTTGTTTTTATAATTTCACTCATTCGGACAATTATTTTTATGATCTACGATTAGATATTAATATCCTCGACAGTGTTGCATTAATGAATTGAATGACATTAGAATTCTTCAAAATAGTTTCGATGTACGTTTGTTCGTAAACATCATTAGACAAACCTATACTTAAGAAACTTTCTTATCTCAGGGGTAATAGCGTCAACCAGGGATATACAAGTAGATAGGTCTAATTACTTTGAAGACAGTCTTTTTTCAACCAGTGGGCCTAGTACAGCCAGCTGTGATAATAAATAGATAACGTTAGATAAGCGGTTTATATATTAGTCTCTCCTACGAATTAAGAAAAAGAGGCATTAATTCGGTGCCACGTATTTCGTGTCAATAGTCTCGTCTTGGCGCGCTTCCTGCAAAATTACTAAAACACACAAGGAATCTTGTTTTAAATTCTGATTTAGGTATTTGATCCAATCCACAGATATTTGTACGCTGTCCAAGCATAGCCACATGCTAGGCCTATAGTGAAGATAAACTGATTAGATATGTGTAATTTTAGAATTTTATTAAAAGTTACTGAATATAGATCGCTTATAATTCTCATGTATATTCATTGTAGAGTTTTGGACTCGTCTTATATACTGGGAGGTCGATAAATCACCGCGCAATGGTGTCTGGCCAACCAGTATGGAGTAAAAACTGCGGAATGTGCCCTGAGGCTCTTAACGATTATTATTTAGGTTTCGACACAAGATCGAATTTTCGTCTACATTGGAATAATAAGAATAAAAATAAGGTTTTAAATTGATTATTATTGATTTATGATGATATTTTCAATTTGCATACTTACGGATTGACGTTATAAATTAAAAGAGCCGGCATATCTTTGAAAATGGGAAAATGTAACGTTGATTCGTTTCCTAGTTTCGTCCATTAGGTACATTTTCTTCTTTTTTGGGCTATCGAAATTTAAGCTATAGGTAGATCTATTTATAAATAAACTGGCTCGTAAGTATGTGGTTTTATGACGACATTTCCTTGTTCATGTCCTTCATCGGTCCCGTATTTTAGGAGTCCATAGTCACGGACTCCTAAAATATTTTAGGCTATTATAACTCGATCATATTACATTTTGATTATAGCATTTCGAAACGCTTTTTTATGGCCAAGATATGCTGACACCTAAATGTTTAAAATATTGGTTGCGTGACTGCTAGATTAATTTCGTTAAACTAAATAATATTCGTGAGTCGGCCGCTCCAATTTTATATAAATACTTATATATTGTATAATATAATATGCGTAGAAAAATTGGGGTAGAAATAAAATAAATCATAGCAACTGCATTTCTCGAAAGGGTATGTAAACTGTTGTAAAAAAAGTTCTGAGAATTTTGGTGGTTTTTGGAGGAAAGTGAGTCTTCTGTCTAGGACTATCGGTAGGGATGAAATATTTTATTTTAACAATTTTTTTCAGGGATTTTCTTTGACGACTGTCAAAGATGTTAGAATGAAAACTGGGAGCTTTACTCTCCAGATAACGAGGAGATAAGTGTAGCGTTACGATAACTTAAGCGTGTTCTCGATGGTGATTCGATACCGTTATAAACATAGAGTAAAGACTAATCGTCTATGGTTATAAATGTACCAAAGGCACAGATGTTATAATTAAATTACCCTAACTACGCAACCAATACAGCGTGGTTCTATCAGCATGCATTTATTGAACCCTAAGCTATAACTACCTCTGTACATGCTACATAAACCACATAATATACGTGCTCCCTACCCTAGTGGATTTGCCTACCAACGTTTCTCTAAAATTCTTAGCTTAAATGACATAAATAATTTCTTCAAAATATGATATAATATTTGCATACAAAAAACAGTGCGATCTTCTTACTTCATTCTTGATGAGTCACGAATAATGCACCTTGGATTTTTAACAGATTACCTAAGTACCTATTTGAAAAGTTTGCGACACCGCGTTTGTGGTAGGTGTATTACCTAAAACGGTAATATTTTAAAATATCTACATTTATACTTCTAGACACCAAAAACGTATAGTCAGAGAGTTAATTGTAACGAGTAGGCATGTATCGCTTTATGGCTTTTAAATTGAATTTAGACATGATGAGAATTATTTGAGTTGATATCTTGTAGAAATTAATTATTCAACAATAAAATTGTATTTTACTGCACGCTAAAATATATTTATTGTTTAGTAATAATCATTGTCTAAAGTATTTTACACGTGTTAAAATAAATAGGTAATTGATAATGACCACAATAAAATGTATTTACTCAAAAAAGTTTATAATGTTGTCATTATTTCGCAAACCTTCTTCGAGCAAAATCGGATTTGTCGTATTGCAAGAGCCACATGACATTATAATGTATTATAATCGACTTTACCAACATTATATTGCTGTTATCTGACCGTTGCCATGGAAACGTAACAAACAGGTATGTTTATGGTTCGTAAAAAAATCTGATTGACGTTTAAAACGAGTTGGTCGTGCCGTTGCCATGGCAACGTAAACAGAGAAAATACACAACTACAGAGATAGTTCATAAAAATATAAATATAATTTTATTAATTTTTATACCTATTTAGCTAGTTTTGTTTAAACTAATAGTCTCATTTTCGAGTAAAGCACTATACAAGCCTTGGTCTCTAATGAGTGTACTGCTGACCGCGCTATACTGGCCTCAAGCTAAGCTTCGCTACGCTCACAGCCTTCAAGCTTGGTCAACATAGCTACCCTTGCTGGCCGCGCTATAAAGGCCTCTACCTTTGGTCTCGGTCTTTATTTTAGCTTGTCCATCAAGGGTAGCAATGCTGACCGCGCTGTGGAGGCCTGGAGCTGCGCTGCGCCGCGCTTTCGCCCATCAACAACGCGGTCAACAACACACTCATTAGAGACCGGAGCAGTAATGTACTATTATTTTTACCCGACTACGGAGGCGTTATGATTTTGACCGGTATGTATGTATGTATGTATGTATGTATGTATGTATGTATGTATGTATGTATGTGCGTCTGTTCCCACCTAACTTCCAAACTACTTGTCGTAATTTGACAAATGAGGTATCGTCAGAAGCGGCTTAATGGCGCGCTGGTTATAGGCTATGTTACGTTACATAAAATTGCATATGGCGCCCTCTAGAGGACATAATGTCATGAACTAAAAAAAAAACATTTTTTAATGAAACCGTGTGGGGTATCAAATGAAAGAGCTTGATGAGCACATTTCAAAAATATATATATTGTTACCTATAACTCCAAAATAATTAAATAAAAAGTAAGTTTAAAAACTAAAACCCGACTACGGAAAAACGCGCTCTAAAAAGTATGAAACAAGAAAATATTCTCATCTAGAGGATAGCCGTGGTCCGTGTTCATGTGCCATTTGGCCCTAAAAGACCTACACGGACCACGGCTATCCTCTAGATGAGAATATTTTCTTGTTTCATACTTTTTAGAGCGCGTTTTTCCGTAGTCGGGTTTTAGTTTTTAAACTTACTTTTTATTTGTTTTGTTATTTTGTTTATTATAAAACATAAGTATAATAAATAGTACTCTACTAACACGCTAATACGAAATATTACTCTAATCGTGACACAAATAGTTTAAACAATGTTGATAGTATATAAAATGTAAATATCAAGTAATAATGTGTAATAACATTTATTGAACCAATAAAAAATATTAATGTTAGCATATTGTGATCGGAAAAAGTTCACTTGTTTTATAACGTGATTACTGAGTACTCATGTTTATGCGTTAACTATTTTATCGTTGTGTTTAATATTGATGCGATAAAAATAAATCTTACAAAACTAGCATTTCAGCTGTGCCTTAGTTCAGAAAATAATATGATTAATGACCCCTAAAATATATGATGACCTTAAGAATTTTTATGACACGCATGGATGGATAGCCCAAGTGTTATTTTATAACAATTTCTAGTCTCGCGTCAAATTATTTAAATGTTATTGCAGTTCGCCGTCCAAAGTGGGTGGTTCCTAGAGCGATATATAAGCATGCGCGGATTTTTTACCCGCATTCGAACTAGTTCAACGTAGCAAAGATATCCTAAAATAAAAATGAAATTCACAGTAAGTAAATCGTAAATTGAACAAATAAAATAATTAAATTAAAGTTTTATGTCCGTGAAAAGAAAATTGTGTCAAAGTGATAATTGATTTTTTTGTGAATACAGGTAGCGATATTGGCGTGCGTCTTTGCCGCAGCAAGCGCGCAGTTCAGCAACAATGGCAGATACGAACCCTTCAACAAACAGGGATACAACCAGTACCAAAACCAACCCTACCGCTACAAACCCTACACCACCCCCGCGCCTTACCGCACCTACCGCCCCGTCTCTGTGACCCCCTCTGTAACCATCGCCCCCTCTGTCTACACGACCCCCGCCCCCGCGTATGTGAGCCCCGCTGTCGTCAGGGTTGTGGCTGACGCTCGCAACGCTGAAACCGTTAAGTACGGTAACGAGATCTACCCGGACGGTAGCTTCAACTACTTGTAAGTAGCTTCACATTTGGATCGTGTTTGCTGCCGTGTGTTGGAATATGCTTACTAAATCCATGTTTTTGTAGCTACGAAACCAGCAACGGTATCGCCGCGCAGGAGCAGGGAACACCCCGTGACTTCGGTGGCAACCCCCCCGTGGTGCCCGTCGTCGCTCAGGGTTCCTACTCCTACACTTCCCCCGAGGGCCAGCCAATCGCTATCTCCTACATCGCCGATGAGAACGGATTCCAGGCTTCGGTGAGACTTTATATTATAACTAAATGATAGTAGGGCATTAATGTATAAATGTAGTAAGTATAACAATATACCTGTACTCTTTCAGACGCTCTCATTAGGTGGGATAAATAATAATAATAATATAATATATAGTTAATATTATAAAGCTTTTGCTCTATAAGCAAAAGCGCTATAGAGCAATAATATAATAATATAGAGCAATAGCCCTATAATATTATTTATCCCACCTGATGAGAGCGACTGAAAGAGTACATGTATATTGTACAGGTATAGCTCGGGGCCTGTGGAGACAAGCTGCCAAGAGTACAATTTACGAACGTTGAACATAACCACGACTGTTTGCCACATGGCCCTTGATATCAAGGGCATTAGGATTAAACAGAAGAAAAAGAAAATTATTGTAAAATAAAATAAAAAAAGCTTCCTTATTTTAAGTTCAAACTAATAATAAGGGCACTTATCAGGATGGTCATCATATAACATGCATTTCTAATGAAATATCGTAATGTTTATCAAAATCAAAAAACATTTTTTTACAGGGTAACGCAATCCCCACTCCTCCTCCCGTGCCCGCCCAGATCGCCCGCGCCCTGGAGTACAGCGCTAGGTACATCGCCCAGAAGAAGTAAGCAGTGACTGCAAATAACGAAACATATCGCAATTACATCATAGGTACAATTCAACGAATGACTTAGTACAACTTAATTAGTAACTGTAAAGAAAAAATAAGATAAATAAATGTGATATACAATTAAGAAAACTTTTATTTATACATTATATGGGTGATATATTTGCGTCTAAAGTGGAAATAACTTACTCTTCCACAGAACTTAGTAGTATTAATTTCTGTCCAAAAATATCAACAATATCATGATTTAGGCGGATTTTAGGGCGGGGAAAATTGTATTAATGAAATAAATAAATAATGTTGGGCACTTTATTCAAAAAGCTGTTACTTCACTCAATGCTTGAGTAAAATAAATAATTCGATTTGAAACCAAAAATAAGTTAAAGAAACTTCATACAAATTATTTCGTTCATAGGCACTTTATTATTATATTATTAGGCACTTTGTGTGTATAAGTATGTACTATGCAATTTTTATCGTCAGTGTTTCCGGTTTCCTCTACAATAAGAAAATACGTTTGAAAATACGTTCGTTACTATTTTTCAACCTTTAGTGGTCAATTTAGGTATGATTACTATTAAAACAGCGTATTCATCCTATTTTTATCATGTAAAATCGTTTGACCTTTCCTAATCACTTGTATTAAGTTGGCTACGTAGTCACTTAAGGCGGAACTAGAAGAATGAACTTCTAAATCGATTATTCAAAAATTTACATCGAATATCATTTTATCTTATTTATTGCTAAAGATATTCGTCATGCCCAATGTCATTAGATATTATAATGATCGTTATATTTTAATGTTGATAGGTATCGATTAAATTCAAGTTTCTGAGGAAATATTACTTATGTTGAAAGTACTCAGGTGTAGGTATTACCTACATAATATTATTATCTGCTCGTCAGAATGTACCTACCTACTGGGCAAAGCTGTTTGCAAAGTAAACATAATACCTAAATAAGCGCAAGGGATTGCCGTGGTTTGTAAAGGGTAGTAGAAAGATAGATAGGTGTACCGATTAATAAGTTGCCGTAATATTTGTGACTAAATAGCTGCGTCCAGTTGTCTCACAAGCCGCGTGAGGCAACTTTGCCTCGCTTATTTTGACAGGGTTTGCCCGAGCCAAATGCTCACCCTGCCTCACCCGAGCGCTGTCAATTGCCTCGTCTAGACTGGCCTAGTCATGAGACAGAACGATAATGTTGATAATGTCCGCTATACACGTCTCTGACGTCTACAAGCGTTCATTCAAATCGCTACGCTTCATCTATGGAAATGCATAAGTCACGTGATCTCAAGCGTGATCTTCATAGCGACTTGTTGTTGATTTACATAGCGACGTTTGACATTTCCATACATTGTGAAGTTTATTCTATTCTCTTCGATTAGCGTTCATGCCACTTGGCTAGCCCTTCTGTCTAGAGTGTAGTTTGGCTCGCCATTTGGCTAGCTCGATCATGTGACTGAGGCTGCGGCGCGTGCCGCGCACTGCTGGTATGTGACCGCGCAGCCGCGCGCGGCATGCGCCTGATGTAGACGCAGGTTATAATAATAAGATTATTGTTTTATGTGACCAACACGCCTGTATTCCCCGAAGGAGTAGGCGGAGATGCACGTGTAGCGCTCCCAGATTTTGCTAATAGTGTTTTCAGTTCCTATTTAATACGAGCCGAGCCTATATTGCCATTATACTGGGTACGTTCCCCTTTAATGCAAGGGGGATTCGAGCCGTAGTCATCAACGCCCGATGAAATCGTATAAACATATAACCATTTTATCGTCCCACTCCTGGCCACGAGGCTCTCCTCAATAGTGGCCGGTGCGGGTTGGTATAATAATAATATCCTGGGACAATTTTTACGCACGGCTACCTTATCCCAAACTAAGCAGAGCTTGTACTATGGAAACCAGATAACTGATATTACTACATATACTACTTTTTATTTGTAAGTACATACTTAATATACATATACACCCAGACTTGGGACATACAGACATGTTCATGCACACAAATGCATGTCCCGGGTAGGAATCGAACCTACGACCTGCAGCGTGAAAGGCGCCATCACGCCAACCACGCCAACGGGCTCGTCATATAGTAGCTATTTGGAACGTATAATAATCCAACCGAGCCTACGAAATCGTTTGGTTTACATTTATGGAAATGTCGATCAGGCTCCCGTATTTGCACGTGTTAGGCACTAATATGGTCAAGAAGAGGTCATTTGGCTGATAATGAGATAATAAATCGATCGAAGCCCGATTACTTACATTGTCCCTCATGGTCCTTGGTTTTTTATAGATGTTTCTTGTCACCGTAGAAGGCGGCTGAACCCACGCGATTGCGCTGTGCACATCCATCTCATAATTTACGCAATATCAAAAAATCTATATTATACAGAACGAGTTTGAGAAGATTTATTTCTGTTGCGACCTCAAAGTATTCGTTAAGCAGATATTTGTAAGCGTTTTTAAAATCAGCGCTCTTGTTTATTAATACATTGCGAATCGATGAACTTTATTAACTGATGATTTACATTCGGCCGATGCATATTTCATCGTTGCTCGCAAGATGAAATTGATATTAGACTCGCGTAATATGATTATACCTTTATAATTATATTTTTTACGTACGTATATCTCCGTTTACGATATTCCAATGCATTTCAAATTAGGTCAGTACAGCTATCGATTGCTGTATACATATATCAATTTGAATATTGAACCGATGAAATTGATATTAGACTCGCGTGATATGATTATACCTTTATAATTATATTTTTTACGTACGTAAGATTTCCCTTTATGGCATTCCATTACAATCTACTTATTTTGAATTGGGTCAGGTCTGCTATCGATTGCTAAATAATAATATCAAATAATAATATCCTAGACCTACCACCGTTTATTTATAGGATCATGCAGAAAGCCGCTATTTTAAATACTTGTAGGAGCCCGTGTACATCAGAATACCGGTTCCCATCAACCGAGTTTAAAAAAGTAAAAAAAAAACAGTACAATAATAATAATATAAATTTAGATTTCGTGTTTTTTTTTAAATTGATTTTAAACCAAAATTAGGCAATTCTGATTTCGATCATAGATTAAAAAAAACACAATGCCTGCCTACTGCTACTATTTATCGTTTGATTAATGACTGTCACTAATCAGATAGACATCGTCGTAATATTTTATTCCGTACGTGTTAATTTGCCGCTTCAAGATCTTGCATTTAAGGTTCAATTTAATCAAGTAAAGTAAAGGACAGGTCGTTAGACAAAGGCAGTGATGTTATAGGTGCGATCTTCACCTCTCGAGTCTTCGTGATGTTATGCGGTCCGGTCTGCTCGACCTTAGCATTTGACGCAACACACCATCTTTCCAATGTGGATACGACATACTAGTGTAATCCACTGGATTTATTTGGATGCCCATCGTATATTCCATGTGGCCATAAAGTAATAATATTTGATATTCACGATAGTGCTGAACATTAAATGTGTTGTTCATTAATAATTACTTCATCTATTATTAGTGTCAAACTTGTCGCAAATGTCGTTTTTTATGGTTCCGTACCCAAGGGTGCCAACGGGACCCTATTACTAATCCTACGCTCTCCGTCTGTCCGTCTGTCTGTCTGTCTGTCAGTCCGTCTGTCAGCGGGCTGTATTTCACGAGCCGTAATAGGTAGAGAGTTGAAATTTTCACAGAATGTGTATTTCTGTTGCCGCTACAACAAAAAATACTAAAAATTAAATTAAATTTAAAAATAAAGGGGGCCCCCATATAGGAAACTTGATATTTTTGACGTTTGTATTCTACGGTGGTACGGAACCCTGTATGTGTGAGTCCGGCAAGCACTTGGCCGGTCTTTAATTTGTTTTTGGTCTCTGCGATTCAGGTTCTTTTTTTTAGAAATAAAATGATGATTATTATTTATTGTACTACGTACGATTACATTCAACGAGTTTTTCCAGCAGTAACTGAGTAAGGAAAATTTAAGAGACGTTTATTTTTGACTTGTATGTTTAATTAATATGTCAACTACAAAAATACAAAAATGTACAAACAGTCATTTGATTATTTATTAAATAGTGTAATAATTCATCGTCTAGGCATGATTAATGTGAAGCGCTGTGGCCTATTATGCCTTCGCCTACGACTTGTTCAAGTGCTTCTTCATAGATTGCCTTTTGTTTTTATCCTATCGAATAAAGATTTTATCAAGATAAATGTAGATAAATAGTCTTAAAATTGCCTTTAAACGAAAATAGGATTCAGTTTGACACAAATTCTTTATCAACTCGGTGTACATTTTTAAAGATGTACCTACAAGGACGAATAAAATTATACAGGGTTATTGGTAAAACACTAACAACCTTGCAGGGGCGTATTACTGCCATCAAAAACAATAACTTTTGTTCTATGACTTTTTACAAAACTTTTTTTTTTTTTACAAAAAAGCACTGTCTAAAATGTATGTTTTTTTTCTCATCTAGAGGAATGCCATGTTACATGGTTATATTCCACTTTGCCCAAAAGTACCTAAACGGACCACGGCTATCCTCTAGATGAGCATATTTTCTTGTTTCATACATTTTAGTGTGTTTTTTTTTGTTTTGTAAAAAGTCATAGAACAAAAGTTGTTGTTTTTGATGGCAGTAATACGCCCCTGCAAGGTTGTTAGTGTTTTACCAATAACCCTGTATAATCAAGGTTAATATATGAACCCGGAAAAGCAATAAATCATAGCTTCCCATAATTGTAATGTTTTTTATTGTAATTGTCTCAAAAGTACGAAATAATGATTTAGTTAGGCCATACGGTTTCTTAATGTAGAATCCCAGTCTTCTTCTTCTTATTGTATGGTTAGTGGCCAACCTGGTGTCAGAGTTGTTCAAGCCACCCGAAGGCTTAAGAAGCTTTAGAATTCCAGTGAAGACAGACTATACGTAACTGACACGTTTTCCGATTTACGGGCCCTTGAATATTTACATACACATACATACATATACTCACGCCTGTATCCCAAGGGGGTAGGCAGAGACTATAGATTGCCACATGCTACGATTTTGACACACCTCTTTTGCTTCATCCACATTCATACATCTTCTCATGCACTGCCGTCGGTTGAGGGTGCTACGGACTTGACCTTTCTGGAAGAGACCATTAATCATATAATCATATAATTTAATCAATAAATATATATAATATAATTTAATTTATATCATATAATTTGAATATTTGTCACAAGTAACCATCGTATTGTGGTCTTAAAAACGACGTAGAAAGCGTAAATTGTGTTTAAGAGCAGCATTTTGCATGGCTACTTGAGATACTTATATTATTTGGCGGTTTTTTAGGGGTCCGTACCTCAAAAAGTAAAACCGGAACAGTTATAGGATCACTTTGTTGTCCGTCTGTCTGTCTGTCCGTCTGTCAAGACGTGCACAGCCCAAACCGCTGGTGTAACAACATGAAATTTGAACAGTAGGTACCTTTTACAGCGTATAAGAAGAGAAACGGAAGGATTTTGAAAATTCCACCCTTAGGGGGGTAAAATAAGGGGTGGAAGTTTGTATGAAAGTCCCTCATTTCTGAAGTTAGAAACATGAAAATTTGTATTTGAACTTTTAATTACACATAAGAAAATTTTAATTTTAAATTTTTAAAAATTTTAACCCTAAGGGGGTAAAATAAGGGATGGAAGTTTGTGTGGGTCTCAATTTTACATGTAAATTCGTATTAGGCTACTCATTACAAATAAAAAAAACCGGAAAAGTGCGAGTAGGACTCACGCCCTGAAGGCTCATCACAAATACAAGCTTAGGCGTTGTAATTATATGTATTGTTCCGAAAACAGGCAAAAATCGTCAAGTCTCGAATCTTGGGAAGACTACTTATCTACAAACATAATAAAATTTGTACGGAACTCTCAGTGCGCGAGTCCTACTCGCACTTGTCCGGTTGTTTTAAACTTACTTACCCCTGCCCTACCCCCAAGTATTATACCGGAATTTGGAGACATCCTGTATAGATCTACGTCTGTGATCGTGTTGAATGTTGCCCTTTATGTGCCTCACATTGTAGGAACTGTGCTAGTGATATTGCTCCTACGAATATTAACTGCGCACCCAAATCACGGCGACTGCGTGCGACACAAACATTTATTTTTTTACAGGCTGCTTTTAGCTGAGTACTTAAAATATCGTATGCCTCGGCTTGAGTTTGCATACCGAGACATTCGCTTTATGTCTCGCTATATCTGTCACCACCTTTATCAAAATATGCCGTTATTCTTTTCTTCATAAAGACACGGCTTGAGACACGCGTCGTTTCGTAACGTATCATCATTATGAATTAATTTATAATGCGTTATTTTGCTCTAGATTTCGTGATACCGGGAAAAAAGGTGGTTTGAAGGTGGTAGAGCCAAGCTGTAGCCAATTGACTGCAGCTCATAAACGGGCTGGCTCGACCGGGGTAGTACCACCCTCTCACAGAAGATCGGCGTAAAGCAGCTATTACAGCTGCGTTTCGTACGATGAGTGAGAGAGCCGTAAGCCCACCCCCCCTCCCCCTCCCTCCATCCCACTCCCCTTCAGGTCGGCAATGTGCGAGCAATACCTTTGGTATTGTAATCATCTATAGGCTACGGTAACTGCTTAACATCAGGCGGGCCGTACGCTTTTTTGCCACCGCAGTCCTATAAAAAAAAAAAAAAAAAAAGCATAATTTACGATAAAGCTATCCATGTTCTTATAATCATAAAATTCATAAATAGCACATAGGAAATCGCTGTACAGTTTAATGTTCCATTCATACAAGAGACTCTCAGTGAGAACAATCAATCTAATACTCATGTGTATGGTGTGGACGATATATACTGTCAATCTGATTGCGAGATACTGATCATCTGACATGCTGAGGCTGTTATGTCTTGACCTATGTAGTTATCTTTAACTTTTTTAAATAATTCAATGTTGACGATTCTGTCTGCCTATTGATAGCATCGCATCGTAACTCTAGATATCCTGTCAAGATCGTTTTCATAAATCGTTCAAGATACATAGATTTTGTATCGCACTGTATCGCATATGACGAAATGGAGTAAAAGGACGGCAAAATTATTTCTGTGATTAACAAATTGGTTTATTATGTGCATAATGGTTCAACATATTTATCGCCACGGGGCGCTACCTGTTGATTCACGTGTCATAATTTTGATCATGCATACAGAAATGCAAAACAGCGCAGATTACTTTAATCACATCTCAGACCTAAAGTGTCGTGTAACATGTTATTGAAAATTATGTATACGACTTGTATTATTATTAAGTAGGTACTATGTTATAATGTCGAAGTTCATATTCTTATTCCGCTAAATTAAATACACACTAGTAAGTAGGTACCTACTTAAATAAGCGAAAATTTTAATAACGCATTTATGTAGTCGTAGAGGGTGGTACTACCCCGGTCGAGCCAGCCCCTATTTAAGCTGGCTACAGCTGGCTACAGCTTGGCTCTACCGCCAATCGTGGCCCGAGCCACATTATGATCCGGATCGCATCATCACTTCATAAAATGGCTAACTTATCCTACCTAACGTATCTACCAATCCTATTTATATCGACATTTTTTTATAGGTCATAGAACACCATAGTTAAAATTGTTAGCCAACTTATGGGTCATGTGACCTGCAATAAATGATTTTATTTTATTTAACTCACAGGTATTTTTTGTTGGATACCATGAATTGGTATTGGGCGAGTCAACTTGGGTCAGTGCCTTATATGTATCAAATATTTCCGTTAATATTCGTTCAATCTGTTTGTTTAACCAAAAATACAGGCTATTTTTATACAGCGGAATCTCACGCACTTAAATTCGCGTCCGGTTGAAGTTCGTTTAACCCAAATGGAGTTATAGCTTTAATAAACGCGGTCTTCCAGACAAATATATCAAGCGCTGGTCCACGTCAGTGACGGCTGCCTTGTCTACAAAACTATTTTATTCATAAAATACTATTTCAAAAAGACATACGATACTTATTTCTGTATTTATGTATTCAATTTTGGACATCCGAGGATTTTGATGTAGAATGAAACCACTAGACGCTAGATTATGTGCGAATTTAGGAATCCGCCTTTGACGTTAATGGCTAAATCAAGGATGTCCAGTCTTATAAAATAAAGAGGCGACATATTAATGGTCGCTTAGAATATAAATTTCATGGGACTTAGGTATATTATATTATAGATTAACTCTTACTTAATTCAAGAACATTAGATTTTCAAATCGAAGTCTTAAATCAATGTTTAAAATAATATTGAACGCCTTTCACTCAAGATGACTATTAACAAAATAATATTCATTATAATTAGTCATTAACAAATTTGTGTAATACCTTTAAAGATTTATAGATGGTCAAACCAGTTTTTATGTAAAAATATTGGTACCTCATGATATATAGGTATGTCCCTGTTGTGCCAATAATATATACATTAGAATAAGTGCCCATGATGATTCCTTAGACCACGCCTTAAAACTAGGAGCCTGAGTGTAAAACTTTATTTTCGAACATATAGGTACACATTTTTGATAATTTTCGAATATCCTGCCGTCATCAAGTAAAAAATAAATTAATAATCTGGTGAATTTTTTTTTGTCAAAAACGTCTAATGTCGCTGCCGAGCTCTCAGTTTTGACTTCGGATCGCATAGACATAATGTCACAACATGAGTGCTCGGCGAGGCTTCTAGACGAACCAGTCTCACCTAGCCAAGTGGTTTCGTCTACAAGCGTTTCTACAAATCGTTACCCTTCAATGTATGGAAATGACATTAAATGTCGATAAGTAGATCACGTGACTTAGGTATGTCATTTCCATACATGAAGCGTAGCGATTTGTAGAAACGCTTGTAGACGAAGCCACTTGGCTAGGGTGGCTGGTAAGTAAATAAAAATATCAAAATAATCAGGAGTATGACTTCTGTCCACATCTATAGGTATAGGGTAAATAGGATTTGAGAATGCCGCTCTGAGGTTCTGCCATTATACAGATGATAAACTGAAATATGTGTAAACTGTTTTAAATCATTTTTACCCGACTACGGCGGAAGGTTATGATTTTGACCGGTATGTATGTATTTATGAATGTTCATCTGTTCCCGCCTAACTTCCAAACTACTTGTCGTAATTTGACAAATGAGGTATCGTTAGAAGCGGCTTAATTGTCCGCTGGTTATAGGCTGTGTAGTTACATAAAATTGCATATGGCGCCTTCTAGAGGATATTATAATGTCATGAACAAAAACAAATATTTTTAACGAAGCCGTGTGAGATATCAAATGAAAGAGCTTGATTAACACATTTCAAAAGTATATATATTGTTTGTTATAACTCCAAAATATTTAAATAAAAAGTAAGTTTAAAAACTAAAACCCGACTACTGAAAAATCACATCACACGGACCACGGCTAACGTCTAGATGAGAATATTTTCTCGTTTGATACTTTTTAGAGCGTGATTTTTCAGTAGTCGGGTTTAATTTTTAAACCTACTTTTTTATTTTAAGTATAAAAATATTAGATACCTCTTGGCATTCTTCCTAGTGCAATGTTGTGTTCAAAACCTGTACATCTATCTAAAATTTACAGTCAACTTACAGAACTAGGTTGACATTTTGTTTCAAATTAGCAATAGAGTGTCAATCTGTTTGTAGGTCACTTATTAGCGACCCTCCTTAACTAGCCGTTACCCAAGAATCTCGTCCGTATCTGTGTTAGCTTTAGAAACTCAATAATTAGCTTACTACTTAGATTATTATATTTAGCTTTATTCCTTTGTTAGTTCGTGCTATTACCCAATTATTACTTAGCTTTTTGCTGTGGCTCGCCGAGGGTCAAACCTTGGCATCATCGTTGGACACCACTGTTAATCCTGGCTTACAGGAGTAACAGTCCAGTAACTAGTCCCAAACCTAATAATTTGCGATTAAAAGTGAGCCTGAGTCGCGTCCGCTTAGTCCACCTGCAAAATAAGCAATAATGCTGCCTGGTCGGGTGACACATCGCAGTTGCATCCTCGGCGCCACGAGAGCCTATGCAAGTACCGTCATAGTTCAGAGGTCATATTAACTACTACTTTATTTTATTTACTCAAGACGGGGATTAGGTAGGTAAATGTTTTCATATTTGGTCCATTCGTCGAGTGCCGGTTCAACATCTCCACTATCATCGATCTATCGGTGTAATTAACTACATTAGTCCTTGAACAAAGCCTTCTCCATTCCTTTTTGACGCCACCGATATATAAACTGTAGGTGAATAAAACATAAGACGATCTATTGATTCTTTTTTCGTACCATACGATAAGTTAGATTAGGTAATGCCAAACGAATTAAAGTAGCGGCACGTTATGAAGGCCGGTTTGTTATGTGTGAGAAGGATGAACCTTATTATAACGGAATAAGATTCATTTTCGCAATATTTTTTTGACATTCTTATTTTTTAAAACGGCCAGTCTTATTTCGTTATAATAAGGTTCATTTTCTCCCCCCCCCCCATATGTCAAACAGGCCTTCGTAACATGCCGCTAATATAGTCAAAAAAATGTCATTTGGTGTGTCCTGATGCCTGATGATGATGATGTCAAGACTGAGGGCTTGGGCGCGGCATGCGCCTGATGTAGACGCAACCATTAAAAAACAGCCAGGTTTCAATCAACTGAATAACACATCCGCTTAGACTGGTTATACAAAGTATCACGACCATAGTTAATACTACGATTTATATTACAAATTATACAAATTATATAATTTATTGATAGGGGATTATTTATTAAGCTAAATTAGATACCTAAAATTCATATTTATAGTACGTTTTTTTATACTTGTCCTATTTGGTAAGCAAAGATGGCGTCCAGCAGGGCGATTGCGTAACTTTTTTGTCAATTTTTCAATTGGTTTCGTTTATCCTGTGTCAATTATATACGAAACTAATTGAAACATTGACAAAAAGTTACGCAATCGCCCCGCTGGACGCCATCTTTGCTTACCAAATAGGACAAGTATAAAAAAACGTACTATAGTTAGGATTTAGAAGCGCAATAATTGTCTTAACTTTATTTTAGGTGACGGTAACAAGATCCAGTCAGTATTTAAAGTTCTGGTTTCTAACAAAATAGAGGTCATTTAGTTTAGGATCATAAATGAATACATCCCAATTAGACATTAGTCGTGTCCATAACACGCAAGCCACGCGAGGCTGCTCACCCACATGCCTCGCGAAGATTGACACGCCGCGCGCGAGGCACATGCTCGCCCTGCCTCATTGCCTGCGCTATCATTTGCCTCGCCTAATTTGGCCTAGTCATGAGACAGAACGATGTCAAACTGATTGCTCGGGTATACCCTTCTCTGTCTAGAGTGTAAGTTGCCTCGCCATTTGCCTCGTGTGGCATGCGACTAAGGCAACCGCGCGTGCTTCGCGAGGCATGTGGGTGAGCAGACTCGCGCGGCATGTGCCTGATGTAGACGTAGCTATTGAAGCGGGCGATATCTCAGTAATGCAGTCATACTTGCTTTCTGTGATAGAAGACGAGAGTGGAGATTACTAAGGCATCGGTACCAGTTCATTTTTATTCGTCAGAACCGGATATTCCCGGTTACCTGGTTCTGCCTGTTGAAAAAAACCCGGTTCCGATAACCTACTTATTACGAAGACACACTAACTCACGGGTATTCCGGGAGAGTTAAGGCCTGTCTTGGGTATTCGCCTTGATATAATCGATGCGTTTGTCTATTATTATAATTTACCTACTCGTTATATCCTTTACCGTCGCTTAGTGAACGGAGCTACCATCAAAGGTCATTCATGCAGTAGGTATTAACTTTTTGCAGTTTGTTAATCTAATGTCCGATGTCACCCTTGTACTTAATGATGCTTTGATTGAATAAGACTGTGCAAGAAGGTGCAAGAACAAGTGTTGATTATCTATGTAAATCATAATTTATTTATTGGTCAAGACAAGACTCCGTTGGATAACGTCATCTTGGTATTTTAATAATAGGTAGTAAAAGTTATAATACATAGGATAGCGTTTATTGAATTTGAAATTTAGTAGACAATTTATTTTAACTACTTGACGTCTATTATACAAATGGTAAGCTAGGCAGAGTTTCATGTAATTTTATTAAATGTCAAAATAATCTAATGTGACTTTACGCTAACGCATTGCATAAGATTTTATAACTATAGAGAACATTCTATATACTATACATAGAATCACAATAGTAGCCTACTGATCTAATTACAGCAAGATCAACGAAAGTATCTGCAATAAAGTGAGCAACGCGCCGTTTCCATTATCTAAAGAAACAAGAATTTTGTTACAGACACAGCATTGTTATTGTTTTTGTGAGAATTTATCAATTGCATTTGTAACACCTTTCAATTTAAATTGACGAGCATATTGTTACAATGGCACTTTTCACGTTTCTAATATTGTATGTAGGTACTTACTTTTGAAACCAACTCATCCAGATACCAAAACTACTGACTAGCCAATGTTATATTCGTTCAAATCTTTATTTGGTACTTCCCGATCAAACCCTCAAACATACGCCAGATACCGAGCTAGGTAATTAAACAAGTGACTATCTGATTATATACAGGGGTATCCGTAAAACACTAACAACCTTGCAGGAGCGTATTACTGACATCAAAAACAACAACTTTTGTTTTATTACTTTTTACAAAACAAAAAAAAAACACACTCTAAAATGTATGAAACAAGAAAATATGCTCATTTAGAGGATAGCCGTGGGCCGTTTAGGTACTTTACGGCAAAGTGGAATACAACCACGTGCCATGGCTTTCCTCTAGATGAGAAAAAAAATCATACATTTTAGAAAGTGATTTTTTGTTATTTTTTTTTGTAAAAAGTCACTCACAGTAAGAAATAGGATCGTTTGGCAACAAAAAATATTTCGAGTTAAACTAATCGTTTTCCAAAATCTGTGAATGCAGTTCAGAATATCTCAAAAAGTTAGGGAAGGTCTCCTAAGAACGTTTTCGTGTAACTATAACGGTTCAAGTAGCTGCCCTTACTGCCCTGTCTCAAAAATCCACCCTGTATGTGTACACAGTGTATATATATTTTGTGAGTTAATGCAGTAGCTACAAAATAATACAGAGATTTGAGATTTCAATGTAATACCTACTATTGAACATGTGGATAAGGTTACTATTACTGGAATATTGCCCATCACTATATTGGATCCCTTTTATTCGCAGGCACAGTAGTAGGAGCATGCGACAATGAACCATCAAACAGCATAAGGTGTGCGAAACTGTCCCACACGAATGATCCTTCTAATCGCCCATCTGCTAATGCAATGAGATTAACCTCCACTGGAATTGGCATACACTACTTTAATTAGCTTTTGTGCACGAAAACAATACTATAATAGTTTTATTGTTTGAAATACGGTCCGACGACCTGTTTAAATTAAGTGCGCACAATTGCACGTTTTGGAAATGAGAACTTTTATCTTTGAATCTGAAACATTGTGCCTATAATTAACGCACTGGTATGGTTTAGCGCTGGGTTTAGTGCTGTGTTACAAACTTATAATTATGTGCGAACATGTTAATTAAAATGCGGTTACAGTAACGAGTAACGTACTAGGTGAAGGTACTAAACAAAAGACGAGAAGATAAAAATGTTAACGACTACTTACTAACTTCTTTTGTCTTGTTTGGGTTGAAGACTCAAGTTCAAAATAAAAGCTGAAAATTTATAAAATAAATTCACTGCAGACCAAGAACTAAAAGGTCCTTATTTAAGAATTTAGTGACGGAACATAATTTTTGTACTGCCTTCTCTATATCGAATTGCATATTTACCAGACATTGTATAATGACTAGCTATATAGAATAAACATTAATTTGGATGACACCAAAATGCATAATTACAAATATATTGGAAATAAATGAGAGTAAAAAAAAAAACAATATTTGCAATAATTTGCATGCCAGTAAGGACGTATGGCTAAAACCACAAAGCCAGTCTATGAAAATTCGTCAGGCAATATAAACGATAAGAATGTATTATAATATACCTATGGATTTATTGAGTTATACCTAATGTGATGCGGCAAAAATAGACTTGTTTTTAATGGACGAACAAGTTCACAGTTCCGGTGATATCACTAATGAAAATAAATTGTCGTTATTTTTACTCTACATTTAAATAAGAGGATTACCTCATCAGCCATAGAATGGAACACACCTTAATGCTTTCTGATATCATTAAACTAGTTATGATATTACTACTTTTTATATAGGTAGCAATAAAAAAGGCATAAAATACATACGAATGTTGATCTTAATATTATTTTGAGCAACGCAGAGATTTATCGTATATTTTGAAATCTATAATGTAAATATGTAAATTTCATAGAAAATGGTGATATAATTTTAACGGCAATTACCTTTGGTTACTTACATAATATTAAAATGGATGGTATAACATTTACCTACGTGTTTTTGTACCAACTAAGTAGGTTACATTTTATTATTAAAAAGCATGAAGAATTATTTAAAAAAATATTAACCTAATTATTTATTTTAATACCTAAATAAGTGGGTCACGTTAGAATGATGAGCCAGACACAGCAAAATTTACCTTTCTCGGGAAGATGAACAAGTCATGTTGCGGCTCTTGTGACTTTCATATACTTAGTATAATATTGGTGATTTCTTCTTTTAACTCATCTATACTTAATCTTTAAAACATACATACTACCTAAGTAAAAGGTCAAATGCCCTTTAACTTCATAAACATGTTTGAGTATGGTGTCACATGTAAAACAAGTAGATGCGTAGGTGCGCCTACGCGAGTTTAAATAAAATTGTAAAATGTCAATCGCAGGGGCATCTTCACGGCGCAATTTGCAATGCATTTGACATAAAGCGTGCGTACCATTTAAGTGTTGGGTTGGTTTTAGTTCGCGAGACTCTTGATAGTTATTCTATTGTACGATGAACGAGATAATGTTACCTACAACAATGGGACGGACTGCATGCATGAAGCCTATGACATTTTTTATCACCTACAGGAAAATACAAAATACAATAATTGCCAACTTACCTAAAATTAAAATGAACATAGTTTACCCACAAGTAAAGAAACATACATTGGCATTTATTGCAGCATAAAGGTTCCTTCTATAAATCTACAACTTATAGGCGCCGTAAAATAAATATGTATATCCAAAGTATCGAATTTATTCATATTAAGTATCTATCATAGATTTATAAAAGTTTCGCGCGTGCGCTTTAACTAGATACCGCCCTACTAAGAAAACTCATTTCCAGAAATGCGGCAACTTACTTTCGTTGCGGCCTGTCAGATACAATGGTTGCTGTCAGATGTACTGGAGTACTCAAAATTTTGCGTGGTATTAGTTGCCGCATTTTATTAGTGCGCATCTGTTCTACTAATCTATGGTATCTATATAACATTGTTTGTATCACAGAGAATCATCATTTTACAATCTTTATTTATGGCTGTCTTATGAACATTAACATAGTCTATAAAATTGTAGTAAACAGATTGGAGCCCTTTATTAGGCCTTATATTGTGAAGATGTCATATTTAAATATGGACGGCTATAAATAGACGTTTCATGGGTTTTATAATGCAGCCTTATTTATAGTGATTGCAAAATAAACTGTGATTCTGTAATTAAACTTGCATTTATACATATTACTGAACGCATCCTTTTATTATTATTTTGTTTGGTGATCATACATCCAGTTGCGCTTATAATATCTGATGTTAATACTATCAAACCTGATAACTGTATGTTACCTACGCTTAATAAAACCAATACCATCAAGAAATTTACAACTTATTTAAACAAAATAGACAGGAGTGCAATAATTTAAAGTTTATAATGACTGTTTAATTTAAGGCATCAAATTAACATCTCATAAAGTGTACTTGTTCCAAATATGACCGTCCGCGTCCTATGGCAAATAGGTACTTATCACAGCGGGACATTATTATAAATAAGCTTTGTTTAAAATTATAACACAATAAAAGAATCAATATGATATGCAAATAGGCGTTATAATTTAGATTTTTATTGTAATTAGGTATTTTTTCTACAGTATTAAATAGATTTTAGGTTTACAAATACAATGGAAATACAAATTACATGCAAGGTTTTTTTTTCTAACCCACGTTGTCCCACTGCTGGGCAAAGGTCTCCCCACAACTCTCCACTCTTCTTTGTCATTAGCCACTTCCGACCAGTTGCTACAAAATGCATCTAGTTCGTCACGCCAACGTTTCCTGGGCCTGCCTCGGCGACGACGCCCATTTTCAGGCACCCATAACGTGACGCCTCTTGTCCATCTCTCCGTGTTGTAAATAAAATATTATGTCAGAATAAAGTTCAAAGGAAAGTAAGATATAAGTTATACTAACGTGAAAGCTCGCATTTCACGGTAGTATAACTTATTTCTTTAAATAATTTATTTTCGCAGCTCCCGCCATCCAGCGCTTTTTTACCCGACTACTAGGGTTTTGATTTTGTTCTATTATGCAATATAGCGTTATTCGGCGTAAGTAGATTATTCGCCAGTTCGAATCAGTTTCGCGTGTATCCTAATCTTCTAAAATTATCATCGGCTAGGGTAAGTGCTAAGTACGGTAGACCAAAGACCAATCCATCAAGCATGATTAACGTAACCTTCGGCTTGAAGGGAGGCAATAGGTGTGGAGCATTCAAAATCAATCGTGAATTTTAGATTTTATTTTGCTGTATCTTAGAGAGCATGCAAGATGATAATTATGAAATTGCTGTTATTAATTGTGAATAATTAACATTGTCAAGTACGGCCCTGTATTTTGCAGTGAGTGCAGGCTCCCCCTGCTGCATGCAATGCTAGACAAACCCGCGTCTCTATAAAAGGGACAGGTGATTAGCCTGCTAAGTACAAACCGGCGCATACGCCGACATAGCCACTACATGGGATAATCTTGTTTGCGCATCCTGAATTATCTAGTGTCGTACGAGATGAAAATGGTGAGTTATGTTTTAAATGTTTAATTCAAAAAGAGTTGGTAGAATCGGATATATAATTAATTTATTTGTTCAGACTAATGACGATAATTATTGTAATTGAATTTCTTTGTTACGTGGGTTGTATGTTTATTACCAAAGTAATTCGTTTCGGCAATTAATTAATTGTATACGTTTATTATTTATACTACATTGAGCAGAAGGGAGGGTACCTAAGGATGAATTTTTAACGAAATAATATACAGCTCTTTATGATGCCTTTAAAACTATTTATTGCTTTCGAACAATTAATATAGGACAGTTAATAATCAATGTAGGACACAATACTCAGATTTTTATAGCCCTCAACTGCATTAAGCTAATATCTAGCAAAATTATATCATTATAATATGTTATTTGCAATTTTTTTTTATCTTTTACGTGTAGACATTACCTATGACACCAAGAAAATCTTTAATTTTTTTAAACTAAAACAAGTGGTGTAAAATGTCAATTTTGTGACAACATACCTACTATGATTCTAGATGTTGGAAGTTAGCCTTTTAGGTAAAAATTTAAAAATAGCAAATAACGCATTGAGGTTAAAAATGTCACCTTTTATATTTGCAAATTCCCGAGAAACAATTTTGAACCTTATTACCGAAACGAATGTAAATAAATTATTATAAATCGTAATCCCTGCTGAGAATTGAACTTTGAACCTGTGCCATGGATGTTACCAGCATGCTAGCATTTATACCAAGAAGGGCATTTTTGTACAAATATCGTAAGTAACTACTTATTTCTATTTGAATAATCATTAGAAATGAATTATTTATTTGCTCATTTATTTAAAAGAAGGTTATTTAAAATTTGGTTATAAACCTCGTCTTTTTTTCATCAATCATGATTAATATTTGTATATAGGTTAATTCGTACATTATGTTAATATCATTATTGTATATTGTCCAAAATGTCAATTTGATTCTAGTTTTAACATTGAAATTTGAATCAACACACCTTTGAAAAATTTAAATAAGAATTAATGAAGTGAAGTTTTTAGTAACGTCGTTTAAAATTTCATAGCAGGAGCACTACTAAAACCGATCAAGTGCGAGTATGACTTGCACACCCTGAGGGTTCCGTTCAAACTTATAAGGAGTTGATGTTTCAATAAAAAATATATTTTTTATTTGTAATGAGTAGCCTAAATAGTAATTTTCATATCTCTAGCTTCAGAAACCATGGAAATCCCCCATAAAAACCTTATTTATTTTACCCTCTTAGGGGTGAAATTTTCCAAAACCATTCCTAGGCTCTTCTTCTCCGCTATAAAAGGTACCTACTGTAAAAATGACATGTTTTTAACACCAGCGGTTAGACTGTGCACATCTGGACACACACACAGACAAACAGACAGATGGACCTATAAGGGTTGAGCTTTTTTTTCTTTTGATGTACCGAACCCTAAAAATGGGCGATAAAATATCGTTAAGTCTTAAACGTGAAATACAGCGATGCACTGGTTGGAAAACTAGAATATTCTCACGTCATCGCTTAATTACTTTAAAAGTACTTAGTATATGTAGTGTAAAAATATACATCTCTAGATTATCTACTATTGAATTACCTAGTTAAAGTTGCATCTCCAAACTAGATAAGTTCAGAGGTTTGAGGTAACTCCTGGCTTATGCAATGAGTCGTGCATTTATTGCATCTACAGTGCCCAACCTTTGCCGACAGACGCTGTTTACTCCGGTGACAAGGAACTCATCGTTTTATGCAAATCTTGAACTAGCATCGCTTCGCCGTTGATTATTATCAGTTAGGGATATAGAGAAATAACTTGTGTGATAAAAATATGTACTTTTATTCTCACCTTTTTAGTATTGACTGTTGTATGGACGTACCTAATATTCCATAATATGTAATATGTAATAATTTATACAATTGATTTGCTGGGGTTGTAAGCCGAAAACAATGTTTTTCCTTAAAACCGTCCATAAGATGAAGCATCAGGATAACCTAATTAAAATGACCCAAAAACAAGTATTGCAAAAATGCACCAAAAATAAAAAGACCCCAGGATTTTAATTATGAGCTTTGAATTACAACTGTGAAACCGGCGACAAATTATCAGCATATTAAAATAAAACATGTCAATACCTAACCTAATGTGGCGCCGTCGTCTTTGATTTTTATTCCTTTTAAACCGCGTTAATTAACAATACCTACGTGGATTAGGTAGGTACCTACATACACAGTCGCACATTTTTCATAATATAGGTAACACAAGAAAATAAAAATTAATTGTACAAGTAACTATTTATTTGACATTGGTAGATATACATTTAAATTTCTGTGACCATTAGGTATACCTACATACTTTACCAAAGACAAAAAACCCGAAATAATAAAATTAGTCTTACCACCATGTTTATAGGGTTAGATCCCTATCACATTGAATCCCCGTACCGCTGTGGCGTCGGCCTTAATTCGTGTTTATTACTTTTGAAAATAATATCTACCATAATATAACGAATAACCATTATAAGGGTTGTAAGAAAATCATTGTTAAATCCGTGCCTGGACCCCTGCGGAGGCGTGCGAGAGGTTAATTAGGTATACCTTTTGTTTTTGCACGCAGTACATTGTGTTACCGAGGTAATTCTCGAATTCTGTGACATGTTCCCACAACTCAATACACTTACAAAATCTTGAGTGTTCCGACATCTGCATACCGACGCAGCTTCCACAGGTATTTAGGTGGCACTAAGAATAGCTCGTAGGTGACAAGTGTTGACATGAAAACCTTTTGTTGTGTGTAATAAACGCTTAGTGGTTAACTTATTCGAATGTTTTCAATTCTGCGGACCGAGAAGTGGGTTAACGGCTTGGATTTTATTGAACATCTTACGGCTTGATTTAGATGTTGCAGAGAGGGACAACAGCTTGACAATAACTAACTAACCTGACTTAACCTGATGGGACGAAGGCATATTACGAAATTTTCTTACTTCCTCCGACCCAATTCAGAGGTTAACTATCTTTCGAATACTAACATACAAATTATTAAAAATTGCAAAATTGCAAACGTTTGTGGTTTCGAAAAAAGTACCTACTTTTGACGACATAACCATTTCTCTTAGGGCCTCCGCAGGCTAGCTACTTTTAGCATCGGCGACCGGCGATTTTGCAATTGTTTTGATGCTGCGTTGCGTTTCTTTGAGCGCGAACGAGCGAGACGCAGCATCAAAATCGCCGATCGCCGATGCTAAAAGTAGCTAGTCTGCGGAGGCCCTTAGAAAACTTTAAAAGCGAATAACTTTAAATACTACCAAAATCATTTTAAAAATTATTTCACAATAGAAGTAATAAATGGTACTTAAGAGTTTATATCAAAAATATACTAAATTGTTACTATTAGGAAATAATAAATTGATAACTACACATCGGTATGAAACGACGCAATGTTATTTTTGAATATCATATTCAGAAATGATTTATTTAATGTACGAACACTAATTGGCTGTAGCTGACTCATTACAATAAATACATCACCAATTTCTGTGTCTTTTAGTACATTAATATTTTTAGTCATAGGTAGGTTATTTTTTATACTTACTTACCTACTGTATAGTAAGTTGTAAAAAATAAGAAATGAGTACGGTTTGCAATAAATCACATGACAAAATTCAGTAGGAATTAAATAGGTAGGTAACTTTGTAAGAAATAATATGATGTAGGTATACCTACTCTACTACGATTAAGTAAAACCTTTGTTTTATGTAACATAAGTGAAGCCAGAAATAATATTATGATACTAGTTAGTAACTAATACTTTAGTTACTAACTAGTTAGTTAATGGTCCATGAAGCGTGTCAGCCTTAGTAACACTATCCCGTGATAGAAATCCACACCGATGGATACTGATAGGTACTCATAAATACTGATATCAATTAATGTCTAGACTTGAGTAGCAAAATGCTTCATCAACAACTTCGTATGTCCCTTGGGATATACGAAGTTCATCTTGATGAAGGTAAGTAAGGTTACAGTTGGCTGCACTTGAGTAAGCTCTAAACTATCGACAACACTTTGCTTTAAACAATTAGAATTTAAATACATACTTATAATTTTCCACCCAGTGCGTGCGTAAACTGCGTGGATCACTCAGATGTTAAGGCCGCGTGCCAATAGTAGACAAAACGGGTAGGTATTATTAATGTTTTTGCTCTGATTATAGAAATATATCCCTCTCGCATTGATCGGACGCCCGTACCCATGAGTGGGACGTTAAAAACTGAAAAAGGGTTATTTGTTTTACAAACATATTTGCTGAGGATAATAAGATCTACATTTTCTTAATAATTGTACCTCGCACTTCCTGTTTCCTGTTTTATACACCAAAAAATAAACTTATTTTTTGGTCAGTCAGATTGACTATCTGATTGATTGTAAGTAGTTGGGTAGGGTAGGTACAGGTTATACCTACTCATATAAGCTATCAAAGAGCAGGAAAACCATTCATACACATTAATATTGTGAGTCAATGTCCAAACCTATTTATGCTACCAGCTCTTGGGCTAAGTTGACCACAAAATGCGCAGGTTAATTGTGTTTGTCTTATCTTGTAGATACAATTAGCGAGTGAACATTAGATGTTTGTATACGTACTTGCGTGCCTGTATTAAGCCTCAAAGGGGTCACTGAGAAGTATGTAATGTCGTCACTCCATTACAGCCGCCGTATGTAATCACTCCATTACAGCCTTTGAAGTGTTGACCGCTGCTGTTTTATAGCACTTTAAACCTCGTTTAGGTACTGGATGTTTTCATAGCACAACACCCTAGAAACGTTACTTAGTTTTACAACTAAAAGTACCTACCTGTTACTTTAATACTCACATAATGTCTTCCATCTCCTTCTAATCTTCATACGAGCGGGACTCGTCAAGGGTAAATCTCGACATCTTCAATGGATACATTAATCAATCCTGGTTTATCGCAGTAACAGTAGTGTAGAAACGTGGCGGTTTTAGTCCCATTAAAATACCTACTTACAATTTCTGAAAAATTGTATGTAATGGGAACTACTTGCTTTATTGGGTAAAGTACCTACCACTAGTACCACTAAATATTGCCGACCAACCTGTGATGTTATGGGTTTTAGTCTTAGATTAATTTTAATGGTCTCCCTCCTTGAAGCCTTTCCTTTGCGCTACACATGGGATATTTCAAAGGGCATGTTTACAAGTCCCTAAAAGGTGAACCGTCTATCCGTGTGCCTACCTAGACAATAAAAAAACTTATCTACTCAAACTTATTATTTCTTAGCATATTTTATAGCTATCTTAAGATCTAAAACTAGTTAATGAGTGCCTTGCATTTAACTGATGAAAACGTGTTAATTGTCGAATAGGCCATAAATGCGCAGTAATAAATTGAAGACTAAAGGTCCTCGTCCTTAGGTATATTTATAAGTAGATACCAGTCAACCTTGTTGCATATTGGCGTTTATTTATTAATGTAAAATGCTAAATATTCAGCATAGCAATGTTTGCTTACTAGATGCCTGCGCCTGTGCCAATAGTTTGATCAACCAGTATTTCTGTTTGCTTTGCAAATACTACAGGCGTTAAGAATCTGTTTGCCAATCGAACGGATGAATTAATTACAGATTAAAATAAAATTAGGTGTCTTATGGTATATTTTTTGTGCATATTTGCTGTCTCATTATGTCTGGTTGCTTTGTTCTTATTTGTGTGGAATTATTAATTGGTGTTTTGCAAAAAAACATTGCCGAGCTAGTAAGCAGGTAGGTCTGCCTACCACCTTGACTTTTTAAAATGTTGATTTTTTAAGTAAAAATAATACCTGTAGTTACCGAGTTGGTAGGACATAAAACAAATTAAAAACGTTAATTTAATTTTGTATTTCAGTTAACGATCAAGAACTTTAATTGCATGATTAAGCAATAACATTTTTGGTAGTCTCACTATTTCTAATTATAATTAGGTTATCGCACACATGTCCAAGAATAAAACATGGTTATCTATTATAGTAAATATACCTTTTGCAGCAAACAAATGTCTTCGTTAAACTTAGACACATAAGTTATTTTAATAAAAATCAATCTTAATTTGTTTTCAGAGGGTGTTTGTGTTTTTTGGCATCGTGGCAGTAGCGTTTTCAGCGCCGCAGCAGCCTTCAGACAAAGTCATAGGGATCGTCTCACAAGATTTTGATCAGCAAGTCGATGGATCTTATAGATACAGGTACCTAATTACTTTTACAATTTAGTTAGACTTATGCTCCTGTTAGCTGTGAAAGTAGGTACTTCAAGGATTTATTAGCGTCTGCAAGCGTCTTGTTCCTCGGCAACAATCGATAAACTTTAATAGGGTTTGAAGATTACAAAATATTAAAACTCTATAGTGTATACTCGATCAAGACTTTCATAAAGTGCGTATGTGCGCTATTTATAGGTCCATCAGGGTCATAAAAGATTTACATATCTGTTAAACAGGAAAAATAATAAGATGTATCATGAATTACACTACAACAATGTATTACATATCTAAATATTATTAGTATATTTTTTATTCTAGAACTTATCGATTCGTCATCGACGAAAATAAAGTGCAAATGAAACTTATTATGAATATTATTACCTACATATTACGCACACACGTTGCGGGTTACAGGAATTACATAACTATTATAGTATCCGTATGAGATGTTGTATTGTATTAGCAACCCTATTAACATTGATTTGACCGCCTTATGTGACCGCTTGTAGGTCAAATATAAAGGTCAGGAACTCGTAATATGGAGATTTGATGGTATGGAAATTCCACATGTTTGATCATACTGAAAATATAAGGTTTACGAATTATTAATTCAAATACATTTATCTAGTTTAATTTTAAAGGTAGCTATTATTATGCACTGGCATTGTAAAAAGGGTAAATTTTATAGTGTTTGGTTGCTATTTTGTTAGTTAATCAGGTTTCACTGATGCAATTAAAGTATAAGAGTCCCCTTCTTGACCGAATTTCGGCCACGGCGACCATCTCAACGGAGACTAGCACGCAGGAAATATTATAGTGCACTTGTGTATGCGCAATCACAGATATCTTTCCTAACTCTCACAGTGCGATGCCGTTAATTATAAATGGTTCTCAAATCTGACTCTGTAGGACATTGATAACCTTTAATTCTCTGATTCGACTCTACCTCGTTTAAATGACTTGCACGAAAAAGGACGCATCAGTAGCGACCTCGAGTTATTTGCTGTCAATGAACATTCTTAGCAAAGTCGTCTCAAAGACAAAGACTTGACAGAATTACGAGGAATTCCTTACGCTTACGACAAATTCGAGCTTTGGAGTAAATTCTTTTAGTGTAGGTACCTGTTTATTATATACCTGCAAATTTTATTTGTGTAAATTGAGTTGTTTCTTTGAACAAGTACTAGGTAGGTACACTATATTTGTATGAAGTCCTGAAACTGAATTCTGTATATATCTAAATGAAAGCAATTGGGCATAAATATAAAATAATAATTTAGTACGTATATGCGTCATATTATTCGTTATCTACCTGGGCCCTTAGCCATAGCCATTGAGCTGCTGTAGTGATCGACCCCCTGATTGGTCAGCCGACCGGCTGATGGGCCTCTGACCTCGGTCAGAATCAACCGACCAATCAAAGGATCGATCACTATAGTAAAACGCCACAGTGGCGCTACAATGGCTAAGCGACTTACGGCCCTGATATAGGGGAGTTAGGATTTAACATTTTTTTAAATTGTTACATGTGTATTTTTTTCTAGCTACGAGACTGAAAATGGTATAAAAGCAGAGGAGACAGGAACATTGAAGAAGGCCAGTGGGCCCGAAGCCAGTGACGTCATCGTAGCACAGGGTGGATTCAGCTACACCGCGCCTGACGGTACCGTCATCAACCTGAACTACATCGCCGATGACGACAATGGTTTTAAACCTGAGGTGATTATTTTCAAACAAGATACCAAAGCATTGGGATACCACATTTAATATTTAACAAATGTTGTTACTGGGTGGTGGTGTGAAATGTTAAATGTTAAATATCCTATGTTTGAAGCATTGGATTTAAAGAGGGTCCATGATCGACTTTGTTCGGATATACCGACTGTTAAAAAGTAAGATACAAAAATGTTGGTACATATAGTAGCTGATTTGACCACCGCTTGACGCAGTAGTTTAAGCGTAAGCCGCTCGGCTCACTGCATCGGGTGGGTGCGGCGTCGATTCCCGCCAGCGGCAAATTTCGTAATTTGCCCAGAAGGGCTAGACAAGTGGCTGACGTCTACAAATTCGCTACGCTTCATCTATGGAAATGACATAAGTCACGTGATCTCAAGAGTGATCCTCATTGCGACTTGTTGTTGATTTACATAGCGACGTTTGACATTTCCATACATTGTGGAGTTTATTCTATTCTATTCGATTAGCGTTCATGCCACTTGGCTAGCCCTTCTGGTCTGGATGTCACAAAGGTGGCTGCAATGATCTTAGATTATGAAACGGTTTTAAAAGTGAATTATATTTTTCCTAGAATTTAGTTAGTTATAGTCTTAATTAATTTTATTTCCAATTTTGGATTTCTTTGAAGGTAGGAATATAAAGCTGTGTGTAGTGAAGTGTCACACTTTCATGAATAGCTTCAGCAGTAGGTATGAGCTTTGCGTGAAATGTAATGTTTGTATTTCTGTCTGGCATGTATCTGCCTACCATATCTGTAATAGGTTCATTCCGCCGTTTCGTGCAAATTTGAACGTTCCGCGGAATAAAAAAAAAAGTCAGTTTTATGTAAAAAAATAATAATTAATCGAGCTTAGATAGTCACCAGATCAGTAAACAGTGGGAGGCACTCTTATATCTCATTTAGTTACTGAGAAAATGACAATTGTATTTTTACAAGTGGAAGGTAATGAAACGTCAAAGGATTATAATGAATTGGGAAATTATTAAAGTCGGGGTAGACATGACACACGGCAAAACAGTTGTGAAATAGGTCATCATCATCATCATCATCATCTTAGCCGAAAGACGTCCACTGCTGGACATAGGCCTCCCCCAAGTTTCGCCACAATTACCGGTCTTGCGCTGCCCGCATCCAGCGGATTCCCGCGACCTTCACCAGATCGTCGGTCCACCTTGTGGGAGGCCTACCCACGCTACGCTTTCCAGTGCGCGGCCGCCACTCGAGAACTCTTCGGCCTCATCGGCCATCTGTTCTACGAGCAATGTGCCCTGTCCACTGCCACCTAAGTTTAGCAATCCTGCGGGCTATGTCGGTTACTTCAGTCCTTCTGCGTATCTCCTCATTTCTGATTTGATCCCGCAGGGAAACTCCGAGCATAGTCCTCTCCATTGCCCTTTGAGTGACTTTGAGCTTCCTAATAAGGCCCATTGTGAGCGGCCATGTCTCAGTTTCATAGGTCATCAGTGGCAACACACACTGGTCGAAGACTTTCGTCTTGAGACGAATGCAATACAGCCCAGGTCTCGACCGAATCGAAGGCTTTCTCGTAGTCCACAAACGCTAAGCAAAGGGGCAGGTTATACTCCTCGGTCTTCTGTATAACCTGTCGCAGCGTATATATGTGGTTTACGGTACTAAATCCTTTTCGGAAACCGGCTTGTTCGGGAAGCTGAAAGTCGTCGAGCGTGCGAGACGATTCATTATGACCCTCAAACACAGTTTGTAGACATGGCTCAGAAGTGAGATGGGTCTATAATTCTTCAACAGAGCGTTAACACCCTTCTTGAAGAAAAGAACCACCACACCTCTGTTCCATGCCTGCGGCCTTTTGCCCTCGAGTATGACGGAACCGAACAGCTTCTAAAGGGCCTTAAGGACCGGTTTTCCACCCACCTTCAGGAGCTCAGCCGTTATTCCATTATCACCCGGTGCCTTGTTGTTCTTAAGCTGTTTAAGAACAATACTACTCTCGTACAAGCTGACGTCCGGGATGTCCTCGGTATAGTGTCGGGTTAATCTGACAATCGGGACAATCTCTTGGGTCGTTCGCCTGGTTTGTAATGGGTGTCCGTATTAACGTGTACAACTGTCCATAGAACTTCTCGATCTCCCTCAAAAGCTCTGGTTTGGAAGAAACGATTCTGCCATCATCGGTCTTCAGTTTCGTTAGCTGGCTTTGCCCAATAGTCAGATCTTTAGCGAACACTTTGGAGCCTTTGTTCCGCTCGATCGCCTCTTGCCTATTTAATACGCTCGGTATTTGATTGGCGGAAGTCACGTGTTAAAAACTTCGAGATCTGTCTATTGAGCTGCCGGTACTCAGACGCGTCATTTGAAGACTGCAGTACCATTTCACTCCTTTCCTCCATGAGCTTAAGAGTACGATCCGAGATTTTTTGGTTCTGTTTGTACGACTGGCCTTGCAGTACTTTGACCCGATCGTATGGACAGTTTCCACGAACTTGTCGTTACAATCTTCCACGCTACTCCCAAGGACATCGAATCGGTTTTGAAGTTCGAGCTGAAAGCTTTCGGGGTTTTGGATCTGGGTTGGTGCTGGCCGGAGCGTAGTCTACGCTAGCCAGGACTAGCGAGGCTGCCGGAGACTGGGGGCCGGTCCCTTTTTGTGCGTTTCATTTGGGGGGTTTTGCCATAATCGCCACGCTTGGCAGGCGGGTTGGCGATCGCAGTAGATAGAATATGTACTCGGAGGACGCTGCTGCCCATCCTCCGGTGAATCCCTAAGTCGCCTCTTACGACACCTACGGGATGAGATGGGTTGGTGCTATTCTAAGCCGGCACCACACGGTACATGTATGACAGGTATCTCACCTGGCGACGAATTGGCCACGTCGCCAGTCAGTCGCCAGGTGTATTACCTGTCATCATTTCAATAACTACAAATTGTTTGGTTACGGTGGCTAGTGACCTCGCCATACAATTTGTAGTGACTGGGGACTTCGCCAATCCGTCGCCAGTTCAATACGAATAGTTGGCTACGGTGGCTGGCGACGTCGCCATGGCTAACCGGTGTGTTATGGCCTCAATTTAAAAACCTTTCATTTCCTTCCAAAACCGTTCATTACCTTCCAGCAAAAAAATGGATGGTACGGACGGTAATGAAATGGAGAGGAATGAAAAAAATTAACTTTTTCTTTAATAACTCTGTAATCGAATATATTAGAAAATCGAAAGTAAAACATGAACAAAATGTATTAAAAAGGTAAACATTTTTTATAATAATAATGATTTCCTTACTTACGTACCTTGTTAAACCAAAGGAATGTAATGAGAAGATTTTTGGACAAAGCACTATAAAAATTGGGAGATCGTAAATATTTTTATCAGCGATAGACGCACGTCCTTCTCGCCTGGGCACCGTGTCTGGCTGGCCAATAGACACACGCTGTGACCCGAACTGTAGTTGGGAACGTATAACTAGAGTACAAAATTATGCAGTTTCTGGGTGCGGATGGTAATGAAGTTTTTATTGTGACAAATTGTAAAATAGGCTTTACTTATATTATTTCTGCGTTTACTATATAATCATAATCATTTATCAATACGTCATGAATTTGGCTTCAATATAACGTATTAATTAGAGTCATCAATTCAAATGCAGATAAATAAACATTAAAGAACCTGCCGTGGTCCCTAGTTGGAAACAGAGAGGAATGATTTTACACGCTGTTTTATTAACTTTTTTAGAAAACTAACAAATCAAAGTCCAATATTTTCGATGCTGTTTTTAAAACGATAATCATTTTACCTATTAGGCAATTCATATTTAAAATATATATCATAACTGATGGGTTTATTAGGCTGGATATGCTTTTTGCACGAAACTACGGAACGACCCAATAGTGTTTGGGCGTTAGCTCATATCAATCATCATAATGGAACTTTGAACGCCTGACACGAACACGTGTAGGTGGGGCCTACTTAGATGATCGCTACCCTTAGATAGATATATTACAGATCAACTCTAATAAAGTAGTCAAACTTAACTATTTTACTTCACTTTTATGGATATTGCAATATATATTTCATGTCATCATTGCTTATTCAAAATATGTGCTTTGAGGAAATCTAGCCTTGATATTCTCTAAATTGCTTAAGTAAATAATAATGATGATCTATTTCTTGATATTAGATTTTCGCGTATATATTCGTATTGCGTTGCAAATAATTTAGTTAAGTATAATAAATGCTCAAGGTTATCGGGGCACGCAGCAGGATGTGCCGGAAAATATCTTAACCTTTACCATCGAGTATTTTTTTATGTTATTCCATCATACTATGAAAATAGATTGTAGAGCCACGACTAGTCAGCAGTCAGCGACGTCACACCTCTATAGAATTGTTTCGACGAATTCTTATCGGTGATATTCATCACTGTCGATTTTATTACTTGGATACTTGTTATGTGGATGAAAAATTAATTTTATGATAAACATCTTAGGTATCTGTATATTATTAGCTGTCATAAATTGACTAGATACCTAAGAGATAGACATTTTATCTGTATAAAAATGTCAGAACACTTTCTTTCTACAAGCGAGATCGCTTCAAGTTTTTGTTAGAGATATTAATTTATTTTCAAAATTAAGGTTTCGGGCCATGATTACATTCCATAGGAGTTTGATGTTCAGATCAAATACATAAGGTTATATATACCTATTTTCCGTGTCTAAATACTATTAATATCATGTCTCCAACAAAGGAAATATAAATTTCCACTTCTGGAACTCTACTTACCTACCTGTTCTATTTTCCATTCCAGGGCGCACATTTGCCGACACCTCCGCCCATACCACCAGCAATTCAGAAGGCGCTCGACTACCTGGCCACGCTGCCGCCACCCCCGCCTTCCAGGAACTAGTACTGTCCTCCAACGCCACCCCATCCCCTGATCTGTCTCATGTACCTGCCGCAGGAATGCCCTACGAATACTCGTGTCATTTTATAAATAGAATTATTATGCTATAGCAAATAAGTTGTAGGTACAGTGTGCATTGATTAGATCTATTATTTAAAAATAATTCTGATCTCTATTAATAAGGACAATATGTAAAGGCACTACATAACCATACATTTTCGAAAAAACAACATTTTTATACAAAAAGTATAAAGCCAATTTAAAATATTGCAATTAACGAGCATATTTAAATTCTGTTTACAAAATGGTACCTATGTTAAATACTTTTGTAATAAGTAAGCAATAAAAAATATATAAAAAAGAATGTACAACGACTGAACTGTGATAAGCAATGATTGAATTTATGTAAAATGTTTGTATATTTATTAAATTAAAAGCATAACCAGTGCCAAAGATGCATTGCAAAATGAATTAACCGTTTATCTTACACCTTACTTACACTTGACTCAATTCTACTATTGTTTTAGAGTATACAGGGTAATAGTAATAATAATAATATCTAGGTATTATGGTAATAGAGGACTCTATCTAAACAAAATGCTGTCAGTAAAATATTCGGCATTGCAATTTCCGACCCTTCTGCCTGACTCATCGGGTATTCAGGCGTGATGATTAAGTAGAGCTTATCAAAATGGTAAACACTTTTATCAATTTTATGTATATCGATTAATTCGTATTTTATGACTCTATAAAAAACTTAGACAAAACTGCAGACAATAGGTAAGTACTTAAATGTGAACAAAAACAGAATTCAAAGTAGCAGAACATCCTTCTTTTATTTTTATCTTTATACACATAGATATCAAGGTTATATGAGGTTGAGACAATAGTGCTAGTACCTACCTACCAAGAGTTTTGATTAGCATGAAATTTACCAACACAATCTGTCATGTAGGTGCTAAACGTTGATGTCATTTCCTATAAATCGTATCAATGACTAGTGCTTGCTGGCTGCTGAAATCGCCACAGTGACGTTCATACAGTACCTAATCCAAAACAAATACCTTCATAAAATTATATCTTACGCAAGATTTTACTTATAATTAGTTAATTAATAAAACATTAAATGATGACCATAATCCTCGTAGGGTTGGTCAGGGACACAAATCTCACTTACTTTATATTTATTAATTAAAAGGAGATAAACAAAATCTCGGTCCAATAATAGGCGAGTCCACAAGTCTGGAGTGCCCTCGCCCAGGCAGTTGTGACGTCATGTCTTCGCGGTTAGACACCTAAACTGATTGCTCGAGCGCGCCGCTTCGCACTATTTGATGCCAATTAATCATCGGAGGTAGAACATATTATAAAGATTTAAATAAAGATCAGAGTTCCAACTTTTCTTATAAAATTTCGAGCCGTTGCTCTACCACATCGATATAAAAAATATATGGGAAGCTCTACCATGAGTTCATACGCTTCCATTGAACTCTGTGTTCAAACATTTTTATGGTTTTTTCATTGAAATTTCCCATAAAATGTTTAAGGTAGATGCTAGTGACTAGTGAACGGAAAACAGGCTTAAAACTATTCCTAAAATAACTAAAACTTGACAGTTGCGCAAAGATTTTATCAATACGTAGATTTGTTGCCATATAAAAAATACTTGGATTTGTTTGTAGGTCATCAGCGTCATTATAATACTACACGTATGTTTTGCATGCCTAATATAATATATATTTTTAACTTAAAATAGACTTCCTACATTGGATTATTTTTGTCTGATCATAGTCTTTAATATTAATATTTGTACGTATGAAAATTCCTATTGGCTTATAGTTTGTATAATTTTATTGTCAACAAATTGCGACAGAACTGAAAATACAGATAAAAATATTGATAATTTGCTTTCACGTACCAATAAAACCAGTATTATCTATGTAATATGTTCGATAACAGTTGTAGTCACGAAGTTAAAGAAAAACAAAAAGTCTTAAGGGCACTGGCAGAACAAGATTTGAAATGGTTAGTATTCACTGTCCCTTACCGAATCTAGTACTGGCAAAAAACAGTCAAGTAATTGGGTCACTTCTTTAGACAACTCTGACACCAGGTTGGTCACTAACCATACGATAAGAAGAAGACTTCTTTAGACAATCAGCACGTCAACCCTACACTAATAGCACGTAAGTAGTAATCACAAACTAAATAGAGATACTGTAGTACTAATGTACCATCAAAACCAAGGTAATATATGGCAGGTATTTTGTGACAGTGCTCCAGTCACTGTCCTATAGTTTGACCTAAAAGAGGAAGTAAATAAACTGACGGACACAATTTCTATGTCAACAGGTTAATAAAGCAATTTAATTGAAAGCAAAAGTACCAGGCACCGGTATTCCTGAACCTGTTTGATTAAGTGAGCGTCAATTCAAGGTCACTGATGAGAAAATCACTAAACAATGCGAGTGGCTATACTAGGCAAACATACTAGATGATACTTTGCAGGACTTTATTGAAGTGGCTCAAAAAGCAAATATGTATAAACATTGAATTATGATTTGGGTTATAATATAATTATTGAGTAGAAACTATCGTAATAAGTTTATTTTATTTCGATATAGGTAACCAGTTTAAGTTGACTAAGTTAGTTTAAATTTAATTATTGAGCCAGAATTGTGTTTAGTAAATTGTATGCAGTTCTAATTAGTATTTTTCAGGATTACTTTAAGATTTTATATTTGTGCGTAGCCAGTTCGGAATCTCGTCGTTTTAGGAAGTCTGTCTCCATAAGGTTTTATATTATAGTAAGCACTTTGGGCCTTGGACATAAATAAAGACACGAGGCGAACAAACTGTATTCTACTTCCCAACAAATAACGCAGCAACATAAATCTAATATCCCAAAAAAAAAAACGCGTTCGTTGCTCTGACTAGAGTCATATTTAACAATAATGCGAATATTTTAATTTATAATATTTTCATAAACAAGCATGCAACAGTTCACACTATGGCATCAATACTATTGATATTATTTTACGTATCGAGAATTTACTGTTTGGACATGTTGTATAAAACACTCATAAATCAATTAATTTGCATTGCATACACAATGGTTGTTTGATTTTTTTATGATCCCGAGATAATCAAACAATTAAATGTATTTGAGTTCTTAACCAGTTAACGCCTGCCTACGCAGCGCAGTAAGTAGCCAAATGTGTATCCCAATTTTAAGAATAGACTTGCGATCACATTTTTACTTAAATGCAGCGAATAATTTTGTTTTTGTAATATGTGATAGCTAACTATTATATAGGTTTGGTTAAAATATGACAGTTATTAGTGAGAGTTTTTTTTTCTTGAATAAACTCGAATAAAATTTGATGATATTCTCACAGAAGAAAACTAAAAGATAGGTAAGCAAAAAACATGGGCTCTAAATACCCATAAAAAATACTGTTATTTAAAAACCACCAAGATATTATGGTGTCTATGATATACGCCTATATATTACTATATATATATATATACTATATATATTATAATTTAATTAGATGATTATAAAAGTTTTCCTTAAAATATAATTAAGATTTTTTCACTCTCTCAGTAACCGGTTCTGGGGTTGTCTTGGTGGCTAGCAAGCGAAGGGCAGCTTGGATCGCCGGAGGGATGGGCGGTGGAGTGGGTAAGTGAGCACCCACAGGCCGGTAGCCGTTCTCATCAGCTGTATATGTCAGGCTGAAGTCGTTGCCGTCTTTGTCTTGAAACGTTCAAATGTATCCTATTACAATACAAAGGAACTTTAGAAATAAGTATTGTATGTTTTTGATGACCAAATAATACTAATTCATTAGCAAAATTAGTGCTATTTCTAGTGTGAGTTGAGTATGTATCATAAAAATCTAGAGCTTTATGTAGTTGAATCAATTATTTATTTTTCTTAATTCTAATACGAAAAACCGGCCAAGTGCGTGTCGGACTCGCACATAAGGGTTCCGTACCACCGTAGAATAAAAACGTCAAAAATATCAAGTTTCTTGTATGGAGACCCCCTTTAATTTTAAAATGTATTTTATTTTTTGTATTTATTCTTGTAGCGGCAACAGAAATACACATTCTGTGAAAATTTCAACTCTCTAACTATTACGATTCATGAGATACAGCCCGCTGACAGACGGACAGCGTAGGCTTAGTAATAGGGTCCCGTTGGCACTCTTTGGGTACGGAACCCTAAAAATGATGACTATTATGCTAATGACGTCTAAAATAAATACAGTTCTATTATTAAAAATATTCTCATGTGCATGTACTCTGTTGTATACTTACAGTATAAGAAAAACTCCCTTCGACAGCTTCACCCATTCCACTGCCGTCTTTAGATTGTTTCAGTTGGCCTCTCTCAAAAGCTCTCGTACCATCGCCCCCTTCGTAACTGTAAATGAATGATGGAATGGAATACATTAGCATAAATGAACAAATATTTCACTTATCACACAATTCAATAGGTCTGTTCAAAATGAGAAATTATTTTGCGGTAATAACCTTGCCAAACTTACGTTCGGAGTTTAAGGTTGTATCGAGTATAGGGAGTGTGAGACCTATAACCGATATGACAAAAGTTTAATTACCTGTAATGAAAGTTTCCACTGTGTGAGTACACATAGTTTTCAGAGTCGATTATGGGAACTACAGGATCACGTGTTCTCGTTCGACTTCTGATAGTTGTTGATTGTAGTTTCCCAGCTGGGGTTTGGGTTGTGTATTTATTTTCATTTTGAGGAACTTTAATTGTGGAACTTTCGTTTGTTTCCACTTTTGTTTTATTTTCATTGGCTTTTGTTTTCCTTACTTGTTGTAATCGTCTGCGTTGAGCTTTCCTGCTGTTATTGTCATTTGAATTTTGCAATGCAGAACCGTCCGCCTCTGCTACTGAGTATCCAACATTCAAAAAACGCGCTTTTGGTTGTAAGCCCTCTTTGTTCACGTCGTCACCAATTTTGATCGTTATTAATTCATCCGAATCCTTTGTAACTACCTTATTATGTCCATTAGTTTTGTTACTTTCATCTAAAACAGATTTAGTATTACTTGCCTCTTTTTCTTCATTATCGTTATACAATACTGTTATTGGTTCAGTATCGGAATCATCCGCCAAAGGGGGATGGTTTAAGTTATATGTACTTTTATCTATGTCTAAACGCTCTCGTGACACACGTTTACCTTTATAAACGTCAACACTAATTGCACTACAAACAAATAATAAAATAAAAGGAAACGTTGATAGAGATATAATCATTTTGTATAAATTGTATCTGATAATAAATAATCAACAACCCGCTACTCACGCGTTTAAAATAGTAATGAAGATGAGTCAACAGGCTAACCCTGATCGAATCAGTTTATATTCGTAATCCATTCACCAGTTTGACGAGAATTTATATATACTTACTTATTGATTTTATAGTCTTTAATAAGGACAAAACATTTTTCTGTGACAGTGACATCAATATTTAGTTTCCTAAAATGCATAGCACATATAAGTGCATCATCATAAGTGTAATAATAATACACCTAACGTCAATCTTCATGACAAATTGCAAATTATTATATCAATACGCATCATAATATCAAAGAGTGTCATGGCCTATCTAAAATATTTTATCAAAAAGTGTTTGAATTTATTTCGGCTCACTTATCATAAGAGATGCCACTTAAAAGTACATGCACCACTGAAAAAGTAAGCACCGAATGTTTCAGGTAGCTAATAGACCTTGTTACAAGTGGTCAATGGTTTAATCGCGGCAGATCTCCGCCGATCATGTCTCATTGTTGACACCTAGACGATTGTGCAATTTTCCGAAGAACACATCAGTCAAGCGCTAAGGTTGAAGTATTTAGCGTCCGGTAAGGCTCGCTCCGGAAGGCGGGGGGAGGATAGTGTAAATAAATGAGTCTTACATATAAGTGCTCGAGGAGTCTGGAGTATCAGTGAAAATCTGGATTGATTACAGTAGACATGTATTTGAAATTAATTTGCTTGTGCTGGCTAGCAGCGAGTGTTTACTCCGCACCTCCTAATTATGCGGTTCCTTTGGAAAGACAACAACCCACAGTGATACCAATTATTTCACAGTCTGAGGAATTTGAACCAAACGGAACTTACAAATTTAGGTAATTAATTAAACAAGTGCCAACTAATATTTATCGCTACTAAATTATCATCACTTTTCATCATAATAATCAATCATGTAGTAAAAATAAATTCCTATATAATCTTCTAATCTTGATTAAATTATTAGATACTTAGTAATTTAATACTCAATAATAAATTAAGATTATATACTTTCTAACAAATTCTCCCTTCATACACATGTTTATTATATAATTTTTTAAACAAAAAATCTAATTAGACTTCACTGATAAAATCACCAACCAATAATTACATAATTGTCATCGTAGCTATGAAACGGGCAACGGTATCAAACGCGAGGAGACCGCATTCGACAAAGTGCTCCCGAAGACCAAGGCTCGACCAGCTCGACCTGACAGTGATGAAGGAGGGGAAGACGACAGTGACGAGATCCACGTCCAGCGAGGATCTTACTCCTACACGGCACCTGATGGTTCTGTTATCAGTGTGAGGTAAGGCTTTTAGTTACAAATATAAATTGTTGGACATTTTTGAGTGAATCAAAGTATATTTTTCAACTCCAGCTCAGATAATTATGGTAAAATTTTTCAAATATGAAATACATAGGGTACCTTTGAATTTCATAGCTTTTAAAAAAAATATGTTAAATACTTATAAATACTTTACTAACTAGTTATAAAAAAGTTACGAAAATTAAATTGTGGAAAATTAGCTACAAAGATTGAGTCGTTACAGAAAAGTTATTAGTACTTAAATAATTTCAGTATTTTATAATAAATTTATGTACCTACAGTTACATCGCTGATGAAAATGGATTTCAACCACTGGGCACACACATCCACATTGGAAAGCAGCCCCCGAGTTCATCCGCCGAGAAATCTGCTCGGCTATTAAATATACCAGACAGTTCTGATAGTGGATCTTCAACTCCTGTTGCCGTACAGCCAGCTCAAGTACCACCAATCGCTGCAGCTGCTCCAGCACCTGCTGAACCATCTGTTCCCGAAAACAAACCAGAGCCAGTTCCGGAAGTGGGTTCCCGAAGCAACTTGCCGTCTACTGAAGTACCAAGCGTGCCCGCTGTTTCACCTGTGGCTTCATCCGAAGCCGTCAAGGAATCGACAACAACGATAGCATCGCCATCTAGCCCTGAGGCTACTAGTGCTTCCGCGGCACCGGAAACCAGTTCACCTGAGTCATCTACCCCATCTAAAACAGATAAATCTACTGATTTTGAAACAACGACTACTACGATTAAAATAGAAACAACTACAGCCTCAAAAGAGCCTGTAACTTCGGAAGCTACTGCCGACCAATCGACACTTGCTAGTTCTGAAGCAACCACAAGTGAGGCTGTGGAAGCTACCACTGAAGGAGAGAAGTCCAGCACAGAAGCAGAAAAAGCAACAACAGAAGCAGAAAAACCAACAACAGAAGCTGAAAAACCAACGACAGAAGCTGAAAAGTCAACCACAGAGGAAGCTCAAAATACAACAGAAGCAGAGAAATCTACAACTGAAGTAGCAAGCTCAACTACGGAATCTGAAAAAGTTACAACTGAAACGGAAAACCCTACTGGAGAACCAACCGAAACAACGGAACCTGAAAAATCTACAACAGAATCAGGTACTACTGAAGAGTCCAAGTCTACGACAGAAGCAGAAAGTCCTGCCACGGAGGAATCGAAATCAACCACAGAGGCTGAAACATCAACTACTGACCAATCAAGCACAACAACTGAAGCCGATAAATCTACCACAGAAGAATCAAATGGCACAACAGAAGCGGAAAAATCTACCACCGAAGAGTCTAAAACTACTACAGATGAATCAAAAACTACCACAGAAGCGGACAAATCCACCACGGAAGAATCAAACACTACGGAAGCCGATAAAACTACTACGGAGGGAGGGCAATCTACTACAGAAGAATCAAAAACCACAACAGACGCTGAATCATCTACAAAAGAAGAGGGTAATTCCACAACAGAATCTGATAAAACAACAACGATAGCTGATGAGACTACTACAGAAGGCGAAAAATCTACAACAGAAGAGGCTAAGACCACAACAGAAGCAGAAAATCCCACAACAAAAGTTTCAGAAGCGTGATATTACGGACGATTAACGGACTTACCGCCTATTAATTAATTATTGCGCTATGTATATAATTTATTCCTACGTAGAGTTGGTCTTACGTGGGGATATTATGGCTAATCGATTGTTACGAAATGTTATTTTAGTGTTACAGTTTATCCTAAAGGATGAAATTTATAAATAAAATTTTGTAAAAAAAATATATTGACGTTATAATATTATCAATAATTGTTGTACCTGTAAATTATTGATTATTGTTTTATAAAGAAAAGTTTGTTTACTTTTGAGACCTTTTATTTTTTAAATGAAAAGCGCCCGTATATGCTTAATTAGGATGAAATTGTATCTTTTCATAATTATGTAAACGGCAAAGTAACACTAATATACATAGGTAACTGCGGGCATATCTGCAGACAGAAAGTCCTCAAGTTCTTTGGGCATACAGTCAGGCGAGACCCAGACAGTCTAGAGTGGCAGATTACCACGGGCTGTGTAGTAGGAAACCGTGGCGATGGATAGACTCCACTCAAGAGGCATCAGGGGCCACTGTAAACAACCATACTAAATTGCACAATATAGAGAGATCTGGAGAGAGATGGTGGAAACGGTGGTTAAAACCAAGGCATCATGCTTAGCTAATAAAACAAAGAAAGAACAAACGGTAATCAAAAATACGACAACAGAATTTTCAAGCAGGATATTCTGTAGCAGGGTTTGTAATTCCTTCTATGAAATCTTTTTTCCTAGCCTAGCTCATACTCAAATCTATTGTTCTTATTTTGAAAGACACAAACAATAATTCTTCAATTATTCTTGAAAATATGATTTTAATTCGGTTTCAAAAGTAGATTTTTCTATAGCGCCTGCAGACTTCACAAAAGCTAGCAGAATAACACCGACGCTTATAACTGACTTAAAACTTGAATCAGGCGCTATGCAACATCAACATTTAACAGAATCATGAATAAAACAATTGTAAATGTGCTGAATCTGAGGAGCTGTAATACAAAGATGTGATTGCGGTTGTCAAGACAGACAATACCTATTATGATGCATTTGCATTATACAATTCAATAGACCTTTGGGTCGTTGCACTACGCGTGAGAACGCCTCAGATGTGAAGGCACTTACAGAGATGGATGATTTGCTTAACGAATGCCACTCACTATACTTATACCCTGCACTTTATTTATACTTTTGGCTTCTGAACAGGTTCCGATTTGCTAACTTGACTGCAGTGTTTTTTTTTTAAGAATCGTTTCAAAAGTGACAAGTTGAATAGATAGCAGACATATAGAATCGGCCTTGCGTTCTTAATAGGTTCATATCCTAATTCGAAAGTGCTAATAAGTAGTAATAATAAATCGATATCATACAGACGCAGGCATTCTAAACGAACTGAGTTGGTATAGTTGGTCCCTTAATTTGGGTATAGTTGAAGGTAAGTTTGATTAGTTAACTGTGACCTCTTTAGTGTTTTGGAAAACACTATAAGTACTAGTAGTATGTGAGGAAAATAGGTAATAAAGGTAGGTAAGGTATGTAAAGGTAATGGTGATGAGGTGTGATGGTAATGGTAGGTGTGATTTGTAAGAATATGGTTACATACAATACGCTGCAGATACTAAATTACAATAAAGATGATTTAATAAATTAATATTGCCACGCTTATACTGTGGCTACGGTACAGTGGACTGGCGGCGATACCAGTCACACTAAATTACGAAAAACCCGTTTACGAAATTTGTCTCTGGTGGTAATGGAACCCGCAACCACCCGATGCAGTGAGCCGAACGATCTATGCTCGAACCATTGCGCTAAGCGGTTGTCAACGAAGGTCCAATATCAGGGGTAGGTACTCCAAGTGAAAGTTGGCAATTGTTAGGTCTGCAAATCTTTTTGATATACCTACTAATAAAATTTGCAAAGAAATTAGGCGCATCTGCAGTTGCTCTAATACACCTTGCGTGCCTGAGCGTGGAATGCAAATTGAAATACCAATTGAGAGCAAATGTCAAGATCAGTGCTGGTAACGCATAGTAGAGAAGCCTCCTGTCCTCCACTCACTTAGATTGTGAAACTAATGACTGACAACTTGAACTACATACTAGAATCATATTATCAAAATAGGCGTTATAGACACGTCTAATGTTAATCAGTCGGAATTATAAGCACGAATGAATATTGTTATCCCACTAATATTATAAATGTGAAAGTTTAGATGGATGGATGCATGTTTGTTACTCTTTCACGCAAAAACTATTGAACGGATTTGGATGAAATTTGGAACGCAGATAGTTTATAACCTGGATTAACACATAGGATACTTTTTATCCCGATATTAGTATGTTCCCGTGGGATAAATTATGCGCGGAAGAAGTCGCGGGCAAAAGCTAGTTATAAATAAACAATCTGCGGCTGTTTAGCGAGCTAACCAGCCGCTAGATATATTTACTTTCACATTTAAGTTCCCATTTGTCACCGATTAATTTGATCCTACTGAAACAAATAATAATGATTGATATCTCAAAGCCGGTATCAGTTGTAAGGCTTTTGTTTTATTTGTGCTGAACCGATTTATAATTAGATTGTGAACGATATCCGGAGTGTACTTGTTAAATTAAATGTCACACGTGTGGTTAAGGTTTATTTTAGGTTTACCGTATTCATATTGAGTATATTGATTCAATGTAATAAAAAAAAATCTGTATCATACTGGTTCCTTGTAATTATTTTAGAAAGGATACTTAAGGATAAAATGGAAGACATTTGTGACGTGAACTCACAAAATCTTACTTTATACCACCAAGTGAACACTTGCCTATTGTGGACAAATTATGTCATAGAATGGATTTCTAACCTTACCATAGTTTCTTATAGGCATTTAACTAATACCTATACAGGCTGACTGGTTGAACACTTTACATATTTATATAGAGTGCTCAGTATTCGATTCTCGTTCTAATTATGTAAAAAAATAGGTGCCTAATATTTGCCTAATTTATCTTTAATTATCCTATCAAAACAATAAGCGTGGTCAGGATCATACCTCCTTGATTTGACGTACCTATCAAGTGTCATTAGTGTCATTAGCACTAGCGTTCTACGCGAGGCGCTGCGGTGTCCACAATTTTCGAGTTGTAGCACATTAATTTCATGAAGGTCTTCTCTGTAGTTCATTGGTATTTTCTTAAATTTATTTTTTTAAACGCTTCATGTCACCATAAATTATCATGTCCTTCAATATTGAAAGTGTTTAACCAGTCAGCCTGTATACATATAATTTGAATATTCTCTCTTCATTGGATTGAAAAGAAGATACACGTACATTTTCACGATATACATTTTTTCTAGTAATAAAGCTAGGTATCTAGAGCTTAGCATTCAGCCAAAGCACTATGTATTCCACGTCTATCATTATAAATTTAGGTTGTGTTGCGAGACGTTCCGTGTCATAATGGTAACCTCTAGCCTTCTGGCCCGGCTCTATCAATAAAATCGTAACACTCTGTAATATCAAAACGAGAAAAATGCTAATCGACTCGTGTAAATCTATGTTTTGAGATTGATCATCCAGAGAGAAAGGATCAGATCATTTCGAAAAAATATTCAAACTCCACACAATTTTTTAAAAGCTACCAGCTTGGTAATACTAAATAGAATAGATAAGTATTTTTATAAGGAAAAAACATACTTATTTGGATGACCGCTTGGTGCAGTGGTTCGAGAGTTGGCCGCTCGGCTCTCCGCATCGGGTATTTGTGGGTTCGATTCCCACCAGTGGCAAAATTCGAAAACGGCCTTTTCGTGATTTGCCTGGTCTAGGTGTGACTGAGATCGCCCCCAGTCTATTGTATGGTAGCCATAGTACAATCGTTGCTTAGTTTGGGACCATACAGTTGTTATTCTGGCGACATTTATTTATTTATATCACAAAACTTAAAGTTTTCAGACACGCTGTTGCGTTATGTATTACGGTGATTTCTATGGATTTACGTACCTGATATTGCATCAGATGATGTTGAGGTGTACAAAAATTCCCACGAACAATTCGAGGAAATCATAAATGGTTGGTGACGTCATTTAGCTGTAATATAAATTGGCTAGGCTTCTCTACGTATTCAATACTTACCGCATTACGTATTTCTTTAGCATTGAAAATGTCACTGTCAAAGCCGGCGAAGCGAGGACAAGCTGCATTTTGTTTCTATTTACATTGATTAATAATTAAAGTACGAGAGACTAAAGCATTCTTTAAGTTAAACGGTGTCTACAATTTTTGAATAAGCTGTTAAAGAAGATCTTAAGGCTCTGATGCGTCAACAATATTAAGTAACGATGACAAAATGCCTTGACATGAAAATAGATTTGAACAAAGAGAAATTCGGAATATAATGTAATCATAAGTTACTCATAACTATTTATATAATAAAAATAAAATTTCTTGCTAAATCGCTTTTAGCTAACCCTGACCCGACCTAATAAAGCCTAATGTAAAAAGTGATTCGCGTTCTTGAATCATTTATTAATACCTACCTACACATTAAGTAATATTGCATTCAAAATCTGCTTGGATAGAATGAAAAAAATGCATGAAAAAGGTGAGTCGTTTTAGCACGCGGCACACATTTTAAAATTATACCGAGCGAGCTATTTAGCTCTACTGTGTGCCCACAATAAAATAAATAAGCTACACGGACACTCAGCTAATTGGTTGTAGATGGGAGTCTTAAAATAACACTTTGCTAATAACATTATAATGAATACCAGAACAATACTATTTCTGAATATAAAAGATCAACCTACTTGACTTTGGCACAATCTTCAAACAGCAATAAAATTAGAATCCGTTCTCTTGACTCATACTTGATTAGAACCTGTTAATTACGTAGGTACCTACAGATAGAACAACTTTACTTACTGCATTGGAAGTATAAATAAATAGTAGAACGACCCTGGTGTACTTATAAGGTAGGAAGAGAGAATGGGACGTCATTTTACTTTGTCCTTGCATTCCTCTTTTGTTTCGCCTACATCGATTGAATCTATTCACGCGTGCCCTTCATTGTAGCTGCTCTTCACCTTATGACTAAGACTGTTTTTATTGTACATAGATTAATAAAGCAAGAATACTAATACTAATACGCAAGTAATATTAAGCGTATAACAGAATAGGGTGATGGGTGTAGCAAAATTAAATGCTGTTCTCAATAGTAGAGCTATCAAATTAAGCGTTGAAATTTTGGGCCAAGGATAATAGTCCGTATATTTTGGATTTGCCAATAAGAAAAACCGCTCAGTACCTACCTTTATTTAAATAGTAAGGCACAATTATCAATGGTAATGAGTGCAAAACATTTACGCTGGGCGCGCAGTGTCAGTAACCTCAAAAGTGCAGGCGCGTTACGTAACAGACCCATCTCGTGTCAGATGCTGTAGACGGACTATTGGAACCGCGGCTGACCACACCATGATTGTACTGACAAACTTTGTAGAAATAAGTAACTACTTTTTAAAATGAAAATGCGATGGAATAGATTTTGAGATGTATGTTCTATGCTAATAAATAAGAAGAAGTCCAGTATAAAATAATTAGATATAATTGATTAGATATTTAACCACCACAATTTTCACGACAGGTACCTACATAGTAAAAATAGAGATTCACTACTCATTAGTTGAATACCTTTTATTATCAAACTTGGCATTATATTACGTTTACATATTTATTGTATGTACATGCTTATTTCAGAATATAGCTGCGACGCGATGCGATACGAGTAGGTGTTTTATTAAGCATAAATTTAGTCTCTTGAATATTACTTTCGAAAAAGGTCCGTATTCGAAAAATAGGAATTTAATAATTAATTATTAATATGTGCAATACGATGCACCAAGCCGATCGGAAATGAAGCGCATCGCAGGCGCGCCTGCGCCCGCGCACACTCCCTCTTGAGCCCATTGCGCAAGTCGCCTTGATAACAGATACTAACTTGTTGCTACACTGACAAGCGAAAACAACGCCTACAATTTATGTAACACTGGCTACTGACTTAACTTACACGATGTATCTGCTATACCTATGTACCATGGTTAAGATAAGGAAAAAACTCTAGTAGCAACTATTAGCATTCTTGTAGCGGCTATTCTATCCATACGAAGGAAAAATGAGTGGCGTTAGTCCTTAAAATACAAAACGTTTGTGCTAAAACAAAAGTAGGTACACACATCCGTAAGTTGTTCATTAGTAGTAGGTATTTACGTAAGTTTGCTTCCATTCTCAAACAATACTGCACCCAACATCCATTTACATTATACAAAAAATCTTCTTCATCCGTATATTTTGTTTAAATTAGCTACCTGCGCTAAATATTAGATATTATCCATGTAGAGGCCGATTACGGAACTGTATGTTTTTGTTAGCGCGACACGAGTAAAATACTTGACAGATTTTAATTATACTTTAATTATACATCGTGACAGCTGCAATCCTAAAGTGCAGCTGTCAAGCTGCAATCCTAAAGGGTGCCCAGAAAATAATAAGAAACATGTTCACACAAACCAAGTTGTAGACATTACTCTGTAGTTGTGTAATTAAGTACCAACCTTTCATCAAAATCCGTCACTACAAAATTTCTTCTTTAAAATAGGAATTTTATAACTTAAGTGTCGGATTTTGACGAAAGTTTGGTATTTACTATACCAACCGGTACCTATAACATAAGTGTAGGTATTAATACATCTAACCAATCTAACCAATGCATCATTTAGTCCAGCTTTACATAATAAAGTACTGGACCTCCTGAGAGAAATAGAAACAAGATTGCATAAGAATAGGTAATTGTTTATATAATTATTTTTCTAATAATACCTTTGGCAAATAAGTATAATATTGTTGATTTATAATTTCCTTCTTTTTCTTATCTTCAGCCATTGCTGCCATTTCAATTCCTTCTATGCCAAATCCAATTATGAATAGGAAAGTGATAGATTTACCTAATTAATAAACATAATTTATAGGTATATATAAATTGCTAAAAATTTATTTGCAGGGGTAGTATAAAAATGTGAGACTAGAGCATGTTTCTGTATTTCTAATACCTAGAAATAAACATAAACCTAAGAGTTATTATCACATGTCTTGTGAAAACAAAATGCTTTTTACAAGAATGCGCTAACAAAAACTTTACGTGAAACTAATCGTTCATGAGTAATGTAACATGCACTTATTCTTTCCAATAAAATTAGTAGCGATTTCATAAACAGTGCTCACGGCTCACGATACGTGCTCAACTTTTTCATTTGCATCTTTTATTATGTGACATTTTCAGCAACAAATTGGTCGAGAGTTTGTACTAACGAGTGATATTGTCAAAATGATTTATGCTTTTAAACATGAAATGGAATCGATACATCCAACCATTGTTGTTACTATCGAATCATACAATAGCCGGTATCAATGAAAGCTCTATTACCGATCGGCATCTAACGAGCCATGATAGACGTAGGCATAATGGCACCGATGAACAATGTCATGATTTTTCGATATCGAAATTGAAATCGAAAATCCGCGACGTCGATCGTGGCTGCAGCGTATTGCAGCGGCTGCGGCAGGTCGGCTATGAAAGTGAGATGGCTCAGAACTCAGCGCGGATAAGTGGCAGGGGTGCGGTATAAAAGTGAGCGTACTACTACCACTCTGACATAGTTCACGACACTCCACGTGCGACTTCGCTGGTGCACGTCACAACACACATAAACAACAATGAAACTCGCGGTAAGTACATTTCTCTACTATCTAATCCTCTCTTTCTTCTCAGTGTCATTTCTCATTTCTTCCCTTGGATGATAATAGATAGTGATCGGAATAAATCAGTGCTAATTCCTAGGTTGAAGGATACACGCGATAGTTTGTTGTGAGAGGCGGCACCGAATAGGGTCGGTAGATGTGTAGACGGCTGAACTTTGGCATTTAAATGTCTTCATCTTTAAATTCCTACATTTAATTATACTATTTATTGGTTATCGCCGGTAGAATCAGAACGACTGTAAGGATATTTATAAAGGTTTTCGTTGAATAGTTACTAAACAGGGATGAAGTTGACTTAAGTTAATTACATTTACATAAAATGTAACGTGATAAATTGTTTTTTTGCTCGTTTTTTGGTTTTATGTTAGTTTATTTATAGAACATGTGCGTAATCTGTTTTTGTTTTTAAATATCTTCTTAAATGAGATATTGTATTTAAAATAAATATTATGATTGTATTCAAATAATATTTTATTATTACATTTAAAATAATTGTTTCATTTTTAAATTTACTAGCTAATTAACTTGTGTCCTTTGGCTGAAAATTAAATTCTTTAAGATCCTTTAGTTATGCCTATTTTTACCAGACCTATCAATTTTTTCGTTTTTTTTTTCTAAATTTTATGTTTACTTCCTATCTCGTTTTGCAATAACTAATGAAATAAATGTACCTACACATGTTTATACATGTGTCATTTACATATGACCAGTTATGTATATAAACAAGTAAATTGTCATTAAACAAGTGTGAACGAACATGTAACGATTGCTTTTCAATTGACAGTCGCAACCTCGTTCTAATGAACTTTTCGTTATACAAATGATCTTGTTCTTCGTTACGTTATGTAACTTTCTAGGTCGCATTAAAACCGCGGGTTATGTTCAGTCGGTTGACTTTAACTATTACATACCAATGTCAACTATCTCTCTTTAATATTGAGAATCGTGATGATCGTCCGAGATAACTGAATTAACGTGCGGTATTGGTAATAATTTCCTAATAGTGTAGTTTGGTAATATCTCTTTCATTACATGTTTGTTATTACATATATACCCTTACTAGGAATCCGAATGGAACATGGAAATTACAAAGGTCATAAAAATATCACTATTAATCTACACTGTAGGTATATGTTATATCATCAGCGTGAATGCCAGGGCCTATAAATACCAGTTATAATTTCTTTCAAAGGCTAATCGATGTTAAAAAAACTTCAAGTTACATAGGCTATCAAAGCGTAAAAAAGCACCTGTCATAAACGAGCATGCATGTGCATGGTAATTAACGAAACAAACCAGCGGACCGTTCAAACATTCGTAATAACCTCATCATAGAAAAGAGCATAATGATTACATGAAAATATTGAAATAATGTAACCGCTACATTGCCGATTCGTAATGAAGATCGGCACCGTTGCACATGGTCGTTCGTTTCAATGCTAATTCAGTTAGCTCACCTGCTACGGTCACCCATATCACGACATCTTACATAATACCTAATAACGCATAATGTATTAGCACATTCGTCTCTCATGAAATCTTGCATTTGATAAACCCACACGAGACATTTAAGTTGGTCACGCCATTACAGTCGGTTTGCAATCAAAGGCCTGTTACATAAGATTACTAAAGATGCTCTTTGCTAACGGACCATAACTAAAGTGGTCGATCTCAATGAAAACAATGCCTTGCCGGTACACATGTAAGTGCCAATACATACTATGTTGGGCCCGTTTTCGCCCAACCTGCGTGTCGAATGAGCCGGTTTCACAAGATGCTGCCTATTGTGTCCGTTCCATCTTATCTTACGAAATTACGTATATGATTAAGCTCTTCACTGACATCATCTCGTTATTTAACATACAACACCAAAATTAAGCTCTAAGAATTTTGAGTTATATACGGTTGTCGTAAGTTCGATTTTTGCGGTTGCAGGTTGCTATTTGTGCGCTGTTGTCGCTTGCGGCGGCTCTACCGCAGAGGAGGGCGTCGCTCAAGCCTGAGCAGCAGGAGGTGGAGGACCAGCAGCTGGCCGAGCAGAACTACAACAACTATCAACAACAACAAGCGCAGCCCGAGTACAGACAACCCCCGCAACAGGAGTACAGACAGGCCAAGCCGATCGATGACTTCAGACCGAAAGTCCAGCTGGACACGACCACATTCGTCCCCATCATTCGTTTCGACAAGGAGCAGGGAACTGACGGAAGCTACAAGACCGCGTAAGTGTTTAGATTACATTCGCTCCGCACGAAATGACCTACGATACTGGTCCCATTGTCCACCTACACCCGGATCTAGACAGATTTTATATCTTTTGACTGCGACAAAACCGTATCTAGGTATGATTGAAAAAAAAAATACAGTTTTAATAAGTTAATTCGCTCTTTTAGGTATAGTTTAACGTGTTGCGAATCCGTGTCATATAAATGACAAACATTTTTTTAACTTTAGACGAGTAACAACCCAACACCTCGACCTTGACCACATACTTTCACCATCAATATGTACCTATACATCTTCAAGATGCTGCAAAGCATGAGTATAAATTTATACGATTTGCATAAATTTGATATTTTTTAACAAATTAACATAACCATTAAAGAACTGGGCGGGTACTTAAATGTACGATATTTCATGTTCATCTTACCTGAAAGTTACATTATCATTATGTTGCCTGACATATTACATAAGTAGTTACGTTTCATCTCTTAAATCACGGTATTCCATTATGTAAAAAAATAACTTTTCATTGAAAAATGTACTTAATTGTATCATTATTTTTAATGTAGTTTTGTATATTCTCATTTGGTAAGATAAAAGGGATTACATTATAGTTTTAGTTGCACATTATTACGTACTTAGCAATGATGCACATAAATACACTTTGATGTAAAAAACCTACTAGGTACTTCACATTTGTTCACATAATGTTATAAATAGGTATTTCTATCCAACACAAATGTCTCGTAGCACAAAATTTCGGTTCATACATGCCGAGTAAACGACCAAGTTACGCAAAAAGATGCATAAAAAAATCAAGGTTCTTACATTTCTTTTAAATTAATTTCAGGTACGAAACTGGTAACAACATCCAGGCTTCCGAGGAAGGTTACTTGAAGTCCGTTGGTGAGGACCAAAATGCCCTGGTCCAGCAAGGCTCCTACTCCTACACTGCTCCCGACGGCCAGGTCATCACTGTGGAGTACACCGCTGACGAGTTCGGCTTCAGGGTCAAGGGTGACCACATCCCCACCCCGCCCCCGGTGTCCCCTGAAATCCAGAAGGGTCTTGACCTGATCTACGCTGGAATTAAGGCTAACCAGGTAAAGTTCCGTATAAATAATATCGAGTCAATAGTTGCGTTTACATAAGCCGACCGGCGCGCCCGAGCAATTAGTTATGATGTCTGACCACATAGACAACGTCATATCTGATTTCTCTGGTGAAGCTATTTTAGCACATATTAATATTTTGTGATGAAAGGCTGATAGGAATATAAGATTTTAATGCTATACTAATCTATATCTATACTAATATTATAAATGCGAAAGTAACGGTATGTCTGTCCGTTACTTATTCACGACTAGACTACTAAACCAATTTGGATGAATTTTCGTATAAAATAGACAGCACATTGAAAAAAGGCATAGATTAATTTTTATCCCGGAAAAATGTTAGGTTCCTGTGGATTATCAAAAAACATACTACAGGACGTTCTTAAGTCATCGCGGACCAAGTCGCGGGTAGATGTTAGTAAGAAATAATTTTAATGAAATGTACTCGTACGTCTTAAAATTCGTAATCGGAACAAAAAGCATTTCTCTCATCAAATTAAAATAATATTTTACTGCGATGGTTAAGGTGAAATATTAGTTGATGAAATTGCTAATGAATTGCAAATTTTTAATATCCCATTGGTGCAGCCGGGAATTTGAACCTCACCATCGATCTTGCTTCTAAGATGACCGTTTAATCACTTTATTATATTGTATTTTGAAACTTTGAATTAACACTCATATCTTATATTTTCCAGGAGCGCGCCGAGATCGAAGGCAAGAACAATCCTCAAGCTGCCAGAGATAACGAGGAGAGGGCGGCTCTCGACTACAAGGGCCAGTACTACCAGCAGTAAAGTGTGTGACCTCAGTGACTGACTCGAGTGAAATACCGTGAACATTCCATGGCAACACCCTCCAAATGCCATATAGAATAAGATTGCCTATCGCCTGAACTGTTCAACACCCCAAGAACTAATCCAGTCACGAAAAATAAATCCTCAAATGAGTTCTGATTGGATGCAAATGTACCAATAGTTGCCGCATGCAGTATTCATATTGTGGTAGGCTTTAATTTTATGTTTAGGCTAAAGGAACATTGTAAATGTTGAAAGATTTTGAAATACTCAATTTATTACTTTTATATGTTATATAGTACTCACCTACTTTGTTAGGTGCAGTGTTATGGATGATGATGAGTTTCGTAACTGATTGTAAAGACTTGATCTAACATTATATGCAAGGAATATGAGTTTCAGTAATAAAAAATACCCTGACTCTTGCATTTCAGCGATATGGATTTGATATATTTGCAATAACGTTAGTTGATGGACTGCAAATAATATGGTTGAAAGGTATGTCGGAAAATGTTTTTTTATTAATAGGGAAAGGCCCTGATGCTGACCAAAAGAAGAGGTCGTTGAAATAAATAATATTGATTCAAGTTAGGTCTACTCATTCAAATGTTTATGGATATGTGATACAACACCAACAAAGCAAGTGTTCAATTTATATTTTTTATACTTTTGTAAATACCTTATTAACTTATCTTGTATTTTTGGTTACGAATAAAAAGTTATGAAATTGATGCAGGCGCCCTTTTTATTTCATTATTATATAAGACCTCATAATTACCATAGTAGCAAACAGAGTTTAAGATAATTAAGATGATATCTACGCAAATGTGAATACTTTAGTAAGTATAATACTGAGTTCCTCACATAGCGTATCTAAAAAGTACTTACCATAAATATTATTTATGTTGGGGCCAGTTTCAGAACCGTCTGTCGTCGGATAACTTTTATTCCCCAAATAGATATGGCGTTTTGACTCGTATTCTATGTAAAAATCTGTCAAAACACCATATTTATTTGGTGGGTAAAAGTTATCTGACGATTCTGAAACAGGATCTTAAACTAATAAAAATAGTTGCACACATGATTCAATTCAACTTACAAAGTTATACAAGAAGCTTTTAAAAATAAATATCTATGCATAATCGATTACATTGATGACAGAAGACATCCAAGAAATCAGTCACACTCATATGTCAGTTTTAAAGTTCAATTCAAATCAATTCAATTCTTTATTAGTGTGATTTTTGGGTGGTACAAAAGATCTTAAAACTAAAGTTGAGCCTGCCATCTATTTTTGCTATCCAAAATACACGAGCACCTATTATTGGTATTTATTAAATAAGTACCAATAATAGGTGCCTGAGTATTTTGGACAGCAATTTATTCGTTGTTGCTATTTGTTATTTGACACTGGCGTAATGCCGTTACTGGCGTTATATTTTTACAGAAAGAATAAGAAGAAAGTTCAGCTTTGAGTCAGTACAAATGTCGTGTTTGTTTGCCCTGTTGATAAGTTACTACTAGATCGTAGATAGCAAAATGTCGGCAGCAAACACCTTAGTTAATATAAGACAGTATACATAATTATTTGTACAACAAAATACCTACAGAACAAAAAGAAAGTACATTGTTAAAGACGTTATACAATTGCAGGATATAAAGCTACATATTAGGATTACATAAGGTTTCTATGTCTGCGCACGCGTCGAGCACCATTGCTTACTCTATTTAACTGTCACTCCGTTTGAACCGCTCAATATAACCACTTTTTATAGCTGCGGGCTGCTGTGTAATGATACTTTCATTATATTTAACTGCAAAGTCACGAATCACTACCTACTTACGCTTCGTTAAAGTATAAAGGGGCCAATTTAACAAGTTATAATTGTATTTAACTAGATGATCGAATGATAAGGTAATCTTATATTTTATATTGAAAACAAGGCGTAGGCATTTTTTCAATACCTAACTACAAACTAATCTGCGGAATAACTAGTGGGACAGCTTAATACAAAGCTATAAGCTTAGCACAGAATTTGTTCTGTGATGAGTAGCTTTGTATTAAGCTGTGCTTTGTATTAACTGAGATTTTGATCTCAGTTCTATATTACAAATCCCGAAAGCGTGCTAGTGTAAACTGGCAGGCTCTACAATGGCGATCGCTTAGTGCAGTCATTCGAGAGTAGGTTGCTCGGCTCACAGGATCGGGTGGTTCGATTCCTGCCAGTGGCAAATATTGAAAATGGAATTTACGTAATTTAGTACGTATTTCAGTCTGGGACACTAGAATCAGCCCCAGTCCATTATACGCATTATACCCATACTACAAACGTTGCTGAAATTGAGACCTTACAGTTGGTGTGTTAATCTGGTGAGATTTATTTTTGTCCTACTTGTTTAACACACCTTAACTAAACCTTACATCTTGACGACAACCATAAGATTAGTTCGTAAGACAAATTTTATTTTCCGTATTATAAAGTTCATTGCGTTAATCTTTTCATCGACCAGAGAATGTAAATAATTTTCTTATAACGATTTTGATGTTGAATATTCAGGAGCCTGATTAGTTAGTGTATTTTATTGGTTTCATCAAATGCCACACGCAGAACAGGATCCGCTGGGGTCAGTGTATGTCGACGTGGATAAACAACCTACTTGCGTATTTCACAAGAACCCTCTCTTTATCAGACGTGAGTCGGTCCAGAATCTAGTATCTTTAAATTAAGATATTTGTGAGGATACATTGATTCTTCTCCTGCCCCGACTCAGGCCACAATCCGTCAGTTAACCCAGTGTGAATTGGTGGTCTTCACACGTCTTTGGAAACCTGGTGAGGTTCATTCAAAAAGCGGTTTTATGACGTTGTTACAAATGAATAATGAAAATGCAATGTAATTATCTACATTGCAAAAGATCTATCGGGCAGTTGTATATTTTCGTCATACCATAATTATTATTATGGGCATATGCATGTCAGTTTTGTGTCCTAATGAAACCTTAGTGAAGCCAATGAAGTCAGTTTTGCGTAAGCGTTTAATTAAAACTGTGTGTGTAGTCCACAGAGTAAAGACTAAAGAAAGAGGTGCCCTTATTAGATATATGTATGAAAAAAAAACGTGGTCATTGTTTTTTCATTTTCATTGTTCTATCTACCGGTAAATAGTTGACCTACTCGCTTCGTTTTATGTCCATGTTAGTACTAGGCCGACCACTCGGCCGAGTTGCTTAGGGCCAGTCCCCTTAGTAATTGGTCCATGGTGTAGTCTTACCAAGTTTAGCCTATACTTCACTAAACGTCATACACTGTAACAAAATATTAACACAACGTCGTAATTATATCTAGGAAATAAGTAAGTATAATTGGATTTGTGATGCCAATTAGAAAAGCTACAGAGAACAAAGGTTTTTTTAATGTTTTATTTGTATATCACGAATGATTTAGAACATAATAATTATAGACGTGATCGAAATCATCAGACGCGTCCTCATGAACTGATCGGTGGGCCCGAGTAAACGGTTCTGACTTAGGTATGACCACGTAGATATAACGTCAAAACTGATGGGAGCTTATATTTTTCTGTGGATAGGAGGACTGGCATACAGAAGTAAATTCAGCACATCTGAATTATGGAAGCAGACAGAAAACTCATCGCATCTGTCTTCTGAGCTAACGTGGGAGACAAATGATTTACTTATGTGCCTTTTGTTTCTATTTATTACAGTAAAGCTTATACTGCACTTAAGCAGCGCAGCGCAGCGCGGCTGCGGACGCGGCGACTAAAGCGGGACGGCGCGGTGCGATACTTTCTCGGCATAGCAACGCCCGCGCCATGAACGAACTGTATGGAGAATTTTCCCGCACCGCGCTTCTCCGCTGCCACGAGCTATACCGCACTAGAGGCGCAGCGTAGCGGGCGCCAAACCAGTACAAATTATGTATATTTTGTCGCACAGCGCCGTGCTGAGCCTCGTAAGTGCGGTTCAGGCTTAAGTAAACATGTCATAACCTAGGATACATTTATGAAGAATGATTTACACACTCACTACCGATAATTATTTCAATTATTTCGTATTTTGTTCAGTTCAAAAAATATTCTTCAGTTAAGTAATAAAAACATATAAAAACGATCAGAATCAATTGTTATTAACCGTTTGAATGTTAACATTGAATTTAATACTTGAACGTGACTAGGTCTGTACTGGTAATAGTTTATTGGATTAGTCATAGTTATAAAATTCAATCACACCATCTATATCTTTCATGAAATTGCAAAATGAAGGTATATGAAAGATACCCCGTTTGGTTTTGACAAGCACTCAAGAGTACCGATTAATTATAATTTCATAGCGCTATTACACGATTTATTCATATTCATGTTATTGCTATGCACTTCTTTAACGAGTTTATAATTGCAACGTAAATATGAAAATCTGGTATTAACGCATTTCATAGCTTTAATAGTAAGCCTCTAATTTTGATTTAACGGCGCATTTAGTATCCTTAACGCAATTGATGATGCTAATTTAAGATATTTTAGAGACCCATAAGGACACCACCAGCCCTATATTTCTGAAGGAGTAGGCAGAAATGTTTTCTCTCCTCTCATGGTATTCGATGGTATGAACCACAGAGTAAAGACTAAAGAAAGAGGTGCCCTTATTAGATATATGTATGAAAAATACGTGGTCATTGTTTTTTCATTTTCATTGTTCTATCTACCGGTAAATAGTTGAACTACTCGCTTCGTTTTATGTCGATGTTAGTACTAGGCCGACCACTCGGCCGAGTTGCTTAGGGCCAGTCCCCTTAGTAATTGGTCCATGGTATGAACGATTAAATAGTCTGTGGTATTAGGTCCCAATGTAGATAATTGGCTGAACCCATTTGACATTTGTACATTCTTTCAAAATCTAGTACTTAATCTCGTGAAATTCTTTTCAAATATAAATATGAATATTTTATTGGTACGTTTTGTTTACAATTGAAGATAATCTATCAGAGTAACGGCCGAATACTCATATGCAACTTAAATTTGAGAGCTCCTTAACTTTGACGCGCCATACAAAAATGACAGATAACGACGACGTCTGAAACTGCTAAGTGGGATTAAATATTTAAGTAGCCTTTAAGTATTCGGCCGTTAGGTATGCAACAATTTCATCCTATAATATTGAAAAAATAATAATGATGACTATGTAGGGGATCAAATAAAAAGTATTAGACCGAAAACACTCAAAATAATGATAACTTACACACACAAACTTACTAACACAGTTTAAATTTATTTTTTTACAATAATTCTGAAAGTTACTTACTTTAAATTATACTATCTATCATTATCTTTTCAATATATTTTTTAACTTTAGTTTTACTTACCTTTATCACTAAGTGATAATCACAATGACTAACCTTAAAGACACATTCGTACGATTAGTTTTGCGCAAGTATTGAGAGGAATTGAATGATATTATCTTATTTGCATTGAAATGATCAAAATTGTTTAGATAATTTGATTTCCATTAGTATGTGATTGTTGAGCACGCGTACAGACACGTAAGTGTGCGTTGCACGTCTCCGATCAGATGTACCGATGTGCCGATGTGCCGTCGGGATGCGCCGGCGTCGGGTCGCACGAAGTTCATAGGTAAACATGCCGGGTATATAAACCCCATGCAGTGTCAACGAGCACACATTTGTGCTGCCTGTGTTTCAATCCAGACCCTTGGTAAAAAGGACAGACATCACCTGCCCTACTAACACGATGGTAAGGAAATAATGGAATTTACTTTTTTTTTGTTTACCAGAAACAATGACTTGTATTTTTTTTTAGTTTTTCTTATTTCTTTAAAGTTAAAGATGTAGCTAAATAACTACATAATTATGGTTCTTTAATTTATATATTCATCACGCAGATCAGAGAATCTTTTCATTTTTCTAAAAGTTTTGTTTGCTACGTGTTTAACTGAAGGAAAACCATGATACTATGATTTATTTCACATTATAATAAAAAAGCCTGGTTATTATTGGCTTATCTATTAGCCTCGCTTTAAATTAATACGAATACAACCGAATTATAACGAAATTCAGAATTACACATTTTTGAATCACCATTGTAGTCGTGCGTTGATGTCTTTTCTACGTCAATATTAAGTTGCGCACGAGTCGATTACTCAGCTGCAATTAATTTTCTTGTCACAACTTATTGCGGTTAACTTCTAGATACCACTCATAGCTTCAAAGCCCAGAGTATATACCTATAAAGCAGCGACTCTATTTTCATACACTTTGCGGATAAAAAGTAGCCTATTTTTTATTCCAGAGTATAACTTACCTTTGTACTTTTTTATCCTATATACTCAATGCTCGGTTAAAAAAACACACTTTTACATTACTGTTGAGGAAGTATTATTCGATGAGGAGGATTATTTGGTGATTTAGTAGATTAAACAGCCGAAAAGACGCATATAAAAATACACCACAGTAAACACGACATACAACATGTGTGGTAACGTATCCTTTAACTTAAAAAAATTGGTTTGAACATTAACAAAAAACATAATGCAGTGAAGCTTCAACAACAGTTTGGATGTCAATATTTCGTGTTGTACCGTACGTATCTATATACATAATTGCACACAGATTGACCACTGCAAGACTGGCTACGTTTAATAAGCGGCCCATTGCTGACAACAATGGCCAATTATCATAGTTTTTGACGAAATACGTTAAGCTAGCCAGTCACCAGAGACGACTGCATGATTGTTGAAGGTATTCATATTTAAAGTTAATTAACTATCGAACATTAGATTCTTCACGGTAAACATTATACTTAATAGTAAGGTCAAAAATATGTTTATTTCCTTTTATATGCAAAATTGTATATTTTATGCGAAAATCATGTTGACTTATACAAACATATGTTTTAAAGTATTTACAGATAACTAAGGGACATTAACGGCGTCCACAAGTACTGAGCAGCGCGCCCAAGCAATCAGTTTTGATGTCGACCCACGTCGACATAACGTCAAAACTGATTGCTCGGGCGCAGCTGCTCGAGGTCTGTGGACACACCTATTTACAGTAAAATGGTCTCTCGTCGTGTCCATTTTAACCCTACAGACAAAATCCTATCAGAGTGGCTTAAAACACCACATATAATTTCCGCAAAAGCCATTTATTTTTCAGTATTCCTTCAGAATCCTTAGCAATTACGCTGAATTTCCGTAAAATAGTCACACATTTTACGCTATTTGTTGCCATTTTATGGAAATTTTGCGTAATTGCTAAAGATTCTGCTAGAAACTATGAATTGCTTTTGTAAAATTGCTATATGTAGATTTAAGCACTCCTGAACTTTCTACCGTAAACTTTAACTTTACCCCACCAGCAAATTTAATATGTAAATTTGTTACTTGCATATCGTGGGTCGGATGTCAGCACGTATTCCATGAACGGGAGTAGATACACAAAGCGGCTTCATGTTAAGATCGTTGTCGGATCACGGAATCCTTTCTTCGAACTTCCTTAAATAATTTCTACTTACATTTGTCACGTTTCGATGTGTCTGCTAGTTTACTTCCGTTTTGTATACTGATTCCCTTATTAAAAATAAAGCTTATAGCCTCGTTAATACTATAGATACCTGGTCACCTTAGATAATTCTGGAAAGGCAACTTTTTGACTCTATCATCACGGTTTGCATATTAACTGAAAGTAATGTTCCTGATGGTATCTCAAAAGCATCCAGGTACCTTATACTTCCTACATGGAAATTGGAAAATCATATTTTATTTAATGTACAAGGTGTAATTGAAACTGACGCGAACTAACGATAGGTATTGGTTGCACTAAATCGTCCCAGCTTCTATAGGGAAACTTTCACGACTGTTCAAACAAGCGCGAAAAAACATACCTTCTGCGATTCAATGGGCGCGACCAAAAATTTGCTCGCTTACGTCAAATAAGCCTGAATTGGCGGCTTATATTCTTCCGGAAGAAACTTAATCTGTCATCTATTCATATTTCATGCTAAGCCTGGCCTAGATCTATAGATCTTTGTACCGCTAGTCAGACCTCTTCATACATAAGTTTTACACAATATCAATCGTAAAATATAATGTAGTCGTTGTCCAAGACAGGACTTTTGTAACGTTGCATAGGTGAGGCAGGTTGACGTGTGTAATATGTGTGTTATATGTCAGTACTATTTCCATGCGAAGTTAGTAATATGAGATATAAAGCTTTTAAACTTATATTTTATGTAGCATTTGATCGTAGAATTCCTGATTAGTGTTAACATTTTAATATTTTTTTCTGAAAAAATTTTAGCCATTGTTTTGTGAACCAACCTCTGAGTGTTTGTATGATAAGAGTAGTACCTTTTAGTAATAAAATAACTCACCGTAATCGAAGGAGAACAATAGATGATACCTTTGCCTTGCTGTGAAACAAAATATCTCCGACATAAAGTCAAAAAACTACAAACTTATGAGCGCCTTAGGGTTGTTAGAAGGGAATGTCAGCCGCGTCATCATTCCTCTTGATAATGCTTACAGATTAATATATCAAAGTTGTAATGCTCATGAACATGTTTCCGCGACGCACTTGCGACCTAATAGTTGAGATATCGCACAATGAAATCGTCATGACGAGCTACAATTACTTGAGTGCATAGGTCAGTGCAAATTGAAAGGCGCTTGATAATTTTTCGTTTTACATTTGAACGCGCTACGTTAACGTTATTCATGGATTCATGTTATTACGGGTTACGGAAAATACCTACTATTTGAATTCTATGTAACTACTGACAATTGTAATTTATTGATTTGACATTTCGAGTACGTACCTAAGGAGCTATAAATTCAAGGTAAGAATAAATTCAAATTCGACTTCAGCGATAATTGATATCTCCTAACTTGGTGTTTTTACGCTAAATAATAAAGGAGAAATGTTTTCAGGGATTTCAGGGAACCCGGAGGCAAGTAAATAGGTATATAATAATTGTGTTATTTTTATTAATGGTTCTTAACAATATCAACCCGCCACAGTATCTTTAACTTCAACAAAATATCATCAATGGTAGGTAATGTTATAGAGTTATAGTATTTGTTGTGTTCACACTTTTAAATGTAAAATCAAAAACCACCAAACTGTTTTATGTTCAGGAGAGACAAAGGAAGGATGACAGTGAGGTAACAACGTCGCATGCGCACGATTTAATGCCAAACGGTGCACATAAATCACCGGGTGTGGTTAGCGGTTTCATCATACGAGTACTACAGACTTATTGTTCGACGAAAGTACTTTCGACTCTCTTGTATCTCTCTTCCGGCATTAGTCTGGTTACTTTTGTACAGCGCGGGGCATTTCCGTGTTAGATATTATTATTTATAATAATATTCCCCCCCATTGTATCGACACCAAATGGAATAAGAGATTGGTCATATAAAGTTAAGAGTAAAATGTTCAAGCAAAATGCCTAAATAAAAACAACTTGTGTTGAATGAAAACATTGCTATCTAAAGATGCTAGGCGTTAACAAAGTTTTGCAAATTTGTTGACTTTAGAATAAATTAAAATGAATTGTGTGTTCTTAGTGAATAGATGTGTCCATATGGCGCGCATGCCTCACCCGAGCACTCATATTATGACATTACGTCTGTGCGTTCCGACGTCAAAAGTGAGTGCTCGCGCGAGGCATGCGCCTGATGAAGACGCCGCCAATAACCTATAGTGTACTCATGTTGATATTATATAAAGAGGTAGGCATATTCACGCATTCGCAGCTTCCGTTCGACAGGTAATACAAACATTTAAATATTGACTTGTCTTGTGTTTGTTAAGACATCGTATGTTTCAAAACCGATGAGTTTTGTACTACAAAATTTATGACGCCTGATGAAATAATAATAACATCATTGAGAATCGTCTAGCGCTGTTATTGTTAAAATGAAAGGGTACTAAGCCGATTATTTGTTACAGATCTCCCTAATTTTCGTGCTGTTGGTAGCCGTGGCGTTCACCGCGCAGGCGCAGCAGTCTACTCCGCCAATACCCATTATACGGTTTGAGTCTGAGGGCCCCAATGTTGATGGATCGTACAAGTGGCTGTAAGTTTATTTCATTATTTTACATACATTACATTGAGACTGAAATCCCTCAAGGGGCAATCAGAAAGATTCCATATAATTGGCGACGTCTTCATCAGGCGCATGCCTCGCCCGAGCAATCAGGTTTGACGTTGGAACGTATAGACACAATGTCATAATATGAGTGCTCGGGTGAGGCATGCGCGCCATATGGACACATGTATTCAGTATATAATTCAGTGACATCTTCTCAATATAAAGTTCGTATTTTAATGAGATGGCCTATGGGGTCTTTCGAAGTGGCGTCCAGAGCCATGTTTTTAAGGTATCAAGTCGTTCAGATGTAGGAAGGTAAGGTATTCATGGGCCCAATGCAATTAGGGTGGGAGCCACTCGGAGTTTCAGGGATAATAAGAGGTGGAATCAGGGCATCTGGCATGCTCACTCGCCATGCCGTTTACTGATAGGATTTCTCATACATGTGGGTTTCCTAACGATGTTTCTCTGAGTGATAATGTTTGTTAAAAATGGGATTCGCTAATAAACCCCAAAAATCATAGAGTGCGAGCCGTGGTCGCAACCTGGATCGCAAGTGTCTTTGAAAGCGAGCGTTTGGCCAATTCAGCAGTTGCAACACACAATTTTATTGTTATTTTAATAAATGAAATTACGAAGAAGTAGAAGGATAAATCCGTGTTTTACTGAAATAGGCCTACGTAAATTTAAATGATGTACCTGCCTACTATAATTTTACTGTCCGCCATATTTTGTAAGCGCTACATGACTGCAAGCCGGTGAAGATCACACGAGATCCATAACTTAATGTGCGTCACCACGTCAACTTTTGAATAAAATATTAAATCTTAAGCGATAAAGATCACACTTTAGGGATCGCAAGGCGAGATATTTAAAATGTCTGAGCAGATGACAATGCTATTCTTGGTATGACGAGATTTATAACTTTTTATTGTCATCATAATGTACTAACAAAGTATTTTTTGCCAATTTAATGTTGTGTTTTATGAAAACACCGCTACTGGTTAATTTAATTAAGTACATGGGTCCATAAAACTGTAATTGTTGTTTTAATCTTTAGAGACCAGCCAGAGCGTAGGTCTGCCTATATCTAAGTTGTTTTTAATTTACAAAATTCAACTTAACCTTGGGATTATTCTTAGAACTAAAGCTTGACGATTATGTTTCATATTTCCAGTTATGAGACAGGCAACGAGATCAACGCTGAGGAGTCTGGGTACGTAAAGAACTTTGGGAAAGGCGAACCTGAGGAGATACAGGTAGCTGAAGGCAAGTTTAGCTACAAGGCACCTGACGGATCCCTGATTGCGCTCACGTATATCGCAGACGAAAATGGATTCCAACCACAGGTGACGTTAAAATACTTTCAATATTATATTACGGTTAATTTAAGAATGTTTAGGGCGATTTTCTTCTTAGTTACCAACTAGTTATGATCGCCCAGTTCTTTGGAATTTCTGGTCAATAAACTTTGGTTTAGGTGGATACGTTTATATTGTATTTTTCTAGGTGATTGTATTTAAAAGATGCAATCTTACAAAAAAACAAGAATTTATTTCGAGGATTACCTTAATAATCCTTTAGTGGCCATATATAGATAGATATAAAAATAAACATTTCATCGGTTCTCAACAGTTTTTCGAATTAAACACCTATGAGTACCGGTTTTGCTATAAAAGGACGCCGTCAGATTAACACTTAGCCTCAATGGTTTTGAAACAACACATAAAATGGAATTACATCTTAACACTGGCTAAACTGCAATTATATTACACGCCCCGCCGCCGGCGAATAGAAACCTTGACATCTTTCCGCCGGGAATCACAATAACTTGAACAATTCTCGGCCGGCAGACGTTTCATGGAATCCGGCACAGTACGAGTTAAGGCGAGTTCATGCGCAATTAAAATAAAGAATTGTCGATAAATCGATACTTTTAAACGACGCAGCTCGATACAACGAACTATATTTGTTATATGATGCAAGTTTTTTTTGCGTGTCGAAATTAGTTTGTATTTATAAACGGATTCCTATGTTAAATAAATTGCCAGGTCTTCACATAAACCATAGTTTCTTCTCTTTGTTTCGCATTTATAAGGATGATGCATCACTTTGATTTTCGTTAACGATATCAACACAGACCCGAAAACTTTTTATTCAAGCTATATTTCATAGGCTATTACAACGTGTTTGTTTCGCAAAGAGACGACTGGTATTGTCAAATGCGTCTTATATAAGGATTGCCTACGTAGATGCCCATAACTACACGTATATATAAAGAATACTACGTACTTTTAAATTTGATTATGTCCAGGATTTATGTTTATAAATGCTTATATTAAAATTTCTAGTTTAAAATAAAATTGTCTTAAAATTGGTCGTTAAAATTTGTTTAAAAGACATACTATACTTACCGTGTTCTGGTTAGAACATCACATCCTGTTGTAATTTTATTATCCAGTTGTCCTTGTAAGTCTGTCTTTTAACCTAAGAATGTAACCCCAGAGACGAAGGAACACATTAAAACAGATGTCATCGGTGCCATCAAAGCTTTGTAGGTTAAAATCCGCATTAACATAAAGGGAATTACCAAGATAAAGCAAGGAGCGGTCTGTGTAGGTATAGTAAATACTTGTAAACGTCTCGCGAGCCTGAATCATCATTGCGTAAGCTTTAGGAAGACGTCTGAGGTTCGCTGCCGTGGATGTGGGCTCTTAGCTAACGTGTGTGCAAATGCCGCTGTAAAATATCAACCGGCGACCTGCGACCCCGTCTTGGGAAATGGGATGAATCCGTGTCGACATTGATACGTTTGTCTGCCTCGCTACTGTCCGCTGGTCCGATAAGCCGATTCATTAGTCACCGCGTGCGTTGTCGACGCCTGCGCAACCTTAATTGACAAACGATAGATTGCAGTTATATAATCTTATGCGACTAGGTACACATCTCTCACATTCAGTGGTGCAATATGTTATGAATTTCTCACCTATTTTAGATTTGTATGACAAAAGATTACGTGCGTTTTTAATTGCACATCTACCTAGTTTTCTATATTTGAACTATGTGTATGGTAATAGTTTTCGTATTTGTACCAAATATCACTAATAATAATAATATTCACTTCATTTACACTGTTATATTCACTGTGGAGTAACCATTATATTCGCTATAGAATCATTGCCTAAACATGTGACTGACCCTAAAATAAGTACCTACTGCTTTTAGCAACAACTATTACAGAGTATCTGTGCACTTCGTATTATGTAAATGCGCTGACATAGTATTTTCTTAGGTCTGCTCGGGAAACTCAAGATTTTATACCCAATAGCATGCCATGGCTGCGTCTTCATCAAGCGCATGCCTCGCGCGAGCACTCAGTTTTGACGTCGGAACGCATAGACGTAATGTCATAATATGAGTGCTCGGGTGAGGCATGCGCGCCATATGGACACATCTGAATATTTTACCAAACGGACAAATATTATGAAATAAAATTAAGCCGAAAAACACAAGTTTGACTAACTTGAAATATCAATCAACACATTGTTTTTCATTACAACTTCTACATTTGAATGATTTCATTATCTCATGCCTATAAATCAGATTTTTTGGATTGATTAATGATAAGAATTTTATAGCTTTTATCGCCTAACATAACCATATGCCGGCATTGCGAAAAGGCTTGTCGTGAAATCTATTAATTTTGGCATTTGAATTGGAGGGTTAATCAACGTTAATGTTAGAATCATTCTGTAGACATGTTATTATGTACATCTGTCTATTCTAAATGTTACTGATACTTATATCAGTAACATCAAGGACAGAAATATGTCCATTGTATGACATTGAGATAATTAATGTTAATGTTAATTCAAATAAATACATAGTTGTAAGATCGTCGGATTACTGTCAAGTTATTAAGCGGATTGCCGTCACATTAATAACAGCATGACCACCTGTACGACTCGTTAGCATGTTAATTCACCGCCTTTTATTGGATCACATTTGTAGGATTGACATGTAATGAGGATAACACGAGGAAATAAAGGGCATTAGGAATAATTATACTCTGTCAAATAGTGTCATAAAATAATCAATAGATGTGCATAGAGCCGCGACCAATTAATCAGCTTTGATGACTGATCATCTACTCATAACGTCATAACTGATTTCTCAGGCGCGGCTACTCGGGACTTCTGAACGCGCCTAATTAATGTGTATCTATTTTTTATCACAGGGTGACCACCTCCCCACTCCGCCCCCGATTCCGCCAGCGATCCAAAAGGCTTTGGACTACTTGAAGACCCTGCCTCCGAGCCACGAAATTGGAGCATCATCCAACATTCAGCCCCAATACCAAGCTTCGCCCTTCAAACAAAGACCAAGATTTTAATATAATACTACAGTACACACGATAATGAATATGACATAACGATATAACGTATATGAGAGCCTACATGGATGACTTCAATTTTTATCATAATGTGTAAATATACGTAGAATTATTAATATTCTAGATTAGAGAAATTCAAAAATGTTTTAATTAATTGTGCTTGATCTAAAGCAATAGGTCAATGTAGAATTTAATTTAAATATTTCGGCATAATAAATTAGTATTCACACAGATGTAATATGATGTGGAAACAGCTGACGACTAGTGACAATATGTAGCTTCCATTCTTGCTGCTAGTTAAAGAACACTTAATAGGTACAAAGCTTTTTGTTACCGTGATGCAAGTTGGCTTATTGTAATATTTTTACTTAATTGATGACATATGATTCGTATTTTCTAGTGTAATATGCTTAGTGTTAAGGTCAAATATGATGTTTATTTTCTATTCTATTAACTAAAAGTCATTTTTATTCCATAAAACGTAATAGGATTATGTTTGAATTCAATAAATGTATTGACATTAATGAGGTTTGTTTTAATGCTAAGATTATATTAGATGATAATAAAGCTTCTAAGTAATAAAAAAAATCTTGATATAATGGTCAAACTCATCTTTGATGCTGAAAAGTGTAATTTCCAAAGAAGACTGAACGCAAAATACAAAATAAATAAAATCACATTAAACATTAAACACAAAAAAATGAAAAATTGTCATTAGACGTGTCTACAACATGCACATGCCGCGCGAGGCTGCTCACCCACATGCCTCGCGAAGCACGACGTTTGCTTCAGTCGCATGCCGCGCGAGGCAAATGGCGAGGCAACTGACACTCTAGACAGGGAAAGGTATACCCGATCAATCAGTTTGACACGTTTGACATCGTTCTGTCTCACGACTGCCAAACTAGGCGAGGCAAATGTGAGTGCTCAGGTGAGGCAGGGCGCGCATTTGCCTCACGTGAGGCAAGTCAAACTTGGCGAGGAAAAATTTCCTCGCGCGGCATGTGACACTTCTGGACGTAGCTATTTAATTTCTATAGACAAAATTAATAGAGTACGGATTCTGTAATAAATATAACCAGACTTACACACCAACTGTATGGTCCCAAACTAAGCAATGCTTATGCTATGGCTACCATACAATGGACTGGGGGCGACCCCAGTGACACCCATACCAGGGAAATTTATGCCATTTCCGAAATTCGAATGCCGCTTCTCTGTCATACATTTATGCTTGCTCCAATTTTTTAATTTCAAAGCCCGGCTACCATTATTCTTGACTGGATTTTCGCAAGCAACACTGTACACTGTATTCGCAATAAAATTGCCTTCATTTTAATATCATTTTTATTTGGCATTTGTTAAACAAATGGTTTTTATAATTTTTATTAATCATAGCCATGAGCATATTTTTTACGGCAACCCTATTGGTATATGTTCAGAAATATATTTTATTTGATAAAATCTAGGGTTGATCCGGTAAGTCGATGGGTGAAGGTCGTCCTTAAGCGTATCTCGTACTAACTGCGCCAAGAGGTCGTCAAATGAATACTTGAGGAAATGTTAATAAATCAAAATGAATAAGTATGCACAATTTATCGATTTAGAGGAATATACCTTGAGGTCAATTCGTTGGGTATTTGTATTACATTACCTAAATATTATACTGTATAAAATTTGAATAATAATTTGTCTATCAACACCGTGATGGGTGTGGGTGTGATATATAAAATTTCGACACCTGAATTAATCTTATTGACATGTATGTGCCTGGCTAGCTGGCCTTGATTCTATTTCTTAATGGATGGTTACCAACGGAATCGAGAGCATCGACCCTTGTTTTTCACCGTCACAAGGAAAACTTGTCGAAAGTGGATCAATTTATTCAAGTTGAAATACAGAGGCATATGTTGACAACTTGTACTTTGTCATTATAATAAATGTTGGTTGCATCTGACACAATTCTGATAAAAACTATAATTAACGACGAATTTCCTATTTGTATAACTGACCCTTATGACCTGTGTAATGTAGGTAGAAATTAATATTTTTCCAGGATTTTAGATGTGGTCCCTTGAGTTTTGTACACAAGATAATAAAAACATTTATGCTTTAATAGTATTACGAAATATTTTATCTAGTTTTGATTTATGGTCATTAATCTATGATGCATTATGTATGCAATCAACCGCATCTATATACAGAATGTCTAATGAAGATCTTTTATGGTCAATGTCTATGATATTTTTTAAATCTTCTTATTTTAAAATATTAAACATACGTGAAGATTCTTAAGTCAGTAAGTCCTGATCAAAATCACACAACGTACCTAGTCATTATAATTACCTTTTCTGATCGAATGAACTTTGACTAGTATTTACATTAAAAAAACTAACCTGCGCAATATTAATTAAAATACATAAACAATAACAGTTAGGTACTACAGTTACATAAAATAAACAACAAAAAGGTCACGAGATGAGATAAAGAACGAAAATAAAAAGCAATTAAAGACGGGTCAATTTATCAAAGTGCATATTCAAGGACGATCGGTAAGTATGCGGAACATTTTGGCAATTTCAACCGATAACCATCAATTACCGTGCAGTGCTGGTTTGGATGCTGATTTTGGAGCTTATTAGAGTGGGTATTCACTGTTTCCGTTTTTATCTTGATTTACTTATAATTTATTTTTATTTTATTTTTATTTCTTTGGGAATACAAAAAATTGCGTAATAGAGCATAACAAATTAACAATACGTACGAGTAAATGGTTTATCACGCGACACGCACCGTTATCCACAAAAGAAATAATAATAATAATCTCAGTCGTTTTCAGACTTACAAGTTTTCTCACTATATTACATCCTTTTCTCTTATTATAACCCGTTCCTTTTCTTCCATCCGTCTGCCTTTGATGTTGCACGCATGGTACGGTACGGTAACTGCTGGCCTCGAGTCTGCTCGCTAAAAACCAATGGTAAACTACTGGTCTCTATTATTATCTTCGTTAATTCATTGTTATTACACTTATTAAATACATATTTACCAAAAGATGAGCCATTTTGGCAATACCGACATGTTTTCTACATTATATTCTGCGAGCGAACTGTGTCCATGGACTCCGTTTAGAAGGACATATTTTTCGGACATTAAAGTGTCTCCCTCTTTTTTAGTAATGTCTTTGGTGACAACATTTATTAGGTATAAAACTGTAACTGTACTGTACTGTACTGTAACTGTAACTGTAACTGTAACTGTAACTGTAACTGTATCTGTAACTGTAACTGCAACTGTAAATGTAACTGTAACTGTATCTGTAACTGTAACTGTAAACTGTAACTGTAACTGGTGGTATTAAAACTAAAATGCAAAACAAAACCTTTCGACCTTTTCATAAGAAGATTATTCTGTTAACCTTGCTCAGATGTCTAGACACCATGATTAGTTAATGTATTACGCAAATGTCAAAATTATGGTCAGCTGTGACGGCCATCTACCTACATACATAATTATAATCCTTATAATAGGTACCTACAGCTAATACAAATAAAATAAAGTAAAATAACAAAATATGAGTCTAATGATTAAGAATCTCCATTTAATCAAAGCATAAAAAGGTGTACAACAGCATATGAAAAAAAAAAACAAATGAATTAAACACATTGCTCATATTATCAGGTGTGTGTGATGGGGAGATTAACTATACGGTAACGGTAACTGATTGCTATTTAACAGCATCATTCAAGGTATATTTTTCATAATTTGACGACCGAGCGTATGCTGTTGGTTCATGGTACCTGAGGGTCTCAGGTTTGGTTTCCGTTATCGTAAATTTCGGAAATGATTTATTCAACATTTTCCTTAGTATCGTTACCTAGAAACGCCCCCATGCACCAATGATATAAGCGTGGCATAGATGTAGACTATACGGTTAGTGTATTCTGGCGATATTAAAGTATTATACAATAGGTATATAAGGAACTACCTGTTACAATTAGGCTGAATATATGAACTCCCTATCGGGGTTTTCAAGACTGCATCATGGGGTACTTCAAGAAAAGTATTAAAATATTTCAGAAAAGTGCCAGCACTGCTTCTGGTATTACAAGCGTCCACGGACCGCTAACTGCTTAACATTAGGCGGGTCATATACTTGATTACCGCCTATAACCTTTGAAAAAAGTTGCAGGTTGTCAATCCGCAGCCTACCGCCGCGTGCTCCTAAAAACATATAGAACAAATGTTACGAATATATCTGTTACGAATATCTCAAATAAGCAACGTTTTGTAACATACCATTCGATAATTAAAAAAATAATCATATTAAATTGGATTTATAATTTATTACATGAGTCTGATTTATTTAGCACGTTAGAAGCTTCGGGTAATACATAGAATGCGGTGTGATCCTTCATATCCAATTATGTACATATCTAATAGGATATGAAGGATCACACCGCATTCTATCCACCAAATAAATAGAGATTTATAGCCAGTTTACAATGGTTTTACAACGCATTCTACGAACAAAATGGATTTGTAATGCCTGTGTAAGTACATCATAACTTTCTATAATTTTGGGGGTATAACTTTACAGCCGGTGATACTCGGGCCTTATTAAGTGTAATTTAGATATTCATAAAGGTTATACTTCAAAGCATGAGTGAACATTGGCAAATGATAATGATGACTTGCTTGTTACATATTATTATTATGTGGAAACAATGAATGTTGTACTGTTGTTATTTTATAAAATACTAATTTTAAGATTATTATTTGTACAAAGCTTTGTAATGACTACAAAATAAAAAAAGTGGTTTTATTATATCAGGTTAAGTTTCTGAAAATAAAGTAATCAGTATTAGAGGTAGTATTAGCACGGGGTTTTAAGTTTTAGTCGAACAGGGGTGGGCAACGTGCGAGCGATGCCTCTGGTATTGCAAGCGTCCATAGATTGCTTAATTTCAAGTATGCTTGTTTGTCGGTGGCAGAAAAATAATTTCATATTATGTACCTACCTAAGGTAACGGCCCTAAAACGCATAGCCATTGTGGCGCCACTGTGGCGTTTTACCTTAGTGATAGACCCTCTGATTTATTATTACCGACTAATCAGAAGTCAATCAGCCGGTCGACCGACCAATCGATCACTATAGCAGCTCAATAGCAATGGCTAAGCGACTTTCGGGCAGATACCTCGTGAAAGTTCTAAGTTTAAAATTTATATGTCCGGTACGTATGACAAAAAAGGCTGTCTGTATGTTTGTTCCAGCTCATCTTAAACAGCTGACTCGTTTTAAACCGGACTTTCACATGTAGATAGCTGATTTTATAAGGAGTAACTTATACTACTTTTAACAAACATTAACTATTTTTTATTTGTTAAATTTCACGCGAACGAAGTCGCGTTCACAGCTAGTTATAAATAAAAAAGTGTGCCATACTTTGGTACTCTTTGCTGTCTCCTTATTTGGCTAGTGCCAAAATTACCAGTTACAACATCATGACAACCCTTAGGTAATAAGGATAATTTGATATTTTTCTTCAACATCACGGCAAATAAAACAATTTTACTAGGAAATTGAACCGAAAACTAAAAATAGACCGACTCTACTTGTGAACACATATTCGACATAATTAGTTATGAACTATTGGTATGTACTAATAAACAATTAAGAGTGTACCTATTACATTTTACAAAGGGCACGCATTTCCAAATAACTAACAGGTGTTTACCTTGTAAATATTAACGCTTATCAGAAAGGACTTTGAACCAGCAGAACTTGATGGCAGACGTACGTATTTTATGACCAATTAAGAAATTAACTAATACACTGTTTAAACTTCGACATTTCCTTTCTATTTCTCATTTCCACACCGCTGCGTGTATTGTCATGTGTTAATGTGCTTTGTACTGCACATGGACACGCGGGAAAATATTATTCACGTTTTATGTTTGTCATTTTTGGTATTGCTTAATCTATACATCCGCAAACAATTACAAAAGATCAGAATGTGAAATATTTAAACCTAGTAAATTCTCGAATAATGTCTGAGAAAAGAAAAATATTACATGTTTCCATATTAGGTACATCCGTTCAGATTGCTGTGTCGTAAGGAAAATTTTATTAATAATCGTTGAAAATTTATTTACTTGGGCTTTAAATTAACAAATTAGTCGCAGCAATTAATTATTTATTGGTGATGCGTTAATGTTAGCACTAATCACAATCTTAGTACGTTTTGATAACTGCATATGACTATTTTAGAATATAAATTTAAGATTTTATATAATATACAATAGTTATGGGTATATTTGTGATAACCGAAGATCTTATGAATACTTAACCCTTAGCGGCCACACCTCAGCCAGGCCACATAGCGGCCACATGGGGTAACTCATTACCCCACGCTGAAACACCTAGTTGTACAAGACATATAGGTGTTTTAAGACTTCTAACCAATTGGTTCATGTTTGTTGAAGAGTTCTAATTTATAGATGGCATTCTAAAAACTGGTCATATATGTGAATCTTCAACAAAAACGGCTTTTTTCAGAAAAAAAAAACATATGTCCGCCATTTTTCAATATCAAGGGCTAAAATGTTAGGATTGTACGCATAACATATGCTACTACCATAAAAAAAACAGTATCCGCCGATCATTTAAAAAGTATATGTATTTTGCAAAATTACTGGAGGGAAAAATGACAAAAAAAATATACAAATAATAAAATTTGTTTTTTTTGTGTTTAATTAGGTTCTAAATACATATTTATAATATATATATGTATATATGTAATGAAGTCACATCTGACACTGGCTACTACCGGCAGATATCGTTACATGTATCGATTTCACCTCTAAGTTCACTTTTTCTGAGCCTGGGTTAACTAGTTACCCCGTGGGCCGCTAAGGGTTAAAATTAAGCAGCAATGCAATGTGAGTCAGGCTCTGGCTAGATGTGGACATGAAATGAACATCGTATCCAAAAAGTCTAAGATTAATTGCTCATTGCGCTTAATGCACAAATCATTTCCTAAACTTTGTAGGTAAGTTATATTTTGAAATTCTTTTAAAATGATAGATGTTTATCTATTTTATCAGAGATATAATACTCAACATAAAAGGCAGCAGCAATCATTATCTTTGGTATTTTCTGACAGAAATACCAATCAGTAAACCAGAATATATTTTTTACGACCACTAATGATTGAAATCGTATTACAATTGGCAAAATGTTTTTTAGGTCACGAAAAACTAATATTTTTCCTGTGAACAGACATGATTTAAAAAAAACATTATTCTCCATGTCATTATTGTATCGATTATTGTTGGATTTTATGGATGATTTCGCTTATAAATATATATACAGGATCGTTTGAAATTATGTAAAAATGTCTTAGGATACATACATCATTGCAATGTTTTGTAAGAAAAATCGCAAGAAAAAGCATTATTTATTGCTTTTATTTTAGCTCAGCCATTTCATCCAGAGTAAAATAGCAAAGTTCAATGTCATACCTCACCCACTCAAAATCCAAAAAATACTCCTCATAACCTGATAATCATTGCTATTAATATTATTATAATAATTATGCCTATCTAATACGTTCAACTTATAACATTTATCAAATAGTGATGGATGAGCTTACAATATGGCTATGAATAATATACTCCACGTGTTACTGAGATAATCTTTATCATGAGAAGCACATTAATTGAGTGTGAAGAGCAATTATTCTTACAAAATGTACTTTGTATTCTAACACTGAATTGTTGTACTTTATTAAAGGCAGGTTTTCAATAAAATACAGGGTGGTGACGACATTACGATAATAAATTTAAACACGATCCCTACTAGTCAACCACAATACTTTAAAATTGTTAAATTAGGTTTACATCAAAATTGCAAAATCTACATTTTCACACAAATTAAATGCGGAAATAATCTAAACGTAACACTACATCCTTTATAATCGTCTACTGACCACATCGACTTACCTGTCGGTACAAGGGTGGTAAAATAGCTTCGGTGTCGGTGTATTTGGCGGTGCATTTGTTGGCGTAAAGTTAAAATGGTAGAAAAAAAATCCATCCCGTGGCCTATACCTATGAATATATTTTGATATTTTTTTATGTACGACCTACTCACGTGATACCCAGTATGTGGTTTCAGTTATTGTCGTTATGTCGTGACCACTCTGTATACTAAAATAAAAACACAAAAACTTCTTATGACATAAGGAAACTCAAACAAACTGTTCAAAATATAACTCTACATTTTATGAGCCCTAAATGAGCATTCGGTAATATCTCCGAAGACTCTACTATAAAGCTACTAGGTTAACGATTAACTATAATCAATAAAACCACATGATCTACATAAATAACTCTAATGTGCATATTTAAGTTACTATATACGCCATTTTTATTTAACTCAACTTTATTACGAAAACAAGCATTCTACTATATCTGAAATGTAGTTCAATGTCTCCTCTTCTTAATATTATATTTTTTCCTAAACCATCCATACGTAAAAACTCCAACAAAAAGCTCCAATAAGCTGTTCATTATTTATTGTTTTATACACCATCTTAGAGCATCAATCATGGATGATACATTACATTGAATATGTTTAAAATAAAATAAAATAATTTGTTTATATTTTAAATTAAGTTGTATCAATGTTACGGCCATTTATGACTAAATGTTTCCTAAAGAACAGTAAATAGGAACAACGTTCTAGGAAAAATAGCTTCGCTTTTCACAAGATCGCTGGTGTTGGAAGTTTATGGACTAGCTGGATCCGCGTCTTAGTTTGAGCCTTCTCTGTTGTATAACTTTCGTGTCTTGACTATAATATCGGAATTTTCCGATATGTTGATGCAGGATATATCAAACTATATTTTTTTCATAAAAATCAGAGAGTTACCAAAAGTACTCCAATACATGTGACAACAAAGAAGTAGGTGATGTGTCAAAAAAAAGGAATGTTCATCAATTCCTTTTCAATTAAATATGATATCGCAAAATGTTGGGATCTTTCCCTTCAAACTTGGTTTTTTTCCCGCCCTGTATAACATAGGTAGCTTGTTATTGGTAAATAAAAAAAAAATTGTGTAAGAAAAAGTCTACTGATCTAGACTCCATGAACTTTACCTTTTCGCATTCAGATGACCAACTATAGGCTGTATAAGGATAATTTTGATTTAAATAAGTAATGTACCTATATTATACCTAAGTGCTAAGGCGTGGATTTACTAAATCTACATATTCATAGTTACGAGTGGTATCATCAGGTTTGTGGTTTGAGCACGGTATCTCGGGATCGCGAGACGTGTGATAAAAAAACACGGATTTTTTTTCTTACCGTATGACTCCAGTAAGGTCAAAGTGTGCTAAAAATGTCCTCCTCCTTAGTAACTTTGGTGGAATGTGTGTCAGTATGAGCAATAAGGAACTATGTTTTTTTTTAAATTCACACGGCTTTTTCCTTTTAGGTATTTTCTAATAGCACAAGTGCGACGTGCTGAATACGGCCACCGGAGAGGTTTTATTGGGTAAGAAATACCACATACCCCTAGTGGCCCGATTCAGGTAACCAAAACGTAACGATGTCTCAGCGATATAGTCGTTGATAGCCTTTTCATAATACGAAAAGGCTATCAACAACTATATCGCTGGGACATCGTTAGGGTTTTAGTTACGTGAATCCGGCAAATCCCACAAGAGGTCAAGATTTTGCTCCCAGTCAAGAAAGAAAACGGCATCTTTAATTGACAACATTATTTTTAGGCTCTACCTTAAAATAAAGTAGTCCATTAGATAATTTTTATATTAAAATATAAGTTTTAGAACGAGACTCAAAACGAATGACACAATTTTCGTGGCATTTTAAATTTAATCCCTAGTCTATCGCATTTCAATTATTAAAAAAAAATATTTTGAAAAATAAATTACAGTTTGTCCCAAATTGAAAATCTACCTAATGCATGTACCCTTTTTCTTTACGGTCCAGTGTATGACCGCAAAGAAAAAGGGTCGGTTAGAAAATCTTCAATATCTTCAAAAGTACCTGACCTAGCTTTATGAAATAAAGACTAAATTAAAGAATATTTTAATGTGCTTAATTAAATAAAAATTAAAAAACCGGCCAAGTGCGTGTCGGACTCGCACATAATTTTAATAAATGTAAAATAATTAAAAATGTGGTTAAAGATATTATTGAAGATTTTCTAACCGACCCTTTTTCTTTGCAGTCCAGTGTAGTTTAACATAACATCAGAAGGGAAGTACATCATTTTTTCTTAATTACCTATATTTTTTTACTACAGTGGATGAAGCATACCTATGTGGGGCGGGCGGGCGGCTACGTAAGCTTTGATGTTCGCGATGGTGGCCCGGCCTGCGCCTGCGACACCTTACTCCAATTTCACGAGGTTTGCGCCGCATCGTATAAAAGCCGCTGCGGTCGATCTGAATAATCATTCCAGCCTTACACATCCACTGAAGATCATCACCTGCACATCCATTCACATTTTATTAAAACACAAAATGAATTCGGTGAGTGAACTATATGTGAATATTGCATTACGGGTCACAAATTCAATTAAAACGTCGCGTACGCATCATTTATCGTGGACATTATGACAGAAGTGACATTCGATTATTTTTTGATATTATATTGTTATTAAATTGTGTCAAAATATAAGTAATTAATGCTGTAATAATTCAATCATCGGTTTGAAAAAAATAATCATACTATCGCGGATGTTGATCTACATAAAATTTAATTAACTCATTGTACACAAAAGTGGCTACTGACGTTTTTCACACCTACCAGCTACTGTAGCATTCATAGAGCTTGTTATATCTAGAGAACAATGCTCGATGATATGATATAGCTCGTTACTATGATAATACCGAACATACAAACGTATCTTGATTCACATTTCCCACATATAATTGGTGTATGACAAATATGAGAAAACACTTGTTTTTTCAAAATCATGCATTATTCATAACATAATCTCAAACTTTTTGTGCTATTTTGCGAATATAATTAAAATAATAACCAGTACTTTAAATATTTGGTAAAAACATGGTTAAGGAATACTTTACTTAAACGTAATTATAATTTCCAAAAGATTTTTTTTTATTGTTACATATCGAGGTACACTACTAGTAGTTTCAATATATAAAGACAAATCCATAAACTCTATTATCCAACAATATTTATGCAAATAAACTAATAATTCTTACAAAACAGGCAACGTTTAGCAAGATAATTTTGTCAAAGCATTCTAAAGCTATTAAGCCAAATTAATGTTGTTTATAACGATCATTTATCACCTTATGATTTGTCAACTTGACCAGCCCATCCCATACCAGTCAAGGCTGTAGCAACAAACTTTCCGTAGGAAATATGGTCAGTTTCGTTACGACAGCTTGGATGAAACACAGTTCGGGCATCTGATTTGTGGGCATAAAAATGTAAATGATCTATTCTGTTTTGAAACGGATAATCTTGGAGATGCATTTTGTAACTGCGGTCAGTTCTATACGTGAACTTTCAACTATAACAGCTACGATAGCTTCATTTTGATTCACGTTGAAAGTAGCAGCTAAAAAAATATAAATTGGTAACTAGCCTTTGGATAACTTTGTAAGTACAACGTAGCTACAACGAGTTCAAGACAGGAAAAACACAGTCGAATGTATAATAAGCTATGGAAAAAAATAACAAAATATTTTCTTTGTCACAGATCATCGCTCTATCTGCCCTCGTGGCTGTAGCTTTCGCCGCCCCTCAGTACAACCAGTACCAACAGCAGCCCCAGTACCAGGGACAGGAAATCCCCATCCTCAGTCAAACACAAGAGGTCAACTATGATGGATCTTATAAATACAGGTAAATAGTTCATACCAGCCCTAATTGTAGAGCCTTTTGATGATATAATTAATTTAAAGTCCGGTAACAAACGAGTTATAATTTTCTCAATGAAATTATTACGAAAAGGCTATCAACGACTATATCGCTGAGATATCGTTACGGTTTTGGTTACGTGAGTAGGGCTACTGAATAGGTGTGTCTTAATGAGCCGAGAGCAGTGCGTCCGGGCAATCAGTTTTGATGTCTGACCACGAAGACATAATGTCATTATATCAGATTGGTCGAGCGCGGCTGCTTGCTGCTTTTAGATGCGACGCCAATAAATTGTGATTCGAAATGATGGTTTAAAAAAAAAACCAAGGACATAAAAAACAAACGATTAACAACCATCAGATATAATATAACCAAATAAAAGTTAACGATTAACGTTTTCAACTCCAGAAGATCAAGATAACAGCGTGGTGGTTAAAATTTATGATTTGAGTTCAATGTCGATATCTTGATGACCGATAAAACAATGGACAGAGATAAAACTGATGTTACTACACAAAATTGTGAAACCATCTTCTCAATTAAGCGTCCTCCAAATTCGATCGTCTATGTTTATGAATTTGAAGATCTTTAATATATTAATCCATATCGGTCCAGGGTTATGCAATAGGGACGCAACGGTGAGATCATATGGACATTCCAGTAATGTCAGGCTTATTAAATGCTAAATTTGTGGGAGTCATCTGCGCAAGCGTTCGCAGCCAGGCCCTGATTACGCAACAAATTGGCTCAGGTGCTATGAGTACATTGATATTTTGTGATCCGCCTATGTATGATCTTTCGAGACGTTATTCATACAATGTGTCAGTAGAGCCAATAAATTTTGTTCAATAAATTAACTTTAGGCCTTTATGTTATACTTTAAAGGATTACTTCTCTACCTTCGTTAGATCTTACGTCATTATATTAACATAAGTACATAACTATTTTAATATTGTTATGAAATGAGATTTAGTAATTTGACATTTTATATTATAATCTTGTAACTTTCAAGCAATTTAAGGAAACATCTTTAAATTACCTGAAGGTCGCAATATTTTTGTCATTTTTTTAACCTTGTGATTTATAATGCTTTATTATTATATAAGTATATTTGCATTCCTTGCATTGCTGGGTCATAAGAAGTCAAATGACTAATCTCTTCTATTAAAATTTTACGTAAATTCTAGTTTCGTCAATCGTTACGATAGCTTCCCCGATAGCGTAAACTTAAATATGTTGCAATTCCAATACACATGCAGATAGGCGGTTCTCAAACAAAAGATTCCCAAGAGCAGATTGACAATACATTATGGTTGCATGACCTGAAAACGTTTCGGTGAAACCTCTCATTAGATTTGATATTTGCGGGCGGGTGGCATCGCCGCGGGCTCTGGCCGATTCTCGTTTGTTATAGCAAAGTGATTTGTAAGACCTTTGGTTGTAACAAGAGCAATCTTCCCAAGTATCTGATGGCACACTTCACAGAGGCTGTCACTTGGTAATCGATGTTGTGAATATGACATAGTACTATTTCGATTTGATCTAATTTAAAAATAACTTTGAAAGGGCGTCTCGAATCCATTTTTGTATAAAGTTATGCAATTACATAAACGTTGTGTTTATATTGTGCGCAACTCGTCTTTATCTCGATATATGTCTGTTACATTGTAACTGCAAGAGCGTGAATATTTAAGTTATTGATAATTACTTTCTATTGGGGTTTCTTTCTCTGTGGGTTAAGCAAAGGCTCTTCACTTATAAAAGAAGTTTCTTATTCAGCGATATTCTATTATATTGTTTACTGTTGCATTACTTCGCTGTATTTTTTTGTTTTAATTATTTAGTATGATTTAAAAGACAGCCAATCTAAAGAGATGATTCCAAAATTTATATGTGGAGATTTCCCTTTGTTTATTAATCTGCCCACCGGATGGATTTTGTCATCCTGGCGATTTCACTGAGCTAGTTTTATTTAAAGCTCTTACAATAATGTTTTATTTCAACCTTCCTTTCCTTTGAGAAAACAGATTATACCACATATTTAAAACAAAATCATCTACAGTTACGAGACTGGCAACGGTATCGCGGCCCAGGAGCAGGGCTACCTGAAGAACGCTGGACAGAAGGATGCTGAGGCGCAAGTCGCGCAGGGTTCCTTCAGTTACACCTCCCCCGAGGGACAACCCATCGCCCTCACCTACATCGCTGACGAGAACGGTAAGATAAAAAAAATGCAACAGAAATTGTTGCTAATAAAAGGAACTTACATGTCTGGAGCGAACGTTAGATCTTTAAAAATAAATTGAATCAGTTAAGCAAATACCATTGAAATTAATACGCAAACTTTGCCTACAACACATTTTCACATATATTTGTATGCCAGGTTAAAAAAATTGAGGAATTTAACGAAGACAAAATCTCGTTAATAAGCCCTCAACGGGGCTAGCTATTTTGTGACTTGCCTTAACAACTGCAAATATTTTAGACATTGCAATAGTAATATTATAATAATCATGTTTTTATATCCTTAAAGTTTATTTTATGATAAAAATAAGTGGATACATTGATATGCATAGAATACTAAATAATGAATCACGAAATGTGCCCGTTGCAAAACGTTGAAATTGTCAAATGAGCTATACGCATTTTTATGTCTAAAATCCTTTTTAGTACTTAAATTTTATGCGTACCTGGAACTTCAATCATGTACGGATGAGGTCAAACTTACCTTAAAAGGTTTTATTTGATTGTTGAATCGCGTTGGGAATTAATAGAGGTTTCGTTTATTACTTTTTTAGTGATATTTAATCTTGAACTATGACTACCTATAGAGAAATGGTTATATCTAGAGACATATGCTCGCGGTATATATAGCCTGCTTCACTTACATTAATGTACTTCGTATGCAAATATATCTTATAAACTCGTTAATCAAAATAACTTTTAATTCCCTAATTACATCACATGAACTCAACACTGGAACAAATAGTCTAATTACGCCAAACAGTAGCTTGTATACATAACAGACGTTTTGCTAACGTTACCTCTAGCAATAATTCAGTCAGATGGTCATACGTGATAAACAACACCGATTATTCCTTACAAGCTTTAATGAACACACGAATGTACACAAGCTATCCGTACATGTAACTCGTCTCCACAGAATAAGTAATTCCTTTGTAGGACAATGCATACGCTTCTACAACAAACTTCCTAAAGAAATCCGAGATTTGCCTGTTAATAAGTTTAAAACTATAGTTAAAACTAAACTCTGTCAAAAGGCCTATTACAAAATCTCGGATTACTTGGAAGATAAATCAGCTTGGGACTGATCGCTCAAATTCACTTTGTTAATAACAGTGTCATGTTAAAGTGTAGCGTGTCTTGCCTTGCTTATTTCGGAAGGCAGCACACTGGAGCTATTTACCAAATTACATTGTATTAAAATACTTAAATGGCGATAAAAAAAAACAATGTAAAAAAGACAAGCCCGCTGAGTTTCTTGCCGGATCTTCTCAGTCGAGGTCGCGTTTCCGATCCGGCAGTAGAATTTAAGGAAAAAATGTAAAATGACAATTTGTAAGTGCCCCCGTAGGCCTAAACAAAATAAACGCTTTGACTTGACTTGACTTGAAAGATGTTCTCTTACGGAACATTGTGAATAAACGGCGGGTGAGGTTAATTGTGCCGTGCGGGCGTAATGTTACATGGGTTGTGAACATAAATGGCTTTATCTTTGAAATTTACCTAATCCAAGACGCAATAGAATATAAATACCTACATTGTGCAGTGTGATAAATCAAAATCAAGAAGTACAAAGACCGAGCATCAATATAAGCGTCCTATAATTAATCATACTTTGCATAAATATTTTCATTCAAATTGTATAATCATTTTGGTCTGTTTGACGACCGCTGTCGTTGGTGACCGTGTTGGCCGCTCGGCTCACTGCATCAGATGGTTGCGGGTTTGATTCCCGCCAGAGGCAAAATTCGGAAACGGCCTTTTGGTAATATGCCCTGGTCTGGGTGACACTGGGATCGCTCCCAGTCCATTGTATGGTAGCTATAGTCCAAGTGTTGCTTAGTTTGGGACAATACCGTTGGCGTATAAGTCAAGTCAATATTGAACGTATAGTAGGCGTAAGAAAAACTAATAGAGAGAATAAAAGCATTTCAGTTTCGGGAGCGCTTCACTTAATACACCCAGATAACCTTTAATAAGTCGTGCATATCGTTTCATCAGAGCTAATGTTGAAATTTGTTTACAGGTTTCCGTGCTGAGGGTGCTCATCTCCCCACCCCTCCCCCCATCCCCGAGGCCATCCTCCGCGCTATCGCGTACAACGCCGCGAATCCCCAACAGCCCCAGCAGCAGCAGGTCTACCAACAGCAGCAGTTCCAGCAACAACCTTTCCGCGGTTAAGCCTCACTTCCACATCGAAAGATACTCACACCCATGTACCTACCACGACACATCGCTGAGATGTATGTAGACTAAGTAACTATAACGATTGTTACTGTGATTTATTTTTATATAAGGAACTTATATTATTAAGTAATAAAGAAATTACACTTATTTTTTGTTATTTCATTATCGTGTTTTTGTTATTTAAGTGATCAAATAGCCTAACTTCAGACTCTAGAAGTAGAAATTAAAAAAAAACTGATTGATGGACAACGCACAGCTAAAACCGGCGGGTCTAGAAACATTAAATTATCCAAAAGATTTTATTATATAACGTAGGTGAGCAAAAGAAAGAATTTTTGAAATGTCTTCCTAGTATAGGATTGAAAGTTTGTATGGAAGACCATCATTATTGAAGATACCATTTTTTTTTTTTTAATTCGTACCCTGAACCGGTATGATAATTTTAATGGAAAATCCCATTGGCTGATGGAATTTTTATTCAAATTTTCATCATCACGGCAAATAAACAGAGACCTAAATGTGGGTATCAGATCCGTGATAATGTGTTGATATTAGCTCACTTAGACGGAAGTCTACGACTTTTGGTAAAGTACCCAATACAACGTAAAGAGGCAGAAAAAATTAAAATAAAATCAACTGTTCTAGTTCTATCGAATACTCTATTATCAGAATTGGACGGGCCGGTTGGCGTGGTTGGCGTAGTGGCGCCTTTCACGCTGCAGGTCGTAGGTTCAATTCCTACCCGGGACATGCATTTGTGTGCATGAACATATCTGTATGTCCCGAGACTCGGTGTATATTCATATTAAGTATGTATTTACAAACAAAAAAGTAGTATATGTAGTAATATCAGTTAACTGGTTTCCATAGTACAAGCTCTGCTTAGTTTGGGATCAGGTAGCAGTGTGTAAAAAATGTCCCAGGATATTATTATTATTAATTTATAGCCTAAAACTTACTGATTCTTTGCGTAAAGCCCAAATTCTATATGCTATCAAGCATTTGCAGTTACCGTAACGTCACTTGTAGTTAAAACAGACGAGAGAGGGTTTCATCTCTCTTCTTCCATATCGAATCGATAGTTTAAAAACCACGATCGATCAACTCCCATAGATCTTACTGCTCTAATGCCAGAAGGGGGAGAGGGAGCGCCTAATGATGGTTATTGGTGAATGGTAGGCAGGACCTACCATAGAAAAAAAAATGGTAGGAACACCTTCACCAATCCGTTCAGGAATACCATTCGGATATTAGGTACAATATATAATAATACATAATATACAATACAGCGGGGCTAATAGCGACACAATGCAACATTGCAGCAATTCTACAAAAGCAATTTATTTTTCCGATCCTCTAGCAGAATCCGCTATATCCGCGAATACATTTCTGTGAAATGGTCACGAATGACGTAAAAGGTGATCGAAATTTCTAAGTATTCTACAAAGAATCTGAAAAATTAATTGCATTGGCAATGTTGCATAGCGTCGCTATTAGCCCACATGAGGGGCTAGCCAAGTGACATGATCGCTAATCGAATAGAAAAGAAACAAACTTCACAATGTATGGAAATGTCAAACGTCGCTATGTAAATCAACAACAAGTAGCTATGAAGATCACGCTTAAGATCACGTCACTTATGTCATTTCCATAGATGAAGCGTAGCGAATTTGTAGACGTCAGCCACTTGTCTAGCCCTTCAGGTGTGTAGGTAATACAGATTAACCAGATATGGTACCTTCTAACATCGCAATCACTAAATTTGTGCTCAGGACACCACTACATGCAGCAATTCACACATCATTTCTTTGTTTCTTGCGTTAAAAAAACCTATTAAACAAATAAGAAGGCATGTCGATGTGTAGGTATTATTTACCAGAAGGTGAAATTAATGATGAGCCATGTTGACAATACTGACTGACATGCGTTAAAGATAATGTTGCGTTGACACTGTGCCCTTGGCCTCCGTTTAATAGGGAAAACTATTGCTTACTTATATCGCTTAGTTAAGGTTCTATAAACAAGCATAAGGTTCTACAACTAAACAAGGATACGTAATGTAAAATTAATGTGATGAAACACTTAACCTAGGATCACTTTGATTACCAAACGTTAAGTGATGCTTGTAAACCTGCTCGCTAGACCTATCAGCATCGAATTGAGATAGCTTAACACGTTTGTATCTAATTATGATGGTTATTTATCGGCCTATTTAATATGATTATCTCTATAAAATATATACACAATTTGTTTAAGTTAATGCACCCAGGTTTTCCACACCCTTGGGCCTATGTCCAGAAGTGGACGCCTTTTGGCTGACATGATGATGATGAATGTGAATAAGTAGAGATGTCTATAGTTTATTTGCAAAGTGTATTTGTTGTAATCCTTGGGACTAGTTTTCTCATTATTGTATTTATAAGTAGGTACCTACCACAGTAGAAAAAAATTGTAGGTAGGTACATATTTTATGACCCATATTTTTCAAAGTTCTGAGTAACTAATGATGTCTCTACGTGAAGGTATCCACAATGCATACAAATGAGTTCATCTCATACGTAGACAGACTTGGCTTTGGTTAAATAACTATTGTAGATCTTCCTGCAGTTCGTATAGTTCAGTTATGAGTTTGGTAGCGTCAAGTATTTTTTTATAGGACTTAGGTGACAAACAAGCGTACGACTCGCCTGATGTTAAGCAGCAACCGTAGCCTATAGATGCTTGCAATACCAAAGTAATTTCCGACCTGAAGGGGAGTTGGAAGGATGGAGGGGAAGGGAAGGGGTGTTGGGCTTCCGGCTCTCTCACTCATCGTACGAAACGCAGCTGTAATAGCTGCTTCACGCCGATCTTCTGTGAGAGGTTGGTACTACTCCGGTCGAGCCAGCCCGTATATGAGCTGCAGTCAATTGGCTACATCTTGACTCTACCACAATAAAAAAAAAGTTCTATAGTAGGTTTTTTATACTTGTCCTATTTGGTAAGCAAAGATAGCGTCCAGCGGGGCGATTGCGTAACTTTTTTGTCAATAGTTCAAATGATTTCTTTCATCCTGTGTCAATTATATACGAAACCAATTGAAACATTGACAAAAAGTTACGCAATCGCCCCGCTGGACGCCATCTTTGCTTACCAAATAGGACAAGTATAGAAAATCGTACTATATATAAATTGTAGTCTGTACACCGATGTTAATACCATAATTTGCTCAGCGTAGTGCAGAGCCATCTATGTCATCCGCACGAAACTGTTTACAACTTTGCGTTGTAGATGAAGGTAAATCTTTATAAGAAATCAATAATATGCGAATTATTTAACCGAACTTATTGGCACTTTTGTTACTTGCCGATAGATGGTATAGTTTTATTATTGTAGTTGTAATATTTATGATTGTAATAAAACAGACTATATGGGAACCAAAAACAAATTAAATTCTCTGTTAACGAACGGTACCTAAAGGTAAACATCGTGAATAAACCTACACGTCTTTCGATAGACCCGCACTGGGCCAGCAACGTGGACTATGGTATAATGGCAATGGGTTCACCCATTTCTTCGTCTTATGGTATAGTTAATGGCCAACCTGCAGGACTATTACGTATCTCAGTTGACAACTGGCTTCGGTTGTAAACCGAACTTTGATGGTAAATTAAAATTACATAACATTGGTATTACCTATTTCGGTGAATGGATATCAAGGTACAGTGAGTTTAAGTTAGGTTAGCCCTGCAAGAAATACGTAATACCAATGTTATGAATTCTAATTTACCATCAAAGTTCGGTGAACAACCGAAGCCAGTTGTCAACTGAGCTACGTAATAGCCATGCTGGTGTTAAAGTTGTTCAAGCCACCCGAAAGCTCACACAACAAACACAGCTCACCCTCTATTATATTAGGACGGAAATACATTGACCTTCTCCGTCTCTGTCTATACCTTCGAAAATACAGGCGTGATAATTTGTGGTATGATACACTTTAATCATATTCTTATTACATTCTATCGCAGCGATGTAGGTTCATAGGTATGGGTAATATTGACAAACACCTAATTGTTGCTTATCCAACCACATGTCACATGGCAGTACCAATCACAGATCACAATAATTAACGTTGTATAAACCGAGACGAGCGGTTATTTTGTGCAATAGGCATGCAACCCAATCATGGGTCGTATTCAAGATGGGCTAGTTACCTTTAGTCCGCTGTATCATCTGTCACATTACATAACTGTGACATACACCCAAGCTGGACAATAACGAGTGTTTCGAAACTACAGTGTCACATCATTCATCAATGGCCGGGTATCGTTAGACAATACACCTGAACTTTACTAGACTAGTTATGTAATATTAATTGGGATTTGAAGGTGGTTATAGCTGTGACGTTATTGTTTATTGGTACTGCATTTACAACATAACATCAGAATAGAATAAAATTCGTTTTAGATTTATAAATAATAAAAAGAGACTGAACATTAATTAAATTTATTCAATTCCCGAAACCATTGGAAAAGTGTATCATACTTATATAAATTCGAAAACGAAAACGTTATTCTTAAGATAATAAAAACAAAAGATTGAGATGTTGGAGAAGTTCAAATTGTGTAACCTTACAACCTTAAATTCATCCATGCTTAAATGATTTTCCACTAGATATTATTAAATTATTTCTATAAAATTTAATTTATAATCGCACGTTTGCAAGGTTTAGTGTGAAATGTCAATTTGTAGCTGTTGATTTTTTTGTGCTACCTACCTACTTATTTTCTTTTATGCCTATTGAGTTTTACACTTTTAGTAAGCTAGAGGTGGGTTTTGCCGCATATACCTATTATTCTTTCTGTTATTATATTGTCATAAATAACTGGTAATCGATAATAAGGCAATATTATTCAGGTAAATAACCTCTGAATAAATGCGAAAAACCTGTTCGTTTTGTAATTTTGATAATCATAATAAAGCAGGTGGTGCTGGCCTTTGACACAACTTTTGCTAATAGTGTAAGAAAATGTGTGATATTATAATTATTAGCCGGCTTTCTGAATTAAACAGTCATTTGAGTCCCGCATTGCGGTTGTATATCTTTACTAGATTCTTCTTCGTGCTATGTTACTTGTAAAAAATATATTTATGAGTATAAAGCGAGCCATAATTATCTCCACCGAAGGTATATAATCAGTAAATTTTAAAACCTGGTTCATTTGCGTTTGACTGCGGGTATAAAATTTTGCCTATCGAGTTAATTTTTAAATGTTTTTGTGAGCCTTTTTGCGACACATAATTTTATAAAATTTTAGCTTCACGAAGTGACCGACCTTGTGGAATTTTTATACTAGTCGAATAACTTGAGTATTTATTCCGAGAATACAGAATATAAGTCCGAGTGAAGATGAACAGGATAATCATCGCCTGTGGACTTCTCACGATTGCTGCCGCCGCAGTCATACCTAATGATGGTCAAGCGCAAATTATTAAGTATCAGAGTACTAATGATGGTACTGGCTCTTACCAATTCAGGTATTTATATTATACTAACGTGATGTTTTGGTCAGTTTTGTATTATAAAGTGTTTGTAATTACTTTTTAAAGAATTAGTTAAAAGTCAAATAATCATATTATATCCATATTGCATCTAAATTTGTCTTGAGCCTTCAGTGAGCACGATTTCATATGATTTTCGTTGATAACCTTATCACTAATAAAAAAAAATATCACACTAAAGCCGCAAATTTTAAAATATAATTCTCACTTACTTATTATTATAAATAATAAATTACATTGTAGCTATGAAACATCTAATGGAATAACGCGCGAGGAAACCGGTCATCTGGTAAACATCGGCCAGGATGATGAACATATGGTCGTGGAAGGGTCGTACTCGTACGCAGATGTCGAGGGCAAACTGATCGTGGTCAGATACGTCGCTGACAAAAACGGGTACCAGATTAACCCACCTTCAGGTGTACCGGTTGTGCCTGTAAGTATAGGAAATAAGGAACTGCTTGGTTTATAGCACTTTAACACCTCATACATCTCCTTTCCTCTCCCCCATGACTGTGAGAGTCGAGGCTCACATCTCCCTCAAGGTGAGTTAGTTGCATGCACCTTTCTTATAACCTTTTTAGTACAATCTGAGCGAACTAAACGGGCCTCATTTTGTGTTGTACAATTTAAAAAAATCTGCAGTTATTCCTCCAGCTTTTAAATCTTCTAATAATGTCACTTCTCTCGTATTGGTTCATTAATAAATTAACTTAAATCACAGTGCTGACTAACAACCCATCGGACATACATATGTCTGACTAAACTATATATAAGGTATAAGTTTAGGTTTCACCAACATACTAACGGACCGTCAGAGCAGTAACCGATTGTTTTATGTACTGGTTACAGTCCGTTACTGTGTTGGAGAATGCCGCCCTTATTTGGGGAATAATAAACCGGTGATTAATTAATTAAACCTAAGGAAGTGAGTTTTATGAATCATGAAGGCCTTATCCCACTAGCGGCGGTTTGCGAGCGCCTTGCGAGCGTGTTCTATATCAACGCGCTGGGTGAAATTGCGCTGCAAGATCGTCTCGTCTCACTCGCACTTTTACTGCTCCGCTCGCAAATCACTCGCAATGTGCCAGTGGGATAACGCTTTAATATCTCGTGTTAAATTCGGGGATTACGTCAAACGTTAACCGGTCATCATAGGTCCCACCGCATTCTTGACAAAAACATCATTTCTCCGCCGAAAATGTCACTTACATAATAATAGTAGCTCAGACCCATGTTTACCTACTGCGTGCTTAAATAAATACACCATCGCGCCTGTATTCCTGAAGGGGTCGGCAGATTCTACATCTCTGGTAAGGTCTGCCTTACTTTTAGTTTTATTTAGTTTTACTAATGCAAAAATTCTCGTACCTGATTTAATTGATAAAATATTTAGAATACCATTATTTTCTTTTCAGCAAGTAGCGTATGGACTACCTCCGAATGTAGTGGCATCCTTATTAGGATAATAATTTTAAGATCTTATAATGTATTATTTTGTATACTGTACCTATTGTACAAACAGAACAAAATTAAGTATTAAGCAAATAAAATTTTCAAAATTCTGATTGGCTGTAATTGTTCCAAAATTATTTTTTAATAAATACTGAAAAATACAAAATTGACTTATTTTATTTAACACTACTTTTTTTAATTAATTCAATTGGGTATCTACTAAGATTCCAATGTGTTACACCATTTTGCAATACCTACTCACTGTCAAAGCAACTAAAATTTAATCTTGTGACTAGTTATTTTAATGGCCATATATTAATAATCTAATTCTAATGTGGAAAATTATCGTAATATGATGAGACATGATGTATGATTGATTTTACGTCAAATAAATACTTAACTACAATATGCCCTACGGGTGTAATTAAGTACTATGTTATTGCCTACTTTGATTTCAACAGATCAGGGGCGGCGCAACAGGCTTCGGACTTCCTCCTGCACTTGTGGCATCGATGATAGGGAAGTGAAATGATTGCGTATTTAGTAAAATATAAATAAATCCTTTTGTTTTTACCACAACAATATTTAACTAATAGACGTGTCTACAACATACACATGCCGCGCGAGGCTGCTCACCCACATGCCTCGCGAAGCACGACGTTTGCCTCAGTCGCATGCCGCGCGAGACAAATGGCGAGGCAACTGACACTCTAGACAGTGAAAGGTATAGCCGAGCAATCAGTTTGACACGTTTAACATCGTTCTGTCTGATGACTATGCCAAACTAGGCGAGGCAAATGACAGCGCTTAGGTGAGATAGGACGCGCATTTGTCTCGCGCGAAGCCAGTCAAACTTCGTGAGGCAATTTGCCTCGCGCGGCATGTGACACATCTGGACGTAGCTATTGAATTGGTGCGTCCAGGTTTCTCGTATGCCTCGCCCGACCACTCATGTTATAAAATTATAGATGCGGTCCGACATAAAAACTGAGTGCTCGGGCAAGGCATGCATACGAGGCAAATGGACGCACCAAATAACTCATTGTAGCCCGATCCAACTCCTAAACTTAAAACAAGTCCTCAGTTAAGTACGTATTACATATCACAATATGACTCAGGATAATATCAATATCTAATAGAGTGTCACTGAGGTAGAGACCAGTCCATTGTATGGTACCCATAGTAAAATAAAAATAAAATAAGCGTTGGTAAGTTTGGGTCATAGTACAGTTCTGTCTGGTGATATTTATTTATTTCATATAATTATAGAGGCTACATACACTCTATTAGGAGCTTAATCATAGAACAAATACTGAGCATCCGGTATCTATCCAATATCGTGTAAAACTCATGGTTATATCATCAATTAAAAACGCACGATCGATAATCCTGACATAAATGAAGCGATCTTAATTGGCTTAATTAAGACCCATAAACCGATATCTTAATACAACTATTTTTTGTACTGGTACTTGTTGATACCACATTCCGAGCCGACAGAGCTTTTAATAATGTAAAAGTGCTAACAGCGCACTTGTATTTCAAGTTTGAGTGCAACTTTTGTACACGTGAAACGTGTTGAAGGTTAGTTAAATGGATGTTAATAAAACAATTTATTATACCAGTTGACACGGTACAGAAAACATAATTAACTTTCGCATAGCTCATGCCTTTAGAGTTGCGGTTACCCACGCCAGCGGCATCTGTTCAAATGTATTATGTGATGAACTGCTAGACAATACCGCAGCGCGAATAGAAAATTAATTTACATACAGATGACATGCGCAGTGATACCACATAGAACCTTTCACGACCTTAAGGCATGTGCTTCAAGCGTAGGCCGCTCAGCACACTACATCCGGTGGATGCGGGTTTGATTCCCGCCAGCGATAAATTTCAGTACGGACCTTTTCGTAATTTGCCGTAGGCGTCACTGGGATTGCCCCCAGTCTATTGTATGATAGCCATATAACAAGAATTGCTTAGTTCGGGACCATACAGTGGTGTGTTAGCGATGGGCGATATTCATTTGTTTTATTTTGTAAGAGAATAGAGAAAGCCTTGAAAAGTTCTAGGATGACGATTAATAAGATCAAGAAAACAAATATCAATTTAAATGATATTATCAAACAATTTAACGGGCCCGGACGGGCCCGTTAGCGTGGTTGGCGCGGAGGCGCCTTTCACGCTGTAGGTCGTAGGTTCGATTCCTACCCGGGACATGCCATGTCGCATTTGTGTGCATGAACATGTCTGTATGTCCCGAGTCTGGGTGTATATGTATATTAATTAAGTATTTACAAATAAAAAAGTAGTATATGTAGTAATATCAGTTATCTGGTTTCCATAGTACAAGCTTTGCTTAGTTTGGGATCAGGTAACCGTGTGTAAAAAATGTCCCAGGATATTATTATTATTATTTATAGTAGGTAAGGACTAGTTATCTAGACGCTTCATTATAGTTTAGCCCTAGAAATAGTAGGTATATAATATTCTAGGAGAAGATTTCATTTTCATGTCTCTGTAATCGAGTTACTATATAAAAAGACATAACTGCGGTAGCAATAAAATGTTTGCCCTGAGCACACTATAGGACGTAACCAACATTATTTAAATTAGCATTGTTTTATGAGAAACAGTACGTTCAATTACAGAATGCTGCTGCTGAGATGTCATAGAAAGATAAATATGATGTCACAAATTGAAACGGAGTCTGAGGAAAGTAACTAAATTACAAGTAAAATGTTGGCTCGTAAATCGGATGATTAATAGATCAAAGCGTAGGTAATTGTTAGAAATAGATATTTAACACTCGGCTATGGAAAACGTGATGCTGTGAAGTTGAGGAGGAACATCGTATCAATCATGGAAACGCTGTAGTCTCAGTAAGATTATAAGCGTCGTCGAGCTTTATAAATCAAAGAATTCAGAAATGTTGTAGACCTGCCCCTGCCTATGCCCATGCAAAAGCATAATATAGCTTGTCTATTTATAGTTTTTTATGCAAAATATCCGTGTCATCTGTTGAAACGTGGGCTTTGAGTTTACTTAATACCTTCACAATGTGGTGGTGTATGGCCACTCAAGCCTCTGACTACCCTCGAATGGGGATAAAATTCGTGACGTTATATTTATTTATTTACATCCGTGTATTGCTACATGTCTTGGTACAATCTACTTGAGTTCTAAGTATCACTTCAGTTTTAAAGGCTAACTATTTGAGAAGTTTACACATTGAAACATTTCCGTAATGTGAGATCACCAAATATAGGTACACTGTTTATATAAATAACAACCTAATAATATTAAAATTGTTGTGGGAATTTTGACGGGCCCGATGGCGTGGTTGGCGTGATGGCGCCTTTTACGCTATAGGTCGTAGTTTCGATTCCTACCCGGGACATGCATTTGTGTGCATGAACATGTATGTATGTCCCGAGTCTGGGTGTACATTATGTTTATTAAGTATGTATTTACAAATAAAAAAGTAGTATATGTAGTAATATCAGTTATCTGGTTTCCAAAGTACAAGCTCTGCTTAGTTTGGGATCAGGTAACCGTGTGTAAAAAAACATCCCAGGATAAAAAAAAAAATATATTGTATCCTTCGACACTGTTAGTTATATTATTACACGGGCATAGTAAGTGCATTTCATTCAATGCATACTCACTTTAGAATAAGTTGCAGCCCAATTTCAATCCATCTGATGGTTGATACAGTTTTTATCACACGATGATAGTACCACTCTATAGGTTCAACATGAACTTAAAATTACCGATAGGAAACAAAATTATATTGGAGAAATATAATTTCTCCTCTAACGCTAACGAGCGAATTTAGAACAAATAGGCCACTGACACGCGGTGCGCGGAGTCCTTCCCATATTTGCGTGGTAATATATTACAGGGTCAATGCCTCTACTAAGTCCTTGACGTGGCATTGTGTGGCTAGGAATGAGGTCCAGACATGATAATTCTTATGGAACTGGATATAAAGTGTGAGCACTTGTCCCAACCCGCAGTCCGTTTAGACACGCTCTGATGAAGAACATTGACCAATATGGTGAGTTGACAAACCAGTTTAATTTGTTAATTATATAATAGATCGTATTTTTGTAACTTTACAAATTGAATCCGGATCTCGAGTTTGAAAGTAATTGCGGAGTCAGGTGCAGGTATGAAGAAAACGGATATTGAAAGATTGCTGAGATAGCTAGTATGTGGGTAAAATTCGTAATAAAACTGTCAAAATAACGATGTATGGTATTTCTCAAGTATAAATAATGTACGTTCTATTAAGCCTGCTCTGTAATGCTCACTTGTTTCGAAATCTCTATTTAGAAACACGTGATCATTTCTTATCATATCAATAAGATATCATTTGACATCACAGTTTAAGCCCGATCCCTTAGAAAGCTCGCTTGAAAACATGGATCTAACAAGTAGAGGCCTTCTGTGATAGTTCAAATGGATGTGCACGCGCTACAGTCAAAACTGCTGTAAATGATAGAGTATAACAAATTGTTCGCAGCATGTGACGAAACTATTGCAGTCTATTATAATATTTATAAAAGACAAGTATATTATTTCTTCCCAGAAATACCTTTTTGATCTAATCGCCGATCTCTGCGTACATAAAATTATATTCTGCCTAACATTTTGTATTATTAGAACGCGTAGCAAATGTATCCTTAACTTTAAACAATAAAAAAATGTAAACAAAAAATCCAGCGGCTATGTAAGTCTATCTAATGAGTACCTACTAATAAAACATGACATGTTTATTATATTTATAGTTCTAAGACCTTTTTCCGACCATAAGACGTTAAATATCAAAGCTCTAGTTCTTGCGCTTATATGTTACAATAAATATATCAGTTGATATGATTAAAAAAATATAGAATCTAGAAAGAATAATTTATTTAACAATGTAATAGACCATCTACGTGAAGTAATAATGATATGTTCTTATTATTTATTTCAGTTATCTTAATAGCTTTATATGTATGATATAACACTTATATGTTTCTAAGTTTTGTTGTAACCATTTACAAATAGATCTATTCAGGGTCCCACCGTAAAGTCTCCACTAGCTCCGGTTTCTACTTATTCTGATCAATTAATATCTGCAAAGTTGACTAAATTCCCTTTGGTAATTTGTATGCTTATAATGACCTATTTATAAAAATATGTAGGTATATACTAGAAATTTTGCTGTTGACATATAAATTTTAAACAAATAATGAATCTACGTAAGCATATCAAAACACAAAGAAAAATTTACATAGTTGATGATGAAAACCGCAACTTCACATTTATATTGTTTCGTGGTCGGCATCAAAGCCGTTTTAAATTAAGTTCATTGTCAGTGGTATCTTCTTCGTACCCTAATATTATATTCGAAACACGGATATACCAATATGAGTTATAGCGAAGTATTCAATCATTAACAGTTACGTAGATTATTATAATTTCATGGCCATAGTCATCATTATCTATTAAGAAATTGTGTATATTGTGTATGTCAATTTGCATACCTATCTAATTTAATTACACTTGATTAAAGAATGCCCTGCAACACCGTTGACGGCCAAATAAGTGTCTAATTTCATGACATATAACGATGATTCTGAAATGATACGTATCTAGGAAATAAATAATAATAATAAGGCTAGGACAAAGAATGTGACTCTACATTTTACGACTTCTGTATATTGAATTTTTCATGACACATAATCTACCGCCTAGGGTTGCAGTACTATATAGGTAGTCATTAAGCTTAGAAATATATTAGATAAGTGTAACCAGAGACGTTCACTTTTAAATAGACCGAGCTCATGCAAATAAAAATATTCCCCAAAAATATAGTATTCGGTGCTCAATAATTATAGTAAATAGTATACTATGAATTACTACCGCCTGATGTCAACCGTTATGGTCTTAGTATAAAACGTAGATAGTGATGAAATTTGGTTAATTTTTACAAGTATTTAGAACCTTGCTTATCTACAAGCAAGGTTCTAAATATTCGTAAAAATTAACCAAAACAAAAACTCACAAGCAAAGCCGTAAGCGCAACTAATGTTGTTATAATGAAAATCATAATTCACTTGACCCGCCGGCCTTGACATTATGGTATTTTGTTGCGCAGGTAAAAGGTGCTGGTCTCCACGTCCCACCGGCTATGGTATTGATGGTATTTGCCACTGTGCCACTGGCCTGTTGCCTCGGGGGCCAAATTAAAAAATTCGCATTAAACAACAATGGACTTGGCACATACAGTTTTGAGTAAGTGTGATAATGACCTCCTAATTTACGTTTAACGAAAATCAGTGATGACCAACAATTTGTGCAACGCAGGAACTTTACTTTCGTAATTTTACACATTGAATTTTAAATCTGGAAAGCCAATAGTTAGTCATAATACCTATTATAAATTTTAATTCTGGGTACAGCTGACAATTTTATGCACGTCACCTATGAATAAGCCATTAAAAATACCCAGGCAGATAAATTTTATCATAAAATCTTCATTTTGTAGGTATAAGGTACAGTGAGAGTAGGTATTGCAAAGATTCTGTTTCCCTGTCTATCTAAAGGTATTGGAAAAAAACATACTCTTGTGATCTATTTTATGCACAATGGTGAGCAAATAAGAATAAAATGTTATTAATTTTATATGTCATCCGAAGAGGTATTAGAGGTAGAGTCATTACCGTGAAAAAAAGAACCTATGATAAAGAACTCAGTTTTATTGCTTAATCATAAGTAAATGTTACCATTCTAATACCTAATATCAATTTTACGACCGTCTAGCCGCCTCATTTGTTGACAGTCTTTGCCCGGTGTCTGTGATGTTTTTCTGATAAGGTCACTGGATAATAAATCTTTGTTAATATGAGTTCATCCTCACATCTAAATCCCTGACTATATAAAAAGGTAGTTTTTTAAAAGCATATTTTATCATGGGTTATTTTTGTAGGTCGATTGACAAATAAATGTAGGATGAGATATGTCGTATAGACGAGCATGACTGCAGAAAGGCAGATTAATGGTAAGAGTATCCGAGTGGAAGAGAGAGAGAGAGTGTGTAACGATGACAAACGTGTTGTGTTTTCAGTTTCCTGTTCTTCTAAGAAGGTAGAGACTGAAAAAAAAAATTTTACAAAGAGACTTTCCATTCCCGCTTCTCATATAATTACTTACATGTTTGAAGCGTGTGTTTTAAAAGTCGACTGCTCTTGGCTTCAGACATACTGGTACACATGGTTAGTCTCAAGTCTCTACTATAGAATGTAGATGTTATTTGAGAATAATAAAGGATAAATAATACCTACCACATTATTGGTGATGCACATAATTTCTATAGATATAATGAAATGACAGATATTAATTTGTTCTATCTTCGCACATTTTTCAAATGAGATGATATTTAAATATCAAATTAGCTTAAGTATTCATTAGTTCAAAGTTAATAGGTAGGTACTAGATAAAGGTAATCAATATTATTAAATTTGTTTTATAATACATAATTTGATACTAATCGTTTATTGTTTAAAAACACTATTTCCTAACATAAAGGCAAATCTGTAATTCAAGGCCTTTGATTTCTTCTTCAAGTTCAATCTTAATTGAATACAATAGCTTTACACAATTTATGATTTGCGTTAACTTTGCATACCTATTAAATTAACTTAAATACTGCCATATAATTGCACAATTTAACAATACCAGTAACTCTAAGTAATGTACACTTTAGAGATGTATTAATGAGCAACGATACTGTCTAGAATGTTTTACTTAATTAAATGTTCTGTAAAGTTATTACCAAAGACATTTATTACTTACAGATACGAAATATCAGACGGTACCTACAGGCGAGAAGACGGGGGTATGATCGCCGGCCCTGAAGGCAAGTCCCTGGTCGTCCGTGGAGAGTATGGCTACATAGATCCCAAGGGCCAGCCTCACTCCATGAAATACGTTGCAGACGCGAACGGTTTCCGACCTAAAGTGAACGACGACCACACGAGGTTCAACGACAGAAGAATCATTTGATGTTTTCTACTCAATAAATTATTTAGTTATGTTTGCATTCTTTTTTACATTTTTATTATTTATTGAAGATATTATTTTATTTCTATATCTTCAGTAAAATATTCATCGCACTGACACATGTACCTACACAACAAAATACGAGAAAAAAAATATTTTGAATATAATGAATTCATAAATAAATTTGAATATTCACATTAGGTAGGTAGGTATTTAATAAATAAAAATTACATGATGAATGATAATAGTTCATCAATTTTATATCAAAGTTTACAATCAGGCCCTACAAAACCTTAGTAATAAACAAACTAGCATCAGCCTCATAGTTTTATGTATAGTATTTTTATGTAAATTAAATAAATAATGCAAGTATAAATCATGTCCATCCGTGTATGCATACAAGGAGTGGTATTACTCAGAGATGCAAAACATGCTTGAGTCTTATCTGCGCAAACGATTGTACCATCTTATGTTAAACACTTACGGGATGATATAAATTCACCAACACGATATCAGTTTGACACCGCATATGGAAACGCAGTAGGTAGGTATAATATTTTACAGTTATAAGAATCTTGAATAAAATCCGACAAGGCTTTAGTGTGGGAACTGAATCACTAAATTAGACAAGACAAACACAGTGAATTAATTTCATTATAGAGCTGGCGTTCAGACAAATATTAGAACTCATAAACCTCACCAAAATGATAATATGATTTGCAAAATGAGTTATGCATACTATTAAATCAATAGTACTACTAGCCTTTTCAAGAATTTGAAAGAATTCCATGGGATCGACAAACCCAAATATGTACAAGTTCAAAGGTACATAACGTGCTGTATTGACAAAAATGCTATTCATAACCTGAATGCACATAGAAGTATGTAAACCGATCTTATAATGTCGAAATACATCGTAAAACACGCCTGTAACAATCGGCAGTTTTACGACTTGCGTTTCACAAGGCGACGTAGGTACGCAAACCTTAGTGATTATTTATAGAAGCCGCCATAATTACCTAACTAGCTTTCTAAAACATCCTTCGTAATGTTTAAAATAACTGCTTGTATTTCACTTTACATTGTAAGTATCGTTACCATTTGATTTTAATATTATTAAAAAGTAATTTTAATTATACCTACTTACATTGCATTTATAGGTTTTCTGCAGTTTGGTGAAAATATCTAATTCTGCCATTTACACATAGTGAGTCAGCCACATTTATTTCTTAAATAGTATAATGACGCTATCTGACGTCATCTTTAATTATTATTGATTTGATTTCAAGACGATTTGCATATAAAATGCATATCATTAATCAATGACTACGGTCACGATGTTAATAATATTATGATGTCATTATACACCTAGGAAGAATTTAGTCTCTAGTTCACACCTAAAATATGAATACTTGATAATTTTTTTGTTGGTGTTTCTATGATGGTTTCCTAAATGTAAGTGACAGTAAAAATATATTACATTAATTAATTATTTTTTAAAATTTCATTTCAATTTCCAGTGAAGATGTTGAATTAAGGCGGATATTTCCCAGTGAATTTCCACAAGACACAATAAGAAAGAGCGGGTCTTTAGATCCGGAGGTAAAAATATACCCGTTAGGATATTTTAAGTGCTCATGTTAATAAAAAAATATTTAACTATTTTACATTAACTTGTACTTTTTAGCATTTAGGTCGCTACGCTGAATTACAATCCTATTTCAAATTTCCAAAATTAAAAATAAATAGCCACTTTGAAGAGTTGGTATGCTACCACAAAGATGAAAAAAAGGTATGGTACTAATATAACTAAAAATATTAGAATTACAGTTTTCTACCCACGTATGTTCCTATCATGTGTGTGTATGTCTTTATTTATTACTGATAAATAAACATAAACCTGTCAAGTTCCGCATACTTAGAGACTTTGAAAAAGTAAAAAAACTAATTTGAAAGGTTAAAAAATAAAGAAGATTTACTGGGTGATTTTTATACGTAAAATGCAAGCGCTACAAAAATAAAACTAAGGTAGGTCGGAATTCTATAGGTATAAGTAGATTTATTATGAAATCCGCATATTCAGATTAGATATAAAAGCAGGAGGTAATATAATTGAATGGGTGACCGATTTGTGTCATCTGACCTAGAATTCATGGAAAGCGTGTCAAATTAAAACTTCTTTGGTGTGAAGGTTTACCGTAAGCTACGCCTCTGATGCCATAGGTAATTAATAGAAAGGGAAGAAGAATAGTTTATGCTTCATTCTGCAACCTCAAAAAGTTTATTTGTGTTTTGACTGACGGAATAAGACCAGAAAATTTAGTCAGAGCTTGACCAAAGGTTTCTCGATGTTAATGATAGCGCTTGCAGTGCGAATATTTTAATATGTAGTTGCTTGATAAATGAGTGACGATGCTCAAACTTTGACTAGCATAATTAATCTTCATAAAAGAGAAATAACTATTTTTAGAACCTTTTTAGAGGTCGTGGCGGGCGAATTTTTATTAACAGACGCATCCAAATGAGCCGAGCTGAGTGGCCTAGCAATCAGTTTTGACGTCTAACCACGTGGACATAAGATTACTCGGTAACGTCTGGTCGGGGCTTGTGGACGCACCTAACATGTTTCGATTTTGTATGTAGAGCAGCGACGATTTTGTACGAGTACTGACTCGTAACACTTAGTTCAGTGTTATTGTAGAAGGGCTGAAATCCAGTATTCGGTGTATTTTATTTACCTACCATTTCATTACCAATGGTGGGGTCGCGGGAAATGGACCACCTTGAGGTTTTAGTCGGTAGGCTGCTAGGATTCTGACATAACCCGCTACCACCGGGGCTTGCGGGTGTCTATGAGGACGTAGAAAAATGATCTGAGTATCGGAATTAGTAAAAATACCATACCCCTCATGTTCTAACGATCCTACCTGTATGATGGGTCTGAGTTATATTTTTCTGACAATTAAGTAGAACAGTAATGGAGACAAATGAAGTCTAAAACAGTAGTACTTCTTTCATCATACCTTTTGTATGTAAAATATAATTGTTTTGGGATTTGCCGTGCCTAAATGTTTTTTTTCCACAGATGTGTAGAGTTGACTTACAAAGATATTCGCCTGAAGAAGATGCGTACTACTTCTCCGTAGCGAACGACAGTCACGTAGATCGCCGACGGGTCTACTGTTTCATGCTACTGTGTTTCACTGAAGATGAGCTTGATAGAGTCGTTGCTTCGTTTTAACTGTCTTTGAAATGTTTGATAATGTAATTCTTTACCATATTATAGTTCCGTCCAGTTTTATTTTCTTCTGTCTATTAATTGACCGTCAAGTAGTCGAGGGGTCATACAAAAAATACAGCGAGATCACCATCATTTAAGCAGGAGTTCTTTCAGTATTCGACTGTTTGTCACATAATATGTATTAATTTATTAAACTAAGTGTGTTACTCAAATTAGCAAGTCGCGATATTGTCAATAATAAACTTCAATAGCTACGTCCAGAAGTGTCACATGCCGCGCGAGGCTGCTCACCCACATGCCTCGCGAAGCACGACGTTTGCCTCAGTCGCATGCCGCGCGAGGCAAATGGCGAGGCAACTGACACTCTAGACAGGGAAAGGTATACCCGATCAATCAGTTTGACACGTTTGACATCGTTCTGTCTCACGACTGCCAAACTAGGCGACGCAAATGTGAGTGCTCAGGTGAGGCAGGGCGCGCATTTGCCTCACGTGAGGCAAGTCAAACACCGCGAGGAAAATTTTCCTCGCGCGGCATGTGACACTTCTGGACGTAGCTAATAGCTACGTCCAGAAGTGTCACATGCCGCGCGAGGCTGCTCACCCACATGCCTCGCGAAGCACGACGTTTGCCTCAGTCGCATGCCGCGCGAGGCAAATGGCGAGGCAACTGACACTCTAGACAGAGAAAGGTATACCCGATCAATCAGTTTGACACGTTTGACATCGTTCTGTCTCACGACTGCCAAACTAGGCGACGCAAATGTGAGTGCTCATGTGAGGCAGGGCGCGCATTTGCCTCACGTGAGGCAAGTCAAACACCGCGAGGAAAATTTTCCTCGCGCGGCATGTGACACTTCTGGACGTAGCTAATAGATGTGTCCATATGGCGCGCATGCCTCACCCGAGCACTCATATTATCACATTACGTCTATGCGTTCCGACGTCAAAAGTGAGTGCTCGCGCGAGGCATGCGCCTGATGAAGACGCCGCCAATCTGAAAGAACAATGTGTTTAACAGCTCTATTATGTCTGTGCACATACAATGCTTCGCTTGAGACATCAGATTTTTATCGTTCACGCGTAGACGATGCACGAGCTTTACGTAACTAGATACTGAGTCGTGAATACTCCTTTTGTTTCACCCGGATGCGCTCCGTAGTTGCGGTTTATTCAAATTCTAAATATCGATTGTGTCTTTCCCATGACCAATAAGGTATGTTCATAGCGCCCGTCGCGCGAATCACGCAGGTTAGTGAGGCAACCGATTCTTTGCAATCTTAAAGTCCGATAGACGTGCCATACACGTCCGTACATCTCATCTCTCTCCGGAATATCAGCGAATATCGTGCATCGTAAAGATTCTATCTTGGAATTATTGGTATTTTGGAACATGATATTTCTAAATCGATTAAACGTCACGATTATCGAAAGCGCTCTAAGGATTAGATCACATTTATTTTCCTTTTGCCATGTTTTGAATTATTTTATTAATTTTAAAATTATTTTTTTGATACACTTGTTTATAATTTTCGTCTTCGTAGTTAAGCTTTACATATTCACCTGTCAAAATAAATTCCCATAAGCTTTTAAAATTATCTTAATCCGTTATCTTATAACATTAAATAATATCAAAACACGCATATTCCATTCCGATAATGCATAAAACTTGACCCACTCATTGGATAAATATTTATTTAGTTATGTAAAATAATGAGGTGTCATCGCGGTGCCGACAAACTGTTATGTCATGTAACCTTGTACTACATCATATTTATATGGTGATTTAATAATAATATGTTAATTGTTTCGTATTGATGATATTTTATCGGCCAGTTAATTGTGATAGTTTTAATGACGGACCAACCACCTTTTCGACTCCACACTCGATGCATATGATGACGTCAACATTTTCATAATAAAATTGAAAAATAAAGAAATAAGTAGTAAAACACAAACATATGCGAGTTAATTTAACAAAATACACAATATTTAAAATAAAAAACTTGAGATCCAAAATTGTACACAATGCGAATAACAATACATCATTACTTTCGATAGATCAATCAAAATACCGAACCTCGACTCCCGAGCAATCCCAATCGCTATGCATCTTTTACCTTTCAGCAACTTTTTGCGGAATTATTTCGATGGGAATAATTTTGATGCAAGTTATTCGTAGTACGGAGCCCAATGGATGGTAGGTCCGTTGTTTTAATATTTGACCTAAAATTGAAGGCGTAAGGAAAGCGATGGGTGTCAGGGGTCACCGCGCTGTCTTCAGTTCAACACACTGTGACGTAACGCGACCGGTTAGAACTAACCTCTACCAATCGATACGGTACGATCAAATATTTCAAATATTTTGTAATTCTCGTACTTTCTATGAAATGTGGGTTTTAGTACATGTTCCGACTCACAGTAGGTTAATAGGCTAGAAAAACTATTAAACTATTTAAATTATATAAAAATTCATATACTTCTTCTTATTGTATGGTTAGTGGCCAAACTGGTGTCAGAGTCGTTCAAGTCGCCCGAAGTTCTTCGACAAGGCTTAACGACTGCTGCTTAGATCACAACAACCGGGACCGACTTTTTACGTGCCCTCCGAAGCACGGAGACGCTCAGTTCAAATGCCACTAATGGTCACCCATCTCTGACTGACCTTGCCGAGCGTTGCTTAGCCACCGATCGTTTATCGATCAATGATTGCAGCTGGCTATAACACCTCAATTCATATAAACTAGGGTACATTGTACTATATAAATAATTTGCTGTAAAAAGCAAAAAATAGGATTAGTAAAATGCTATTGCTAAGTTAATAAAATATATTTAAATTACTTATTATGTTATTTCAAAGCAGAGGAAATAAGCTGTAAACGAAATGTCTAGTAAAAACGGAAAGCCTTATTAGTAATTACAATTATTATTTATGTTTTTAATAGCCTGTCAACTCCATGCAGCTATGTCCTGCCCGCAAAGGTGGCCGAACTCCAAATCGACTCTCCAGCTTCTCCTTAAGGGCTAGACTTGGGGCTAGACAAGTGGCTGACGTCTACGAGCGTTCGTTCCAATCGCTACGCTTCATATATGGAAATGACATAAGTCACGTGATCTACATAGCAACTAGTTGTTGATCTACATAGCGACGTTTGACATTTCCATACATTGTGAAGTCTTTTCTATTCTATTCGATTAGCGTTCATGCCACTTGGCTAGCCCCTCTGATTACACTTCGATATCTACAACCATCTGCCGACCTACCTTTGCTGATCAAGGTTATATATTTTATTCTAGGATATATGTTAACGAAATATTTCGAGCCATACACGTACATCGTAATTGAACCGTGTAATAATTGTAAACCTTACATAACTGCGTGATAAATCTGTGTAATTCTAATGTTGCACTTATAATGTTCTCACATAGAGTCTCATCAGAATCCAATTGGTTACAATATTCAGCGCAAAATGTGAAACCTTGACCTTTCCACATAATTGTCGACTTAGTGTAGTGGTTTGTACATTTATTAATAAATTACCTGTTTAATATGATACTTTGAACCTTAAATGTATTGAAATAAAAACTAATTTCCCACTGTCAATTTATAAAACGCATCATATTCAAAATAACATCGGCCAATGAAAATGCTAAAGGCCGAGATAGAACTGATTGACATTCCCATAACCTTAATATATTATTAAATTTCTTTCCTTGAAGTAGTCTTAGTAGCCTAGTCTTTAGTACGATTAGTAACATATCGAAGGTGAAAAGAAAAAACAAATGAAACGCCACTTTGGTCGAAAATGAGTTTTGTATACAGTTCGATAGAGTTTTCGATTCTCTATCTATCTGTCTAGGTTAGAAGCCAATTGGAAACACTTTTAAGCGTTTCATTTAAAGTACCAAAGGGGGTATTTTAAAAATACACTCCCTTTAAACGACCGTTTTATGATATATTTTTTTAACAATGTCATATTTATTTGAAAATATTGTAAGTGCCTCTTAAGTTATTGAACAAACTTATTTCTCTACAAAGATGGCACATCATCCAATTTACCCTTCCTAATTAATTTTTAATTTGGCCTTTCAATACTTTTCCCTAATAAGTTTTCCCTAGACGTGTCGTAACACGTTTTGTTCCTCGAAAGTAAAGTAACGCGTGGCGTTTCATTTGTTATTCCCGTCCTACTTTTAAATAAAAAGGTCGAATCGGTTACTTTTACCAGCATAAATAACTTTGCCAGTAGCAAATAATTTGTTTTTCCTTTCTTGATTTATAACAAAGTTGGCGTTTCATAGGTGTATTTTTAAAACGTTACTCCATTATTGTTTAAATAAAGGGTGCGAATGCACTAAGACAAATTAATTACGTAGGATCATTCACTGTTGAGATCATCACATGAAAGTTTTGTCGAATTGTAATAAGGCTACAATAAAGTGATCGACGGTAATGGTCTTGTTCCTTTTTTTATCATCAACAAATTTCATTATGTACAATGACACAATACTCCATGATGAAATTGTTGAAGATCGAAATAAACGAGATCAATTAAATCCCTATCCTAAAAATGCATAACATTTAAAGTTTATAACCGCACATGGTCAATAATTATTTAACCGATCTGAACATAACAGGCATCGCAAGTACACAAAAGTTTCTCCTGTATTGTATTTTTTTTTCGTGGAAGTGATATGAAGAATTTTTCCTTCTATGTTTTGAATTTGATTTGGTATTTAAAATAATTTTTCCCTTGAATCTCTATGGCGATTTGGTGAATGAATTAATTTACCCTTACAAGTTTTTTTTCTCGATGGCCTATAAAGTGTTTTCCCTGCTTACTCAAAATGTCATTTAAATGTAACGCCACTTTATTCTTAAATTATTGACTTTAATTAATTTAAATTAAATACAAAATAGAGAGCTTTAACTTGATCTAAACACAATTTTTTTTTTAAAACCATTAATACTTAAAAAAAGATATAACCATTTCAAAAAAATATTAAACTTTAAGGCCCGCCACATACATACGGAAAATTCCGTACCGAATTCCGTTTCGAAACATCGAATCGGGGACTCCGAACGCAGTTAATCCATCCAAATGTATGGACGTATCGCGTTCGGAAACCCCGATTCGATATTTCGTAATGGAATTCCGTACGGAAAATCCGTATGTATGTGGCGGCTCTAAACAGCTCTGCTGAACAATTAGCCAAATTGCGCTTCATTTCCTTTCCACCGTCGATATGTTGCTGAACATTCTCAGTTGAAATCGCTCGCACACTTTTGTTTAGCATCAAATCCATTATTTTTCTTAATCTAAAAAGATGATAAAATTCACCAACGTTTGTAACGTAAAGAGTACCTACCGATTATAGAACAATTAGGTCAGTGGCTTACTTTGCTGGCTGTACATGATGCTGTCATTAGTCTACTATTAGTAACGTATCTTACTAATAGTATAGGCACAGTCTAAGTAAGGTATATTATATCGCGAAAGGTATGTGACAAGCAACATATTTTGGTATCGCTACACAAATGTTGTCTCCACTAAAGAATAAATGCTATTAGTGTTTCCTACATAGAATAGAAGCAGACAAACCCAGTGCTCAATGCACATTTAGTAGATACATCTCCCAACAACTCGTGACATCTAGGAACGAGTCCCAGCGGTTCATAACCTATTGCACCTATTGCAAAGCGTATCGCCTAATGAGCAAAATGTTTTAATTACACAATTTAATACATCATAATTGACTTTTTGGTATCTAGACCGAAGTATAATGATAGTTTAAGTGTTCTCCAGCATCATATTGTGCGATTATGTCGATAATGGCTAGCCATTACACTTGTCACTCAAATGTCCAGTCTCAAGTCTTGTGTACAAAGAGCGTCTAAATCAAGAGCATACCGCGCCCAAGCACTCAGTTTTCACGTCGGAACGCATAGACATCATTTTATAATATGAGTGCTCGGGCAAGGGATACGAGGCATCTAGACGCACCGAATCTCATGTCACCTAAAATGATAATGTGTTATTTAAAATATGTACCTACCTTTTTTATAATAACAGACAGATAACAAAATTGTATTACCTTTCATCTCCCCAATAATTTACGTATATCTTCTAAAACATAGTATCTACGATTGTTTGTAGTTGTCTTAGTATTTATTTTGCGTATAAAAATAAAATTAAATAATAATAAAGCCACTATAATTAGATGTGTCCATATGGCGCACATGCCTCACCCGAGCACTAATATAATGACATTACGACTATGCGTTCCGACGTCAAAACAGAGTGCTCGCGCGAGACATGCGCTTGATGAAGACGCAGCCAATTGGTGGTCAAATGGAGAAATTGCAGTAGGTACCTATCTATTACAATGTACGGATTAAGTAAACGGTCTTTAGTGTTCTCTAGACTAACCGCAAGCGCTAATTAGCGTCCAAGCTTTATTGTACCTCATTCATTGTATTGGTTTGAAAAATGGTTCAAGACGAGGTTACAGAACTAGTCCATGAGGCGGTATCGTTGCATAAACGGAGACACTACTGACTTCACCCAATCAATGTTTTATTTACAAACGAAAAGAAAAACAATCTTTCTATTCATGTAGGCCAAAACAGCACTTATGAATGTTAAACAGCAGTCTACCACCGGTTCGTCGAACTCTACTAAAATTTGCATTAGATCAATTTAACCATGTTATTATATGTATACAATGGAAATACATAATTACGTAATATTAGTGGACAAGTGTCTACTAAAGTACTAAGGGGTATTATCCGTAATATTGATAATGTAGCCACTCGCATCCACTATTTCACCGTATGCCCTGAAAATCGATCGGTATAATTTCCCGTGGGTGCTTATTTAATTCTTATAATAAGTTCTAATTAACTTTATTGAACCTATTCTGTTTTCAGATACTTTATAGGATGTTAATACTTCGTTATTTATTTTAAATGAACTGATAAAATTGTCTAGTAATATGCACCAAGAAAGCTCTCCCTGCTTAAATAGGTAGAGTTGATAGGCTTAAATAGTGTAGGTATACCCTATTCATGTCTTTTATTGCTCAATATCAACTAGGTTGAAACCTCCATTATTTGGTGATTGGCTGCGTCTTCATCAAGCGCATGCCTCGCGCGAGCACTCAGTTTTGACGTCGGAACGCATAGACGTAATGACATAATATTACTGCTCGGGTGAGGCATGCGCGCCATATGGACACATCTATTAATGCATAGGAATCCTAAAGTAATGACACAATTTGACCCTTTACGACATAACTGTCTGTTATCTATTATGATATAATCAAGATTCCGTTAATAAACTCGTAATCAGAGAGTTATGTCAACACGAAAATATAGAATCTTCACATTTGTAGAGCTGTCAATAAGTCATTTGAAATATTAAGTGGTTTTCAATACGGTAGTAGATTGATAATAATAATACTCTTTGGGATTTCAAAGTAAGTGTACCTACTTACACTAAATATTGCTATATTTGTGAAACCTTTTAAGAGAAATGCCTGAAAGTATATAGTACCTATTAAACAAATAGTTATATGAATCAAAGATCAACGTGACTGGGAAGAGACAACGACGCGTGCAGAAGTCACTCTTACATAAATAAACCAAGCATGAAATATGTACATTCACCGCTTTCATTTTCACTGATTCTTAGCTGAACCCGAATTCAGAACCCAGGTCTACGATTGTACCAAATAATAATGCAAATTAATGTGTTGTGTTAACTACGGTTACAACATTAAGGTAGGCGCTTAATTTACTGAATGCTACTGTTATGTAATTTTTATTCATAAATTAACATAGTTTCCAGGGCAAGTGTTAGTTGGCCATGCACCCGCTGCTGATGTGATGTAGAAATTATAATACAAATTAATTAAGATTACTTGGAGAAATACCGAGACTCATAACTCTAACTGAGAATCGCGAACGCGTTAAATTATATAATTTTTTTGATCTTCCTGAATTATGCTTTTTTTATTCACTTACTGTTGCACGCAGCTCTCTTTGGTTAAAAGTTATTTAGAGGACTGAATTTTTGATTGTCTTCGTAATTTGTGTACCTATATGTGAGTTCCATGAATATATCGTAGTATTTTATATCTTTCATTGCAAACATTTTAGTTCTTACGATAAAGAGAAGCGCTACATATTCCTTGGTGTCTATTAAAATTTAAACTTTCTACCTAATAGGTCTACTTTATAAAAATATAACGCATAGGTATCCTACCCGTTATTTTTTGTAATAATTTTAATGTAAAATATTTACAAATAAATTAATCGTAGAATTCAAAACAACCCTTATTTACGGAACATCGAAAAAACAGTGATTCAAAACAAATGATTGTTTTACATCTGTCTTCATGAAATTAAGGTCTCAACATTCACATTTTGTAAACCACGCAGAAATAAACGGCATGTATGCGGTCTTCAGACATTAAATGTTAACGTTAAACATGCAACATCATTACTTGAAGCGCATGTAGGTATGAGTCAGTGCGGCTTCATTAGGCGCTTGCGCATTTAACGCGGGAGGCAACGACACTCCTAGCGCCTTGACCTGTCGCAGATGTGAATCCAGGACTTAAATAGCTTAGAATACTTATAATTAATCACATAAGGTCACGCTCAAAATCTCTGAAAGTATACTGAAAGTCACAGTTGAACAGATTTCGTTTTATAAAAAAAATATACCTACATATGTATGAGAATCAGGATAGACAGGCCGCAAAATATGAAGTTCTTTATGAATCCACACCAAGATTCAGTGAAGATATTGTAACCCAGCTCCACTAAAATAATTATTTATGTTATAAAATCATGAAAATATCTGCCTCTTAAGCTCAAGCGAGGTTTACCTCCATAACATCAAATTAAATACTGCCTCACACTAGCAATTTATCAATAACTATGAACAAAACGGATTAATTAACACAAAACGTTTTAAAATAAAAGCACGCTGTCATTGTTAGTTATACATATTAACCAAGAAGATTCATCGTTTTAATCAATAGAGATCTTAATTTCAATTTATAGGTAGGTACAGACTATTTTAAGTAATATATTTTTTTCTCAACTGCATATAAATGTAGCAGTAATTATAAAAAATCGTCGTGACGGTATCCAATCACAACTAGAACACCGATATAATATTGTAATATATCATACAAATATCGTAATAAAAGGGATTACAACCTTTTGTAATTCATATTAACATTGACATTTGTACGCTCGTTATTTGGTTACATAAGTCTGCACGGGTCAAATTAAATGTTTACAAACACATTGAAGTGCCAAACGCACATCAATTAGATGTATGTATATGTTGTTCGTCTACGTCCGCACGGTACCTTCACTTGTGTGTCCCACAGATGCTGCACCGTGTGCTATACTGTAAAAGAAGCACCTCCCTGGCCCAGCCATGGTGTTGCAATGCGGTATTAGAAGAAATAGTTACGTTGGTATATAAGAGAACCGTTTGAACATGTAATCATCCCACACACCCAGTGTTCTCGGAAGAAGACAGCCGCTCAAAAAAAACAAAAATGAAATCGGTTAGTCCAGTGACGTCATGGATTGAGTGATGTGAACAGTGAATTGTGAACGATAGGGTCTAACGTACAGGCTTTGTTTCAGTTCGTGGTCCTTGCTCTGATCGCCGCCGCTTGCGCCGCCCCGCAGAACCCCCAGGATGTGCAAATAGTGCGTTATGACACATCCAATGGTGGAATTGACTCCTACAACTTCGCGTAAGACCATTCACATAAACTGAATCTGATTATAATGCTCAATTCCCGAGTCTAATGTATCTTTTGTTCTAGGTGGGAATTGTCAGATGGAAGCAAGCACGAAGAACAGGGGCAACTTAAAAACCAGGGATCTGAAAATGAAGCGATGTCGGTACAGGGACAATACGCATGGGTTGGCCCTGATGGCGTCACGTACACTGTCACCTACATCGCTGATGAAAACGGCTTCCAGCCCCAGATTCAGCAAGGACCCGGAGGAGCGGTACCATCGGCTGTAGTCGCCTCCCTCCTCGGCTAAACCTGATAATTTCCCGGAGAAATTATTTTAGGATACTGTAAATACTCCTGATAATGTATATAATATTTATATACTGGTCATAAACATAGTATTATTTGTATAAGTAATAAGAATAAAATGTACAGTCACACAATTTTTAGTATTTGATTTTCCCTACATCAACATTTATGAAAACAGTTCGTAAATATTTTAAGAAATATATGACCTAACTAAACAATGAAATATGGGAGGGGTTTAACATCATCTATTAAGTCATACCTATTTATATTAGTGATATTTAAGTTATAAATACTTATTTCTACCAATTTGCACTATGGTGAGAATAGCCATATTATAATCATGAAATAATCGGCATAAATATTTTATTTCATGGTTGTAATAAAATAATAAACCAAAAACTGGTTGATGTGAACGGACCCATCATCGGAAACCTTTCTATGAAGAAGGAAATCGTTAATGCGATGAACTCATACAAGAATAATATAGTTTCTTAGATTTACTATCTCTTCTTCAGGAAGTTGAGTCCTGTCTGGAGCGTACCCAGCAGTTGTTTCGTTCGGTATTATCCAAATCTGGATATCTACCTAGGAGTAGGAAGACAACGATACAAAATTAGGAAAAGACACCCTTGGGTAAATCGATATTATGGGTATATAAATAATAAATCTGCTCTAGCATATAAAAATATATGTAACACTGTAAAATACAGCAATTGAGAAACATGAAAAACCGTCAAATGTATAATAAACATTTTCACAGAATGTTGCATGCAAATTTTAAATTATACAGATTTTAATAATATTGAACGTCATGTTTAAAGATGATGTATGGCATATGCGAACATATCTGTTGGCGAACAGTCTGACTGATACATGACTAACGAATTTTAAAATTTATTGCCATTAAAACCTTTATAGTGAATTGGTTTCTGCATAATTAAAATATCATGATTTATTTGAAACAGTAGAAAAACTTAATAAATAAAATAAAAATACTATAAAAAAAATTGATTAAGTTCTGCGACAAGGTTCACCACCTGTCACGTTGGGTTCTGACTATCTGGTGAAACGTGGGCTTTGAGTTGGTTAATACCTCCACAATGTGGTGGTGTATGGCCACTCAAGCCTCTGACTACCCCCAAATGGGGATAAAAGTCGTGACGTTACATTTTTACATTAAGTTCTATAGATATCCCAACACATAGGAAGCAGGTAATTTTATATAAACATACCGGTGCATTTGAGGAGACGGAAAAAGTAATCTGTCAATATAAATAGGTACTATAGGGTGCTATAGGTAGTTTGCTTTTCATTGAATGTAAGTTAATATACCTATAATGTCTAAATAGAAAGTCTAGATATTAAAGTAGTAACGTTAAGGGCTATACCTATCGCACGAGGACATCAGTGGTAGCGCAACCAGTCGCTCTACCAACAAAATGTATAGAGCTGTATGGAGGATATCGCACCTGGTGTCCGCTTGGTAACGCAACCAATTCGGTGTCGGCTACCGAATCACCCACCGGTGGCGCTACCATGGTTGCCTCGTGCGATATCACGCTAAGGCGTTAACCCCAGGTTGGTAACCAAGAAGAGATTTTTTACATTTATTAAAAGTAACGAATTCAGAATACGATACCTATACTCAGTAGCTACTCCGTAGCTGCTCTCAGTTGCTGAGAGAACCAATTATTTCGTTAATATTACAGCACTACTTCCTATAAGCTCTCCTTAGCTCATAAGCTGATGTGAAACCATTCCCTATGTTATCCTTTACAGACATCATTATATTTGTTATTTATACAATGGTATTGTGAGGCAGTGAAAGCACCTGGATAATCAAAGGCATTTCTTTTGAAATCGACGACAGACACATTAATTTTATTTATAGTTAAGTAATTGGTGTGTCAAGTCATAAGGCGATGAGCACACAAATATATCTAAGACAAGCTAGTGGGCAGTTAAAAGACAGCACAATCTATCATTCATATTAGACAAATATCGCCATGTCAAACCTGTATTGAAAATGTTGGCTTTGTTAGTACCTATAGAAGGTTTAGCGCTAATAGTCTTAAATTAATAATGACTTAATGTAGCTTTATCTCTGTAGTACCTACCATAAAAAAGTAAAAAGAATTCGAAATCTTACAAATTAAAAATAAACAAAACACTAATAGACATCTTATAGATTCAAAAATTTAAATATTCCAATTTTATTTTAGGTAAGTACTTACCGTTAATAGCTGTCACCTATTATTATGGCAAATAAACACAAATCATCATTTAAATAAATAACAACATGAGGCATTTCGTATACTCTTAAGCTAAACAACGCTAGCATACCTTGTCATAATTATTATTAGTAAGGACCTTTTTTAAACTTGATTTGAATATTAACTTAATAGGTATATTTATCTTAGTTCATATTTTTTTAGGGTTGCGGAAGCCTACGAGGAATCTTGATATTTTTTCTGTAGTCCACTATACATTAGTGGTTATAGGATACTTATAAGCACCATGTTGTTAAATTGTATATGGAGCAAGAAGTGTTTGTTTATAGTTGCTTGTGCAGTTAACTTGTAACCATAAGTTTATATTTATAATTAAAATATTTGTTGTAACACCCGTTAGCGAACCAAATAAATGAATAGCAGCCTGATTTGTCTTCCGGTGTGTTCGATGCCTAAAACTTTAAGTCGGTAGATTACATCACATTATGTCTCGAGATACCATGGTTAATGATCTGTCTTTTATCAACTAATTGGTATTGCATAGCAACTCAAAATCTGGTCTAACTATTGGTTTCTTTCCATGTCACAATTACCTAAGTAATCAGTTAATTAGCAATAAATACCGTTTTTGGAATAAACACGTTGTAAGTAGGATGTACTGAGCTTGTCATAATATGTTTCCAGTATTGATGTTAAATAAAAATATTTAGCAGTAAATGTCAGTCTAGGAAAGCTGCGGTACACCGCTTGTTCAGTGATGCTGTAAATTTAATAATTTCATGTGGTTTCTATCCCCTGTTATATTACCTACAACCTTTTGCTTTCCACCTCTGTAGTGATCTTGAAACGTTCTCTTTAATTTAAACTAGGCACTCCAAATTTTGCTTAATTAATTATATTTTTAATAAATATCCATAACTAAATATTGACATTTGTTTGCCGCTATAAATTGTGACCAATCATTTTAAAACTGGCTTTTTCTTCTATTGGGTAACGGTTTAGAAAACTTTTATGCATTCGTTACATTAAGGGAATTACATTATACATTGAGAAGATGTCAAGTTGCTCACCTTCGATCCAACCAGTATGACTATGACATAAAATCGAATCAAAACTTGTGCTAGATATAAAGAACGAATTTCATGTTCGCTTCGTCATTTCATCGGACTCTACCGTAAAATCAGCATCACATCGCAAAATGAAACTGGTTCGTTTTGTTTGTTTATTTTGTGTGAAGTGCATAGTGGAATAGGTGAAAATCGCTTTTCATCAGCGGCATTTTAGAATTCTTGTTTTTTAATATTACCTAGTTATTTTTTTCATATACCTTAGTGCATTTTAAGATTTGTAGTAAATCAATATATGTTATTTTAGAGTTAGTTTTAATAACTTTAATGGCAAATTTCCTAATAATTTCTTTAATTTTTCAATAAGAACAAGATATTTTTTATCGTCTTGACAATGCTTTCTATGTCTCAATAATATGCTGTGTTTTACCTTAAATTAAAGTACTGTTAACTGTTTTTTTTCTATTCACTAATATAAAAAAGTGTAGTTATTATATTTTCAATAACTACCTGGAAATCTCAGCAAAAATAGATTGAAAATAACATGTTTTTTATACCAATGTGGTATAGTAGTCAGTGCTCGTCATACTTAATATTTTATTATACCTATCTGCCTAATTCGAGTTAAATTCTAAACAATAAATAAGCGCAATTAGTATTCCATGCATTTTCAGGTAATCGTTTTGCCATGTTTCGTATCCTCTTTACAAAAACTAACTGCGGACTAACTAAAAACGCGGAAGTACGTATTTTCATCATGTCGACCTGTTACTTAATATTTTTCAGTATTTACGTATGATATGAACTTTCATAAGCATCTCCTAAAAATCAGCATATGCTGAATCGGGCCCGTTTGCTTTGTTACATTTTTATTTATTATTTTTTTACGATTTTTTTGCTTGTCGCAATAAATATTTTCTTTTTTTCTTTCTAAAAAAAACTTATTTTTCTGGTTTTAAATGCTAACGTGTATTTTTATTGTTATTTTCAGTTTGTAGTGCTCTCCCTGGCTGCTTTGGTAGTGGCCGCACCCCCACCCCGCGTCAGCTACCCCAGCGGCGACGTGCAAATCGTCCGATATGAAAATGACAACTTGGGACTTGGAAACTACAGATTCGCGTAAATAATATTATAGCCCTTTTAACTGATACTTTTGGACACCCCTGGACACCTCTCAATGTGTGAGGAATTCAGGCCATACTTCAGCCTCGTAAAGAATATTACAATTAAAAATAACTGTGATATTAGTTTCTATTATTTAGTCTCATATAGAAATAACCAATACACACATTTCATTTCTAACCAACTCCAAAAGGGAGGAGGTTCTCAGACTATATTATGTTTTTTGTGTGTTTGTTACGCGATTTCTCCGTCTAATAATTTTTTTATTCACCAAGTCCGGATCTGATGAGTGGATCTCAGGGATGGTGTGTTATCGAGTATTTGGAGTTGATGTTAATCTTAGTATGCCAAATCTACCCACTAAAAGTAAGAAGATAGATTGGCATCGATCCCAAATACTCGATAACACACCATCACGCCTGATTTTCCTGAAGGGGTAGGCAAAAGTGGGAATTGAAATATTATTTCGGGCTTTTTTAGTGGTCAAGGGATTTTTGAAGTTGGTTTTTTTCATGTTAGTTATATAAATCATATGAATTAGATTACGAAGTACTTTTTTGGTGACAGAGGAGAGGGACTTCATAGGAAAATCGGGAATACTTTCAAGATTGGGTAGCCTGATCTATGCAGAATTTCCACTCATTAACGTAGCATCCCCATATCTTGCCATTTTTTTTAAATACTAATTGTAATACCTAGCAATTCGATAGTTACGTTATTGTAACGGTTATAGTCATCAATCAAATCAAATCAAAAATAGGTACTTAATGTTTTTTTTTTCTCCAGGTTTGAGCAATCCGACGGCACCAAGCAGGAGCAACAGGGTGAGCTCAGGAACGAAGGCCGCGAGGACGAGAGTATAGCAGTCAGGGGCTCATTCTCGTGGGTCGACCCCAACGGCGTCACCTACGTAGTCAACTACGTTGCTGATGAGAACGGGTACCAGCCAGAGATCGAGCAGCCTCCCGGTGGTGGTGTGCCGCCCGCAGTCGTCGCCTCACTCCTCGGTTGAATGATATGACGTGAAATTTGTAATTGACTGACCAAAAATACGTGCCTATGATATTATTAAATTTTTAAATGTTTTTCTTTTGTTTTTATTGCATAATTAGTACTTATTTTCTAACATCATATTTTTCTCCACTTATAGACGTGTTCCCGATAAGATTTCCGGCAATATTAATAAAATTAAACGTCGGGCGAAAATGACGAACTTTTACTCCATTCCCTTAAATGAAGAATTTCTATACATATATATTTTATCCCCTATTTCACTTAGGCATTGGAGGTTGAATTTTCAAAAACCCTAGCATAACTGACTTTTATTTATAAACAGAAACCTAAGCACCGATTGCCATATATCTAACTTAAAAATGACGCACTTACATACAAACTTTCATTCCCTATTTCACCTTCTTAGGGGATGAATTGCCGAAAATGCTGATACAGTTGACTTTTACTTATAAACATGAGCCTAATAATAGATTTCCATATTTCTAACTTCAAAAATAGACGAACTTCCATAGTTTAAATTTTCCATTAGGGGATGAATTTCCAAAAATACTTTCTTAGCGCTCACAATCGTTACATAAGGAAAACCTGTGCAAAATATCATGCGTCAGACCCACCGACTTAGGTTGTCCTTTGTCTGTTAGGTGGTGTGAGACTAAGTGGATGTCAGGCAGTTTAATACATCTTTGTTAAAAGAATTTAAATTAAAAATAATAGAACTACAACATTCAACAGAATCAATTTTGTATTCGGCCGTATGTAGCAGGAGAGGTATTACGGCTGTTGATGATGATATAATAAGCAGGTTTTTTATCTAAGGGCACCTACTATATCCACAGCAGTACCTACTTGTGAAATCTGTATATTCACTGTAGACATTTTCTTGTATTTTATTATGCCAAGAGATACCATAAACCCACGCGCCTAAAGTGGCATACGACCTCCATTACTTTTAGGTGAAAGATAGAAAATACCTACCATACATATTATTGCCCACTTAATTATAACAACTATGTTTATGGATAATAGTTAAGTATGTATGCAGGTTGTTATAATCATCATCATCATCAGGTTGTTATAATAATAGATAATAAATATCGCCACACTTACACACCAACTGTATGGTCCCAAACTAAGCAATTCTTGTACTATGGGTACCGTATAATGGACTGGGGGTGATCCCAGTGACACCCAGACCAGGGCAAATTACGAACAGGCCGTTTCCGAAATTTGCATCTCGTGGGAATCGAACCCGCAACCAACCGATGCAGAGAGCCGAGCGGTCTACGCTCGACCCACTGCGCCAAGCGGTCGTCTAAAAAATGTAAGTAGATCAAATTTTACCAGCCATTTCTTTGGCTTTGGCACATTCAGCCCTTACGTTATAAATGGTTATTGCGAAGGCTAAACGAACGAAAAAATAATTCAATGAAGTAACTCATTCAGTGATTTTGAATGAGCAAATATGTAAGTAATCGCATAAGTACGTCGTTGAAAATAGTTAAGCATGTATTGCATACTTAGCATAAAATCATTTGCTGCCATATAAATGCGAATTAATAAAATAACTGAAATTAAGATAACGAAATTAGTACTTATTAGAGTCTTAAAAAGGATCGGAATACTGTTCTGTGAATCCACCAACCCGCACTAGGCTAGCGTGGTGGATGGCCTGAATCCTCCTCGCATTGAGGGGAGGCTCGTGCTCAGGAGTGGGACGCCAAAAGGGCTAACATTTACTGTTCTGTGTACTTATTATAAAGGTAAACAATAATGCTGTTGATGCCCTAAAGTACCGTAATGTGCTACGTCATCGCATGCCCTAGCAACAATATAGTGTATTTTAATGTTGAGACTTGACATGGCATGTATTAAAAAGTGTGTTTAAAATGAAGTCGCATAGTACACATTACAGACTGCAGACTTGCTACAACAGCCCGCAACACTGTGCCTATTTAAACCTAATCATATTGGAAACCGAACTTGATTTGAGATTATCTAACTTATTATTATTACCTTGTAATTCATGGATTCTTTTTCCACGATTTAACTCTATTTACAGTTTGAATTTTACGTTCTATAATATTCCAATCCAGCCATGAATGGAACTTAATAGAACATTTGAGTGGCTCCTTATAATAATATGAGAAAGGATTGGGCTACCGTAGTTATCACCTATATTTATTATGATACCGTGATAACTTAATGATATCTGAATAACAAAGATATATAAATAAATGTTTATAATAATCTACATAGAACAAAACGTGAGAGCGATCGTAATTACAAACAGCAACATCTTTAATAATTAAATTAATTTCGATAACAATGCCATCAAACTTTGCCAACACATCGTTTCCTAATTGCCGTCAATCAGTAAAATGCTATACCTATGCATAATAATTAAAATCGTGATTACGAGAGGTCTCATCCAATGTCCTCAAACATTTTGCGGCTTGCCTTCACCGTGTCGTAGGAGTGGTCAAATACACAAAACATTGTAACGAGATGTGCGTCAACTAATAACACTATGTTGTAATACAATATTCGGAATAGTATAAAACATGAGTTAAGTTAATACATGTGCACATACTTCAAGTAAATCCGATACGATAACCGTTTACATGATGAAGCTGGTCAGTGAATTTGTGAATTAAAAAATAAATTTAAAAGCTTTGTTAAAAAAATATATTTCTGGGAAAAACATGGCCGAAAATTGGCCTCGATGGTGTGATATGGACGTAAATTGGGAGAGCCTTTACCTAGCAGTAGTTATGCGCTAACAAAAAAGTTTGTGATAGTGAAGTGTTAATTGTGTGGTTTTGGTTTCAGTTTGTGGTTTGCGCTTTACTAGCTGTTGCGGCGGCCGCTCCTCAGGCCAGGAACGACCAGGATGTTCAACTACTTAGATTGGAATCGGATAATATCGGACTCGGCTCTTACAAATACGGGTAAGATTTCACGAAAAAATCATTAAAAGGGCGTTACTAATAACTAAATAAACACAATAACGATAACAAACAGGCAATAATATGATACTTAATTTAGACATTTTCCTGGAATTTGCAATTAACGCTTTTCGCCTATCAATTCATTAGACTCCCTAAACACTAAATACATATATTGGGATTGAACAACAGCTATCGAATTTTATAATACCAGTATAAAAAATATTACTTAAATTAAAAATTACGCTACGCTAATTCTATAGGCTACGGTAACTGCTTAACATCAGGCGGGCCGTACGCTTTTTTGCCACCGCAGTCCTATAAAAAAAAATGAATAACTCTAATTTGATATTATTTTTTCAAACAGAAAATGAAATAACCAAGTTCTTATCAAGTACACATAACTACTTGTGTAATATTATTCACACCTTTTGGTATTCCACAGTTTCGAACAAAGCGATGGCTCAAAACGTGACGAACAAGGCGAGCTGATCAACGCTGGCACCGAAGACGAATTCATCTCAGTCAAGGGTTCCTACTCGTGGGTGGGTCCCGACGGTGTTACCTACACGGTCACTTACATAGCTGATGACAAAGGGTTCCAACCGACCATCGAACAGGGCCCTGGCGGCGGCGTCCCTCCGGGAGTTGTAGCTTCGCTTCTTGGTTGATCTAGCATAGAAATAATAGCCTAATTATTAAATTAATAAATGCGAAAATCCTATGTATTGTTTTATTCAGACAGTCAATTCTAATTAGGGTCAAACAAAGATGATTCTTTGATCGAAGGGGTCAAAGATGATAATAAAATAGCCACAGCGTGTACTCGGGATGGCACACTGCCATACCTATAGTCTGATTTTTAATTAGACGAAGTAAACTGACAGGTGCTAATGTCACTTTTCGATATAAATAGAACAAATAAGGTTCAAATTCATAGAACAGCGACATTTTCAGCTGTCATTTTACTTCGTCTAATAAAAAATCTGACTATAGACATTACTATGGATCCGTCGGCGTCAAGGTATAGGGCACCTATAGATTTCGCCACAATCTAGTATACTTACAAGGCGGACAACAAAGGATTAGTTAGAATATACCCAAGAATATAGAATAGTATACCTTATACACTCACATTCTATCTGTTGTTGTTAACTCTAATCAAAGGTGTGTCAGTCCGTTGAATTTAAATGTTTTTCTATTGATTAAGTATAAACAAAGTTTGATAAGATCTTCCTGGACTTAGGGTGCGTTTCGATTGAAGCGGAGCGGGGCGGAGCGGGGCCGAGCGGACCGTGAATTGGCCAATCACAGTGCTCGAAATCTCCACTCCGCATCAGTGGAAACAGTGTAAGCGGGGCGGAGCGGAGATGAGTGGACTTTCGAATAAAACAAATGAACACGCGGCCCCGAGCCGGACAGAGCGGAGTCTTGCAGGCTGTGGTGCCGAGTGGTGGGCACGAAGCGGAGCGGAGCGGAGTTGAGCGGGGCGGGGCGGGGCTGGGCGGAGCGGAGTGGAGCTGGGCTGGGCGGAGCGGAGATGAGTGGACTTTCGAATAAAACAAATGACCACGCGGCCTCGAGCCGGACAGAGCGGAGTCGAGCAGGTTGTGGTGCCGAGTGGTAGGCACGAAGCGGAGCGGAGCTGGGCGGAGCGGAGCTGAGCTGAGCGGAGCTGAGTGCAACTGAGCGGAGCTGAGCGGAACTGAGCGGAGCTGAGCGGAGCTGAGCGGAGCTGAGCATGATGTGGTGCCGAGTGGTGGGCACGAAGCGGAGCGGAGCTGAGCTAAGCGGAGCTGAGCTGAGCGGAGCTGAGCATGCTGTGGTGCCGAGTGGTGGGCACGAAGCGGAGCGGAGCTGAGCTGAGCGGAGCTGAGCTGAGCGGAGCTGAGCTGAGCGGAGCTGAGCTGAGCGGAGCTGAGCGGAGCTGAGCGGAGCTGAGCGGAGCTGAGCGGATCTGAGCGGAGCTGAGCGGAGCTGAGCAGGCTGTGGTGCCGAGTGGTGGGCACGAAGCAGAGCGGAGCGGAGCGGAGAGGAGCGGAGTGGAGAGGAGCGGAGCGGAGAGGAGCGGAGCGGAGAGGAGCGGAGCTGAGCGGACTTTCGAGTACAATATATGAACACGCGGCCCCGCTCCACCCCGCTCCGCTTCAATGGAAACATTTGCCACTTCTCACTGCTATTCTCCGCTTCACTCCGCCCAGCACCGCTCCGCTCCACCCCGCTCAACCCCGCTCTGCTCCGCCCCGCTCCACTTCAATGGAAACATTTGCCACTTTTCACTGTTCTTCTCCGCTCCACTCCGCCCAGCTCCGCCCCGCTCCGCTTCAATGGAAACAGTTGCCACTTTTCACAGCTCCTCTCCGCCCCGCTCCGCCCCGCTCCGCTTCAATGGAAACGCAGCCTTATAGTGGGATTGATGAACTATAAACAAAACATAAAAAAGAGTAGAATTTATTTCTTTATTTCGTTTCCATAATCGTTAATCCTTTTGTGTGCCTGAACGCTTGTTCTAAATTTAAAACAAAGATAATATAACAGAATGTAATACCTACTTACAGAGTACTTTATAATGTCCTATGATAGAAGCACATATGTCAAAAATTCAAATTGGTCGTCTTTGTTTTGCTTTGTTTGTCGTTTGTGAGTTTATTTCATTTTAGATGTTTACTTCTTCTTTGAATTATTTGACTAATTAAAATTAATATCTATGTAAAACCAACATTAGTAATTATTACTCACAATATTCCAACCATAATTTTATCGTGTATTTTTTTTCAATACCTACAGGAAGCATAAGTAAGTGAAAAACTCGTTCAATTACTTAGATACCCACGTTGAATAAGCATTTACTTTAAATAATCTAAGGAAATACTGTTTCCAGAGCTCTTATAGACGAGTGAAACCTATAAGAAAACAATGTATTATTTTCGTCTACCTGCTTAATTAATTAGATGTTTTATTATAATGTTCATCTGAGTTCTAATGCTATCACTTCACACCTATGATAGGTAAAGAGCATATAATCACTACTTTTAACCTGGGTAAAATTTATGGTATAGTACCAACTAACTATACTGCTAACCGTACTGCAATCTATTACCAATCTAGACGGGATTGGTAGAGTAGAATACTACCAAAATTGATAGAGTACTGGGTAGAAAGCTAGTTGACTCTACCTTGTACTCTACCCCGTGCACCCCCGGCTGACCGCCCTGAACGGAACTGTATAGGTATTACCTATGTCATCAAAGAGTAGGTGCAATGTTATTAATATTTTTCATTTCATGTTCATTTCATTATTACTACGTTTTTGTACAGAATGGCTAAAAAGAAACCTGGTTGCAATGTTAAAACTGGCCAAATGGTACTTACGGCTATAAAGAAATTGATGAAAAACACAGGATGGACTACACGGACCATTATAAAATTCATCAAAATGGAATATCGTATAGCAGACCCATCGATCAGTAGAAAAATCTCCAGGTATTAATAATTAAGTTCACCTCAATTTTATAATTACGAGGGAATTTTGTTATTACCCGCTTCTCTTATGAATTTATGCCAAATCACTATTGATAAGGAATGTCTGGATTTGGCTTCACCAAGTTTGATGTTTGGCCCGCTTTTCCTTTTGCCTTAATCTATTCATATTGTACTAAGTTATGTACAATATATAAATATACATGCATAATTATATGCTGGGTAGAAACTAACAGAGTACTCGTATATTATGCATAGCAGTCCTTGTGCGATGAAATTTAAATATAAGTAATATAACTATAACGCTCCAACCGTCTTACGCGTATACTACGCGCGTATAAGTAATATTTTGCCAGTTGAAACAAACTTTATTCACTTCCGCACTAGCCACACTGTGTAAAAAATGCTCGCGGGTTGTACAATATTGCGTATTTTTGTTAAAAACTGTGCTCAGTGCAGCAATGTGAGCTTATATAAAATTACGTAGAAAGACCTCTTTTACTCCGCATTATACAAGGTGCGATATTACGACCTCCATTATCATAGGTTACACAAATTGCTAAAACATTGTTATTAGGTAGGTACATGAAAAGGTAATCCGAGTGGTGGCCCAGATAATAACGGCTATGGACAACAGTAATATTCAATGTATTGCCGCATCGACCTTGCTATTTAGGAGAACTCTCACGGTTGCATCTTCGACCCCTTTTGTAATGATGTTTGATTATTTGACGACTGCTTCATTGAGAGAAAAGTTTACGAAAAATAATGACAACAGGGGGCTTACCACGACCTCTTATCGCGATTCAATTATAGGAACGTTTTAACGTTTCAGCGACTTTTTGTGCAATGACGTACCTTATTGTCATGACAATAAGAAACGTCATGGCACAAAAAGTCGCTGAAACGTTAAAACAATACTGCTATAAGAGGTGGTGGTAGGGCCCCAGATCATTTTTGTAATTCCTAGTGTGTGTGTTAGTTTGGCTACCAATTGCCATGCCTCTCCCGAGCAGTCCTGTTATGACATAATGTCTATGCGTTCTGACGTGAAAACTGAGTACTCGGGCGCGGCATTGATGTAAACGCAGTTATTTATTCGTACTTATCCTTTTTCCAGGGCATTGAAACGTGGTGTTAAATTAGGCCTCCTGCAAATAAGCCAGGGTCGGTACAGACTGAATGACATGTCCCGGCTAGCGCAGCCAGTGAAGGCGCGGGACGTGCAGCTCAGAGAACGCGCTAAAGTACGGGACCGACCGCTTCAGATTCGCAGTCGCTCGCCCTCAGCAAACTAAACCCGTCAACCTTTTTATTTTTTTGTGGCATGAGTATTAAAATGTCGCATTTTGTTTAAATTATTGTTTGCTGTTCCATAGATCGATGGTTTATTGCATACCACCCATAGACCGTAGGTGTTTTTCTCTCTAGTTCCACCACAAATTAGTGTCTACCAAACTTTCCAGTAGGTAACTTATAATATGTACAAGTAACACTTGCGTCACGCTTCCTGCCGAGTGTAGGTACTTATAATGTCGTCCGGTGAAAAAGCTTAAAGCTGAAAAGTATTTAATGCTCTCTATTTTTGGTGTTAGAGCCAAGCTGTAGACAATTGATTACAGCTCATATTATATGGGCTGACTCGACCGGGGAAGTACCACCCTTTCACAGAAGATCGGCGTCAAGTAGCTATTACAGCTGCGTTGCGTACGATGAGTGAGAGCCGCAAGCCCAGCCCCCGCCCCTTCCCATCCCTCTGTCACACTCCCCTTTAGGTCTGCAACGAACTAGCGATTCCTTTGGTATTGCAATCATCTATTGGCTACAGTAACTGCCTATAATCACGTTATCACGCGGGTCGTACGCTTTTTGGCAACCTTAGTCATATTAAAAATACCTACTCTTTACTCATGTAATGTCATGAGGCTATCTAAGCTTTAAAGTAGGGTCGACTTTTTATACTGTTTGTCTACATTTTGTCCTTATGTTTTGTAGTAACGCCTATCAAAATATAAGTTGCAGAACACGTATAGGATTAAGGTATTCACAAAAATGTAGGCGTTATTCTAACAAAATTCTACAATAGCCTGATGATCTTGAACAAGAGGATTATAATTGGCTAAGATAGGTTTAAATTGCATAAACAGGTGATGTTTTACTAGCTATATTACTTGCAATACTTTCTTATCTAAATAAATATACAAATGCAAGCGCCTGCCTGTAGTGGTTTAGTGAGTTTTACTTGGCGTTTCATTGCTTGCTTGAAAAGGCTGACACGGAGAGGCAAGCCAAAAGATGGAGAAGGTAGGTATATCCCAAACTGACCAACTGGTTAGTGTAACCGCATAAGGCCAGTGTGATCTACAGTTTCCCATTCGTGAAATGTCCCGTTTGCGAATTGTCCCTTTCTCAAAATGTACCGTTCGCGTTCGTGTTACAACGCCGCCGGCGCCGTTGTACCACGATAAAAATGTTACTATGTCGGTACCAAATCGCTTACTGACTGTACCTACTCCGCTGTCAAATTTGCTGAGAAGATGGGAAACTTAGGCCGGCATATACAATATGTTAAAAAAACCCTGTCCGACCCGAAAACGTATTGTTGGGTATCGAGATTAGATTCCATTTTTGTAAAAAAAACTTTTTTTTATATTTTATTTTTTATTTTTCAAAATTTTTTTTTTTCATTTTTTTGGCATAGTATGTGTCCCACTGCTGGGCAAAGGCCTTCCATATTTTTTTGTAATACAAATACCCCGTTTACATAAAAAAAAATTTTCATAAAATGACGTCATCACATACTTTGTGGTCTGAGGTGACGCCACACGATCTAACATAATTACTTCCGGTAACGGTGTTGTCATATTTTTAAAATTAGCTACATAATGTGGGAAAAAGGCAAAAAAAAATTGCACTTTAAATGTTCATTAATATGTTTACTATCATGTTTTTTTTTTTTTATTATTTTATTTGGTCATGTGACTGGGGTACCTAATTACCGGTTTCGGCTCGGACAGGGTTTTCTTAACATGTTGTATACGGAATTTCCGTACGGAATTCCCTTTCGAAATATCGAATCGGGGATTCCGAACGCAGTAAATCCATCCAAATGTATGGACGTATCGCGTTCGGAAACCCCGATTTGATATATATAATTCCGTATGTATGTGGCGGGCTTTACCAGCCAGCAGAACTGACAAATTAGGAAACTGACCAGTGGTGACCCAATCCCTACAAGGTGCCTGTATTCCAAATCACTTCACATTAATTTGGTATTGAGGGAGGGGTTTACCGTGGTTAGTAAATTATTACAAAGGGTCTTATCTTGCGTGGTAAAAATTTTGAATTACACTCATGTTTATGAATTCTGTTATCAATAGTTTTGCTGCTGAAAGGGAAATTAGGTATGGGAAATATGAATAAAAACTTTACACCTGTTCTTACTATTTCAATAAATGTGAGGATATTATTTATTCTGATTCTATCTATTATTCAAGGTTTTCTATGAATTTTTTCTACCTCAATGATGACATTGTTGATATAGGTACCTAATCAAGTTCTGGATAAAAGATATCGCTTTATTTTTTATTTCTTAATGTTTTTCTAGCGTTAGTCACTTGTATGTTTTTGTCCTGATTCTGATTACGTACTGGATTGGACCAAGTCATCCAACACAATCAACGATCATTATCAACGTGTAATCAAATTTTTTATATGACTTGTTGCGGGGATTAAACAAGCGTTGTCAAATTTAGGTACGTACACTGACTCTAGAATTTCCAGATTATTATCGCCGATATTGGGATCTAGTTACGTAGGTAACTACGTGCTCAGAGTTACGTACGTCACACTATATATTTTAAATCTGATTTCCTTGTTCGTTCCTTGAAATTTTTAAGTCACAATGCTCGCAACATTTCCGGACACTCGCCTTAATTATTAATTAACTAGCTTTGTCCACAGCTTCGACTTCAGACTGCATGTCTCAACTTTAAAATAGGCTTTGTTTTTCAACCCTATTCTATTTTATATTTAGTATGTATTATTTTAACTTTAAAATTATCTTCCTGTTAACGTAATAATAATAAATTAGCCCTTTTGACGTATCACTCCTGGGCGAAGGCCCAATGGAGGAAAGCCTCAATGCGAGGGGTATTCAGGCCATAACCGAATTCAAGGAACTTAAAGTAAAAAATGGTCGAACATTATACAGCATATATGACAGTGAACAAGGTATGTACCTGTTTGGACCATAATAACTTAATCAACATAGGTACATAAACTTGATCACCGTCGTTGTAATTATATTAATAGTTGCAGCCGTACAATTATACCTACATAATTATATATGCATATAATAAGCGCGTCCACATGTAACGAACAGCGCAACCGAGTAATAAGTTTTGAGTGACGTCTGACCACGTATAGGCCAATGACGAAAGGAAGAGATAGATGGGGAGCCGTAGAAGGGTTTACTGGATTTACTCCGGCGCGTCAGATTATGATAAGGGGAACCTTACATATTGATAAGAACCTCCAACCAGTATGAGCCCTTAATATTGGTGGGTACGATCAGGGGAACCAAAAAAGAAAAGACCATCTTAAAATACTCGAACTCGCCAGATTAAGATAAGGGGGATTCATTACTAGCTAAGAAGTGTCAATTTTACTAATTTGATCGTCAGTCTAAGAAATGGGAGCATCTGTAAGTTTCACTGAACACCCCTTCTGAAAATCTGACGCGCTCGAGAAATTTTTATTTTTTTCAATTTTACATGTTGGAGCATGAAAAATATAAATATCTGACACACTTGAGTATCTCCATGTCATTGCTTATTTTTACAATTTTAAAATTATCATGTAGACGCTTCCCCCACTGCTGAAAGTGGAAACATCTAGAACAATGTATTCTTCCTATCATCTAATCTACCGAATCTAATAGGTTTGGGCTACGCCGGAGTAATCCCCAGCTAGCATCATGGGTATAGGCTCTAAGAGTATAGGCTGGTTTTTTAGTGACGCACAAATTTTGTACACTGACAGCGCGGTTCAAAACGCGTAACATTAAATGGGAATAGATATTACATACTGGGCCCGCATCAACTACCTCATGCGCGGAGCATCACTATAAAACCAGCCGATAGAGGTGACGTCACAGAATATATTTCGTAGTAGGTAACGTAACGTCTTTTCTAATTGCTCGAGCGTGGCACTTGGCACATGTAGACGCGCCTAATTAGGTGCGTATGAATAAAAACACGTCCAAATTATGTTCCAAGAACATTAACAGGAAACGGGCCTTGGTTTAAACGCATTCGTGTACAAAACTATAGAAGAGATATAACGTTAACAGCTTTATGCGGTATAAATAAAATAGTTATAGTGTTGAGAGGTACATTATTGTGAATTGTGGTGATTAAATTCGGAGATATTAAAGTTTTTAAACATGGATATGACTTTAGCAAAGGTACGTAACGAGTTTAGTTTTTTGTACAATCAATATAGAGCTTTATCAACACGTTATAATGAATATGCATCTCGAAGATTATGCAGTCATGTTTTTTCTTTTTAATATTCTTCTCTAATGTTTTCTTAGTAATCTAATGCTAGAGAGCATTCGATTACTAAGAACTTAAACTGTAATTATAAAATGGCATCTATGTTGGCATATACCTAAGCAAATTTATGATAAAGTTTACTTCATTTGTGTTTATTTTTTATTCTTTATTTCCAGTTCATGACCATACTGGTACTGTGTGAAATTATCAACTGCGTGACAGGAATTCCCATCAAAGATTCTGTTAATTATGTTAACTCCAGAGATAAAAGATCACCTTCTGATCACTTCTCTCTCTTTGGATTTGGAATTAAGACGTAAGTGCATTAAACTGAAGAACCATTTGTATATTACTGTCTTTACTAAATAATTGATTATAAAATGTATATGTTCGCATAACGTATTTAAATTAGACGAAAATAATATACAAAAAGATATGCCAGAATTCATGACAAGAACATAATATTCTTATAACCTATCGTCAGTATACCTAACGTCTACTTTTACGTTTTACAGACCATTTTCAGTACCAAATCCCATAACGATCGTTCGCGAAAATTCCAACAACTTGGCAAATCTATTTCGAGCGGCACCAGACCTTTCCCAGAATGGAAATAACATAAGGAAACAAGATTTTAATGCACCAAAAAAACAAAATGAAATCAATAAAAAGGAGTTTATAATTACCAAACCTGATGAAGTACTTGTACCCAACAAAGGTAATGCAACTAAAAACCGTGAAATGCCACTTCCTCCAAATACAAATAAACCAGATGTTTTAGCAGAAACTATCGACGATAGTAAAGACAAACATGTTGTCGATCACAGTAATGATACTAAAAATAACACCAAATCGCTTTTAGAAGCAGTTGCAAATAAAATAGATGCAGAAAAAGCATTACCTCCAAATACTGAGACTACAACAATAATAGTGACTATAAAAGATGTAAATAAAGATATGGAAATGAAAATCGATCAAAAATTTTTAGATTACATATTTAACATGGAAAATAGCCTAAATGACACGACTGCTGACACCACGGAGACCGGTGACTACACAACGGAAGCTGGCGATTATAATTCTGTAAGTATTTACTGAAAGTCTACAGTTGCTTGGCATTTGTTGTGGTTTACATCTCCAGCTAATATTCAAGTCTGAATATAATGCATTCAGCGTATTAGGTCGTATGGTCCCGAGTTTGATATCAGAATATAGCTTTCTCCATATTAAGACATTCAAGTAAAGATATATTTTTTTATCCATGCCGTTTAGATTTCATAATTAACTTTTGGTTCCCACGCCCCGGTTCTTTGATTCTGAGGTGAGCAATGGCCTTATATTCAACTTTGATTACCCAGGGCCCATAGTCGCTTATCTATTGCCATTGAGCTGTAATAGTGATCGACCGGTCTGATCAGACGGCCGACTGGCTGATCGGCCTCTGATTGATCGGTCAGGATCAATCGACCAATCAAAGGGTCGATCATTAAAGCAAAACGCCACAGTGGCGCTACAGTGGCGCCACAGTGGCTAAGTGACTTAGGGCCCAGGTAAAATAGCTATGTTAACATAATGGAATATTCTTTTAGTCACACTCAAATGTATGTTAACCATTGGATTGGGACCGTCACTTGTTCTGTTTGTTGGCTAAATTTTATTTATTTCAAATAGTATAATGCCTTAGCTTAAAAAATAAGAACAAACTATTAAAGTTACATTTTATTTCAGACTACAATCGATGATTACGATGACCTGCTGAGGATCCCGGGACCAGTAGTAGCGTCGCTGTTAGGATAAACTGCTTTTCGTTAAGATTTGTCACACCTCACATGGCACACTTCCGCATGAAGATAGTTTTCGAAGAAATGAGCCACGTCAGCTAGATTATACATGAAAAATTCGTTCAGTTTTGTCCCTTGGTCGTCATATTCCTCGTACAGGAGACTTTCAACATCCTTAGATTTAGAAGAAGAAGATTTTACTTTCGATCTTGAGCGAAGCGCTATACTGTTTATAATCAGTATCGGTTTTCGATTGCCAACCAAAACGTAATGTTTAGTTACATTTCTTGCCGATACAGTCGTTGAATTTTTGTAATGTATAGTAGGATTACTTGCTGATACATTTGACGAATCTTTATCATGTATAGTAATATCACTTGCCGATACAGCCGTTGAATCTTTGTAATGTATAGTAGCATTACTAGCTGATACATTTGACAAATCTTTAACATGTATAGTAATATTACTTGCCGATACAGCCGTTGAATCAATTACGGGATTGATATTGCTGTAAAAAATAATAAGTATTCCCTGAGAACTGGTAATCTACTTGGATTAGACTAATCTTTTCACATTTGACCCAGTGAAATTTAAATTATGTTATTTATTAACTTGGGTTTGGATTATGTACAACTATTTATATTTAATTTAGGATAGAGTCACTTGCACGTCTATTGTATCTTTTTAATATAAGTTGGGCTCTCATGATCAGAGGTGTCAATAGTAAAGAGAGCTCAGCTTATGTTGGAAATGATTCCATAGACGTTCTGACCTATATTAATTTTGTATTTGAGTAATATGTAAGCTTATTTAAGGTCCCTTTTTATAAAGAGTTCTGAAATAAGCTCTATACCTACTGACCTTTCTGTAATTTCTACATCTGTTGTAATATTTTCTGAATACGCCGCCACTATAATGCTGCATAAAATCTGAAAAAATACAAGAATTAAACTCTTTTTATTCATTATTACCAATTTACCGTTCACGATCGGTAACTTAATAATACTAACGACAAAACATTTCAGAATATGCATCGTGAATAAACGTTTTTACGTAGTAAACGACGTTAAATTGGTTTCCCTAATTACTAAAATTAACAATCGAAACGAATGAGTTATTGGACCTATTAAACTGTTTTTAAACGTGATTCTGTGACGTGGGACAATTACGTAGTAAGTTACACACTATAAACCTTGCTACAACACTCAACGACATATTAAAATAAAAAACAAGTATAGGTCTATTAAGTATAAGTTCGATATAAATGTACATTATTATTTAATCGATACTTGTTGCACATGCCAAGGATTATTGCAAATGAGAAATCGGAATAGCTAACTTCTTTAGTTAAAATCGTTTGAGGCCTATGTCAGAATCGCCAAATATTTTTTATCCAATACATTTGGTGAAACGCCAAATAACATTTTGACAGATTATGAACAAAGTCATTAAAAAGCTATATTTCTTTGGTGAAAAAAGTTATCTGACGATTCTAAAATAGACCCTAAATGTTTGTTTTGTTTGATTAAACATATTATATAACAATAAAAGGTTAACCAATGAATTGTCAACTCAACCCAGTTACTAACAAAATTTACTGCATTTAATATTACCCACACCCATAGTTGCTATAAATAACAGGTCGCGTTGTGATAAAAATTCTATAAGATTAAAAATTGACTAATATTCTATATTTATACTTAAAAGTTTATCTTAGTGTAAGAACCTCTACCTACTAATAGATATAAGGTTGTCTGTTTCTTAGTTTTAATAAGAAGAGGAAATTTTATTTTTACTAGTTATTACATATTTTATAGTCTGGTTGGTATTTTGATAGTGAGCTGATTTGGCGATAATTTAACATTGAACTTGTCCTATAGCGCTATATGAAAATAAAAGCTGTTTTTAATATAGCTACTATTTACACGACTGCCAAAAAAAAAAAGAGTGTATATGTGTTTACATGGGTGTACATGCAAAACAAATATATCATTTTTGGCTGCTGTCACTAAAATGCATAAAATAAAAATAAATTATTTAAAAAATTAAAAACACGACTGCCCTGCCAAAAAACGAACTAAAAAGTATAAAACAAGTGCAGTGTCATTGCAGTCGGGGGCCCTCTTAGATGAAATATGTTCCACAGAACGGTCCCCCGACTGCAATGACACTGCACTTGTTTTATACTTTTTAGTTCGTTTTTTGGCAGGGCAGTCGTGTTTTTAATTTTTTAAATTATTTATTTAATTAATCTTTTTATTTGGTTGCGCAATTAGTAAATAGGTACTGTTTGCTTGACTTTTTTCGGTTGTAAAAAGTTATGTTATGAGAGATGTAACCGCATGAAAGCCTATTTACTAAAACGCAAAACTGTGATATATTTAGAATTAGGAGGACTCAGAATTAGTAGGTTGAAGGGGCAGTGAGCGGGGCACACAGCTGGTAAAATTGATGGCCAATGGGGCAAAAAGGTTCTTGAGTGGCGACCACGTACCGGAAGAAGCAGCGCGGTTAGTCCCCTATAAGGTGGACTGACGACCTAGTGAAAGTAGTGGGAAACAGCTAGACGCAAGGACCACAGGATAGGTCGTTGTGGAAAACGCCTATATATAATGCCAACCACATACCTTCAAGTATACTTGTGCAGGTCTAGACAAGTATACTTGAGCATATGTGGGAAGAGACTTGCGCCAATTTCTGACCACTTCCGAAATTGCGCGTATTGTGCAAGTCTAGACTTGCACAAGTATACTTGCATGTGTGTGGCCGGCGTAATAGCGAACGTCTTTTTGTTGTCATGATGATGATAATCTATTTTTATACAACACGTTTTTTTTTAAATAAACCCAAAGAAATGGTGACCGTATAAAGTGATTGGCGAACATCCTGCATAGCACACGGTCGTGTTGTTTGACATACTCATTAGACCAACAATACGAGCATTACGTTGCACTGTATGCCGTCACCTTTAGGTGATGCGCTGAAATTCCCAAGTTTATTTAATTATCGAATCATTAAACCTATGTACTTGTGACATTGAATTTTTATGGAATTCGTTACGCTTCATTCACATTATGAAAACGACAACGTTTTTCTATACATTTTTGACAGATAATGGCCGTATTAGGCACCCGTGTAGGTCCCGAAAAATGTATGGAAAACGCGTTGTCGTCTTTATAATGCGAATGATCACTTATTGCTCTCACTCACACGAGAATTTTGCAGAATACACTGCACTGGGATCGGCCCCCGTTCTATGGTACCCATAGTACAAGCATTGCTTAGTATTGGACCATACACTTGGTGTGTAAGGCGACGGCTAGACGTAAAGTAAATACTGTGGTCCGTCATTATTTATCAAAAACCGTGGTCCAAACTGATCGTGTAGGCTAGTTTACTGATGGATGACAGTATTTACTACGAATTTCAAATCCAGAATGACAGTTTGTTGTCAATACTGATGACATCCATTAGTACACTAGGCTAGTCTACTAATCAGTTTGGACCACGGTATCGTGTCATTACGCATCGCGAAAGCAATAGAGTGGACATGTCTTCTGAGATTGCGGATTAAACCAAGCGCTAAGGTAATATCCATACAAGCTTTCGTGTTTTATTTGACGTCTGCACTGTACGAACTACGTCACAATACTGACGGAATAAATACTAAACGTGTAACCTGCGTCGATGGAATGACATCTATCATTATTTACCTTACTGACGGACTACAGTATATACTTTATGTCTAGCCTTGGCCTAAGTCTGGCGATAATTATTTATTTATTTGATACAGGTATTTTTTATCAATAAGTAGGTATCTGTTTTTTCTTAATATAGAGACAATGACAAAATAAAGATTGCTACTTGACGAAATAACAATAAGTTTAAAATAAAAGTTTATGATCCAACCAAATTGTAAAGTCGGCTACACGGTTGTCCCACTCGATGGCCAAAGCTATGTGAACACTTTCATCTCGCCACTCAGCTTGCCCTCTCGCATTTATTCAGCAACATACTTACTTGATTTCCTCAAGAAACTTAAAAGTTCGTGCATTCCTAACATTCTCAACAATATACTCTACTTTACTACTCCACCAAGCCAATTAGGAGCTCGGATGGAATGCGGCTTCCCCGCCCGCATACCGCCCGCACCCCGCCACCGCCTTTTCGTGCGGGTGACGTTACATTTGACAGGCTCCTAGTTGTCCTGGTAGAAGTAATTCGTTGTTTTCGTACGTTTAAACTTCGCCAGCATCACCGATACGAATATGCAGCCAACATAACGTTAACTTGTCAATTCAATGATTGTCTAATAATAATGATTTGCTAATCCTATAACTGTGAGCTGTGGCAGTAGCCTCTTAAAATTATCAAAATATTTACGATTAGTTTAATAATAAGAAATAAATGGACAACAATAAATCAGTATGATTAATTTAACCTCTAGACCCTTTCTTTCACACATACCAACTTTAACGTAGAAAACACTTTGTCGGCTATGTGTAAAAGAGAAGGTATGTGGGAGTTTAGGGCCTCCGCAGACTAGCTACTTTTAGCATCGGCGATCGGCGATTTTGATGCTGCGTCTCGCTCGTTCGCGCTCGAAGAACGCGACGCAGCATCGATACGTCACAAAATCGCCGGTCGCCGATGCTAAAAGTAGCTAGTCAGCAGAGGCCCTTAGATTTTTACCAGCTTAATATTTTACATAATATTAATAGACTGAAATTAGCAGTTTTATTACGAAACAGCTTTGATTTAATTCTGAACATTATAAATGAATTTATTTCAATATAGTCTAATCCGAAAGTATGAACTTCACATAAAATATCAGTATCCTTCAATCAGATCATAAATGATAACAAGTAATATTTAAACGACTGACATTGGAGGATATTTATTAACAAAATCAGAGACCGGGTTACGATAAACTTGGTGCACTTGTAAAATATGCAAGTAATGAGGGTCGTTCCGTAGTTTCGTGCAAAAAGCATATCCAGCCTAATAAACCCATCAGTTATGATATATATTTTAAATATTAATTGCCTAATAGGTAAAAGGATTATCATTTTAAAAACAGCATCGAAAATATTGGACTTTGATTTGTTAGTTTTTTAAAAAAGATAATAAAACAGCGTGTATAATCATTCCTCTCTGTTTCCAACGAGGGACCACGGCAGGTTCTGTAATGTTTATTTATCTGCATTTGAATTGATGACTCTAATTAATACGTTATATTGAAGCCAAATTCATGACGTATTGATAAATGATTATGATTATATAATAAACGCAGAAATAATATAAGTAAAGCCTATTTTACAATTTGTCACAATAAAAACGTCATTACCATCCGCACCCAGAAACTGCATAATTTTGTACTCTAGTTATACGTTCCCAACTACAGTTCGGGTCACAGCGTGTGTCTATTGGCCAGCCAGACACGGTGCCCAGGCGAGAAGGACGTGCGTCTATCGCTGATAAAAATATTTACGATTTCCCAATTTTTATAGTGCTTTGTCCAAAAATCTTCTCATTACATTCCTTTGGTTTTACAAGATATGTAAGTAAGGAAATTATTGTTATTATAAAAAATGTTTACCTTTTTAATACATTTCGTTCATGTTTTAATTAAGATTTTCTAATATATTCGATTACAGAGTTATTCAAGAAAAAGTTAAATTTCTTCATTCCTCTCCATTTCATTACCGTCCGTACCATCCATTTTTTTGCTGGAAGGTAATGAACTGTTTTGGAAGGAAATGAAAGGTTTTTAAATTGGGGCCATAACACATCGGGTAGCCATGGCGACGTCGCCAGCCAGCGTAGCCAATTATTCGTATTGAACTGGCGACGGATTGGCGAAGTCGCCAGTCAATACAAATTGTATGGCGACGTCGCCAGCCACAATAACCAAACAATTTGAAGTTATTGAAATGATTACAGGTAATACACCTGGCGACTGACTGGCGACGTGGCCAATTCGTCGCCAGGTGAGATACCTGTCATACATGTACCGTGTGGTGCCGGCTTAGAATAGCACCAACCCATCTCATCCCGTAGGTGTCGTAAGAGGCGACTTAGGGATTCACCGGAGGATGGGCAGCAGCGTCCTCCGAGTACATATTCTATCTACTGCGATCTCTAACCCGCCTGCCAAGCGTGGCGATTATGGCAAAACCCCCCAAATGAAACGCACAAAAAGGGACCGGCCCCCAGTCTCCGGGAGCCTCGCTAGTCCTGGGTAGCGTAGACTTCATCAGTCGAGATCTTTCAAACTATAAAGCTTGAAAGATCTCGTCTGACAAGCGTAGACTTTACAGTCGAGATCTTTCAAGCTCACAAACGCACAAAAAGGGACCGGCCCCCAGTCTCCGGCAGCCTCGCTAGTCCTGGCTAGCGTAGACTTCATCAGTCGAGATCTTTCAAACTATAAAGCTTGAAAGATCTCGTCTGACGAGCGTAGCATTACAGTCGAGATCATTCAAGATCTTTCTTTCTTTTCTTTCTTTCTTTTCTTTTCTGTAAAGTCTACGCTCCGGCCAGCACCAACCCAGATCCATAATCCCGAAAGCTTTCAGCTCGAACTTCAAAACCGATTCGATGTCCTAGGGAGTAGCGTGGACGATTGTAATGATAACTTCGTGGAAACTGTCCATACGATCGGGTCAAAGTACTGCAAGGCCAGTCGTACAAACAGAACCAAAAAATCTCGGATCGTACTCTTAAGCTCATGGAGGAAAGGAGTGAAATGGTACTGCAGTCTTCAGATGACGCGTTTGAGTACCGGCAGCTCAATAGACAGATCTCGAAGTCTTTAACACGTGACTTCCGCCAATTAAATACCGAGCGTATTAAAGAGGCAAGAGGCTATCGAGCGGAACAAAGGCTCCAAAGTGTTCGCTAGAGATCTGACTATTGGGCAAAGCCAGCTAACGAAACTGAAGACCGATGATGGCAGAATCGTTTCATCCAAACCAGAGCTTTTGAGGGAGATCGAGAAGTTCTATGGACAGTTGTACACGTTAATACGGACACCCATTACAAACCAGGCGAACGACCCAAGATATTGTCCCGATTGTCAGATTAACCGGACACTATACCGAAGACATCCCGGACGTCAGCTTGTACGAGAGTAGTATTGTTCTTAAACAGCTTAAGAACAACAAGGCACCGGGTGGTAATGGAATAACGGCTGAGCTCCTGAAGGTGGGTGGAAAACCGGTCCTTAAGGCCCTTCAGAAGCTGTTCGGTTCCGTCATACTCGAGGGCAAAAGGCCGCAGGCATGGAACAGAGGTGGGGTGGTTCTTTTCTTCAAGAAGGGTGATAACGCTCTGTTGAAGAATTATAGACCCATCTCACTTCTGAGCCATGTCTACAAGCTGTTTTTGAGGGTCATAATGAATCGTCTCGCACGCTCGACGACTTTCAGCCTCCCGAACAAGCCGGTTTCCGAAAAGGATTTAGTACCGTAAACCACATATATACGCTGCGACAGGTTATACAGAAGACCGAGGAGTATAACCTGCCCCTTTGCTTAGCGTTTGTGGACTACGAGAAAGCCTTCGATTCGGTCGAGACCTGGGCTGTATTGCATTCGTCTCAAGACGAAAGTCCACCAGTGTGTGTTGCCACTGATGACCTATGAAACTGAGACATGGTCGCTCATAATGGGCCTTATTAGGAAGCTCAAAGTCACTCAAAGGGCAATGGAGAGGACTATGCTTGAAGTTTCCCTGCGGGATTAAATCAGAAATGAGGAGATACGCAAAAGGACTGAAGTAACCGATATAGCCCGCAGGATTGCTAAACTTAAGTGGCAGTGGACAGGGCACATTGCTCGTAAAACAGATGGCCGATGGGGCCGAAGAGTTCTTGAGTGGCGGCCGCGCACCGGAAAGCGTAGCGTGCGTCCTCCCACAAGGTGAACCGACGATCTGGTGAAGGTCGCGGGAATCCGCTGGATGTGGGCAGCGCAAGACCGGTCATTGTGGCGAACCTTGGGGGAGGCCTATGTCCAGCAGTGGACATCTTTCGGCTGAGATGATGATGATGATGATGATGATGACCTATTTCACAACTGTTTTGCCATGTGTCATGTCTACCCCGACTTTAATAATTTCCAAATTCATTACAATCCCTTTAATTTTTATTACCATCCTGCCCTTATTCATTACAATCCTTAGACATTTCATTACCTTCCACTTGTAAAAATACAATTGTCATTTTCTCAGTAACTAAATGAGATAAAATAGTGCCTCCCACTTTTTACTGATCTGGTGACTATCTAAGCTCAATTAATTAAAAAAAAATTACATAAAACAGACTTTTTTTTTTATTCCGCGGAACGTTCAAATTTGCACGAAACGGCGGAATGAACCAAGAACGTTAATTATTACCAACTTCGTGATTAAACACATACCTTTACAATTATAATCCTATTACTTTTCCTGCAGAAGCAACGTAATGCTAAGCTTTTTTTGCGATCATTCTTAATTTGCGAGACAAAAATTATAATTTAATTAAAGTCGCCGTTATGTGGACATCGATAGTCGTTAAAAAGTTTGTATTTCCCGCAGAAAAAAGAAGAGGGTAAGGAATTACTTATAATGATGTTTACGGTAAACAGTCCGTAAGATATGCCAATTAAAAGATATATGGTAATCACTGAAGTCGGGTGAGCATCATGTACAAGAACAGTTAACGTCCCCATTTGGAGACATGGAACGTGCCTGTTTGGATTATTGCAAGGGGCCATCCATAAATTACGTTACACGTAAAGGGGGGAAGGGGGTCGACGAAATGTGACATTGTGAGACAAGGGGGTGGGAGGGGTCCTATGTTTTGTGACGTCACATTTTTAAATCTAATATATCTAAGTATTAAAATCGAAATTTGAATTTAAACGATAATTTTTTTTAAATTCTTAAAATTGTAACAATATGTGACGTCACATAGGGAGGGGGGGAGTCTCGCAAATGTGACCAGCTGTGACAAGGGGAGGGAGGGGTCTAAAAATCATGAAATTCGTGTGACGTAATTTATGGATGGCCCTCAATTGTAGATTTTAAGCCGTGGTCGCACTGTTAAAGTGATTGCGATACAACGGAGGTTTCTATACCAATTTTCGCTTTTGTATGTGTTTTATAGGGGTTTGATCCAGCGATCCGCAGTCTCTATCGCCTTACGATGCGGCCCCTGCCTAAGATATTATAATTATTAACAGCATATAAATAGTACGGACGATCAAAGCTCTCGGTAATAAAATCAAATGAAAATCTTTTGAAACCCTTGAAATGAAACCCTTATTTTTTTACATATTATCACCTGATCGTACTTTTTCGGACCAAACTTGATAGGGCCGAGTTGGCGACAACAAAAAGTAATTAATTTTCAGTTTCACCATCTCGGCTCGCGTACGTATTTACTACCTACTTAAATCCTTCGTAGGCCGAGCTGACGAATAAATAATTTCACTGATATGCAGTTGCACCAACTCGGCCCACGCGGGCCAACGGCTGCCGGCCGAGTTAGTGAATAATCACATTTTTTTATGTTTATGGCACAACGTAAGTATTTCGAAACATCCTAGCTCATTTTCCATTCGTCAACACTCTCCTCCGACCTTGCTCTTTTATTAGACTAGTGATGAAACTAATTTTATTTTAATATTATAAAAAAATAATATGCTTTATAGCTAGTCTGCTTCAAATGAGGTTACCTATGTAGCCTTGAGGTTCAGCTGCCTGAGAATCGAGAAAATTATGAGTCGGCCTAAAACAATCGATGTTTAAAATAAAATCAAGCTAATCTACGACTATGATGTCGCATACGTCTCTATATCTATCTATTTAAATTAATCTAATTTCATGCCACAAATATTTAACGTACATACGTAAACTTGTCACGATTTTGTTCAAAATAAATAAAAATGCGAAAGTGTGTTTATCGATATTTTTAACACCGTTTGTCACGTACTTAAAACCGTCGCGATGTTTACGTAGGTACACGTATTCCGTTGTCAGGAGACATGCAGAGGACACAGCCAACATTTCCCATGTGATGGAACCATCACTGCATGATAATAACTGTAGATACGTTATATTACGCTCCCAAGTGGCACATTAAAACTTGGCTAATCGGCAAATCCGATCTCAGTCTCACGTCCTAGCTGTCAAAAGCATTGTCGCTTTTTTAACGACATTTAATATGAAAGTAACCCGTCTATATACCCAATTTAAAAGGTCAGTGAATAATATCATCAACATCATACGGTAGTACTATATACTTCTGATTTTTGGTCTTTGGGTCTAGAAAACAAATGACGACATTATTATTATACCATAGAAGTAGGGTACAATCAGTCAACAATCATTATCAATCATAGAACAAGCAGTGATAGCCGATAGCCGATTGGTTGCACGCGTCTTGCGGGCTTAAGGTCCAGGGGGGCTAAGGCCGTCACAAAAATGAATTGCGGCAATTCTGCTAAAGCAATTCATTTATCTAACCCTCCAGCGGAATCCCCTAAATTTCCGTGAAACTGTCACGAATGGCGTATAATGTGTCACTATTCTACAGAAATTTTGCGGAATTGCTAAGGATTCCTTAGAAAATCAGAAAAATGAATTGCAATGCAATTCATTAGCAATATTGCATAGCGACCGCCTTAGGTCCGCAGGGTTCAAACTCCGGCCCGCAACTCTGGTTCAAAATCTATTTGCGAATCCTAACTTTAGTATGATTATCACTTGCTTACGGTGAAGGAAAACATCATGAGGGAACCTGCATGTCTTAGAAAATTTAACAAATTTTCGAAAGACATGTGTAATCTACCAACCCGCGCCGGGCCAGCGTGGTGGATATGGCCTAAATCCCCCTCGCATTGAGGGGAGGCCCGTGCCCAGTAGTGGGACCTTAAAAGGGCTAATCTATTTAATATAGAAGTAAGGTAACACAGTACTGAAAGAAAGAAATAAATTGGCTCAGCATGTGCTGGGTGGGGTACGAGACTCCACCAGCGCTGATTTTCAGCCAAACCCAAGAGAAAAGGCCACTGGCTACCCAAGAGAAAAGGACTAATAAAAATATACATATATCTACTTAATAAAATCAATAAAATAGTAAAAAGACATAGGACATACTGCAATCCATGCTTTTGCTACTTTTGTGCTTTTGCCTAGTGGTAAAGTGAACAAGAAAAGTTAAATTCATTAAGTTTCTAGAAATTGAAGCCGTACGCGTTACCCACCCTTTATTTGACCACTGAAGTTACGTTTTGTGAGTTTTATAAATAGGTAGTATTTAGTTCTGATATTAAATTCATTGTAATTTAAGTACAATAGGTGTAAGTCAGGACATATAAAAGAAATTATACATTTGCCAAAAGGTTGTACATTATGTACGTAGGTATATGCTAATAAATTTGTTGTTCGTATCTCAATGGGTTATACCCATGGACCAATTACTAAGGGGACTGGCCCTAAGCAACTCAGCCGAGTGGTCGGCCTAGTACTAACATCAACATAAAACGAAGCGAGTAGTTCAACTATTTACCGGCAGATAGAAAAATGAAAATGAAAAAACAATGACCACGTTTTTTTTCATACATATATCTAATAAGGGCACCTCTTTCTTTAGTCTTTACTTTGTGGTTATACCCGTTACTTAAATGGTTATTTTGCGTGCAAGTGTCGCGTAATCTTTACAAGAGTTATGTATGGTCGATAAGCAATAAGTAAGTACTGCTTAGATTGGGTATTTTTTATGCAGAAAGGAGAACAAGATTAGATTTCTCAAGGGTAATTGAAATCAAACAAAGAAAAAATACGATCACTCCAATAAAATTGCAATATGAAAATGGCGAAATGAAAAATTGTAGTAAGTATATTAATTTCTCACTAGGTAATACAACTTGCGGTACTGTAACACATGCCACGAATATTTTAAGAAAAATCATGAAACTGTGTAAATAGTTACATAAAAATTATTCAGATGAATGAAGTCGCGGAGCACCTCTAGCTAGTCTATTATGATTTTTTTATTCAACGTGCTTTACTTCCCTTGAAAAGCATTGCGGCATCATAGATGGGGAGCCGTAGAGGGATTTCTGGATTTACTCTAGCGCGTCAGATTAAGATAAGGGGGATTCATTACTAGCTAGGAAGTGTCAAAAGTGTAAATTTTGCTAATTTGACCGTCAGTCTAAGAATGGGAGCATCTGTAAGTTTCACTAACCACCCCCTCTGAAAATCTGACGCACTCGAGTTTTTATTTTAGTGAAAACTTCTTTAGCGGCGTTGTGCACTTTTCTTGAGATGGGTAAAAATGTTAATCTCGCGATAGGTCACGTGTCCTGATCGAAATTCGTAAGACGGAGGGAGAGTAGACCATCGGCGCGGACTATTCGTGCGAAATTATTCCCAAACCATTACAAAATATTTAAAAATGCACAACGTTAATGTTCAAGTTTTCACTTCGGCCGGCACTCCCGGAGTGCAACCCGTTATTTTTTTTTTTCAATTTATCATGTTGCAGCATGAAAAATATCAATATCTGACACGCTTGAGTATTTCCATGTCATTGTGTGTTACAACTTCGAAATTTATATGTAGACGCTTCCCTCACCGCTGAAAGTGGAAACATCTAGGACCATTTATTCTTCCTATCATCTAATCTACCAAATCTAATAGATTTCCACGACGCTGGAGTAATCCACAGTTAGCATCATGGGCTCCCCCTCTATCATGTCATAATATCTGAATAGATTATAAAATTTACGACGGGTTTGAAATATGATAAGTATGATAACATTAATTATTTTGTACATAAATTAAAAGACAAGTCAGTGTTCACAATAGAAAAAATATAAAATCGCTTAAAGGCATACAAATACGTTAAAAGGGTTATCTTTCAATAGGTCAATGACCTCTTTTCTGCTTAGCAAGCAGCAGATATTCTTAAATTTAGCTTTACCATAATTAATGAGTATAGTTCCTACTTTCATACCCTCTCCCTTTTTTAATACAAAAGTTGTGTGTAGAAAAATTTGATTGACCCAAGTAACAATTAGCGACAAGTAGGGAAACGTATTGTTCCATTTCCAACAACATTGGCAGCCGTTGCTTTAACGGCTAGTGTTTTACTTTCAATTTACGGAAACATTCGAAAGCTCATTGTACTTCTTCGTTAGTGGTCGGTTCGCCTCGTTGCCTAGACAACTGTAACTGTAGCATTCGAGCGAATCCTCGGTCCATTCATGTGTCGATCTCTAATGGCCGGCTAGAATTGGCTCAGTTTCAGCGCAAGCGGGGCTCGGCGCACGCTTGTACTCGTATGCGTCCACCGGGCGCACACAACCGTCACTCTTTATATATAAGGAGAATCTTGCGAAACCGTTAGCACATTCGGACCACAACCTGTCCAGGAAGTCACCTGCTTTTTGTCATCTGTGAATCGTGCAAAGATGCTGTTAATATTGGTAATTATCGATATCTTCGGACGAGTGACGTTTATCAATTAACCATCGAACAGTGTCAAAATTAATATGCTAAAATGTGTAGATCAATGAGTGTTTTGAACTATAAGACGGCCTTCCTGTGATTGCGCGGTGTTGAAGATGTTGCAAAATCGACGTCTAGTGTATTGAATGTTTAGTTTTAGCACGAATGTCGTTAAATATTTAGGTTACGACCTCTGACTCCTCAATATCTTCTTAGTGCCTACCTTCAGGCATTTGTCGAGATTTTACCTAAGCACGTGCGAATAAATATTTTAGTTACGTTATTTATAGGTATTGCTTGAAAATCTTGCCAAAATGAGCAAAAGCTTATTTGCTTAAGTTGCAGAATACATTTTAGATTGAAATTAAAATACTAATATATATAATAATAAAAGGTATATAGAAGTTAATATTATTATAAAATTAAATTAGTAAATAATCTAGGTACCTATTGATAAAACAAACTTGCAGTGTTTTGCGTATCGAGCGACCAGATCATCACTAATACTTTAAAATATAATGTAGTTTTCAATTTTTATATCTCCATAACTTTACGTTTTATTAGAAATAATAACTGTCACGTTTGTTTTGTATTTCTTTAAGGTCATCGTATATTGTCATTGATAACCAAGTGAAGGTCATTCGGGCACCTCCACGTGAAATGCTATCATCAAACAAAAAAGTATTGAACTTGAAAATATGCGCATATAAGATCAAGGTCGAATTTTACAAGTGTTCTAGATTTGGAATTCTTTATGGCAGGCAATAAAAATAAATCACGTTCAATTGATCCGGTTTTTTGGAATTTCTTGTTAAAATGCTATTGTATAGATAATTTATTGGGGAAAAAGTTAAGAGAAAGATTTTATCGAATTGAGTTATTAATGTTAAGTTTGGCTTATGTGCATCACAATTTGGTTTGTGATTACTCCTTTAAATTGGTTAGTTAATGTATTTATACAGTTTATGTAATTTCAGTTCGTAGTTGCGGCGACGCTGGTGCAGATGCTTGGCGCCACCCCCACGGTGGACAGCAGTTCGAGGGCTCAAATCCTGCGATATGATCTCGATACAGCCAACATGCCCAACTCTTACAGATTTCAGTAAGTATTTTCATAATCTTCTTCTTCTCTCAGCCTGTATCTATCGACTGCTGGTTAAATGCCTCTCCTCTTTCACGCCATTCGTTCCGGTCCTGTGCTAGTCTTATCCAGCAAGTGCCGGCCAATACAAGAAATATTTTCCATATTTTCTCAATAAGATACCAATTTCCCCAATTCAAAGCTTAGATCATACTTATTTGCATATTACTTAGTAACCTATCGGCATACGTTTTAGTCATTCTCAGTAAAAATCCTTAGATCTGACGTCAAACAGAATACTAAATTTCCTTAACAGGTAATGGGTACCAAATATTTTGAATCACTAAGTTATGTAACGTAACGACTTTTATCCCCATTCGGGGGTAGTCAGAGGCTTGAGTGGCCATACACCACCACATTGTGGAGGTATTAACCAACTCAAAGCCCACGTTTCACCAGATAGTCAGAACCCAACGTGACAGGTGGTGAACCTTGTCGCCGTCTATACAGGAACGAACTATATTACCTAATCCCGAGGGATAGGCAGGTTTCCTCACGATGTTTTCCCTCACCATCAGCGAACTATAAATTATGCACATAGATGAAAATTCATCCATTGGTGCATGTCCCACCGGGGATCGAACCTGGGAACTTCTGATTGCTAGCCCAACCAGTTCACCCCTAGGCTACAGTCGTTATATTTACCTATATCCTACCTTGTAGGTAATATATATTATTTTATTTTACTCATGCCAGGTAAGTGTTTAGAATGAACTTAGGTGCCCACCAATATAACATTTTGCTAGGATCTTTCGAACAGAATTTACGACATGTGTATGTAGATGTACATCAATTGAATGTCAAATTCGTAAAACACTGATGATTCTACCGACATTAACGTATCTGATATTATTATCAACATGAATTTATTAAATATTTACGTAACCCAATAAATTCAAGTTTGTTAAGGTGCATTTCGCGGTGTATTCATAAATGTAACAAAAGGTCGGTAACAAATTAATTTGGCACTGGCCGGCTGTAGTGGCATTGTTAGGGATTGATTTACAACCAATTGCATAAGGAGCGCTGGCATTTGGAGATCACTCAATTATAATGTAATTCGCACGTTCGGGCTATGTACGATCAATGGCACTAAGGGTAACGAACAATACGTTAAGAGGAGGGTTCGAAATTTGGTTGATTTTCTATTCTACTTTTTCTTTAAGTAAGTATGTGGACTAGGAATCTTATATTTAGATGTATGATTTTTGACTATATTATCTTGAGTATCTTTAAATCCAAATCACGATTTGATGAAATTTTCTCGATAAAAAAAAATTATGAAATGAGCTCTAATTATTTACAATTTTCCTTGCTACCACGATGTTTTTACGATTTAGATCACGAAATTATTTCTAAAACATAGCAAATAATGATATCTAAACTACCCTTCAACCATATTTTAATTCATGAAGTAGTTTTTTTTTAATTCAAGTAAATGTGGTTTGGCGCTTACGTTGTTTATTTCCGAGCGCGCGCACAATATCGCCATCTCACATTTTAAGTACTTGAACTACCCATGTCTCTCTCTAACTTTGTATTGTCAGTGTCCGCTCGGACTTGTTCGACGTCGGACCTGTGAAGGATTTTTTAAAAAATATTACGAAAAAATATTACGGTCGTGCCACATTACAGGTACAGTACAGTATTTACAGTCCGCCGACGCCTATGATAAATAAATAAATATCCTTGGAAATTCTTTTACACATGACTACCTGATCCCAAACTAAGCAGAGCTTGTACTATGGAAACCAGATAACTGATATTACTACATATACTACTTTTTGTTTGTAAATACAAACTAAATATACACTTAATTACACCTAGACTCGGGACATGCGGACATGTTCATGCACACAAATGCATGTCCTGGGCAGGAATCGAACCTACGACCTGCACTGCATCGTGATTTTCGTTTGCTTTTCCTTGTCTTGTGTAATTTCTTTTCATCTCTTGTCATTTTGTGTCATCTCTTGTCATTTCATAGTTATTCGTGTCATTTCTGTAAAAACTCCCTATTTCGCTTACTGTTATATACTTGCAGCATGGTCTTGGGCCGACAGTGGGAATACATTGCTTGTCAAAACAATGGAGTCGCTTTATTGCGTTTGTTGTAGGTATGGATGGGCAAGTAATAAATATATCATACATCAATAAATTATCGTAAAAAATAACATTACAGATATGGATAGGAAAATGTTTGTCCGTCCTATTCAATCTATTATATTATAAACGAAAGTAACTCTGTCTGTTACCTTTTCACGGCTAAACCGCTGAACCAATGTTGATGAATTTTGGTATGGAGATAGACTGGGTCTTGGCGGAGAACATAGGCTACTTTTTAGGGTTCCAAAGGGTGCTAACGGGACCCTATTACTAGGCCTACGCTGTCCGTCTGTCTGTCTGTCCGTCTGTCAGCGCGGGCTGTATCTCACGAACCGTAACAGGTAGAGAGTTGAAATTTTCACTGAATGTGTATTTCTGTTGCCGGTGCAGAACAAATACTAAAAATATAATAACATTTAAAAATAAATATCAAGTCTCAAACTTGATATTTTTGATGTGTTTATTCTACGGTGGTACGGAACCCTTTATGTGCGAGTCCGACGCCTTCAGATCTTATGAATGTTTTCTTGAAATAAATATAGTGTATTTTAAGTAATTAACTGGCCAACCCTCAGGTCCTACCTACCATGTTAGGATCTTTTTCGTTCTAGCGGGTGTAAACCGTGATTTAACGAGTTAATGTGATAATTTTTGTATTTAAATTATTCAATTCAATGTATTTGTTTCAGACATAGTCCAATATTGATTATTAAAATTATTATAATTTCACAATAAATATAAAACAATAAATAAAAGTAAAATTAAATTAAAAAAAATCAAAATATTTTTTTTATTTTTCATGTTTTATCATTAAAATACAATATAATATAACATAAATTAAAATAAAATACAATAAAATAAAAACCTACCCCTAATTAAACAAATACCGTCCGCGTGGGATACTGGCTGCATGTCCTCCCTGTATTCAAGCTGTTCCTGTTGTCAAGCGAATTTTGTGAGCAAGGAAAGAGCCAGCCCTCTTGTCACCTGTGGCGGTAACCAGTCTAAGGGTGATTTTGATAGATAAAAAAATAAAGATAAAAAGATAAACAATAAATAAATGCATGGTTAAATCAATAAAATTAATAAAAACTGAAAATTAAATTAAAAAATAAATTAAATATGGTAAAAATAAATATTATGACACCGCTGATGACTTCATGATCGGCATCGAAGTTAAGTACCAAAGTATTCCTTTGCCTACGAAACATGAAAAAGATACTCATATCCGGCAGTCAGTCACTGACACAGAGTATGTACATTTTTACCCGACTACGGTGGGCGGAGGGTTATGATTTTGACCGATATGTATGTATGTTCATCTGCTCCCGTATAACGTCCAAACTATTTTTATCATAATAATTTGACTAATGAGATATCGTTGGACGCGTCTGGATCGTCCGCTGGTTATAGGCTATTATACGATCGAAATATTGTTATACGTATCTATCAGCATATTGTAGGTATCGTTTGTCTTCTTTTGACTTACTTTGTCTTCAGCAATAAAAACAACATAGAAATTAAATTATTTTTTTCAAATACACTCGACATAAAAATCCCATATAAAACGAAAAATATATATTTGAATATTTTCATCCATTTCATCTATTTTAAAAGGTGCACTGGGACATATTATTTTAATTGTACGAATTAAACAATATTGTTCCTTCAAAAAATAACTATACTATAGTCTACTCCATAGCTGTTCTGTCCTAGCTAAGCGAGAGGGATATATCCTTCGGCAGCTCACGCGACGCTAGCCACACCCCGAAACTAAAATTCATTTTTTTCTTGTATCGTCTTAACACAAAGGCCTAGACATCTTGTCAGTGCAGTCGCTCTAGAGAAGTGGATTTGTCTACAAGCGTTTCTACAAATCGTTACCCCTAAATGACATGACCCGTCGTTAAGTAAATCATGTCAGTAATATCATTCCCATACATTGAAGCGTAACGATTTGTAGAAACGCTTGTAGAGACAATCCACTAGACTAGAGGTGCTGTTTGAGTTCCTTCCATCTATCTGGTAACATTTGCCACTACATTTGATGAAGTTTTCTTCTGGTTTAGTCTCTTTTATCTTTCACAAGATAACTGATGTCGAAGTTTCCGTATCCACATGTACCAAGCAGCCGCACCCGAGCAATCCGTGGGTGCGTCTAGACGAGGCGAGTGGCGCGCCCGTGAATTAGTTTCGACTTCTAAACGCATAGACATAATGTCATAACTGATGGCTCGGGCGCGGCAACTCGGGCCATGTGTGTGTACGCACCTAATTATGACGTTATTTCTACGTGATCAGACCTCAAAACTGATTGCTCGAGCGCGCCGCTCGAAACATTTGAACGAGTTTATTGAGTCGTGTCTATTACCAAAAGGCCAATATATAGTTATAAATTATCAGCCCACGCAATCTACTCGATATTACTTTCTTGGACTTGTCCAAAAACAAAGATTATGAGAGATTATGTGAGTCGGTATTTTAATATTCCATTGGAATAACCTTGACAACTTTTTATGTGTTCTTTTTTGTTGTAAAGTGATAAAAAGTAGTTGAGTATTCGCATAACCATGTATACGTTGAAATCAATTATACTATGTTCTTATTATAAATAATTATGTTATCAATTGAGAGCTTGAACTGCTAATTTGTGTTACATCCCCATTTTCTGCAACCCATAACAAGATATTTAGACATTTAATTGCGAAAAAAAATTAAGAATATACTCTAAGCTTAGGTACAAAATTCCAATCCTTTAGAATAAGTACATTTAACAAAACCAACTGCTCACTATAACTGGTGTATACATATATCAGCAGAAAACTAACTTGTTAGAATAAGGGTAAATAATAATTGTATTGTATTCGTCAACCAGTCTACGGAAATAAAACTTAATACATTGTATATACCTATGGTATAATTTAAAATTGATTAACAATTGAGACATTAAAAACAAGAGTTCATCGACTCTAAATAGTTTAGTGTAGAGACGTTATATGTACCCACATTACACATAATTGATCAATTTATATAAATATAAGTAAGTATTATAAGTTATAACAAAGACCAAACTGCTTTTTTCTTCCAACTTGACGGGGAATTAAAATAGCTATGACAGCACCAATGTTGTTAAGTCATAATGGTGGGTTATAATTATAATATGATATGACAATCTATTGAAAGATAAAAACTTAATTGAAGAAACAGCTGTCAATCATTACTTAATTATAACAACGGTGTTATCGAATGCGGGCAATAAACTTGAACATACTCTTTGTACATACATAAGTACACACTCATTTAATATACCTACTAACAAGATTAATGCCAGTATACAGGGTCTTAGTTAAGACGAAAGATGTATCGAAGGTGAGTATTCAGTAATATATTCTCATTTCAAATATTAAAAATAATATATTATATTACCTTTATTTATGACCTAATTATCCAAATAAATACGAATTAATGAAAAATTTAGTATGAAGGGAAAACGGATTATGGTCAACATGGGGTTCTTCAAAAGGCATGTTTACAGGTCCCTAAAAGGTCGGCGCCGCATCTGCTCCCCTTAAGTTGCAGATGTCCTGGGCGGGGGCTTCCACTTACCATCAGGTGGACCGTGTGCCAGTGTGCCACCCTTTGGTATAAAAAAAAAAAAAAAAAAATACTACACTAGTCAATTCTCCTTAATAAGACAGCCCATAGTTGCTTGCTAAAATAATAAGGGTAGTAAAGGTGGCCCACGTTGCGAATCTTTTTGGTTATCTCTGTATGTCTGTCTGTCTGTCTCCATCCCACTCCCCTTCAGGTCGACAACGTGCGAGCAATGCCTTTGTTATTGCAAGCATCTATAGGTAATTGCTTAACATCAGGCGGACTGTACGCTTTTTTTACTACTTCAGTCCTATAAAAAATGTATTACTTAGTGTATGTTCATTTATATTGTTTAGTTACATGTAAGCATGAAATATCATGGGCTTGAATACGTCTCTCATTTAATTTATACGGCAGTAGTCCAACTACTAATAATAGGTACTACTAATAGACTTTGAAAATCTGGAGTAAGTTCTAAAAACATAACATGTCCATTGCTTAAATATCCCATACCACATGCACAGCAAACTCTTACTTGTTTGAGAGACATTAAAAAAATGTCGTCTGGACCGCCTACGATAACCACCTAATTTGCGATGACTATTTTGTATAACGACATTCTTAAAAATCTACTACCTAACATACATATCTGGAGATTCATATTATTATTTAGAATTCTCGTGGGTATTTAACACAATTTAAAACCAATAATATTGACGTAATACCTAATAATGTCGTTTTTCTGACGAAACAAAATCATTGACAGATTATAATATTAATTTAGTTCTACAGTTCGACCCCAAATACAATGCTATTTATTACTTGATACTGGCAAAATACATAATATTAACCTGGCTGGGTCAAAATTTTAAGGAAATAAGAAGCGTAGGCACCTAATAATAGTACATGAACATATCTATTTTAAAATTAAGTTTCAAGAAACGCTATGGCATACGAAAAGCTAATAAAAACATTATATCTTTATAATATATTTTGAAAAATATAGGTACCTACCTACATACTATAACTTCTGTTACATAGCATACGTTTTGTTTACATATTTGTTTAAAATAATTATCTAGTGCCTATCAAAAATCATGACTACGACATACTGAATGGTGCATAAATTAAATTTGCTTGAACCACAATAAGGACCTATTGATTGTCCTATTCATTTGTAGATATAGTAAGTATCCATTGTTTTAAAGGGTATTGACATACTTCGACTACGACAGATATTTGTATGTAGTATGCAACTGTGAAATTAAAAATACATGCATTTTTTACATATTCAAGATTACAAATCTGTTTTCAATTATACAGTTATTATAATAAAACATTTGGTCTACAAGACCACAATTATAATGTACCGTTTAGTTTTATATATCCCATCAAAACTTTGATTAGTCGTAATTATTAAACTGCTTTCTCCAGGTGTAATGAGATAGTCGAATATTTAATCGCACAGTAATAAAGTTTAAATTACAGGAGACTATTCTCAATAGTCGACCTCAAATGGCTAGGTCAAAATTAAACGTGTAAAAAAAGACTTCATCTATTATTATAAATACCTATGTCCACCTACAATCACTTGACCGGTTTGTAATCCATTGTCAATCACCTACCGACTTACTTGATAATTATGACATAATTTATATGAAAAATATGTATGTTTACTCGAAATAAAATCTACAAAACGGTGCACTAAATCACTCATAATGATATCTTAATTTGACGGACAGACGGTATACGGATCCTAATATAATAAGGATAATGTACATTCTTGCGTAGATAAGTCATAAATTATTTTTAAGAATATATCCTTCGTTCGAGTTATTCCACGCAGCTGTGTCAGAGTGAACGTCATAAAGTATTTTCTTTTTATACCAAACTTATAGAAAATATGCACGACTACAAAGGGAAAATTAACACAAATTTGAATAGGTATTTCTGAGAATCGTGTTAGGTACAGTGAATTTTTTGATAAATTGTATTTTAATTTAATAGAGAAGGAAATAATTTCGTAAATTTGCTTTCTCATACAAAGACAGCCTTTTTATCCTCTTAGGAAAAAACCCCTTTATATGGATCCTGGCCTATAACATAGTTAGCCTTTTTTAAATGGAAATGCTAAATTTAAATAAAATTATCTAAATCGTTCTGGCTACATTTTTATCTGAAAGGAAGCAATTACTTTTTTTAAATTTCCCCATACTTTAATCTCTAATTTACCGATACCCAAAAGGAGTCTGTAGTCAGTAGACGGTCAGAAAATCAAAGGTATAAAATTATTATTAACATACACTAGCATAAAGCAATATCACCAGAAGTTTCACTTAAAATAAACGTAGGTATTCTAACGCAAAACACTCAAAATATAACATACATTTTGAATACTAAATGAAAAGGAAAGCAAGCGCTCTGACTCACACCAAACAGTACCATAGATCGTGGAAGTAAATATTTGGTGGACAAACACTATGGAATGTCATGTTAATGTAAATTGGCCTTTATATTGTCCTTACGCGTAACCCGATAATCCGAATACGTGACGCTAAGCCTTTATAGGCACTAACCGACTTCTTGTGAAAAGCAAATATTTTTATATCGTTCTTCCGTATAAAGTTGGCTTTCTGCCACAAGGATATCAATGCATTAGTGTGCAGGCATACTAATAAAAAGGCTAAATGCAGTATCTGATATCAGTTGAATATCTCCAATATTGATATTTAAATATTCTGGTTATTTTAAGCAAGCAATCGTCATTAGGCTGTGGTAATGGTAAATTATTTTTTCGTTTAGAATATTACATTTTGATAGATACCTACGTAAAACTTTGAATGCTAGGCCTTCATTTGTACCTATTATTCAAAAGGTACGTCAGTTTTATGTGACACCGTGCCTTAACATATAGTTATGTCATAAAATATTAACTACGGCTAATAATATAGTATCTAAAGGATAATGTTGTGTACTTTACTTAATACTAATTTAAAGGTGGTAGAGTCAAGCTGTAGCCAATTGACTGCAGCTCATAAACGGGCTGGCTCGACCGGGGTAGTACCACCCTCTCACAGAAGATCGGCGTAAAGTAGCTATTACAGCTGTGTTTCGTTCGATGAGTGAGAGAGCCGTAAGCCCACCCCCCCTCCCCCTCCCTCCATCCCAGTCCCCTTCAGGTCGGCAATGTGCGAGCAATGCCTTTGGTATTGTAAGCATCTATAGGCTACGGTAACTGCTTAACATCAGGCGGGCCGTACGCTTTTTTGCCACCGCAGTCCTATAAAAAAAATAAAAAAAACTATAGTATACTAGTAGTAGTATAGTATAGTAGTATACTACTATAGTGTGCTGCCCAGCAACTTCACAATTCAATACTTCATTCTTCTTCGCAAATATGGCCTACTCAGGTTAATAGATATTTCAGCCGTGTCAACCAAAAAATAGTATAAAAAACACTCATTAAATAACGCTACAAAACAAAACGAAAAATATGTGATCATCCACAAAACTAAGATGAAGAACCTAAAGTTTATTAAAATCTCTTGATCACTTTCATAAATATATTGTCATGATGTCATTTGAATATTACGGGATATCAATCATAACCAAAGACATATACATCAATTATCATACGTAACTAAGAATGTCAACTTTTTTCCTATTATAAATTAATTATCATAATATCTCAATACATTTCTCAAGCAACCGAAAAAAATAAATGCCTCGTCCACTTCGCACAAGGTATTATATCTTTCAGCTTGCTGCGATCTTATAACTGCTCTACTATAGAGCGCTATACTCTCCATGTTTTAGATAAATGTGGCCAGCAGCATTAAATAGATACATAAAACCTAGTAAGATACTGCTTTTTGAGGCGATGATTTCATTTATAATAGGTAAGTATACTGGCATTCTTATGTAAATTAGTATAGAAAAAACAGTCGAGAAATTTTATCGAAATGATGAATTGATTTTTCAATATACAGGTATAACAAATCACCAATTTGTACCAAATAACCACAGCCCCTCCTTTAAAGGATTTTAAAAAAGCAATAAATATCACCAATACGTTGAGTAAGCAGTTATTTTTAAAATTAATGACTTTGAGAATCCCATGTCACGTAATAAAAAATAATACCCTAATAGCACACATCACTACACTAATACCTAATATAGTCACTATGAGAAAGTCTCCTTGTAAATTTTATGAATTTTGCTCAAAAGCGGATATGGAAATTCCCTGCACTGACTGCAATGTATAACTGCAGAAAAGTTATAGGTCAAGTACTTGGTCGCAAGGAGGTACCGTTGTCTTGACCGAACCCGGACACTGCAACTAGCAAATTTATCCATTATCCCAAAAACATTGGGGCCGTCATGCTTGTCGTATTATTGTCATAAAAAGTAGAATGGACATGTGACATCGAGTACAAAAAAGGCGCATTTAGTCCGCCTCCTCCAAGTTGAATGTCCGTCGGTTCGAATACCCTTACAGAGCCGTTACTTGGATGAGTATACGCCCTCAATTATGCAGTACTTAAATTTAATAAGGAATGTCGTAAACATCAGGAATACATGACTGGCGAGTGATAACGCTTGTTTTGTGGGTTTTATTATGAAAATTTTGGTGCGTTTAAAATCCGTAGGTATGGGATTATTTGCATGAAACGGTAGGGTTATAACTTTTATCTTTAAATGGGTTTGAGTTGAGTCAAGTGTTTGAGTTGAGACATAGCTTATGAGTAAGGCCTCTACTTTAGACTAAGCATCTAATTGGTTTACTTTTCTGCCTGTAAGTGCTAACTGAGAAAACATAATTCGCGTCATGCTTAGGTATATTTAGCCATCAAAATATTTGATCCGCTAATGTTTTTGTCATTATCATAATTTTTTAATATTATATTCAAATGGCGTTATGATTCAATATTAGTTTTTTCATTTGACTTTTACTTACACTTGACATACCAAACATTTATTTTTCGAAGTGACTAAGTATTTGCCTACATTAGCTATACGTGCAATAACTGGATAGTACACACCTATTGCACAAATTAATACCTAAAACCTAAGTATAACATTTCACGTTTTACTCAACCTTCTCAGTAGGAAAAGGTATTTTTTGCATTCATGTGTAGGTATAAAACATACCTATTTGATGACACACTCGTTTTTAATTAGGAAGGTACCTCCTAAAAACAAATGACGTAAGAACCTTCTTAGATTATGCAGGTAGGTCGTGACTATCGAGTAGGTATCTACTTTAATACTACGTAGAACTACAGAATAGATACCTAAGTGTTGGCTTCACCAAACGCCTGATACAAAATATATAATGCATTTTGTACAACCTCACCTGCTTGCTCGATCAGTTGCTACTCTCATTCACGAGGATCTTATAAGAGGATCTGGAATAAAAATATTGTAACACGGTGCTTAGAAACGTGTATAAAAATAAATATCTACCTAAGAAAATTCAATTATTTGGCATAATAACGGCTTGTGATCGATGAAGAATCGAGCAACTGAGCAGATCTGTTTGGTAGTAGTAGAAACTGTCGATCGACGTAAACTCTCTCTACCATCGATCTATGGTCGATCAAACTCAAACTCAAACATTTTTTATTCATGTAAGCTATAAGTAGCGTTTATAAATCGTCTAAAAACTATATTCTAACGTTACCACCGGTTCGTAATGTTGTTTCCATTGAGAAGAGCCGGCAAGAAACTCAATGGTAACTCTTTCCAAAAGAAAAATAATAATTGTATACGTTTTCAAACAGCAACGCTATGCGAGCAGGCAGGCATTAACACATTGTGAATTAAAAAAAAAACTGAATTAGGTATTTTCAATAATAAAATTTTAAAAAAACTAGCCTAGAAAGCTGTGCAAGCCTATTCCCACTTTACAGTGAAATAAAAAGGTGAATTGATTGGTATCGATTACTATAATACATACTTAATACACTGAACCGCCCTCTTTTTGTTATTTCAATATAATAAATGTATAATTTAAATATTTCCAGTTACGACGGCAGTGACGGAAGCTCGCGGTCTGAAGAGGGAGCGATCTTAAACCCGGGCACCAAGAACGAAGCGCTGGACGTCGCTGGCGCCGTCCGCTGGTACGACAGCAAAGGACATCTCTACCAGATGACTTACAAAGCGGGCAAGAGAGGCTACAGAACGATCATCAAGAAATTATCGTAATACACAGCCAGAAATTGAAAGGGCACTTAAAGTATTAGCTCGAATAGTTTTCGATAACGAAAGACTGTACGGAAATAATTAATCTATCATGACTAAGTCGTATAAATTTGCAAAATCATGCAGTGTAAATATTGCCTATTAGAAAATTTTATTAGATAACATTTTGCTTCGGCAAAATATCTTTATTTACACGGTTTTCTGAAAAATATTTGGAACTGTATTTACTTATAAGAATTATTTAATACTATGCTAGGTAAGCATACATTATTTTATTTCCGCTAACTTAAAATTATGCTAGGTAAATAAGGTCGTAATGTTTCTTAAATTATAATAATTATTATTACAAAGATGAAATCAATATTTCTTATTTCCAAATCCCACATCGACATAAGTACCTACCGGTGTATAATAATAAGCTACTTAGAAGACCGATAAAGAATATCATAAAAGTGGTACAGCGTCTTATAACATAGATGCTTTGATTAATTAACTAACTTATTACTTACATTAATTTAACCTACCAGTTTCTTTTTGTCTGAGTTACCGTATTTACAAAGACATTAAAATATTAAGTAGGTATGACGTGAGGTGAGGTGTGACGCTCATAGCCAGTTGCAACCACTGATCGGTAAACGATCAGAGGTTAAGCAACGCTTGGCAAGGTCAGGCAGAGATGGGTGACCATTTAGTGGCATTTCAACTGAGCGTCTCCATGCTTCGGAGGGCACGTAAAAAGTCGGTCCCGGTTGTTGTCATCTGGGGAGCAGTCGTTAAGCCTTGTCAGAGGCCTTCGGGCGGCTTGATCAACTCTGACACCAGGTTGGCCACTAACCATACGATAAGAAGAAGAAGTAGGTATATTGTAACCATTATTGAAACTGTTCATTACTCATACTGAATAGCGCACAGTGCCTACACCTGTGCATAGGATTAGTGACTATAAATCGGTGCGTTACCCTTAGAGATCCCGGAGCCCCTCAAACCGGGGATGCTTTAGTAGATACTTTAGTAGGTAGGCCCACAAAAAGCACTGGGTACCTTTAGAAGATTTCCTCCCCGTAAACAAAATTAAGGCTTAGTTAGAAGACATACCTACGACTACTACCTACCATTCTTATCACCAATGCTTAAGGTAAAATAGCTAGGAATAGGCATATTCAAAGTAACAGCCAATACCATTATTGCAATTTTCTCTTCGGTTAGAATATCTTTCTGTTTATAGATAGCTACACAAGAAAGTCACTAAAATACCTATATTAGTTTTATATTTACTAACTTGCAGCCAATATGAAGCAGATTCAATTAATATGACCTTTGGTTTCGAGTGTGTATGCATGTGACCTAGGTTCCGTTTGTATTTCGCCGAGTAGGTATGTCAACTTGGTTGGCACATTTCATCATCTGATCCGTGTTATCACCTAAGTTACACACCATATCGGCATCGTCAATTGCTGTAACATTAACAAACAGACAATGTATTTAAAGAGAACTCTGCAGTTTTCATATCATTCACATTCACGTGTTCGACACAATTGGATTTATCACCATGATTGCCCTGGTAAGTTCTTCATTACCTATTTGACATTAATTTGTTAGTGTAAGCTGAAAGATATGAAATGGCAATTATATTGCTGAGAAGTTCTAAAGTAAATTTTAGATAATTGCAAATTTCTAGCTCTCATCCTATTCGAAACTTGAAAAATTGCTGAACTGATGTTGTTTCGGTTATCATTTACCAGTGCAAAACTGAGACGAAGTTGTTAATAATTAATGAACAGTTAATTATATGGATCACGCTTATAACAAAAGTACCCAGCTCGGAAAATTCATTTCCACATTGAAAGAATTTAACGATAACAGTTGCTCAGAATGTAGTTATGCTTCGGTATCTAGGACAAAACATGGAAAAGTGGTCTACCAAAAATATGATCTTCTCAATCAAAAAAAATATATTTTTAAAATAACTTAGGCCTACCTAACTAATTTGATTTTCTTTCATTTAGAAATTCTTCGTTGCCTGTGGCCTCTTCGTAGCAGTCTTCGCAGCTGACGAACGCAAACCAGTAGCACAAATCATCACGGAGAGGACTATAGTCGACCCTACAGGATATGATTTCGAGTAAGTTAATTAACTAGTACCTGCTCTTAAAAAAATATAGAAAAGGCAGAACCTCTTACTACCTACTACCCCATGTATGCTAACATCCTACAGATGCATAGAATTATACCAAAAATACGATTTCCAACTTTACCAATAGCAGTGATTACCTATTAATATCTATAACTGTAGTAGCCAATGGGAACAGAGAGTAAGAGTAAAATAAGTTTAAGATTTCCTGACCTCGAAATGCCTGAAAACCGTGTTACTAAAAACTTATGATTTCTACATCTATCCTTGATCATAATTGCACTAATAAGTACACTTGGGGACATAAAAGTACATTGCTAAATGGCCACAGTAGCTATGAAAACGAATGAAAGGTCAAAAGTGTTAGCTTAAAGTGCCAAATGAGTTGATGATTGCTTCACATAGGTAGGTACTCAAACCATTATGATTTGGACTCTCGACATGTTAGTTCCACTTGAGTTTAATAGATGGCAGTAACCAAAAAAAACTTATTACAATAATGATTTTAATAAAAATAGGTAGGTTACCTATTTTAATAACACCTAAATATTAATTATTATTTGTTATGAACAAAAAAGTCAAATAGCTACGTCCAGAAGTGTCACATGCCGCGCGAGGAAAATTTTCCTCGCGGTGTTTGACTTGCCTCACGTGAGGCAAATGCGCGCCCTGCCTCACCTGAGCACTCACATTTGCGTCGCCTAGTTTGGCAGTCGTGAGACAGAACGATGTCAAACGTGTCAAACTGATTGATCGGGTATACCTTTCCCTGTCTAGAGTGTCAGTTGCCTCACCATTTGCCTCGCGCGGCATGCGACTGAGGCAAACGTCGTGCTTCGCGAGGCATGTGGGTGAGCAGCCTCGCGCGGCATGTGACACTTCTGGACGTAGCTAATCGCTAATCTGTTCCCTATTCCAAAGTCTGACATGACCTTGCTTTGATTACCTAGACCTTGCATTTGGTTTTTTAAAGTAGGCTAATGTCGCCTCAATAGGTAGGTAGGTATTTATGGAACTCCACGGACAATGCTGCTAGAAATGACCGGCAGAGAACAGCGAAATATTATAATTCTATACAATCCACGTGCATCTACTCCTAGCACTATTTGTAGAATATATGACTACTATAATACAATAAAGTTGTCATTGACGAGGATCTCATTTATGTCCGTCTTTCGTTTCACCCTCATTTATGTTCATGTTTCACCCTCTTCCAGGTTCAAAACAAGTGACGGAGTGTCCCGCCAAGAGAAGGCTGGTCTGATCACCGTCGGCGACCACCAGGGCATCGCTGTACAGGGCTCCTACTCCTACACCGGCCCCGATGGCGAACAGTACCTGGTCACCTTCACCGCTGACGACAAAGGCTACAAACCTCAACTCAGAGTAGTCCCCGCCTCGCACTAATAAACCAAATAACTTAATTGTTTATACTTTTCTAATGATTTTTATTATATGTTATGTGTTTTAAAATGTGGTGTTATTTTTATCCTAAAGTGCGATTTATAAAAATGAGAGCAAATTTCTACAATCGTTACGTCAAACCTAACAAATATTAAGCTCAACCCGACTGCAACGTATAATACGCGCGTTTTATTGTACCAAAGTTAAAAAGAAGTTTAGTCGCTTCTATACTGGAAACATTTTCCAAAATGCTCTCGTGTGTTTCTTGAGTATCTTTTACGAAATGTACCCAATTTTGGGGGGAATAAAGATTGTATTCACTTTGGCAAAATTATACCTATACGCGAGTTTTTTTCGCACCAGTCTTTTGCAGCCTATTGCTTCTATCTGTGCTCATCAGAAAACATTCCGAAACATGTTAGAACAATAAATGTACGCAAATGTCGCATCTGCTTTCACGTCGTGATATCACATTTAGTTAGATCGTGTCGTCAATTCGTTAGCGACCACTTCATGTGACTTCGTTGGCTGGTGAATAGGGAATTTAAAAAGGAACCCGCTGAACCATGAATCAGTCTCCGTGATGACATTTAAGTTGCAAGTAGAAGCTCTATACGCAATAATTCACAAGAAAAGTATTTGAAGAAAAAATATATACTTATTCAGGTAATTTTTTCAACAACTAATTTTTTGATTGGGCATAGCAAACAATACCCATTTTAAGTGCCGGAAAACTTAATTGCCCGAGCCTAACTCGGACATGACTGCTAATTTCTGTTTACTATTAGATTGTAATTTAAAAATGATTAATGCAGAACAATCCAAAGCTGATCTGAAAAATTTCAGATGAATGTTAAATATGATTTATACTACAAAAACTATACTAACTAACATACACATCTTTAATTGCATAGTAGCCCATAATTTGGAATATATTTCAGCGCAATGGAACCTGAGCTTCTGATAAATTCAATGCCTACAAATACAAATATTAACCCGAAAACCTGAACCCGGCCAAAAATACCTAAGGTACGAGTTACGAGTTACTACTGAGGTAAGTGCAAAGTATTCCATGATCTAAGGTCTTTAGGATAACTACCTACATGAGATCTCATCCTTTCTCAAAAAAATATTAAATTAAAGTTGCTATACTTCAAAATAATACACCTGTAATACATTTAACGCCAAATTGATAGATATTTGTAGCTATTTTTACAATAGTTTTACAAAGCATTTCTAGGCACAAAAGTGATTTGTAATGCCAATGTAAGTCCATCATAACATTCGATAAATTTGAGGGTTACTCTTTTCTTAACTTATCTACTATTTTTCTTCTAAGTTCGTAAGTTGTACTAGAAATAATGGTGTACAAAGCGTTTATATTTTAATAAATTTATGGAAAGTAGGTACCTACTCACATGATTATATATTCTAGGAACTAAAAACTGATATTCTGAAAACAGTATCGATGATACATCAATTTATGATACCTTGAATTATTTAGCTCCTTTAATTTAATGTTAAATACATGACCTACTCAATTAATTTTGTTTCTTTTCAGAATAAGAAAATATGGATTTTTAACAAATTTATTGGAGGGACGATTTGTTATCTTGCCGTAAGTATTCGTTTTTTTTGTAGGACGTAGATTACGATATTAATAATATGATTACTTGTAAATATCAAGCATATAACACATAAAAAATTTGATGAATATAAAAATATGATCATACTACATATTATGAGATCAAATAATTATAATGCATATTTTTGTTAACAGTTTCATTTTCTTTTATTTACTGCAGGTCGCCAAAAGAGAATGCCCAAATCCAGTACTCTTGAAGAATGTTTTGTGTCTCAAAAAGTAAATAAGTATGAAAAATCTAAAATAATAGTTTCATGTGTCTCAGTATGTTTTTTTTGCGTTGAGTTAGTTTTGCGTTTTATAATAAAGTGGAACTGACTGCTTTGAGGTGCAGTATGACTTTTAGGAGCAGCAGATTATGATTTTTTAAGACCTATACACCCATTCAGACCCTTTCAAGTACTGTTTTGTTGTTGTAACTACTACCGATCTAACCTCGAAATCGTAAGATTTTTTTTAAATATCTCCAAAATGACATTGTATTTTAACGTGCTGTTTTTGAGGAAGTATTTATGCATATCAGAGAGTAGAATAAAGCTGGTTTGATGAAGACACGAAAATGTTGAATTCAGTACATTTGTCCATACTGCAATGGGCATTGTCCTTTTATTTGGTTGCCATCACCACGCTGACTGTGCCGCTTGGAATTAATAGCGAGTTAGTTAAAAAGATATACTTAAGTTAGGTACCTAAAGGTTAAATTTTATTTATTATTTAAAAACATGTTAGAGCAATTTTTAACTGAATTGTAGAGATGAGGTTCAAAATGGTTTGTTAATTGTTTGTTTCTTTTTAAAGGTTTTATGTGGGTTCTCAAAGAGTTTTCCAAAGGTATTTTTATCTTTTCAGTAAATTTTATGGAAACACAAGGGTACAATAATGCGAATTTGAATCGCATAATAAGAAAATTTCCAAGGGCTCAAAAGTCAAACCTCAAAACGGTGATATTTCGCAAAATTGTTGATTAATCCGTTGGCCGATGTGCTTTTATAGGTACAACATTAAATTTCAGACTATCAGGAAAAAAGTTATCGGTGTGTGTTTTTTACGTAGGTATACCAAAAATACCCGATCCCCCCATCCCCCCCAGCCATCTTACAATATCTAGATTGCTTTATTCGTATTCCTAGTAGCAGATTCATTGCATAAACAGCACGGCAGAGAACACAAGGACTGGGTGCGCCTATAAGTAGTTTTACGATAACAAGCTATGACTAATTAATCATATTGTATATTACTATATTGCGTAATATTTGCTTCGTAATTGTATTGAATGATAGTACTTAATTGTATAATAGAATGAACTTTAACAAAAAAATTGGTAGAGTGCCTGTCAAATTTATGTACTAGGTATTTCCTACACATAAATCATTCAATCATGACTATTGTGTGTAGGTATAAACAGTTTTTATAGAATTTTTAATTTAAAGTACATAAGTAAATCTTGATCTTAATAATAGTCATCCAAAATTAGATTACGTAGGTACGCGAAAATTCGAGTTTAATGCATCTCGTTTTTATGAACGAGCATATCCATTTTGGGGTCATGTGCCAACTGGACACTCGAAAGTGGATACACACTGGTAGCCAATAAGTGAAACTTTAAATAAATAACTTTTTTGTTACAATTTAGCGTAATTAGAGAAAAAAAGGTTTTGCAGAACTGCTATTTGGCTTATTTAGTCCTACTGTTATAAAAAAATTAAATATAGTAACAAATTCATCACATTAAAGCACGAAGTCCATGATAAACAATAGGGTTACTACCTGTTCTAGTATACAGATATCATATAAAAGGCCGAATTTAATGTTATACGAGTATGGAGCCAAGTTGTATAAGTTTCTAATAGAGTTTGAGTAAGTAAACAAATATCTTTATTTACAAGTGTTTATTACGTACGGCAGTGTTACAAGTACGAGCAAAGGACTAGAGTATGAAGGTCCAGCTTAAAAAATATTTGGTATGAACAGCGAAGAAGATACAGAGCATTTTTAATAAGGGAAAAGTTTTTCAAGCCTTGGCGGGTTTCTCGGGGCTGGCGGCTTTGGGGGCGTTCTCGTCAGTCGGCTGGTAGCCGTTCTTGTCGGCGACGAAGGAGACAGCGATCTTTTGGCCATCAGGAGCTACGTACTTGTAGCTTCCCTTGACACGAAGACCCTGCTGGTCAGTGTCGTTCTTGTACTCGCCCTGCTCTTGTCTGGAGGTGCCGTCGCTTGTCTCGAACCTAGAGAAGATAAAAATTCACGTAAGTACTTTTAACATCAGAATGGTGTTTGCTGTAAATTGAACCGTATCACCACTTATTCAATTTAAAATATACTTACATTATTGTATTCAAAGAAGATAGCCTACTGGTTGGTATGCAACATTTTGCTATCAGTTTACAATAGGTACCTAAGTTAAATGTAGAATTGTAGTACGTACAGGAATTGAGTTGTAGTTTTACAATCAGTTGTAGTTATTTAAAAACGAAGGACGAATTTGCATAGATTAGACTGTAAACACAGCTCGTTTATAAAGCAAAGATAGGCAGGATCTATGTACTTACAAGATAATGATGAAAAATCGCTCATCTTGATATAAAATGCCCTTCCCTAAGCAATAGATTTAGCAATGATATTATAGGATGTATTCACCATAAAAACCAAGCATGATTTAAGATGCAATTGTATATGACACTTGTTATTGGTGTCAATGGCATTTTCCTAACAGGTAATTTAAAAATTACCTTTTCTAAATCATAAGCAGTATCCGAGGAAAAAATATTAGCAAACGATTGCGTTACAACGCTATTGTTGGGCAATTCAATACACACTTTTGCACTTGTCAAAATACACTGTTGCACCACTCGCAAGAAGTTTAAGATACATACGACGAATTTGGACAAAAAAAAATCTGTGATCTACATTTTTTGTGATGTGTGTATTAGCAAGACCTACATAGGCCTCAGTCACAGTTAAAAAAGGATGCTGACATACAATACGATACTAACAATCTTATTTGTTGTCTGTGATTAATGCGTATGCGTTGACATGAACGACATTATTAATGAACCCCCTTAAATGGTCAAAGTTGCATAACTAGAAAATAAAGTAGGTACCCATAACTTTTTACTTTTATTGTTAAAGATTGCCTATTTTAGTTGTGTTGCGACAATACTATCTACATAAAAGTATTCTATATGTAATCGACCCACTATATAGCCTGCGTTACCTTTTATAGAGTCATGAGACCCTGGTAGACTAATAAAATAAATTATCTTAGGATTAACACTGAAAGGGTCAACATTTTCGCTATTACCTGTAAATAATACGCATATAGGTGAGCAAAAAGCTAGTCAATATGTGACTTTATTAATAGCTTATATATATATTTTTTTTTTAAGAACTTGTATTGCTTGTTGCAGTTTATCCTACTAGGTGCTTGTATTGTAGTTTCCAGAGGAAAATATTAAGCATTTGTAAGGAACTTACTCGAAGTTATATCCATTGACGTCAACATCGGAGTCCTGTTTGACGATCTCAACGGGCTGCTTGGCCGCCGCCGGCGCGGCTTGCTCCTGCGCACACACCAGGACCAAAGCGGCAAGAGCGAATAACGTCTGCAATAATAATTAAAATGTTTTAAAATATTTTGTTAATTTTGTATGTTCATGGCATACAAAAGACTTCAACGCCATTTCAAGCAAGGGTTTTTTCATAATCACTAGGCACTTACAATTTTCATCATTTTTATTTTTTTGGATAAATTTAAGGAATGTGTTGGTAGCTGGACGAGTCCTGAACGTCTATGCTCTGAAGAGGCAACTTCAGCTATAAATATCATTTCATTGTATTGACAATACGGTGTTTCGAAGTTTCATTGGGAGGCGAGGTGTTAATCACAATCAAACAGTTTATTTAAGGTGATCCAAGAAACGTTACGGGGATTTGTCAATTGTGTAAATTGTTTACCTGACAGCGGCCGCGCGAGCATCGTGCGTCTTTTAACCTACATTAACTGCGTACATTTAAATCCTTCAAGGCTTCAAGGTAATAAAATAACACTAATTCTATAAAATCTTTAAAGGTCGTAGGTTAGTCCGTAATGCGCAGCTCCACTAGAACAGCGTGTTAAGGCATGGTGCTACATTCTGGCTTCGATGGTTTCAATGAATGGCTAACTTTTTCCTTATTGTATTCTGATCCCGGTTGTTATTCTTATACCTATTTTTTTTTTCATATAATAAAATCGTGACGAGTAGCTAAAATCCTACTATATACCTAGTCTAACATAAGGGAAGGCAGTGATCATTGGACCGTCTCTTTCATTGGACCACCAAGGTATTTCCAAAACAATCCAAGCTACACCTAAACCAATTTAAACGAGTGCGAACCGTCCCTAAGCCACCGCCATCTAACCTTAGAGCTGCCACACATTTATGTATTTTTTGATAGATTTTTCTTACTGTAATTATTATTAGAACATAATGATGAATTGTACGCACAATAATGCAGTAAGATAGGTATATTATTTCATATGCTGAGTGACGCGTTATGTTTGCAACTTCTATATAGTCGTTTCTTTTTCCGTGGTATAAACTATGTCAAGAAGATCATTAGATCGACACGCTAACTAATTGTAAGGTACAACAATATACTAATCAATTTACACAATCATAATGTTCAACGTATTTTTTATCATGTTATAAAATATTGTATAGCTTTATTTAGCACCTCTATAATGTACTGCAGTAGATATACACTTACACCAGAGAGAGACTCTTTTTAATGTAATAAATTTGGTATCTTATACGGTACTAATTGGACTAATTTATGCTCTTCCAAATGTTGCTAATAAAATAACATTTTATAGTGGTCCGTATTTTTGTATTGCTTTATTTTTCTATTTGCTGAAGATATTTTTTTAACATGGGTCCTTAAAAGCTTAGGTCAAATGTTAGATTATTTATGAAGCTATCCCACCGAGTACACATAACAATCGCTTTGTTTATATTTGTTTTTGTGACCGATGAAGTCTATAACCTTTTATGAGCATTAATATTAAAAGGTACTAGCCGGGTAAGGATTAGTCGCATCTCTCGAAGCAAATTTTAATTACTTCTCATAATCTCTAGCCTGGGTGGTCCGCTTCGAACGAAAGGTAGGTTCATCCTTAGTATGTAATGAGGTACATATATGCAAACTTACGTACCTCAAACACAGGTTATGTAATAGAATGCTGCGGTAACCCACCGCGCAATATGTCATTGTAATTGTATTTTCAATAAAGCGTATCTTCTATTAGGGCTGTGTGGTTTTCTACCTATTGTTATTCTGCTGACCCTGTTTAGTTTCGGATACCTATCTCAATCCTAAACTGAGCTAAATCCTACCTTTCAAAACATGTATCTATTTGTAATATGTATAAAATAGTTTTTTTGTTATCTGAAATACAATACTGCTACCTAGTTTTTTTATAATCATAATAATATTAGGCAGGGCTACGAATAGCGAATAGTTACTATTCCAAAATAGATATGAATTAAATTGTTTGTCTATTCGTGGGATATGTTCTGGAAAATTGCCCATAACCCACTAATACTAGCAAACTTATACAAAGCGCCGCCACAATATTTTTTTTGCAGAAATCACAAATATTTGACAGCCCTACAAGTAACGTTATCCAGTCGGAATCCACATTGTTTGACCTCGTATGGGTATACACACTCGCAAGTACGCAAACTTACACGTATATACATATATACCATCCATTATTGAAATAGAGTTATTTATTACTCTGATGCGGAATCTTTAGACGTATAATATGTACCCACTTACATCCGCTGTTGATTAAAGAACAATTACGTTTAGTTTTTTTTTTAATTCGATGGAAAAAACGGCTGTAAACAACGCTAACAAGACAGCCAGTAGTATATAGTGCAGATTGCCTATTATAATATAATAGAGGCGTCCCCAAGCGTCGATCGGCGCGCCCGAGCAGTCAGTTTTGTTATCTGACCGCATAATTGCTCAGGCGCGCGGCGGCTTGGAGCTTGTGGACTCACCTATTAACTTTAATAAATATGCTACACTGATGAGAGCAAATATACCTAATAAACTATTTAACTCTTTATTCAATTAAATATAAAATCAAGAAATGTGTAGCTAATAGTACAAGAAGACACGAATAAACATTTAGTTCTAGGTATAATCAAACAAATCCACATTTTCTACACACAGTACCTACCACGTATAATTAAATAATCGAAATATCATCTAAAGTTTCTTCGCCTTGGCATTACGAGAGCCACTTCATTAGGACAGGACCGGAGCGGGTCAAATACAAACAATAATTATTCCCACTCGTGAACTTTAACGTATCAACAATGACTACGGCAATACAACCTTGGTAATGTCAAAAGTAAAAAAACAGAATATCCAATTAAATAAAGATTAAACTATAAAACATCGTGGCATCAAGGACTCCGTTTATTTTTTAACACAATTATCGGTATGTATTTAACCAAATATAAATTAAACTGATTTAGGAACCTCAGGGCTATTACGTAACTTTTTTTATGGGACCGAGGTGGCATACAAGCGTTCGGCCCGCCTGATGTTAAGCAGTTACCGTAGCCTATAGATGCATGCAACACCAAAGGCATTGCTCGCACGTTGCCGACCTGAAGGGGAGTGGGACAGAGAGAGGGGAATTGGGCTTCTGGTTTGCCGAAACTTATCGTACGAAATGCAGCTGTAATAGCTACTTTACGCCGCTCTTCTGTGAGAGTGTGGTACTACCTCGATCGAGCCAGCCTGTATATGTGCTGCAGTCGATTGACTACAGCTTGGTTCTACCACCAATTAACACCCTTTTCGACCATGTTTCAATTGGTTTCGTTCATCCCGTGTTGCTTTGTCAATTGAAATTTATTTAAATAGGAATGAGTCTATGAGTCTAGACTTCACTCTGCCCTACAGTTTAGGCCTACTTATATGTCTAGGTACTGAGCTGTACGACTAAGAATTTGAGCCTTTCCAATGTTTTTATACTGACATGACATATTTCGGCAGGGTTGCTGCTAGTACCTAAGTATAAAACTTATATAAACCCAACCACATAATCAGTTAGTTTGGGTAATTTGTTAGTTTATACATGGAATGTCCCTAGGCAAGGTTCCAGTATTAATTTGTTTTTCGTCGTCGGGCATCGTGAGTTTGAGCAAATTTGTTAAACTTCAACACTTCTTAATATTCCGATATGCAAAGTCAAATTACTTTAACACTTAATTAATATCAACGGAAACCTCGCTAGTTTTGGCACATACACAAGCAATGATTACCTTAATGACCTAACCACAATGTGTTTACTAAGTACGATGGAAAATTTCTTACGAAATACGTACACGAATACTTTTATTACACAAAATTTTGTTGTTCTTATGTTGGTACTAGTCAATTTTTACGGTCCCGTTTGGCGTGGTTGGTTTAGATTCCGCCTATCACGCTGCAGGTCGTAGGTTCGATTCCTACCCGGGACATGCATTTGTGTACTTGAACATGTCTGCATGTCCCGAGTCTGGGTGTAATTATGTATATTAAGTATGTATTTACAAACAAAAAGTAGTGTATGTAGTAATATCAGTTAACTTTTTGCATAGTACAAGCTCTGCTTAGTTTGGAATCAGGTAGGTGTGTAAAAGAATGTCCCAGGATATTTATTTATTTAATTCTGGCATTCTGGCATCAGAATTTTAGCTACTAGCTTTTAACAATAAAGGGGTTTAACCGCACCGTCAATTTTGTTGCCTACCGGCATCAATATACCCAAGAACTCCACCAAGTCTCGTTAATACCTCAAGGCATCCGCGCACTGCGTGCGCGCCGCGCGCGTAAATACGCGTTTTTTTTCTAATGACTGATTATACATAAATAATCGACTAAAATCATATTGGTACGATTTATTTGTGGTAGAGCCAAGGTTTAGCCAATTAACTGCAGCTCATATACCTACGGGCTGGCTCGACCGGGGTAGTGCTATCCTCTCATAGAAGATCGGCTTAAAGACCCTATAACAGCTGCATTTCGAACGATGAGTGAGAGAGCTGGAAGCCCAATTGCCCCCCTCCCGCTCCCTCTGTCCCACTCCCCTTCAGTTCGGTAACGTGCGAGCTATACCTTCGGTATTGCACGTATCTATAGGCTACGGCAACTGCTTAAGTTCAGGCGGGCCGAACGCTTGTTTGCCACCTTAGTCACATAAAAAAAATCTTAGCAATAGAGTCGGTTGATCCAATGTTAGCCGGTTTTCAGTTTAATGGGGATGATGACTAGTATTTAATTTAGTTGCCAATTATTTTTTCACATGTTGTGAAAGTATTTAGAAAAAACATTAAATGATTACTAAGATTTTCTGTATTGTTAAAAGTGCTATCTTATAATGTCATCACTAAATAATTAGTATATGTTTCGCAAATTTAAACGTTCTTCTTGCTAATTTTAAAGTTATATTAAAAATTATTTTGCGATAACCTAATATAATTATGCAAAAAAGGCATGTTGCCTATTATAAAAACAAATATGCCGTAAAATATACAGTAGAAATAAACTACTTTTGATTTTGGATTAGAATGATTGAATTTTAAAATGTGGCTGCGTTAGCATTACTAAAATAGTTGTTTTATTATGTCCATGTGTTCCTACTCTATTTTCATCAGGTTTTTGCGGCGGTGGTTATGATGCTGACTCTGAAACTAAACTTGAGGTAACTAAATGATAAGCAAGATAAATATTTTCAGATGTGTCAAATTTAGATATAGATACAGAACTATCATCAATAATTCATTGATATCTACATATTTTCAATTATTTATCACATCTTAATAGGACCGTCTTCATGTGCCGAGCGGCCCAACAAAGCAATCAGTTTTGACCTCTGACCACGTAGACATAACCATAACATCATAACTGAGTGCTCGAGTGCGTCTCTCGGGGCTTGTGGACGCACCTAACGAAAAAATGTCTCAAAGTTACAACATACAAATGTCGTAAACTAGTGTCCTGAGAAGCCGTGCTAATTACTAATCTCTAGTTATTATTATACATCTAAGATTACACGATTATCTTTTTTCTCGTTAATCCTCGAACATTTGACAGAGCTTTAGCAAACGTGTCATCATGACAATGATACTGAGCTTTCGAACCGACTCATTGTGTTTTCACTCACGTACTATTTCTTAATCTGTCTGTCATGAATTTTGTGTTTGCTTTTTATATTTGATTATACTTTTGACATAAATTAGTTATGTCATATTCACTCAATAGCGTTTCACAACTTTCTTCCGTAAACAATATCTTTTTCATTATTATTCCTTTTATTAAGTAAAATTAAAATGACATACCCATTTTAATTTTACTTACCTAATTAAAATAACGTACTAATGTATAAGTGAGGTATTTTATTTACCACGAAATTAAGAAACTATCCTTAGTTAATATTTTCAGTTCAATTTGTTAGAGCAGTTGAAAATTTAGAGAACATAGCCTTAACGCAATTATTTTACTAATTAATTGCACTTACTGCTTAATTAAGTAAAATAGACTGTTCACGTTTAACTGCAGTATAATATTTATGATCATGTAACATAACGCCAAGTTAAAAGCTGGTTGTAGCTTACAATTTTTTTTAAATGTTTTATCACGTACCTCTTCGTGTTGAATCCCACGTTTAGTTTAAATAGTCAATAAGTTTTAATCTATTTATAAATCCCAATCATTGCGTAATTCCCAACAAATAACAATAGTATTGTTGAATAGGAATTTGATTACCGGCCGTGTCCGAAGTTCGTAAAAAAGCGCTGAGGTCTCTTGAGCATAGAATGGAGTGTGGAGCGCGTCACCGCTACCCATCCTCACATGATGTCAGCCTTCTGCAAGTGCTTGCAACTCGGGATATATATAAAATGAACGATCATACACTAGTTACTCATTCGTTAGCTTAAACTCAAGACGAACTAAGCACCATGCTCAAATACGTGAGTTGTAATATTTTTATTATTATTTAAATATAATAATTAAAATAAGTTTGTATAATAGCGTGTTGCAAATGTTAAAATTTATAATCACTTGTTACTTATACTTGGAAAGTGTGTCGTGACTTTTGTGATGCGTCTCATTGAAATGATTTATTATTATAAGACGCGTCAAAACAATGGGTAAACGTGTCTGCTAGAGTGACATGATGATTCCTCACCCTTGGGTTCTTTTATAGAAGTTTTATTAGTACTTATTGAGATTCCCGAGAATGTATTCTCTTTCAAAACTGTAAAACCTTGAACCCTTTCACAGTATTTAGCGATGGAACCTTGGAAGGAATTTCCTTTGTGTCCAATTTGACTTTAGTTTTAGCCATATGTGGCTACCAATTTTTTTTATTTAACCTATGTATATTACTTACTAGCTAGACTATACTATTAGTTAAAAGAGTCCCTCTTTTCATCTTCTTCCCAGTCGTTTCCATCATGTCTGATGATCGCTCCCCCTATGTATCGTTCCTCTTCCCATGTATAATGTGTAACCTCTCTCTTTGGTCATCTCTCGTTTAGTTAGTTCTACAATAGTAAAGTAACAAAGGTAGTTATTTATATTTTACATAATACAGCTTACTTAAATTTTATAATGCTTATTTGTAATTAGATACATATATTAGTTAAATTGCCAGTACACCTAGTTAATGTGGACAGCATATTTAAACTAACCATTTGCAGTAACCACCTCAATGATGCCTTCTATATTTACATAGAAAGGAAACATACAAAATTATATTCCACCACATTTACGGTTCATACTATTGGATCTTTTAAATATTAACCCCAAACTTTATAGAAAGTAGCGATGGTCTTCTATTTCTAGAAATGCTTTGTAAAACTATTGTAAACTGGCAACAAAGATCTATATAAATTCGGTGGTATATCTATTAAGGTAAAAAATGTGGGAAAAGTGCGAGAAAAATGATGTTGATACATTTATTTCAAACTAGCTGACCCCGCGAACTTCGTACCGCCTCAGAGTTAATAAATGTTGTATTAACTTATTAGCTGAAAAAGAACTAAACCCCCCCCGTTCCCCCGTTTGTCGTCCGTTCTTCCCCTTTTCCGATAAATATAAAAAAATCTGTCTGATAATTTATAATTTACAATTAGACATGTGAAATCCACCAACCCGCACTGGGCCAGCGTGGTGGATTATGGCCTGAATCCCCCTCGCATTGAAGGGAGGCCCGTGCCCAGGAGTGGGACGTGAAAAGGACTAAATTATAATTATTATTAATTTAGAAAAAGAATAATTTGCAGGAATTTGTAGTCGCCATTTGACACCGGCGTTCGATATGCCATCTATTGAAAGTAATTTGAATCATAATTTTTACATAAAATGGGCGTTTTTAGCGTTATCCAAAATTTTTTTTTTTTTAATGTATGAACCTTCTTTGAACTTCACGGAATATTCTAAAATCTAAATTGGTCCAGCCGTTCTCGCGTCAAGTCATGACAACGGGAAATAGGATTCATTTTTATATTGTACAGAGATAGAGATTATGTCAATTTAATCCCCGCGAAAAATATCAACATAAGTACTATTAACAATTAACAATATAGTACTATCAACATAAGTACTATACTATGAAGTAATAGTACCTAATCCATAGAAATAAGTACTGACCGCATGTAACTGACACATACGTCGGTAAATAAAAACAAAAGACGATCTATTGTGTTTTGTGACATACGAGGGATTCAACGTCTTCATCTTTCAAACAATACATTTGCATGTGCAGGTGGTAGCCGCGTGCGTGTTGGTGGCGGTGTGCGCCGGCGCACCGCAGCCCCAGCAGAACCCGCAGGACGTGCAGATCCTGCGTTTCGACAGCAACGTGGAACCCGACGGCTACAACTTCGCGTAATATATCTCTTTCCTTTTTAGAAATCACTAAGAACAAACATACCTACCTCACAAAATTTTCATCTCACAATGGGGGGCCAGATTATTTTCGACACCAGGCTAGGGCGGTGCCACATCTCAGTTGGGTGAGATTGACAGTTAAGACGACAAGTTCAGACAGTCTCTTTCTGACCTTGCGATAGTTAGTATTAGTAATGACAATTCAGAAATGAAGTGACAGGTGACGTCAAACCAATACAATCTAGCGACACCTGGTGAGCCGATTTTTTTTGCCTCCGTCGTGTAGGTACTTCATTTTACTATAAATACTGCATGAACTAGAAGTACTTTATATGAGCTGGCAACAAAGTCAATCTACATATAAAATCTAAATCTTTACTTAACCGACTGTTATTACAAAACCAGCCACAGGTTAGCCGTGGGTGATGACCCTTTGTGATGCAACAAGTCAACATTATTCAACCACCATTGTAACCCATAAGAATAACAAAATAATATATTTATGTTAGGTACCTAACAAGATATTACAAACGATTTACCTTATTACATAATGTCAAAATCTTTATATTGAATTAGTAACCAGTACTAAGTACTTACGTTTTGCATATGATTAAAAGTCTCAGTACACAGATATTAATGTTACCTAGCATATGAAAAGGTACCTTGTTTAGAAAAAAATAAAAAAGGATCGTGCGCGTTGAAGTCTTTTGTAGGGACGGAAGTATGTCTTCCATAATACTTCAGTATTTTTTACAAAAATCAACATTCATGACAATATATCAGTTACATTTAACTTAGATAGGTTAGATTATAATGTTAACATAATTATATTCTAGTCGAAAACTGAACTAGCTACGAGCTAAGGGCCTCCGCAGACTTGCTACTTGTACCATCGGCGATCGGCGATTTTGCGACTGCATCGATGCTGCATCGCGTTTTGGCGACTCTCTGAGTTCGATCACAGTATCAAAGTCGCGCGATTTTGCGACTGCATTGATGCAGCATCGCGGTTTTGCGACTTCCTGGGATCGGACGCAGCGACTGCTCCGATGCTGATCCGGTAGCCTGTAGTCATCATGAAAAATCGCTGCGGCCGGCATCCGCAAGTGTGCGGGGGTGTAGCGTTCAGTCGCTGCATCGAGCTTCTTAAAAGCGACTCAGTCGCTGCGTTCGGCGTTTTTAAGTGTGCGGGTTGTAGCGTTCAGTCGCTGCATCGAGCTTCTGAAAAGCGACTAAGTCGCCGATTGCCGATTCTAAAAGTAGCAAGTCTGCGGTGGCCATAAAATATTTCAGATAATGACACTTTTTCGCAAGACAGCTAATTTTGTAACTAGTGGCCTTCATATTTAAAAAAAGGAATACAATAATTAGTCATTGAGAATCACCTGCGCATTAAGGCCTCTAGTTGAGTGGTTGAGTCTGAGGTTCCGGGTTCAGTACTAGGTCAAGGAAGCACTCGTAGAGTCATCTATGCAATTAATCACGACACAAAGACTTCAAAAAGAGAGGATTATTAAAAAATCATTTGCAGTTAACAATGACCTTCAGTTTTTTGCAAAAAACATCAGTGTGAAAAATCTACTACAAAGTCTTCCGCTGTATTTATGCGCATTATTAATTTCAATTTAAATATCGTGTTGATATATTATTTTAAATGTTCTTCAACGCCTTATATCTTCACGAACCGAGAATTAAGCTGGCCCATTGCTAAACTATTTTTAGCTAGAGTTGATTGGCCGTGTCCAGAAGCCCCGATCATCCACGCCCGAGCAATCAGATATCAGTCAAATCCTTTACAAACCCTAACGCCTTTAAAACCTTAACGTTTCTTTACTTAAGAATATTAGCATGTTGACTAAGCATTGTCTACCAACATACAATAGGTACTATTATCCATATCCATAATACTCCACCAGATATTATGGATACGTTTCGCCAATTGTATTTTCGGTCCCATTTTAGACCGAAAATACAATTGGCGCAACGTAAGTGCATAGGTGTAGCGCATGGTGTATCTGAGGTATAATTTTAATAATCTTTCTGCAGGTATGAAACCAGTGACGGCACATCCCGTCAGGAGGAAGGCAAACTGGACAACCCTCAATCAGAGAACGCCGCTCTCACCGTCACTGGACAGTACGCCTTCGTCGCCCCCGACGGCAAACACTACTCCGTGACCTTCACCGCGGGCCCCAACGGCTTTCAGCCCAAGACCTCCTTAGGACAGAAGTAGAAGCCACCATTGAACTTGTAAATAGTTAATACTACAATACATTTATCAACAATACCAGCTCGATCTCATTATGCTTCAGCCATCTTGGAAGAGCCACCATATTTGAATAGCGGTGGCCCTTCCAAGAGTCAAGGGATCATCATGTCTAAATTCACGTGCCATAAGGACGTATTTTATACTTTTATAACTTTATTGTAATTAAAAGTTTATCAATTAAATACATTTTTGATAAATAATTGTGAGTGTTTAATTTAAAGCAAAATATTATCTCTTAGTTTTTTTCGGCATTTGCAGAATTATAATATTTACAGCGAACATTTATGTATGAATTCAGTACCGCATTCTGTAATTAATACTCGAACGGCCGAATGCTCAAAAGTTACTCAAATTTATACGTCCTAGCAGTTTGAGACGTCGGTATATGTATTTTTGTATGGCGAGTCAAAGTTAAGAAGCTCTCAAATTTTAGTAGCATCTAAGTATTCAGCCACAAATAATTTAAAAGTATCGATAGAACTATACAATTATGGGAGACCGTTATTTCATTATTTTACTTTACCCACTAGTCAATAAATGGATCTAATTACTTCCACATGATAATGTTTTATATTCAGATATTCTATGGAATCATTGCGTTTTAGAACTCTTAAAAGCTCCAAGTAAATTTTTAGGTTTAGTTAAGATGGCCATTGCCGTCGAGGTCGAGCCATAAGAAAGTGGCGGGAAGACCTGGATATTTTTGTGGGAAAGATGTGGCCAAAAATTGCATCTGATAGACTGGTATGGATGAGAAAAGGGAGGCCTTTGCCCAGGAGTAAGACAGTCCCATAGGCGAAGAAAAAACCGAGTTCAGCAATTTTTATCAATCCTGTGTTTCCTTTGTGTTACGTCGTGATTGGTTAAACTTTGTCTATGTGTAATTCTTTTCGACTATTCTGCTATAATGTAAATACTAAAATCCATCAATATACGACTACATCCTGCTAGCGGGTCACGACTCGACACAAAACTCTGAACAGATAAGGTAGCATGCGCTTTGTAAATATCAACGGATGACGGTTGAATCCTTTATTTCAAGTCAATAGGTCTGTTAGGACTGGCACTAGTGTGCATTTATGTCGTATAAATTGCTCAATTGAGGATTGATCATTGTGCTATATTATAATCACTTGAGTTAGTGTCATATGCGAAATCGAATAGCTACGTCCAGAAGTGTCACATGCCGCGCGAGGCTGCTCACCCACATGCCTCGCGAAGCACGACGTTTGCCTCAGTCGCATGCCGCGCGAGGCAAATGGCGAGGCAACTGACACTCTAGACAGGGAAAGGTATACCCGATCAATCAGTTTGACATCGTTCTGTCTCACGACTGCCAAACTAGGCGACGCAAATGTGAGTGCTCAGGTGAGGCAGGGCGCGCATTTGCCTCACGTGAGGCAAGTCAAACACCGCGAGGAAAATTTTCCTCGCGCGGCATGTGACACTTCTGGACGTAGCTAATGGAAGAGATAAATGGGTATGAAGATGTTGGTATGACCTGTCAAATAACGGACGTCACGCATCGTAATCGACCCAGAGGATTTAATTAGGGAATAGCTAAGAAATGGGTGACACATGTACCCAGCAATAGGTATATCAATACATGCATTAGTATTAGTAAATACATTGGTTTTGTAATGTTAAAATGATGAATGAAGTACCTTAACCTGGGGGGTTACTCCGAAATACGTCGCTGACGGATCGTCCGAAGTACGGATTTGATTTACGAACAAAACAATGTCAAATCGTAGAGAAAAACGAAAGAAGAAATGTCAAATCACGACAATCCGTCAGCCGAAACGTTAGGTTCGTATTTCGGAGTAGGCCAGCTGGGTTATACTGGGTGAAATCGAAATCGTGGGCAATATTTTAAACAATGATTCTACACATGATTCAGAATATTTAGGGAATATTAATCAACAAATCAATAGATAAAAATTGATTACCCAGGTAAGGTGTAACAGTTAAATGGTTTGCTTATTTGCTTACCCAAGCAATATTTTTTTATCAATAGATTTTTTTATTTGTTTTCCCAAAATATACTGAATCATGCGTAGAGTCATATTTTAAAATATTGCCCCTCGATTTAGATTTCACCCAGTATATTATGTGTATTAAAAATACTAATATCAATATGTATAGGCACGTTTAATTACTAACGCCAATTTAAGTACCTACCAACCGCAAGACCATCACAAGGTATTTAATGTTAGCATAACATTAGGCTTAGAAATTTCACACAGCTAGTGTTCAATGTGTTTCGTAAATAAATTTAAATGCCAACGCACACAAGCCGTGTCGCGAAGGTTCCACCATCAGCATGCGTACAATATACCTTCCTGCAGTCATATAGGTAAACTACGGCTGGAGCGCACTTTGCGCTCGCCTCTTGATCGCTGAAGTTGTAAAGGCCACTTTGGCCAACAACATATACAGAGTGGTGACGACATATTGACAATAAATTAAAACACGATCCCCGCTAGTCAATAACAACACATTAAAATTATAAAATTAGGTTTACATCAAAATCCAAAATTTCAAATCTTCAAACAAATTAAATGCGGCAATAGTCTAAACGAAACACAATACCCTTTAAAAACGTCTACCGACCTAATAGACTGACCTGTAAGTACAAGCGTGGCAACATCGCTTCGGTGTTGGTGTTTTTAGCGGTATCTTTGTAAGCGTAAAGTTAAAATAATCAAAATAAAAAAAGCAATCCCGTGGCAATACCTTTGAATATAATTTAATAATATTTTATGTGCGAACTACTAATGTGTACCCAGTATGTGGTTTCAATTATTGTCATGATGTCGTCACCATTCTGTATAGTCAATAAAAAAAAAACATATAGGTAAAGGCAACCTTCACTTATAACGATATTTATTGAGATTGTGGGATTATTACACATCTGTGGGGCTAGCATAACCGCCAAAACAAGCCTTATTTCGCACCGAATTGGTCTCTATCTCTCTACCTTAATGCATAGGAGAGAATGAGACAAAATCGATTTATCACGCGATTTGTCTAGTCGCGGTCCGGCTGTGCTAGGTACTCTGGGGTCTTGTTATGTTTTGTTGATGTACAGCGTACCAAAATTATCAAAATCGTTAATTATCAAAAGTAGGGCATACATTTCTAGTAAGAATGTCTTTAGATTTTTGTTGAAATAGGCAAGTACATTTTTTTAAAACTTGACACATATTGACGCAATCTAAGATGAATATCTCTTCTCATAAGTAACAAAGTACGTGTATAAATGTGCACTCAATCTGCTACTATCCGAAATACCAATTAAATCGCCTTAATAGTTATACCTAGGTACACATAATCTCATTAGTGGAACTTAAAACAGAATTATGTTTTTTTTTGCTAATTGCACACCTGCTTGAGTTTTGAAGAGGCCGAGTGAGCAGGTATGCAATTCCGAGTCTGTATTATAAATTACGCAAGGTTCGAGTATTGTCATCGTGCGACGGATGACACAGTGTGCGCACATCTGAGAAGAGCGTTTGAGAACCTTCGTTATTTAAAATGATTACAAAATAAGTATGACGAAACTGGTAACCTTTTCCACATGAGACGGAGGGGTCACTGGCGTTTGCCGGGCTGCACAAATTCAGTTTACGATCTTTGCGTAAAAATATCCCCGTTAAATATGGATTAAGATGTTTCTATGAACACGCGTACGGCCCGCCTGATGTTGTGCAGTTACCGTTGCCTACAGATACTTGCTATACCAAAGGCATTGTTCGCACGTAACTGACCTGAAGAGGAGTGGGACGGATGAAGGGGATTCAGTCAATTGCATTCAGTCAGCTTATCGAATATGATTTGCCTCTTAGGCCGGGACTGCACTGGTAAGGTGACCGCGACGCGACAGGCAACAAACCCCTATAAACATATTATGGCGGCGACAGCATCTCATAAGCTATAATTTGTAGGTATGGAAATCGCCGTCGCGTCGCAATTGCCTTGCCGTTGCGGCCACGGTCTTATATCCACAGTTTTATAAAATCTTACAAAGCCATATTTATCAAGTCAAAGCTTACCTATTATACCTATATCCCTACGAGAATAGTTGTTTGATAAAAGTATGAGATTTCCTTCACAACTTAACCCTCTTTGGGTACCTACGTTGGTAAGCACATAGCCCAGGCAGTTTACAGAAGTAAACTACCTACTTGAAATTGGAATTAAGTAAGAAATCATATCTGGCAGCTTGATTTTAACATTAAATTGACTACTTTTGCCTTAGCACTTATACGTGTTTAGATTAAGTCTCTGTGAACTTAGGCGCCTGACAAAATATAATTTTTCCGTGGATTTATCTATCTTTTTGCTATTTAATACTTAAAGGCATAGTCTAAGTTTCTACAGGTTGTGAAATTCCTATTGTCCATGCAATAAGAAGAAATATATCAAAAATAATTGGTAATTTTGCAAGAAAAGTTTCCAGAAGCCTGTTGTAGTTGTAACTAAGTTTTGTTCCAGTTTCAATTTATCCAAAATAAATGACCTATTATTATTATACCTATTGGTAGACCTAGTGCAATCTGAATTATTAAAATGTTAGACGATATTAGGTTGATTATCTCGGCGCTTAAGAGTCATCGTAAGATAATGCTTGCTATGATTATTCTGATAGGCGCCAGATTATTTAAAAATCATAGTGTATACCCAAGTGGAACCTATATAGTTCACGCGATATCTTAGTAACTACCTATACTTTATCCAGTTGATCACTCTTTAATACCTTTACCTACTAATTTTATTTAAAAAAAACAATAAATGATAATAGTCATTAAAAGAATACACATTCTGTTTGGGAGCTCTTAATATCTAGGTACTTAATTATTTTTACAAAATGCTACGGTCATGCTTGTTTCTAAGCAATAAAACTTAATTAATTCGATGATATTTAAATACAATGAGCGTTTTATCATTATAAGATTGAAGTCTGATGTAAACAGCAGACGTTTAGAACTATGTTCATCGATCGTGACTGCGCGGAGTTCCTTAAGACTCCACAAAACATGCATTGAAAGGTCACATATCCACCTAATCATAGAGTTTATAATAATTAGATGGAACACCGATGTCAAATGGTTTTACTTAGCGATTATCTCTCCGTGACGCCGACTGCTGAACACTGATCCTGATTTTGATACTGAGATGCCTCTCTTTAGCTGCTCGAGACGTCGCCGTATTGTAGTTTTATGAAAACACTCGTCTCAGTATAGCAGATAAAAAGAAAACGGATTTTGTAGGTCATGTTACTTATGAGTAAGTTGGTACTCGACCTAACTTTAATTTCCTATTTTTTACAGCCATTTCATTTTACATAGCTTCGTAGTCAACCTTTTATGTTTATATAATTTATCATTATAGCTGATGTTTTGTTGCAACGATATAAAAAGCAAAGTCACTTTAGGTAATAAAATAAACGATCATTATTAAGTATACCAGAATGTTCAATCTAAATATACACTATTCGTCCGCGCTTTTAATTAACAATGGTTTCTCTATACGTTTAATTTAGATATAGGTAGTTATTCATTGTAACAATGCATCGCATTTATTTATAATGGGGTAAATAAATAAATAATAATATGGCCAGACTAACACCAACTGTGTCCAAAAGATGGTCCCTAACTAAGCAACGCATGTGCTATGGGTATGGTCAAATTACGAAAAGGCGTTATCCAAATTTGCTTTGATTGGAATCGTACCCTCAACCACCCTGTGCAGTGACGCTAAGCGGTCGTATGTACTTGGTTATTTTAAAATGCATTTTATTACACATTTGTAACTGCTGGACACGTTTTAACCTACTGGGACCTGATATCGACTCGACCGTCAATACAGACACGGCGGGACCCCACGGTCAAGATGCTATAAATTATAAATCAATCATTCATCGTGAGAAAACCATCTGAACAAAGGATATTCCACCAAGCTGATACGGATCTGCCGCAAAATTGATAATTAAACAAAACGAAACGTTTGTAGGTATTATGGACATTGGTATAGCGTCACGTAGCACGCAATAAAGTATAAAGGTCACAGGGCAAAATCAAAACCCGATTCGTCATAAATCAAAATTATTTTAAATAGAAAATTGTGTATCTATAATTTTACTTTTTATTTTAAACTATATTTAGTAATTTTATTCAAAATTGATTGAGGATAACATTTTGAAAGAAGAAAGTATTTTATCTAACAGTGCAGCTCTGTGAAATAACGTGATGCGGCGCATCACGGTGCACATGCATTCGAGTTCTGAATGATCTGACAAAAAATATTCCAACAACTTAGGGGGCGTCCATAAATTACGGGAGGTGATTTTTGAGATTTTTCAACCCCCCTCCCGCCTTGGTGAGATTTCGTGAGAATTTGCTCGACCCCCTCTAATCTCACGTGAGATTTTTCAAAAGCTATATTCTAGAGGAAAACGTGTTTTACTTAATTTAACCCAGTTTTTTTTGCAATTTTACATTGTTTCTTGCGGGAATAAAAAATTACGTGACATTTGCCGAGACCCCCCCCCCTCTCCCCCACGTGAGATTTGGTGAGATTTTGCTCGACCCCCTCCTCCCCTAAATGCCTCACGTATTTTATGGACGCCCCCTTACTAAAATACGACCCATATTAACGTAAACTAAAGCCATTTATTTGTACATACTGCCCTATTTCGATACTCTCCGCGCTGGGTATTTTTTCCATATAACTTGCCCATTGACCTTTATCAAATAATGTGCATGATATGAGACGCTTCACACATTAGATTAGAGGATCACGATTTATTTATTTACATATACGTAGGTCCGTAGTATACCTATACCCCGTTTTATAATTATGCAAGACCGTAAGAAACCCAGTGTAGGAAATATTTTAATAAAACATATCTATGACTTGGTACCTATTTATTGTCATTTTTACTTAGGTATGACAATATTAAACTAGGTAGGTATATTTTTTATAAATAGACCCACTACGTTCGTAGGTACCTGGATACCTTATTATAAACACGAATGGACTCATGGTGCCTTAGATAGATTATATATATAGTTATATTTATAAAATATTTTTACTTCCATTATTCTTATTTCTCTTCTATATTTTTATATTTTCAATTCTTAATTGTCTGACGCACTTGTTTTGGAAAACAAACAGAACTGGACCCTCACGATACAGGCTAGGCCTAGTGTAAGGGTCACAAATAATACACTTTGTTGAAATATATCTGCTTATTCTCAAATCTATGTACTATGTTTCTGATAATTTATTGTTGATGCACTATTTTTAAAGAACATGTCCTTACTAGACATAAAGTTTTTTTTTTATTAATTTATATAACGAATAAAATACTAGCCTATACGATTAACTACTTTCCTGTACCTTTACCTACTCAGTGGTCCTCACGTTCCTAATCGTATTCATAGGTAACTAGGTAACTTATATTTTTTAATACAAATATTCTTAATGATAACGAATAGGTAATTAACACACGTCTATTATTTGTACTATTCGTATTGAAGGAGCGTATTTCGTATTCGATTATCATTCCAAATATGTAAAAAATACGTCTCTAGTCCCTATTGTATACCTACGTCTCTATACTTCTCTAGTCCCTATTGTATTTCTACCTAGTTATCATGTCCAAAACACTTAAGATGAAGACCACTGTTAATGATGACATACAGCATACTATTGTAGGTTCTTACATTTACATGCTTATACAAAATAAAACAACAAATATTAACGTTCCTATTACCCACATGTAAAACGGTTTTCATAAGATGTATCGTCGAAGTATTTTTGTTGCTTAAGTAATTTTGTAAACAAGATATTTTTATTATATTGTAAACTAAGAATAGTCACAGTGCATGCAAAGCATAGTTCATAATGCAGGATAACTGAGATATATATTTTTTAACAGAATGTAGTAATCCCATAACAATTAAGGGTACCTATTTTTGTACGTTGACGTTTTACCTATATGGTTTTGTATGTATGTATGATAAATAAATATAATTGGTACCTACTGATTCTGATTATAACGAGCTGCAATAGAATCAACAAGTAAACACAGTTTGCCAAAACCAAATGTTAACACTGGGGAAAGAGAGAAGAGAGTGCAGAACTTAACAACCTATTTATTACCTATCATATTATATACTTATTTGAAATGACGATTGTATACCTAATAGTCATACGATGAAACCAAAGTATTTAAAATATCATATTTTATCCAATAAATTATAATGCAAAAATAAAATAAACTTCCTGCTATTCACTTGCAGGATCAACTCAATATCATCTGTTTTTATATCCTCGTGTATAGATGCCGCGTGACCTTGATTGCATTGGTAATTTTAAAATAAACAGTTAACACTCAATTCTGACCTTTGTCAATTAGTTGGAGTATACTATTTGATACTCAAGTTCAGCGATTGACTAGTACAAATAAATAAATATCGCCAGATAAATACACCAATAACGAATGATCCCAAACTAAATAACGTTTGTTCTGGTACTGGTACCCATACCATACAAAGTTCAGGGGGGTGTTACAAACACACACACACCAGTAAAATTATGAAATAACTAAATTCGACCCGATTAAGTTACTTACCAGTCGCTATACTTAGTACTTACCTAGGTAGGTCATTTAAAATATATAAATCCAGCGCACTTAATCCGATGAGGCCTCCAGGATATTTGCCACTAGGGAGGCGCCACGTTGTAGTGGGGTGACATTGGCACTGATGAGCTGATTTTTTTTTCTTTCCCATTGCCTCTTCCATTCGACATTATTATATGCATATTTATATAATAATCTACGAGTGACGTTAATTATTTTAGAGATGGACTTATAAATAAGCACCCTATGACGGCTTTACAAAATAAGTAAGTCCTGCCTCCAGAGAGATAGTTCGTTGCAACGTATCAATATTAAAGAGTATAGTTACCTAACTACCTTTAAAAAACATAGACTAACGAATTACATCATCAAGTACCAACAACAGTGTTCATTGTATATTCAAAACGCATAGAATAAGATAATCCGAAATAGTCGATAGCAACTCAGACATGTGTAAAGACATACCTATTGTAACAAAGTATAACCAAATTGCAAAGTAATCAGTTCAGTTGTTTAAAAATTATTTTAAAATACATGTGTGTTAATGCATAGATACTATGGCTAGGTAATAAATTATAGATCACACCTACTAGGTATGTAATTATAATATAGACAAAACTCAATTCATTGATTAATCGGTTCCGCTTCATATGAGGTATGCACATTAAATTTATGTTATTTTAAGTGATTCTAATTTATTACTAATTTAAGCGATATCAATTATACCTGCTCCAATTTAACTAATTTCTGCGATAATAAAGAGATCAAAGCAAAATGTGGACATGATTAATAATCATTATGTAAATGATATTGTTACAAATACATAATTAAACACATAAAACACCGATGTGGCAATATAACGATCGTAAAATATCCTTAATTTATTGGTGTTTAAAAATTATCTACTGCCAAAAATATATAAAACTAGGTGTCTGAAATGTTTTTTATATGTATACAAACTACATTATGATTTACCTAAATAGGTGTAAGGTAAGTTATTTTATAACTATAATAGTTTGTGTGTATAATAATAGGGTTTTATTAGGGTTAATTATTTGTTTTATATAAGTCATAAAAAATACATAAAAATTTATTTACATAAAAAGGCCCACATATAATAAATTTCTGGTGGTCCTCAAACTAGGCGTGAACCTGTATCATGAGGCCAAGGAGTTGTGGTAACAGTTTTTGTGTCTGTTATGTGAGGGGTGTGTATGAGTGAGTGTGGCAGAGATGTTTTGAAAGATGTGTAAGGAAGGGAGAGAGAGAGTGTGTGTATTGTGATCGGGAAGGGCGAGTGTTGAGTGTGTGAGTGTGTATAATAGGTACATCCATAGGGACGTCGTAATACTACCGGAGAGGTTTCAAAATGTCCTCCGTGTCGTTGTAAGTGTAAGAAGCCATTCTTTTCCATTTTGTTTGCATGCAATGTTGTATGTTAAAGTCAGTATGTTTTTAAATTATTTCTGCTTCTACCTTTACCTTCGACGATATAAAGTTAGTTACTAATTAACTCATTAAAAACTTACAAGGTACCTCGTATCCACATAATTAATAAGTTAAGTTTAAATAAAGATATCTCAAGAAACTACGAAATAAATAAACAAATAAAATAAATATCGCCAGACTTAAGGTTGGCACTCATCTATCAACTCGCCACCCGACCAGTACCGCCTCGTCGGTCGGCATCCACTATCTGAACCGGAAATAAGTGAACCACGCGCTGACCACGCGGCGTTCACTCGTTGACCACGCGCGGTCCACTGGGTGATCACGTGACGTTTATGGTGTAAAAGCAGTATCCGCCTGCTGACCACCTGTCGACAACGAGTGGACGCCGAGCGGCGAGGCGGTGCTGATCGGGGGCCGAGTTGATAAATGAGTGCCAACCTTTACACACCAACTGTATGGACCCAGACTAAGCAACGCTTGTACAATGGCCACCATACAATGGACGGGGGGCGATCCCAGTAACACCCAGACCATGATAAATTACGAAAAGGCCGTTTCCGTAATTTGCCTCTGGCGGGAATCGAACCCGCAACCATCCGATGCAGTGAGTCAAGCGGCCTACGCTCGAACCACTGCACCAAGCGGTCGTCAAATAGGTACGTAATCTTAAAAGTTTACGTTAAATCCAGTTTAAAGTTAATTAGCTATAGTAATTTATTAAAACACGTGTTCTAGGCTACGTGTGGGTCGGTAAACCATGTGCCAAACGGTCATTATGTCACTAAGTTCAGATAAAGTTAATTTTGGATATCTATGCAAGGATTTAATGAGACAAAACAAACACTTATGGAATTGGCGAGCAAAGTCGTGAATAGTAAAATGTATAAAAAACTGACTAGTATTCAATTCAAGTGCCTACTTGGGTCGTGCTTCTTAGAGAACATCACCTACATTTTATACCTACCTACTCGACTTTTGAAAAATATGAGGTAGTTACATTTTACTCTCAAATAGATTATACTTAGTTCTGCTATTTGTATACACAAATAATATTAAAAAGACATAGGTATAACTGTAACTGAAAGGACAGTATGCTAGTTTACCTCATTAAATCGACATAATTAGTTTATAATTAGAATCAATTATCATATTAATCGTGACATCGTGACCAAGATCATCGGCCCCCGGAAACAATGTGACAATCGTTTACTATAAAATGTTCTCATAGGTATAATAGTCGGATGACACTGAACCACTACGTTTATCTGTTCTAGGCACAAGTATTAATAAATTACGTTGTCCAAAGAATCGGCACAGTCTCGTGCGAACTCTTGCGCAACAGGCCGCGGGACGGCCGCGCCGAACTATTCACGTGAGGAAATAGGACAAAAAAGGTAAGTGGATAATTGTATGACAAACATAAAGTAATTTATAGATAATCTAGATTTATCAATTAAGCTTCATTAGAAATGTGTTGTGTGATACTGTCATTAAATCTAATAAGGCAGTGGACTTGTGCAAAAAACTATAGGTATTGTGTGCATACAGGTCTGGACCTAAGCAAATATTTTGGCCTGTGTTTACCGCAGAATCCTTCAGGTCCACCTCAGAGATACAATAATACAATGCTAAAAAATAAAATGACCTCACCCAGAAAAAAAACATGTTTCCTACGCCTTTAATTAGGTCCCTTCGCTTAACTAAAATCTTAAATTATCTACTAAAGAAAAGTGTCCACAACATAATTAACAAAACACAATATGCATGTTTCTGAGAAGTTGAATTATTACCCAACTGAGGATTGTCATGTTAAGATATTACAATTTTATTATAACATGAAAAAATACGGTGTTTTTTTTTGCTTTTAACGTGAACCCAGTAACTCTTTATCTACATATAATAATTCAGTATCATCACTACTTAACTATTCGTCCGGCAGCTGTAAACCACGGATTACATGGATAGGTTAATACACACAGTAAAACCAATTATGTATCGCGTATATCTGCGTCCCGGCATACACAGAATTATTCTCATGTAGTGCATTTGGTACTATCTCTAGAAGTTGCCTAGGAGGTTGTTAAAGATATAAAGGACATAAAAAATATTTCAAGATAGGTAATTAATTATCCACACGAGTCCTATCAATTGTCCTTTCCGTCTGACCGCAGGAAAAAAGAACGTTATTATTTCATTTGATAAATCTTAAATGCTTTTAAAATATCATCTTTGTTGTTAAACTGGTTTCAACAATAGGTCAAAATAAGAAAAATGTACTAAGTAAGTAGGTACCTATTTCTCCTAAAGAAACACCTAACATTATGGCAACCAGTTTCTAAGTTATCCTAATACAATAAATAGTTCATCGCCAGATATATTTTGTATCTACTAATGTAGACAACCAAAACGTGTCTTCAAGTTTTTTTTTGCTTCAATCTTCACTTTCACGTGTTGAAGTTAAATAAAAACCGAATTATAATGGGTTAAACCGGCTTGACAAGTATTCGCGGTTTTATCAAAAAATTAAAATAATAATTATAACTGACACAAACATACCCAAATGGGTGTGGCTATCATTATACCTATCAACACATCTATAAAATAAATAAGATAATGGGGAGCCAACTGGATAGGTAATCACTTAAATACTAATTTATTAATAAACCCAGTACTTCAATCAAGAATTTAATATCTACCCCAAATTTATAGAAACTTATGAACACACTGGCATTACAAATCAACTTTGTTGCTAGAAATGCTTCGTAAATCCATTGTAAACTGACTCTATAAATTTAGCGGTATATCTATACGAACAAATAAAATTGAAGTGTCTGTTTCTAATGTCAAAATAACAACAATATTTTTTTCTGTGTCTATCTGTTTGTACCGACTAATCTCCGAAACGGCAGCACCGATTTTGACGGCACTTTCACTGGCAGATAGGCTGCTTTTATTTTAGCAAACATTTTTTTTTGTTAAATTCCACGCGTATTTTGCGGTCACAGCTAGTACATAGATACATACGTAGGTACGTACATACATACCTATATACGGACATACATATAAACATACACTCGAAAACAGCAGCCACTCGACTTGTTTATATATGTCTATTAACAAGATACTTTACAAGATCGACGGTCACATCCACCTTTGTTACGATGAAATAATGAACGAAATAGCTGTGGGAGACTCATTAAAAATATAGTAGATACATATTTTTATATCGCTAATAAATGCCTACTAGCAGATCATAAACTATGCTACTTATTTGAATAAATTTTAATACCTATTTCGATTTTACAATGATTTTATTACCCACAACATTTGAAACATCGTAAATATGAATTAGAAGTACATAATTAAAATTCCTATAAAAATGAAAATAATTCTCTGTATCACAAATATTCAGTATTTAAGCACGATGCAGCACACATCGTAGTTTGTTGGTAGGTACTATTTGTATGATAATAAACGTTTTTATTCTTTTGTTATTGGAGGATTATCATAATGCCAAAGTCACATTACTAAATATAATTTTAAGTCACACAATAAGAATAATTAAGACATTAACATAAAACGTAACGACCACGTTTTAATTAAAATTTGTTATCTATTTCTATTCCTGAATATCGTCCCGACCAATAAAATGATTATTTAAACATTCGGCAATCAAGTTGCAAGGAAACTAATTAAGCATTCTTTAGCCAAATAGATATTCTGGTATAATAGTTTTTTTTTTTTAAATAAAATCATCATTGAATTATAAAAGAAGAAACTGATTGACTGATGATCTTTCAATGCACAGCCTATACCACTGGGCTTAGAAATATTAAATATATTTTTATACCGAAGGCATATGTAAAGATTTTAGAAAATTTAACCCCTATGGCAGTTAAATAGGTAATGGAAGTTTGTATGAAACTTCCGTATGGAGATCCACGCGGACGAAGTCGCGGACAACAGCTTGTCAGATAATAAGAACATGAAAGCATCTGGCAATAAATGTTATCTCGCATAAATCAAACTTGGGGATTTTTATCGGCAGGCAATTTGTAGTTTTAAATAATATGTGATTAAATGTCCAAATATACATCATTTATTATAATAACCTGTCAATATGTCACGAATCCAAGTTACGCGTGATTTAGAATCGATGTTTTTTAATCGTTATTCATGGTGATTAAATAGAATATAAAAGTTTCAGTACCTACTAATAATCTAATGACACTAATTATTGTAGAATATTAACTTCTAAACCTAACATGTATTATGAATATTATCATAAGCTAATATTGGAGTTCCGGCTAACTTGAAAACATTGTTTGATCAGTTAATCGATAAATCTGCAGGTAATTGTGTGTTATATTGAAAATCGCTAGAATCTCTCATAATCAAACTTATGTATATTATTTTAGTCATGTTAAATGCTAAGGTCAGCTTTTTTATTGTCTGTCAGATGTTTGTCTGTGATATAAATATTAATATGTTTGGGTACCACTTTCATTGCATTCATATATTTACCAGTCAAAACGTACATAACTTCAAGTACTTGTCATCAACCTGACATTTCTTTAGATTAAGTACCAACACACAAAAAGCACAGTATAATTATACTGTGCAATAAGTGACTATTGTTATTTATCGCAGCCGCGTACTTATGTACACCTATAATAAATATAATATTTTTTCTGTCCTAGATAAGTAGAAATAGTTGCACTTATTTTTAGCCAAGCAACATTTGATATCAATTTGTAAAATGCATTAATAATTAATAATAGAGACCAGACGTCTCTTTGATTCCGGCAGTTTATAATACTCTACCCTTCTCTCGTCACGAGTGCACCATTTTGATTTCATAGCTAACATTAAAAACATTTTGTTTATGTTTCGGGGATTTTTAAACAAAAAAATCACTCTTTTAATCTCCAGGAAACTTAGAAACTTTTGTTAATGTATATTCAAAGCTGACGTTTTTTGCTTATATTAACGCAAGAAATACATTGGCTATGAACTATTCTCTATTGAATCAAAGAAAAAAAAATCAAATATCAATAACTCAAGCTACTCTGCCACGATTCCGTTTGAGACGATAGTGACAAAAAATATCAATTACCTAATGTAACTTGTGGCGATAATCAAACATTTCAATAAATAGCACTGTTATACAAATTCAACTCAAATAATCATTGACAATCAATTACTACTGCGTTAAATTATAATACTGTGTGTTTTGGATGATCCCTTAAATTTCAGCTAAACTACCTACACTTTGGTAGTAAATTATAATATCATGCCTAATTTATATTTATTTGGCAGCATGGATTGTCATATTAAATTTCATGCGATGTGATATCAGGGTGTTATCGATGGTAAAAATCATATAACTACATAATTAATTTCCTACTTAATTCCTGCCTACTCACGTGCTACATATTCTGTCATAACTACTAGGTAGTAGGATTAAAAGACATATGGTTGTTGAATTTTTATATTCATATAAGTCGTTATTAAATTGAATTATTTCGATAAGTACATATAATTCGTCAGAAAAAAGACCGTACCTACAACTACATTACATTATACTTATGCAATGATCATATAACGTCATAATTTAATAGATTTTCGCCGAAAATACGAATTACGCGGTCTCGGTACACGGCGCGTCTCGTCGATTAACACTCAATATATTTATATCTCCTTGACATCGAGTTCCGTTTTTATTTATGACATAATGTTTAGGAAATACTACAGTCCAATAACCATCGCTCAATAAGGACTTACTAATTGTTTACTTATATTCGGAATGCCAAGGAGAGTCCTACTCTACTGTTTTTATATGCGGCATGTAATTTCGGAAATAAACCGATTGTACAGCATGAAATCGAATTCAATGGCCAAGTTAATATGAGAGATTTAATAATATTATCATATTAAATTATTACCTAAATCAAAAATGTTATTTATTTTCATGCCCTCTTCTTATTATTTGATGAAATGTAGGTATCATTTCTATGTAATACTTAATGACAACATATGTTATTTTGATAGGATCACTCATCGACGTTTGGGCGATTAGTAATTCAATTTTATCATATAAATCTTATTGGATAACAATTAGCGATTATAATATAAGTACCTACTTAGATTTTTTAAATTATGTATCGTTTTATGAAAATAATATCATAATTTCGTTTAAAACTTATTATATTCACACCTCGTTCAAACGTAAACTCGTAATGTTTATAATGCACGAAGATTGGCACCAATAAATTATTTTGAAAGATTATTAAGCTATCAAACTTATAAACATTTTTCAACTTAATTAGCAATTTTATCGTAGACATGTATTGTACCTATCTACCTAAATATTTAAATAAATCCATTAGGATCCAGTATTGATTCGTTTCGTTTATTGTTGTGTTAGAAGCCCGGGTCAGAATTCTCTTTACACCGAAATCAATAAGTAGTTCCATCAAATGTTTTCTTGATTAAAAATACACGGTTACGTGCTCCCCGAAAGCACTTGAATCGGTCGAGTGTGCACCTTACTGCAGCGTGGCTACAGTAGTTCCGATTTTTTTTTTGTACCTTTCTTCTGTATCAGAGATGCGCCTCCCCCTTAAGATGTATTTGATATAAAAAGATTAGACTTCTATAAGCTGAAGTATAGGATTTATCATACAGCGAGCTTGCCATCTTTTATGATGCCTCTCACACTAAATAATCACTAAATAATCACCATAATTTTATATAAAATAACGATTTTATACATATGCATATTTCCTTTTTTTCAGATGTATCAACAAAGAAGACTAAGCTTAATATTGAGCATTGTGGTATGCTTTCTGCTACACGCTCAAGGGGCTGACAAATTCACGGATGAAAATAGACCTTATGAGTTCGGCTTCAAAATCGATGGCCAGCAGCACAGGCATGAAGAAAAAGGTACTTATTTTATATTTTTCACCGTTCTTTGGTGATTAAATATAATGTAACGATTACCAAAAAATAAAAATATATATTGAAATAACCCTATTCAAGTTACTAAAATATTAAGTTAGAATTTTGGTAATATTATCTTAAGCCAGCATAAAAAATATGAGACAAATGGACGCCGATGGTTTTATACCCAGTCACGTTGTGAACTTTGCGGCTTATTTACATTATTAGCTCATAAACGATGTCAGATACTCATGCTATATTTTTATTAGAAGATTTGATTTTAAAATAAAAATCACATTATGTGGTAATTTGATGTCGCCTTTAACTAATAAATACCTCTGAATATTATGATAATCGGAGGCAAACGAACAATTATGTTAGAATAATATAAAACAATAATGATGATATCGGAATGTATATCCATATTAAATGCAATATTTATGAAAATGTAAGTGCTAATAAATGCAACGTGGAAGAAAATATTTAAAACACTGTCAATATAAACTTGTTTCACAGTTAAAATTGAAATTTGATTACCGCTCATATATTACCATCATCATAATCTAAACCAGTAACTACTAAAATATTCGCTTTATTGAACAAGACCTATTATTTATTGTAATAGAAAACCATCACTTCGTATATAAATCAACATATTTAATTAGATGACATCATCAATAAATAACGAGAATTTGCTGATCATTAGTACGTCCGAAACAGCTGGATCGATATCATAAAAAGCTAAAAAACCGATAACGAATCACTTGATTATTCGTTTCCTTACAATTTGATTTAATATTTACTTGTATTCCGAGCCGTTAGCAGCTTCTTAACATTAGGTGCGTTATTGGAAGGTCACAAAATCTCTTTAATACACGTTACACGATAAACTTATTCAAACGAATTGGATTCACGTGAGCTGAATGATGAGCAGAAAAGCCATCGAATATCTGAATTTAAAAGTGCCATAGCTTGAAGGGCCAATGACGTCAGCTTTTAAGATATTAAGATACATTTAAATAAAAATAGCTCACTTGACCTTGGCAAGGTATTCAAAACAAAGCAAATTTAACACCTCTAAGCAATAAACATCATCGTTAAGGAACTACCTATTTTTCCATTTCAGATAAAGACGGCATAATTATGGGCGAGTTTGGTTTCATCACTGCTGACGACGTGTACCACGTGACGGTATACGCGACAGACAAAGAGGGCCGTTTCAAAATTCTGTCTATGAAGAATATACACCTTAAAGCATGTAAGTTGTGGAGCGCTAAAAACTACAAAGTAAGGTCTGACCGACATCACGGTCTCGGTGTCGGTCTCGTTCTCGGCGAAAATTGTGATAGAATCTCGGCCTTCACTGAGACTGCTCTTGTCTGAGGAATTAGTGTATCTTAAAGTTGACCCGCGGTTCTTATTATGTTAATTCCAAAGAAAGTTATATCTCATTCAAGTTTTCAGCCGAGATTTCATAAAATTCTTGGTCTCTGCCTCACCTGAGATACAGAAAAACTAGTATGTATCGGACCTTACTACAAAGTATTTACATACCAACATTACATACATAGGTACCTTTTACTTACCAAATTTATTTATAATTGCAGCCCCAGCCGGTCCTTCACCATCAGCTAGACAAGGACATTCTCTCGCACTTCCACCGGCGCCAGCAGCCGCTCCCAATGCACCTCCACCACCAGTATCTCAAGCTCATAAACCCTTCGAATCGGTCTCCCTTGAGCCTCCAGGGAGATCGTGCTCATCTTGCAGTATACCCACTACTACCCCGCGAGCACTGCCACCGGCTCCTCCTTCGTACAATCAGGCCAACAATAACTACAACAGCCCTGGTCAATTCAACTCTCCCCAACAAGGCTTTCCATCAACCTATCAACAGGGTGGTAACGGTGGCTTGGGAGGGCAACCTAATTATCCCAGCCAACAGAATTATGTGCCACAAGGACCTAATCCAGAACAAGCTTACCCTCAACAATTTGGCGGGCAACAGAACTACCCTGGACAAGCAGTTGGATCTAGTTCTCCCGCTCAAGTACCTAGCGCTCAAAATCCTTACGCTCAAGGCACTCCTGCTGGACAAAACTATCCCGAGGAAGGCTCGGGATCACCACCGAATTATCCTTCGCAAAATGAGTCTCCACAATATTATCCAGGCGCAAATAACTATGGTGGATCCCAACCAAGATTGGAATCTAGCGGCTACCCGCCACAGCCGGGCAGTGCCAGCGAAACCCAACCAGGACAAGGTGACCAACAATATCCAAGTGGCCCATATTCAGCAACCAATTCTGGAGCCCCAGGTGGATCGCCAAGCAGGAGTCCAAAGCAGTACAACGGGCCTGAGCAACAATTCAGCCCCTATGGAGAATCCAGTTACCCACAAGGCGGTCCAGGTCAACAATTGGCTGCACCCGCTAAGCCTACATTATTATCAGCTCAAATGCAAATTGTAGACAAGAACACAGATATCCACCACCTTAATGCTGGCGAGAAAGAGGGGTTGCCTGCAGGTCTGAGTAAGCATGATATGGTCCGCCTTCTTTATACGTTCAACTACACTCTTGGCTTCCAAGGACATTTCGAAGAAGGTTACAATAACGGCGTGAAGAAAGGTTACTACTTCGTGACTGGAAGGAATGGAGTTAGAATGAGGATTGATTACGTCGCCGACGATACAGGTTTCCATCCTAAAGTATCTCAAGATGTCCTCGATGTGTTATCGGACGATGTACCTAAGCCAGAAACGGAGAAAGATGCAAAATACGGTCTGAAAGGTTACGAATTTAAATGGTTATATTATCCTATTGATTCTAGAAGGCGATAAATATTATTTATCTCCATGAATTGATACAAAAAGAACCAATGGGTGATTTTACATTAAGGTAATGATAATATTAGTCAGGCAGGACAAATTGCAAAGCTTTATACTTAACTTAGTTTATTTTGTAGTTAAGAACTTACCTAATATTGTAAAAATAATTGTAGGTATTAAGTATGTTGGCTGTATGTTGCTTGGTAGTAGTTATAAGTATTAAAAAAGCCTTAACTTTAATAATGTGCAATGTCACACTGCCATGTAACTGCCATTAAAAGTTAAGTAGGTAGGTAATAAAATATATTACAGAAAGTTATTATAGGTAAAAATAATTTAGGTTGATGTAATTACGTGTGGATTACACGAAAATAAGACATTAGGCAAAATATTAAAACGTATACCTACCTAGCTGTATAACAAAAATATCTACTTACATGAATATTCATGAAATAAAATCATCGAAGATTACAATAAAATGTGTTTAATTGTCTACCAGAGATGACACTATCTATAATCATACTTATTCATAAGATACATAAAATTTACATTTTCTTATAATCAAGTCGACCAAGAAACTATGTTAGCTATGTTGTAAAAACCAGTGTTCCGTACAACATATTTTAGACATAGCCACAAAATAGAAATGATATAGCTTAAGTTCTGATGGAATTAAATGGCAAGTGGCTATTATAAAAATTATGTCACTGAATTTCGAAAGAAATAAATAGTCAATTTCAAAGTTCAGTTTCTTTTCAAAATAACAATCTTAACGTGGCTTATTTTACCCATACCTTACTATTAGTACAAAGCCTGTCCTCTAATAACATATACCAGGTTTGAAGTGCCAAACTTTGCTTATTTTGATAAGGAACCCTTTTTAAAAACTATTTGTTAATTAAATATTAATGAAAGCATTTTGTCTATTCGTGTTTAAAGTTTCGTTGTTTTGTACCGTTTAATTCGATGATATAAATAGTAATTAACACCAATTAAAACCTAATGCATTTAATTAACATACTTAATAATGACCATCATGACTGTATTCCCCAAAGGGGTAGCCAGAGGTGCGCTGCAGTACACCCACATTTCGTTATATCCTCATAGTAAGTTATGAGCATTGATGTATTATTTTAGCAGATATGGTACCCCCTAACATTGCAATCACTAGACTTGTGCTCAGTGCACCACTACATGCAGCGAAATTTACACATCTGTTAACTGACAAGCAATTCGACAATCAACTCAAATGCATTTTGATGCATACGCATCAAAAACCACCATACATCAACAACACCACACACACACACATCATACTATTTACCAGAAGATAAGACGTATTGGCAATACCGATATATTTTCAGCATTAATTTCCGCGACCGACCGAGTCGTACTATGTCCATGGACTTCGTTTAGTAGGAAATATTATTTTGGACAGTCACATTATCATGCCTCTTTCTTGGTAATGTCTTTGGTTATTCGTTTTTTTTAAACCTGCGTTATTCCACTGCTCGGCAAAGGTCTTCCTTTCCTTCCCCCACTCCTACCTGTTTATTTTTATAGTGGGCCAATCCATCAGGAGTTGCTAACGTTTATTAGTTGATTACTGATAAGAACAATGTAATCAACTGATTTGATAATTATAATTGGTCTACGACTCTACACTGACTTTCTTATCACCTTAAAAACTTGGTTAATGTGATACATACTTGCATAGTAGTAGAAAAGAGATACACTGAGAAAAATTTTACGACAACAAAATGGTTTTTGTAATTCCGAGTTGTGTTTTCAATATTTTTTACTAAACATTTTCCGTCTTATTCATAGAAATTTATTAAAACACATTTCAAACGCCTTTTAGCTAATAGGCATTTTAGGCTCTGCAACCTGTTTTTAAATTACGTCATTCATAGAACCAAGAAATGACAATTTTAGTTAAAGTACGTTTGTCATGGCGTAAGTTTGGCAACGTCGCATTTTCTTACTATCCTACCAAATTACAACATGTGCTATGTATGTAATATGCACGGCTGCGGCTGGCTTGTTTTAATTTAGCCGGATATTATCTATGACTGACTTTGATTAAAAAAAACGCGCGCGTAGACAATTATCAAGGAGGGAATATCGGAACAATAATTTTGATTGTTTTCCGAGTGAGAAAATAAAATGTACCTAAATGGAAATAATCTATATTTAGATCACACATTTTATATGATGGATCGATGGATCACATTATATGTGATCATAACAGAGCTAGATGATGAAAAGGTGAGTGAGTATTTCGCTGGTTTGCTTCTCAGCGGGAACAGCTGTTGTTGTCAACAAATTGGTGTTTCTGTTTACTTTTCGTTTTCCTAAATAAAATATTTCTGTCTTGTTTTCAATTAGCTTGGCTATTATTGTGTATAAAACGTCAATGAGAATAATGTTTTTATATTTCAGACTCTGCAATTGAATTTCGTGCAGCAACATATGAAATATATCGAAATAAAAACACAGATGGTTATCTTTATTTAAATAGAAGGAAGAAGGAAACATGGCCAAAAATATGTGATAAACCAATTAATTGTATGGTATTGTAATTACTTGTACCTAACCTAACTTTTATTAAATTAAATACGTTTATTAAAGCAATAAAGTGTCGTTTATTGTGGCGAAGTAATTGTTTTAGGTAATTAGTTATCCCCAAGCTTCAGATTGAATCAGCCGTAGATAGAGAATGTTGATATATTATAGTACTCTGTGGAATGTTGCATTTAAAAACAACGAAGTACTAAATATGTACCTTATTCACGAACTTCTTTGTCTACGGCAGCTTACACAAGGATTAAAGATGCCCCCAGGCTATTGTAAATCTGGGCTACTTGCAACCAAGCCACGGATAAGATAAAATGTAGTTTAGGCTCTATGAATAACGAATTTACGTCTTCGTCTTACAAACGCTGTGTAAAGGAGATGTAACTGGATTCAATTTTGTATGAATAAGACGGTTTGTCTTTACAGCAAATGTTTTAAGTAATGTCTCACATTTATAAAACATTTGCTGTAAATACAAAACGTTTCGTTAAAAAGACTACTAGGAACTACAAAAAACATTTTGGTTGTCGTAATTTTTTTTCTCAGTGTAGGTAGTGTTGGGACACGTGTACTGTAGATATAATAAAATAAATTATACCGATTTGCCCTGGAGCAGTTTCCCGCTTCCCCCATTCAGTGGTGGGTGCGAAGAATTTAATTATGTAGCGCCCTCTAGCAAATATTTCTTGTACCACAAAGATTGCGTAGTATTTTTATTTTAGTTCAATTCATTGACCACACTCACTAGTATTAACACCGCATGTATTGATCTTAAGTTTTTATTTCAATCGATCATCAACAGATGTCACTGTTCACAGTTGTATACATATTTAGATTTTTATTGTCATTACCTATTTAGCAATAATTATAAAGAGTGAAGTTTAGACACTAATAAACTACCTACTCAAAGTTTGTATACATGTTCTGTACTGTAAATCGGAACCTATTGAATATTCATCAAACTATATTTATCCCGTTTCTATGATTAGCTTACCTTACTAAACTCTACAATCAGCGGTGGCTCTATAATTTAACTTCTGTTAACTTGTCCTAGATTGATATTTGATGCACTGGCTATGCTCTAGCTAACAACAAAGTCCTTCACACTAAAAAGTGAATTAAAGTAAAGTTCACACTTTCCACCCGATATTAAAGGTCCCTTAATCTTTAACTTCAAAAATTAGTTTCTAACTCTTACCTATTTCACCTCACTGATCTAGGGTAAGGGCCCCTAACCATCGGGTTTCACTATCAAGAAACATTTGTTGCCTATTCAAAATGCGTGATTAACCCTTTTTGCACTTGAATTGCCAAATTGAATCAGAAAGAATTAGCGGGATTGAGCAAGTGGAGACAGTGAATTCAATGCACTATTGTTAGGGTACTTATACTAGTATGTACATATACCTCTAAAGGTAACAAAGGCCGAACTTTTAAATTGCACTGCACAATAAGTGAGACGTCGAAATCTCACCGGGATGTCGTGACCCACCCGCATGGGTTCAATTGTCCCTACAAATAGGTAATCTCAGTAACAAGATAATTGCACAACATATTCATGAATGAATCTTTGTAGCTACTTGCAGATACTATCTCTGCGTGCTTTTGGCGGGAAACCACCACCAGTCGTACCAAAGCCGGCGCGTGCGCTACACGCGTTCGTTATTCAAATTTTTCAAACCCAATGCGATCGCGACCGCGACGTTTCGTCTCCTAATCTTTTTGTTTTAAAGTTTAAATGGAAGTATTGAGGACACACCTCATTTTCTATTGTAACGATTCTCTTTAAAATGGTGTGAACATGTTTTGTTAACCGATAAAAGAAGTGTTAGTTCTACTTTCTTAAACTCTAAACAAAACAAACCCCGACATTATAGTTAATGTTGGAAGTTATTAGCTGAAAAGCACCCCAATTAAGGAGTAAGTAGGTTTCATACGACTCTATTCCATTTAACAATATATTTAATACCAGTATTAATAAATTTACTAACACTAATAATGTTACCCACTGTTGTTTACGCGGTCGTTCAAATATGAATATGTAACAATAATAAAATAACACAACTTAAAAATAATATATTATACGCAAAAATTGCAATGATCTAATGAACTAACAGGTTCAGGAGTGGCTCATGATATGCTGCAAATAGAAAAATTAAAATGGCCATCACCATATTATAATATGCTTTTTTATTGCTAATTTATTAACCTTTGGCATAAAACTAGTTTATATTATCAACTGCAATACAATATTCAACACTCTCTTAATTGATAACGATTAATCACTTTTAAGGTCAGTAAAATAATAGTAATTCCAAAGTAGGTAACTATAATACCTGCGCCTGCAACCCCTGCGAGATGTAGGTTCGTTTCCTGTATCATCAACCCTAAGTTCCGGTACTGTGTAGATGTAGATATAGGTTAATTATATAATATATTACTTATTATTACTTGATCTCTATAAGGTATTGCGCTTCGAGGTACCGCAGGAAACATAGCTAGCAGTACTTTTAGGTATGAACGTAGTCCAAGATAAAATATAGAGCTTGAGGACTCTATATAAGCCAGTACAGTTGATTATGGTGCTATTGTCCTCCAGATTTGTTTATATTCGAAGTAAGTTGCTCTATGCAAATTTAGCCTCGGACAAAATGTACAATAAAACCTCTAAAAGCTCTAGCTCAAAATGGACAATATAGTTTCGATACACTTGTAACAACATATAATCCGTGTGTTTGATCCTCATGTTGATCAACGGCAAGGCTGTGCACGAATTCGCATCATGACGTACCTATCAATGTGACCACCGTGACACATATACCGTGATAAATATTGTATATAGTATCAAGGGTACTTGAAAATCATCAAGTTCAATCAACAAATTTGGTCATCAATCAATCTTTCGTTAACGATGCAAAAAAAAATGTATTCGGTACAATGTCTCGTCATTTCTACATTAGTATCAAAGTCATGTTTGTTTGCGAAAACATAATGATATCATGAAAATATTCTAGTGAGAATGCTATGAGTCATTTATCAAACGTCGATCACTCCCCGGATGCAGGAGAACAAAAACGGGACGCTACTCCTTAATGATGATGATATCTGCATAATTACGGTACCACAATAATAAAAAATGAACGTATTATGCAAACTTAATATACTATTGCACCAGCTTATCAAACTACTTATATTCAATAAGTATTGTTTCTGACTTGCGTAGAGTCAGAGAGCAAAGAGAGTGTGGTTGCAATTTGATTACAAAATGCCTTAAGAGCACTCCATGCCGCTTCATATGCAATATTTAGTTCGTAAACTGACATAAGATCAGCATCTGCCTTCAATCAAAAATATCAGAATTCTATGATGTGGCCTAAACAGCCCAATAAAGATATTAAGGACATGATTGAGATTTGTCTGGATTTTGTTAATTAATCGTCAAGAAATCACAAAACTAGAACTAAGAACAATGAAGAATGTATTAAACCTTAGCTGCAATTACCAAATTAAGAGTCTATTCATACGGACTGCATCCGCAGTTTCGCTGCGGTTGTAATGTAGTTGATATAACTGCAACGGCGTGCAGTCCGCTTGCAGTCGGTGTGCAACTGCATCCAAACTGCAATTATGCAGTTGGCTTGCAGTCTGAATGTAGTCTTTCTGAATGGACACTAAGTTTTAAAAGTAGATTTTACCGGTAGTGTTCCAATTGGGATTAGCTAAGCCTAACCTTTTAGTTAGTGGACGTTGGGCAACATCAATTTCGCCTCCGATATAAGTAATCGTTAACTGTCAGACGCAGCCAAAATGTATTCAGTTCTTAGGTAAGTTCTTTACGGAAATGCTTACGGAAATTCTTGTTACGCTCGATTAAGCATGTTTTACGTCATGTATTAAGTGCTACATCTATGTAGTAGGATTTAAGTAGAGTTAATATTTCACTAGTAACTAGGATCGTAGACGGAATCCGTATAGCAACTCAATAAAACTGCACAAATTTGTTATTTTCTGGGAACTATATTTACTAAAATACATTAAAGGAAATCGCCTTCTATTAATTCAGTCGACTTTCATATCGTTCCAAAATTCCATTCCAATTATTCATTGCTGCATTTTAAAACCTGTTTTCTTTTAATTAAAAACATGTAAAACTTACAATATATTTAAAACTTCATCGATCGTAGTAGGTATATAAAGCAGCAGGATGCAAACATTAATTAATTAATAAAGAACTGTTATGTTATGTTAAATATTAATTAAGTTCATTGAACTCTGCTTACATGCGGTCTATAAAATTTATAGTTGAATTAGTGTATCAGCAGCTTTCGAATTAAATTAATTTGTTACAAGCAATAATATCAGGGATGATTGAATATTATGTAATGAAATATGGATGAGAAAAAAATGTAACACTCTCAATGCTCTCAGACCCCAACAATATGATTGCTATAAAAATTACGCGTAAATTCTGTAAGTAGGTAGTTACCCCACATTTCATCCTATTGTGTATGTAAACCTATTGTAATATCAAAGAATTTAATATTTTACTTTGAATGAAATATCAAAAAGCTGACGAAGAATCCTGTTTAAAATATTTTATTTTAATCGCAAAATAGTGTGATCAAAAGAGATGGGATAAGGCTGCCGGTTTCCTTGCATGCGATGATATCATTTCGCTCCAACCTTTGACTTTTTAATCTATTTTGCGAATATTGCAATGTTTTATTAACGGGTTTAACAATCAATACTAATGAATTACAGTTGCTGTCTGTTTGTAATTCAAGAACTAATCTTTGTTAAGATGTAAGATTATTTTTGAACCAACATAATTCTGTCAATGGATCAGCCCATGCTTGCATCCAAACACAGCGATCAATCAAATGCTACAAATCCGCGTTACGTAAGTCTCCGATCATACTTATTTACAAATGAAAGCCAGGTGATTGTGCTAGTCCTAGATTAATAACATTGAACAACAAGTTTATTTTATTTTATACCTAATCAATGACAAAACAGCGCTTAAATTTATGTTGATTTTTTCCTTACAATCCTTCGTAGTATTGACTATAAAAAATCAGTTTATTGCGCGTCATTGCATGTTATTCACTTAGAAGATACGTAAGTTTAGGTATAATATCCTTAGTGGACTGGCATGGAGTCACGCTGGCCCAACCCAAGCCGCTCCTAATAAAAGTTTGAAACTTGTGTAGTAAATTAACCGATGATTTAAAAACGGCCACCGTAATAAATTAGGGGAAAATATTACTCTATACTAAATAAATAAAATAAAACTATATAATAAATAAATATATTTGTATACCTTCCTATTACATCATACTAAACTAATTTTAATTTATATCATGTTGTTGTTTCATGCTAACCGCAGCTACCACACTTTCCTGATCTAATTACTTACCGAGTTTCCTGTTTACTATAATACAGTGAGGCATATAGCTCATAATATACCCTAGTTGGTATATTGTACATACGAGTACACGTAACATCATTTATTATCAATTATAGCACTTCTCGAAAGTCGTGTGACTAACCCTCCCGATTCGTGGACTATAACATAGTCTACCACTTTAGGCCATGCCTAAAGCCCAATTAGCCTTTATATTGAGCGGAGGTCTATGTAATTATTATTGTCACTCTTCCGCCCAGAAAATACCATCTAGACTGCCGCGTGAGTGGCCTTTATAAAGGTCTTCCCGGTTGCAAAAACCTCGTGCTTGCTTTACTTACCCTGACCCTTATCACCTCAAATACATGCTTACAATTAGACCCTGAAGTGTCAGCATGAGTGTACCTATGTCAAAGATGTTAAGCCGTGATAGACAAGCAATTAATGATTGACAGCAAACAATCAAAGTTAATTAACCGTTTTATGTAATAAGCTGTTTCTTATCTACGCGTTGAAATGAGTTATTATCGTATTAGTAGGTACCATATTAGTTTTCCGTTTTAAGGTAATCTATTACGTAGGCTTCCCTGTTCCGTCTTGTAACTAATATTATGTATGTACAGGATGTCAGGAAAAGGGTATATCTATCCAAAAGCGGCGAATACATTTTGAAAGAATTCATACCTAACTTTCGGTATCAAGTTTCAAATCAAAATGAACTTATTACTGCAGTGTCATTAACTATTTACGTCACTTGCTTATTCTTCCACTGAGCCACCTCTGAGCTTGCTAGTTATGATCTAAAGAAACCGTGCACTTGACATGTACATAAACATTCCGTTACACCCTGTATATACATACCTCCATCATGTGTATTCCCGAAGGGGTAAACAAATGTGTAGGTACATTTCGCCGCTGGCATTTTGGTATTATACCTATTAACAGTGCCAAGTCTGTTTTATTATACTGTGCCCACTAACTGCTCTTCCAGTTTCATTTAAATTTATCCCTAAGATAGTATAAGGTAAATGTAGACAAATTGACCATGATGTGGTCGTTAATCATTTAAGTACGCACATGAGTCCACTAAAACCTTTGAAGATGACGTCAATATAACCCATAACTACCTTACATAATATGCAACTGGGTTAGCGTATACCTAACAGGGATAAGAATAAACAATAGAACAGTCCGCTATAGTTACAATATTCAAATGTTCTACATTTAGTAACGAAGACCTATTTTTGCATAAACAAAGAACGCATACTCGGCTGCAGTTTCTAGTTTTAGGCTCCATTGCATTACACATTAGATCGACGTCAATCACGACATATCACTCGTAAAATTCACCAAATGCCCGTCTACTTTATATGCTGGACGCGCGCGCATTTTCACTATCGTTCAATGTCCCATTGTACTGACACTTTCTATAGCAAACCACGCCATAATAGAATGAATTAATTAATAATTACGTATTAACATGCATATACAATTCTGATGTCATGGTTACTTAATTAATATCAATGTTAGATTAACGAGTATCACTGCCGCATGCCTGTTTCCTGATTGTGGTTGTGGGTGGCAGTAATTACATACGTAATGCCAAAACAAGGTACATATTGTTGTGATACGGTTGTAATCGATCACTTTGACATGTAGCACATACAGAAGAATAATTATCGCTATATGTGTGCATGTGTCAATTTAATTTGAAATCATGGTCGGTAAATAGAACTGAGGGGCTAGCCAAGTGGCATGAACGCTAATCGAATAGAATAGACAATACTTCATAATGTATGGAAATGTCAAACGTCGCTATGTAGATCAACAGCAAGTTGCTATGTAGATCGCGTGACTTATGTCATTTCCATATATGAAGCGTAGCGATTTGAACGAACGCTCGTAGACGTCAGCCACTTGTCTAGCCCTTCTGGGCCCTGAGTCTGGGGATTAAACCACTGGAAAACCATGTCTCTAATATTATTAATATTCTTTGTGTATTCTTAATAATTATAAATCGTCATTTTTTGTGGGCGATATGTTGTCGGCCATCTGTTAGCAGTGCCCAGGCCCTTTCCGAAATTTGCATCTGGCGGGAATCCAACCCGCAACCACGCGATGCAGTGAGCAGAGGGCGCTACGCTCGAACCAACGACCACTGAGCCAAGAATTCACGTAGATAATAATATTAGAGGTTTCGTAATGTTTAATTGTTAGCGGACTCGGGGCCCTAGACACGACATTTATGGAGACAGATTTATATTTTTTGCTCGTATTAAAATGGAGTTCATACCTATTGTAGGTCTTCGTTAGTACAAAGAATAGGTTTTAATAGGCAGAATTTTCCTTAAAGCAAAACCAATCAGTACCTAACCTAACAGGATTCTCAGCTACATAAAGAGGGACAAGATTTGACTTCAGTTTTCATGCGTATGAACTCGTAGGACTCGTTTGTAAAGCTATCTTGAGCATATTTATCAGGCAAGAGATGCAAGATATCTGTTTTGGTGACCAGGGGGATTACCACCACCTCTTATAGCAGTTTTGTGTTAACGTTTCAGCGGCCATTTGTGCAATGACGTTTCTTATTGTCATGACAATAAGGTACGTCATTGCACATAATGACGTTGAATCGTTAAAACGTTCCTGTAATTGAATCGCAATAAGAGTTCGTGGTAAGCCCCCAGATTTCTTTACTTAGTGTTAGTTTAAGTAATTATTACGAATCTAGGACGAAAGCAATAATCAGTTTCGTTCGGGCTTCGGATTTTGAATTTCGTCCCATTTCCAAAATCACGAATGAACGAAACTGATGTTCCGGGTTCCTAGAGCTCTATGGATGAGTCATTTGTTTCTTTTCCTACTGCTATGTCCGTTTTACACGATATTTGAATAAGCAATGTTCGTTTTATAAGATTTCCGATAAGCTAATTGCCTTAATAGACTCTTGAAGAACAGGAAGCACTAACGGATCGAAAAAACTATAATCAGTCCATTAATGCGTGAGAACACTGCATAAAACAAATACGCTTTGTTCTTAAGTACCCGGTAATTAATTGCTCAGATATTAGAGTATGAGGTAAGTGGGGTGTCAATGTCAGGTGCGGCTTATGTCTTGCGCTGTGATGGCGTCGTCGTCGCCGGCGCAAGAGCATTATGTGCGCCCACTCACAACCTTGCCAACTTGGCATAACTAGAGCACGTAATGCGCATTATCATCAAAATACCTAATTGCTTTTATTCTGACTAAGAAATGTGTTGTTTTTCTTATGGTTAAAAAACATTATATTTTTATAAGGTTTTGAAATTTATTTTATTTATTTATTTCAGGCACCAAAACATGTCGTATATAACAATTTTTACTAACTAACATATTTATTGCCCATATTAAACCTTACATAAACCTATACTTATTAATTTGATAATTAAAGTACTAAGTAATAAAATATAAATAGGTATAGTAATTTTTTTTATACTTGTCCTATTTGGTAAGCAAAGATGGCGTCCAGCGGGGCGATTGCGTAACTTTTTTGTCAATGTTTCAATTGGTTTCGTTCATCCTGTGTGAATTATATACGAAACCAATTGAAACATTGACGAAAAGTTATGCAATCGCCCCGCTGGACGCCATCTTTGCTACCCAAATAGGACAAGTATAAGAAAACGTACTATATACTGAAAATTAAATCGCTAGTTCTCCTTCGGTTTACGCAAACTCAACATTTATTTCCTCCAATTATAACGACTCCATTTTAATGAAATAAATTTTATTGTTTCAGGAACTACTCAATATTGTGATGAAAAATGTTTAAACACGAACTGATACTGCTGGTAAGTAACTGCAATGTATTTACGTACAATATAATAAACATTATTTTCTAAGATAGCGTGTCTTGTTTATGTTCTAAGGCTCTATTTTGCACTTAGGGCTCCCACGCACTACGTGTCAACCCATGGACTAACCGCATAATGTCTACTTTGTATGACTAGTGTGTGTATGATACAATTTGCATGGAAAACTTCCCATATGATTCCTATAAAACGAGAATAAGGTGCCGTTATGAAGTAAATTCTGCGGAGAAAAACTCAGTGTACACAGTTGTCTATAAGACAGTTGTATGCAGTTGCATTGCATACTAATGCATGAGTAAGTTAGCAAATTCAGGATAGTTTTAATTTGTAGCCAACATAACAGAATTAGCACCAATCATAAACAAAAAAATTAGAATTTGGGAGATGTACTAGTTGTGGTATTATTAATTCTCAACTAATTATATTGTCTGTGCTTCGGAGAAGACGTAAAGCCGTTGGTCCTGCGCCTGACCTCTTCCCGGAATGAAGTGCGGAAAGAGAGAGTGCACCTGTACTGGCGCAGGAGATATTATGTGACTGCACTATACTCGCCATACGTAGGAGATATTTTTCCTACGTCTCTAAGATTTGCTGCCGTAGCCAAACTTCGGTCAGGGGGGCTATTATTATGATTAATGATATTGGTTTTTTTAAGTAACAATACAATTGATTGAAAGAATTCATCTGATTAGCACTCACAAGGTACCTACCTACTGATAGGAATAGTACCTATACTTGTTATCAACGAGAAAGTTTCCAATTTGTTCGCCCATTAATGTGCAATGAACCATACAACAGTTAATATTTTATTGCACGTTGCCTTCCCCGCTTCCTATTCTTAGATTAATTTTCGTGCGTGATGCAATATAACAGACATGAATTTCGCTTTTTTATGTCTTGTCATCGCTCAGTACGTCTTTTTACGTGTTAATGCGGTAAGATTAGACAATAGTGGTAAATAGGTTAGCGTAGTTATTTTGTCTTATCTAAAATATTTGATGCTTGAAGTAGACAAGTCAACTAAGTTTCAATGCCAAGACCCTGTTAAAAGGAGTCAACGTAACATTTCATGCGTTTCTCTGGGTTTTATTGAAATTCAACCTTGCTATAAATATAAACACGAAAAACTATGGAAATGTTTGTAAAATATATTACTTGGTATATATCAATTATTTACCCACAATAAAATTTATTTTTCAGGTGTATAATAAAGACGTTACGTGTGTTATTGATAAGGTAAATTCTAATGTAGTCACTGTACTTTTTTGTATAAATATATTTTTTCTAACTACCTTATTAAATCACATAAGTGGACATACGTGTGTGGGATTCAAATCTCTGAATCACTGACTTCAGTCAACACAAAAGTCGTGATTAACTTTAGACTGGTAAAAACTACGACACGATGGCAAAGCAAGTCTTGATTGATGTAATAATTTAATAGGTTAACCAACAAAAAATGTCAATTGCAACTTTGGCAAAACAACGCTTTATATGAACATTTAATGTAGGTAGGTACTAAGCATGTATACTGGATATTATAAATAATAATGTTCGCATATTTCAGAACAAAAAACCCGTCTGTGAATTAACTGAAAGACCTAAACGACGAAACACACTACTTACTGAAATACCGTCACATGATCCGTACATACCAAGACCAAGCGCCATACTCTTTAGATGCTCCAGCAAAGAATGCGAACCATTTCTGCTTTATTCCTTGACACAGCTTGCTTCCCCGGACTTAGTTCTACAATCTTGCTTCCGGGACAATGATAACAAATACGCATGCGATGTGATAAGATTCCATTATTTGAAAAATATCGACAGATTGTTATTCCTATCAGAAAATATACGCGGCAAATCGTTTTACATGGTCGATTGTTTGGTTTACTCCGACGGTGGACGCGTGTGCCATAAGAAGGACAATGTTAAATCTTACGCCAAGTTAGTCGATACGGGCACTATAGCGAGGCCGAACGAGTCCAGCGTTCTGTCGCAGGACGAATTTATATGCGAAGAGAGCGAAGACAAGGAAGTGAATTGCGATCTGAACACTTTCATACCGTTCGATGAAGGTTTAAAGTTAAAAGAATCAACGAAATACGAAAACAATATCCTTCTTAAGACAGGATCATACGTGACGCCACTGACACGTGTGTGCGCAGGCAGCGATTGGTGTGGATACAGTGGCCGGATTTCTCAAACCAGAAGAAACTACGGATACAAACCGCCTGGCGGCAAAGTATACCGCTGCTACTACGCAAAGAACCAGCAAATTTGCAAAGAGTGGTACAGTGACGATAGAGAGATATACAATGAAAGAGGTTGGCTGAGCTCTAGATAATGAAATAAAGTTATATAATTCAGTTTTTGTCATTGCCATCGGCTAGTATTTGCGTAAACTTCCGAGGTGCATCACAATAGAGGCTCGTTCCTTCCTGTTCCACTGACTGTGAATTGATTTTTATTATACCTTACCTGTCATACACACCGTGTTGATGTCATATTCGTGAACAATTTATTATAAATTTTATTGTTTTCGATACTTAATTAGGACCGAAGTATGTCCATGTGCTGATCATCGGAACAATCAATCGAATAGCGTAATGCCAGTGTTATGCGAAGTGACGTAAGCTGGTCGTATCTTAACGAGATCAGTTAACGTTAGGGTTGTCAAATCAAACAAAGAGCTAAAATATAGAGCTCTATTAGCCACGCAAATCATACTAACATTTATTAAGACTCTTCAGTAGTAGGGATTCACCGGTTCTAGCTCACGGCCAAAAATATTGTGGCTCACCAAAAAAAAAAAAAAAAAAGCTCATTCCATCGATCCGTGGGTCGACGCCGCCTAAAAAAAAAAAAAAAAAAAAAAAAAAAAAAAGTTTGGTGTCTTTTTGGGGGTTTTCGGTCATGCCCGATCGATCTGTGCTATTCCCGCGTTGATATCTGTAACGGTTCCTGAGATAGCTTTCAGACTCAGCGGCCTCGTAAAGGTTTTATTACGGTCGCCTATTGTATTCAAGGGTGCTATTGTGTCAGTACTTCACGATGCTTAATGAGGGTCGGCTTATTGTTCCCGAGGGCCGTTTGCAATGAAAGACTTATTTTTTTTTGTACATTTTTATTTATCGATAAAAAAGGGATTTAAACATTTCATAAAGTAATATATCATTGTACAGTGTATTCGTATCGAATATTCTTATGAAATCAGACATTGTATTATCATTGAATTTATAGTACAAATACAATAAACAATATTCACCGCATACGGATGTGAAATCGTTTTGTAGCCTATTGCTATTAAATTGCCATTGTTTGGAATTTCTCTTCAAAAATGATCTGTGGTAACCTGTTGGTGGTCGACCATAAGAATCAAAATATTGTCCGATACTATTGTCATCGATGTGAATGGCGATCCAATGGCTTCCAGGTCTTGTATCAGGGTCTAAATTAGATATAATATATGTAGGAGTATGAATGTGTATTGGCAATCGGTTAGCTGCATACACATTATATTGTAAGCTTGGATGAATTTTACATAAACTTTTTTGTATATCTATTGTGTTCATAATGATCACCTGGCGCGTTGTAAGCTGTTATCGATTCGACTTATCACATGCAAGTGTAAAATTTAATGTATTAACAGGGTATTTCTAGTCTGCTGAGATCATGGAAATAATACAAGGTAAAATATGCTGAAAATTATGTCTTTATTCAAATTTCAATGAATAGCTGCGTATAACTAGTACAATGAATACTTAAAACTACATTTTTTTACTTAAAACTAATACAATGAATACTAACCTAACCTAACCAAAACTAATACAATACTAACCTAACCTAACCTTAAGGCCAATTATCTTCATCAAACAATACACGCATAAATACATGCATATTATTATCGATAAACCATTTCTTAAGTAAAATTACAGTTTTTAATGCACTATGCTTCTTATGATATAAACAATTTACCGTACTTCTGGTATTATCATACAATTGATTTAATCGCAATAAATCGGGGGCAACTTTTTCACTAATATCTGCTACACTGCACTTATTACAAATATTTTTTATCCACTTGATTTTTTCCGTTCCAAAAACTAAAATTTTTTTATTTGTTAAAATTGGTATAATCACACGTTTGAACTCGCGATAGTCAATGAAACCGGCACTCCAATAAAAATCGTGTCGTCTTTCTATGGAAGAGACGTTTTTCTTTTCTGCGTCTGCCAAATTGTAATATGGGCATGGTGGTTTTATTAAAAACACCTGGGTATAATCTTCCGTAGCTAGTGCAAACTCCTTTATCAAGAAAACATTGTTGGAAACTTTAAATCCTTGTAAATCGACAAACATGACGTATTCTGGATTCATGATTATCTTTTAAACTGATGTCTACTCAACTGGGCGATGTAACGTAATGAACGTTCGTTTGCCATGCGTCTTATATAGATATCGCGACGTCCCATTGTTATTACGGTCGCCTTTTGTTCACTGCAGACGAGTACAAACATGAATCCTGTACATCGAAAGATCCCCTAACAATGAATGCCTCCCTCTATTCACAGATAACAGCACGACGGGGGGTGCAAGTTAGGACGACACGACGCCTATAAATCATGGCATTAACATTGTTCTCCTGTCCCTTTGACGGTGGTCAAGTCGAGACGTGACACATGATAAATTAAATTCGACAGGTTCAATTAGGTTCGACATTCGACGTGACAGGTAAATTCTCAAACGATGAATAGTATACAATGAATAGAACATAATTAACAAAGAATTTGAGTTATCTACATCCGTCACAATAATATGAAGCCTAAATAGGGAATTTAATGTTTTAGCTACTATAATCTACTGATACATTACGGTTTTTATCAATTTCAATAACATTATCGAACTCGGCATAAACGATACAGTTTATGGTTTGTGAAAGTGCTGATTCAAAACGAACTTCCAATCTCACGCTACCATGTTTTATAAGATTCCAATGGCCTGATGAGCTAGCTGATAAATCAGGTGTTAAGTCGAAAGCTAATAGACAATATCCTTGTGCATATTGTTCCCTAGATATGCCATTACCTTCATTAAGGAAATGTATACCCGTTCCCGAGAATAACGTGTGATAAGCTGAAGTATACATATTATTCTCGAATGATGGTTGTAAAGCTTTGGAAGGTATTTGTTGCCCATCAATATATAAACTAAATGTATTAAAATCGTGATTTTCAAAATTAAATGGATTTTTTGTGAGTTTACCATTAAAGCCTGCGTTATTAACAAATCCTATTATGCATCTTTTAGGTACTTGTCCTAGAAAAATGTTATCTAGTGCTTTTCCCTGAACCCCCGATGGTATTGTCAAAACTTTAACTTCAGCACGCGTAATAGGATATTTAGCTGTAGTAGAGGCTAAAACTTTTTGATGTGCAAGTAAAACTGTTGGATTGATTCGCGCTCTACGAACAATAAGCGTTGCATCAGTAATACATACTTTCAATTTTAAATCGTCTGAAGAAGCCATTAAGTTGAATGTTTCTCTGGAACGAACTAATTTAACAGACATCTCAACACCATTAATTAAAAACTTTTCTTGGTTGAATATATCACCATGTAGATGCCCAATCATTTCAATTTCTTTACTTTCAGCTGTTAATTTACTTCTTTTAGTGAATCCTTCATTTTTCTCATCGGTTGAATCCATTTTCCCAGCTGTATCTTCATACCAAAGACTGCATGTTAGGTGAGATTCTTTTGATGCAGGAGCATAATTCAACAAAGTTTCCATGTAAGCACGATAGGCGTATGTATTATTTGGCGGGGATACAAGTTTTTGGTTCAAATAAACATCAAGCTGACTAAATAATGAATGTAACCAATTGTTTATTGGTGCCACTGTCGTTGTAGCTAGCAGTTTTGTTGAGTCTTGGTTTAATATCTTTGCTTTAATATGAATCATAGTATGAGACAAATCTATGTAGTCATCACCGGTTCCTGGTACTTGAAATTCGATGGGGCCATCATCGGCGAGAGATGAAATAGGTTTGTAATGTATCCACATTCCATGTTCTATACTTGTTTGTGTAGATGGTAAAGCAAATAAATCTAGCTCCGACTTAATGCACTCACAAGAATGATTGTGTAGAAAAGACATTTTATTATTATTATTATTATTTATGAAAATATATCTTTGATATTATTACGTGTCAACTTTGATTTTTTGTTAGCACCTTTCACCTTAGCACGTAGCGGTGGAATGAATGAAGCCAGACGTTTTTTCTTAGTTATATATCCTGATCCAGACATATTAATTCGATCAATTTTCTCATCGGCTTTTCTTTTTAAGTTTGACCCAGCCTCTTTCAATCGAGTCTTAATAGAATCTTCCATAGGACGTGCACTAACCATATCCGATAAAAGCCCCACACCTGTATTTAAAACCTCTTTACCGATCGCTCGAGCTCCACTAGACAACAATGGTAAAACAGATCTGAATAAACCTCCTAGAAAGCTACCAATTCCATGACCGCGCTGATATGGTGCCCCTTTATAAATTACTCCAATACCTGATCCACCTTGATGTGAATAGTAATGTTCGTAGGGACAACTTGTATTATAACGTTGGGGATGCATTATAATTTTTTAAAATGTAGTTTAATAGCCACAGTTCCGAACTGGAATGGTATTTTATGCCCCGTGCTTGATCTTATATCTATTTCAATGGTATCAAACTCTCTACGCATGACAGGCAAGTAGTGAGGTGGTGAGAAAACATGCATTTTATTAGCACCGTAAATATATTTTGAAGGGTCTAAAGGTATTATTCTGAGAAGAGGGGTCATTACATCTCCGACGATCTGTGGTTCGATTATATCACAATAAACAAATAACTGAGATGGCAACCCTAAATGTAAATTCGCTGGGCACTTTCCAAGACTCTTAGAAACAAGGTTTTTATTAGGTTCAAATCCTAGTTGAAGAGACAAATTAGGCGATAACGTTATTGATTTTAATGCTTCATCATTTACAGTAACAAATACGAACTTTGATATCTCATCATAGCGAAACTTCACTTTCTCCCTCAAACTGTTTAGTGTCACTATAATTTGTTCAATATTATCATAGTTAGTGGCTGGTATATGAGTTTTGTAGTACGCTAGAGAGGTACTAGGAGTGCCGGTATTGTTGGGTATTTTCATCCATTTACTTATGTAAACAACGTTTTCATGTTCTTGAACAGTAAACATCGTGCATGGATATTGGAATTCAACCACACCAACCGACCACGATCCTTCCAATATAATTGCTTTAGGTAATTTTGTTGAAAAAAGAGTTGTTGAGTTTTCTGGAAAGTATTCCATAGAACTATTACTAAGTAATGTTAAATAAAAACTTTCTTTCATCATAGATTTTCTAAACTAGAAGCCAAAATCCAAGAGTTAAATTTATCTGGATAACCTTTCCACTTCACTAACACTTGCTTTCTGTTGCCAGAGTAGCGAGTGCTAATTATTTTATCTATTTTATAACTGGAAGTGGGGTTATAATCAATTTTTTGCAATTCTCTTTCATAAAAAGTACCCACTATCGGTTCATTTTGCTAATCTTTCAGTGTATATACTATCCATGGTGATCTATCTATTATTGAAGATATCATAAAAATTTCGTCACTCCAGTTGGATTCATAACCTTTTTGGAATATATGTTTAAATTTTGTAATTCGTACATGATCACCAACATGAAATTTTGGTGTTGGTGTAATATCTGCAGCTTGTTTTCTACCCTTTTCATATAAATTATTCCAAACAGTCATTATATTGTTTGAATTTACATCACAAGGACACATTTTAATACTGGAATGGTAACTATGATTATATGCATATAATAAGTCTTGTAAAATATCTATATACCTATATGTATTTTTATGGGTAAAATAACGCCACATTTTCATCTTGAGTGTTCTTTGAAATCTTTCTACAATGCTTGCTTTAATATCAGGATTATTTGTTGTATAATAGTTTATATTTTTGCTCCTAAAATACTTTTGTACATCTTTTGAAACAAATTCAGTTCCTTTATCAGATTGTATATGTGTTGGAGTGGTACCGGCCTCATTAAATATGTGTTCAAAACATTTTTTTATAGTCTCAGAATTTTTATTTTTCATTGACATAGCATAAGCATATTTAGTAAATACATCAATAACACAAAGAATGTAATTATAACCATCATTATATTTAGAATAAGTTCTCATATCACTTAAATCAGCCTGCCAAAGTTCATTTAGATTAGATAAAATGTATTTATTCCGAGGGAATCTTCTATGTACTGGCTTATGAAGTGTGTAAGTTTCTTGAGCTTGCAACCATTTTTTGATGTCGCCTCTAGTCATTTTACCTTTCATAGCTTTTACTAGATTGAGTATACTACCATATCCGGCAGGATGTGATACATCATAATATATTTTATTAATTTCTAGTAAGGAGTCCATTTTTCCCAGTCAATCTTTTTCTTTAGTTTTCTTTGATACTTATCAGCACTACTTGGTGTAGTATAGATTTCCTCTTCCACAGAGTGTTGTGTAGGATCATCCGATTGGAGTTTATTTATGTATTCACTTCTGTTTGGATTTCCAATGTAAGCTAATGGTATTTTAATGTCTTTCAGTGCTTTGGCAAAATCTTCCCAACCTTTCGGATTACTTTTTTTCAATGGTCTAAGAAAGTCGTTTACCAAATCTATGATATTACTTCCGGGAATTTGTTTGTTATCTATGGTGACAGTACCGCTGTCGTTCCAGTGAATTTTGTTTTTACTCAATGATATTGTATTAAGCAATAACTCACCCTTTTTTATATAAGTTTTTGGTATTAAACTTAAAATTTGTCTAGGTGTGTATATATGACTTTCTTGCTGTTGTTGTTGTTGCTTCACGTCGTCTTTCGATGTCTGATTCACAACTAAATCTTTACCAGCGATTTCAGCTTTTATATTAGAAACTTCATTGTTTGCAGTGTCTCCGACAGCATCGATATTGGAAGTAATTATTGGTAATTCTATAGGTTGACGATCTGCTTCGGTAAAGTGTAGATATCTTTGCAAAATTTGTTGATATAAAATCCATTTTTTTCTATCGTCCATATTACTATTCAAAATCTTTTGCATTTCGATGTCTAATCTTGAGGTAGGATTTTCAATTTTGTGTTGATTGTTGTTTTGATTTAATTTCTCTAATAAACTTGGATCAATAAGTAACATCTTTTTGGCGTGCTCCATTTTTAAACAAGTGAATTAACTAATACACTCAAAATGGAACCCAATATAATTGGTAGGAATGCACCACCTTTTTGAATGATTATTTTCTTTCGTATTTTATCTGTTCCTTTACGTACCAACTTGCGAAGTATACTCTTAAATTTACCAAGTTTTTTCTTTTCTTTATCTTTAAGCGGTACTTTGCCCTGGAGAACGTTATAAATACACTCACAAATGCAGTTTATTTCTTGCTCGTCACACGCTTTTAATAGGGCTCGTTGATATTTCGGTTTAAGAGTGTGTAGTGCGCTTAGTAAATTCTTGTGCGTCTGGATGCTCTGAGACATTATTTGTAAATGATGGGAATTTGTTGGTTCTTGGCATATTTAAACCCTTTTGTGGGGACATATACAGTGCAATATCCATCTGAGGGGAATATTTTCGTTTTAATACGACATGTTTCATTGGTGTCTTGTTTAAGATCAACCATTAAATATCCATGTGCTTCTTTAGTGGAGTCATTGTATGCATCTTCAATGAATTTTGAATTTTCTGGTGATACTTGTCGCGCTAAGTATCTAATTTGGGTTTTATCACGAGGGTTTTTGAAATAAATAATATAGTTTGAATTCAAAGAAATGTCTCTTTGACCTTTACCTTGGTGGAATAAATTTTGTGTAATATAGAATACACTTAAGTTTCTATGATGACTGCCTTTAGTAAAAATATCAACAATTCTACCATCAGATTCTCTCATAAGATCGTCGATAATTACAAGGTTTGCCTCCTTCCCATCAAACATACTTAGATCTGGTATACCTTGATAATAGTTTACGTTTGGTAAATTGTATAAAGGTTGCATTTCATCGAAGCACCAAGTAATTTGACTGAACTGTTTGTTGCATATCTCTTTGATGGATTGAATAAACTTTGTAACGAATATAGATTTGCCACAACCACTTGGGCCTGCAACTATGGCAGTAAACGGATGAAAAAATTGGAACATTATTAAACACGTGTAGATTCTTAGAGGGTATTGAAATGAATAAGACAGTGTTAGAAAAATATACATTTATATTTGGATAAATAAAAATACATTTTACACAATATGACACAAAAAATCTTACAGAAATTTAATTACATGTTATTATTTTCTCAAAAATATTTAAAATCTTAAAATTTACCTAAGATTTTATAAAATTACATATTTATTTATTCATTTACACAGAATTATTATCGCAAAATATTTAAAATCTTAAAATTTACCTTAGATATTATAAAATTACAATTTTATTTATTTACATAGTATAACACAAAAATATTTATTACAATTGAAAGTGCATTCTTTAACTTAACTTAACTTATAATGACCCCATGCTAATGTATCAGTTTGATTTGGCAAAATATATCGTTTTGTATCGTTATAGGACAAACAGGTTTTGTTAATTTGTTGAGTGAAGATTGTGTGTTTAATCGATTTAAATCTATACATACTACAAAATAGATTTTTCTTCTCAAAGAGACATGACTTGTAATTTTCAATGTTCATTTTTTTTGTGACACTTTTATTTACACCTTTTGCTTTGGCTATCATTTTATTTTCAACCTTAAATTCATACATTTTAGATCGTAGTCCTACAAATTCTTTCATAATTTTACCATTATTTTCATCTTTAAAGAAACCTATCTTTTTTTTATTTAGATTTGGAAAACCAAATATATTATCAGAAGCATAATCAGATGTATCAAATCGTGTAGCAAGGTCGGGTTTAATATCTTCATAAAAATTGTCGGTAAAAATTTGATATATTAAACTGTCAGTATCAGTGTATAATAATTTTGTTTTATTGCCGAATTTATTTAACATGTAGTTGTAATGAAAATCATACATCAGAGTTTTTGAAATATCTAATATACAAAATCCTAAGTAGATAGGTTTGTTATGAATCAATTTTATTTTTCGTAACTGTACTGCAACTAAGTTTTCAGAAAAAATTGATAAACTGTGAAATTCTGGTTTTGCAATTAAGTCTTGCACGCCTAAAGTTTTACCTCGATTTTCCCAGTGCGTTAATAATTTAACATTAACTCGTTTTTCAATGTTCTCCATTGTTTTACCGAATACTGCGTTGTTCATTAATTTATAAAAATCTTTCTCAAAATCTGAAGTTGCTTTTGTTCTTAATTTCGTATTCAGATCTATATATCTTTCTAACCAAGGACTTTGATGAAACTTTAAAATTCTATGAATTTTAATCAATTTTATACCCATCTCAAGACATTGTTTAAGATTTCTATAATGAATTTTATATTTGCTTTTTTTATTAAGATTTGGAATTAGTTTTTTTTCTTTAGAATTACCTGCAATTGTATTTTCTGGACACAGTGGTAAGTCCGAATGTAAATCGTGAAGTTCGACGGGATACTCTAAATCGACTTCTAAAATGAAACCACATTCAGATGTATCTGACACGTCAAAATTAGTATCCGTACTAACCCATTCAAAACTACCTTCTGGAAGGAATTGAGACATAGCCCAACCATAAAGATTGTTAGCATCAAAATATGCAAGATATGACCGAGGTTTTTTCTCATCAAAATCTTCCAAGAATTCATTATTTGCCTTTGCATATCGATTGCTACATTGAGATACACCTCCTCTTATTCCTGCCTTAATAAAAGCCAGTTTATCAAAGTCTGTTAATAGTTCTAGTTCAATTTTTGTGTATTTTAACATAGCGTCCCAACTCAATCCCGGCGCTGTATAATAGTGAGCAGGATCTAAATCATAAGTTGTAATACAAATGTTTCTAAAGTTTTCAAACACATCAGTCAGGAGCAAAACATCAGTTTTTAGGTATAAGTCTGAGTAATTTAACATTTCGCGACACTTAAAATGTTGCCAAACATCCTGAGCACGATGATAATCATCATCAGAAACACTTGAATCGGTCAGTGAACTGTAGAACTGATCTTGACTAGGGAGAGTTGTTAATTTTAAACAGTCATATGATACCATAAATTCGTAAGGATATATACCTTTTTTTCTAAGACGACTAAAGTCTTCATCCCTAGGGAAATTACTTTTAAGTGTGTAGAATTGTTCATCTTTGAGATTCTTAGCTAATTGATCAAGACTGCATGGTAGGAATTTAAAAGAATCTACAAATCTTAAATTGACTCTCTGGTTGTTAATAGTTAATATCTTTGAAAAGGATATGTATCTTTCTTTGTTTTGGGGAATTACTTCCACGTTGCCATCTACAAAATTTAATGCATGGACAATGAAATGTGCATCATAGTGACTGAGATTATGAAGGAATACTGGAATGTGTTGTGGTGTTCGGAATTTTGTTACACATACATCATGCGCAACTCCTCTGAAATCACCTGTGTACCAATCAAAATAGTGAACGTCGTCTCCTTTTAAATCAGTCTCACAAATGTAACAATTTTTTGAATTGTTAATTGTATTCTCATCTTCGGTTGATAGTGGTTTGGGGTGTTTTTGAAAACTATTTTTACAATATATTTTTTTAAAATCTTCATATAAACGTTTCATAAATACTTGCGCGCAGTCTGGTCCACTGTAGGTTTCATATTTTGATAAACTATCATCAAATGAACATTTTATGTAATATCCGAAACTATAAACTTCGTGTTTATTAACGTTGTTGGTATACGACTTAGTCGGGTCATTAGGACATGATTTTATTGGGTTTAAGAATGCCTCAAAATCAGCATATACAACAAAAGGTATTTTTAACTTTCTTTGGAATTTATCAAATTTTAATTTGTCGTTAGATACTGGTTGACCAAACCAATCTTTCGATGTTTTTATATTACTCGGAAGTTCAGTAGATATGTGAGAGCAATCATGCTGTTGGTGGTTAGCCAACCTCTCTTCTGTGGGAAAGTGAAGTAAACACCCATCACAGATCCACACCTTATGATCTTGATTTGAAATTTGTTTTCCGACTAAGCGCGCCAAGTTTTTAATAAAACAGTAATGGTTAGTTGCACTATTGTGTATGTACAATAGATTAACATGTTGGCTTTTACGAGATTTCGTCATAAACAGTGGACCCACCACATTATGTTTCTTTGTTTCTTTGTTTAATTCCAAACCAAAGACATTTATACTGATATTGTTTAACTTTTCAACTTTCGGTATGTCACTCAATTTAACCGGGAAAGATACACCATCGAATTTAAGTTTATTGAAATGTATACTGTAAGATGATGTGCGCTCTGCATTTTTAGCGATGGGAAATAACGCCGAGAGTAATGCCCATTTAAAACATAAATTATCATTATTTTTTACATTAATTATGGCTCTTTTAGCTTTTATGTCTGGGGGTAAATCAACATATGAAGATCCACGTAGAGGATTAAATTTGTTTACATTCATTTCGATATATTTGATCTGTTTGAGACTCCATCCGCTATCTTTTTTCTCGAAAGCACTTATTTTATCTGTTAGAGTGTCACATAAAGATGAAAAGAATATATTTAAGTCGTGGCCTCGAGAAATTTTATAATTAGTGGTTTGAAAATCAAAAGAATTTGTAATATTTTTAGTTTCCTGTACAAAATCGGCATTCAGACAAAAAATTGTTTTAAAAATAATGTGTTTTTCAATGGATTCTTCAATCAAAAGTAATATTTCATTTTTTATGGAATTTAAAAATAATTCCGGTGTTTCAAATACCAAGTCTGATGAGGGATCATTTTTACTTTTAATTTTATATGTTATGATTCTTCGTCCAAAAGCAGATTCAACAACGGAAACATTTGTCAAAGAGTTGTGCAATTTCAAAAGATTATTTTTATGTATGTTACTTCTTAAATGATTTGCGAAATATCTCCTACTAAATAAAAGCTGACATGTGTTACAATTTACCTTATCACTATTAAGAGGACCAGATGATGATGTTGATGATGAAGTTGAAGGTCCTTCTTCAAGTCTTGGTCTCTTCGTATGTATTGTTTCTTTTTCTTCTTGAATACTCATAGTTCTTTTGAGACCACCGCCAATTTGAAGTATTGGTTTACTGTAATAAAAATAAAACATGTTTAAAATAAATCCTACAGATCAATGTCTATTTTATAAATGGTAAATTCAATTTCCATGCAACTTACTTTAAGGTTTTTTCAGCCAGTGCACAGATATTGTAAAGCTCCTCATCGTAATATGAATTACTCAATTCACATTTTTCTGTCTCTTCACAAAGCTCGTACATATCCACATCTTCATCAAGCGTCGAATTGAAGAAGGCACCGATGCAAACTTCGGTACTTTGTTCCATATTGTTTGAGGAAATAGACGGCAGATCTAACATCGATGGTTCAACGTTTTGAAATGATGCTCCTTTGAAATCTACACTGTATATTTATATTAAAACTACTTAGTTACAAAAAAAAAAAAAAAATGATTAAAATTAAATAATTGTTATTAGTTATTACTGAAGGAATATTTCTTGCAACTTTTTGTTTTTGAAATTTCTTTTGTTATTTGATAGATAACATTTTTACTATCTACAAAGTTACTATTTTTAATGTCTGTGTAGTATTTAACTCTACATTCAGCATATTTCCAGTGTTGTTGTTGAGGAATTTTCGACAACTTTTTTAGATCATAAATTTCAATTTTTATGAGATGACTTGAATTGATATTGTCATCAGCATTTGTTGATAGATAAGTTATTCCCCCCTCGGCATTAGCCCTTGCAACTGTGGACGATTGCTTTTTCTTCTTTATCGGTGATGGATTTTCAAAGAGCTCATCTAAACTATCCAATGATGTGACCATTGTCTTTCTTTTAATTTCTTTTTTAGGTGAATCTTTGATGGTTAAGTCTTCACAATCATCCGATAGTGGATAATAATAATGTTTGTATGTATTTTCTTCAACATCGAATGAGTTCTGTAACAATTTACATCAAAGTTGTTTATGAACAAACTAATGAATTGATAAAATAAATAAAAAATCTGTACTCATCTAATGAATTGATGAAATAAAACTGAAAACTTACCTCCATTGTGCAGTTCTGAAGATTTTAAAGACACTTAATCACTTTCACAACACTCTTAGATGCACCTGCGTTCACAAATTAACGAATACTGTAGCTCTCAAATTCTTATTTCTCGCTCTTATACCCAATTGCTAGGGAATTTACCTGCTAGCATCATGCGACAAGTCTCGACACGAAATAAGGACCGGGATAACAATGTAATTGTCGTGATTTATAGATGACACGTCCCAACTCGCGCCCCCGCTGGGAATGTTATTTCTGAATAGAGGCATGGCATTCATTGTTATGGAATCTTTCATGTTTCTACTTGTCTGCTTTCATATTTAAAATTGAAAGTATGTATTACTGATGCAACGCTTATTGTTCGTAGAGCGCGAATCAATCCAACAGTTTTACTTGCACATCAAAAAGTTTTAGCCTCTACTACAGCTAAATATCCTATTACGCGTGCTGAAGTTAAAGTTTTGACAATACCATCGGGGGTTCAGGGAAAAGCACTAGATAACATTTTTCTAGGACAAGTACCTAAAAGATGCATAATAGGATTTGTTAATAACGCAGGCTTTAATGGTAAACTCACAAAAAATCCATTTAATTTTGAAAATCACGATTTTAATACATTTAGTTTATATATTGATGGGCAACAAATACCTTCCAAAGCTTTACAACCATCATTCGAGAATAATATGTATACTTCAGCTTATCACACGTTATTCTCGGGAACGGGTATACATTTCCTTAATGAAGGTAATGGCATATCTAGGGAACAATATGCACAAGGATATTGTCTATTAGCTTTCGACTTAACACCTGATTTATCAGCTAGCTCATCAGGCCATTGGAATCTTATAAAACATGGTAGCGTGAGATTGGAAGTTCGTTTTGAATCAGCACTTTCACAAACCATAAACTGTATCGTTTATGCCGAGTTCGATAATGTTATTGAAATTGATAAAAACCGTAATGTATCAGTAGATTATAGTAGCTAAAACATTAAATTCCCTATTTAGGCTTCATATTATTGTGACGGATGTAGATAACTCAAATTCTTTGTTAATTATGTTCTATTCATTGTATACTATTCATCGTTTGAGAATTTACCTGTCACGTCGAATGTCGAACCTAATTGAACCTGTCGAATTTAATTTATCATGTGTCACGTCTCGACTTGACCACCGTCAAAGGGACAGGAGAACAATGTTAATGCCATGATTTATAGGCGTCGTGTCGTCCTAACTTGCACCCCCCGTCGTGCTGTTATCTGTGAATAGAGGGAGGCATTCATTGTTAGGGGATCTTTCGATGTACAGGATTCATGTTTGTACTCGTCTGCAGTGAACAAAAGGCGACCGTAATAACAATGGGACGTCGCGATATCTATATAAGACGCATGGCAAACGAACGTTCATTACGTTACATCGCCCAGTTGAGTAGACATCAGTTTAAAAGATAATCATGAATCCAGAATACGTCATGTTTGTCGATTTACAAGGATTTAAAGTTTCCAACAATGTTTTCTTGATAAAGGAGTTTGCACTAGCTACGGAAGATTATACCCAGGTGTTTTTAATAAAACCACCATGCCCATATTACAATTTGGCAGACGCAGAAAAGAAAAACGTCTCTTCCATAGAAAGACGACACGATTTTTATTGGAGTGCCGGTTTCATTGACTATCGCGAGTTCAAACGTGTGATTATACCAATTTTAACAAATAAAAAAATTTTAGTTTTTGGAACGGAAAAAATCAAGTGGATAAAAAATATTTGTAATAAGTGCAGTGTAGCAGATATTAGTGAAAAAGGTGCCCCCGATTTATTGCGATTAAATCAATTGTATGATAATACCAGAAGTACGGTAAATTGTTTATATCATAAGAAGCATAGTGCATTAAAAACTGTAATTTTACTTAAGAAATGGTTTATCGATAATAATATGCATGTATTTATGCGTGTATTGTTTGATGAAGATAATTGGCCTTAAGGTTAGGTTAGGTTAGTATTGTATTAGTTTTGGTTAGGTTAGGTTAGTATTCATTGTATTAGTTTTAAGTAAAAAAATGTAGTTTTAAGTATTCATTGTACTAGTTATACGCAGCTATTCATTGAAATTTGAATAAAGACATAATTTTCAGCATATTTTACCTTGTATTATTTCCATGATCTCAGCAGACTAGAAATACCCTGTTAATACATTAAATTTTACACTTGCATGTGATAAGTCGAATCGATAACAGCTTACAACGCGCCAGGTGATCATTATGAACACAATAGATATACAAAAAAGTTTATGTAAAATTCATCCAAGCTTACAATATAATGTGTATGCAGCTAACCGATTGCCAATACACATTCATACTCCTACATATATTATATCTAATTTAGACCCTGATACAAGACCTGGAAGCCATTGGATCGCCATTCACATCGATGACAATAGTATCGGACAATATTTTGATTCTTATGGTCGACCACCAACAGGTTACCACAGATCATTTTTGAAGAGAAATTCCAAACAATGGCAATTTAATAGCAATAGGCTACAAAACGATTTCACATCCGTATGCGGTGAATATTGTTTATTGTATTTGTACTATAAATTCAATGATAATACAATGTCTGATTTCATAAGAATATTCGATACGAATACACTGTACAATGATATATTACTTTATGAAATGTTTAAATCCCTTTTTTATCGATAAATAAAAATGTACAAAAAAAAATAAGTCTTTCATTGCAAACGGCCCTCGGGAACAATAAGCCGACCCTCATTAAGCATCGTGAAGTACTGACACAATAGCACCCTTGAATACAATAGGCGACCGTAATAAAACCTTTACGAGGCCGCTGAGTCTGAAAGCTATCTCAGGAACCGTTACAGATATCAACGCGGGAATAGCACAGATCGATCGGGCATGACCGAAAACCCCCAAAAAGACACCAAACTTTTTTTTTTTTTTTTTTTTTTTTTTTTTTTAGGCGGCGTCGACCCACGGATCGATGGAATGAGCTTTTTTTTTTTTTTTTTTGGTGAGCCACAATATTTTTGGCCGTGAGCTAGAACCGGTGAATCCCTACTACTCTCTTCTATGTAGTATTATTTAACAATACTACTACATCAAATGTCACATCTAATGAAAAGCCACTGGCTGTACTGGGACCTATACGGTTTAATACATAATTTGAATGCTATTTCTTTCTTTACTCTTGACAACCATAGTTCACGATACCGAATAACGAGCAACAGTACGGAGGTACCAAACGTGTACGGATAGATATATGTAATCACATTGAAATGCAAATGTGTCATACCAATATGTCGACTGCTGAAACAACTATATTTAAAAATTGCGTTACTAATATCATTAGACCTATATAATAAACAATAGCAATGAAATTCATTACGCTGTTCAAATGTGTATTTCGTAACGTTGCTGACATTGAAGCATATTATTGTTATGAATACACCAATTATGACAAAACTTGATCCTTTATGAAGAAAGTTGGCAGTGACGTCAGTAAGTATTATCCTTATGTTAGTGAATAATTAATGAGATTCTTAATTTGTCACTGCAGTATCGTATCGTTTGATTTGTTCTTACTAAAAAGCTTTGCCATTATAAATAGGAATTTGAGGTACTTTCCAATCTCGGTAGAAGCGGTTTGCCAAGTCAAAACAGGCCCAAATAATCGTTATATTCATTTAGATCCAGGTAGGTACGACTAAAGATAGGAATGCAAAACATTATAGAGGAAACGTGACAAATTATCTCCTTCACGGCGATGCCTACCTAAACAAACGAATCTAAATAACAGAAAAGATGAAAAGATTTACCGGTACAGTGTTTGGCGAAGTGTGAAATTGAATTGCCGTCATTTCAGGGTCTGAAACATTGAATAGCTCAGTGACATATTTTGCAATATCATAGGTAAACGTAAATGAAAATGCTGGTAGCAATATCTTTTACGCTTTTTATGTAATAGCAAAAATAAAATGCTCTCCAAAACTAGAAGTAGTCTACTAAGACGATATTTGGACATATGCCTAACAACCTATTTACTTAAGCACGCACTACACCTTCCGATCCTATCCTAATTATTGGATGACTATGTAGAACAGTTCTTAGGACGACTGCCCTACACATTATCCAATTTCATCCGATAATTACGATCGGATTGGAAGGTGTACTGCACGCTTTATACCTAATGAATATAAGCCTAATATAGCATGTGTGTACACATATCGTTTTATTTACTATCTCTGCACCTCAAAGTAGGTTAATTAAGAAATCCCCATTACCATGTATATGTTAATTATGATTCAGTGTTTAATCAAGGTCCAAGGACTTTTTCACTCACGGTAGGCATATGATAAGCACAGTTCGTGCGTCAGTGTCTTAATTGTAAAAAAGAATATAGATTAAACCAGCATCCATTGAAGGTTACCAATAGTATTACAAATATTTATATAGTCCGTAAAACGCAGTGGAATGTGCCCTATACCTTTAATATCTCATTTTGTATGGAAGGACCGAAGGACATGTAGTGGTTTAAGAAAGTACAAGCCGTCAATATCGACATGGAGGTATGTTTATCGCAGTGTGGGCACTTACGCAATATGTTTATTTACATGGTATTTCTAGCTACATTTTATTTTCTTGTCACACGCCGTGAGAGTGAAAGTAACGGTGATCCAATGGTCACAATATCTACTCGCAATTACCAACATACAGGACCCAATTCCACTCAATGAAACTTGATTTCGTTTTGATTATATAAAGCTTATACAATCGGCATTTCCTGTAGTTAAATGCTAAGTTGTTCATACGTGGATGAGTAGGTACTTTTTGACAATGGATGGTAATTAAAAGGGGCGTACGCGATATTTTCTTTTTACGAAATTTCACATAAGAACAATTAAACACGTTTGTATGGTAACGTTTTTAATTATCTACTTGTTATGTGAAATTTCATATCAAAATGCAAAAGAATCACATTAAAATAAAGATAACCTACCTGAATATCAAAATCTCTGAATAGCGAGACCATTTTGGCGGTTGTTAGATCAACGTGGCTATTTATTGCCTCCGAAACTAATTTTCTTGTTTCAATAAAAAAGAGCCCATTTGCACTGTTATTTAATATTCTCAATTTTGCCAAAAGCGAACCGGAGGTTATTAAACCTCCATTAATTGCCGTGACAAAAATATTGCGATATTCCTTTGATATAGTTTTTTCCTGTGTGGCTTAATAAGTGTTATTTCACACGGATATTGTAGATTGTTGATGGGCGGTCCATAAATAAATTATAAATAAAAAATCTTGACTGTTTAATAGAGACTTCAATAGTTACATCACTCACAATTATATTGCTCAAAGGGAGATAGCGCCCACATTTCGCGGAAAATCTTTTACGTGACTAATCAGCTGGCTAACAAACGTAAGGGTACGGCAGCTAAGCAGCAACTGTAGCCCATAGATGCTTGCAATATCAAAAGCATCTCTCGCACCTGAAGGGGAATGGGGTAGAGGGAGGAGAAGGGGGGGGGTGTTGGTTTATTTATTTACTCTACCACCAAAATATGGTACCACCGATTTTTGGTCAGAGCGAAAGAAGTATATCAAGCAGTGAACAGTCTAATGTCCTATAGACCTAATGCAAAAGGACCGTCAATCGCCATTATTTCCATTATGCCATGGTTTACTACGCTCCAACTAAATGTTGTTTGACGAATTTTACATTTCTTTTTGAAAAAAGCGACTGTAGCCTAGGGGTGAACAGGTTGGGCTAGCAATCAGAAGGTCCCAGGTTCGATCCCCGGTGGTGCATGCACCAATGGATGAATTTTCATCTATGTGCATAATTTACAGTTCGCTGACGGTGAGGGAAAACATCGTGAGGAAACCTACCTATCCCTCGGGATTAGATAATAGTCAGTTCCTGTATACACGGCGACAAGGTTCACTACCTGTCACGTTGGGTTCTGACTATCTGGTGAAACGTGGGCTTTGAGTTGGTTAATACCTCCATAATGTGGTGGTGTATGGCCACTCAAGCCTCTGACTACCCCCCAAATGGGGATAAAACTCGTGACGTTCCATTACATTACATTTTTCTTTTTGAAAAACGTGCAGATTTCATCACGATATTCACCTTCGCCGTTCTGCAAGTGATAATAAACACAAAAAGAAAATGTGAAACGATCCTCACACTCTGGGCAAAGTGGAAAAAATACTAATATGTGTGTCCTTAATTTCACCTTATGTAGGTATGAGGTTACCCTGGAGGCAACAACGCCGTGTGGTTCAAAATTAAAGCCGGCACGGTTACCATAATATCGTGTTTCTTTAGAGCTTCCATCCAATTAGCAACACCTGTTCGTAGGCAGTCACGCAAACAATAGATGCATAAGAAAGCTTCGCACAGATTTGCTCCCCACACGTGCGTTCGGAAGTCAACGAACAAAATTGCATGCACACAATGCACATTCCTGCTAGATTGTTTATACTGAGAGCGTGATATTAGGAACTGATAATAGCTAGATCATAGTTAATATTAAGCACGTAGCAGTAAGATTCGGTGATAATTTAGAAGGGCTAGACAAATGGCTGACGTCTACAAGCGTTCGTTCAAATCGCTACGCTTCATATGTATGGAAATGACATAAGTCACGTGATCTACATAGTAACTTGTTGTTGATCTACATAGCGACGTTTGACATTTCCATACATTGTGAAGTTTATTCTATTCTATTCGATTAGCGTTCATGCCACTTGTCTAGCCCTACTGTTGTCTATAATTTACGACAAAACTAACGATTCACGACCATGAGAAGTATTCATGATCAACATCATCAGCCTTTGCTGTCCACTGCTGGGCTTCGAATCTCTTAATAATGGTCCATTGCGAAACCCTGCGTGAATTCATCATTATAAATCGCAAATTCTTGGCTGTCGGTATGTTTTCGGCCAAAGAACTGCTAACAGATAGCTGACAACATACCGACCACCAATAATTTACGATTTACAATGAAGAATTCACGTAGATAATACTAGAGACCAATGGTTTCGCACTGGACAATTGTTATGACACCGAGGCCCTGCAGATAGGCCGCGCCCAATGCACTTAACTGAGTTCGGTCTTCAGCTAGGGTATAAGTATACACTTAATTTATTCAAGCATACCTACTTAGTGTACATAATTAGCATCATTGTGAACTTACCTTCATGCCCATTTTATGGTGAAGAAGCAATATTATTCCAATATAGCATTTTTTTTTCTTGAAATATTCAGGCGCCTTTGTATGGTAATATCACGTTTCTCAATCTCCAAGTAAACAATGAGATACAATGATGATAGGGATCTAGAGCCTGGCGCTATCCTTATATGCGCATCCCATTCTGGCCAGTCGTGCTGATGCTAGAAATGGTTCACTTACGTAATGGCGGCGTCTTCATCAGACGCATGCCTCGCGCGAGCACTCACTTTTGACGTCGGAACGCATAGACGTAATGTCATAATATGAGTGCTCGGGTGAGGCATGCGCGCCATATGGACACATCGAATTACTTGTTCTACTTATGGAATACATAATAAGGATCATGCCATTCAAAATAAATAAATTATTCCTGCGCTACATTGACGTATTAATTTAGTACATATGGTACCTCCTCGTTTCTAACATTATTTTCCGCGAACGACTGTGTCATACTGTGTCCACGTACTCTGTTTAGTAGAATACTTTTTTGAACAGTCACGTTTCCATCTTTCTTGGTAATTTCTGTGCTATCTTTTATTACACGCTTAAATAATGTTTTAGCAATATGAAAATTTGGCATTGACGGGGTGAATTTCCTCACTGATATTTATTTAGACCCCAATTTTACAAGGCCAGTGGCTTCAAGTGCCAGCTGGTTTTAAAGTTGTTTGCCTTACATCTGTATAAAAACGTACCTAAGGTATGCAGTCCTAGCAGTTAATTGCTAAATGAACTGTCTGGGTACGTCATTAGCTACGTCCAGAAGTGTCACATGCCGCGCGAGGAAAATTTTCCTCGCCAAGTTTGACTTGCCTCACATGAGGCAAATGCGCGCCCTGCCTCACCTGAGCACTCACATTTGCCTCGCCTAGTTTGGCAGTCGTGAGACAGAACGATGTCAAACGTGTCAAACTGATTGATCGGGTATACCTTTCCCTGTCTAGAGTGTCAGTTGCCTCGCCATTTGCCTCGCGCGGCATGCGACTGAGGCAAACGTCGTGCTTCGCGAGGCATGTGGGTGAGCAGCCTCGCGCGGCATGTGCATGTTGTAGACACGTCTATTAGATCGCGTTAAAAGGCCGTTTTAAATAGGTATTTGCCTTCTAGCAAGCTCGGCGTTGACTCACTATTTACAGGAAAATGCGACAATATCGTCTACCTATTTTAGGAATAGGAACATTCATATTTAGATACTTAAATACATAATGTATTTGTTTTTAAAACGAATGAAACACAATTTCACGTTCTTGATTTTAAAATCTAGAATACTGACCGTTCTATTCTAAATATGGTAAACAGCTCGTAAAGTCTGTCACAACTTAAGTTTAACAAAGATTTTACCTATTTAGTATCAATATGATAGTTAGAAGATAATATTCTATCGTCAAAGTTAAAAACCTTCGACGTCATAGAAAGGCTTGTGCTTAGATAACTATCGAATGTAGGTGGAAGGTGTGGGCGAATCTGCAAATTTTCGCAAAAATACATTATAACGACTGACGACGCAACAAAATTTGCTAACGTTTGTAACAATATAATGTAACCTACGTTTCACTGTGCCTACGTGCTACATAGATCCTTTCCCATTTCGACTGGCTATTGAACCAATGGTTTGCCTGGAATATTATAAACAACTACCACGATGACGCAATCCTGATCTTCCTGTATTGGATAGGTTAGGAGTTTGAGTCGGGTCACCACTGGACAGTTTTCTTAATTCGCCAATTTCGTTGACTGGTCCATTTAATTATTGGTTTTAAAGGTCTTAACGGATAAACATCACCGAAGCACGTAGTAGGAAATAATGCATGGTCTTGAACAAGTCCCGATACTATTATGAAACGTCAAACAAAGATTATGTATAACCAGCGAAAGTGAGCACCGGGAACTAACTGGTCCGAAATAACTCAATATAGCAATATACGGGTTAGTGGGCATTCGAACGGGCACTTACCGCGGGCGGCGCGGGCTCATGAGACAAAGGCGAATGTGGAGCGAGTTATCGACCGGCTAACCGGGGATTGCGTAATCCCGCGCAGGGTTACCGATGCAGTTTAAATTAAACTGTCACTTAATGTTAACGTGCTCTTATATGTTACATCATTGGATAATCGGTAAAGGTACTGAAAACGTATTTTAAATATTATTGCGATGCTTAAAGTTCACAAAAGAGTATGCAGCTGTAAATTTTTCACTATAAACACAATAACTATAGGATTTTTTGTTGGTCACTAAAGTTGGTGGCACTAAATTGAAAATTAAGGAAAAATTACTGTCGATCTAAAATAACTAAAATGCTTAGTGTTAGTAGCCCTATTAACCCTACCCCTGCGCCCTACTTATTCAAACGCGCAAGTAACGACCATACTCCAACCAATAGCTCTCTTGTTGAGTATTTTCTGGCTCTACCATAAGTTTTACACTCGCTGGTCGGCTAGCATCGGCGTAAAATATTTGCAGATCGTAAATCACCCTATCAGTCACCCGAGGAACGAATAGTTTCCTATAGACACTAGTAACTAGCGACTCTATATCAAACGTAAATCTCATGGTAGAGCTACAGATACACCCACCGACTATACACAAAAAGCGTATCTATGGGTATCCGTTGTTTTGGCCTAGTTGCAAAACCGCTAATGTGGTCCAGTGTTTTGAGATTAATCGTAATATTTCCAAGGTCAGTCTTGGCTCTCGGCGTTCGCGTCGTTGCAACACGACGTTGGACTAGATACCGTGGATACGAAAGATTACCGAAACTTAGTTGTGTTAATATTAAATATAATGCTATGATAGTTTTATATGAAACTGACCGGTTCATGGACCAAACCACCAATTCAGTAATTAAAAAAATTACATTACAACATGCAAATTAGTATATTCACGCCAGATCATTTTTATGCAATCACAAGGATTTGTTCTGAGATTTTTATATTGTAGCTTTAATTAGCACTAAAATGTTGCAATATTTTCATGTATACCTTATTCTTAATTAAGTTTAACGCACCTATAAGGCACACCGCAGTCATGTTACTTTTGGCATCGGCTATCGGCGATAGGCGATTTAGTTGCTTTTAGCATCGGAGCAGTCGCTGCGTCAGACCCCAGAGAGTCGCCAAAACGCGATGCAAAAAGTAGCATGTCTGCGGTGGCCCTAAAAGGAAAGGTTTACTAAGAGAACCTTTTTATATTATTCACACATATCAGTCTTAGCTCAGCAGGTAATCTCATAGCCATTCCTCAGTTATTCAGATCACGTCCATTACATCAGTCTTTGAAATCTACAAATTAATTTCATGTTGGCATAATTTTATCATTGCGCTAACCGGCGTTATGTAAGACGGATTTAAATACATCAAAAGCTTTGATTAATGAAATACGGTGACTATCTGCCACCTGTTTTGTCAATGATAGAAGAACTGATATATATTATGTAGACAGGTAGGTAAATGAAACGCGATCTGAATTACCCATTGATTGGAAACTTAACTCAAAATAATAGCACACCATAACCGTTTCAAGAATTATATATTCTCACCAGAGAGATGACTCATACACAGATCTATAGGAAGAAGGATGCTTATTAATATTCCGTTACTAATTTCCACAGAGAAGTAGTTCAACCGTTATTTTAATTTAAATAACATCCATATTTCTAGGTAAGACACGTCTAAAATTCTATTTATTAGCAATAAATTAATGAAAGCGATAAAATTGTTAATGGAATCATCAACAAACAAATCAATTAGCAAATCGTCAATGGGTAATATCCGTTACAAAAATGACGATATCCGTGACAGTGTCTACGGTCAAATCAACCGCAAATTCTTATTTCCGTTATCAATTACTTTTGCCAACCACTGTAGATTGATAGATACTACCCGTTGTTCGTCGACAAAAACAACGGCCCAAGTGAAACGTTTGCAACGAGGCAAACGTTCTCATGGCCACTTTTTTTTTGAGAAACCCACAATAATGGGTAGTTAAGCGTTGAGTTTATCACCACCATCAAACAATTTGCATAATTTAAAACTGAATGTATTCCCCTAATTATATTTAATTTGATGAAGTAAATATATAGTTTTTGAGACTAATATACCAATCAATAGCTGCGTGCAGTGAGATCACGCAACAGGGCGATGGCCGATAAAATAAAGACAGAAAATTATATTCTCGTTACAATTAATTATCTTTAATAACGTTTAAATAGTAAAAGAGTGAAAATAAACATTACGTTTACACGCATTTAACTCACTTTCTCTGTTCCCTTAAGTCTCACCTTACATAATTGGTTTTACATATTGTCTGTAGTACTCGTACAGTGCTTTTCATTTGTGAATAAAATAATATTATTACATACCTACACATAATGTTCATAGTGAAGAGAGAAAAGTGCATAAGCATAAGTAAGCGTAAGTTTTATAAGCGGCCCATTTGCTTAACTGTACAATAATTATATGTCTAACGATGTTCCATTAATTCAATGGCGGCGTCTTCATCAGGCGCATGCCTCGCGCGAGCACTCACTTTTGACGTCGGAACGCATAGACGTAATGTCATAATATGAGTGCTCGGGTGAGGCATGCGCGCCATATGGACACATCTAATGATTCCAAAGTATAGTAGTAGAGACATGTAGTGATGAAATAATCAGATGTGCGTTGGCAGATAAAAATAACGAAACAAGGTTTTCAACTACTTCATTTTATTCCATTTATAGTAAATAAAATTTTACATTCATAGTAGATAAACAAACCAGTATACACATACACCTACATTTGTAACGATAAGTTACGTAAGAAATTGAATTTACCTAACAAAATAATAAACTTCCATGTAATGGAAGAGTACTTTTACTTATTTTAAATCGCGGCCAGTACTTTGGTTAAATTGAAGTTTAAAAGTGAAAGCGATAATAAAACAGGAATCATTGACTCTACATATGGATGTGAGGTTCCTCATTACTTTATGTTAAACACTTCCTGGCAACAACAAACCTGACTAGAAACTGCATCTTTACTTAATTACATTTACAAGAAATCTAGAAAAGACAGTTCGTTGTAACGGATATTGTAAAACTTGTATAGAGTCACCGCATAGGTACCTACTCAAAATCTTATAGATCAAAAGAATTTTTTAAAAGATGTGTGATTATAACACATGTTTAAAAACAAAAGTGGCTATCCGCGTCTATCCGTCTGTTGGTTCCCTCAATTCGTCTAACTAAACTATGCAACGGATTTTGAGATGGTTTTCACTTGTATTTAGATTTTTTTTGCGGGAAGTTCTAATTAAATTCATAAATAGTAGAGAATAGCCGAGCAACGCCAGGGCGATTCATTATTGTTTTATGCTGCACTTAGCAATAAACTCATACATGTGATGAGTTCACTAAATCCACCTAAAAATAGGATACCCAAAAGCAAACTGGTTCTAGATGCGGACTTTCAAGAGGTTGCCGAATATATTTTATATCGCCATAAATATGCAAAATAATTGTTGTTTATATCTTCGAGAGCTATCCACTTGCTATACCTACGCCGATTAATGCAGATGAGAAAACAGATTATAATAATTTAAAGGCGTCGCGCCTTATGGAGCACTAAAATGTTGTTATACATGAAGCCTATTGACCTGGTTTGAAAGTAAAAATAAAATTGATGATAGGTCATTCAAATCAGTTTTCAAACGAGTAAACTGAATATTTTAACACTTTTTATAGATGTCAGTAAATAAAAATGACTTAGCAATCTTGAAAATCACATATCATATACTTTTGCATACATCAAATATTGAAACATATAGATTTACTGAGTATGATAATATGGAGCTGCGTAATGCAGCGTATATTAACTCTAAGCTAATCCATACTAAACTTGCACTTGAAACCGAGTTGTCGTCCCTATATCAATTGAAAGCGATGACCGTCGCATGTCGGTCTAGGTCGAACGCACACCGTAATACATAAGCATTAGCGGAAACATCTCTCATGTTCGTTTAAGGTCTATTAAACAGGACCTTATTATTCGGATATTGTATTAACTGTTGTCTTCTTTTGTATCGTACCAATATATGCAAACACATGGCAAACATTTGACTTCTTGACGCAGTGGTTCGAGCGTAGGCCGCTCGGCTCACTGCATCGGGTGGTTGCGGTTTTGATTCCCGCCTGAGGAAAATTAGGGAAACGACCTTTTCATAATTTGCCGGTCTGGGTGACACTGGGGTCGCCTCCAGTCCGTCATTGTATGGTAGACATAGAACAAGCGTTGCTTAGTTTAGGACCATACAGTTTGTGTGCCAATCTGGGGATATTTTATTTAATTGCGGGTCCATTGCAGTATACCTCTGTCTACCCCTTTGGAGAATACAGCCGTTACATTAATAAAGATAAACAGTGTTTAGCTTGTCTGAAATTTAGTATGAATTAAATATCGACTTCAGTTTATAACTTACACCACCAATCAAGTCTTGCAAACCAAATGGCATCTAACAACTGGTAGTGTTTGGACAAGTTAGGGACCCAGAAAGAATGCAGGCAAGGCCACCCACATCAGTGGAACAACTTTTCAATAACTTTGCATACCATCAGACGAATGACAGAAGAAAGTGGCATATCTTAAATAGTTTTGTGCAGAAACTTGCTTTACGCTTCAGCTTCGGTCCAGTTATTTAAGATTTTTAGGTTAGCGAACAGTTATTACAATGGACCTAAAAAAAATTACATTATCTGGTTTGAACCAGAAAACATGTGTGATTTTTTAAATATTATCTTACGCTAATAATATGTAGAAAACTACATAAGTAGTCTCAACGATTAGACACCAAAAACAGTCATTAATCCATTTTTCATTTCCATCTTCCTAAAAAAAAAATTGTGTTACGGTCAGCCATCAAAACCATGACAAGAGAAATTTATACTCTTACCTCGATTTAAGGTCATATTTATTATGCTCCGCCAAAATATACGTTGCTATTGATGAGCTAGAAAATGATGTTTTTTTTATAATGATAGTGCAGTCAAGGTCCTAACTGCGTCTACGCAACGGCTCTATCTCACGGCACATCACCAGCCTGACGACACTTCACTCGTGGTAGCTCGTATTGTATCTCTAATTATTTCTTGACAAGTTGTGTTTATTCAGTGCATTCTAGGTCATTTACACAGTTTACACAATTTGTTAGGATATAACATATTCACTTTTGTTTTACAACTTTCTGCATATATTGCTTTCGATATTTCTTGCAAGTTTGTTGTTTTTTTTAATATTAATACAAGGACTCTGTTACGTGTAATATCTTTAGCTTTTTATACGATACTGGTGAAACAATTTGATTAGAAGATCGTCATTTCAGACCTTTACAGATAAATATAAAGTAATTTTCCTAACAGCAAGTGCGAGTACCTAAAATTCATACCATAAAAATATTTGGTATAGTTTTCTAAAATGCCACGTAGATAACTACAGTACGTCCAAAGTCACAGAAAATTGTATCGAAACCAAATCTACCAGAAAAATCTGTATCAAAACAATCAACTATTTTACTCGAAAACCCCACAATACTAACAAACTGTATAATAATACTGATAAGAGCCTAAAGAATGAGCCATTCGCCTTGACTAGCATCATTTTGAGTGCAAACGCCTCACCAAGGATCGTACACAATAGATTATACCACACAAGGTCCCAGCCAAAAGTACCCACGTTCAATCAAGACAAACACGACACTTGCAATTTATTTGCGCCCACAAACGTAAATGGAATAACGAATAGTAACGTTACATAGAGACGTGATAAACGGTAGAGTACATAGAGCTGCTTATAAGTTTCGTAGATCGGAAAGGAAGGAAGGATAGGTCTCGTTTAATGACATTTAATATCTTTACAAATTACACAAATCTGATAATGCGTCCTACCACCCCCCCTCCCCCCTCCCATTGCCCCCTTAACCCTGCTGCTTGTAACCCCTTGCCTAGAAATTCTTCTCGTAACTAGAATCCAGTTGCGTCCCCGAGGACACACGGCAATCTATCAGTTAAAGCAGATGAAACTAGAGAGGACTCTTAAATTGAAGCATAGCTAGGAAGAATATTGTCGTTAGTGCCTACATTGAAAATCAAGTCGTGTATACGGAACCCTACTCGGTGCGTGGTGATACGCAATTGCCTGATTGTAATGTTCTATCTAAACATTTATAAAGCTCCATGTCACGAATATCAACTTAAACCACCCACCATTTCCATAATCAATAGCGTAATCAATATTCAGTAACATTATACACAACACAATTTCCGATGATAAGCATCATCACGTGATAAATACAATGACACTATTAAGTTTCACGCAGTTGTTAGAACCATGGACCAATTACTAAGGGGACTGGCCCTAAGCAACTCGGCCGAGTGGTCGGCCTAGTACTAACATCGACATAAAACGAAGCGAGTAGTTCAACTATTTACCGGTAGATAGAACAATGAAAATGAAAAAACAATGACCACGTTTTTTTTTCATACATATATCTAATAAGGGCACCTCTTTCTTTAGTCTTTACTCTGTGGTTAGAGCAAACAGATCATGCAATTATGAAGCACACTATCACCATAGAAACAATGTTATCGATACGACCGTAGGTCACCAGCTACAAAATACAATACTAAAAGCCTTGCTCAGGAACCACCAATACTATTCAAGGCTTTTAAGACGTTGCTCAATGTCACTTAGAATGATTAACACTCGGTGCGGGAAACAAATCGCTTACATATATCAGTGTATGGCTTCCTATTGTAAAATTAAGTTGTTGCCTGCTCTACATGTAGAGCTAACGGTCTGTGTGCTTTGCAGGTCGAGTTCATGGGTACTTGGTTTAGCAAGTTATAGTGACTATCCACCGTTGGTTGTAGTGGTCGTCTGTAGTGTATAATCTACCCTATCTATGTATGTTTATGCTGTTAGGAAGGTATTGTTTTTAGACTTCTATTGTTTAGTAGAGCTACCTATCTACTGATTGTGAATAGTACCTATTCATTGATAAACTTCACACAAAGTCATTGATTTAATAAAAAAATAATGTGTGTACATTTTAAAATTGACATCCTCAGATCTTGTACACGCCACCTGAAAAGGAAAACCTCGAAGCTTTAGCATCCGGTATTTGTTTATTACGTCCCATATTTAGTGACTCAATTAAATGGTACTGATTAAATAAGCTAATAATCATTTCCTAAACGATTGCGTTGGATTAACATTGATACCAATGACTTTTTATATTATAGACCTGACATAGATACATGAACATTAGTGCTCTAAAAATAACACATTAAACTATACCTACATATCAATGAATACAAGCCATATACGTATAATATACATTGTAGCGTTTTAAATTACATAATCATGAGCGCGCGTGCGTGCAGACGCGACGCTGGATGCCGCATGACTAAGTGGATATCGGGTAGTTACCTTGCATTCATGTTGCCAAATTAAACGCGGTAAGTCCAATCTAAAGGTTTAATACATCAATGATTGATACTATCTAATGAGTATTTCAATGATACATTTATCTTGGTGCTATTACCAAATATCCTATTGCGCCATCGAGTTCAATAGGGCGATTAGCCATCCATGTGGTACCTATTTGATTTATTAACCAACATCGCAGTGTACGTTGCAATCTCATAGAAATTACTGGTATTGTTTTCATTCTGGACGTTGGGTAAAGGAATGGTAATTGACAATAGAGTTTGCACCTGAAATAACAAATATCTACCTTGTAAGTACTTGACTAGATACTATATTATAGGGCCTGTAGGCGAGTGTAATCTACCTACCATCTTATTATCGCTACCATAAAAATGGACATTTATAAAATAAAAGACATTTAACATAAAAAATCATGGTTGACTTATGAGAATTTATTGTTCTAATTATGAACCTCATCAATTATTATTATTATTTGTGCCTTAGAAATCTCAATCCCGAAACACCATTCATTTTATTTAAATAATAATTCGCATAAAAATCAACTTTGCACACGATCCGTACCAATAATCATCAATCTATCGTTTTTTTTACTGCAAAACAAGTCTAGCCGGACGAGTCACGCGATGACATTTGTTTGACAAGACCTGAGTAACCGCGTTGAGTGATGCGTGAGTGAAAGCAGCCATCACCTCCCCGTCTCCCTAACACGGCCCGATTCCATAACCCGACTCAACATACCATAACTTACGGTTAAATAAAACTTATTACATAACGACGCGTTCATAATTAGTTGGGCGTCATCACATGTTGGCTAGCAAAGACCTGCTATTTTCGACGGCTTCTGGTTCACGCAATGAATAGCATTGTAATGCTGGGGTTCGCGTACTCATAATTCTTCATGAAAAGTGGGAAGTACGTCGTCAGCTGAATAACAACTTGGCACAATACCACGTCCTAGCGGGATCCCTAGTTAACGGTGAATTAACAGTAACTCTACATGCAATCGGCAACTTAACTTCAATTTAAAATAATTAGTTAATCATTTAGAAGTGTGCATTATTATTATAACCTAACTGATTTGTAATCTTTACATCACACAGACTTAAGACCTTAAGATTAATAACAATTATCTATAAAAATTGCGAACAATGCATCTACCTACATTGCAATAATATTGTGTTACTAAGGTCTTCAAAATTATGGAATTAGATCAATACGCGCACTGAATGAAGATCATATCGCATTTAAAAAAGCTAATTGGAAGTCCGGAAATGTGTTATTTCTGGGTACACTCAATGTATTATCTGCATATTGGAACACAGAAACCTATTCGACTGTTAAGTAAAAGTGTTTAGAAGACTGTGAGTCACACAAAAAACCAGGTTAAGTCAATACTGTTTAAATTCAGACTGCAGCTTGAAGTTTTTTTTTTATTTATTTGGCATCGTGTTGTTCAGATTACAATTAGAAAGCACATTACATTTGGGCACATGCCAAAGTGTCGCAGTTGAGCAACCGTCCATTGTGTAATGGCGATGCAACACATGCTAATTTGACTTCCGAACGGACATGTCAATTTAGCTAAGCGTCATGCTCGCGCGCATGTGATCGACTAGTGCTTAGTTAAGAACTGTAAGTTATTGTTAATTATAACATGCTTGTCAAAGCCTAAACAATTTGCATAAGCTTAGTTTCCACTGGCAGACCCTGTGTGAATAATGAATCGGTTCTTACGTAATTTACTTGCTGGTTACAACAACAATACATTACTTATATCTTGCTCTACTTATATCCGTGAAAATAAGGAAACCAAATTATAGTGTAAGAAGTTTCACATTTTTTACTGGCATAGTATGATTGCGCACATGTTTCTTATAACTTATGATATGTCTATCACAACGTTAACAAGTTCTTGCGCTTGTGTTATAAAAAAGGTGCGGAACTAGAAATTAGCAAATTGGAACGTTATGGAACGGTGCAAAAACTGATTCCGTGCCAGCGAAAGGTAGGCCTAGGGTGTAGTAACACTTTGGACCTAAATAAACCCAGTACATAATGTATGGTACCCTACATGTGTAGTAATAATCTCAAGGCTATTTACAATCTTATAAATGCGAGTAATAAACGCAAGTTATAGAATAACATTAACATAGATATTTTATGCCTGGTGCTGTTTTGTAATTATTTACCTCTACCTACTCTGTATATGAAGTAATGCAAGCTTAGCAATAACAGAGAGAGATTAAAGAAAAAAGAAAATGATAGCCGAAATCGGTACAAACGCAAACGTTTGTAAACTAACAAAAATATAGTCTTTTGGTAATCCATCGGCCAATGGTGAAGTTATAACGTGGATCGTTGGATTTTCACAAAAACCACTTGAGTATTGCTTTTGTAAAATGTTGTCTATTCTTAGAAATATTGTTAGTCTTGGCATTATACATTTCGAATCAGTAGGTAGTTCCTAGGTTTTATTTTCTTTGTCGTATTGTTTTCGTTCTTTTTGGATTTCTTAACTCTAATGAGCCGTGAATTAAGAATTTATTTAATATGTTGCTTACTTTTTAATTTAGACAAGATTTAAGACATGTTTTTTTTAAGATGAGACAACTAAGAAAATATCACACAGGTTAATAACACATTGTTCACGTTTCCAAAGAAATATAAATAATTGTGACGAATAAAATGATAATTAAGAATTGCTTACTCACGTTTAGATATAATTAGGTACCTCTAAGAAATAAAAACCAGTCTATTTCAATCATGTCCTGTACCAACCATGTCGAATTTTTATGTCCTTTGTATTTTTTTTTATGTCCTTGAAAAGTGCAGTTGCTGCGAACTTTTTTGCAGTTTTTTAAGAAGCAGGTGTCTAAAGAATAGATTTCTAGGTACAATTCAATGTGGATAGTCTTGTTTGACTTTTAAGAAAAATCGAGGAATCGTTTTTCGTTTTTCTTTTTCATTTAATTTTAAACATTCGAACATCTCAACCGTGACTACTGGCATTCCTTTAAGGAACACATGCACACACATGCTTACATCAATCAATGTCGGTGCCGCACATCTATTTATCTTCGGCTCACTTGATCCCACACGAATCGGTAGGTGAAACGTAGGACTGGAACGTGCGACTGGAAACTGACGTCATCCCTAAACTCCAGCCAATCAGGTGCAATTTATTTATCTATTGGAAATGATAATGAACATGCTCATGCGCGACTTCACGTTGTCGCACGCGATTACGTCACCGCTTTCGTCGCGTGAGAACCTTTGCGCATTGTGGCTCGCGTATCACTTTCATTGTTTATACGGAACTCTGTGCACGGAATGGACGGATGGATGCACGGAAGACGGCGTGTGTACTTTATTGTGTTATCGCCGATTTGGATATGAGGCACCACACCCACATTATATCGACAGAAATAGCTGAAAGAAAGTTAAGGGATCTGTTCTCATCCAGACATCCAACCAGTTGTTTTTACAAATTTGAGGATCGTGATGGTTGTTTTCTAGACGACATCCGGTTCTCATATAAGCCTCAATTCATAGTGTAATTAAAGGAGTAGATCCGAGGCATAAGTAGCATAGATAGTAGAAAAATAATAGTAGAGTCAGTAAAGTTAAATGTTGCGACAATAAGGCAATAAGGATGTATTGTAAAGTGAAAATTTAGTTTAGCATATTTTAGTCAAATTGCATAAATATATTTCCAAAATAAAGCTGTGTGTCGATTTGTATCTGCCAACATTTCCTAACGGAAACGGCAACTTAGCAACTGCGGTTTAAAAGCAAGTACCTTCAACAATACGGTACAGTTATAATAAAGGCATTAGGAGCACACAAGGCAAGGAATTTCAATGTGTTGGCGACGGACTGGCGTTGCGTCGCGACAAACGACTAAGCTCTCAACTAATGAGCTTTTTAACAACCTTTTAACAGTAAATGCACACATCCTAAAGCCGCTTTACCCATAATAAAAGATGCGTGCTTTGCGAACAGTTTTAAGATGATTTTGCGTCATTGTAATCTTGATGAAACTATAAAGGCGTCCAAATATCTACTGGATTTGGGCCCGTCAAGTTAATCAGTGTGCCAATAAATGCATGGCACCTTCATATTAACATCAACATTCTCTCTTATTCAGAAAAGAGCAATACCTTATTAAGGATATTAAATGAATGCATAATCTAACGTACTCCGTAGTGGGTACTATAAGTGAATGTAATATTTTACTATACTTAAAATAAAAGAGTAGGTAGAGTCATTGCCGCAATATGAGGTTTGTATAATACATCAAGAGCATCACTACAAACCCACTAACCCAGATGATATAGAGTAGAGGCAATTACAACCAAATTTTAATTGATACATCTAATAAAAAACTTGCACCTACGCTTTTAAGGAAATGCGTCACCCCAAATAGGAAGGAATTAATTCGTACTATTTTTGTAGGTGAATGTAATGAATGTCTTATAAGGAATGTAAATTGAATCATAAGGTTACCAGTATTCCGCTGAATGCGGATTTGTGCGCCCTCAGAACCCACACGACGGCTTTGATGTGACGCCCACAGTGCACGGTCACCATGAACCGACCAGCTACGCTAGAACCCAGCTCGACACAAGTGCGCATTCCCACCACCGCCGCGCCGCCCCGCCGATTCAATATTCAATTCGCAATTACACGTAGATAAACTTGTCGCCCACTTAAGCAAGTACCTATGTATTTAAATACACAAAGCAGCGCACTGATCTCATATCTCGCCATTCCTGTCACAATGGCAAATTATTCCGTTGATTGATATTTTAATTGTAAATTGATAACCATGAATCATTTAAAAGCGTACAAAAACTGTTCGCAAAAACGGCTGTAACGCGGAAGTTTGCAATTATTTTTTAATCTTTAAACTTTTTGTATTGCGCCAATTTTATATCATGGTATCTTGACATCGCTGAACTTAATCCTAGCTAGTGAAATGATGAATGTGATGAACAAATTATTCTTGCGTAATAACATTTTATGTAATATCGGAAGAGTGATGGACACCGGACCTATAACATGACCCTAATTCGAGTGAGCCAGGTACTAACAGTCTAGAGTGGGCGTGATATCTGGGCGCCACTCACACTACCACACAGACACCCGGCCTATAATTCCAGCACTTTTACGTCCATTTATAGGTATTGTCTCATAGTGAGTCAGAGATAATAACGTCACCCCGCGTGATAAGTGTTATTATAGGTTTGTAGAGAAAAATAAGGAAGGATAACATTCTGACTTAACGAATTTTATTGAGCGGGTTGTTCAACAACTGGTACGGGAACGGAGACCGGGAGGTGCGTGCCTTCGACGTGGCTGCCATCGAGTCCTGCGGAGTACTTGGTGACATAGGTCTTGCCGTCGTCGCCGACGTAGGAGACCTCTCCCTCGACGACCATGACGTAGCCGGTGCCGGCGGGCGTGGGCACGAGCCGGCCACGCTCCGACACGATGGTGCCCTCCGCGGTCACGTACCGCAGGGCATACTGCCCGAACTCATCGTGCACCTCCTCATGCTGGAGCGCCGGCAGCGTCCGCCGCGAGGTATCAGCTGGAGAGTCGGACGGGGCAGACGCAGCGACCGCGACAAGGCACAGAGCAACTACACACTGAAATAGACAATTTAGTTTATTCGTCGTTATCGGCGGGGTAGGTTTGAATTAATTTGAAGAAAGTTAATAAAATACTTACGAATTTCATTTTGACCGTAGATTGGTAGAACGTTGAGTTGATAGTAGACGAAAATAGCTCAGTGACTGACTGATACAATTTCTTCCGAAAACTCTTCATTTATATCATCAATAATTAGGATTTCGAAATAAACTAATTATATGTAATTGAATTAACGATGCTCATTATAAAATTGTCCAGTTGCAAGTATACCTACCTGCTGACTAATAGGACAAGTATAATAAAGCGGCAACATAATTTTGTGGTCGTTACAAAACTTGCATAATTATCTTGCATATTGTAATAAGCAGTAATTATTGTTATAAGAATATTGTTTTATTGATGTAAAGTCCGCTAGAGACTACACAAAAATAAAACGTCTAAAAACCCAGAGGGTAGTTAGAAATAGGTATTGGTATATAAATAAACAATTATGTTCTAGATAAGAATTTAAATGTGCTGCGATTTGTTCCAGTAGGCAACAGCATACCTGTGTTGAGTATTTAATTACAATATTGTCAACAAAACATTGATTAGTATGTGCATACCACTATAATACATAATTAGCCAACAGATGACGTCCACAAGATGCCTGTGTTGTATAATCAAATTAATTAAATGTATCCTGTTGTTCATCAAAACCAATTGTTTGTATCGCAAAGTACCCATGAAGGATGGTACATAATATATAATTTTATATGAGTGCGGTAATTATTTTCCTGGTTAATATCAATTTAAATGATGACACAAAAAGTTCTGTCTGAATTAAATTGAATAGAACTATTATAATAGCTCTACTAAATATGTAGGTATAATATGAATATTTATATGAAAAATATGAAGATAGGTACATAAAAAAAATTGCATGAACATCTAGTTTAAAATGATCGCCGTTCGGATTAGTTACACATAATAATATTGAGTGGCATGTGAAACCACGAAAAAGCAATAAAACTCTGAGTCATACAAATATTTAGTATCCTAAATAGGTTTAGGTGGTTTGATTTTCCTAGAAATTTTACGTACCCTTGAGATAGCCCACACTTGAAAGGAAGCCAAACTAATAATATGCACCAATGTACAACGAAATGAGAGTTAGAGATGTGCCGAGTACAGCCTGACTCGAGTACTTACTCGAGTACTTAGTAAGTACTCGGGTACTCGAGTACTCAGATTATAGAACTCGAGTACCCGGTACTCGAATACGGGTTCCGAGTACTTGCTGTAACAGTTGTAGTTTTTTAGAAAATACGTTATAAATCGGGGATCTCGCCAAAATTTTCGCCATTTTCTCCAATTTTCACGAGTGCAAGTACAACGCAGTAATTAAATGTGAAGCTCGGACGTTTGAGTGGTTAAAAATACATAATACAAAGTACTCGAGTCCTATTAAGTACTCGAGTACTCATTACAAGTATTCGAGTACCTGTCCGAGTCCTCTGACTCGAGTACTTACTCGATTCTTTTTTTAACGAGTACCAGAATACTCGAGTACCAAAAATAGCGTACTCGGCACATCACTAATGAGAGTCGATAATTGAGTTCTAATTTGAATAATGTACCAATGCTTTTCATGATATCTTCGACACATTTCAGTCTTAGTCTGTCTACCGACCGTTATAATAATATAATAATTACTTAATATCGCCAGACATACACACCAACTATATGGTCACAAGCTAAGCAACGCTTGTACTATGGTTACCATACAATGGACCGGGGACGATCACAGTGACACCCAGACCAAGGCAAATTACGAAAAGGTATTTTCCGAAATACGCCTCTGGCGGCAAACGAACCACCCGATGCAGTGAGCTGAAGGGCTAGACAAGTGGCTGACGTCTACAAGCGTTCCTTCAAATCGCTACGCTTCATGTATGGAAATGACATAAGTCACGTGATCTACATAGCAACTTGTTGTTGATTTACATAGCGACGTTTGACATTTCCATACATTGTGAAGTCTATTCTATTCTATTCGATTAGCGTTCATGCCACTTGTCTAGGGGGGCTGAGCGGCCAACGCTCAAACTACTACGCTAAGCGGTCATCATTTCAATTAAGGATTAGATGTTTATGTCATCACAGGAAAATATGCATGGAATGCCTTTGATGTCACATATCCAATCTTTCAGACAGAAACGTTATGTGGGCCATACACGCTGCGGTCTACTGGAGAGAAGTTACAATTCATTAAATCTGAATAGCATGCGAAATCAAAAATGTTAAACTCGAAAGAAAATATTTATACTTATTTTAAGTACTAACTAACCTTGGCAGTTTTATTTTAATTATGTAGGTGCGTGTGATTTTGAAACAAATAGCTACAATTCATTATTACATCACTTTGATCTTAAAGTTTACAAACGTAAAAAATAATGCCTCACTAAATTGTGAGTAAAATATTAATTAATCTTAACTAATCTAAATAATGTGAATAGCAATTGAATATCGCAAATTATAACCATAAATAATTTCGAAAAACATGTAGATTGCCAAATGCCTAGTCATGGCTAACTTCTATTGGCATGTTAATATTCGTGCGACTACGCTGTGGAAACGGTGCATTGTATTTTTTTGTAAGTCATCGTTAGCTTACATTTTCTTGGCCAAATTTATTTCAGTCAAGGAAGTGAAGAAAAAGGTAATAAGACCATACGCAGATTAGGTTTTTGTACAAGTGTTGCGTTGTCTCACCGCGCATACTGACATTTCCGCGTAGGTCCTTAGTTAACCACCCACGTATGTCCCGAGGCTGTGGCGGTGAACAGCGTTGGTGTAGGCCGATCTGACAAACACATTGATATTCCATGACACAAGCCGTGAGTTAGGTTGTCATGGTCCTTCTAGCGTCAGTGGTGGACAATACCTTATATGAATATGACACATTGTAGTCTCCGTTTTAGGGGACCTTGTGAGTCTTGTGACACATACAGTATGTATCACAATTATCCCTAAAACATATACCTATGATTATTTCTCGTATTTCTTGGAAGAACGTGCAAAGCTCTGGTTCAGGATGCGTAGGTAGCAGGTAATTTCAGCTTCCTCTTGCTTCCTCATAGTCATTCTTTTGGAGATAGGTACCAGTAACTATTAGTGATGGGCAGTGATGACATGATTATCATTGACTAATCGGTACCTACCTATATTCCATGCCGATATGGATAATTTTTATGTCATGTGCACTGGAACCTACTGTGGAAAGTCCCCAATACAAATATTATGAAGAAAAGAGAAGGAATGAATAGGCTATGGCTATATAAAATCTTGTTTACCTACAGGTATGTAGTCAGCATAAATAAACTATAACGTGAGGGATCTGTTCCAAATCTGCAATTCAAATCCAGGGACAGCTACGCTGGACTTATTTGACTTTCATAGTAATTTTTCCATATTAATGGAAGGTCCGTGTGTTTTTGTTGCACCATCTCGACCTTCGGGGCTGAGTTAACATCCATTGTTCAGCAAATTACTGATTCCGTCTCTAATTCGTTGCAGAGCCATTGTCTCTCGATCAGCTGCCCGATTTTACGGGTAGTGCACATCGCGAGACCACATAGCGACAAAAAAGTACATTGGTCCAGCACGGAATACGAATGTTGTTTTTACCTACACTCGGCGTCTGATAATTACAAAGTACATTATCATAATTGAGTGCTCATACATAAGTGATTTTACGTTTAAGTAACTGGAAAATTTTATAGGCATAATATATTGGCGCAGATTATGTTGGCCAGATTAAAGTCAGGCACTCGTGGCGAATTTACACTCTTCTCTCTACGAAATTTAATTGTCACTCTAGATTCTAGAGTCTAGAACCGTACATACATATGTACTTTCGTTATGTTTTATCTATTCCTCACACGACTTGCTATGTGACTCACATATTTTACGGATCTCTTGCATATAAATTAAGTTTTTACTGCAACGTAATATTTATCTAGTTTAAATACAATTTGATCCTAAATCCCATGTTAAACTGTGATACAATCGTAGAATAAAATTTAAGTAATTCCATAACAAGAAAGCGTAATTTTCAAGCTAACGCAGGACTTTAACAACTTTCCTGACAAAATCCACTTATCAATATAATACCGCAACAACATAATCAATTGTTAATTCTAGTGGTCCTTGACACCACCACTAATAAACTGTTGTTTGAAACAATCCCTGCTCCCACGCTCGTCTAACCCGCGAGTTATGAATCCAATTCTATACATTAATCAGCAATCAACTACTACAGACCTTGGATTAGTGCATAATAAGTTGCCGTGTTGTTATTGTTAATTTCTATAGTCTTACTCCTTATAACTAGGCTCGTGATTGTCAATGCTGGATTTGTCAGTACTCTGATCTGGATCTATACGCCGCGGACCTACCCCTCCCTTCCCCTCCCACTCCCCTTCAGGTCGGCAACGTGTGAACTATCCCTTTGTTATTGTAAGCATCTATAGGCTACGGTAACCGCTTAACATCAGGCGGGCCGTACGCTTGTTTTCTACCTTTGTTATATAAAAAAGGTAGAAGGACAAAAGTACACTATAATACTACTAGTGTAGACTGGTAATCATAAAACTACGATATTTTTTATCACGGAGTCGTTTCATTCATAAAAGAATGTCGACTGCTATTGGCCTAATGTATTCAATGTCTTATGCTCTACAGGTGTGCGCATGCGGCGTCCTGGCCGCGTTGGACGGGTACAGTCCCCAGCAGGACCCGGACCAGTTCCACATCCAGACCGACGAGGACGACGAGCGGTACTTCCTGTACCAAACACACAACGGACAGTATCGCAAGGAGAGAAGACTCAAGGATGGTTCCGTTGTTGGTGAGGACTGTTTTTAGTGTTCCGTAGTAAAACAAGAAGCTACTTAGGCTTACAAGAATGGAAAAAGATGACATACGACTTCTCCATTATTTCAGAAATTTTTAATATGATTTCCTAAAAAAAAAAACTGTTTCCTGATTTAATTTTTGTTAATGTGCCAAACAATACTTTCGCAGCCTACACATGCCATATCTATTTCTACAGTTCATCGGCCTCAGTTTTTAAAACACCATAATAATATTTATAGGCCTTCTACCCTGTTATGGAACTATGTTCAAAAACGGTAGGTAGGTATAGACATGACAAATAAACATCATAATTTTTGAATTGGAACGCTCCATACTGATATCATAACAATTCATTAATTTTCTGGGAAATCCTTACAAATGAAAGATTGCAGAGATAGGTAACCATCTCTGAGGCTGATTTTAACACTAAATAAGATAAGTACCCTTCTGAATCATTGATAAATCTGGTTCCAGGTACCACGGGTTGGGTAGGAGCCGACGGATATCTACGCTTACAAGATTACATAGCTGACAACGAGGGCTACAGAATCTACAAATCAAAGACTGTTTATGTTGGGCTGAACCGACCTATTGGGGTATGATATCAATATATTTTTTCCCTCATCAAGTTTTCGTTTTACTTACTTACAATAAACTTTTATTTTGCTCATTTTCATTCCAGGAGTCATTGCAAATAGCAAAAACAGCGCCTACAGATCCTGGGTATGGAGTAACACCAGCTCCCGCAGTCCAGCGCAGCTATGCACCGCCGCAGGTCACATCCACAACGCCTGCCCCACCGATATCTTCATCCTACGGACCACCAAACTCCTTCCCCCTAGAAGTCTCTGTCACACCGCCTCCAGCTTACCCTCACTCAACAGCCACACCGCAAGTGTACGTTTCTCCCAACTCCATCGACTCATCTACCACGACTTACGACTTCAGACCTACAGTAACACCGATCACGGCCAGCGAAGCGGCCACTACAAGAAGCCCGTATGACTACGACTCATCAAACACCAACACTATTGATGACGGGTACCACACCAGCGATAGCAGACGGTACGATGTCTTCAACCCCAATTCTTACAGACACGCAGACGACTGGCTGCGACGCCAGGCAGCGGCCGCTAGTATCGGTAACGGCTACACACCCCAGTTCCCACTATACGACGGTGCAGCCTTCAAGAAAAATGGATTCCGCTACTATCTTCCCAAACAATATCACGAGGAAGAGACCGGGGGCTCCGATGAAAGAACCGGCAGCTTCGGCTATGTCGATCCATTCGGTATACGTCGAGTGATATATTACAACACCGCCCCTGGAGAAGGCTTCCAAATACGGAAGAACAACAGGTTTGTGGGACACGATGCGACCCCGTACGATCCTAGACCCATAAATTGAATGTAAAAATTGTGTATAATGTTGTAAATTGTGAGAAATTGAAGTTACCTAATTATTTATTTATCAGTATTGTTAGTTCTCGGGAACTAGATTTATTATGGAGGAGACAAAACGATATAATCGAACGAAGCGAACATGTCTTAGCCATTATAATGATATGTAGGTTATTGTGCGACAAAAAACTCATAGGTATAAAAATAATGTTTGTGACTGTACTTCACTAACTAAATCATTGCTTTTAATTTTTCACGGTGCCATTCTGTATGTAGGTCTACAGAACGTAGTAGCGATGTTGTATAGATCTTCCGATTCATGTATTATTTCATTTATGCAGATATGCTACGTTTTCACCTACAACATTCTTGTAGTCTAATTCTGTATTTAAATACAACTAAATGTACCGTTAATTCATTCAAAATTATAGATAAAGTATCAAGTATGGACTGTTGTTGGTCATTAGGACTAAAAGAGCGCGAAGGTCAACGAACTCATCTCGATTGTCATCTAAATGCTTTTCTGTGCAAATGGACACGCGTAGGCGCTGAACTGCGCAAACGACTCTTTCGTCTTCCTTTTATGTGTAAGAATAATGTATATCAGCAACTAAAATCACGATTAACCAACGTAACGTGTAATCTACATTACTATTCCTGTTATGTATTCCGATGCGACTAATATCTCCTGTATAGTCCAAAAATGTTGTATTTATCTAATTTATTATGCAACGTGTACAATCTTAATGCCTACCTAATAAAATATTCTAAGCAGGGTGCATGTATTCTAGTGTTGTTGCGAATAATTTGTCATTTTATATTTAAGAATAAAAGTTTTAATTGATTTACTAATTGAGCAACAAAAATCAGTAAGAAATGTTCTGGGTACCTATTATGTGCCGCCTTTGAAAACGTAATTCTAGCAGATTTGTTAAAGTCGAAATAAGCCCAACGCTCAATCAAGGCAAGTATCAAATCCAAAATGGCCTAACAGGCAAATATAGGTGATTATTAATGACAACTTGTTGCAATGACGATGGGGTTTAATTTATAATTTAAGTTAATAAAATACTTTTACGTATCTAATATTATTCATGACTTAATATTGTAACTATTTAATTCTTATTATATATCTTTGATTATTTAATTAGAGCAAAGTGTGTACTATTTAGGTAGATAGATATACTAATTTTATTGTTTTTTAAGTACACCTACATAAATAATTTGTTAACAACGTCTAGTTTTATTCCTACATTCCTGCAATCACACAAGTACTTGACTCAAACGTTTTGACTTATGCCAGTAAGGTAAAAGTAGTTATCGTTAAGCTTATTTCAACATATCTTGTTTGTGTGATTAGCATTGCTCCTTATATACCTTTACAACTTATAGAATAAGGTCAGTCAGTCAATGAGCGAAAAAGGTGATTTTTTTATTATTATTACTTAACTAATTATTATTTTCTTGAACTACTTTTTTGTTTGTAATTTTTCTAACGTTCATATTACTTTTTACAGAATCATGCTGCTATTAACCATTTGTCTTTTATTAACGGCAGAAGCTTTCGCGACTCATGGAGGTTATCGTATAACACCCAACAATAAAGACATAATCGAGGACACTGATGATAGAGGACACTTTATTGATGAAATAGATAAAAGAGACTTAAGACTTAATTCTAAATTTACTTACAATTTTGAACAACTGAGAAGAGATCAGGCCCCGCAATTGGAAATGAGAGAAGAAAATCTAGGTAAATATATGCACAAGCATCCGGTGGCTAATACAACTGAAGCAATATCACCTACTATACATGAATTTATTGATGTACTGAATGATAAGACGAAGGGGCATGTGCATGGTCCATTCCAAACTCCGATCACTGTACCAGAATTAGGTGACAACCACCATAAAGTACCCGAATCAAAGCCAATAATACCAGCGTCGCCGCCCTCACATAAATGGCAAGAAGTTTACCCCCATCCTCAAAATTGGAACAACTGGAATTACCAATCTGCTTACCCAGCATCGATGCCACCTCCACCCTCTACCCCGAAGTGGGAAAATTTATGGGAAGTACTAAACCATCATTCCCACTCTTCGGCACATCAACACAAGCTTTCTCATCACCATTCACATCCACATCATTCGACATCGGTATCCCCAGCGACGCAGGATAGTCGGAAGCACGACCATCTAGCGCCTCCTTTATCTCTACTCAAACTGAGTCTCTTTGCGGTTAATACTAAGCCTGTCAATAATAAATTAAATCGTAGACCGGAAATAAAACATGAAGGTCTTTCGCGAGGGCATATCGGACGGGCACCTCAACATATCTTCAGAGGAAATCACAAGTTTGGCTGGAATGACGTAAATAAGGAATCTACAGCGGTGTCAACTACAACTGCAGCAAGTGTCAATCGAAATAGTAATCCACCACCCGCTGTGCCTTCGTTATCACCATGGTACGATGGATATGGAAAATGAAATGTCAAGCAATGTTCTGTCGCAAATAAATGCCGCCGCATTTTAATTATTATTTTATTTGATAAAAATTTACCTACCGACCACATACTTATACCTACACGTAAGATGCATACACTGAAGTCTTCTGGGAATATACCTACTGGCACGCACTAATCCTTCTTATCTTCATACATGTATTTATTGTTCTGACTTTTTTATATTCTGTGTGTGTGTGTAATTAGATAGGTACCCATATAGAGTACCTACCTATTGATTCCAAATCCATTTAACTAGAACTTTTATATCAAATAGAGCAAATATGATAAGTATGTACGACAAAGAATACGATAAATAAAAACCACTAAAAAAATTATGATCATACTGCAAGAATCACAAAATTCATGAGTATTTTTGATGAGCTGACGTTTATTATAGGTATTCGATAAATAAATATTGTTAGTTCAATAATACCTATTAACTGTATTGATTTGTTTGTTATTTTCAAGAACCACCAAAGTATAATAAAACTTTTATTTTAAACATGACATAAGTAATTTAAACAGAATATAAAGAATAAAAATATATAACTAATTTATAACTAGTTAAAAAATTCATTAGCATTTATTCCGCTATCAAACATAGGCCATAGAGGATACTGGAATTTCGGGTGGTTAAAGAACAGGGGCTTGTGGAGTGAAAAATCATAAATAGGGTTAGGGAAATGTAAAAGAGACAGTAAGTCAGATAAGGAGGGATCCTTGATGTCTAATTTTATTATGACGACTTTATCATCTTCCTTGTCTGTTTTCTTGTCGTCTTTAGACTTTGGTTCCTTATCCTTACCGTCGTATTTATCTGTTTCATCAGGCGTCGGTGGTACAGGTATGATTTCGTCTGGGACAAGATCTTTAGGTTCATCGATGTCAATAGTCTCAACAGAAACAGGTGAAGGTGAGAGTTCTGGAAGGTCAGGAATATGATTTGGTTCATCTTCTTTTACATCATCAGGTTTGAGCTCTGGAGCTGACGTTTGGTCTAGCAACTCTTCTGGTAAAGGTATCGCCACAGCGGCTGCTACCAACAGCAATACACCCAATAGATACATCTAAAAACAATACACAAAAATTAACATAGGTACTTAGTAGGTTTTATTGCATTTTAAGTAATTTTCATAATAAAATTATAAGCTTACCACTATAGCCCTGATGATTCCTCACAACTAAAATATGGTTTATAACAATCATTGGTCCCTTTTATATACGAAAAATGTTAATTTAAAAATCCATCTAAATTCAATCTTGCTTAATTCTAACTTCAATTAAAATAACATTATTTATGATCAATATAATGACTAATCTATTTACTTATAGAGATCAATCTTGTATTGCACCGTATACCTACTTGTTTGTTTATTTCATTAATATGAGAAACCTTGTGTTTTATCATACCTAGTTTTATTACGCATAAAACATACTCTTATGATACACATACCAGATATCAAATACATACATACTAACTATGCTTCTTTTTTTATAGTTGCAACTAATTTAGTTATAAGAGTTTAAATATGGAAATATCTAAAGATTTCTCAAGATTCGATGATACACTCTAAAGATTTACAATTGACTATTACATATTTCTAAAATTTTGTATTCGCAGGTATCATATAAAACCATTATCAATTAATTACCTAAACATGTTTGTTTTGAAATCAAACGAGGGAATGAATCTACCAAAAATCTCATGTTAATACTTCCACATATTTTTGCACTAATTAAATTCCTACTTATAAGTAATAATCACTTTATGTTGGCATAACTCGTTTTATGCATTTTCGCTCAAGTATAAAATGACTTGAGAATGAAATGCAATATCATTCATAAGATAACCAGCAAAGCATCATGGTAAGTAACAATAGGTACATTTTGATAAGCTTCTTGAAAAGTAAATTCTCCATTCCTTTTTTATTTAAGTGTTACTTGTTTCTTTTCAGATTACATCATTAACAATTTTATTCCTAGTTGGAACATTTCCTCACTGGATAGCACATTCTGCACCTGGGGACTATGAACCAGTTAAGATCACTGTTAACGATCATTTTAATGGACAAATTGGAACCGCACAGTTAGTTCCGGGATCACAGAAGTTATCACCATTTATTCCTTATTTCGTTCATCAGGGTGCAAACTTTTTCTTCAATCCACGTTTACTAGTTTCTCCTGATTACGCCACTGGAGATATTGGTGCTGTGATGACGTCTTTGAAAGAAAACAATAATACTTCATTGACACAAGTTACATTAGAAACGGAACGGAATGAAACGGAACCTACAACTTCTGACCAACCAAAACTAACGGAAGCTCCTGAAGTAACAACAGCAAAAGTTATTTTGGAAGAAATCGTCGAAACTATTAAGCCACCATCTTCACTTGACCATATTAATATGTTTATAGAGGAGCCACTTGAAATACCACCGCCTCCGCAAATAATTATTCATGGGAACACCATAGTTGAGATTCCAGAGCCGCCGGTAATCCCAGTCGCTCCAGAACTGCCTCCGCTAAACTTTACAGTCCCTATTATAGTTGAAGAAAGACCCGCGGAAGTTGTTATCGAGCCTGCACTTCCTCCCGCTGAACTGCCGGAAACTCCAATCTTAGAAGATGAGCCTATCCCTTCGATTTCCGAAATCCCGACAGCTCCAGTACTACCGCCGCTTGATCTTCCTGTATTTCCAGAGCATATCGTTGTGGAAGAGATCGATAAACCAAAACCATGTTATGACGAAGAAGTGATCACGATTAACGAAGAATTGTTTATTCCCAAACCTCAGAAATTATTTGGATTAATCACATCAGTATCTATTGTTGACCAAAAATGCAAACCATGCCTGGAACTAAGAAACAATAATCCAATTAGTCTCCAAGAACTACCTCTAATTTTACCTGATATCGTCAAACACATTCCATCAGGGAAACTAAGGAAGACAATTGTTCTATTACCAACAATTTCAGAATTGCCTTTAGCTCCAATTCCTAAGTTACCTCTTGATGTAGTAATTAGCCAAACAAGTAAGAGCGCCCAACTCTTATTTCCAACTGCGTGCGCTCATAATATCATCGCGGAACGTGTAGTTCCTAATATAATACTTAGTGAACATTCTCCCAAACATTTCAAATTACTATCTGTACCAGCGGCATTAAAGTTCCCAGTCAAATTAAAATAATCAACGGTTTTTAGAGAGGTGATTAAATAAAATTGACATAAACGTACCGAGACTGTTTCTTTTATTCCAGAAACATTTACCAAATATACATTCTATTATTTATACAGCTACACATTCTTAGGAGTAAAAGACAAAGAAACTGGTTTGTCGGGTTTGTTTATGAGCAATGTTCGTATCCCAAGCTCTTCACCCATCCATTTCATATCAAATTCACGTATTATCTGAAAATGTCAAAATAACACGCATATTAAAATATAAATAGGTACGTAAAACACTAACAAAGACTAAAAGGATGACATCTTACCCGAATTAAAACAATACACATATTTTGCTCGGCCAGCCTCCTAGCTATACACGACCGAGGCCCAAAACCAAATGGCAAACTCAAGAAAGGATGAATATTTTCGTAGTCCTTTGACCCCCTTAACCATCTTTCTGGTTTGAACTTCAAGGGATCTTTAATATATTGTGGGAGACGAGATGCTACCATATTCTGAGTTACTATTACCGTCTAAAACAAACAACGATACATATTTTTTTAACATCAATAAGAAATACATTCAATTTTGTAAATCCTTATACTTACTCCCTCAGGGATGAGATATCCCCTCAAAGTAAAATCTTTTTGCGTCATCCGGCCAACCCCTATTGACACCGGATTTAAACGCAGACTTTCTTTGATGCAGCTCCTTACAGAAACAGCGTTTGATATTACGTCTGAAGTAATCTTTGAATCTTTTGTAGGAAGAAGCGTAGCTACTTCTGAAAACAACTTGTCTTGTATTTCTGGATTCCGGCTGATATGATAGAGAGCAAAACTCGTTGCGTATGCAGTCTAAAAGAAATGCTTAAAATGTATAAAATAATACTTAACATGTACATACATACATCGTGCATTACTCAATAGTTACCGTATCAATAGCTGCCATTAATATATCAACCATTGTCCCCGTAATATCTTTTAGGTCTAGATTTGGTTGCTGAAGAAAATTCTCCAAAAGTGAACTATCGTCCATCTCCATACTTTCAAAGAAATTTACTTTCTTAAATAAAATTTCCGTGGACACTCTGTAAACGAAAATACGTATTAGGTATATCAATTTGGAAACAATTTACAGTAAATATAGGTTCAAAAATACTATTCACGTACTGCTCCAAATATTTCTGAGAATCAGCAAGTTTCTTATAAAGGGGAGTACGAAATATCTTCCAAAGGAATCCTTTGTCCAATTTCACAATTCCACAATTAGAACCGAAAGCTGCTGCAATCGTTCTACTGCTTCTTGATTCTGGTTCTTGTTCTTGTGGTGAGAAGCTTTGAAATCGTTCATTAAAAGCTACCATTCCTATCACTGTAATGTAGGGTAATATTATGTGAATGCAGAATAAGTACACAAACAATATGATATTCTTAACGTTATTAATGCTTTACCTTCCAAATTAAGTCTATTCAAATACGGTAGAAAGTCTTCGTTGTGTGTTACCTTTGTATCTTTAATCCATTGAATAAAATCTTTCACGACCTCATCAGTACTTTCTACGTGACTTTTCACACTTTGAGGGCTAGTAAAATTCTTTTGAAATGTACTTCTAAGTTTCCACCAATCAGGCCCGTTCCTAAAAGTAGTTCGGTTTAATCTAAGGTATTTACACAATTCGCCAATGCAATGAAATTCGTTTATCATATACGAGAACATAACAGGAAATACACATTATGTCAGTTACTTCCTGTCCTTAGAACTAGAAGGCCTCATGATCGGCAGAAGTAAAGAGACACCCAAATAAAGTAAACCAGTGTGCATCAACAAATAGGTATCAAACGAAGAAAGCTGATATCAAACATTAAACGAATCATAAAGCATCATGTTACATAACAGACTCATTACGTTGATAACAGTCCGCCAGTGTTATAAACGTCTGGTTTATTTGTGCGGTAATGGTACATGGCCAGGTGACTCCTCCTAGCGGGGTACCGGTCTGGTTGGCGGAACACCACCTCAATATCCTCGGGATCGAACACGTGGAGCACCCTGACTCCGGGAGTTTCCCGAACTAAACTGCCGTAACGCCGCCAATTGAGCCACGCGTTTTTATCTAGGGCTTCTGCATCGTAATCACCTGAAATATACCTACATGTTATGTTTTTATGTTCACCCAATTTATAATATGTTTGTATGTTTTAGAGAATTTGCATAGAGCGAGATCTACGCAGGTAGAATCACTTTACAGCTCCAAATTCTTTAACCGTGCTTAATTTTAATAAAGTGCCACAGAAACACAGGCACACTCCTAGCACGTATATGATTGTGCCAAATTTTAAACACGGAGAAACTGTAAGGGTTCCATAGTTTGACCACGGAATCCTAAAAATAGGTAGTGTCATGTTGCTATGTATGTACCTAATCAGAAAAAAACCATGGAATCACTTACCGATAAACGGTACATATTGATGCAACGTTCCAATAACAGGATAACTCTTGGGCCCGGGTATTTCATCAAAAGGCAAAATACCCTGTTCGACCGGTTTTGCAACCTGCGACCTGTTATTTTCTTTCGCAGAACTGACTGCGTTTGATTCGCGACTCACATAATATCTATTTTTCACTACAAAATTTCTGTTCCTTGAAATTTTGATCATTTTATGGGGAATATGTAGCAATGCGACCAGATCAGTAGCGATACTGACCGAAATCACAAAATGATCCCGGCCCCATGAAATTATGCGCATAATAATATAAACAAAAAAAGTTGGAATAAGGAATAAAACGACTCGGATCAAGTTATTATACTGCAAAAGATGCTTACTTATGCTCACACGCAAATTGAATTCACTAGATTGACTACTTAGGTAGGTAGGTATAACTACCTATTTAATGATAGACGGTATGTATGTCGCCGCCAACTGGTTTAATACGCTATTCAATTGGGCGGCTAGCCCGTTCATTAAACGTCGACACTCAATTAGACGCCTAGGCCGTTCGTTGAATTGACACATATTGCTAAACGTCCAACGAGTTGGCTGGTTGAAAGCTAGCCTTTTGGAGAAGGCTGAACCAAAAGCCGCCGGTTCATTTAAATTTAATTCCTTTTTTTCCGCCACTGCAGCGCCAGTAGTCATCTAACAAATATGGCGTCCCTATTTGTCATCAGCTGATTAAATGTGTATTGTTTTTTTTGCGAATTACCGTGTTTAGTGATTTCATAGTGTGTTAAAAAGTTCTATTGATAATTATTAATATTAAACAAGACCATAAATTGGATTTATTTACGAATAATGAGACGGAACCGAATTTTAAACCAATTGAGGTTATCAACAATGTTCGAAAGGCTAAGGTGACCATGAATTATTCTAACCGTCTTATTCATACAAATTTGAATCCAGTTACATCTCTTTTACACAGCGTTTGTAAGACGAAGACGTAAATTCGTTATTCATAGAGCCTAAACTACATTTTATCTTATCTGTGGCTTGGTTGCAAGTAGTCCAGATTTACAATAGCCTGGGGGCATCTTTAAACCTTGTGTAAGCTGCCGTAGACAAAGAAGTTCGTGAATAAGGTACATATTTAGTACTTCGTTGTTTTTAAATGCAACATTCTCTATTTACGGCTGATTCAATCTGAAGCTTGGGGATAACTAATTACCTAAAACAATTACTTCGCCACAATAAACGACACTTTATTGCTTTAATAAACGTATTTAATTTAATAAAAGTTAGGTTAGGTACAAATAATTACAATACAATACAATTAATTGGTTTATCATTATCACATATTTTTGGCCATGTTTCCTTCTTCTTTCTATTTAAATAAAGATAACCATCTGTGTTTTTATTTCGATATATTTCATATGTTACTGCACGAAATTCAATTGCAGAGTCTGAAATATAAGAACATTATTCTCATTGACGTTTTATACACCCAAGCTCATTGAAAACAAGACAGAAATATTTTATTAAGGAAAACGAAAATAAACTGAAACACCAATTTGTTGACAACAACAGCTGTTCCCGCTGAGAAGCCAACCAGCGAAATACTGACTCACCTTTTCATCATCTAGCCTGTTATAATCACATAAAATGTGATCCATCGATCCATCATATAAAATGTGTGATCTATATTAAATTATTTCAATTTGCATTTTATTTTCTCACTCGGAAAACAATCAAAATTATTGTTCCGATATTCCCTCCTTGATATGATTGTCTACGCGCATTTTTTTTTAATCAAAGTCAATCATAGATAATATCCGGCTAAATTAAAACAACCCAGCCGCAGCCCTGCATATTACATACATAGCACATGTTGTAATTTGGTAGGATAGTAAGAAAATGCGACGTTGCCGAACTTACGCCATGACAAACGTACTTTAACTAAAATTGACATTTCTTGGTTCTATGAATGACGTAATTTTAAAACAGGTTGCAGAGCCTAAAATGCGTATTAGCTAAAAGGCGTTTGAAATGTGTTTTAATAAATTTCTATGAATAAGACGGTAAAAGTATACGCCTATGCAGGATTACTGAATGTCATTTCGTCATCTGGATACCTTAGTAAAACAATGTTTAGAATTAAATGTCTTGCATATTGCACGCGTGAGCGAGCGAAGCGAGCTCGGAACTTTGGGGCACTCGACTTGGCTGGGTTAGGTTCGAAGGAAATGATGGGGGTTAGCGAGCGAGCGGAGCGAGCGAGCTTAACCCTCGTCATTTCCTTCGTGTTAGGTTACTGGTGACCCCGAACGTAGAAATAGGAGCCCCGCGAGGCGGGGCTCCGTCGGCTATGTCATAGAAGTCATGGTCACCCTAATAACATTCACAAATGTCATTCACCCAAGCGGCTAAGCAACGTTCAGCCCCCTTATTAAACGTTGCATTCGACAATTTGCCTAGGCGTCCTTTAGCCATTGTATTGAGTGCCGGCCACGGATCTTTTAATAGAGGATAGACAAGTTGAGGTTTTGGTTAAGAAGAAATTCAACTTTATTCTGCTGCCTTAAGGTCTATTATATCTAGACAATTCTTAGACAGAAAAACGAGCCGAGCGAGAGGCTCTAGTTGGGACCGTGTCCCTCTCATTTCGAGTTGCCATGCCAAAATAATATTATCGTTGGGTAGTGATTGTTAGTTTTTAAATCAAGCAAATAAATTAATTTATTATTTATTGTGACTATTGTTTTATCATATTAACAATAGTCACGATTAATACTAAATTAATTTATTTGCTTGATTTAAAACTAACAATCACTACCCAACGATAATATTACACTGGCATGGCAACTCGAAATGAGAGGGACACGGTCCCAACTGGGGCCTCTCGCTCGGCTCGTTTTTTGTGCAGTAGTGAACAGTCCAGTATGTATTTACGTTCGTGGTGCCGGCGTTTAATGAACGGCCTAGCTGCCCAATTTAATGAAGTATTAAACCAGTTGGCGGGGACATGTACATAGTAGGTAGGTATATGGTATCTTCTTATCTACATTCCCAAGGTAGGTACTTAAAGTACCAAATGTTCTCTCAAATTTACAGCCGAATACTCAAAGGCATTTCAAATACCTATACCATCAAGGAGTATCTCAAATACCTATATAAGTTGCACTTAGCAATTTGAGACGTCGTTATCTGTAATTTTTGTATGACTCGTCAAAGTTAAGCGGTTCCCAAATTTGAATAGTGTAAGATAGGTATTCGGCCGTACCTAAGTCTATTGCTAGTTTAATATCAATTATAGCCGAGCCTACAACCAGTAAATATAGTTGGTTAATAATTTATCATGACTAGAGTGAATAGCTTCGCAGTTCCATCACGAATTTCATGCTCGCTAGTCCTAGCGTAGTATACGTAATTATCAAGACTCCCTATCGGACACCGGTGTGGAACTAACCAAACCAAGGAACTGCCAATCAACAGCTGTTCATTAAAAATCATCCCAACCAAACCAGGTATACCAAGTAAACTTATTTAAAAAATCTATCTTCTCAAGGTAGTTAGTAGTCGATCAGGGCCCCTTGATCATGGGCCATGGCCATGGCCTTAAAACTTAGAACATTTGCCTAATTCAGTTAAGAGGTTGATTTACATGTCAATAGATGGCAGTGCAGTGGTACCTACGTCACTCAAGCAGCAAATTTTCGGTTTGTCTACTATTCGTTTACATAGTTTAGTGGTTCTAGCGTCGTTTATTTGAATTAGGCAACTCTTATTTTTATTTCTTATTTTTATTTATTTGATGCATTTACTTAACACCAGGGTGCGCTGTACGCTTGCAGGATCGAGTGATACCTCTATCTCAGTTTATGACAAACGTGAGCCGTCGTTACCATTGAGTGTGTGGTGCTCTTTACTCTATGCAAATAATGCAACATCGCCGTTTTCACATTACACGACACGGCAGCGTCGACGGCTGTCACTGAGATATTTGCGGGGTTTTCATTGGTCAGTGACCAATGACAACTGGTCACTGACCAATGAAAACCCCGCAAATATCTCAGTGACAGCCGTCGCCGCTGCCGTGCCGTGTAATGTGAAAACGGCCAATGGCCGTTTTTTCGATTACACGGCACGGCACCGGCGACGGCACAGTGACAGCTATTTGCGGGGTTTTCATTGGTCAGTAACCAATGACAACGTGTCACTGACCAATGAAAAAGCTGCCGCCATGCCGCCGCCGGTGCCGTGCCGTCTAATGTAAAAACAGCCTTGCATTTTTTTTTTTTTTGCGTGCACTGGCGGACGCTCGAACAAATTAACAAAATGGACCCGCAACACGCATAATTCAACGAACAAAATGTTCTGTCAATTCTTGGGGGAGGGGAGGTAACCACTACATTAAAATTGACGCACACTTACTCAAAACATTTTGTGTCATTATAAACGCACACGTAAAGAAATGTGCAACACTAGTATATTTTACGCACACTAAAAGATCTAATACGTCAACATACAAAATTTTACTACCGTAGGACCATCGGTGTAATAGGGTGAATACCACTATCGATATTTCTAATTAGCTATATCGATAGTTTCATATACTCATTATTACATTTATAGCTGTCATTATAATCTACTGAATTATCTCTACTGAAACAGCTGAACAAGAAATAATGAGTAACTCACGAGGCGTAAATATTCAACGGAAACAAGATGATTCCGGGTATATCCCAATTCAGTTCCTTGAAAATGAGATTATCTAAAAAATAAGTACCTAATGTTCCCAAATAAGCTGTTTCATCCCCCCCCCACTCCCACTCGACCAGCGCCATCTGCTGCCACTGGCCTGGCTGATATTTTTTGTTAGGTAGGTACGTATAAACGTAATAGGTATTATTATACTAATGTCATCATCATCATCATTTCAGCCAAAAGACGTCCACTGTTGGACATAGGCCTCTCCCAAGGTTTATTATACACTATATATATTATATTTTTATCGATACCGGTCTGCAATCATAAATAAACACTACTACAACACTGTTCAAATCAAAAAGTATATAAGTACAAAATCATTCTTGCAACATTATCTAATACGACTGAATAATTTTGATACTTGATTTATTATTTTCCATATTATTTATTATTCATAATGCAAGCGCAAGCACTTTTAAGTTTTCTTTGATGTTGGTCAATAAGATAATATTTGTTATACATGTATTTATGCCATATGTGATTCATCGCCTCAGTAGCAGACGCTGCCTGCTTCTGGGTCATATGGACCCGGTGCAGTGTCAGGTTCGATTCCGTTTATCAAGATCAAGAATTTATCGAGATCGTATTTATCTGAATTGTTTCGATAGTGGGTGTTTTTGTTTCAACATGAGTTAGTTATTTTTTTTGTATTTTAGGAAAATAAAACAAACATATCATAGCTACTGCGTATTTTAATTAACAAGAGAATATTCTTAGACAGCCCTGGCAGTTACAAAATGTTGATAAAGCTGCAAGAGATGTTGTACATTCAAAAGATCTTGGTCTAAATATTCCACTCCTGATAAATCCATATATTGGCGTGGGCCTGCCGCTGCCTCATCAACTCATCATCATCAGTCTCCACAGCATTGCTGTCATCTTGAAGATTTATTATTAATCGATTAATGTCATCGTAAAGAGCAATTTTCGACTATTCTTCTAACGGTACCTGAAAAATAAAATAATTCAATAAAAGATCATTTCTTTAATGCTTTAAGGTTATTTGTTTATTTAGTAATTAAGTAACGATGTTAACTGACAAGCAAACATAGAAAAATAAAGCAACCTTAGATTATATATTGGGCGAGATGAAAGCAACACATAAAAATAATGCCCAAGTATCAAGTTGTGTCATCGAATGTACCTCTAAGCGATCAATGTATATTTACTGAAAAACCTGTAAACTGAAGCTTTGAGCCTGCCTTTGTATACAATAAACACATTATTTAACTTAAAAACTGTAAAATAAACTGCTTATATACCTATAATATCAGCGGTTCTTTGGTAGGGGAGACTGAGGACACTTGATCCCTTGGGAGACTTGGTCACCAGGCCATAAATCAAAAACTAAAAGCTATTTTTAATATCACTACATGCATCCATAATCTTAACTATCATTGTCGGTGACCCAATGTCATTTTGAAAGTAAATAATCGACAACTTCAGAGCAGTGGCGTGTTTTCGTTTGCGGCGGGCCAAAATCTTTTATTGCGAGTATTTTAATCGTTATTTTCAGATATTAAAATAAATAAATTACGGATTGCAAAGAAAACTTATGAAAACTGATTAGTTGTAGTGTGTGTAAAGAGGTTTTATCTTGAATATATATTTTTTTTTTATAAAAAAAATAGTTTTTGTAAAATCTCGCTCAATGGTACACTTGATCATGGCAAGCATGGGTAGACTTGATCCCAGGAACAAAACCTCAGAAATGTAAACACAGGGATCAAGTGTCCCTTGGCATGGGACACTTGATCCCTCGTTTTTTGATTGTATATTTACTTATCCGAATTGACAAGACGTTACAAAAGAATCCCCTATGATCATGTCTACCCGGATCAAGTGTCCCTTGTTCTGGGACACTTGATCCTTTCGTAGACTTCTGGGAAAACGCAAAAATAATTAGGAAACACATACATATTTCACGATTTGATGATGCAAAAAGGTAGATGGATATATCTTCTAGCTAATCATAAAAAAATATTTCGTTAAACACTATTATTTTATGAAATATGAGTGAAAAACCAAAATGGGGGTCAAGTGTCCTCAGTCTCCCCTAAACATGGTCGAGTTCTGACAAAATATTTTGCACCTCAAATTCCGCGAGACACCGCCTGTAAACTTTGTGAATCACCTCTCTTGTTGAATTACTAATGATTTATTCATTGTAAATCGTTTTTAACGTTCTGCGACTGGTTTATCACCGCGTAATTCAAGTTTTATCCGTTTGTTTACAAAGTTCAAATACTTGACAATTATTTGACAAATAAAAAATACAGTTGCCAGGGTAGAAAAGATTCGTCTATGGTCGCAGTAGACTATTCGATTAATTCGTACTCGATTAATTGTATCGATAATGTTTTCGATTCTTATGACATTTAATATTTTAATGAATTTAATAGAAAAATGGCATTAATTACATCAAAAATACTTACATATGAAATGTTACCCTATCTTTTTGTATATTACTATTTTTTGTAATTTCTTTGCACATGTTTAATGGGACAATTCGGCATTTTTCACGGAGCACCTTACACCGCGAAAACGATACTTACTCTGATCAAATCGATTTCGAAAACAGTTTTTATATACGTGTCAGAGATTTTTGGTCTAGTACCTATAAAAAAAAGCTAGAGGGGAAGATCATGCGAAGCGCATCCTGAGTTAATACATCCATGGGCGGACGCCAGGATTTTAATTTAATCAATCGAATTTAAGACTTATCCGATCCAAAAAGGTATATATTTCAACGTTCGGTGATCGACCTTGGAGCATCTCGGCGCAGTTTTCTCGGTGCACCAAACGCCCCTTAACACGCTTAAGCTTAAACGCTGAAGCACCTTATTTCGATTGGATAAGTCTTAAATTCGATTGATAAAATTAAAATGCTCTACCCTGCCGTCCGCCAGTGTACAGGCCTTAAGGAATTTATGGCATTGGCCGTTTTCACATTACACGGCACGGCAGCGGCGACGGCTGTCACTGAGATATTTTCGGGGTTTTCATTGGTCAGTAACCAATGACAACTGGTCTCTGACCAATGAAAACCCCGCAAATATCTCAGTGACAGCCGTCGCCGCTGCCGTGCCGTGTAATGTGAAAACGGCCAATAGGTATCAGAATAAGCTTCAGGAGTATTTTTATTGTGCTTGTCAGTGACAAGACTGACAACTTACTGTCAGTCAAGACCACAGAGTACTATAATTGCTGCGTTCCATTCACCGTAATTTTTGTTATTTTCGTCCACAAAAAGTGTTAAAAACGATAATAATGATCACTTTCAGTACAAGTTGGTGGGAGTGGAACGTGATTTGTGGACAAAAATAACGAAAATAACAAAATTAACAGTGAATGGAACGCACCAATAATATTGTCAAGACTTGATTGACAGATCCGTCTAATGAGGATCCGCCAGAGATCTCTGAATGAATTATTAAATTTTACTTTACAATTATGAAAGAAAGTGAATAAGATAAATGTGCAATTACACGTTATCATTTTTATAATTGATAAATGCCAATAATTTGTCTCATATTATAATCATAAAAAGTGCTAACACGACCGCATGTAAATATTGAGTCCCGAAGTTTCCAGGACAGTGTATAAACATCGTTGATAGTGTATTTATAAATTTTACTGTGACTATTTATAGTACTATTATAAATTATGAATATACTAAGAAGATTATGCTACATGCAACTTTCCAATGTGACCAAAAAGCCATTATTCATGAGACATCATGTAAGAAGATACATCCTTGGAATTGAGACCTCATGTGATGATACTGGTTGTGCTATTATTAACCAGAAAGGAGAACTATTATCAGACGCTGTACATTCACAAAATTTGATCCACTTGAGAAATGGTGGGATTATTCCTGATGTGGCACAAGATCTTCATAGGGATTACATAGAGCCAATTGTTAGTAAGACATTGGCTAAAGCTAATTTATCAGTGAAAGATATTTCAGCTTTAGCAGTTACTTTAAAACCTGGGCTTCCACTGAGCCTTGCTGTGGGAATGAAATATGCAAAGCATCTTGCCCGGCAGTATGATAAACCAATAATACCCATTCACCATATGCAAGCACATGCCCTTGCAGCAAGAATGCACCATGAAATTACTTTTCCATTCTTAACACTACTAATTTCTGGTGGCCACTGCTTGCTTGCTGTGGTTCAAGATGTGGATCACTTTCAGTTACTTGGAGAAAGTATAGACTGTGCTCCTGGTGAAATTTTTGATAAAGTCGCCCGCAGAATGAAATTAAGAAATGTTTCTGAATATTCAAAGCTATGTGGTGGACAAGCAGTTGAATCAGCAGCATCAAAATCTACCAATCCCCACATGTTCAAGCTGCCCTTACCTATGACTGACTATAAAGATTGCAACTTTAGTTTCAATGGTTTGAAAACTTCAGTCCTCTTTCATTTACATAAAAAAGAGGTGGAGCATAAAATTGTAGCAGATAAATTAATACCAGAGGTGAATGACTTATGTGCAGCTATGCTCATGGCAATTACAAGACATTTAATTCACAGGACTCAAAGAGCTATGGAATATTGTGAAAAAAATGGTCTTTTACCAGAAAATAACAAACAATTTGTTGTCTCTGGTGGAGTGGCATGCAATAACTATATCTTTGGTGCTTTGGACATGCTATGCAATGATGCTTGCTACAAGATTTATAGGCCATTTCCTAGATTATGTACAGATAATGGAGTAATGATAGCTTGGAATGGCTTAGAAAAATGGAGAAAAGGTGTAGATATTATAACAGACTTGTCTTCATTAGATATAGAAGGAACTTGTCCAATAGGAGAAAACTTAATACCAAACGTGATAAAAGCTAAAATACCAACAAAATTAATGAAAATTAAACAAACTGTGTAACTTTTTTGTATTTACTTAGAATACTAACTACTTAATCCCATGCATTGACTTATTATATGTACCTAAAGGTAGAAGAATAAAAAGTTTGGATGGGAAGCACCCTAATGTCGTTTTTAGGGTTCCGTACCCAAAGGGTGCCAACGGGACCTTACTACTAAGCCTACGCTGTCCGTCCGCCCGTCTGTCAGCGGGCTGTATCTCTCGAACCGTAATAGAGAGTTGAAATGTTCACATAATGTGTACCTATTTCTGTTGTCGCTACATTTACAACAACAAATACTAAAAATAAAGGGGGTCCCATAGTCCATACGTTTCCATATTCCATACATCTATCTACTGATTTATGTCAATGGGGACTGGCAACACTGTCGTCCGTCAGTCTTTCTTTTAGGCTGCAAAGGGCTTGTACCCAGGGCTGTTGTCTTTTTCGTAGGGATAGGCAAATGAAACAATATATCGATAAATAGCGATATTTATAAATGATATCGAAAATATCTATATATGTAGAGTATTTCTACATTTTTACCCCAAGGCGCGAATATACATATACGCGTTATTTACTTTTTGCATGAATGAAAGATAATATAAGTGAAAGTGAATTGAGGAAAGTTAAAAAATGTGAAAATTAATAATGGAGAATGAAATTATATTTAGGAAATTTGTATTTAGCGCACATCAAACAGTTAAAAAACATCGAATTTGATAAAACTTTGACACTCGGAAATAATGATCGAATATCGATATTTTGAGATTTAAATATCGACGATATTATATCGATTATTTTCTGAAAAAAAAAAATATAGATTATATCGATATTTTTTGCCCATGCCTACTTTTGCGTCGAAATCGCGATGCCGATGTGATGCGTTTCGTTTGATTGAAGTCTTTGACTTTGATGTGTTTGACTGTTTGCATTTTGCAATCACTTTTTGCGTAGGTGCATCACATCTATAATGTTATAAAATTATAGTATATAAATAAAACATAGTACAACGTGCAGTTGCCAAATAATGTGCAGCAACGTAACCTTATTACAGGTGCACTAGAATAAAATAAAGTACACATTATATTGTTGGAATTCGTACAATATACAATGGATATTGTGGAGAAAATTTACCGCAACATCAGACGGCACATCATTAACTTGCCGGGAGTTGTGCCGAAAACTGTGGAATTGGTTAATAAAACAGTGAGCAATGTGAATGTCCCACCTATCACTAAGGACAATGTGCTGTACTATTATTTACCTATACAAGGCTTGGTTAGTTACACAACTTTGTCAGTGAGTGTTATGAACCCTCATTTGATGGTCAGGTGTGTATTGCTCAATAATTACTGTTAGATAAATGTTTTCAGTCTTACATGGAGTGTTAATTTAGATTTTTTGGTTGCAGATTGTTCCCAAAGAGAGATGTGACTGATATCTTGTTTTTAACTGCGGGTGGAGGTGCTGGGCTCTGGCTCTGGGCGAGACCGCATATGGCAGCGGCAGCCCCAGCACGCCGCTTCTCCTGGGCCTTCCTCGGAGGCTGTATGTGGCCCCTAGGATCTATTTTCTTATGGGCTATCCTAAGAAGTTCAGTGGGTCACAGACCAGTTATAGGCACAATAATAGGTGTAACAACGGGAGCTATGCTTACTAATATCGCTTTAGATTATTTCCATTATGTAGAGCTTATGTTTTGTGGTGAAGTACACCTACCAGATGATACCTACAGCCCTAATAGTGATGATGAGAAATATGATATTGATATTTAAATGTAGGTCTTGTTATGCAATTGCTTTTGTGAATTAAATTGTAGGTTCAGAGGGAATTATTTTTGCTTTATTTAATAATTATTTCAGTAGAAATAAGTCGATCCTGATGTTTTGTATGTATAAAATGCACCTTCCAGTATATTGATGTTGTAATTATGATGTACGAAGTCTAGTCTCACTAAGTGCTTTGAATAAATTATGAAATTCATGACTTTTTCCTTTATTTACCTATGTTATAATGTCTTGCCTTAAACAAGTAAGCAGGTTACTCCTTCCTCTTATTCCTCTCATAATGTAAGTTTGATAAAGTGTGGTGGATGTAGTATGCATAAAGTATTATTTTAGGTAACAGTTGGCCTTGTCTGTGATACCAAGTCCACACATACAAAGAGATACAGTATTCTATGTATAATGTTCAACCACCAAGATTTTGTCTCGTCCACATGTGTACTAGAATTACCTACTCACTCTTCCCCATTTGTCACCACGATTTTAACTAGCATGCAGTATTCTTAATTAGTCAAAATAAATTACGGACTAATAATTTTAGACTTTTATTCAAAACTTGTAGACAATATTGTATGGAAATGTATTCATTATTTAATTGTTCTGAGGTGGCTTGGACCACTCCACATTAAGGATCAAGTGATCATAACCATGCCCATTGAGGGTCTGGATAGCCTTGGCAGCATCAGCACGGAACTTGAAGTGGACATAGGCGAATCCTTTGCAGAGGCCAGTGCTCTGAAACATAATCACTTTTGTAAATACCATGTTACACACAACCAACATGTTCGACCATAACACCGTCGACCGTTCGACCAAACTGGGAGGCCTAAATGAAACCATTTCCACTTATACATATAGCTCTGCTAAAAAATCTTTATCTCATTTTGGTATAATAGAACCGTATTTCCCCTTTCACCACAAAATTAAAAACTGTACTGACGAGAACCAACAGGTGATGGCGGCAGTATGTGTCATGTGATCACTTATTATGATAAGTATACACTATTTACATTGTCTATGGAAGTGACATTCACGGTAGGAACGTACCGCAACCATGCAAAATTCAAGGGGGAATCACATTGTGTGTTGAGCTACAGCTGAAACCTAAATAATCTTATATTCACTCAACCACCACTCCAAATAAGAGTATTGGTTCATACCTTTTCTTTGGCAAGATAGAGCTTCTGAACTGGACCAAAGCCTTTGACGAGGTCATCAAGATCCGCCTCCACTGCGAAGTTGCTGAGGTTGGAAATACGGATGGCTGCCACGTCATCGCGGCGAGCGCCCGGCGGTTCGCGGCCGGTGCCTCGGACAGCGCCCTCGCGCATGTACGGAGCGACGTACTTGTTCGTAGTAGTAGTTTTCTCTGTAAATCATAAAATGTTGTAAAATCACAAGATTTATGATAATTCTTATCTGAAAATGATTAAGAATTATGGACAAAATGGAGATATTTGTGTCTCATTTGGGTTTATGTACCTGTGTATTGTTCTTTGTTATAAGACCACTCATCATAAATACAGCAGAATATCACCAAGCAATAACCAACAATAAACAGTGTTGTTTGTTGATCATTTAAATACTATGTTAATATTATTCGATAATTTTTTTCGATTTTACTAATTTTGTTTAAATAGATTGATTTGACCGGAACAAAATTGGCACTATTGACAACGTCTAAAATTATTGCAGTCGACAAAAAGCATTTTTACTAAATATTTGTTTAATACCTGCAGCTTTAGCAGCAGCTTCACTGGCCTTAGCCTGCGCGAGTTGTGTGTGCTTGAACGGACAGCTCTGGGAGAAATGCTCGCCCTGGCATGTGCGGCACTTCACAAACAGCACAGTTCCCCTTTGAGCCTTAAAATAATAAACACAAAATCAGTAGACTGCAAGATGTATGAATTGAATCAATGAATTAAATAGGAATGGGTTGGTTACTAAATAAATGATACTATATTTTAGTTGGTACCTTAAGAGCGTCCAATTCACCCTCATCTGGACGTTGGCTTTCTTCCTTGCTTGTAATGAATTGCATAAATACATCTTCAGCAACATTGGTGGTAGCTGGGTTGGGTCCAGGTTTGTCACCAGCAGAGTCACCAAATTTGCTCCATGTTTTGCGTTTAGCAATACTCTAAAATTATTTTAAAATTCCCGTTTAATTCTTAAGAACTAGTTACTTTCCAACAGTAATGTGTCTAAATATTATTAGAATAAGTAAACCTATAGAAATGTTAATCCATTGACAAAGCACTACTTCATTACTCCACAAAGCATTTTTGGCAGCAAAATTGTTTTGCAATAATTAAGCCTTAAAATAATAAATAATTTCAACATACCTTAGAGACTACACGCTTTTCAATTTTGTATGTACGGACAATTTTGACTTTCTTGTTGTCATTGTCATATTTGTACTCAGTTACAATTTTCAGGCCATTTTCAACAACCTCTGACGGTGGTGGCAGGGCTCCCTGGTCTATCTCAACCTCATCAGCCCATGAGGACTGTATTTCTTCAGCAACTGGCATCTTAATATCAAAATATAGTCAATTTATTGATTTACAAGTTGTAATGAAGGGTAGAATGGCATGGCGAAAACTGGAACTACTACGTAATGGTAAAAAGTTCCCACAAAAAACATACATTACTGAAGACTACCCCAGAGACGTCCTAAATACTAGAAAAGAACTAAAAATTAGACAACAAGAAGAAATAAAGAGAGGAAAGATAGCGTTCATCAGATACGATAAACTTATAGTGAAAGAGAGAACAAACAATGAAAACAAGGGAAACGAAAAGAGGAAACGAGTACCAACTAAATCACCCACCCAGTCGAAGAATAATGAAGAAACAGGAACAGCAACCCCAACCCCATCAAAAATAAACAAAACAAACCCCTTGGGGTTCCTGCGCAGTGCTAATCCCAACCACACTACGGGAGCAACTACGCAATGACAGCCAATACCGGAGATCAAAACTTATCAACAACAACAACAGCAACAACAAAACCAACAAAAAATACAACAAAAAAACTTATCAACAACAACAACAGCAACAACAAAACCAACAACAAAACCAACAAAAAAATACAACAAAAAACTTATCAACAACAACAACAGCAACAACAAAACCAACAAAAAAATACAACAAAATCTACAACAACAACCAAAAACAAAACATTCCCCAATCTGGCTGGTCCCCGTGGGAAATTAGACCAAAACCCCCCACCCAATCAAAAAAAACAAAACACAGATAAACTATACATACTCACACACAATGTGAGGTCACTAATAGACAGTACAAGGGTAATACAGTTAGAGCACAGTTTAGAAAAAATAAACTGGGACATAATTGGATTATCAGAAACTAAAATAGCGGGCCAAGCAATAAAAGAAAATGATAAATATATATTTCTTTACAATGGGCAAAAGAGTGGTAGAAACGGTGTCGGCTTTATGGTCAAAAGAGAGCTTAAACAATACATTCATAACTTTACTTCCTATACAGATAGAATAGTGCGATTAGACATGAAATTTAATAAACATAACATGACAATAATCCAAACTTATGCCCCAACTGAGGCGGCAGATAAACGAGAACTAGATGACTTCTACAGTGTCCTGCAAACCGCTCTAGAAAGTTGTGCCAAGAATACCTTAGTCATAGGTGATTTCAATGCCAAAATTGGTAAACCACAGACAGGAGAAAATCTATGCCTAGGCAGTTACGGTTACGGAAAGAGAAACGACAGAGGACAAACACTAATTGATTTCTGCTTCGAAAACAGACTTATTATAACAAACACAAAATTCAAAAAACCTGAAAAAAATAAATGGACCTGGAAATCACCAAATGGAAAAACTAGAAACGAGATAGATTTTATTTTAACATCAAATATGAGGATGGTTACAGATGTCAATGTCCTAAATACAACTTACCCTTCAGACCATCGCCCTGTACGGTGCGAAATCCAGTTGACAGGAATGCCCAAAAGAAGCCGTAGGAACCTAACAAAAACTAAAACTAGACTATTTACGACTTTAGAAAAAGAATGTCTCACAAATACATTAGCCAAAAGAGAAATAACGATGGAAAAGGCAATTGGCGATACGTACAAAAACATAATAAATACAATAAACGATTGTATAAAAAACATACAGCCAACAAGAATATCTAATAAAGTAGATGCTTCTTACTTTATTACTAAAGATGTAATAATTTTGATTAGAGAGAGAGAATACCTGAAAGGACTAAGCAATAGAAACTTCGAACAAAGAAAACGTTTAAGAACCCTGTATAGGAAAATCAGAAATAAAATAAAAGATAAGCAGAAAAAATATAGACTACAGACAATACAAGAAGAACTTGAGGAAACAGGATCAACAAGGAAAGCATTTAAGAAAAATAATACTTCAAATAAATGGATCATGGAACTACACAAGAACAACAACAAAGTAGTGACATCAAGGCAAGGGCTTCTAACTGTGGCTACAGAATTCTATAGAGATCTATATAAAAATTATGACACACAAATACAAAAAGATATACCCCCCGGGACACACATCAACTTCACAAGAAGATATACCACTCTTTATTGAAACTGAAATTAGCACAGCTATCAACAAAGCAAAGAACAACAAATGCCCGGGTGATGATGGTATAACAAACGAAATGATAAAAGCATTTGATGGATCTATATACCCAGTACTTACCACATTCTTTAACCAAATATTGAAACACGAATACATACCAGATGAATGGAAAACATGTACTATATCACTACTGTATAAGAAAGGGAATCCCAAAAATATAAATAACTACAGGCCTATAAGCCTATTATCAACCCTATATAAAATATTTACCTCGATACTCCTAAATAGAATTTCCAAACAAATTGACGAAAACCAGACCAGGGAACAAGCCGGATTCAGGAAAAGTTTTTCGACTATCGACCACATATTTACCCTGACCCAAATAATAGAAAGATACACTGAATACAGAAAAACAATATTCCTAACATTTATAGACTACAAAAAAGCTTTTGATTCTATTAAACATGAAACACTTTGGATAGCTCTAGCTGAAATGGGAATCAATATGAAATACATAAATCTTATCTATAATAAATGCAATGCAAAGGTTAAACTAGAAAAAATAGGACCCACATTCAACATAGAAAAAGGAGTCAGACAGGGAGATACTATCTCACCCAAAATATTCATAGCTGTCCTCGAACACATATTCAGAAAATTTGAATGGGATAAATATGGAATAAAAATAAATGGAGAATATTTAACACATCTACGCTTCGCGGATGATATAATATTAATCACTGAAAAACAATCTGAACTTCAGAAAATGATAACAGACCTGAACAGAGAGAGTAAAAAATGTGGATTGGAAATGAATCTGGAAAAAACCAAATTAATGACGAATGGAGTACATGTACCACTTTACATTGAAGGAAATGAAATAGAATATGTAGATAACTATATCTATCTTGGTCAAAACATATGCTTCACGGACAGAGTAAATAAAGAACTAGAACGTAGAATAGTCCTAACATGGAAGAAATATTGGTCACTAAAAGAAATATTTAAAGGAAAATTTCCAAATTATATTAAAAAGAAAATATTTGATACCAATGTACTACCAACACTACTCTATGGATGCCAAACTTGGGCACTAACTAAAAAACTAAAAAGGAAACTAAGATCCTTTCAAAGAGCAGCAGAAAGAAGTATGCTGAGTCTAAAGAAAGCTGATCGTATTAAAAGCGACCACATAAGATGTAAAACAAAGCTTATAGATGTTCTCCAAATGGCCGCCAAACTGAAGTGGAAATGGGCGGGACATGCAGCCAGACTAAAAGATAACCGCTGGAGTGAGAGGATTCTGCACTGGTACCCCCGGGAGGATAAGAGGAAAAGAGGAAGGCCACAACAAGGATGGAAAGATGACATTGTACAAGTAGTAGGAAGAGTTTGGACCCGAGTGGCACAAGACAGGGACAAGTGGCAAGGGATGGAGGAGGCCTACATCCAGAAATGGATGACCTTAACTTAACTTTAATTTATATATTGCTTTTCTATAAGTGTAACATTTTTAAGGAAATAAAGGCTTTTTATTTATTTATTTATAATGAAGGGTAGAAGTAGTGTAACAAAATAATATTATCTTTTGTAATGCCAGACAAATTGCCCAAAACCAAGATGTAGGTATACAATTGAATAGAACTGCTACTATTTCTATTATACGTGAATATAGATTAATCTATTCATATATCCACAAGCTACAATAAAGATTATGTGGCAATGGCACCTTGGAGTGTGGTACTAAATAATTCAATGTTGACATTCGCTATCGAGTGGAATGCTAATGCCTTAACAAAATTACACCTAGTATAAAAGTGCCGATAATTAAGTTGCTTGGATAGAAATACAAAACCACGAAAATAGCCTTCAAGTTCCAACAAACTATAAGGAAGGATCATCACTTTGTTGGTTATAATAAAACGTGAACAATATTTGTACAGTAAAACTTTTATAGAAATATAAATAGTACTTACGACTAGTTTTCAATGACAAAAATATTTGATGAATTGTAATTCTGATAAAATGTTAAAGCAGTTTCTTGATAAATTAATTCATTTGACAGCACAGAACAGACCACATCACGGTCGGAGGAGGGGGCGGACGGATGGGTGGAGGGAGGGAGGCCTGGGAGGGTTACGAAATATTTTATAATCGATTAGAATTTATTATCAATCGATTATTAACACGAGGTGTTTGCATTGGGTTTAAACCATGGATGTATTAGCTCAGGATGCGCTTCGCATGATCTTCCCCTCTAGCTTTTTTCTATAGGTACAGGACCAACAATCTCTGACACGTATATAAAAACTGTTTTCGAAATCGATTTGATCAGAGTAAGTATCGTTTTCGCGGTGTAAGGTGCTCCGTGAAAAATGCCGAATTGTCCCATTAAACGTGTGCAAAGAAATTACAAAAAATAGTAATATACAAAAAGATGGGGTAACATTTCATATGTAAGTATTTTTGATGTAATTAATGCAATTTTTCTATTAAATTCATTAAAATATTAAATGTCATAAGAATCGAAAACATTATCGATACAATTAATCGAGTACGAATTAATCGAATAGTCTACTGTGACCATAGACGAATCTTTTCTACCCTGGCAACTGTATTTTTTATTTGTCAAATAATTGTCAAGTATTTGAACTTTGTAAACAAACGGATAAATACTGAATTACGCGGTGATAAACCAGTCGCAGAACGTTAAAAACGATTTACAATGAATAAATCATTAGTAATTCAACAAGAGAGGTGATTCACAAAGTTTACAGGCGGTGTCTCGCGGAATTTGAGGTACAAAATATTTTGTCAGAACTCGACCATGTTTACCAAAGAACCGCTGATATTATAGGTATATAAGCAGTTTATTTTACAGTTTTTAAGTTAAATAATGTGTTTATTGTATACAAAGGCAGGCTCAAAGCTTCAGTTTACAGGTTTTTCAGTAAATATACATTGATCGCTTAGAGGTACATTCGATTGAATACACTTGATACTTGCGCATTATTTTTATGTGTTGCTTTCATCTCGACCAATACATAAACTAAGGTTGCTTTATTTTTCTATGTTTGCTTGTCAGTTAACATCGTTACTTAATTACTAAATAAACAAATAATCTTAAAGCATTAAAGAAATTATCTTTTATTGAATTATTTTATTTTTCAGGTAAGAATAGTCGAAAATTGCTCTTTACGATGACATTAATCGATTAATAATAAATCTTCAAGATGACAGCAATGCTGTGGAGACTGATGATGATGAGTTGATGTGGCAGCGGCAGGCCCACGCCAATATATGGATTTATCAGGAGTGGAATATTTAGACCAAGATTAAAATAAAAAAATAATTAAAAAACGCAGTAGCTATGATATGTTTGTTTTATTTTCCTAAAATACAAAAAAAAATAACTAACTCATGTTGAAACAAAAACACCCACTATCGAAACAATTCAGATAAATACGATCTCGATAAATTCTTGATCTTGATAAACGGAATCGAACCTGCTGGCCTACTCCGAAATACGAACCTAACGTTTCGGCTGACGGATTGTCGTGATTTGACATTTCTTCTTTCGTTTTTCTCTACGATTTGACATTGTTTTGATCGTAAATCGAATCCGTACTTCGGACGATCCGTCAGCGACGTATTTCGGAGTAACCCCCCTGACACTGCTCCGGGTTGTGTTGCAAAAGACTCGAGTTCTTTAGCCTCATTTATAGGGCTCGAGCCTTTTTAAGAAACCTCGAAGGCTAAAGAACTAATTCAGACCCGAGTCTTCGAGGCGAAGAGGAGGCTCTCGGAAATAAAGCCTTTATTTTGAAGCTCTTTCTAAAAAGGCTTGGAGCCCTTTTTTATTTTAGCCCTTTGTAACCATTCTTGACTTTAGTTGACTATGCACGACTATTCTCAACTATTGTTGACCACTATTGACCATTCTTGACTATTTTTTTCTATTTTTGACCGTTGTTGACTATTTCGACTATTTTTGACTATTTTTTACTTTTTTTGACTATTTTTGACTATATTTGACCACTGTTGACTATTTCGACTATTTTTGACTATTTTTGATTATTTTTGACTATTTTTGACTGTTTTTGTATATTTTTGACTATTTTTGTTTTTTTTTTACTTTTTTAGACTTTTTTTGACTTTTTTGACTATTTTTAACTATTTCTGACTATTTGTGACTATATTTGTCTGTTTTTGTCAATTTTTGTCAATTTTTGTCAATTTTTGTCAATTTTTGCCTATTTTTGACTATTTTTGATTTTTTTGACTTTTTTGGCTATTTTTGACTTTTTTGACTTCTTTTGACTGTTTTTGTCTATTTTTGTCAATTTTTGACTATTATTGATTTTTTTTTACTTTTTTTACTTTTTTTGTTTTTTTTTTTTACTTTTTTTGACATTTTTTGACTTTTTTTGACTTTTTTTGACTTTTTTGACTATTTTTGACTGTTTCTGACTATTTGTGTCTATATTTCAATATATTGGAATATATTTGTCTGTTTTTGACTATTTTTGACAATTTTTTGACAATTTTTGACAATTTTTGACAATTTTTGACAATTTTTGACAATTTTTGACTTTTTTTGTCTTTTTTTACTTTTTTGACTATTTCTGACTATTTGTGACTATATTTGTCTGTTTTTGACAATTTTTGAATTTTTTTGAAATTTTTTGAAATTTTTTGACTATTTTTGACTATTTTTGACTATTTTTGATTTTTTTGACTTTTTTGGCTATTTTTGACTTTTTTGACTTCCTTTGACAGTTTTTATCTATTTTTATCTATTTTTGACTATTTTTGAATATTTTGACTTTTTTTGACTTTTTTTGACGTTTTTTTTACTTTTTTGACTTTTTTGACTATTTGTTACTATATTTCAATATATTGGAATATATTTGTCTGTTTTTGACTATTTTTTGACTATTTTTGACTATTTTTGACAATTTTTGAAAATTTTTGAAAATTTTTGAAAATTTTTGAAAATTTTTGAAAATTTTTGAAATTTTTTGAAATTTTTTGGCTTTTTTTGACTATTTTTGACTTTTTTTACTTTTTTGACTATTTTTGACTATTTGTGACTATATTTGTCTGTTTTTGTCAATTTTTGTCAATTTTTGTCAATTTTAGTCAATTTTTGACTATTTTTGACTTTTTTGACTTTTTTTGACTTTTTTGACTATTTCTGACTATTTGTGACTATATTTGTCTGTTTTTGACAATTTTTGACTATTTTTGACTATTTTTGACTATTTTTGGCTTTTTTTGACTATTTTTGACTTTATTGACTTTTTTTGAATATTTTGGCTTTTTTGACTTTTTTTGACGATTTTTGGCTATTTCTGACTATTTTTGACTATGTTTGACTATTTTTTACTTTTTTGACTTTTTTGACTATTTTTGACTATTTGTGACTATATTTGAATATACTTGTCTGTTTTTGACTATTTTTGGCTATTTCTGACTATATTTGAATTTGTTTTTTTTTTTTTTTGATAATTTTTGACCATTATTGTAAATTTTTGACTGTTTTGGACTATTTTGAATATTTTTGACCATTGTTGACTGTTTTCGACGTATTATGACCGTTTTTGACTATTTTTTGGCTATTTTTGACTATTTTGACTGTTTTTTGGCGATTTTTGACTATTTTTGACCATTGTTGACTATTTCGACTATTCTTGACCATTGTTGACTATTGTTGACTGTTTTTGAATATTTTTGACTATTTTTAACCATTGTTGTCTATTTTGTACCAATGTTGACTATTTCGACTATTCTTGACTATTGTTGACTGTTTTTGAATATATTTGCCGAATTTTGACGAATTTTGGTCAAACATAGTCAAAATTCGTCATAAGTCAAAAATATTATTGACTATTTTTGACTTATGACGAATTTTGAATTTAAAAATTGACAAAAACAGTCAACGATAGTAAAAATAGTCAACAATGTTCAAAAATTGACAATAAAATGTCAAAAATTGACAAAAATAGTCAAAAATTGTCACAAATAGTCAAAATAGGCAAAAATAATCAAAAATAGTCAAAACTAGTCAAAAATAGTCAAAACTAGTCAAAACTATTCAAAAATAGTCAAAAATAGTCAAAAATAGTCAAAAATAGTCAAAAATAGTCAAAAATAGTCAAAAATAGTCAAAAATAGTCAAAAATGGTCAAAAATAGTCAAAAGAAGGTTAGAAATATTCAAAAACAATTAACAATAGTCAACGATGGTCAAGAATAGTCGAAATAGTCAATAATGGTCAAAAATAGTCAACAATTGTCAAAAATAGTCAAAAATAGTTTAAAATAGTCAAAAATATTCAAACATACTCAAAAATAGTCAAAAATAGTCAAAAATAGGCAAAAATAGGCAAAAATAGGCAAACTTAGTCAAAAATTGTAAAAATACGTCAAAAATTTTCAAAACACGTCAAGAATAGTCAACAATGGTCCAAAATAGTCAACAATGGTCAAAAATAGTCAACAATTGCTAAAAATTGTCAACAATGGTCAAAAATTGTCAAAAATAGGTTAACTTAGTCAAAAATTTTCAAAAGTAGTCAAAAATAGTCAAAAATCGTCAAAATTCGCCAAAAATATTTAAAAACCGTCATCAATAGTCAAGAATAGACGAAATAGTCAACCATTATCAAAAATAGTCAAAATACGTCAAATATAGTCAACAATGGCCAAAAATAATCAACAATGGTCAAAAATAGTCAACAATGGTCAAAAATAGTCAAAAATGGTCAAAAATAGTCAAAAAATTGTCAAAAATTGTCAAAACAGGCAAAAATATTAAAAACAACAATAGTCAACAATGGTCAAGAATAGTCAAGAATAGTTAAGAATAGTCAAGAATAGTCAAGAATAGTCAGGAATAGTCAAGAGTAGTCAAGAGTAGTCAAGAGTAGTCAAGAGTAGTCAAGAGTAGTCAAGAGTAGCCAAGAGTAGTCAAGAATAGTCAAGAATAGTCAAGAATAGTCAAGAATAGTCAAGAATAGTCAAGAATAGTCAAGAATAGTCAAGAATAGTCAAGAGTAGTCAAGAGTAGTCAAGAGTAGTCAAGAGTAGTCAAGAGTAGTCAAGAGTAGTCAAGAGTAGTCAAGAGTAGTCAAGAATAGTCAAGAATAGTCAAGAATAGTCAAGAATAGTCAAGAATAGTCAAGAATAGACGAGAATAGTCGAGAATAGTCGAGAATAGTCGAGAATAGTCGAGAATAGTCGAGAGTAGTCAAGAATAGTTAGGATAGTCAAAAAGTCAAGAATAGTCAGGAATACAATAGACTAGCCAGGAATAGTCAGCTATAAGGCGACTCCTTCTTATACTTGCGAAGACTTAGAAAGCTCACAACAACGGAGCTCTAAAAGAACTCCGAGCCCAAAAAGGGCTCGAGGTTTATTTAAAACTCGAGTCCTTTTTTAGCCTTGAAATATTCGGAGTCGTTTTTCTTCGACGAGCCTCATAGAAAAGCTCGAGCCTCTTTGAGAGGGCTAAAAGAACTCGAGTCTTTTGCAACACTAGCTCCGGGTCCATATGACCCAGAAGCAGGCAGCGTCTGCTACTGAGGCGATGAATCACATATGGCATAAATATATGTATAACAAATATTATCTTATTGACCAACATCAAAGAAAACTTAAAAGTGCTTGCGCTTGCATTATGAATAATAAATAATATGGAAAATAATAAATCAAGTATCAAAATTATTCAGTCGTATTAGTCAATGTTGCAAGAATTATTTTGAATTAAATACTTTTTGATTTGAACAGTGTTGTAGTAGTGTTTATTTATGATTGCAGACCGGTATCGATAAAAATATAATATATATAGTGTATAATAAACCTTGGGAGAGGCCTATGTCCAACAGTGGACGTCTTTTGGCTGAAATGATGATGATGATGACATTAGTATAATAATACCTATTACGTTTATACGTACCTACCTAACAAAAGATATCAGCCAGGCCAGTGGCAGCAGATGGCGCTGGTCGAGTGGGAGTGGGGGGGGATGAAACAGCTTATTTGGGAACATTAGGTACTTATTTTTTAGATAATCTCATTTTCAAGGAACTGAATTGGGATGTACCCGGAATCATCTTGTTTCCGTTGAATATTTACGCCTCGTGAGTTACTCATTATTTCTTGTTCAGCTGTTTCAGTAGAGATAATTCAGTAGATTATAATGACAGCTATAAATGTAATAATGAGTATATGAAACTATCGATATAGCTAATTAGAAATATCGATAGTGGTATTCACCCTATTACACCGATGGTCCTACGGTAGTAAAATTTTGTATGTTGACGTATTAGATCTTTTAGTGTGCGTAAAATATACTAGTGTTGCACATTTCTTTACGTGTGCGTTTATAATGACACAAAATGTTTTGAGTAAGTGTGCGTCAATTTTAATGTAGTGGTTACCTCCCCTCCCCCAAGAATTGACAGAACATTTTGTTCGTTGAATTATGCGCGTACCGGGTCCCTAGTTAGATGGTCTAAGGTTTAAACACATTCGCTAAATCTAATATACCTAACTTGTGTATATTTTACTGCTATTTTTGAGAATAATAATATACTCTAGAACAAAACTGACGCAAACAACAAAAGATAATTATATTATATATATAAATAAAATTGTTTCGAAATAAAATTATCGTATTAATTTCCATAGACAATAATTTTCTGAGAGACTGATTCCAACCCTGATCGATCGGGAGCTTTTTGGCGGGAAGTGGGAAAGTGATATTTTTATTTCATTTCCAAAACTTATATTTTCTTAATGTGTATGTTGGTGGAATATTTACCATTAGACAGACATCGATTATTTTTATCTTCATAAGAGTGTGGGTAATTGGATGGAACAAAAGTGGTGAAACATGAATATCGGGTTTCCCAAGAAGTCTGGTAATTTGTCAGTAAAGTATTAGCCACTTTAGGTACTGATAGAGTTTGGGGGGTTATTTTAGGCCTAGCCAAAGGCCTTCCTCTGCTTGAAGCAGCCAACAACTTGAAATATATATTTTGCTTGACACTGGCTACATGCAGAAAGCGAAGCCATACAAAGGAAAAAACCATGATCGGAATCTGTCAGTCAGTGTCAGTGTCATCTGTCTCTAGCAGTCGACCATAGTCAAAAAAGTTGGTGGGCGTGTTGGAGTTAGAGATAGTGAGTCAAATTTACAAATATTTTTATTAAATAAAAGAAGTTTCCCTAATAATACCTAGGTACCTTTTGCCTATCATAAAATTGTATGGTATCAGATGGTACATATTGAAACAAACACTCAGTTATTTTATACATATAATTAAATCATTACAAAACATTGTGACGGAGGCAGTGCTTGATTGTTTGTGCTATAGTAAGTAGGTATCTGCTTACTAACTTGGCTGTCTTAGGTAAATGTTTTTATAGGTAAAGTCCAAAGCCCCGATGTACTCAATCAACCGTTGTAGGATATGTCTCGTCGGTTGAATCTAATATTACAAAACAAGTTTTAGCTATGTTATTTTAAAATTGCTCCTTTCATACAATCAATAATGCGTCCAATCTCGTACTTTATTCCAAATGCAGTTTTCAGATAAAACCATAGAATATAGAAATGATAATATGATTTATAATAAGTACAATATAAATGAATAATCATTTAAAATTGTTATCTACCTTGCTCAATTATATGTATGTTTCAGGTGCTCAACACAAAATGTTGCGTTTCTTGAGTAGGAGGGGGCGTTCCTCGAGTCAAAACAGGAACAAGCAAACACAAAAAGCGTCAATTAACAAAAATTTAATACAATGTAAGGTGATGTTACTAGATGACACTGATATATCTATAAATCTTTCTAAAAAAGCTAGTGCCGTTGACCTTTATGAACAAGTTTTTTACTCGCTAGACTTGATAGAGAAAGACTACTTCGGACTGCAGTTCACTGACACTCACAATGTAAAACACTGGCTAGATCCCACAAAAACTATTAAAAAACAGGTCAAGATCGGACCTCCTTATACATTGAGACTTAAAGTTAAGTTTTATTCCTCCGAGCCCAACAACTTGAGAGAGGAGTTGACTCGGTATCAGTTTTTCCTGCAATTGAAGAAGGACATATTGGAGAGTAAACTGGAATGTCCACACTCTACTGCTGTAGAATTAGCCGCGCTGGCATTGCAATCTGAGTTAGGGGACTTTGATGAACATATTCACACCCCAGCTACAGTCTCAGAGTTTAGATTTGTGCCAAATCAAACTGAAGAAATGGAAATTGAAATTTTAGAAGAGTACAAGAAGTGCAAGGGCCTCACACCGGCCCAGGCTGAAGTGAACTACCTGAACAAAGCAAAGTGGCTTGAAATGTATGGTGTTGACATGCACATTGTCTTGGGTAAAGATGGATGTGAGTATCACTTGGGGCTAACACCTACTGGAATCCTAGTCTTCGAAGGGCCACAAAAGATCGGACTCTTTTTCTGGCCTAAGATAAGCAAACTGGATTTTAAGAAAAAGAAACTCACATTAGTTGTTGTTGAAGATGATGACCAGGGCCGTGAACAAGAGCACACCTTCGTATTCAGACTGCACAATGAGAAAGCATGCAAACATCTGTGGAAATGTGCTGTGGAACATCACACTTTCTTCCGCTTGCGGGCCCCTGTGAAAGGTCCTTCTGCTCGTCAAAACTTCTTCCGTATGGGTTCACGATTCCAATATTCAGGGAAAACAGAATACCAAACTACACAACAAAATCGTGCTCGGCGCACTGTTCAGTTTGAGAGGCGGCCCAGCCAACGGTTCGCACGGCGACAGAGTCATGTTTTGCGAGAACGCGAAAAACAAAATGTGTCTAAGGTAGAGACTGTTGCACAACCTGACGCAACCACCGCATTTGAAGCAACACCAAGCACATCTGCAGATGTTGGTGTATTGTTGCCCGACATTGACACATTGTCAAGAAAAAGTAGTGCAAAATCTCAGAAATCTACTCTTATTGAAACAGAGAGCAAGGCAGAAATTGGGGAGCCATCAACTAAAAACCTAATGAATGAAGAACCTGCTGAAGAAGTATTAGTGTCCAAGGATGACGCAATTAGTAACAAAGTCCTATTCAAAATGGATAAGTCTATGAATGAAGAAAAGAAAAACAATTTGGCTCAACTTGTCATCAATAAACCGGCTTGCAGCTGTTCACCGGTCACAGAATCAAACCCCCTGAATGATCTTTTGATGAGCCTAGTCAAAGAAAAGTTAAATAATGATGATTCTAAAAATGAAGCGAAGAAAGACCAGTTGGATTCGGCAGGTGACAAAGAAGTACCGAATAATCAAACAAAATGTTACTTGTCATCTATGAAGGCCCTACCACCTGGCCAGTTAAAATGTAATAATATATTGAAAGCCAGAGAAAATGAGGTGAAGATAATAAATGAATCTACTAACATAAATCTCTCTATACCGTCCACACCATCACCGAAAATTCTTAATGAGCCTACAAATCCGATAAATTCTCAGTATGTGTCGATAGTGGTTGTAGAACCACCTCATAGTCAGGCGAAGATGGCATCGCCTAAAGCACCAGAAAGGAAGGAAGATGTAACACCTAAATCTCAGCCTATATCATCACTCTCTCCGTGGCTGGTCACTTCGGAACCCAGCTCCCCATCGGGCATTGGAGAAAAGGAAATAACCATCATCCACCGTAAGTCTGTTATTACTACACAACTATAAATCGATTGTTAAAATTTCTCAAATTTATAATTTACTATTTTTATTTACTTACAAGAAATTGTTAAATTTTATATATTTGTTAGATAAATTACTAGCATATAGATTAAGTGCCTTATTCGCCTTTTCAAGTTCTGGAATCGTATTCGTAATGTAATGATAAAACTAAGGAAAAGTACTCTGAAATTGTAATGATAATTTCAGATGTATCTCTCCACTACAAAAGATTGTTGACACTGCATACATACATTCCATGAACCATATTTTCTTTACTTTCGCTTTCGAAGTTTCGGAGGAAACCTAAAGCGAGATGATGCCTTGCCACAATAAACGCAATACACATAGGCTTCATTTTGTTTTATACTAAGCAATATTTAGGTAAGTACTTAGAAACGTGGCTTAGTTATATTCTTAAAGCGACGAAAATATATATGATATACTCACATTATACACAACCAGTAGTAATAAGCCTTAATTAGTATTTTATAAATTAAGCTTAAAATTATACCTATGTACTTAATTATTGTACTTATATCTATTTGGGAATCATATGTCAAACTGATTGAGACTGAAGAGTTTAATTAATGCAGACTATTTAACATTCCTTATTTCAATTTGTGATAGTTTGGAGCCGTCCTTTTTATAATAAGCAAGCAAATTGTTTAACGAGAACATTAATGTTAGCATTAAGTACAACATATCAGTATTAAAAATATATGAAAATACATGAGAATGAGGGTGCCATAGTGTTACTTTCAGAAATTGAAGTTATTCATAATACTCTTGCAAACATAAAAATTGAATACATATTTGCTTACATTATATTGGAATAAGTAATATTATGATATCCACATCAGTTAGATAATATTACAGTATTGAATAGAAAAATGGAATTGAATATGATAAAAATCGCAGTAGAAAAACTGGGGTGATGTCATTCGACTTGTATGAGACTGCTTATTGCAATCAATAATATCCCCCGCACACTGGGGGTGGGCCCGTGGTGAGTAGTGCGAATAAGAAGCAAAAGTTACAGCCTGTTAGGCCCTATCCACCTATATTGGGTCGAATACAGAACATGGGGTTCTTCAAAAGGCATGTTTACATGTCCCTAAAAGGTTGACACCGCGTCTGCTTGATTTCGCCCCAATTTTTTAGTCAGATACAATAACGCTTTTATATACTTATTAAATACATTGAATATAATGTAGATTAAGTAGATACCTAAGGATTTTATTATTGCCTTTATGAATTCCATCGCCTGAATATATTTGTTATTTTTACTCGTATGTAATATGAATCAGAAAATTTAATGTTATTAAGTAATACTAACAATAGGTACCTAATTAGATATTTTAATGTGCCAATTAGAATGAACATTAACACGGTGGTTGGGAACAATTTACATTTACCGATTATGTTAAAATAAATTGGGATTAGTTATGACTAATGTTGTAAACAATGTGCCACAAGCTTATCTGCACCGTTGACCAAAAGAGGAATGACTTTCAATCGAGTAATTTCATATTTGATAGTTGTATCGACACAAGCGACGCTCTCAGCGGACCATAAGCTTGTGGGACTCGATTTAAGAAGCATCTACAAATCAAATCAAAAGTTTTTTATTCATGTAAGCTCGATAAAGCATTTATACAGATATAAACAATGAACACTGAATAATTACACTGAAAAAAAAAACTATTTTAATAGTACCTTTGTGTTGAGCACATTGTAGACCTAAAATCACCTAACAAGTATCGGTTCACATATTAAATCGCTGTCGCGAGAATGTTTTTCTTGCGAGCACCATTTTTTTTTTTCAAATTTGAAATAACTCAATATGCTCACACCTTTAAATGTAAGACAAAATGTACAAAGCAAAGCCTTTCTAGGTTTATACTTATAGTACGTTTTTGTATACTTGTCCTATTTGGTAAGCAAATATGGTGTCCAGCGTCCAATTGGTTTCGTATATAATTGACACAGGATGAACGAAACCAATTGAAACATTGACAAAAAAGTTACGCAATCGCCCCGCTGGACGCCATCTTTGCTTACCAAATGGGACAAGTATAAAAAAACGTACTATACATCAATTGAATAATGTTATATTACATCACATGTTAATAAATAACTGTATGTGTAGGTATGTAACTGGATATAGACCGTATGGTTTCCGCGAGGCCGCGCGCCGCGAAACTTTTATAAACCTATGGACCTATAGTTAGAATAATCATATTAGCAATATTATTCGATACATCCATGCCTAGTGTGCACTGACGAAACATGATACAATTTAGGTTTTTAGTAAGTATAAGCTCGCCTTTTAAGAAAAAAAAATTGCATGACAAAAAATATTATCCTTTATAATAAAATATTAGGTAAGTATACTTACTTATTAGTATTGTCACAATATAGCTTTGATGTTATATTCACATTATAGTTATTTTTATTCTATTAAAATAAATATTATAGAATTATTTTAAGTATATGGTTTTATGATGAATTACAATAAATATTTTTTTCATGTATGTGGATATATATTATTTTTGAAACCAGTAGGTAGGTATGTATATGCAAATTAAATAGTATACAGAGTGGTGACGACATAACGACAATAACTGAAACCACATACTGGGCATCACATGAGTAGTTCGTACATAAAAAAAATATCAAAATTATATTCTAAGGTCAAGGCCACGGGTGACTTTTTTACTTCTACCATTTTACCTTTACGCCTACAAATGCACCGCCAAATACACCGACACCGAAGCGATTTTGCCACCCTTGTACCTACAGGTCAGTCGACGAGGTCAGTTATAAAGGATGTAGTGTTACGTTTATAAATATTATTTCCTCATTTAATTTGTGTAAAAATTTATTTTTTACAATTTTGATGTAAACCTAATTTGTCAATTTTAAAGTATAGTGATTGATTAGTAGGGATCGTGTTTAAATTTACTGTCGTAATGTCGTCACCACCCTGTATATTATGTTAGTGTACACAGCTATTGTAAATATAAAATCAACAAGTCTCTTTCAAGGCTCAGCAAGTAGCCTCTTTAGTCAACAAGTGGCCGATATTTTTGACACAAACAAATTACTGTCTCAAATGCTCAAAATTGACTTGTGTTGTGACTGCGACTTGTATTTTGTATTCTCTCTGCTCGTATTCTCCGATATCATTGCTGAATTCAAAACTAAAAACGAATAAGAAGCTTGTATTGTGAAACCCATTCACAACAACGTACTTATTTACAAGGAATTCACAGATTTTGATAGTCTCATTGATATCCATTTGGATTTAAACCAGCACGCTTACACGTTTGATTACGATATTTTATTAAAATGAAGAAATCCATGGGAAAGGTTTCTTCAGATAAGTCAACCTTAGAGCTTGAGAATTTGTTCTCATTTAAACGTTACTTCATAAATTGCTTGGATTCATATCATGGCGAATATATACTCAACAATATGTCCAAAATTCTGGAGAAGAATGTGGTTTCAGTGAAACAGTCTTCACAGACGATTGCAGGGGAGGACGAGGTTACTCCACCCCCGCCACCCCCTCCTGAACAACCATATGAAATAATAGGTAAGAAATCAATTCAGGGATTTTTTGCAGTTCTGCTAATGATTTATCCACCCCTTTCAACCACATTAGGGCCTCACTCAACAATAGTTTATTACGTTCGTATATCTATAACATACACATGTTATAGATATATACGAACGTAATAAACTATACCTATAACTATACGTTCGTATATCTATCTACCTACTTAGCTACTTATAAAGGATTCTTGCTTGAGGCGCCCGAGACATTCGTTAAGACTACGTGCTCGATCGTGGTGTGGGTGTTGGAAACGGGAAGGCAAAACGGTACCGCGTGAATTGAACATCTTAATTGAATGGTTCAACATTTCAAGGTACTGTTACCAATCCAAAAATCAAGAGTTTGGATAATGTCGCTAGGATTTTGCCGAAAGTTGAATGTCTATCGCAAATGCTCACGTGTGGCACTGTTATCCTGGACGTGAGCTACGACAGAGATGAGCTCAGGATCGCTATGGATTACGTTACCCGTGAGTATACCTTGTACCTAACTAATGTGTAAGCTCGCTTTACCTATTTATACCGCGTAAGTAGGTAGGTAGGTAAATGCTGTGGTAATTACCTACTTCGCCTTATCAGTTACCTAGATAAATGCTTCAGTTCGGTTCACCCACAATTCAAACTTTGATGTACCTATTGATTTTGAAGGCAATGCATAGTCAAAGTCGGTGCCAGCAACCGTTGATCTTTTGAATCAACGAATAGGTACCTAGGTAAAGTTATTAAAAGCATGACGTCGACACGTGAAGTTTGAGCCATATGCACAGATTTCGTTCGCATTTTTACAAACATTCAAGAAGATTCAAAGGACTTAGGTAGGTACACTTTTGATAGGTATCTTGGAAATTCATTATATTTTAAAATTCCAATAGTTCTGAAAGAACTTCTGGAGAAACAATCCGCTGCTAGCGCATCCGCAACAGGCATGGACGACGATGGCGGCGGCGGCGAGTCCAAGAAACGATATCTTATATTGATTTCTACTGTCATGACTTGGGCATCTACCAAACCTCTGGATCCGGTAAGTGAAGAATGAAATCTTAAATCCACATACTCAAGTAGATTAACCTAACACTAGACGCCGAAGGAAGACACCGCGACTTCGACGTAATATAAGTAGATACTTTCCTAGTTCTTCTTTATTCATTATTTGATAATTCCTAACCTTGGCGCATGAGAACAAGGAGGGAAAACGCAAGCCTCTGATAATGCTCTTACCTTTTATTTAATTTAGGACACCCCGGACATGCCTTTCGTCGAAACGGATTTCCGTAAAAGAAAGACGCATCCGAATTATAAGATGCATTATAATATTGAAAATGAAGTGATTGGCATTGCCCGGAAATTTAGACCGCAAATTGGGTACGTTAAATATAATAGATAAAAGGATCAGCTTTTAATTTAAAAATTGTTTTAAATGTTTGTTATTCCGGTACAGAGCGATCGTGGTAGCAGCTGGTGTAACATACGGCGGGAGAGAAGACGTACTTTTCTACTGGTTTCAGAAAGCTTGGGAGTGTGAACCAATCCTTCCCATATTAGGACGAGGGAGCAACGTCGTTCCTCTAATCAACGTGATAGATTTATCGCAGTTAGTGTCATTTTTTTATCATAAACAGAATAGGGTGTACCTACTATATCGTAGAATGTGCTCACCTCGCCATACGCATCTATGCGCTTGTATACCCTCTTAAATAGTTTTCTAATCGTGTGTTCTTCTTTCAGAATCATTTACAACTTGGTCACGGACTTCCCAAAGAAACTATACGTATTAGCCGTAGAACAAAACATCACGAAACAAAGAGAGGTCGTTACATAACTATTCCTTGTCTTATCTTTTAGATCCCGTACTTAAGTTAATTACTGTTGCAGATAGTGAAGCCGCTTGGACGCATTGTGGGCTCGGGCATGTTCAAATGTATTCCACCTGAAGACGCTTTTTTGATTCCAGAAATTGACGTGAGCTCGTCCTGTATAAACTACCTAAATCTATTCTATCTATTATTAATTCTATTGTTGGATTATTCTCCAAATGGCATTAGGTTCCCCCAAGTCTAAAATTAGGTGACGACCGAGAAATGCTTTTTGATTTGATTTATTTTGATGAAATTGTAGCAAAGAATCTATGATCTGATGACTCTAAACTTGAACATGGAGCCGACCTTCATTGTTGAGACTATGGGTCTGCAATGGACGTCGGAAGCGACCTTTGCCGAGAACGTTCCAATACTTATGAAACAATTCAAGAAGGAAAAAGCATTGAAAAATTTTAAGGTATTAATAGAGAAATGATTAAAAAGGGAGTACCTATAACACAAACTATGTACTTACATCACTCATGATTTCGCAGGTTGTTGTTTACGGGCCTCCTATTGTGGGCAAGACAACTCTAGCGAAACAGATATGTGAATATTATGGTTTAGTCTACATATCTCCGGCAACAGTGGCTAAAGATATACAAGACGATCTGGTAAATATCCTTTGTCTAAATGACCTAATGATTGATTGACTTAGGCGTTACTTGGAGAAGGAACCATGCGAAAATAATGTGGCTTGCTCCCAAATTATTTCAAAATGGCCTTAATTACACTTAATTTACCTTAACTTAATTGCTTTTATATCATGATATCTCGTAAAAACAGTACACAGCTTTAGACAAAGCCCATAGAAATTAAGCATAAAAAGTCGCAGTGTTTTGAGTGACTTGAACAGGCATCATGCGTTAAACAGTTGGTCCTAACTGCTAATATTAACTACTCTAGACTTGGCGAATCAATCACTGGGCTGTTGGTGAAACGGCCGACTTAGCAATGCCTATAGCAGAAGAGGAAGATCCGAACGCAGACGCAGACGATGACGCCGCCGGGGAGGAAGAAACTCAAGAAACAGCCAAGACAACCCTCGCTACGCTGGAATCTGGACGTCCTCTTACGGACGAAGAAATTCTTGGGTTACTTTTAGTTCGTTACCGTACTTTATACCTATTAGCTTCTGTAGATACTCTGGAAGAAGGTAATGTAGAGGACAATCTGGTTTAAGTAGATTTATCATAAAGAACCAGAAACCTTATTATTGGATCCATTGCCCCCAGTAGCAAATACAACCGGCGATAAAGGATAAGGATAAGGATAAGGTCGGCGACGAAAAAAAGACGTCAATCTGAGGTCAATTTAGGATCAGTGACGTAAACGTACGTCTTTATGACGAAGACGTACGTCGTAATGCTACTAGGGGCCATACGTCGTACCTAGTTGAATGCAGTTGCTTTTCATTGTGATGCTACCTATAAAAAGCGTAATGTAGGTAATACCTACCTAGTAAATTGGTATTTTATTAATTAATAAGTATTTAACTCTTCTCTATTTTCAAAATATTCTGCATAATCAACAGATATTTACGCCAAAGATTGTTGAGTCGCGAGGCTCAGAATAGGGGATGGGTGCTCGATGGGTTCCCCACATCGATAGCTCAATGTACCGCACGTAAGATAAAACGTTCATGATTTTATAACAAAATATATATTAGAAGCTGCACTTTTTAACACCTTTTCTGCTATAGTTTTTGATAAAGGCGAGGAACAAGATTCTGAAGTGGCCGAAGAGGCAAACGACGAGCCCTTTGATGAGGACGTCGAATTGTACAGCAATGTGCTTAAAAAGTTATTACCAGGTTACAATTTACCTACTATTATTGTATTCCTATATTACCCTACTTCCCAGCTATAATATTGAGAAAGCTGTAAATACATTCGAATATTTTGCTAACAAAAAAGTGATATTTCAGACATAGTGGTGTCATTGGAAGCCACGGATGACTTCATTTGCGAGAAAGCCATGCGCCAACCTGAAACTGATTCCCGGTTGGACGAAGAAGTGGTACTAAAACGACTGAGCGAGTTTCGAGCGGGTGACACACGTGACGTCACTCCACTCAACTTCTTCGATGAACTGGACATACATCCTCTGGTCGTCCCAGTCAAGGACCATTTGGATTACGTGATGAAGACTCCGTATAGCGCTGTAGCGTTGAGAATGGGTCGCCCGTGTCGATATGGAAAACTCATCGGTAAGTAAACGTACTGTTTTCCTTACCACAGTTATTGTCTGCTAAGTCTTATATTGTCCAACAAATAGAACAGCACCAATAAAAAGATAAAGCTTTTCTAGTAGCTTAAATAAATTGCTTTATTCAGCGCTTATTGAAGCTGCGGAAAAGAAAGAAAGGGAGGAAAGGGAGTCTCTACGAGCTAAAGAAGCTAAAGCTCTAAGAGAATTAGAGAAAAAGATGAAAGAAGAACGCGAAGAGAAAATGGAATATTGGGTAAAGTTTTGTTCTGATTTTGAAATCTTTGCACGTAGTATACCTTTACCGTCCTAACTAGTTCCTTTACTGTGCTTACTACGTACCTGCTTTACTGGATTCCTCTTATTTTAAGCTAGAAGCTTGTTAAAAGTATCCAACAGGAATCTAACGCCGCTATTTGTTCACCAACGCATGCTTAGGTATTTGAAGGAAATAGCTTATTAGAAATGCTTTAATGTAACAGACGGAGTTGTACTCGTTGCTAAGGGAGGAGGAAGAAGCCGCTCTGGCGGCTGCTGGCGAGCCCATGCGCAACTACCTCGTGCACCACATCTTCCCCACACTGACGCCTGCTCTGCTCGAAGTCGCCAAGCTGCGTCCAGTTGATCCTATCGACTTCCTTGTTAGTATAGTAAATATTTATTATCAGAAGCGAAATTCGTTGCTTCCTTTCAATCTTATACCGAAACATACAATGCTGCATGTTTAGAATTTCTTCAACCTCAGATTGAGAATGAGGTGTCCTCATCGCTTTTAGTCGGATGCAGGTGGTACCTACGCATTTTAAAGGTAATGTGTATCAGCGTGCTTGCTTAGAAATTAGTGAACCATTTAATGTATTTTTACGATTAGTAAATAAAATTTTCGTTTAAACAGGCGGAGCATCTGTTCAAATTGAACCCTAGTGGCAAGATGTTGGAGCCGGGCTACAACTTCCAAGCGGAGAAACTTCTTGGAAAAATAAAGATTTTAGACCAGGCGTTGAAGAATCTCGACATCAAAATTGATCCTCTGGTACCACCAGAGGCCGAAGTCGAGCAACCTCCGAAGAAAGATATAAATATCATGAGCGCTTTTTAAACGAATACCTATTTGATGTTTTGTTCTGAATTGAGAATTATAGTTACAAATTTCATTACATTTCTTCTGAATATATTATTTTTCTAAAGAATGAGTTATGCTTTAATTTCCACATAATTTAATTTACCCCCCACAGGATTTTTTTTATGAAGTCAGTTTGCGGTTAGTAGTATAGTAGGTAAACCTACCTAATCGCATGATTCACGGGTTTGTTCACCATTTACGTAATTATTAGTGAAAATTGACCAACTTTTTTTACTTTGATGTCGAGTCCTATTAATTTTATCACTATAATTTCATCGAAACTTATAATGACGCAAATTACTATGTACCTATTAGTCAAATTATATAAATGTATGTATGAGGTATGTAATTAATGATTTCAGGGGAGATTCTCGCTGTGATATGTATAAGTATACTTTCGTATATCCCCAAAGTAGTCATTAGACATATTGAGGAAGATCTATGTATAGAAGGTACCTATCTACCGAGCTCTATTACTCAGGGTGGGGTAATATATACAGATTCAAGTACTTAAACCAACAATTGTCCTCATCCACTGTCACCTACCTAACATTACATAACATAGGTAATAGCTGTGACTATACAATAAAATGGTGTTAGTAGACCTAACGAAAATCACGCAACAGTGGGAGGTCGATAAATTTGATGTTATCACTTCGCGTGATTCCGTTCCCTCATTATTTTCTTGAACATACACAAAACAAACAGTGTGCGTGCAAATGTGAAAGGATATGCGAGTGTACCCCGAGACCAGTTTCAATGGATTTAAGGATTCTAAGAAGAACCCGGCGCCTTCAGATGTTACTGGTTTATCGCTGTTGGCTGCGAGCCTACGTCACCAGACGACGGAGTTTTTCAACAATTCGACACTACACGGTGTGCGATATATTGCTGAGAAGGATAGACCGTTTTGTGAAAAGTTAGTGTATTTTATCTTCAGTTTAGTGGCAGGCATACATATTTTACAGCTAGTGGATAATTACATCACATAACTATACCTACCATTTCAGGTTTATGTGGTTCAGTTTCACGGCAGTAGGAGCCGTCACCACTTGCATTATTATTGTAAGTTTGTGGGAGAAGTTTCAAACGAATCCTACTATTACAGGTAAGAATTTCGGATTACTATCACATTTGCGATGTGTGCTATTACGATCAATTATAACTACCTACCTACTTATAAAAGTTATTTTTAAGGCTTGGACACAGATTTCCATAATTGGGATGTCCCCTTCCCGGCGGTAACGATTTGTGATGTAAATCCAGTTGATGATGAATTATTGCAAAGCTACGTCGAAAGGTAAGCTATAATAACTACCGGTAGCTCTAGCTACTACTAAACACTAACCTTGCATTTAAACCGGGTTATAGTGATAAGTACCTATACCGCTTTTTTCCTTTTCTAATACCTAGGTGAGTTGTAGGTAGGTACCTACCTAATTCCGTTTTTTTTTGTGCAGTATTTGGGTATCGGAAGATGCAGTCAGTCAGGAAAAGGCAGCAGAAATGCTGCGATGGTTGGCGACACTCTCCTACCGGTCCATAGCTGAACACGCCTCGAAGTTTACGTCCGATCCATTTTTCATCGGCAATTCCGAGATTGATGCTCCCGCGCCCGCTAAGGATCCTAAAAATGCTGTTTTTGAAGTAAGCATTGGCGAAAGCCTTCTGACTAGTTTACCTCCGAATTTTAACTTTAAACCATATAGGTATAACCATCAGGTCCGCCGCCGATGGAAATAGGTACTTAAGTCTCTCGTCACAGTCCTCTGTGACGCTTTTACGGTCGTCGGTCCATCTTTTAGGATCAATAGCTACTGATTTTACAATTGCCTATGAATTTCAGATAGTGCGCCACTGCGAGTCGTTGTTTTATGATTGCGAATGGAAGGGCGACTCCGAGGAATGCTGCGACATGCTGATGCCAGTATTCACCGAGATGGGCTTTTGTTACGCTTTTAATTCACGACACGCGGAAAAAACTTGGCCATGGTAAGTTTCAAACGAAAAGCAAGCTATAGCGAAGCTGCAGTCAATTCACTGTAGCTCATAAACGGGCTGGCTATACCGGGGTGGTACCAGCCTCTCACAGAAGATAGGCGTAATGTTGCTATTTAAGTTGCGATTCGTGAGTAATCACAGTGATACGTGAGTGAGAGAGGACAGTGTGTTGGCCTTTCGTGTTGCAAGCATCTATAAGCTAAAGTACCTAACTACTTAACATTAGGCAGCCTATAGTATACGCTTGTTTGACACCTTAGTTACATAAAAACACACACAGTTACACAAAACAGTTGTTCCGTTCTTGTCATTTCAGGCAATCTCAAACGCAAACGGAGCCGTTCACAGAATCTTTTATCCACGAGACAGATGCTAAGTGGTCTTTTATGTATAACACCGATCGTAAAAACACCACTTTTGATGTAAGTATTACTTAATACAAATTATGAAGTTTTCAGTAAAAATAAAGGGGGTTAATGGGTAATAATGATTTTGTAGATATTTATTCACTCGACCGAAGAGATGGCGGGTCTAGAACAAAGTGTCCAGCACTCGTGGGATCGTCGCGTGGAAAAGGTCTCGTTCTCGGTGAAGCACACGTACACAACAGAGGACGCTCGACAACTGTCCATTCGCCAGCGCCGATGCGTGTTTGCGGATGAATTGCGTCTCGAGACGTCTAATATCTATACCTATTCAGCTTGCATGAGGCAATGCCGTATGCAGAGGAGTCGGGCATTCTGTAAATGTGTGCCGCACTTTTATCCATCTTTAAGTAAGTTTTCACCAAAATAAATCTGTGTGTAGGTAGGTATACCGACATACTTAGTAGGTACGGTCGGCGTTCGAAAGTGCAGGAGGACGATGAAAACTATTGCTGTGCACATAAGACATGATTGAGAATTGCTATAAACGCGACTGTAGGTACCTAGTGGGTAGTCCAGGCTTGAGAGAAATAAGGGGGCGTCCATAAATTACATGAGGCATTTAGGGGGGGGGGGGGGGTCGAGAAAATCTCACGTGAGGAGAGGGGACAAATCTCACGTAATTTTTTTGGGTTAAAAAAAACTAGGTTAAATTAAGCAAAATATGTATCTCACGTGAGATTAGAGGGGGAGGGAGGGGGTCGAGCGAAATTTCACGACGTGTCTCACCAATGGGGGAGGGGGGTCGAAAAATCGCCAAAACCACCTCAAGTAATTTATGGACGCCCCCTAAGAGGGAAAATCAGAATAAGCCCAAGTTTAGACGATAAGAGGCTTAATTCAGATTATGTAGATAGGTACATTTATAGTTGCAGGTAGATACTTACTTTCAACTTAGGTAGCTATGGACTCACGTATGTATAGGTAAATAATGTATTATATTTTACAGAGGGCTTCAGGCAGTGTACGATTCGGGAGCTTAGCTGCATAGCTAAGCACGCCGTAGCTATAACTGACGTGACACGATGTTCCTGCGAGCTTGGCTGTACGCACACCGTGTACGAAGTGGAGAAGTTAACCGATGTTGAGTAAGCGATTGCCTATATTTGTGCCTAGATATTTAGAACGCTGCAAGTCTATTGGCTAAAAAAGCGCTTTTTGAAGGCACACTCAATGAGAAACTCAAATCTGCTAACTTTGAGATATTGGGAAACCTCTAGTAATATCATCTTCGCGAATTTTTCATTGTAAATCGCAATTTCTTGACGGTTGATATGCTGTCGGCCATTTATTAGCAGTCATCAGTCCGACAAAATGTCGACCGCTAAGAATTTACAATTTACCTACAATGAAGAAGTCACGAAGATGTGGTTTTCCAATAGATAAACCAATATTGTTAGGACCTTGCAAGTTAACATTTATTTTCAGATCAACGCGTGGCAGCGATAACACCTTGTTGGAGACGGAATTCGTGTCGTGGCCGATGGTGCGTTACAAGCGCGAGGTGCTTTTCGGTTGGGTGGACTTGTTAGGTGAGACATTATTTAACATGGACTTAGTCACGTAGTCATGACTACGTGACGTTTGTAGATAAGATTCTTGCTTAACTATGAAAGAACTTCGTAAACGGCCTGGGCCGTGTTATCGGCCGAGCGTTTTGGCCGAGAGCGCACTAACCCCGCCCACTTTTGTTGCGAAAATAATTATTTGTGACGTGAAAAACGATTGCATCACAAAATCCAACTATAATTTTTTAGGTATTATCTTTCTCCATTTTAGGTGAAAAAAATTATTTAAAAAATCCCAAGCCGTTTAGGAGATAGAAATTTTAAGACGAAAACAGCTTCTCTTTAATATTTTTTACACATAGCAAAATAGCAAGTACTTAGCACTTTTTACTACTTAAAATTTAAAGATGAAGGTTATTCCTATGAGTTGAGTCCCGCTTGTAGCTGCGCGTGCAAGAGTCGACACGGCCGTAAATGTATGTAAAAGTAGACCCACTCTTATTTTATTGTTATGCGTTTGTCAGCGTTTACCACACGTACCACACGTTATTTGAGCCGTGCTTACTACTTAGGCCTTGGTCTCCTATAAATGACATCGGCCGCTTACAGCGTCACGCGTACGCCTCGTCACAATGCTTACTATAGAAATGTACTGTTTACTGTAATGTACACGCCGACGTCACTATAGTAAGATTGTTACGCGGCGTACGCGTGACGCTGTCATTTAATAGGAGACCAAGGCCTTACATACGCGAGCCGTAAGATTCAGCCGAAAATGTTCAATATTTTTCCGTGGGCAGTATCATTCGGTGGCATAGCCGGCTTGTTCCTGGGGTTCTCGCTCCTGTCGGGCGTGGAGGTGGTGTACTACTTCACGCTGCGCGCGTGGTGCGCGGCGGCGCGGGACGCGGACTCGCTGCGGCGGGAGCGCGCCGAGAGGCTCGCCAGGCCCAAACCGCCTTACAATCTCAGCCTAGTACCATGGTATTGTTTTTCAACCTATCCGTATAAGGCCCGCCACATACATACAGAATTCCGTTTCGAAATATCGAATCGGGGTTTCCGAATGCGATACGTCCATACATTTGGATGGATTTACTGCGTTCGGAATCACCGATTCGATATTTCAAAACGCAATTCCGTACGGAAAATTCCGTATGCATGTGGCGAGCCTACATACGCCTGTATTTTCTAGAGGAGTCGAGTGTAACCTATAGACCGCCCCGTAGAAACAAAATCAATAGGTATCTAACTTTGGCGACCGCTTGGCGTTAGCCGCTCGGCTCACTGCATCGGGTGGTAGAGGATTTGAATCCCGCCTGAGGTATATTTCGTAATTTTCCCTAGTCTGGGTGTCACTGGGATCGCCCCCAGTCTATTGTGCGGTACCCATAGTACAAGCGTTGCTTAGTTTGGGTCAGTTACAGTTGGTGTGTAAGTCTGACAAAAAAAAAGCTTTGCATATAGTAAATTTTTAATCCTATGCTTTTTCATGACATTCAAATTGAATGAGTGAAGGCGTTATTTATAAGTACAAATTTGGATGTGAACTTTGTTTTTTATTTTAACAGGTGGAAACAGCCCCCTATGCCAAATGCCGCTGCACCTATAATGGTTAAAGCAAAGAAACTACAACCACCAGAGTATTCGCCGCCGCCTAGATACAATACTTATTTACCATAGATAGATCCTAAAAATAAACATCTTTATAAAATTGAGGGCAACTAATAACGGAGGTAGTCGAAATGAAATCATCAACTGCATTGTTTCAGTTAATATTTATTACATTATTTTTGGTCACATCCATTTCAATGTCCAGGTAAAACTTTATATCGAACTACATTATCGTGTAATGGACACAAAACAGTCAACAAGTTCCAAAAATTCGAGAAAATCTAAACATACATACAGTAAAGTCTATAAAACAACCACAATAATGCAGTTCAATAAGTAACAAGTTTACAAAAGAAATATAATTCCAAAACATTTCGTGTGAAGTGTGGTAGGTATTATCATCTATAGGTACATTTTTTTACAATTGCTTATCTAAAAAAAAGAAAAACAAACAAAGATACGCAGCACCAAACATCTAAGTACTAAATAATTAGGAATGAAATACTCCGACTAATAAATTAAGTAAGTAAGTATATAAATATTACCAATATTGCATAAATTGACTTCGCAATTTATTACGACTTAATAGGCCGGATGAATTTTAACCTTTATTCACACCGACCAATTGGATTCAAACTTTAATAATACTTATTTGTATTGACCTACTTGTAATGTAAGCTATGCTGCTTGTATTTTATCGCAACTAATTTACGACCTATCAAATTTACGAACTCACTTCATGTACGATGATTAGTAGACACTTATCACGAGTTTAGGAATAACTTAGGTTCTTAAGTATAAAATTTACGAAACATTTACAACGAAAACTGATTTAATGTCTTTTCCTTCCAAAAGTATTGCTTTGGTACATTAATACATATTTATCATTAGAACATAGAAGGAAATACACATTTTCAATCAGCACGACTTAGGAGCCAACTGTATAAAACGGCTCTTTAAAATATTTTTCTAAGTGTTATGTAAAATTCATATTTTTCTATGTGATTTATTTCACTGATGAGGTATACAAACTAACACATCAGCAACACAAATGTGTACCTATTTATTTTTCTTACATCAATGGGATTTGAAAAATTAATCACAATCATACTATTACAATCAGAATAATAATATTCTAAGTGTGAGTGGAATCTATTTCTAATCCAATCAATGTAAGCCTCATTAGTGAAGAAACTTATAAAAAACGTGTCAATTTCTCGCACAAAATATAAAAGGTTTGTAATACTTTAGATTCGTCAAACGATGTTATATTATGTAGTTATTAACTCTCACATTAGATTAAAAAGACAATGAGATTTTAGGCCTAACGATTGCTTTCATCATGTTATCACGGCGCAAGAATGTATGATACGCTTTCCTTCTTTCATTTCCTAAACACAAAATATAAACAAATGTCAACGCAATTTCATTTTTAAATAGTAATCCTGTCTCCACTTGTGCACGTTTGAAATCCTTCTTACGATAATAATACAATTAAGTGAAAATAAAATTGGTACCTACATAATTAAAATTAGTCTAATATTTTTAAGTTTTCCAATATTAAAATTAAAGCAAAACTTTCTAATTACTAAAATCATACACAAAAACAAACATACTACAACTAAATTACAATCAAGCATAATTTGCTAAGTACTGTAAATGTAAAATGCTTCAAACTTTTTCAGATTTTGCAAAAAATATATTCACATACTTAATAGGATTACCCATGATTTGAACTAATAATGCTTCTATATTTACAAATTAAAATAAGTAGTAGGTATTTGCCTTATTTTCTAATCTAGTAACTATCTAAAATTGTAAAAGACATTTGCTAATAAATTATTATTTTTTTCCTGAATTTTTACTATGTATACAAACTTTTGTTATGTTTTTTTTTAATACATGAGATACAGGATATAGGTATGCATTTAAAGTGGAGGAGAGTTAACTCTCACATAATATTTTGTGACGATAGTTCCCTATCGGGATCTGAAGAAGAACAAACAAATTTGCTCTTAACTAATGCTGACATATTACATTTCTAATTAATTACCTAAGTTAATAAAAAAACAACAAACATTTAACGTTTTGAATAAATCACAATTCATCTTTTGATAGCAGAACAGGATGGCTCACCCTATTCAATGAATGACATAGAAACCCATTTCATGTGCATTATTGAACTTATTACATGACAGCTCTAACAATTATTATTTGATTTGATAAAATAAATACAGAGGTACATTACTATGCGTCAACTTCAACTAAGTACTTTCCGCTTCGGCTACCTATCAATAATGACGCAATGAAACTCGCTCACAGTACAATAAGTTAGTAACGTAACGTTATTTTGGTTCTAATTTCCATTCTAAGGAAATCAGATACCTAAGCTATAATGTTATTATCGTCACGCATGCCAACTCCCTAACACCGAGTTCTATTCTTACATGTCGTTTAGTTTACTTTCATAATTTGTTCAGACATACGCAGGCAGTATAGGCAGTTATATAGCCTTACTCAATTTAAATAAAAAATTGCCTCATAATCTATATAATAATAGTTCAAAGAGGCAATCGTTACGCATATCAGAGAGTTTTCAAAGTTTCGTGTAAACGTACTCTGCGTGAAACATTGTGATGAAAATTCAATCCTTTAGTAGGAATACATTTCTGAATGTTTGTTTTGAAGTCTCAAAATACCGTTACAATAAATCTATCCCCTTGATACAAAGGTTTTTCTATCCGAACCGTTCTCAAATAAGACTTATAAATCTGGGATTCCCCAATATTATGTCGAACATTTTTAAAGGTGGTTTTATTTATATGCCTGTGAATGAAGAAAAAGTCTATCAAATGAGCCTGAGAATTAACAAGGCAAATAAACATGTCATTTGATTTTATATCAGCATGTATACCAGTTAACTATAATGGTGGGATTAGGTTGTACGGGTTTTCTTGTCACAATAATAGAGAAAGTTAAATGCGACACTATCGCGAGTCATAAAACACTGCACAACACATTTAGTAACAGTAGTAAACACCCGAGGAGTTTACCTTTAGCCGTCAGTACCGGTTATAATAGCGCGGCGAAGTAGCAGACGAGCGATGCCGTGAGTCCGGTCGATTCAGACAAACTTAACAAGAGCAATATTTAAATAAATTGAAAAAGGCCAGTGATAACATTTTTGAGATCAAACAAACTTGTTGAGTTCATAGGCATTATCGCATCCGTCGCCGAACAACATCACACTGACCGTAATGCGGAGAAGAGAAGCTCGATGAAGCGAGGAATCATAAACGTGGTATAGCACATGATAATTATTACGATGGTAGTTAAGTACGTAGTGCAATTTATACGCGTGACGCAAGATCTCTCGGCTGTCGTTTAAACACCACTTTTCCGCCATCGCATCCGTCGACGCTTGGAGAGATGACATCCACACCATTTGGATCTCTAATATCCCACTAATATAGGTGCGCGACCTTCCACAGCAAAATGGGGTTCATCAAAATGCATTTTTACAAAAAGCTCGGCACTGCGTCTGCTCCCCTTAAATTACAAATATCCTGGGCGAGGGTTATCACTTACCATCAGATAGACTCTGTACGTGCGTAAAATATAGGCTTTAAAAAAATCTGAATCGGCCGGTAGCTGTTACCGGCACTACCGATTTTAAATCACGAGGCGATCGCATGGAGTATGAGTTCTCGACTAACTATGAGTAGCTGGTGGTGATGGTGATGTTGGTGGTGGTGTCAGCAGACGTGCGTGACGTCACGCGCGGGCCACAGCGGGCTGGCGGCGTCGCCCGCCTCAGGCTTGTCGGCGCAGCGCCGCCGCACCAGGCGCCCGAGCCGAGAGAACTTCTCGGTGTCCGACAGTGTTGCCTGAAAATAATATTCAGTATGTACTATCAACATCAGTACCGCTGGGGCTAAACTATCTCTAGAAATTAATTACGTATCGGTGTAACGCGTACCCCCATATTCATAGAGATTTTAGCCAGTTTACAAAGGTTTTGAAAAACATTTTTAGGAACAAATGCCATTTGTAATTCCACTGCAAGTCGATCATAACTTTCTATGAATTTGGGGGGTAGTCTCTATATTTAGTCCAAATAGTACGAAAGATGCGCGGTGATTTGAATACTTAGTAATATTTGATCTTCAACTATGAAAAAAAATCCTTAACATCACACGCGCATTATGTTGCTGCGATAATAATAATAAATATTAAAATTTTCACATTTATAATATTTTTGAAATGTATTTTTTTAAATACCAAAGTTCTACCAACTTTAGAGTTTCTCTTTCGAGATTAACTTTCGCGGGGGAAGGCCATTATTCCACAACGCTGTCTGTCTGTCTGTCGACTAAAGCAGCGTAACAACGACCAAGGATAGCGGAGTATAGATGAGAATGGTAAGATTGCGCGTCCAATAGTTAAATCATGTAACATTACACGTGGTAATGTGTGTGTTACCTCGATAGCGATGGCGAGCACGAGGTGCAGCGCGGGTATGAGCAGCAGGTACACGCGGAACATCGCCGGCGCCGAGTCCGCGGCCGGCGTCTCCACCTCCATGTACCAGGCCAGCCACTGCCACGGACACACCAGCAGCACCACCACGAACACCGCTTGCGTCACCAACGTTATCACCATGTAATCTGGACAACACACATTCATTATAATCATAATAGTGAAGGTAAACATCCTGAGGAATCCTGCATAATAATAATAATATTAATATCCTGGGACATTTTTTACACACGGCTACCTGATCCCAAACTAAGCAGAGCTTGTACTATGGAAACCAGATAACTGATATTACAACTGATATTATTATTTAATAACAGATAGCTACATATACTACTTTTTTATTTGTAAATACATACTTAATATACATATACACCCAGACTCAGGACATACAAACATGTTCATGCACACAAATGCATGTCCCGGGTAGGAATCGAACCTACGACCTGCAGCGTGAAAGGCGCCATCACGCCAACCACGCCAACGGGCCCGCGCATGCTTTACAGCTTGTTTACACGTATTTGCTGTTATAATACCAAGTGTTATGTTTACTCACAATTGGCACAGAACGGTTGGCGGAAGGGCCAGCCCTTCGCGTAAACACAAGCCATAATTAAGTACTGGAATGAAGTCACTATGAAGATAACGGTGTTCTCCCAGCAGAGCACCTGCTCCACATTAGGCCCCCCTTTCACTGGTTCGAACCTGAAAATGTATAAAGTGTAAGTACTAGGCTAGGCGCCTATAGTTAAAAAGCGTTTAAAGTTAAGCCGCGTAACAATGAAATGGGAGTAGATACTACATACATTTCCGCCCGCGCAGGAAAATAGTACAATGTTACCCTAGGTGTGAAAGTAAGTTATTTAGTCCTGGCCAATAGTTAGAGGGGCTAAATAAGTTACTTTCACCCGATGTAAACACTGTGATTTTCATTACGAATACAAGGAAAGTAAAAATAAAAACATGAATTAGTTAAAGAAAAAATGAGTGAGTTAGTAAATTTGATAGCGACTTTAAGTAATAATCATAATTGGTGTTCTTTATTTGATGTTCTTATTTAGGTGGTGTTATAAAGAAGATGAATTAGTTTATTAGAAGCTTTCTTATTTTTCTGTGGCTTAGTTATAAAATTAGAAGTCAAATTCCGTGGCCAAATAAAAATTCTGCGGCACGATTTATAATTCTCCATGAAAAATATTTACAACCGAGTGATACACTATCATCCCCTTCTATAAGGAAAATAACATAGTTCACGCGTTGTTTTCCTTTTTGAAATGCGGTGCGACAACACGCCGTACTTTTGAAGTCCAACGGAGAAAAGACTCACCAGTCCTGGTCGAGCAGCAGGCGCACGGAGAGCAGCTGCACGGCGAGCACGAGCGCGACCTGCGCCGTGAGCGGCAGCAGGCAGCGCGCCGCCACCAGCGACACGGGCGGCGAGCGCGCCGTCAGCGCCGGGCCCGGCCCCGCGCGCCCCAGCGACAGCGCCAGCAGCGTCGTCAGCACCAGGTCGATGTACAGGAACTGGTTGTTGCCCAGGATCGAGTAGAACTGCAACACACACGCAACACACTATAAACTCGGTTTCAGACGGGTGTAACGTGTAATGTAATTTAACGTGTAAGGTAATGCGAATTCGCGTTACCTTACACCGAGGAGTGGGACGTAAAAAGGGCTATTACGAACCGGTGGTAACGCTAAAATATTGTTTATCTTGACTATTTATAAACGCTTTATTGAGCTTACATGAATAAAAAACTTTTGATTTGATTTGATTATTGGTTTTTTTTTTCATATAAATATAGAGGTGAGAGATAAATATTGGATTAGGTATTTCACGAGACTAGGCCGCCCCTAATAAAAATTATCACATTAGCGTTTCACGAATTCCACATATCTCAGGCCCACATACCACATCGCAAAACTAACTCGAAGTACCAAAACCAAAAGGAAATATATTGAGACTCATGGAATTATTAATGTCTATGTTGAGACTTGACATTTTGACATAATAAAAAATAATAAAATGTCAGATAGGGTCGTTCCGAAATATTATATAACATACACATATAACAATTAATACGGATAAAAATATTTCAAATGTATTTAAAAATATCCTGATTTCAAGAAAATAAATCTGAAACATCACATATAACAGCGTTACAATTATTATTATTATTATTTTAAGGCTATGGAAGCCCCGGCATTTTAGGTGGCTTTGCCATTATTACAGGCAGGTAGGGACTACCATATTATAATTTTACAGCTCATCAACATTTTAGCATTTTGAAGCTTCAACATGTTCCTCAAAAAAATGTAGTTCAAGCCAAACTAGGAAACATCAAATTAACGGGCTCGACCGGCATTTGCACCAATGAGAGAGCTCCATTCAATTCATGCGAGCTCGAGACTTCGGGGCATTCGACTTGGCTGGGTTAGGTTCGAAGGGAATGACGGGGGTTATCGAGCGAGCCGAGCGAGCAAGCTAAACCCCCGTCATTCCCTTCGTGTTAGGTTACTGGTGTCCCTGAACGCAGAAGTAGGAGCCCCGCTGTTATTCTACTTTTTTGGTGTCATATAATATAAATGATTTAGAGATTTACTTCTTGAATCTAAGTTACAAATATAGATGCTAAAAAATTACTTCGTGGCTGAGTAGTATTTACAGTGGCTTATTTATGGTGGCTAAAATAGTATTTTAAGACGCACAACCGCACATTAATAGTGGCTGAATTGGTAAATCAGAGGACAATGTATTTTTTTAGAGACCAAAAATGCGATTAAAATGAAGTCGGTTTAATTATATGCCTTTACTACTAATTAACAGTTATTACCCGACTACGGCGGAGGGTTATGATTTTGACCGGTATGTATGTATGTATGTGCATCTGTTCCCACCTAACTTCCAAACAACGTGTCGTAATTTGACAAATGAGGTATCGTTAGAAGCGGCTTAATAGAGCGCTGGTTATAGGCTATGTGACGTCACATTAAATTGCATATGGCGCCCTCTAGAGGACATAATGTCAAGAACTAAAAAAAATACATTTTTTAATAAAACCGTGTGGGGTATCAAATGAAAGAGCTTGATGAGCACATTTCAAAAATATATATATTGTTACCTATAACTCCAAAATAATTAGTGTCCGACCGAAACAGGATTTTCTGCCGAAACCGAATCTTCGGCATCTGATTTAGGTTCGGCCGAAACCGAAACCGAACCTTTTTCAGACAAGTTAAAAATCTTTTGTTTACTGAAATTTGGCTTATTTTATACCCATATATTGACAGTTAGAAATGTTAGAATGTGTTAAATGAAATAAAAAACAATAATTGAAGTATGTGAAAATATAATTTTTAATAATAGGTAATATTGTTTTTTTTTTTTATTTATTTTTTTAATATTACTACGCTGATTAAAATAAACACAAAATAACAATCATGTTAACACTTCTTGGAACAAAAATTTGTCAGTAATCAACACTTACATTATAAAAAAGGACCTCATTAATTGAGTATTTCGATTGCGTTTATAATTACAACATGTTTTAGACTAAATTTAACATTAATTGAGATCATTTTAAATTTTAATTGCAGTTGGTAATTTAGGGTTTTTGTGGGATTTTCATATTTTTTTAATAATTTAGGGTGGCAATCGTAATTGTAATATATTAAACCCCCGTTTTCATTTTCTACTTAAGTAGATAGGTATATCACGTTCAGATCGATTCTCAAAAATATACGGACAACAGCAAATTATTTTACCAATAAAAAAATATGTATCTGAAGGTCACACACAGCTAAATCATAGCTGGTAGTTGTTTGGGTAATTTAAAACGTCATCCAACAACAATAACCTAAAACAAATGTACCGTAACATAAGTAATAAATAAATGATGAATGTGTGAATCAAATATAATAAATTATAACCTCATTCTTTTACATACTTAATTCTCATCATTCATAAATCCTAGTGAATAACTCAACGGAAAGAACTTCAATGCTTAATAAAGGCCAATAAAGCGAGAAATAACACTAAACTCACAAAACAATCACGCTGGACCGGCCGGCGATCTGACAGCTGACGATGCGCGATGGCGGATGCAACGCGAGACACGAACTCTCCCGAAATCAACCGAGTGACGCACGATAATTCACGAACCCAGAGTTTCGGCGCGGCCGAAAGGTTCGGTGGGTTTTCTGCCGAAACCGAAACTGGTGCCGAAACTAGATTTTTGAGCAGAAACTGGCCGAAACCGAAACCGAATCTTCGGTCGGACACTAAAAATAATTAAATAAAAAGTAAGTTTAAAAACTAAAACCCGACTACTGAAAAATCGCGCTCTAAAAAGTATGAAACAAGAAAATATTCTCATCTAGAGGATAGCCGTGGTCCGTGTAGGTCCTTTAGGGCCATATGGCATATGAACACGGACCACGGCTATCCTCTAGATGAGAATATTTTCTTGTCTCATACTTTTTAGAGCGCGATTTTTCAGTAGTCGGGTTTTAGTTTTTAAACTTACTTTTTTTTACTTAAATCCAAAAACATAAAATCAATCACCACGCAATCGATTTAGTACAGATATAAAAAAATATGGACATCCTTAATATTATTGACAGGTGATAATAATGAATGAATGGATGAATTTTCATCTATGTGCATAATTTACAGTTCGCTGACGGTGAGGGAAAACATCGTGAGGAAACCTACCTATCCCTCGGGATTAGGTAATAGTCAGTTCCTGCATATACGGCGACAAGGTTCACCACCTGTCACGTTGGGTTCTGTATATCTGGTGAAACGTGGGCTTTGAGTTGGTTAATACCTCCACAATGTGGTGGTGTATGGCCACTCAAGCCTCTGACTACCCCCGAATGGGGATAAAAGTCGTGACGTTACATTTCATTTCATTTCATTTGTGATAATAAAAATGGCGTACTTTTAATAGCCGAAAACCTAAAACCTTGCCTAAAACCTGCCTAAAAACTTATTTATTCTTCAAAAAATTATCCCATTGTAAATAATGTTTAAACTTTTTGCGACACAAAACATTATTCAAGAGTACTGGCTATGGCCAATTCACCTTTACATAATACAACAGATCTCTAGAATATATTGATATTAGTATGGATTTAGTAAATATACAACGATGAAACGATGCTATCAATAAAAGATAGCTACGTCTTCAAAAATAACGGTAACAACCGTGGTAATGGTAACGACCTATAGCCTTTTCACCTAAGGCATTCAGTAAGGTCCGGTAATGGTAAATGGTATGTGCCCCTAAACAATCATTCTATTTTGATATGTAAAGTAAGGTAACGAAACCATAGTGCGACTTTAAAACTACTGTAGCGACATCTAGAGGAGGATAGAAAATTAGAATGCCTAAAAATTATGTGATGATTTGGAAACACGTACGGGTAAAACTTGGCGACAATAATCCATAGACCTGTGAAGTCTTAAAGGGCAGACCTTTCCCCAGCAGTTGGACACGTAAGACATAACACCGTGATCCACGATTACAGCTAAAAAGGAGTTATTCCCGTCTGTCCCCGTGTTTTGTTCCATTAGGGGGACAAACAAGAATAAAAGTTCAATCTGTCCCCCTGGCTATGTATAGTGACATATCGAACTAATTATTTCCGGTCTGTCCGATGAAATAAAAAAGTAGGTACTTACGTTATAAAGTATAAGAATGGAGAAGAACTGTATGAGCGAGTAGAGAGCCATGTATTTGAAGATAGCGAACGATGTGCTTAGAGCGCAACGGCCTTCCAGCGCGAGCAGCTTCACGCATCTGATGTTCTGCTCTTGAGACGTGAACGGCGCCGCCACTGGAACAAACACACAAATTTTTAACGACGGTTAAATATGTAAGTTAGATTTTTTTTTTAAGGAATCGTTAATAAACTCATTCATCGGTAAGCAATCTCAAAGAACCCTAAAATGCCAGGAGGAAAGCGGTAAATTAAAATGAAGCCTGGCACTTCTCCATCGACCGTCAATTTATTGTTCGCTCATTCGATTTGTAGTTTTTTGAAATTGGTTCTCGAGAGCCACATGATTACGTCCCTAGCTGCATTTAAATTAATTTAAAATGTATCTAGAGATAAACTACGATAACATGGCGCGCCCCTCAAATTAATTACGTGGCTAGTCGAGCAACAAATCATTGATTTTGTTTTTGTTTGTTTGATAGCCGTCTCAGCATGCACACATGCGATGCGAGTATTGGTGGGGCGCTTTGTAAGTACTTTCACAAATACATTCAAACGTTTTGCATTTACTGGATACCGGCTGAATGCACGAAACAAAGCACGCAAAATGTAGAGTACCTGAGGCGTCTGCTTCGGAGAGCGAGATGCCGACGTGCGCGGCCTTGAGCGCGCCGCAGTCGTTGGCGCCGTCCCCGCACATGCCCACCACCTGGCCGCCGCCCCCGCCCTCCCCGCCGCCGTCCCCGCCCTCCCCGCCCGCCTGCAGCGCCGTCACCAGCTGCGTCTTCTGGTCCGGCCCGAACCGACCGAACACCATGCCTGCAACACCACCACTCAACAGTCAACACCGACAGACACACATATCTAGAGACCAATCTAATTGTAGTCCACAATGTACAACATACCTACTGTACTGCTCTATTCACATGCATGATTAGTTTGTTTTCGATTTTACCGATAACTTTTTATAGATAGAAGACTGACTCTAAAATCTGTAAACTTTGTTTTTAAAAGACAAGAAAAATAATTTATTTCATTATATTGAGCCGAGCCTGTAAGAAGATAGAAATTTCGCAATGACTCATTTTTTTTTTATCAGTAATAACACAATGTAATAAGGCAACACTGTAATTCTTACCTTTGCTTAGAATAGCTGGCATCAATTCAGGATAATGAGTACGTATCACAGACCATGTTTTGCCCTCCAATGCCAACACGTAAGCGTCTATTGAAAGTTTAGGCGGTCCGCCGTCTCCGACTACCTAAAAATATATAACCACTTATGTAAAATACTTAGTTCCAAGGCACTAACGAAGCAATAAAGTATGTTTCGACCCTAGCTGACGTGATAAAAACTGTTTAAAGGCACCTGTATAAGTTGAATAATGTTTATGGATGAAGTGGAATTACAAACTGTATAGTTAGAACCATGAAAAAGGATGTATTCAGTTTCTGCTAGTATAAAAAATGAGATACTAAACAAAACATATGACGTCAGATACAAATTATAGTGGACAGTGTGCTGTGACCGTAATAACTGATCCCCATCTTAGCCTAATCTATCGCAAATAAGATTCAAGAGTTTATATATAAAAAATAATATAAAATATGACATACTTCCATAGAAAGCGGTGGTCGCGAGTCATTCGTCAGCTGCTGCCCAACAGTGATCAACACGAGCTTCTGATGCGGCTGCACCATGAGGCAGCCGCGCGCCACTGACATAGCCGTCATTATGTTGTCCCCTGTCCCAACAAGAATTAACAATGTTAAGGCCGTTAACTTGGTCGAGAAAGGTAGACATAAACAGATGTGAGATGCTAAGGTTGGCACTCATCTATCAACTCGGCACCCGACCAGCACCGCCTCGTCTCTCGGCGTCCACTCGTTGTCGACAGGTGGTCCGCGGGCGGACGCTGCTTTTACACCATAAACCTCACGTGATTAACCAGTGGACCGCGCGTGGTCAACGAGTGAACGCCGCGTGGTCCGCGCGTGGTCCACTTATTGCCGTTTCAGTTAGTGGACGCAGACCGACGAGGTGGTGCTGGTCGGGTGCCGAGTTGATAGATGAGTGCCAACCTTTAGTCGATTTTACGCTAGCCTGAGCTTATTTAACCTCCTCCCTACACCACCAACATAAGAGCCCATCAAAGAGCACGCTTTATGAAAACTGTAAAGTGTATCTGTATCTTAAAAACTAACACTGTCAAACGTAGCTAAGATCAATATCGGCTCATGGCATCAAACCCCTAAGGGCCTTTTAGACCACCAGTGTTTACGTTGCGTCGCATATTCATTATTCATCATCATCATCATTTCAGTCAAAAGACGTCCACTGTCGGACATAGGCCTCCCGCAAGGTTACCCATAACGACCAGTCCTGTTTAATAATAATTATATTAATGATCTCGCTCGACAGACTAAATTGCGTCAGGTTTTTACAGTATAATAATTATAACAAATTATAATAATTCCAAAAAAGTTTACAAACCTGTGACCATAATCAGTCTCATGTTGGCCTCGTGTAATTCTCGGATCACCTGGGTGGTCTCTGGTTTCAGGCTATTTTGCATGACTAGAAAGCCTAGGAACACCATGTCGCACTCCAGGGTCTCCCGCTTGATCCGCTGCGCGTCGACCCACTTCATCTTGCGGTCGAGTTTCTTGTGCGCGAGCCCGATCACGCGGAAACCGTTCGACGTGTAGTCGTTCAGAACACTGCTGAAGTTGTCGGGAAGTGTGGGTGGGCTGCACATACCTGCAATCTTAGGAGGGTTTTGCGTTTCAGATTTTATTTTGAAACTGGATCGAAAGAAAATATAACACCGGTTGATAGTGATCAGTCGGAAAATCGAAACACATTAATCAATTGCTCAAAAAATCAACGCGGATGGGATTTGTATGGTTAGGCGTAGGTTTTGAGTTTTATAATAATTTTAATTTATATTATGTATGTAAATATTTAAGTAAATAAAACATATTCAGCAGTAAAAAAAAATGTTTTGCAGTTTCCGAGAACCTTGATCATTATTTATTATCGCAACATAAATACCATTCAGATTACAACTAGGTAACTATTATCATAGTAGGTATGCACAAAGCTGCTGTACGAAACTAGACATTAGTGTAGTTTGAATGGAATTCATAATTATGTAACAAAAGAGCTGAATCTTCAATTCACAAATTGATTTGGTCAATCAATCAATCAATTGATATAAATCATTGTGTTTAGTATACAGCGCAAACTGATTTAAGCGGAAGTATGTCACCATTCGAAATATTTATTACTCATAGATAGATAAATAGATGAAGCAGTGTACGGTGTATACCTAAGTACGTCGATGGTTATAATAAAGGGCAGGTCTACGATCAATTTATCAGGTTCACGGAACCTAAAAAGTCAAGCAAATATAAGAAGGTAAATGATTGCGAATACCATGTTTACCTTTTCTGGCGCACCTTTGACGAAATAAACCATTTGCGGCTGGCCGAGTACCCTCGCTATAACGCCCATAGATTGCTGTGATGACGAAAAATGGAACCGCCGCAACAGACCGATCTAGAAATGACAATTAAATACAACATTAGAGAAATGAGTACAACTGCAATATTGCATAAGACATCCATTACGCTTAATCGCAAAACAGTCAAGCGGCGTCCTATGGCTTTTGGTCTGGGGCTACCAACGTCATTCTCTAAGAGAGAATTCCACTAGTAATACAGTTTGTAACTTAGTAAAATTAGAATCATAAAATGTGTAATGATTTCCTTAGAAGGCATACATATTTTACACAATCAGCAATACATACTTCAATTAAAACCAGCTCACAAATTTAGGTCCAAATAGTCAAATTGCTATCCATGGTGCTTTACAACTGGTCTATCAGTTGTGACAGTCTTATTTCCGTGGCAATCAGCCTATACTCTTATTTTTGGCTCCCGCTTTACAACAAAGGGAAGTGGATAATCTTCTTCCAACTCCTCCTATCCTTTCTTTTAATTAAATTCGTACGGGTTCCAAGACAACTTAGCTTTGCCCCGGTACTCGTCGAGGGTCAAACCTTAAAGTTGGACACCATTGTCGATCCTGGCTTACAGGATTAACAGTGGTGTGAGTGTGTGGCCTAGTCCCATTAAATAAAATACAAAGTATACAAACCTCATAAGGTATTTCCATAGTGAAGGGATCATAGTCATCTAAGTTTTGCAGTTCCTGGTCTTTGGTCGTGGCGGGCTTCACTATCGCCGGCGTCAGGTTATCGTACCGCGTGTTCTCGGGACCGGGCTCCTCGAGTATCTGCCCAGATAACCGAACCAATTTAACATGACCTATATTAACAAACATGTTTTAAGCAAACACAGATCGGAACAGTCTAGTATACGAATCTGATAAAAGCGATAACAGATAATGCTCGACATAGAATTTATTTGTGAATGCTGAGTAATGTTATTCAGCGAAACCAATGCCATCATATTCCTTTAAATATGTTGCAATAGTTGGACTCCTTGGTCTCGTTAGCCTTAATCTTTAAATGCTTATGCGAAAAGTGGGTCACATTAATTGTCAACAATGCGAGCCTGCTCGCTCGGAAGGCGAACCGATTACATGTTAGCGCCACAGCACACATTAGGACTGAGGATTAGCGCCACGCGGCCAGCGACTTAGATTAACTGCCATACCAACTACTCGGAAATTACAGCCGAGTTTAATTGCATTTCATTTCGACACTGAAAGTTAGAGCTTCTTATTTCTTGCGGTACCTCTTCACTACTGGAGTTTAGCTGTCAGCTCAGCATACTCTTCATTATTTCTTGCCACGTAAAATAGGTGTTCTACACTGGCGATGCCAGTCTACTCTCTAATATTACGGAGCCACTATTACTTTCTCATTCCAACAAGTCGTTTCCCCTTGATTTTGCCCATCATAAGTGGAAGAAGAAAGATGAATACTATAGTATTACCAAAAATACTCTAAATACAAACCCATTGTGTGAATTCAAACATTTTCAAGTCCAACGGGTCCCCTTTCAACTGTCCTTGTATGCTTGTGAGTGAATGGCACGAGGCGAGTGCTTGTACGAGTGGGCTGCTCGATGGCAATGAGCCGACGTCAACGACTCGCTCACCGAACCGCTCGGACTGCGTTGGAATCACTGCGTAGAAATCCAACCCGTCTTCGGTAAGGGTACCCGTCTAAAAACAACCAGAACAATGTGAAGATGGACTTTAGGACAGTGAGGGTATATCGGTAAAAGGATTCGTCCTATTAGCTTTTTCGGTTGTCGTTGACTATAATTTCAGGTCACGCTAAACGCGATTAATGGTCAAATATCTACGTACCATTGTTAAGATATAAAGGAACTATATTTTATAAGCTCATCACAAAGTTCTAAAATCTTAGTATACGCCAACCTATCCTCACTTAACGTCACTTAGCAGAAACTTGTATCTTTATGGGTAGAAAATTATTTACTTACCTTATCAAAACACATAACTTGTAGTTTACCACATATTATGATCCTAGGAGGTGAAACGCAGAATATTTTGTTTCTACGCAGTCGCTGCTGGCTATACACGATGCCGGCAGTCATCGCGGCGGGCAGAGCCGGGGGCACGACTATAGTGATGATGTCCAACGTCCGAAGTATGATAGTATTAATGGTACTCTGTAAAATTATACAATAATTAAAGCATTTATTTGTTAATCACAATCGAATACAGTACAAACAAAGCACAAAACAACTTACCCCTCTCATCGCATACAGCCATATGGAATAAGCCATTCCGATAGCGGCAATGCAGAACATGAATATGACGAATTTGACGGCGTCTTTGTAGAATTGAAAGTCGAATGGTTTAGGGAACAAGATACTTTTGATGAGCTCTCCTTTGGCGGTGTAGAAACCTGTGCGTACCACTTTAGCTAGAACCTGTAAGATGTCACCAACATTTGTTTACTTAAGCACATGGATCTTTATGGTGTATGCGCGCTTAGCCGCATGGCTCGAGACGAATCTGACTGAGAGAATCTGCAAGCAAAAGGTGTGTGAAGTCTGATCTGCTCTGGGGCAGCATGGTCGGACATAAGTGATTATGTATTTAGGGGAGAACCGTGCCCAATAGTGGGACATTAAATGCCTAAATATTGTATTATAGAGTCGAAATGAAACAGCAAATCTGTTGAAGTTTTTACCTGATTATTGCCATAGAATCTCGTCTGAATAACATGTGTGCCAGAAAATAGCGTATGCCTTTTGTGTCCTTCTGTGGAATAAACTTCTGGTGATATACACGGAGGTCCCTTCATCACTGGCACACTTTCACCTGAAATATAACAGTAATTATCAGTATAGACGATTCTTCCTAACGAACTCAGAATCGTTAATTGCTATTATATAATATTTTCTATTTTAAATCTATACTAAGGAGCTATTAAAGTAACTGTTAACGTCTCCAAGTGCGGTGGTGAGTCGAGATCCGATATGCCTGAGGATGGAACAAACATCCACACATTTTAAAAATTGTTTTTTTATTCTAAGGACCTACTAAAGTTAAGCTACTAAAGCTGTTATTTTGATGATTACAAACAGACACTGCAGTTTTATTTATTTGTATAGAGTATAGATGAACATATAGTCTGATTTTTAATTAGACGAAGTGGGCTGACAGGTTCTTATATCACTTTTCAATATAAATAGAACAAATAAGGTTCAAATTCGAACTTTTCAGCTGTCAGTTGGCTTCGTCTAATTAAAAATCAGACTATAGTTGTAATGTTACCTGTAAGCATGCTCTCGTTGACGATGCAAGTGCCGGTGAGCAGCATGGCGTCGCAGGGCATGACGCAGCCGTTGGGCGGCAGCACCAGCACGTCGCCGGGCACGAGCCGCGCGGCGCTCACCACGCACTCCTCGCGGCCCGCGCGCGCCGGACGCAACACCGTCACGGTACACGCGCTCGTCGACCCCGCCATTTTATGCAGGTTTATACTCATCTGTACCAAAGTGTGCACACTGTAGCTTCCCGAAAATTGACTTTTTATAATTTGTGCAGCCACCTTACCTTCATAGAGACTCAATTGCAGACCTAAAACGAATCGCTACCGTAGATATTATAAAGGACAGCAATTCATTTTGGGTTTGCAAATCAGTCGATATAAGGTAATGGTAATACCAGTCAATGGGTGTTATGATCGTGTTGACACACAATTTTAATAAATAGAGCATGGCACTTAAAGTAATCGAACGAATAAATAAATTCACTTGCACCAATTTAAAAGTGTGAAAATATTGTATGATAAAAATGAACTCAAATAATATTTTTTTGGCAAATTCATTAGGTGCATCCATTTTGAGCTGGAAATAGGTGTTTTTAGGCAATTATAAAAAAAAAACTTCTCACCTGTTTTGTCTGATATAAAGCCAACATACAGGATGCGATAGACAGAATTAAAACGCATGTCGCGTACTGATAGTATTCATCCAAAGACCAAAGAATTATAGAGAAGACTTGAAACAAATAAAATGGGTTGAAGACTTCATTCACAAACAGGGTCCAGTAACTTTTAACTTCCACTTCTACAGAATTGGTGCCATACAATTTGATTCTGAAAAACAAAACGATATATTACCAAAATAATATACTGAGGGTTTTAATAAACAGGGAATGAATACTAATATTTATAATCATCTACATATACAACAGACTCATTGGAGCATCTTTATTTTCTATGAATAAATTAAATTTGTGTTTTGTGTTTGTTATATTGTGTACTTACAATTCATTTTGCTGACGTTTATTAATCCCTGACATGTTTTCCATCAACAAACTGATAGTAAGCTTTTCATTGAGTGCAAGTACGTTGATAAATATTCCTTGGTCGTTTAGCCAAATGAATCTACTGTGCTGATAAATGAAATATCGGAGTTTGTTGTCTCTGTGGTTGGAGAGGCTCAGATCAATCTCATGCACTTTTTGTATCTCGAATAATCCATCTGAGTCCGTTACTAAAATTGAGAGCCATGTGTTAATTATATAGTACGAAAGTTTTAATATAAATTTCATGTCTATACAATCAGTAGGTCTGTAGCTACCGAAAACCGCCAGGTAAGCCTTTAAGGTGCTTTTTATGGATTATACATAGACTACACTATTGGCAATCAGTAATAAGTGTAAGTGTAATTCAATAAATTCTTACCACAAACCTCTTCAGCCATTTTCAAACTGCATTTTACGTATTTGAATCTGTTGTAGGCAGGATAATAAGCTAACGCAAAATATGGTAACCCACATAGTAATATGCATATAGTGTGAAATAAAGTAGCGCGCAATTTTGAATATTTGAAGCCATGAATTTTAATGGTTTGCTCGTCGCCGCTGTTCTCCAACACTTGCCACTGTGCCTCGCCGATAACTTCGTATTCGTCTGGAACGTAAAACAAACGGTCGGTCTCCTTACCGGGGATAGCTGTTGGCTGTGGGTGGCACGCTGTGTTTGCAATACGCCCTGAAGGTCCTTTGCTAATGGCTTTTAAATCTGCCATGAATCTACTATCATGCCTAATTTGTACCTCAATATTTGGCAATCAACAGTTTCAATTCTCCCTATTGGTTAAAAACAACTGCTAAAAAAATAAACTAGTTAGTGTACTCAGTGTTATACATAAAAGCCTATACCGAGGACTAAAGGTGAATCAGCCTTTGTGTGGAATAAGTAAAATAAATCGAATTTTAGCAGTAAGCTGTCTTCACAGTGATTATTTTGACTTGTATATTGGTAAGCATTCATATTCAAGATAGTGCAAAGAAGCACAAGTATTTGCAAAAAATAAACATATAATATAGTTAATAACAAGTACAATAAGCATTAATAATTAACTGGTGGCTTCTAAAACACAAATGATAAATAACTTTGTTAGTTAGGTAATATTTTTATTATTAATTATCTCATACCATTTTTATTTTGCTCCAGCATACCCATTTTATGATGTTTGTTAGACACAAAATTATCAAAAACAGACATGTGATCATAATACAAGCAAAGATTAGGTACAGACATACATAAAGGTGAAATTCAAGAATGTGCAAACACACTGTGCAACCACCTCACATATAGAAAATGAACACACCAAAAATTGCAACATGTATTACCTACTTTTACCCGACTATGGCGGAGGGTTATATGACTTTACTACAATATATTCATAGTGTGTTTATTTTCTATCCAACAGTATCCCCGGTAAAACATACATTTAAAAATAAATAACATAAAAGCTACAATTAGTAAGTAAATAAAATAATATAGAATATACATATTTGGAATAACATTAGTAGCTAGGTAATTTCAATAGAAATGCATTTTTATCAGACAAATAATGGTTAGGTCTTGATTACATGGTACACTTTACACCCAATATAATGTTCCTGTATAGGTAATAAATATAATTTAATTCATAAGTCAAAAGATATCCCTCTACCTTTAACTTTGTGTACATTTGAGCTCAGAATTATTCCATAATGCATTGAAATTTCCAGCATCCATGCAATGTGTATTTTAGTGTCCAGAAAAATATAGATTCAATCTATAATACCTACATACCTCATTATTTAAAATTGCAATGTTTTAATTATTAAGCGTTGGGATTACACCAATTAAGAAACATGTTTTCAGTTATGTTTACCGTATTTAATTAATAATCTGTTAAGCATTATAGAAACGTGGAAAATAAACTAATTCCACAACTACAGGTAGATAGGTACTATTTTATGAACTGAAAACATATGGCCAGACAGTCATAAGATGTACTTATAAACGACTCCATAACATACTGATATCAATGAAGAAATTAGCAAAGTACAAAAAATACTAAAATTCTTGACCATCACATGTCAAATACATGCAATATTCCAGATCTTGGTCGTAAATCTAAAGATAATAGGCACTTACTTGTAGGAGTTTCGCGGTTCCTACCATTTAGTTTTCAAGGGTCTCATTATGCAATAACGGTATTTATGTGTATTTTTGATAATTCACAGGCATAGTTCTTAGGTTTAAATGAGTCACACGATATTTAATCAAGTGCGAGACTTACCATTGGCGACGGTGGCATTATTAATGTTCGGCATTCCCGCGAAAACTATTTATAAAGATTTATAACACAAAAAAGTTAAGGCATATTACTTAGATGGTTTTTTTGTTAATTGCATGTAACCGCTGCTACCTCATTGCAAAATATTTAAGATTTCTTTGAAAAATTCGCACTACTCACATCACACCTTTGGCGAATGATTAAAACCATAGACAAGAGAAGAATGGCAATGTCAAATAAAACGTCATCTGTCAGATATTCTTTTACGTCAATAAGGATGTCAAAAATCGAGCTAAAATCGGTAAAAAAATATCGACTAAAAATAACCGATAACAGCCACACTGGTATAGGTATAGTACGCGACCACGGATGTATAATGAAGGATTTATCACTTGAGTTTTTGGTTAAGAAGAAATTCAACTTTATTCTGCTGCCTTAAGGTCTATTATACCTTGACAATTCTTAAGACAGAAAAACGAGCCTCTCGCTCGGCTCGTTTTTCTGTCTCTCGGCTCGTTTTTAATTTAGTACTTATCGTGACCATTGTTTATATGATAAAACAATCGTCCCGATAAATAATAAATTGATTTATTTGCTTGATTTAAAAACTAACAATCACTACCCAACGATAATATTATTTTGGCATGGCAACTCGAAATGACAGGGACACGGTCCCAACTAGGGCCTCTCGCTCGGCTCGTTTTTTGTGCAGTAGTGAACAGTCCAGGTATGTATTTACGTTCGTGTACGCGACAGGTCGAGATGACATTCGGGTTCTGAACTTATGAGCTTTTTGCACAATAAAATCCGAATCAAAATTACCAGGACCCGCAACGCAACAGAATAATTTAATTAAATAATTTTATGGGCGATTTTAATTGTTTCTCGGGTCCTGTTAATTTTGATTCGGATTTTATTCTGAAAAAAGCTCATAACCCGAATGTCATCTCGACTTGTCGCGAACTATACCTCCCCAAGGAAGTTTTAAGTCTCGTTCATGTACCTCCCACATCTTTGCGGTCTGATTTTTTTTTTGTAACATCATACCTTTATTAAAGGTGGCTGCTCACAAGCCTGCCACCGGCTCTATCTAGGGAGCTGCTCCTTGACTGCTCCCTGGATCGGACAAGTGCGGCAGGCATGTGAGTGGCCAGCCGCTTTACGATCAATGACGAAAGAGAGATTACTATTGTCCAACCATAGAGTCCAACCGGCTGACGGACGAGGGAGAGGGGGACAGGAGTGAGGAGGAGTGACGGAAAGACGACGGAACGGATCGGATGTGTATTGATTTGGCGCGAACGCGAAACGAAGACGGCGGCAGCGTGCGTGTTAAATAACGAGAAATGAAGGGATACGTAGCAGGATAAAATAATAAAAATGTCCCAGAATATAATATTACTCAAAAAGGGTGATTTCGGTGAATACAACTTGTCATGGCCCGGTGAAAATGGAACTTATCTCGCAACAACAAATATCACAATGCCAGGTAATCAAATAATTAATAATAGGTATGAATTGCCTATGTATAGGCACCATGTTTTAATTTATTATTAAAATTCATAGATACAGGTCCATGGTATTGGCCCTGGTGTCCGCTATGGAGAATTCCACAACATCCATTATTTCAGGTAAGAACTACAAGAAGAAAATGTTTCGTAATTCGTGATATGTTTTGTTATAAACACCTCCATTTTTTTTAGCTATCGAACATGCTTTTTGTGGCTTCGTACTGTGCCCCGAGTACGAAAAAAGGCCAATTGTGGATGCATACTATTCTAATATTCGGTAAGTAAGTAGATCTCACAGAGTAAAGACTAAAGAAAGAGGTGCCCTTATTAGATATTTGTATGAAACAAAACGTGGTCAATAGCTGAACTACTCGCTTCGTTTTATGTCGATGTTAGTACTAGGCCGACCACTCGGCCGACTTGCTTAGGGCCAGTCCCCTTAGTAACTGGTCCATGGTAGATCTACATCGACTATTTCTTTATTTTATAGGACCGAGGTGGCAAACAACCGTACGGGCCGCCTGATGTTAAGCAGTTACCGTAGCCTATAGATACTTACTATATCGACCTGAAGGGGAGTGGGACGGAGGGATGGGAAGGGGGTCTTACCACCACGACTAACTGTTGGTCCTAGAAAGTTGATATTAATATACCAACGGACTGTTTAAGCAAAACTTCTATTGGTGGTAGAGCCAAACTGTCGCCGATTGACTACAGCCTACAGCTCATATATGGACTGGCTCGACCGGTGTAGTACCTCTCACAGAAGATCGGCGTAAAGTAGTTATTACAGCTGCGTTTCGTACGATCAGTCAGAGAGCTAGAAGCCCAATCCCCCTTCCCCTCCCTCTATCCCACTCCCCTTCTGGTCGGCAACGTGCGAGCATGCCTTCGGTATTGCAAGCATCTATAGGCTACAGTAACTACTTAACATCGGAAGGGCCGTACGCTTGTTGCCACCATAGTAAAATAAAAAATCTTAAGCAATGATTGATATATTATGTACTACGAAACTATCATTTAGGTACCTAGGTACTGCTCTAACTATCCGTTAGTGTGATGTTAAACTTGGCCTTTAGTTTTTCGGTGTGGATAGAAGACGACAAAAACATTAATTACTCCTGTAAGCCACGATCGACAGTGGTATCCAACGATAACGCTGAGGTTTGATCCTCGACGAGTCCCAAGGAAAAGCTAAATTTTAATTGAACCCACGTGAATTTGATTAAAATAGTAATAGGTAGGAGTTGTAAAAAAAATATCCATTTCCCGCCGTTGCAAAGCAGGAGACAAAAAATAACAGTGCCTGTAGGCTGATTGCCACAAAACAATAGGTACTGTTACAACTGATGGAAGACCCCTCAGTCAATACACCCCTTACACCATAAAAGACCCGAAACTATAAGCTTATTACTTATAACCCTCAAAGCAGATTGCATTGTGGGTTAAAATTATAGCGATCCTTCCTCTCGTCAGCATTCATGCTATACTCGATATGGGCGTGGCATGTGATATGCTCCCCCGACGCGTTCTCGTGGAACTTCGGCTTCATGTTCTTGAACCTCGCCCAGGTCGTGTACCTGGTGTACGAGATGAGACCCGTCAAATTCGACCCGGAACTGGAGGAGGTGTACCACACGCTATTTGAACCGTTCAAGGTAACATTTACTTAACATTATAGCTTCTACTAGCTGATGCCCGCAGCTTCGCCCGCGTGGACAGGGGCGCCGACTGCGTGGGTGCTCGGGGGCTCCAGCACCGATGACCCCAGACATTAAAATTAGCAATATTTCTGAAACCTCAACCGCTCGCACGTTTTAATTGATTTATTTAGATAAATAATCATTACTGTAACTTCCAATTAAAAATCTGGATTTTAAGTAAGTAGGATTTTCAAGGTGTTTTGGGATTCAAAGTTAGAGTTAAAAAATATTCATCCAACAATGATTAATCAAAATATTACAAGAGCGTTTGAGGTGTGCACTTTAGGGAAAATCCAATACATTTTTTACGAATTTTTCCTACATTTAAAAAATGCATCACCTTTTGTCCTACTACTTGTCTGTTCTTTTAAACGAGTCATCATGAGCCCCCACGGGATTGTTTAAAAGCCGGCGCCGCTACGCGTGGATGTCGGTTATCACGACCAAAACTTGACAAATTATATACTAAAACCTTCCTCTTGAATCACTCTATCTATTAAAAAAACCGCATCACAATCCGTTGCGTAGTTTTAAAGAACTAAGCATACATAGGGACAGACAGACAGCGGAAAACGACTTTGTTTTATACTATGTAGTGAAGACCAAGTTTTGGTAAGTTAATACTTTATCGTAGCCAGCTGCAATCACTGATCGGTAAAGATCGGAGGTTAAGTTACGCTTGGCAAGGTCAGTCAGGGATGGATGACCATTTAGTGGCATTTGAACTGAGCGTATCCGTGCTTCGGAGGGCACGTAAAAGTCGGTTCTGGTTGTTGCCATCTAGCCAGCAAACGTGAAGCCTGGTCAGCAGCCTTCGGGCGGCTTGAACAACTCTGACACCAGCCAGAAGAAGAATACTTTATATTTCTGTACCATTTTCTAAGGGTAGGTGTGTCATGGAAGTCGCCATGCTTTGCGGATTCTTCTTTCAACATAGGTATCTTCTCGGACGTTGCGCGCTTTAGTACAAGTCGTTCGCATTTCTCACGCACTGCAGCTCTTCTGTACATTCGTAGAAGAGACCATTGAATTTTACATTTGATATAAGTACATAAAATGAACTTTTACGCAGCATTTAAGGGCACCATTCGGTGCAGTGAATTAAGTTTCTTCAATTAGCCTCTATCTGGACAGTTTATTTTTCCTTTTTATGACATGACACCTTTCTTTTGCTTATAGGCACAGATTAGATAGTTATATGTTTACAACTTATAGGTACAACATGACCTTTTCTTGTGCTTATGTTACGGATCTGCCTGTGACCTAACTCATCCGCGCTTTCCTTATAACTCCCCTCTAAGATGTAGGTATCGCATTAGATGATCTATCATTTAATCTGATTTTTATATCGATGATTCAAAACAGTACTTTATGAAAGGAGATATTAACTTGTTAAAATACCAAAGAGTGCTCTGAAGCGTGCCGAACAAGCTGTGCTCTGAAGCGAATGATTTTAGCTCGTCGGTTTTTGATGATAGGTATCAAGATTGCAATTCAAGCGTATGGTGTCGCCAGATTTCGCGCACGTGATGTCTCTCCACGCGGGCGAGGCGTACGCCATGCAGAACCTCACCAAAACTGACCGCTTAGGACTACTCCTCTCAGGAAAGGTGAGTAGGTGACTATAGGAGGACTAGGAGGTAAAGTCTAATTTAGTACATGTATTACACATGAATGCTAGTAGAACATTTTATCACATATAGCTGTGCTCCGCGGCTTCGCCCGCGTTGAAATTGATGTGTAAGATTAGCCTATAGGTACCTATGCCTTATTCCATAGCCTACATTATCTACGTTTCAAAATTCATTAAAATTAGTTTAGTAGTTATGGAGATACGTGGTAACAAACATTCACACACACACTTTACGTAGGATAGGATAGGACTTGTCTAATAAAAATATATATTATTTTTCGTTTTAATTTAACATGTATGTATAATTCCATCATACAAACACGCCAGTGAATATTTCTGTTGCAAAATATGCAAATGCGGTTTGTATTCGGCGAGTAGGTGCCGTTGGAAAATTTAATACAATTTTTCACGTCGCGCGTGCCAATGTTCCAATGAATACGTATAGCATTACCGTGGCTTACGGGAACTTCACTAACGATAGGAACGTGCTTTCTTTTCGATGTTACTTAGACCTTAGAGATAACATTTGATCTTTCTAGTACGGTATTTGTAAGATTATTTTTTTGTTTACGTTTTTATTACTGTCTAGGTAAACGTTATGAGCGGTCACCAGTTCCTACATCCAATCCTGCCCTGCGAATTTTTGGATTCACCAGAGTTTGAGTCGAGTCGTGCTACGATAGATGAGAAATTCAAGGTAAGTAAGTCAATCGCCACGTGATTATCATCATCATCATCATCACAGTCCGTCCACTGCTGGACATAGGCCTCTCCCAAGGTTCGCCACAATGACCGGTCTTGCGCTGCCCGCGTCCAGCGGATTCCCGCGACCTTCACCAAGTCGTCGGTCCACCTTGTGGCCCACCCACGCTACGCTTTCCGGTGCGCGGCCACCACTCGAGAACTCTTCGGCCCCATCGGCCATCTATTTTACGAGCAATATGCCCTGCCCACTGCCACTTAAGTTTAGCAATCCTGCGGGCTATGTCGGTACTTTGGTCCTTCTGTGCTGTACTGTGCACCGATTATGTATCTCACAAATTTCAAACACGTTCACGTTAATCGAAAGCGTCTCATTTCACGCAATAATACTTCCGTGAAAAGCGTTAAATATCACGTCACCTCCCTCGTTAAATAAGGCAATGGGGCACCTAACACGCTTGGGCGGACTGATGAGTTCATTATTCAAGGGAGCGGAGTTCCTGGCGCCGCGCAGCGTTTCGGGCCCACTAACCTATTTAAACAAATGTTACAAAGGGTTACCCGTGTAAAGGTCACGATAATAATATCAAGATGATCTATTGATGGACATTCGAGTGGAAACTACGCTTGCTATTCGATATTTATCTACCGGAATAGTAGTATGTGAAATGTATGTATGTTTGATGACCTCTTGGCGCAATGGTTCGAGCGCAGGCCGCTCGACTCAGTGCATCGGATGGTTGCGAGTTCGATGAAACGGCCTTTTCGTAATTTACCCTGGTCTGGGTGTCACTAGGATCGCCCCCAGTCCATTGTTGGTAAGATTCCGCCTATCACGCTGCAGGTCTCTGGTTCGATTCCTACCCGGGACATGCATTAGTGTGCATGAACATGTCAGTATGTCCCGAGTCTGGGTGTAATTATGTATATTAAGTATGTATTTACAAACAAAAAAGTAGTTTATGTAGTAATATCAGTTATCTGGTTTCCATAGCACAAGCTCTGCTTAGTTTGGGATCAGGTAGCCGTGTGTAAAAAGAATGTCCCAGGATATTTATTATTTACCATACAATTGTTTTGTAAGTCTGGCGATATTTATTTATTTATTTTGTAATCCGCACTTTATATTTTGCTAAGATAGGAATAGAATTTAGATTAGGTCATCGAAATGGAAAGGCTATAAAATTCTGTTGGCTGTTACTGCGGCAACTAGATGTTTCGCGCTGCGCGAGATAGGTCATAAACAACCTGCACCCTAGATCACATAAATCGTCCGAGGGAACGCTTTGAAACAGACCAACCTCACTAGGAAAAGCCGATTCACGACTATACATAAAAACATCAAAACCGCTGTTAAAATGTCTGATATTTTTGTGATTACCTACCGCTATTAAAACTGAAAACTTTAGTACTTACTCAAGGATACCAAACAGAAAACATAAAATACTTAAGGAAATTGGTTCACACTCACATTAGCCAGATTGGTACTTACCTAAGATGAAGTTCTGTTGGTACTGAGCCTATGGACTCCGTTTAGTAGGACAAACTATTTTGGACGGTAAAATATCTCCCTCTTTCTTGGTACTGTCAATGCTTCTCCACATGCTAATATCACAGCAACGTAGCTACCATAATATTTTAAATAGCTTACATACCTGTTGTATAAAACAATCAAATTCTCTTCCGTTAATAGAATATTAACGGTATCCGCCCACGTGTTAATTGTTAAATCTACAGATAGGTGAAAATTCAATAACAATATAAATGAAGCAATATAGCTAGGTGTTTTAGATAATCACCCCTCAAGCATAATGCAATATACTCAAGCAATATGGCTAGGTGTTTTAGAAAATCACCCCTCAAGCATAATTTTAGCGTTCTGTAGGCACACTCATCGGCTCATCGGGCTTTGGCATTACCAACCCCATTCCGCTGACCTAATTGTTGTCTGATATGGCTGTATAACAGACGAAGTGGCTATAAATGCAAGAAACTGGGTTAAATGTCGATGAAGACTACAGTCTCGCAGAGACGTTGGTTACTTACCTAACGTGTTTCTTACTCATCAATCACAACAAGTTGACATTTGCTTACTTTTATTGTTTTTATGAAGTTATAGAGGGGCATCCGGATTATTATGCCCTATTGTATGTAATTTAGTAAGGGTTAAATGTATATAACGTCATAGTTATATCTAGCTAAACGGGTGTCCACATAAAACTTCATATTCTGTACATTCCTATATCGAGACCATTCTGCACTATAAAGGAAAGTTAGCTTTCCTGTATGTACTGATGAAATAATTTAAATTCTGAGAAACGTTCGCAGCACATTTCGAGTTAATTGTGGAAGCGGAAACGGAAGCAGATTGTAGATAACAAAGTCGTATAGATATTTAATGCAAGTTTCCTGTCCATTTCTATCGCACATAATATCACAATTTCGTATGTATGCTACATATTTAGCTGGCTACATTATTAAAATTGCTCCCCCACCCACACGTGCCGGCCAACCACTCATCAACTTCAGTAATAGCTTTATTTCTTTGCTTAGCCGCGATAAGGACCCAAACTGTTATTACATTATGTGTATAGCACAACATGACCGCTTTGCCAATATCTTTTCAATTAGGTTCTTAGGAGCTGTTATTGTTTCTGCTTAGGCACAAACACAACAGTAATGTAATGTATTGTTTATGTATGGAGAATAACTATTAAATACATGAATAGCCATACTTATTATTATGTTATTGTGTTGTTCGTGCTTGAAATTGTGCTTAAATCTTTTTCCAAGGCTCGATACTCTCAAATTAGACGATTTCAAAGTTGGCGCCCGACCAGGGACTTCTTTTGAGACAGTTGCTTAATACCCTCGCACTTATGCACTAGTAAATACGCCGTTTTGACTCTACATTAGAGTTTTGACGCTCACATCCCTCGTGTTTGCGTGACAGTATTTATTTATACATTGTTTTTATTTTCAATCAGGTATCTATAGTCGCCGCTTCGTCATGCCGCTACGTATACTGGCCACGGAGTTCCCTTGAGTATTTATTTGTCAAAGAGCCCTACCTCGCATGCGTGGTGACCACTCTGATAGCCCGTGACATCACCACTAAACTCTACGCGATGAACAATAAAATTGTAACGGAAAGAGGCTCGCATCTGGATATAAGGCTTCCGAGTATTTCACACGCGCTGGCTCGCAGTCCAAGAAGGCTTCGGGCTGCGAATAAACTACCACCGCCAACAACTGTTCAGCCAGTACCACCTGAGAAAAGGCCAAGTAAGTATAGGACTTTAGAAGCCATTTCTTGTTAGCGGGGAAAAATTAGAGCAAAATTCCTATTCCTTTGATACCTACCTCATTACTTGTGTGAAAATCTAGGTTCTCGTTAGTGAACTCCGGTCGTTGTTATTTCAACATAATCCAATTTTTTCTCAAGAGGGGGGGGGGGGTTATGCAATTACAGTGTTCTAAACCTGTTTGTCAACCTGTTCACGGTTGAACAAACTTATTGTACTCAAAAAAGTCAAAATGTTATTATAGGTGGGTACTGACCGGATATTACCAAACCACTTAGGGATGTCTTACCCTTGCCTTGTATAGCCTGGGCAGATCCTATGACATTGCCACACTTGAGGCGTTCACTGCTAGCTGCAATCACTGATCGTAAAGCTAAGCAACGCTTCAGTCAGAGATCGCTGACCCATTTATGGCATTTCGATTTTAGTGTGTCCTTGCTTAGTCGTCCCGTTTGTTGTCATCTAGACAGCAGTCGTGAACCCATGTCAGAGGCCTTCGGGCGGCTTGAACAACTCTGATACTAGTTTGGCAACTAACCATATAAAGAACTTGATGCAGCACCGGGACAAGGCTTATTCAAAGTTGCTCATACTCTTTTCATCATTTATTTCTCAGATTGCTGGTCCCGTGAGTCCGAACCGCTGAGAAATGCAGTGAGACGCAACTGCACGATGCCATCGTACAACGGGGTTGATGAAGAGCTAATGCCTTTAGCTGCACACGAGGCGCCGGCCGCATCATTGGACGACTTGTCCGTGGCAGACAGCTGTCCTGACACGTCTTCTAAATACCACAGCTGCGAGGCGGTGGAGACTGACGATGAATTGAGGCATTAATGTTTTGTGGATAATGTATGGAATATAATATGGTCCATGTTCTTCCATCGTTAAGTTGATATTAATTTATTGTAATTACATAAAGCATTATATTATAATACAAACAAGCTTCCCTGTATCGTTTACGCGTTAGGTACATAATAGGCATATAATAAAATGTACTTACGATCATTTATGCAATAAATTATATTTTTTATTGAGTAGCTATTCGTTATTTTACTTCCCTCTTCAAAATGTAGAGTTGCATGATGAATTAAAACTGGACACTATTCTGGCATTTCCAGTTTTTACTTATAGTCTAGGAACGTCGGATACTTTACGGTTGGATGTATATAATATTTTGATAACATTCACTAACTAATCAGCAAATAAACTTTAGTGATGACAATGTTAATTGCTACATTAAGCCATCGTGATAGAGTTTATACGATTACCAAAACAACGTCGATTTTGATATGATATAAGTACATAGAAAGAAATTCACTTCAGCAATAGGTTTGATAGAGCTAGGTAACCTTAAACCTATTGCTCCCTTCATTCGGTAAAGCTGGCACATAATAAACATAGGTACGTTATTCACGTAATAAAAGGTGTATCCTATAATTTCATTAGTAATGAGGCGAGGGTGGCGATAAAGCATGTTGCGAGTGGACACCGCCGCGTCAGCCCTAGCCACCGCGACCAATCAATCAGGGTCATCCAGTCGCCGCATCAATACCTACTAGCCCAGTGGAAATACCTATGCCCACAAATGATATTGAATTAGCGGATTGACTGCTATTGTCGAAGTTGATGCCATTCATCTACACTAATATTATAAAGAGAAAAGATTTGTATGTTTGGATGTTTGTAATTAGTAAACTCAAAAACTACTGGACCGATTTTTAAAATTCTGGTACCATTAGAATGCTACATTATCCCTGAGTAACATAAGCTATATTTATTACTAGAAAAAAAATAGGGATCCCTGCTAAAACTTCAATAATGTAACCCAAGGTATAAAAAAATAGCCATAAAATGACTTTCATCGCATGCGCTACGGAAACTATTGATGATAGAACAAAAGAATGTTCTACAATATTAAATAACATATCAGTATCTACAAAAAACTTCGTGATACCATATGCCCAACTAAAGTAGTTACGTTACTATAACTACTTTATTAAATTTAAAAAGTTGATGGAAATGCCGACCAAAATCAGACCATGTTATCCATACCTTAGTATTAATCCTTATCCAAATAAATCATTTTGTATTAGAGACTATTTTAATACCTGTAGATTACTTTTTGAATTATTTAAATCGGACATTCCATTCAAAAGATATTACGAACTTAAAAAAGGGCGTTAAATGGGGGATGAAAGTTTATATGGAAGTTCGTCATTTTTGAAGTTGAGATGATGAAAATTCGTGTGGAGGTTTCTTTTTATAAATAAGGACATATTAACTTCAGCGTTTTTGAAAATTTAAGTAAAAGTTTGTATGGCGGTAGTCGGTACCGATTCCGGCTTATCTCCGAAACGGCTGAACCGATTTTGAAATACGATATGGCATCGGGGATCCGGGATACGAGATCCGGGATCCGACAAACGCGATACGGGATCCGGCAAAGGGGATCCAGGATCCGGTAAAAATGGGTAACGGGTTCCGATATACGGGGTCCGGGCTCCGGGATAAGAGATCCGATTTTTTAAAATTTATTTTTTACGCGTACTAAGTCGCGGGGAAAAGCTAGTGCATAATAGTCTATTTATGTACGTAAACAGCTTAGTTCAGTCAGAAAAGTATTTTCATATTTAGTAGGTAATTAATAACGAAAGTTTATAATAATGTTGAACATCCTGAAGGCTCTACATCTACTGACATCTATTCTGTGAATTTCTGGAACTCTACTTTCTACTAATACGCCGAAATTACGTAGGTACAAATCAAGCATCCGTCCTCTAGAAAAAATGAATTTAAGGGTATTTTTTTATGTAATTGTTGCAACCATATTAGAAAGTTTAGAATTGCTAGTTACGAGACCTTGTTTTGATGAAGGAATAGGATGATATTGTATGCGTTCAAATGGTACGGGTGTTCAAGTTGGATAACCAGAAGTAATAAAAAAAGTAAAGCAACTTCCTATTCCTCCACATCTGGTGAATTGAACACGGTATCGTTTGGCTCTCGTCCGATGCCACTGATGCCAGCAAAAGCTACAGAAATCCGTCCCGACCTGCCAAACTCACTCAGCCACAGACGCTGGTCTAGCAGCCAAATGAAACCCATCCGAACTAAACTAGAAGTGTTTTTGGCGACAACACCTTACCTCTTTTTTGGCTACACGCTTAGAACACTAATTAACTTTGTGCCTTCTTTCGACGTTTATGACTTTGATATTTCTACAGTCACTCCTTTTCTTTTTAGGTAATTATATAGGAGCAAACTTCATTAGTGAAAACAGTTACTCTTTTATGAAGATGATATTAAGCGATACCTATTACTAAACACCCCCCCCCCCCCCCCCCAATGTAAAGTTGTGATGGACTTACATTGGCATTACAAATTACTTTTGTTCCTAGAAATGCTTTGTAAAACCATTGTAAACTAGCCAAAAATCACTATTTTAGCGAACAGTCTACTACCTCTTAGGTACTTTACTCTTTGCTTCTAGGTACCTACCTAAAAAGTAATTAAATGTTTGACTGCAGCACAAAATTCTAATTTACTCTTCAAGTTGAAATACAAAATTGGCAAGCATTTTCGGTAAGTGATCAGGGGCAGAAAATGCAAATGTACGTAACATTCTTCATGTTTATGTAACACACCCTAGCGTCTGTAAAATGAACATAATAAGTGATTACTTACCTGATTTATAATTGTTTATACCTATGTACATTCATGTTTGTAGAAAACGTAGTTTGTAATGAACACCATGTATTTGTTCAAGATTTAGCCAACATTGGTCATACAACAGTAGACAAAAAGATACACGCACGCTCAACATAATTTATGACGTGTGAAAGTTAAATACACTTAATTACAATTACGTGTCATTGTGTAAACATGGCCTGGTAAACAATTCGCTTGTGCTAAACGTATGTTCGTTCAGACACGACGCGTTCGCCTATTACTTACGTCCCGATTAAAATTAATTACCTACCAAACAAACGGGTTGCAGCTCGGGTACATGGCTAAGTTATGGCATATAATTATAGGGTCAAGGCAAGGGTTGATAGATCAAATATTAAATTAAGTATTACAACGATTTAGGTTAGAAAGGTACCTAGTTTTATTATAGATAGATGGCCCGGTGAACTTCTTACCACCTAAAAATATTAAGTAATCCGAAGTGACTATTCCCATATAAATTACCAATTATAACTACCTATCTACTCCGAAACTAATCCTTGCTTGTTTTTGATGGCAACAGGCAAATGACTTCTACCTGTATTAAAAAAAATCAAATAGGTAAGTAGATAAGTAACAGAAAAATAATCTGAATATAGATCAAAACAGGATTTTTCAGATTTATGAAATAGTGCAATAATGATGTGAAATAGAGGTAAACGTGTCCACGGCATTACAATTATTCGTCGTTATATATCGAAACTAGGTAATGTAAACTCGTTATAGTACGAGATACGCTTAAGGACGACCTTCACCCATCGACTTACCGGAGCAACCCTAGACTTTATCAAATAAAATATGTTTCTGAACATATAGGTACCAATAGGGTTGCCGTAAAAAATATGGTCATGGCTATGATTAATTAAAATTATAAAAACCATATTATTTTTTTACAATTTTCACCGACTTGCTTGCCAAATGAGAATTATATGATAGATAGAATAATAAAATGAAGGCAATTATATTGTGAATACAGTGTATAGTGTTGCTTGCGAAAATCTAGTCAAGAATAACGGTAGCCGGGCTTTGATATAAAAAATTTGAAATTGAAAAATTGATTGACAGAGAAGCATTGCGCATCCGAGTACTATTTCATGCGATAGAGGAGGATGCAGTACAACAGCTGCGCGCGATGAAGCCGTGCATGCTTTTAGCTTTTTGCTTTTTTTATCCTTGACCATATTCTTTATGGCAACCCTATTGGTATATGTTCAGACACATATTTTATTTGATAAAATCCAGGGTTGATCCGGTAAGTCGATCGGTGAAGGTCGCTCTTCAGTGTATCTTAGACTATTAAAGGTGTTCCAATGTAGGCTTACCCTCAATCAATAGATTTTACATTACTACTAACACAGATGGCCTAGATCACTTTGCCAATCACGATAGCATCTAAGCCATTCCGCTGGTTTTCGTAGTTAGTCTAAAATAAGACTCATATACTACACAGAAAGAGGCCATTCATTACGAGTGTAGGTAGGTATTTTCAGTAGTAAATAAAATGCCAACTGGCGAGCGCTCCTTGCTTGGCCTTTTCATGATTGATGATTGTGTGAACGCCTCGGTGTGTTGCTAAGGGCACCCCTAATAGTCGCCTTCTTAGTTTGAACATCTCGCGCGCGATGGGGAAAACGCATACATCACTCGACCGATCGTCGGTTTCGAATCAAGTCGACGTAATGGGACTATTTCCACATTAGGTTTATTTTATTACGTATGGGTAGCTATAGTAAGTATTTCAGACTAACTAAACAGTCAACTACTTCGTCGTGATATCGCGTGAATTCAGCTATCTATGATGTGCTGAACTTAAATGTCGGCAAATTAATTGATGCTAAAGAGCATAATAACTTTATGATTTGTTTAATTTAACACGGTATGGGTATGTAGTCTAATGAATGGAACTACATTTTGTAGTAATCAAGTGAGAGCTATGTATAAGTATGCCATAGGTAGATGTAATTTAATCCAGAGTAGGTAGACACTTGTAGGTAAGCAATTTAGTAGAACTAGGTTTTATACAAATCCGTACTGGCCAACTTATAATCAATATTTATGGGTTTGTTTGCGTATAACTTAATCTAATCGGGATGTTTACGGACACCGTGCTGTAGCCATCCGTCTTTCATTATCTAAGTAAATGAGTACGTAACCTTCAAGCACAAAGGTGACTCCACAAAGCGATAGTAAGAGATACGATCGGATCACCTGCAGGCCGAAGTGGTCAAGGCTGGCCTAACGGCCGGCACTTGCTATGCCTTCTTATCCACCACTACACAGCACTATTCTTGAGCATTACGTGCGATTTACCATTTTCTGTTATCTGATGGCCTGTGGCTAACAAAGGAGCTCTGAATTATGTTGAAGCGAGGTCGATACGCTTGACCGCATCTAATACGAAATTAATTAGCTCGTACATTTTATAATGTCATATTAAAAATTTCATATTAAGAATGAGTTATTTTAACTTGTTTTAATAATCATTATTTGGATCAAATCAATAAAAAATAGATCAGAAAGTAGAAGCTAAATAAGTAGACTTGTTTACTTACTGAAATAATTCACAAGATTAATTTAATTTCGAGTTCTACTCAAATGGTAAGTATATTTTATCAGATACCCTCTATACAAACCACCAAAACGAGCACGATCAAAATTTTACGATGACGTTAGTGAACCCATTATAAGGAAAAAACACCGCTAAGGGAGGTTAACCCTGAGCCACAAATACGCGCCTCAATAAAGGCCTTTGGTTACAATGTAAGCCCATTTTAGAAACATTAAATCGATCTCGTTTTTTCGCAGTAAGTACTACTAATATTTTTTTAATTACTAAGAATTATTTCAGTTTATTATTAGCACGAAAGGATGCATCTATGGTAACGATTTTTTGTTCATTAAAATCTATATATATAAAAATGAATCCCTATTTCATGTCATGATTTGACGCGAGAACGGCTGGACCAATTTAGATGATTTTTTTTTCAGATTATTCCGTGAAGTTCTTGGAAGGTTCATACATTTAAAAAAATTGGAGAAATTGCCCGGAAAGCGCTAAAAACCCGTGTTTTACGTATGATTCAAATTACTTTCAATAGATGGCGTAATAAACGCCGGTGTCAGATGGCGGATGGCGACTATACATTACTGCAAATTTATTTCATGGGCAATTATTCACAAGAAATAGATCTGCGTTGTGCACATAGCAGTGCTGGGCAAAGGTCTCTCCCCATCTTCTTCCATCCATCGCGGTCTTAGGCTCTCTCATACCACCCGTCTATATGAGCGTTGAGGTCACCGCGCCACTGTTTTTTGGGTCTACGTCGGCGACGATGATCGTACTCTGGGACCGTACTCGGTGATTGCTTTGGCCTACCTTTCTGAGCTCATTCGGCTCAGGTGACCCGCCCAGGTCCACTTAAGTGTAGCTGTTTTCGCTCCTACATCCGCGATAAGGGTCATGGAACGCAGCTGGGTGTTCCGCATCCTATCAGTGTGTTTAACACCCAAAATGCTGCTCCATTGCTGTTTGGCAAACCTTCAGTTTGGACTTCTGAGCCTCGGTTAGTAACCATGTCTGGGCGCCGCACTGTGGACTGAAAATCGAGCTTCATAGTACTTTAAACTTTTTTTTTTTTTGCTTTTCATAAGCTTCTAATGCCTTCAGCAGTCATGAATATAAAGAATATAATTTCATAGGTATACTAAATAAATAAGATAAAAAATGAAAATGTTGTATGGCTCCAAAGTAATAAATCCAAGTATGTATCTTCAAACCCGCTGTGTCAACCGTTATATCCTAACAGATGGCTGTTCTACAAATTATTTGTAATTTTTTGGTGTATGTTATACAGGGTTATTGGTTAAGTCGACCTATTCCCGTTAAGGTCGTGTAGTTTACATCGTTTCTGACTGATTTGACTATGAAACACCCTATCCTAAATGTAACCGTTTTCGAGATATTTGAATTTAATTGTTTTTTTATGAAAAAATCCAAATCTTCGGCTATCGGCCGCGATAGCCGTGATAGCCGAAAATCGGGTATTTTTATAAAAAATACAATTAAATTCAAATATCTCGAAAATTAGGATTTAGGATAGGGTGTTTCATAGTCAAATCAGTCGGAAACGGTGTAAACTACATGCCCTTAACGGGAATAGGTCGACTTAACCAATAACCCTATAACGGTAACAACTGCGGTTTTTTTTTAATATTTTATACTAAAATTTGTACTTACATGCGGACCAATGGGTTTATAAACTTGAAATTTTGCAGGAAAGTGTCTGTATTTTAGAGAAACACTAATATAGCATGTATAAGTACAAATTTTAGTTCAAACTTATTTTATATAATTATTTATTCAATTTAAAAAAAAACCGCAGTTGTTACCGTTATATAAAATACGCCAAAAAATTACAAATAATTTGTAGAACAGCCATCTGTAAGGATATAACGGTTAACACAGCGGTTTTGAAGTTATTTGGATTTATTACTTTTAGGCCATACAATTTTTTTTTTTTTTTAATATAATTTAGTAGACCTACGAAATTATATTCCTTATATATATTCATGACTGCTGAAGGCATTAGAAGCTTATCAAATGCAAAAAAAAATATAAAAAATTTTAAAGTACTATGAAGCTCGATTTTCAGCCCACAGTGGCGCCGTAGGTAAGAACGGGCGTGATACACATGTCAATGTGTCAGTGGAAGGTTGCCCTTCATGATGTTTCCCGTGGACCAGTAGCTCTTCGACCAATTTAGCTATTTTTAGGGTTTCGTACCCAAAGGGTACCAACGGGACTCTATTACTAAGCCGGTATCCGTAGCGTGTTAGCGCTACAACAACAAATACTAAAAATAAAATAGAATTTAAAAATAAAGGGGGGGGACTCTATTACTAAGCCTACTCTGTCCGTCCGTCTGTCAGCGGGCTGTATCTCACGAACCGTAATAGGTAGTGAGTTGAAATTTTCACAGAAAGTGTATTTCTGTTGTCGCTATAACAACAAATAATACTAAAAATAAAATAAAAATTCAAAGCAAAGGGGGTCCCCATACAAGAAACTTGATATCTTTGACGTTTTTATTCTATGGGTGGGTGTGGTGGTGTATGGCCACTCAAGCCTCTGACTACCCCCGAACGGGGATAAAAGTCGTGACGTTACATTACATTTTACTTTTTTATTTTTATTCTATGGTGGTACGGAACCCTTTGTTTGCGACCCGGGAAAGGAGTAGATCAGACGACGAACGGGGGAACGGGGGGGAGGGTTTAGTTCTTTTTTGGCTAATAAGTAAATACAACATTAATTCTGAGGCGGCACGAAGTTCGCCGGGACAGCTAGTTATTAAATAAATAACCCCACGCCCCACACATTCGTGGCCGTGCATATAGCTTAACGTGCGTCTTAACTTTAGGATTTACCTAACCTTTTGCTTTTGGGACTTTCCTCTGAACTCCAAGACGATGAATTACGTGGTACTATCCGACTTTTACTATTATTCTTACTCTCATGTTGTGTAGTATTTTTTTCACATTTTCCTGAGATGGTAGGCACTGCGTCGACACTGCAAGGTCCCACATCTCGCCCCCTTTGGATCCCTGCCAGCCGCTAATCGTCGCGCAGTTATACATTCAATCTTTGAGCTCGTATAACTCTTCGCCATTTTAATTAAAAATCATAAACAAAATGATTGATTAGAGTATGAGACACCGTACCGTTTTGGTTGATGTTGTCACAAGGGCACGCCGATTTGATAGTTTGCGTTATTTTGTACAACCTATGTGTGGTAAATTGGAAGGTTCTTAACAAGTTACAAGGAAAGGAACCTGGTTTAGAAGTAGATGCATTTTACTGTAAGTAAGTAGATGCTTTTTATCTTATTTGTCTTTTTGGTTTTCTCTACGAGGTTTTTTAAATTTACGTTTGTTAATAATTTTGTATGAATCTGTCGACACTATCACCCTAAAGCTTTTCTTCTGTGATTTATAAGGACCTTGTGCCGTTGAAAAAGTCCGGACCGTTGCCGACCCCCCACTCCATGTCAATACTAGGAAATAGCTAATGCACCACGTGAATCAGTAAAAACAACACTAATCTCATACTTGAGTACCTACGTATCACTTTATTTAAACACAAATTAAAACTAGATAGGTAGTCCTCTTCAGCATCAATTTTGTTTAAGAAGAACCAAGCAATCTAGCCTGAAAGAGCACCCAAATGGACAACCTCAAGATCTTCCGACATGTTTTTACGAGTTTCTTAATACAATTCACTCGATTTCACGGTCGATAAACGAAACAATTGACAGGTTGCGGCTATCGGACGAGTTCATGTCGTACAATAATTTTATTGATAATATCTATGTAGGTAGTAGCGAGATGGGAGTAAGGGTTGGTGCGGGGCGGGCAGGGGGCGCGGGGAGGGCGCGCTTGCGTGCGCCGCCGCCGCGCCCGTCTCGCGCGGTGCCGCTGCTGGCGGCGGGCGGCGGGCGGCAGTCACCAGTGCCGCGCGGCGCCGCTCCACACCCGCCGAGCGCTGTGTGCGCCTCGCTCGCGCCTCGCGTCTTACTATGCGACTCGCATGCCGCGCTCACTCGTGTTGTGGTGCTTTATGATGGTACGGCATGAGAGTGCCAGATATGCGGACGTACCGTGAGAGACGTGCCGCCGAACTCGCCGCCGCCACAAGTGGGCGGAGTGACGAGACGCATCCTAGGCTGCTCAGGTGAGCGGCCCTTCGCATCTCACACCGCTGCACGCTGATTAAAGACGCTGCAATCTAGGGGTCGATAAGGTACCTTTTTTGTGGAATCTAATGAAAGCTACTTGTTGTAAAAGTATTCGTAGCGTTTTCGCTACGAAACGCGTAGATGGTGCTACGCACGAGATTCCGAGCTCGTAGCGGCCGATAGAGATCTAAATTCAGATTATTCTTAAATGGAGGCCTTTAGTGCGCATTGGGGCACTTCTCGGGAAAAATCGTATGTATAACTTTATTATTATACATAGCCGTCAGAGCACAAACAATATTATATCTTACCCAAAGTGTAGATAGGTAAACATTAGCAAATCTGTCTCTTGTATGCAAAGTGTAGTGGTTAACATAATTTCAAATTAGGTAATATAATTTTATTATACCAATTTCATTTCATTGTTTCAAAGAAACGCTTGTAAGTACGTCTACATACGCTGTTAGAGACGCAATTGGGGAAAACTTGGCAAAGCAAGCATCCACTACTGACTGAATACATTTTCGATGTTATCGAGTGTCTAATGTGTGTAAATAAACAACCACCTCTACTGGCAGCTCGTTTATAAAAGCCATTTTCAATCCTCGCTTTCTATTTGACACAGGTAGCTGGACAGTATTCGGTACTAAAATCCAAATAATCAAAACATTTCCAACGTTTTTTCACGTAACTGAATGACGTGGAAACTTGTGAGTCAATAAATTCGCAAATCACATTCGCAAAAGGCTATGAATCGTGACTATGTGAGTCGTCACGCAATATCGGGAATACAGCTTATCTTGGAGCCGGAAAGCCGTCGAGCAACCGTCATCAATCTCGAGCCTCAGAGCGTGACAGCGCGTACACACTCCAACTAGCATTATAAGGATATGTTATACTTTTCGGGTAAATCTTTTTGCTACAAAATAATCGCAGTTTTGCAGAAAATAAATTCGGTGTAAGACCCACTGTCGCTTTCCTGTAAAGCCTAAATAAGTCCGGTACGTTCAAGTGAACCCTCTTCGCTAAAAGTATTTTTTAATAACTTTTCGTCTCATAACATAAATCCCCTAGATTAATTCGTATTACATCTTCCGATCCCGGTCGGCAGCCGGCTGTACCGGAATTCATATTGAACAACTTTTAAGCTTCTTATATTTTCTTAGCAATGCTTCGGAAATATTTATCGAGGTACGGTTAAAATACTAACGAACGCCTCGCTGCGGCGCGACGTTAACGTCAATTATAACAGACGATCGAGGAATCATACGGCGCTATATAAAACCGTTTGTTTTAATGAAGCTCAATAAATTGCATTTTTATGTATAGCTGTGTCACAGAGTGCCTACTTACGTCGTCAGTTGTTCTCTGTATATGAGAAGTTGGCGGCTGTAGATGTCGAGACGGTCGCGACAAGCCGTCGCCATACCCGATCCAGTGCCAGCCCCTGCACTCACACACACGATATGTATACAAATATCTGCCTATAAATAACTATGGAATGACTCTTCTGCATATTAAGTATTTGTTTATCCAGTAATACTGGGCACATACTTACATACGAGTGAATGGTGGGCGCAAAGGGTGGGCGATCATTCTGCATGCTTATGATGTGAGTTGTGGAAAAATAACTTCAATGAATAAAACATGGCATATGCCATACGTACAAGATTCTTAGACAAGATTGCAATAAAAAAAAGTAAGTTTAAAAACTAAAACCCGACTACTGAAAAATCGCGCTCTAAAAAGTATGAAACAAGAAAATATTCTCATCTAGAGGATAGCCGTGGTCCGTGTAGGTTCTTTAGGGCCAAATGGCATATGAACACGGACCACGGCTATCCTCTAGATGAGAATATTTTCTTGTTTCATACTTTTTAGAGCGCGATTTTTCAGTAGTCGGGTTTTAGTTTTTAAACTTACTTTTTATTTAATCATTTTGGAGTTATAGGTAACAATATATATATTTTTGAAATGTGCTCATCAAGCTCTTTCATTTGATACCCCACACGGTTTTATTAACAAATGTTTTTTTTTAGTTCATGACATTACGTCCTCTAGAGGGCGCCATATGCAATTTTATGTGACGTCACATAGCCTATAACCAGCGCGCCATTAAGCCGCTTCTAACGATACCTAATTTGTCAAATTACGACAAGTAGTTTGGAAGTTAGGTGGGAACAGATGCACATACATACATACATACATACATACATACATACATACATACATACATACATACATACATACATACATACATACATACATATATACATACATACATACATACATACCGGTCAAAATCATAACCCTCCGCCGTAGTCGGGTAAAAAAATACTTTTGACTTTGACTATGTATTTATAACAGACTAGCTGTCCCGGCGAACTTCGTACCGCCTCAGAATTAATGTTGTCCGAAAAAGAACTAACCCCCCCCGTTTCCCCGTGCGTCGTCTGTTCTTCTCCTTTTCCGCAAATAAAGGGTTCCGTACCACCGTAGAATAAAAACCCTTTGTTTTCAATTTTTGACCTGAATTCACGATGACCTCGACGCTCATCTAGACGGGTGGTATGAAAGAGCCCATGACCGCGATGGATGGAAGAAGATGGGAGAGACCTTTGCCCAGCAGTGGGATTTTTTTTCTTAGTAACCTACTGTTTACTAAGAAAAAAATGGTCCAGCCGTTCTCGAGTTTTGCGCTTAGCAACAAATTTAGCGATTCATCCCTTTATTTTTCGACACTGAACTGTTAAGCCGGAAACCCACCTCGGTGCACGGAGAGGCCACGCACACGGCCACGGCTACGTTCCGGAAGAAAATGTATGGATGACGTCATTCTCCGTGCGCCGCGGTGGACACGGTGACAAACATTTTCGTGCAAAGCGAAGCTTGACCCACGTGCGTAGCGTGTGCGTGGCCTCTCCGTGTGCCGCGGTGGGTTTTCGGCTTTATGTGCACAATGCGGATCTATTTCTTGTGATGAATTGCCCATGAAATAAATTTGCAAGAATTTATAGTCGCCATCCGCCATCTGACACCGGCGTTCATTACGCCATCTATTGAAAGTAATTTGAATCATACGTAAAATATGGGTTTTTAGCGCTTTCCGGGCAATTTTTCAATTTTTTTAAATGTATGAACCTTCCTTGAACTTCACGGAATAATCTAAAAAAAAAAACATCTAAATTGGTCCAGCCGTTCTCGCGTCAAGTAATGACATGAAATAGGGATTCATTTTTATATATATATATAGATAGATATAGATATATAGATATAGATATAGATTATAGGTACAATTTTCCGTAGATACTTATTTATTCTTACAAGCAAAGATAAAAATATCAACAACAGCCAAAATTTGAGAATAACGTGTCGTCTGGGCATAATAAAACTGCATTATATTTTATGAGACCGCATGTTACCTAGACATAAAAGCTGGTAGCGCATACATGCATGTTAAATAAACTAATAAAATTGCTAGTGCTTGAACAAGGTGACCGTATCACGGCCCTGTTTGTACTTCCTTTGACTGATTGTCTGAAGAAGATATTCTATCCGAGTACCTTTGGGGAGACGTTTGTACGCTAAATATTTCAGCGAAAACATTTTGAGAACTTTTGAGACTTTTTTTGTGAAATGACTTCTGCTATTCTTCATTCAATTTGGTATTCCATCGAGACGACATGATTATTTTTTTCTTAAGTAATCATCACTTTATTCTAATGGCTCTTCCACTTTCAAATCATGCCTAGTCCTTTTAGCACTGACTGACTTTTTAAATGCACTCAACTATTTCATCTTCATTTAGTAATCGTCAATAAATATAATCATACTTGTGCATAATGTAACTTTTATAACAAATTCCAATAAAAAAATATTTTTGTGTTAAAAGAAATACAAGACGAAGGCTGCGTTCGACGTTGACGGATCAGCGCGTGCTTCCACTGAGTACCTATTTCTTTCTGAAAAGACAAAAAATAAGCACCTGTACCTACGTCTTACAATAACCCTGCGCATTACTACCCAGCTATCAGCTTTTTTCGCTACCAGAAACATTAGTGAATATACCAACATTAGGTAAGGTAGGTATAACTTTGTCTTTTTCCGCGACTCTGTGGACACGGCATTACTTAAATCTACAACACTATTTACCTACTACTCGTATTATTACTATACTCTACCGCTACTATACACTACCACTACACCAGTACAGTCAGTAAGTCAGTACATTTGCCAGATAGCCAATAGAACATGCAAAGTGTTAGAGACATTTCATTAATAATTCGTAAGTAGGCAAATACATAAGGGTATGCCAATAATTTAACGAAAGCATGTTTATTTCTTCTAGCAATTTACTTAATACTATGCAATAACATAAATTTCCCTAGAATAGGAAATAAGATATAAGATTATTATTGAGGAAACATTACAACAAACAGAGCCTCCAACATTAGGTATGCACTGTCCAAAAAAAGAGAATTTGTAAAAAAAGAGTCCAAAACCAGAGAATGAAAAGCTATTCACAATTGTGGATTTTCTAAGTTTTATGTGCACAAGATCGAGATTTATGTACCTATGTACTCATATATCGCTATAATAATAACATATTGAATACTAAACTCAACACAGTACACGTAACTACTTATTCCAATTGAATACCTATTTTGAGCTTTGTCGACTAACTCGCTGTGAGAGAGTTTTCAATAACGTAGAGCCGGACCAGCTTTTAATTAGCTTTGATACATAGAAATATGAGCGATATGTAGGTATATAGGTATATTTTAAAATATTTTGGAGATAGTATTGAACTCTGGTACGGACTTATTCAGTGGATTTGTATTCTTCAGCAGTCGCGCTACAATAAAATAAATGAGACAGTGGTATCTTTAAATATTTTATTAGATTCTCTTATGTCACATTTAAAATGGACGTTTACTACTTTACGATCCCATGTAAGTCTTCATTTTTATATAGTAAAGATCTGCTCCCAAGCTATGAGGTCGTTCGATGAAATATTTCATTCTCGCTGCCGGCTTGAAGATTTTGTAATATATATTATTATTATTAGAGAGCATTCACGGCGAGGCTTATCAATGTACTTAGTAAATAACACCTTTATACGCGCTAACTGCGAAGTTTTCGTGGGTTTTTGCAAGGGTACCTACTAAGACTTAGCGGCTGTTTCAGAATCGCCAGATAAATATGGTATTTTGAAAGTTTTTCCATACAATATTCGTCAAAACGTAATAATTTTATTTGGTGGATAAAAGTAATCTGACGATTCTGAAAGAGGCCCTGAAGCTTCTAAATACACGTGTATTTGGACTTAGTTAATACTTGTAGTAGGTAGCCGAATAATTAGGTACCTAATCAAACGTATCGTAGCAATAAAATGCATCGGTCGGTCGGACTGGTAATGCAATTGTATGCAAATGTGTTGATGTGGTGATAACAAGCCCCACGAGTGCCACGGCCGCGCCAGCCGACTCGTTCACCGGCGCCGCCTCGCCGCACCGCGCTGCCTCCGCGCCGGCACGTTGCCGACTCGGCCGATAATTTAATGTGTGCGGAAATGTCGCGTATTACACGCCTAACGACCGGCTGCACGTAACTAACATATTCCACCTCGAATAAAACAAGCGAACTAGCTTGCTTTATTACCTTCCACTTATGTTTTGTTAGCGTTATAAAGTCAATGCAGCCCGAATTCTTGTCGTTCATAGATTTTAGTTATACATTAGGTAGTGAAGACCGTAACAGTATTTAGTAGAACCAATTAGTTTATTAATATTCTTCTTGATTTAATATGTCCGTGTCGCGTGACTAATCACGTAAAAGAAAAATACAAAGAATTTAGTTACATAAGGTCGGATCGAAATGAAAGATTCCATCCAAGAATACGTCGGGAAAGTTGAGGAAACTAATATCGGGAATGGGCGTGCAGCGCGTAGCAAGTGACTACGCGGCGCGTGACTACAAATGGCTACGCGCCGCATCTACGCAGTTTCTACGCCGCCTATCACTTCGTAGTCGTAGGCAAATACGTAGTCTACCTATTGGTAGCAAGCCTAGTAATTATTTATTTAACGGATGTCCATATACAGGTTTTCCGCTTAAAGGCATTACAATATCTTTCTTTTTACCCGACTACGGCGGAGGGTTATGATTTTGACCGGTATGCATGTATGTATGTATGTATGTATGTATGTATGTATGTATGTGCATCTGTTCCCACCTAACTTCCAAACGACTTGTCGTAATTTGACAAATGAGGTATCGTTAGAAGCGGCTTAATGGCGCGCTGGTTATAGGCTATGTGACGTCACATAAAATTGCATATGGCGCCCTCTAGAGGACATAATGTCATGAACTAAAAAAAAAATATTTTTTAATGAAACCGTGTGGGGTATCAAATGAAAGAGCTTGATGAGCACATTTCAAAAATATATATATTGTTACCTATAACTCCAAAATAATTAAATAAAAAGTAAGTTTAAAAACTAAAACCCGACTACTGAAAAATCGCGCTCTAAAAAGTATGAAACAAGAAAATATTCTCATCTAGAGGATAGCCGTGGTCCGTGTTCATATGCCATTTGGCCCTAAAGGACCTACACGGACCACGGCTATCCTCTAGATGAGAATATTTTCTTGTTTCATACTTTTTAGAGCGCGATTTTTCAGTAGTCGGGTTTTAGTTTTTAATTATCAATTTGACTGATATTCACGTTGTTTGTCGCAGATAGGGTGGGCTCGTACGTGGAGTGGTAAGCAGGGTGTGGTGATGGAGGTGGTAATACTGAGAGCGAGAGCCCAACTGAATCGTCTCGTGTCGTCCGGTGAGAGGCGCGCGGCGGGCGGGGAGCGCCGCGAGCGCGGGGAGCGCGAGGGCGGCGGCGGGGGCGCGCGGGGCGGCACGGGCCGCGAGCGCTCCGCCGCCATGGCGCCGGCCGCGCCCGCGCACGCAACACCCACGCCCTGGCTCAACGCCACGCTCGTGTACAACGCCACCCGGCTCAACGCCACCTTCGACGCCGACTTGGACCTGCTCAGTGCCAACTCCACGGAAGAGCACAACAACCACTGGTTTTGCGCCAAATGGAACAACGCACAACAAGATCTCTTTCAGGTACGTACATAGATGATGCATAAACCTTTTGGGATTCTCCACTACCTACGAGTGCCTAGTTGAAGAAATGGTGTCTCGAGAAACTTCGTACACCTTTATTTTTCGATAAATCAATGGGTATAGGTACCTATAGCAGATTCGTGTAATTTTTCCGGTAGGTCGTATTCATATAGTTTTTTATTACAATGTGCCAGACGCTTATTTTATGCTATAAAACAATTTGCTGCACCCAATTTGCAGCGACTGTAGCCTAAGGGTGAACAGGTTGGGCTAACAATCAGAAGGTCCCAGGTTCGATCCCCGGTGGGGCATGCACCAATGGATGAATTTTCATCTATGTGCATAATTTACAGTTCGCTGACGGTGAGGGAAAACATCGTGAGGAAACCTACCTATCCCTCGGGATTAGGTAATAGTACCTGTATACACGGCGACACGGTTCACCACCTGTCACGTTGGGTTCTGACTATCTAGTGAAACGTGGGCTTTGAGTTGGTTAATACCTCCACAATGTGGTGGTGTATGGCCACTCAAGCCTCTGACTACCCCCGAACGGGGATAAAAGTCGTGACGTTACATTACATTACATTACAATTTGCAGGTGCAACCTAAAAGTACAATGTTCTACAAAGAACCAAGGGTAGTATAACAAACTGGTAAAAACATTTAAAGTAACGTATAGGCTGATTCATGTCTATACTCCATTGAAAAGTTCTTGAATTTTCTAGCACGTAGGGTTTCTAGGGTTTGATGTGCCTATGTATCATGCAGGTATATTCTATGTAGGTATGTGCGGTATGTACCTTTGTATGAGGGTATGAATAATGGAAGGAAATTGAAAAATTTACCCATACACCATCTGGCCAAAATCAAATATGTACAGAAAAGCGAGAAGTTAATAATTTACGTAATTTTTCTCTATACAGGCGGCAAATTTGTGCTTCGCTCTCGCCTTCCTAGCACCAAAGAGCTTCAAGCAGAGCATTCTGGTGCTGCGGGCGTTGGCCGCCGCGGGGGCAGTGCTCATGGGCTTGTGGGCGGGCGCCGAGGTCTGCGCGCCCGACGTGCTGGCCTGGAGTCTCGCACTAGTGCTCGTCAATTCCATACACACCATCTTTTTAATAATAAGGTTAGTCGATAACTTTGAGGTTTAAAGCACATTCTACATTAAACAATGTCCATTACGTCATCAAATTCTTTCAAGATGTGTTTATGTGCCAGTTATAATAATGTAGATAGATACTGACCCAAGATATTAAGTTGAAATTAAAATGTAAACCGCTACACTAATTAATGTCCTGTCTCATGGGAATGTCCAACTTAACCCCCTTAACTTAAAAATATGAGGGCATTTGGAGAAACTCCAATACACCACGCAATTAGCTGGCGTGTTGTGCTTGTGCTATATCCTTTAAAGGCATGGACTAATGCTATTTTGTTATGCGACGAAAGTAACGAAAACATATTGTATTGTTTTTTAAACTGATCTATATGTGTAGTTAACATACGTTGCTAACAGTGACATAAGTCGCATTGAGATAATAATTTATTCATGTTGATGTAGGTTCCTCCCGCCGTCGTTATCACTCGAGCTTACGGAACTGTACTTGAAGCTGTTCAAGCCGCTAAAGGTAAACAAGAAGCACTTCCAAGAGCTAACACGCGAGGCACGGACTGTACGCCTCGAGCCCGGCGAGGCGTACGCAGTGGAAGAAGTCACGCCGGCCGACGAGAGGCTATCAATACTTTTAAAGGGAAAGTATGTGTTTTCTTTCAAATAAGTATCATAAGTTCCAGAATCTATAGCATGACTATCCTGTGTATCGAACACTTACGATTCATACTCATTTTCACTAAGCAGTTTAATAAAAAATACCCACCTAATTGTGTTGTACAACAGAAACACAATTAAAGTGCGAACGGAATTTCAAAACAAAACTGTTTACAGCTAAACAAATTGTAGGTATTTTGTTTGCAAATGTACTCGATATTTGTAAACAAAATACGAATTTACGTAGGGAAACTTACCTGGGTACGTAATCAATAAAGTATTTAGAGGAGCTCTAAGGCACCTAATTACTTAAGCCGCCCTAAACCGTTAAGGGTGCGTCATCTGTTGTGGAATAAATTGAATACTGAATAAACATACCCAAAATACTTATGAAGGCAAAATATTGAGGGTACAAGGATACAAAATAAACAATTCAAAGACGAGACACGAGTCTCGACCCTCACGATGTAAAATACGATACCTACACATGTTTCTTTTGTTGCTCATATATTCTTTCATTGTTTCGGTACTGCGGGCATTGTGAAGAGAAGTACATACAGAAAAGTCACATCTTTTGCTATTCACTACCTAATCTATTGACTTCCTATTTGTTTTTTTCTACTTATATACATAGTATTGTGTATCTCAATTAGTTAGTGGTAGATACCTATAGCCAATAATATATACTGCACTTTGTTTATTAAGTACATACAGTGACTGTATGGGCTTGGCCTTAATTTAATTTTCTGCAGTCCATAAGCTAACGATTTCAATTCCCTTGTAAACCATTCGGTGGCTCAATAAAAAATTGGTACAATGCTTGTTGTACATGCGACGAAATTGATTAGTTTACGTTAATTTGCGATCGATATACCTAATTAAAAGTTAGGTAGGCATTTAAGTGTAAATCATTAGATTTTTATATCGATATTGACATAGCTTTTACGTTTAGTTACTATCTGTTTTCTACATCTACAATATTGATAAATTAATTACCTAGGTACTATGACAGACAGCAGTCATTTCATGTGGGCGAGGTACTAATTGATCGCAATAAACGTAACTAGCTGTGTTGGTTATAACATTCCATTTAAAGGGGGGTAGGTACTAGACGGTATTGGTAGAGTTTCGTATTTCCCAATTTAGATCTCCCCTACCGTAATTAGGTCGTCTATTAGGAACACCGTATTTAGAGAAGAGGAAAAAACAAAGTTCCTACAGTTAATTACACTTTTTTTGTACAGACTGAGGGTGAGCTGTGACGAAACCCATCTCCACTACATACAACCTTACCAGTTCGTCGATTCTCCAGAATGGGAAGCGAATCGCGAGCAGTCAGATGATGTCTTCCAGGTATACCTCTTAATTGATCTTATTATTTTTATTGTTAAATCTCTTCCAGTTAAACTTGTTTAAGTACTTAGAACTTTGTATTAAATCATATACTACACTCAATATGCAATAGGGTTTTTATAAAAGTTACGTTCAAAACCATCAAAGTGTATCAAACTGTCAAGAAGTATAGCTTTTTTTCTCAAGAATAATATGTATAAACACGGGTCAAATATACGTCCTAATAAAAATACAAACGCGACGTCTCTATCCATGAAAGATGAGAACGATAACCATTGACATCTTTGTTCGTATCGTTCGGAACGAGATACGGCTCATTGTAATTCCGCGCACAATTAGACTAAATAATTCAGGAGCGCGCTACGAAATAACGCATTATCCTAATGACTGGAGATTTATTAAACTGGCTACATTGCCAAGATAAAGTTCACAAAAATTGACATTTAGTTATTCGTTCGAACGAAGTTTGGAAATTACGAGTTTACTAATAAATTAGTTCTTGTAAGTCTTTTGTTTTTGTTGATAACGACGGTATCCTCGAAAGATTCCCAGACTTCTTGTGGGAGAGGTCTGGAGTATGGATTCTAGTGCTTTCAGCACATCGGAGGGCTCCAGGATCTTCAAATGTCATTCTTTGGTAACTACAAGTAAGAAGGCTTTTAGTGGATAGTACCTATGCTAGTATTTTATTGAAATCAGTCAAACCATAAGTAATAACAAAAGTGTCTTATCATAAGTATTTGATTACTTTACTTTACTGTAATCACCTTCCCAATTATTACTAAATAATTTGGTTATGTCCCTACCTGCACATAGGTAAGTACATACCTTCAGGCTCATACCTATCATTATCGTAAAAAGCAGTTTAGTGTGATAATATTCCACAACATCCACCTACACATAAGATGTACACAGGAGTTCAACGATAAATACGCTCCAGATATAAGTAACTCACGTGTCAGAGAGATAAAATCCCCTTTTTACGCGCACTCTACACAGGTGGGGGAAGCACCAAGTTCCCGGGGCGGGGGGCGGGGAGGAGGCGCGGCGCCAGCAGGTGCCCGACATTTAATGAACGTCCCATTTTCCCTACATCTTTGCTTAAACCGTCAAAGTACATTTAACGAAACATGTATCTATGAGGAACAGGAAACCACGGTCATTACTCGCGTATTACTTAGTAGTCTTTTCCACCGGTTTGAAATGGTACCTACTTCGTGAGGTTTTAATTCATTCCATATTTTAATATGAGTCTTGACGTTTGCTCAGTTGATACATTTATGACTATAGTTTGATTAGATTTTCTTGTGTAAACTAAAATACTCTGTAAATTATACGCGTCTTTAACTGATGTACGTACCTACGCACGGGGTATTGCTGGTTATGTACTATTTTTTACCTATAAATAGGAATCTTATTTGCAATATAACAAATAATCAAGCAGAGCTTTAGTAGTGGTACTAGCAATTCTGATTAACACAATGTTTATACTCATGCATCTTAAGTTATAAACGATTACCTACTTACTGATCTCCAAATTATCACGCATACCAGACTAATGACTTTAAGATACGACTGAAATGTTGAAGAAGGAAAGACGAAGTTCGAAAGTTTACGAATGTAGGACAAATTCCCGGTTATGTAACGTTCAAGGATGGACAAGCCTTGCAAGGGCTGGAAAACCTCTTCCGATTTTTGCTCGCGAGTGGCAATACTAAGCTACTGTAGCACAGCATACAGAGACATTATGCCTACCTACCCAGAAAGAGGGAGACGTCTGACTGTCCAATATACAGGGTTAATTTGAAATCATGGGCATCCTATTAAACGGCGATTCTACACATGATTCAGAATACTTAGGGAATATTAATGTATTGCCCCGGTAAGGAATAACAGTTACGGGTTTGCTTATTTGCTTACTCGAGCAATATTTTTTCATCAAATGGTTTTTTTATTTATTTTCCCAAAATATTCTGAATCATGTGTAGAGTCATAGTTTAAAAGGATGCCCATGATTTCAAATTCACCCTGTAGTATGCTCTACGAAACGGAGACCATGGACATAGTACAACTCAGTCGTTCGCGGAAAATAATGTTGAGAACCGACAGGTATTTGGCCAGTACGGCTCATCATCTGGTGAATACTACGCATCAAAATGCGTTTTAACTGATTGTCGAATTTTGAGTGCGATATCAGATGTGTGAATTTCGCTGCATGTACGTGCAGTGGTGCGCTGAGAACAAATCTGATGATTCTGATATCTGCTAAAATAATACATCAATGGCAGCATAGAAATAATCTTAGACCTGTGCCTATACCTACCAAGCTGACGGCAGACGGTTGTCGTTAGACTAACAATATAATTTTAAAGATGCCTTTGGATTATGCCAAATTTAGAGTCTAAATTTAGTATTTAACTAAACTGGATTTAGTGCGGCAGTAGGCGTACAGCCTAGTCTTACAGCCTTTAGACCATGCTAAATCCAGAAGCTAACTAATTTTGGGCACTAAGTTTGGAATAATCTCAAGGCTCATTTAGTACTGATGGTGACTCCATTCGAAGGTGAGCGTTATCGCGGAGGAGGTGAGCACGTGCGTGTGTTGGCAGCGCATGCGGCTCGAGCGCGTGCTGCGGCACCGACCGGCCCTTAAGGTCGTGCTCGACTGTCTTATAGGTTAGTACTTTGAACACCTCATAGTCCTTAATTATAGATTACCGTTACCCCTTTACTAAAGGCAATGTATCGGGATATATAGAATCAAAGAAGCTTTTGGTTCTTACCACACATAAACCCGTATATCATACAACTATTTTTCGTCAGAAAGGAAACGCATTTCCTTTCGTACCAGGACCACCAGTAACTATTGTTTATCTACTTAATACGAATAATGGGTTGAATGCATGCCAATTTTCCTCTAACCCACCAACAACATAAAACTCATAGCGCGACTCTACGAAATAGGTAATTGACTGATCCGATCAAACTTTTTCTGGGCATTGTAAGCTGATGACGAAGCGTTTTAATCCGGACGTCGTTTTATTATATCGAATTCAACGAACACTAGGACATAATTTTAATGAAGGCGAAGTTTTAGTGGAGTTTTAGAAAATGTAGAATGTGGTAGCTAAAAATAAAACCAATAATATTTCAGGTAAAGATATAACTCACAAGCTGTACTCTGTGAGTGAGGGGCTGAGCGCGGGCGCGGGCAGTGAGCACGAGGGCGCGGCCGCGCACCTCACGCGCTCCGCCAGCGTCGACGCTGTGCACGAGGGCGCGCGCGGCCGCCTGCGCAGCCTCGCCTGGCGGGCGCGAACATCCACCACGAAAGGTTTGTATATTTTCCACATCAGTCATAGTACATAATATGGATACTGTAGATAAACCACAGAGAAAATATGAAACACCCAACGCAAATAGAAACAATACGTCATAGCAGAGGAAAGATGTTCGGTCATCTCATACGACATAAAATTGTTATAAAAAACATCTTAGAAGGCAAGATAGAAAGGAAAGCGAGGAAGAGGAAGACCAAGATAAGCTACATGGGCCAGATTCAAAGAAGGCGGCTGTGATGTCGTAAAAGTGCCCTAGAGGGAAATGTCGAGAGAACTCCTACAGAGAGTGAATTAAATAAGAAGAAGATATAAACACCCCTATTTAGTTAGTTGACGATACTCTCTTGATCCTTTAAATTTTACAGCAACATCATACTGGCAGCCAGTGGTGGCGCGTCAGTTCCTCCGCCAATCGCCGTTCGGGCGTGTGGTGCCGCCAGCGCCGCCGCCGCCCCGGCTGGTCGCGCAGGCGTCGTCGGCGAGCCTGCAGCCGGCGGCGGGCGCGCGGCGCCGCAGCCCGCCTCCAGCGCCGCGCCGCGCCGCGTCGTTCCGGCGCGGGCGTGAAGTCAAGTTCGCGGAGATGGCGATGGCCTCGGAGCCGGCCGTGTGACGCGGGCCGCGGCTCCAGCCGGAGCTGGTGCCGCTCGTCACCCCACACACATTTTCCCCCGCTGAAACCTCTCCCTGTATCAAAGCGCCCTGACCGGAGCTTGAGCGAACGATTTCGCCTCACACCACAGACTTTTAATCCTCCTATGTGAAATCGCGTAATCGGTGAACTCGAGTGCCGGGTAGAAGGAGACTTGCGATCGATCCAATTGATTTCGGTTCAAAAAAAGAGCTTCCTGTTATAAAATACTCGATATTTATTTTGTAAGTTATTCGTACGACTTGATCTTGTTCGCTACAAGAACTATGAACGAGCCTGTATGGCAAGATACAAAGTGACAGTGTTAGTGGGTATGTTAATTTTTACGAGTGACGGTATTATTGTAATTATTATGTGAGATAGTAGTTGTTTGAGACGAAACTTCATCTGTCAAATCACATGTCAAATAAGAACAAAGACGTCATCCGACGCGGGACGTCAAAAGAGGACTTGCTTACTACAATCGGCGGCGACGACAAGGTTTTTTTCACATGAAGAACAATTTAATATATTTACTTTGTAATACGACTAATAAACCACATTTCGAAGATTGAAGAGACATATTATTTCCTGCCACCACCAACAAGCAACCGCCAGCCGAAACAAGTATTGGTGACCCCTACGCGATACCTACCAGCAACAAGTCTCATCAACGATCGCCATTGTTCAAACTGGAAAACTGGAAAATACTGCCTCGAATCCTTCAGGATCCCGCCAGCCAGCAGCTGCAGCTATCAATCCGAGGGAAGTGCGGTTTTCTAATCCTACTACCTATCCAATTATCCATTTGTTTCAGTTTGCTCAAATATCGTTGATAAGTACACCCTTCAAAAGTTACCCACTAACGAAAATAAACTTTGAGATTAGCTATATTTCAGTAATAATTACCCATATTCTAGTTTATTTCATCGTTATAGTGGATTTTAAACCTAAAACAAACCTTTCAACAAAGTTTTTCAAACTTATATTGCAAAAGGTGCATTCATATTATTTCCCTGTGTGTCAAGGTCACGACACAAATTCGACATTTTGGATTATCTCGTTCATAAAACTTTCCAACTAGTAAAATACATTGAAAACAACATCTTTAACATATTTGCCAACTGTTTCAGACATATTCTGGGAGTGAGCTTGCGAGATAGTCAACAAAGGTAACACCGTACGCCGGGCGCCGTACTATCGTGTTGAGTGTCGATCGTTTGTCACGGCGGCGTCGGAACCGGTTTGTTATCAGCACACAGGACATAACGTAACGTACCTATTCATTATTTGATTTCATTTTCATTGCTATAGATAGGCAGGTGGGTCAAAGTTATACCTACTACTCACCTAACTATATTTCTTTAAAACAAACTTTATTGTTAATATCTACAACAGTTTTGCGTGTTTGCACCGGCATAATTGCGTGTTTGCACCAGCATAATGGCTGATATCAAAGATCTTATCAAGAAAAGAAGCAACATTAGAGGTCGGTTAACATCATTCATAAAATATGCTACACCACTATTGAGTAGTGAAGATACATCAATGTTTAACGAACTGAGTTTAAGATTGTCTAAATTACATGAATTATCCAATAATTTTGATGAGATTCAGTCGCAAATCGAAATGTTGGATGTTGACTCTGAGTTACAACTTCAGGAACGTGAAACAACTGAAAATTTATTTTATTATTGGTTGGCTAAGGCACAATCTTTGTTAGATTCCTGGGAGAAGGAGAACAAAGCTGATACCTCATCCAGCTCAACATCTAAAGTGGTTGCTAAGAAACTTAAATTACCTCCGATAAAGATAACTCCGTTCGATGGCAGTGCATCTAAGTGGCTTTCCTTTAGGGACACATATTCAGCATTAGTACATAACAATGAAGACTTTGATGACATAAGCAAGTATCATTATCTTATCTCATACCTAGAGGGCGCTGCTAGTGCCGTCATTAACTCTGTTACTATGTCTTCTAAAAACTACTCAATAGCATGGCAACTGCTGTGCCAGCGATATGACAACAAACATCGGTTAATAAACGAACATATTAAAGGCTTATTCTTAACTGAAGCGCTGCAAAAAGAGTCTGATGTTGGTATTCATCAATTAATTGATAATTTTTCCAAAAATTTAAGTGCATTGAAATCATTAGGGGAACCCACTGAAAAGTGGGATTCACTCATTATCTACATGGCTACGGTGAAATTAGACAGCGTGACTCTCGGGAAGTGGGAAGAATTCAGAAGCAATAAAGACTCCATAACGTTAGAACAATTTTATTCATTTCTACGTCAACGAGCTACGGTCCTAGAAACCATCAACGATGGGAAGTCTAATAAAAATGAAAAGCGTCAAAATGTGTGCAAATCAAAGTCATTTATTGCTTCTTCTGATGATTCTGCCCCCGGAAAACAGTGTGCAATCTGTAAAGAAAATCATAAGTTACATGAGTGTCCTAAATTTAAGTCTTTATCCGTTGAAGAACGAATTTCTAACATTTCATCGCTAAAGCTGTGTAGCAACTGCTTACGGGGTGGTCATCTGTCCTATCAGTGTCGCCTGGGCGGTTGTAAAATCTGTCGAAGAAAACATAACACATTATTGCATAAACAATTTCCTTCACACAATACACAACAAAATAAACAAGAGCATTCTACAACTGCTAAAGATAAAAATGTGAATACAAATAAAAGTGAAACAAACTTACCTGATTCTGTAGGTGGCTCCACAGCTACTGGTCCTTCCAACTCCATCACATTGTCTGCTGTTTCCACCAATCAAGCTCTTCTTTCAACGGCGTTGGTCAAGGTGACAAACAATGACAAATCTATCATTTTGAGGGCTTTGTTAGACTGTGGTAGCCAGTCATCCTTCATCAGTGACAAAGCACAGAGGATGATCGGTTCCTGCAAAAAGAAAAATTATTATCACTCAGTGTCCGGCCTAGGTAATACAGTGGTAAATATAACAGAGCATTGCAACATACAAGTGCATTCATTATACAACAAGTCATTCAGCATGCCTGTTAAATGTTTTATTTTACCTCAGATAACTGACAAGTTACCTCATGCTGCAGTGCGTATACAACATTTAGACATTCCCGATAATGTCCAACTCGCTGACCCAAAGTTTTATGTGCCTTCCGAGATTGACCTCCTTTTGGGCGCAGAAATATTTTGGGAATTAATTCAAACGTCCAGAATAAGTTTAGGACCGCAGCGGCCTATACTACAAGAAACTCACTTAGGCTGGATAGTAGCTGGCCCCACGGGGGGAAGTTACTACACTAATAATAACACAAAAATACAATGTAATTTCTCACATGACATCAAAATACAACTAGCGAAGTTTTGGGAATTGGAAGAAATTCCGCCGCAAATTGGACACACTCAGGATAATTATTGCGAGAAATTATTCACTGACACTACTCGCCGCCTCGAGGACGGCAGATTTTGTGTTCAAATCCCACTTAAAGAGTCTGTGGACGCGTTAGGTGATTCCTACTACATTGCCGAAAAAAGATTCTTCCAACTTGAACGGAAATTAAACAACAAACCATCATTGAAACAACAATATAGTGCATTTATTCATGAATACGAGCGATTAGGACACATGACACAATTAAATAAAAAAACAGAATTTGCCTGTTATCTACCACATCATGCAGTAATACGAGAGTCTAGTGAGACTACAAAGCTTCGTGTCGTCTTCGATGCCTCGGCAAAAACCTCCACGGGGGTATCGTTCAATGATATACAACATGTCGGACCTGTAGTACAGGACGACCTATTTTCTATTTTATTGAGGTACAGACAGCACAAGTATGTAGTATCCGCAGATGTGGAAAAAATGTATCGCCAAATACTTGTGGAACCTAATCAGCGAATGTTACAACAAATTTTATGGCGTGACGATCCGTCGCAGCCAGTTAAAATATTTCAATTAAACACCGTCACATACGGGACGGCATCGGCTCCGTACTTGAGTACCAGATGTTTAGTTCAACTTGGCAATGATTGTAAGGAACCTATCATAGCAAAACTTATCAAAGAAGACTTCTACGTTGATGACTACCTTAGTGGCGCTGATACTATTGGCGAATTACACAGCATAATCCATTCAGTCACTGAAATCCTCAACTCGGCGTGCCTACCGCTGCGAAAATGGCGTACCAATGCTCCATCGGCGTTACAAGATCACTCAAACACGACATTATCTAAAGATTTAGATTTAACCGCTCAATCGTCATCAAGCGTATTAGGTTTGAAGTGGGATCCGGCCCGAGATATTTTGAGATTTTCAGTTGACATACAAGCTGACCAAGTTGTTACTAAAAGAACTATCCTGTCTAATTCGGCCAAATTATTCGACCCGTTGGGTTTACTTGGTCTGTGTACCATAATACCAAAAATAATTTTACAAAAACTGTGGCTGTCCAAGTTAGATTGGGATGAACCTGTAGATAACGGACTAGAAAGGGAATGGAAAGGCTTCATTAGCAATCTAAGGAATCTTTCTACCATTGAAATACCCAGATGTGTTCTCACCAGCGAACCAGTCATAATCGAGCTTCACTCTTTCTCTGATGCATCCCAAGTAGCATATGCGTCTGCAATTTATCTTCGATCGATCGATAGCTCAGGTCATGTCCTCGTCAGGCTACTTTGTGCCAAAACTAAAGTTGCACCAGTAAAACCTACAACCATACCTCGCCTTGAACTGTGTGGCGCCTTGCTTTCTGCACGCTTAAGTGCCAAGGTTTTAAAGGCGCTCCGTTGCAACGTCGACTCAGTATTCCACTGGACCGACTCAACCGTGGTATTATGTTGGTTGACGTCACAGGCTTCTGACTTAAAACCCTTCGTATCAAACCGTGTAGGTGAAATACAAGAATTAACGAGCTCTGGCAACTGGAGGCATGTTCCCGGTGATAAGAATCCAGCAGATCTAGCCTCTAGAGGATTGAATCCTAAATCGATTCAGTTAGCTACGCTTTGGTGGAAAGGACCTTCGTTTTTAACTGAGGACCGCTGTAATTGGCCACAGTCTTTTAATACAAATTCCATTTCCGATTTACCAGAACTGAAAACTAGCAGTAAGACATCTACTATTACGCTACAGTCTATAACTGTTCCTAGTTTGGTGGATTTCGAAAGACATTCCCGGTTCACTACGTTACATAGATCTATGGCCTACGTTCTACGTTTTATCAAAAATCTACGAAATAAACATGACAAACTAACAGGGCCTCTGACAGCTCCTGAACTAGATTCTGCTCTACAAATTATAATAAAACAACATCAAAATGAATGCTTTTCTACTGAAATAAAAATAATCAAAAATAAACGCAACTTACCGTCAAAATCCAATCTGCTGTCTCTTAGTCCTTTCCTCGACGATGATGGCATCCTTTGTGTTGGCGGCCGCATTCAGAACTCCGATGAAACCTGCAAAAAGAAACATCCAATATTATTAAATACAAATCATAATTTCACTAAGTTGCTATTTGCTCATTACCATAAGAAGCTTTTGCATTGTGGACCGCAGCTCTTGCTCAGTGACTTGAGAAACAAATATTGGCCCTTGAGGGGTAGAATCCTAGCAAGAAAAACGGTGAACAATTGTAAATTGTGTCGAATTATCAAAGCTAAAGCTATTAACCCATTGATGGGACACTTACCGGCTTCCCGAGTCACTCCCAGTCTGCCATTTCAGGTAAGTGGGGTTGATTTCGCAGGGCCATTCTACATCACCGATCGTAAGGGTCGTGGGTGTAAAATTACAAAATGCTATTTATGTTTGTTCATTTGCTTCAGCTCCAAAGCTGTGCATCTCGAGGTAGCAAGTGATCTCACTACTGATGTTTTCATTCTATGTTTAAGACGTTTTATATCCCGAAGAGGAAAGCCCTTAGAGTTATACTGTGACAACGGTACCAATTTTGTCGGTGCAAACAACGAAATCACTAAATTTCTAAAATCAAATAATGAAGGCGTTTCCGCGTTTGCTGCCGACGAAGGCATTATATTTAAATTCTCGCCAGCTTACTCCCCCCACTTTGGTGGGCTTTGGGAAGCAGGCGTTAAGTCTGCAAAATATCACGCAACCAGAATACTAGGCGACAAGCACCTCACTTTTGAGGAATTATCAACTTTATTTGCTCAAATTGAGGCTATCCTCAATTCTCGCCCACTAACCCCACTTTCGTCCGATCCAAGCGACCTTAATCCGTTGACCCCTGCGCACTTCCTGATCGGTCGACCGCTCACTGCACTCCCATCAGAAAATCTACTGGAAGCAAACCCTAACAAACTCGACAGATACCGATGTCTCGATAAGATGCGGCAAAACTTCTGGGAGCGCTGGCGAAACGAGTACCTGTGCGAGCTGCAACAAAAAACCAAGTGGCGCACCGAACAAGATGGACTCAAGGAAGGCGACATGGTTATCATCAAAGAACCCAACATTCCACCATTGAAGTGGCGAATGGCGCGCGTGTCCAAATTGTACCCTGGCTCCGATGGAATCTCAAGAGTCGCAGACGTTTACACTTCAAAGGGCATCTTGCGTAGAGCTGTTCACAACTTGTGCTCCCTGCCTGATCATTAGCAGCAGTACCTCGAAACCCTGGGGATTTCGAGGGGGGGGAAGATGTTTGAGACGAAACTTCATCTGTCAAATCACATGTCAAATAAGAACAAAGACGTCATCCGACGCGGGACGTCAAAAGAGGACTTGCTTACTACAATCGGCGGCGACGACAAGGTTTTTTTCACATGAAGAACAATTTAATATATTTACTTTGTAATACGACTAATAAACCACATTTCGAAGATTGAAGAGACATATTATTTCCTGCCACCACCAACAAGCAACCGCCAGCCGAAACAGTAGTTTAACAACAATGTATCAAACGTGTCATTAACAGTGTACATAACGCAGTGTGCATAACCCCAAAACACTACCCAAGTGCATTTTTATAATACCTACTGGAATGATACAAACTGAGCGACAACATTTTCAAACCGAATAACTGATAGGATAAGTAATGGAATTGTAATTATATCTAATTTTTTAGCAATTGATAATTCAAATGTGGAATTCTAAAAATATTTAATGTTAAAGTAATTATGTAATTGTTTATTAGCGTTAAGATGTGTTAAATTCGTGATAAAAAATTAAAGTTACTGCGCGAATTTATATTTAAGTATTATTCAGCAAAAATGTAATAAGTACGTAATATTTTCAAGCTGCTTCTTCTGTAAAATAATGGTGAAGATCGTGCAAAATTATAGCTTAATTATTTTGACGCTCAAGAAAATAACCATCCTATGTGGGTACCTAGTACAACGCCTACAGCACGGACATACAGTTTAAGTTCTAGTGATACCATCTAAAGCACCGCATAATATAATCGTAGCGTGACGTCACAAGGCTTCTAATCGTACCTAATCACAAATTACTGGTGGTTTCACTGGGCTTGCTCCTGTATGTGTGTACCTACATACTTTAAATTTAACTTTGTATATCACCTAGGTACCTAAAATAAAATCACAACGAATATATACTGGTGTCCACCAATAACAAATAAATAATTATGAAAAGCGTCGTCCATAAGTGGACCTAAACAAATTCATCGCGACACTTAAAGCACATAGTACCTAGATATACCTACTTATAGCACTACATAACGCAATAGTACGGTACCAGGTTCATTATCTCGATTGCACTTGTATTGTGTACATGTACCTACTAATAAATCTAACCTATTTTAAATCCACCTATTTGCAGTCTCTACTAGCTATACACAGCAAATAAAAAAAACTAGCAAGGTTGTTGAACGGGTTAATATACCTAAGGTTAATAATCCAATTAAACCCCGTACGAAAAAATAAAAATAAATAGTATCATATGGAGAACCTAAAGCAGAATGAGTATTTTTTTACTTGTGACACTATAATAAATACTTTTTACTTTTATTGAGCATATTTAAATCTCTAAAAATGTTATTGTCACAAATAGTATTTTAACAAACAAAACACATAAACTGTCTTCAACAAAACAAAACTCACCAACAAATAAAAATATTCGGATTCATGTTAACGCTATGAGCTTTAGTGAATGTATTTACTCATATTGTAAGCGTCGAATGGACTCGTAACTGAATTTTGATAAGTATCATTACGCATCTGAATAGAAGTCGATTTTGCGATACCTGTGGTAGGGAAATGTTCGAACAGAAGCGGGAATTCAGCATCACAAATCCTTAGTCGTTAGCTATTAGTAGATTTAAATTTACGTCTTCCTTTTTCAATCCATACTCTACTTACTTAAAAAGCCTCCAAAATGTTGCATTTTATTACATGGTCTCCCATTTTCCGACTTGCCGGTATCTTACGTTGCACTTAACTTATATGCACCATTATCGAACACTTGCCTACCTCAATGGAATCGACAGTAACATTCATATTCACGTCGATGTTTAGTTGATGTTGTTGCTACGTGTAAGGTGTCAGACTAAATCAGCATGTAGTTCGTAATCACTGTACTATTAAAACAATTGTTTAAACGATGTCGACAACTAATACGTAACTTGTAGATATAGTACAAAGAGGATAACGCTTCGTAAAAGAAATTAACAGTTGCGATCAAACAGTTACAACTGATGTTCTAATGAAACGTCAAGATACGAAGAATGAAATAACCGTTTTAACTCCCAATTATTTTCGATAAACCTACCCTATATTTTTATGCGTCTCTAAGTATTATACTTACATGTTCATTCGTCATCATCATTTAGCGCTTGTTTCAGTATCGTCAGTTAACTTTTATCCACCAAATAAATATGTCGATTCTGCAACAGGCCCATAAGTGCCTACCTACTTATATTAATTTTGTCAATAGGTACGGTAAGGTACGTATCAGACAAAATATCCTCATTGTACGGTGTCTCACACGAATACATATCGTTTGTCGTCTTGTCTCGTCTTATTAGTTATTTGTCAAATGGCAATTTGTCTGTGGCCTGATTATTTTATTCAATTACACATCACGGCCCTAAATCGCTTACCCATTGCTATTGAGTTGCTAGTGATCGTCCTTCTGGTTTGTCGACCGACCCGCTGATCGGCCTTTGATTGGTCGGTCAGAATCGACTGACTAATCAGATGATCGACCACTATAGCAGAACGCCACAGTGGCGCCACAATAGCTAAGCGACTTAGGGCCATGTAGTTAAGTATTCACTCACGATTACGACGACCATGACCGTAAACGCTTTGTTAACGATAGTAACAAACGACGACCAGAACAAAGTGTAATATAGTTAAAGTTTACAATTAAATGTTATTTTTTAAGAAAACGTTCAACGATAGTGTAACTCTAGTGGCAATATCGTGGCACTACTGTTCTCCATGTTAAAGTTTTTTGTAATTCTACAACAATGTTGGCCTTGCTCTTATGGTGTAATAATGTAACATTATAAAAGGCTAGTGAAATTTTGATAACTAAATAACAACTAGACGTGAAATTGTAAATTGATAGGGTATAAATCATTACAACATTAATTAAAAACTCGCACACAGTGTACTTAATAATCATGAGCTGATTGTATTATATTTTCTTTCTCGACATAAATTACTGATAAGGACTGTATGCCACGTGGATGAGACGACTTCCAAACTTGACAAGTGAATTGAAGATGTCACGGGAATTGACAAAGTATGTTTACTAGGCATTTGCTAACGGCTAACGATGATCCATCTGTTCCAAGATAAATTTTACTTAGAGCCTGTTTCAGAATAGTCAGATAAATTGTATCCACCAAGTAAATATGGCGTTTTGAGGATCATTCTGTGGAAAAACTGTCAAATCGCCATATTTATTTGGTGGATAAAAGTTATCTGACGATTTTGAAACAGGCCCTTAGATTATAATTTCCTCCAATTAGTTTTTTTTTAATTAAAGAATGTCTTCCATATAAAGACATTACGCAGAAAGAGAGTAACATTTATTATCCAAAATAATAAGTACAGTGCGTTTACAGTTATTTTACCTTAAGTATGTTTTTTTTTTAAATGTAGTCTATATTAGGTTTTTATAAGTCATGTAGCCTGTAGAATAAAGCCTAATCTACAGTTCATGGTCTCAAAGGCCAAGTTTAAAGGCTGACTTTGCGTTTTACAAAAATAAAATGAGAAACTTCAGAGGTAAAATAACTGTGAACGGAGACTAGGTATATCCTACTAAACGGAGCCCATGCACACAGTACGACTGCGTTCGCGGAATATAATTTTGAAAACATGTCTGTATTGCCCATACGGCTATTCTTCCGGTGAATAATGCGCATCAAAATGGATTGAAGTTGATTTTCGAATTGCGAGTGCAATAACAGATGTAGTGGTTCGCTGAGTAGGTATAGTGATTGCAATGTTAGGAGGTACCACATCTGCTAAAATAATCAATGCTTCCATTAATTTAAAATCTTCCCAATATCTAAACTGATATGCTTCCGTATTGTGTTGTTAAATATATCAAGGTAGCCAAGTCTGTTTCAGACATCATTACAACTAAAACAAGGCCCTATATCGACGTTATAAATATTAGTAAATTGTATAAAGTAGGTATACATTACTGGTACAAAATCGGGAGTAAACTTGATCAATTTGTTTCTGAGATACCCATAGTGGGGTACGTTTTTGTGGAAAATGCTCATCAAATGTGTACCTACTTAATTTGTTATATGATAATGTATTATTTCTATGTCCATGACTTGCACATTTATAACGTTATAGTAAATCTTCCAGAGTAAGACCCAATGTTACTTGTAACTATTTTAAGTTCTATCAATATAATCCAATCACTGCTACTGAATGTTTGTTATAACACGTATTAATTCTGAAGAACAGTTAATTATAAATGTTGTATATTCATCAGTATAATTAGATATTTGTAGGCAGTTATGATGTGATAAATGTCGACATATTCATAGACTTGTGAAAGGCGCGGGTCGAAGTATGCACAGACATTGTTTTAGCAGTTTAGTTTCACTGTACAGCGAAGAAGAGCAATAGTCGTTAGTTATTATATGAGAGGTTTAAACTTGAATGCTATATTTCCTGTGTGTTAGGTAGTATACTTATCATGTGTCGTCTAAAACAATGGTCGGTGGCAGACACCTTGGCAGAGCGCCTCTGTGATACACGTTAGCTATTAGAATAGGAGTCGTCGGTTGAATATCATGTACTCGCGATCTGTTATTCTCAGTATAGGTTGCCTCCTGCGTCTCGTCATGCATGACATAACAGTTATTGATTATAATTATTGTATTTATTCACTTTATTAACATGTTTATTATGTCTTTAATAAAACAATTGCTTATTCCATAGTTTTATTTCTAATAATCAAATTAGAGACCATTCTTTTTCGTGGAAAATTAAATATGCGAATGCTCTCGTGGAAATGATTTAATCTCAGTGGAAAACAAAGCGAAGATTATGTAGGTAAATTTAGTCGTAAATCACACATATTTAACGTATCAACTAGCTGTGCCCGCGACTTCGTATGCGTGGAATTTAACAAAAAATGATTGCTTAATTCAAAGTAGTCTTTGTTACTCCTTATAACATCGGCTATCTGCCATTAAAAGTCCAATCAAAACGGTCAAACATTTTAAAAATTGCTTTTTGCCATGCTGTATATATTCCATAATGCATGTAGTTTCAAGCTGTTTTGACATTATAAACATACACTTTTATTTGTATAGATGTCGCAAACGAGGAGCTCCAGAATCTCGGAAACCAGTTGAGTTCGTTTCGACCATTGACCTACTCGTGGCGTCGGTACTCGGTCGCGCTCACTCTCATTGCATATTTCAATATAACTCACAATATTGTTTAAAATGGTAATCGATGCTGTAGCCCACTGATAATGAGCCGATAACACTCAGTTACGTTCGCGGACGCGAGCAATGACGGTCCGCGACGTATTATTTCTAATTTAATAGGTCGTTCGAAGTTCGTTGGATTATATCAAATAATAATGTCGCATCTAATGAGAAACTGCATTGTAGGCCTAAGGAATGTTAACAAGTGTCGTGCATTGTGTGTTTTATTGCGAAATGTAAGTATTTCTTACTTATTTATACATTAAAATGGCATACTTATAAGACGTGTAACACTTTTATAGGTATTATTATATACCTACATCCAAGCATGCGTACTCACTATACATACATGTGCGGTTATTTCACAATAATGAATTCAGCAGACGATGGTACTATGTAGTTTGCTTTTAATAAATAAGTAGATATACCTACTTCAATGTGGTTTTACTCGTATATGGCCCTTACATTAGGTATAATCGAAATGTATAAGCCGTTCACATAGCAATAGCACGATAACCTGCTATCATAATCATAAAAAATCAGAAGTGATTGTTATTTTTATTTAAATACAGATAACAATAAAATTATGAAACAATCAAATCTTATCTCAATGATAATTACTAAGCTGACCGTGTAGGAAGTTTGGTAATAAAAAATGCATATCCAACTAAAGTGTGACACGAATAAAATGCTGAATGGTGGGTTTCATTCTATGTACTTACACAATATGCAATATAATATGCTTATAGGTACACTTATGGAGCCAAGCAATTATTAATAACATAGTACGTACGTACTTACTTGTCTAAATGAATAGGATAATAACACTTTTTAATTATGGTAACGTCATGTTTGTAGTACCTATGTACCTATTGGTTTAAATAAATAATAAAATATGCAAATATTATATAATATACGGGATATTATGAGCAAGCATGACTGCTCATAGGTGCTATGTGTCTTAGGTATGTACCTATATATTCCACAGCACTGCTGATAACCAGCTGATAGGGACCAATGTTTACCCTTCTTCATACAGAGAACTTTATTATTGTGCCCTAAGTACGTTTTATATGGGTAGATGATGATCATTTATAAAAATAATAATCGCAAAATCACAATGAATAGATCAAGAAGTCTCAGTAAAACGTTTTGATTTTCAGGAAAGGTACCGGTCACAAAACACAAAACCCACTGTAAGTAACCTAGGACGCATAGGGATAGAATACAATTGTTTACGGCGGAACAGATTCCACACCAGTGAAACATGCAACAAAATTGTCGCTTTCAAGTTGTCCGACATCGGTGAAGGCATACGAGAGGTCGTTATAAAAGAATGGTAAGAATAATTTAACTAAGGGACACCGCAGACATGCTACTTTTTGCATCGGCGATCGGCGATTTTGCGACTGCATCGCGCTTTGGCGACTCTCTGCGGGCGGACGCAGCGACTGCTCCGATGCTAAAAGCGACTAAATGGCCGATCGCCGATGCAAAAAGTAGCAAGTCTGCGGTGGCCCAAAGTACCTAATTAATTCTCTACTTACGGAAAAGTGAAGTTCAATAAAATTCTATGCAGTAGGTACCTACATAGGTACATAGTCTGCGATGCATATGCAGATGCTGCATAGACTGATGATAATAATGACTGCATAGGTTGAATGACTAGAGGAAGAGGATCAAACATAACAATTCTTCCAAACAGTGAACTAGAAAGGCTTAATTAGTGAAAGACTATAGCCATTGGTAATTTCACCGTCATTATCTTCGATCATAGAATCAATTGTTTACTTCCAGTTGAATGGTCTATGTTCATACAGATTGCAAAGATATAGGATGATAAGTCAGTTTCCCTTGATTACTGTTTCCTTCCATATAGGAATAACTAAAATAATTAAGAATATACTCTTTAAACATCTCTTGAAGATAAGAATAATCGCATTATATTAATAGGTGCCTACTGTATGATGTAATTTCATTAAGATGAAACAAAGATGTTTTGTTCCTAATATTATCACAACGCGAGCACTGACGCAGATACTTACATTTTCAAGTCAGTTATCAATACAAAAACACGAAGAATCTTTGTAATAACGTGTAGAGAAACAGTATGATCCAATTTTAGATTACAGTAAATATTGTTCCACTTATTTCAACCGTAGGGAAGAAATATGGTATCCAAGCGCTGCTAATGGGAGCCAAGGGCAACAGTTATTGGTTTAATACAAAATATAAACACCTTGCGATGTTTGCAACTTTAGGTTCGTAAAAGTCGGTGATAAGGTACAGCAATTCGAAAATATTTGCGAAGTACAGAGCGATAAGGCGGCCGTCACCATCACTAGCAGATACGACGGCGTGGTGACCCGACTGTATCACGAAGTAGACCAAACTGCGCTGGTGGGACAACCACTTGTCGATATCGATGTTCAAGATAGTGGCGATGAAGGTATGCAAACTAACCTCCCTTTTGTCACAATATTCTTAACTTCCAGCGCCACTTTCGTAATACTAAACAATTAAGAAACAGACGTAGGTAAACGTATATTGCTTTTGTGAAACTTGTTGAATTTCCTTGGTTTGTAACGTCACGACTTTTATCCCCATTCGGTAGTCAGAGGCTTGAGTGACCATACACCACCACATTGTAGAGGTATTAACCAACTCAAAGCCCACGTTTCACCAGATAGTCAGAACCCAACGTGACAGGTGGTGAACCTTGTCGCCGTGTATACAGGAACTGACTATTACCTAATCCCGAGGGATAGGTAGGTTTCCTCACGATGTTTCCTTGGTATGACTGTAAAAAATACTACTGACAAAGAAATGTTCTCATGTTACAGATAGTTCTTCAGATTCGGATGCAGAAGCTCCCACCAGTCAAGCACCGGAACAAGCTAAGACCCAAAGGGTTAAAGTTCTAACGACCCCGTCTGTAAGACGCATAGCCTCGCAATTTAAAGTTGGTTGACTAATACTATTTTGAAATTACTTTAATACTCAAATTCGTTAACCCTTAACAACATTTTACTTATTAAAGGTAGACTTGAGTACTGTCAAAGCTACTGGAAGAAATGGCAGGATTCTGAAGGAAGATATGCTAGCACACTTGAATATAAATTCGGACGGCTCTAACGAAGTACCAAGTACGGGCAGTGTTAAAGCTATGGAAATACCAATCGTACAAGGCCAAGCTAGAGTGGAGGTGCTGCAAGATGATAGAGTAGTACCAGTCAGCGGTTTTACTAAAGCAATGGTGAAATCTATGACTGAAGCAATGGTAAGGAAGGACAAACATTAGGTACAGAAATAAATTCCTTTTTAGCACATAACAGTTTAAAAAATATTTACTTACTTATTTGGTCTTTGCAGAAAATTCCACACTTCGGATACAGTGACGAGTACGACGTTACAAAATTAGTGGAATCTCGTACTATATTGAAGAAATTGGCGCAAGAGAGAGGAATTAAATTGACGTATATGCCGATAATAATTAAAGCCGCATCCCTTAGCCTCAGTCACTTGCCCATTCTCAACACGAGCTTAGACAGCAGCTGTGAAAATATCACCTACAAAGCAAGCCATAACATCGGTGTTGCAATGGACACACCTAATGGCTTAGTGGTGCCAGTTGTTAAGGTAAATAATCACTATCACCCATATAACGGACACTTCTCTCAAAAAATCTTTAGGATTTTAAGACATAAATGTATTCCCTTTTTTCAGAACGTGCAAAGCAAAACAATTTTGGATATAGCAAGGGAACTCAACACACTTCAGGAAAAAGGGTCTAACGGGCAACTTGGACTTAATGATATATCCGGTGGAACATTTACTATTTCAAATATAGGCATAGTAAGTCAAATATTTCTTCATAGGAACCGAATAAAAGTTTTGCATTACCGTTTGAATTTATACCAATTATTTAATTTTCAGATTGGAGGGACATACACAAAACCTGTGATATTACCGCCACAAGTAGCTATTGGTGCTCTAGGGAAAATACAGGTACTTATTAATGATGAATTAGTAATTAGACTTAAATCACTGCAACTGTGTCAACACAGTGTTTTACCGAGTACCTATAGGTAGCATGAGCAATGTCATTGCAAATTCGCAAACTGGTATGAATAGAAATACACCAATAGCTGTACCCGATACTCTGTAATCAGATACTTAGCTCGTTACTGTCCCGGGAAACTCTCATTACTCATATGCCATTTAGCTATCGCCATGCCAAGTTTCAATCAAATTCGTTAAGTAGTTTTCACGTGATGAGCGTTTATAGGTATACACTCGAGGTATACACAGACAGAGAAAACATTTCAACAATTTACGATTTCACCTCTAATCTCGGTCCCTTTTTTTCTATTTATTTTCTATTTATCTACTATTAGATGTCATTAAAATCTTATGTTTCAGGTACTCCCAAGGTTTGACGCAGAAGGCAATGTGGTGAGGGCTCATATACTGACAGCTAGCTTCTCAGCGGACCATCGAGTTATTGATGGAGTAACCATGGCGCGCTTTTCCAACCACATGAAAACCTACCTTGAAAATCCGTACAGTCTTTTGTTAGACTTATAAGATCAAAAACATACATTTAAATTATTACAAATTGAATTTTCTACACGTTTTTCATAAAAATAAATCATTTTTGTAGATTCCTGTTTTTATTAATTACCTATTTAATTTTTAAACGAATCATCATAAAATTAACGTATGTACAGATGGACTTGTTAACTCTAATACGGTATCAGCAGAAGATTATCTTCAGATTCAACGTCGTAAAACTTCAAACCGAGTCACTTTGAAATAAGCTATTGTCCATTCAGGTATGCTATGGGGAGTGTATTCGCGGTGGAATCTAGCAAATATTTCAGTGAATATTAACGCTTCTATACTGTTTATAGGCACCCATTTTAACGCCAGCAAAGCCATATCCACATCGCAATATTTCTTATCTGCAAAATAATATTTATTTGTAAAAGCGATATGATCGAATTGTAAATTAAATGCGCGATTAATATAAACGCATTCTTGTTAATCGCTAATCTTGCAAATCAAATCAAATCAAAAGTTTTTTATTCATGTAAGCTCAATAAAGCGTTTATAAATAGTCAAGATAAACAATATTTTAGCATTACCACCGGTTCGTAATGTTGCTTCCATTGAGAAGAGCCGGCAAGAAACTCAATGGTTACTCTTTTCAAAAGAATAATTGTACTTATACATTTTCAAACAGCAACGCTGTGTGAGCAGGCAGGCATTAACACATAGTGAATAAAAAAAACAAAATTAGGTATTTAAATAAACAAAAAAAAAAATAAGAACTAGCCTAGAAAGCTGTGCATGCCTACTCCCACTTTACAGTTAAACCCAAAGGTGAATATTTCGAACTATTGTTTTGGTGTGATGCCTTCCGTCCTTAAGTGAAAATTTAACAAACCGGAAAGTTAAGGAACAATGATGTCAAGTGGAAAATGGGCGGACCCTAAAATAATTACTTTTAGGTATCTTCAGCGACATGAAATGCAATCTAACAAAACATTACGTCCAAACATACAAGTTCTAATGTTCTACTCTAATACACCTCTTGCAACCCTTGCAATCCGGCCTCATTCGATTAGTATCGTAGGTACTAAACTGACGAACTGACGAGGATTGTGGAAAAAATAATTACCATCAGTTAGCTAATGTAACTACCGCAATTAATAATGGTAGTAGCTACGCGCTCGACCAATCATAAATCTATGAGCTATCCAAACAAAGAATAAAATTACATGTAAATAAAATCCGTAGTAACCTTACCGGCTATCCTTATAAAATAGACCTTTCTGGGCGACGAGATCTGGATGTCCTCGTGGTTGAGCGCCAAGAGCGACCTTTGCTTGTCGCTCCAGTTGCGGTCCAGTTCTCGAACCAAACTGAGTCGAGCTGGCTTGGTCAGTAAACCGTTCAGCTCGTTGAAATTACCGGCGCTGATTAAGTGCGTCACACGGGATATAGCCTGAAGACACATCCTCGTATCGTTATGGACAATATTAACCGTGAATCAGAAAGAATAAATGTCACTAGACTAAAGCATTAACTGTATGGTCCCAAACTAAGCGACTGGGGGCGATACACCCAGATTGTGGCAAATTACGAAAAGGCCTTATCCGAAATTAGCCACGGCGGGATCGAACCCGCAGACACCGTGCAGTGCCGTGTGGCCTTTGCTCGAACTACAGGACCAGCGGCCGAGGGTTTGTTTCTTGAAAATGGCGATTATACTGGTAAATACATGTTTCTCTAAGGGACCGACATCAATCCTTTAACGAGCATAGCAAAGAAAATACTACTTATGGCCTTATCTCTAACATGCAGACTAAGAAGACGTACCGGTTACGAATCGCTGGTAACGTAGGCCGCGTAGGCTGGTAGGTAGTTTTTAACAATTTCAGACTCTAATCTGGAAAGTTCTAAAATATAATTCTGTGGTGGTACCTGCTTCGTTCCATATTTAAACTCTTTCTCTTGGAATGATGGATCCCAAATATTTCTCAGTACACTGAAGTCAATTTTGATCATTATCCAAGTTAAAGGGTTTTGAAGTAGTATCAGCTTTGGGACACGTTTCTTTTTCGGTTTATCATCTTTTTTGCGGAACGAGAATGATTCTGGGAATCCCTTTAAAAACCTTGATTTGATTCTTTGCTGAAGACTAGTACTGTCCCCCCGGTCATTCCTCTGGGGCTGTAATTGACGATATACGACGGGCACACGGTGATTGTAAGTTGAAATATGTCGGACGCATAATGTTTGAGCCAGGGGATATTTCCGGATCACATTGAAAATATGTTTACCAGACTGCACATTGAACAATGCAATAACTGGAAATATTCGTGTTGCAAGTAATTTAAATGATAGTGCCATCTGAAATATTAGAAAGTTCATTAAAATAGTAATTATACTATCTACTATTGTCTAATTCCTCTCTCTACATTATACCTACTATTTGGTTCAATGTTGTAACAGGCGATGAGTCTTAAGAAGAAAGCTGTTTTCTTTTGAACACTTCCCAGTCGTGTTCCTGGCTCCTAAGTAGTTGCTGGCTTAAATGCATAACAGTGGAGCGGAGGTACCTAAGTAGCAAGTCTAGACCGTAAGGTATAATTCTGGGAATAGTCCCAAAACAATAACCATTGGTAGTTCAGCTGTAGAACAAAATGGATAGTGGCTAAAAGGATCCTTACTTACATTTACTCCGTAGCATCTTAATTTTGTACAAGTATTGTTTTTGATGTTCTGCCACTCAAATCCATGTTTGCATTATTTACTAATAATTTGCTAGACCTTAAATATTATTTTGCAACAGAATTTGGGAGTCTACATAATGTCAATAGAATTTGGAATACAATTGGTGACATCAAAGTTGACATCATTATTTTTTTATTTTTTATGCTGCAGGTTTCGTTATAATCAACGACATAATGAGGTTGTAATAAAGTAGGTACGGGACCTCATAATATAAATGTTTATCTATAATTACTAAAAACATTCAAAGAACAGTCTATTGATACGGTAAATTTGGTATAGCAATCGAGATTTATAACTCTACTGGTATTCCGCTTCAAGCATTCCATATGTACCAACTAGAAGAAATCTCAAATTATGCATTAAGTTATTAGATCGTGATTCATTTGGTGCGTCCAGATGCTTCGCATGCCTCGTCCGAGCACTCGTGTTATGACATTATGTCTATGCGTTTTGACGTCAAAACGGAGTGATTAGGGCACGGCATGCGCCTGATATGGGCGCAGTCATTGATCGTCCCACATGCGGCGGAGCCGTGCCATCAATAGTACCTACTACGAACAAACGATGATCTAATCAAACAACACAGACAGAACCTAGCGTGTCAACAAACGCACCTATAAATCATTGTCTCTACGCTTGGATTCACTTCTATAGGTAAGAGTTGAAAACTATTTTTTTGTCATTGTGCAGTTTTCCCATGTAGACTTATGTCTATATGAACTCGGACTCGGTCCTACGTAGGTATATGTTAATACCTACTCATATAGCATGCAAATATAATATGGACACGTTACTATTGTTCTTCCATTTGCAATACTTAGGTGCAAATTTAATTTTTATTAGTGTCCGACCGAAGATTCGGTTTCGGTTTCGGTTTCGGCCAGTTTCGGCTCAAAAATCTAGTTTCGGCACCAGTTTCGGTTTCGGCAGAAAACCCACCGAACCTTTCGGCCGCGCCGAAACTCTGCGTTCGTGAATTATCGCGCGTCACTCGGTTGATTTCGGGAGAGATCGTGTCTCGCGTTGCATCCGCCATCGTCAGCTGTCAGATCGACGGCCGGTCCGGCGTGATTGTTTTGTGAGTTTAGTGTTATTTCTCGCTTTATTGGCCTTTATTAAGCATTGAAGTTCTTTCCGTTGAGTTATTCACTCGGATTCATGAATGATGAGAATTAACTATGTAAAAGATGGTTGGATGGACGGATGGTTAAGTATGTAAAAGGTTATATTATATTTATTATATTTGATTCACACATTCATCATTTATTTATTACTTATGTTACGGTACATTTGTTTCAGGTTATTGTTGTTGGATGAGGTTTTAAATTACCCAAACAACTACCAGCTATGATTTAGCTGTGTGTGACCTTCAGATAGGTACATATTTTTTTATTGGTAAAATAATTTGCTGTTGTCCGTATATTTTTGAGAATCGATCTAAACGCGACAAACCTATCTACTTAAGTAGACATTGAAAACGGGGGTTTAATATATTGCAAATAAGATTGCCACCCTAAATTATAAAAAAAAAGAAAATCCCACAAAAACCCTAAATTACCAACTACAATTAAAATTTAAAATGATCTCAATTAATGTTAAATTTAGTCTTAAACATGTTGTGATTATAAACGCAATCGAAATACTCAAATAATGAGGTTCTTTTTTATAATGTAGGTAAGTGTTGATTATTAACAAATTTTTGTTCCAAGAAGTGTTGATTGTTATTTTGTGTTTATTTTAATCAGAGCAGTAATATTAAAAAAAAAAACAAAAAAGATTTTAATTATTATATTTTCACATACTTCAATTATTGTTTTTTTACTTCATTTAACACATTCTAACATTTCCAACTAAAGGGTATAAAATAAGCCAAATTTCAATAAACAAAAGATTTTTAACTTGTCTGAAAAAGGTTCGGTTTCGGTTTCGGTTTCGGCCGAACCTAAAACAGATGCCGAAGATTCGGTTTCGGTTTCGGTTTCGGCAGAAAATCCTGTTTCGGTCGGACACTAATTTTTATACCTATCAGTGCAAAAATTAAAATGGTATCATAAGCGAAATATATTGTTTTATTACTTAAATATCATTGATCTGATCAAATTAGGCTGCGATTACAATGGTTTGTGCGATTGATGTGTACCTACAGGATTAAATCAATTAAGTAAAAATTATAATATACTATCCCCTTTAACTAATTACTTAAGTACCTAATTACTAAAAGACTAATATCCAAAAAAAGTATTAGGTACCTGTTACTTCTTATGTAGCAACTTTTGTCTATAGCTAAACTCTATTCTTGCTTTTGCATTAGTCTCAATAAAAAAATCCTATCATTCGCGCGCGTTTTACTTATTCGTGACAAGTCGTGTGTTACGAAATACAATAGGTACAATATCACCTTGGCCTTTGCTATTCAATATAATAGATACTGTATTATCATAATTATATGAGTAAAGTAAATTTAAATTACTTAATGGGTTGGTGAACTCGGGCCAAATAGTTTTTATTTCCCAGGATGTGGCTGGTATTGTTGTGTGTGGCGGCACTGCTGGCGTCGCTGAGTGCGGCGTGCGCTCCCAGCAACACCACCGTGAGCGGCACTCACGCGCCGGTCACCGTGTGCTCCGGAGCACTCATCTTTGCCGACGAATTCGACGAGTTCGACCTTGAGAAGTGGCAGCACGAGAACACACTGGCTGGTGGCGGTGTCAGTTAATTTAAAACAGGCTTTACAATTTTAATTGATTAAAGAGCTTTGAGCCCCAATACATTTTTAGAAAATTGTCTACACGAATGTACTCTCTTTTTTTCAAGCAGCCTTAAGGTCAACGCTCATCTAACGCCTCCGCACCCGACCAGCACCGCCTCGCCGCTCGGCGTCCACTCGTTGTCGCCTGGTGGTCCGCGGGCGGACGCTGCTTTTACACCATAAACGTCACGTGATCGCCCAGTGGACCGAGTGGTCGGGTGCGGAGGCGTTAGGTGAGCGTTGACCTTTAGCCTCCGTATTAAGCTTATGATTATTTAGACTTAGTGTGTACCTAATTGATCGCAGAACTGGGAGTTCCAGTACTACAGCAACAACCGCACGAACTCTTTCACGCATAGCGGTCGCCTGTTCATCCGTCCATCGTTGACATCTGACCAGTACGGCGAGGCCTTCCTCAGTTCTGGACGTCTGAACATCGACGGCGGTGCACCGGCTGACAGGTACCGAACTTTCCTTAATATTCGCGGTAATTTATTTTGCTACTTACAGTTGGTTCCTACATTATAATTATATCATTCCAATTTTATTTCCGTGATTTACCTACCAGTTTGTTGTTAGACGAAGGTCAATAGTTAGGTATTCTGTGTTGTGTACTCACGAGTGACTCATTACTATTCAAGCGGGCTGACGAATAACACAAACATTCAGTAAAAAAATGATGTTGAGTGCTCAGAGGAAACGGGTAGGTATTTTGTTGTATAAGTGTCGCTTTCAATGTCGTTTTCGAGTCTAGATAAGATCTTAAAGATTCGCAAACAGATAAATCATTTATAGCCGTTGATAAGGTAAATGGATATCTCTTGCAGCACTAATTACGATAGGTGTTGTACAATTCGATTGGCCATATTGATATAAGCGCCTTAGTGAGTTTGCTTGCTTGCTTAACCATAATCTTGCTCTCCTACTTTGAAGAATGCCAGGCGCATATTGAATGTTATGCTTACAGGTAGGTATATAAGTACGCAAGCGGCGAGACGGGGGAGCTCATCGCTCTTGCCGTGCCACTTCCACACCACACCCGTCATCGCTCTCGCCTTCCCAAGCCCCCACCTCCCCGCGCATATCTAAGGCGCGGCACAGCGGTTGCGGTCGGACTATAATAAAAATGAGGATGTTATTTTGCAAGATGCACGAACCCGCAATGGTGGGGATGCGAGCGCACCGGCACGCCGACCCACATCCTGAACCCCATCAAGAGCGCGCGCATCCGCACCGTGCACTCCTTCAGCTTCCGCTATGGACGCGTCGAGGCACGGGCTAAGATGCCCGCCGGGGACTGGTTATGGCCAGGTAGGTTAACCATAATTCTTGAGCTGAATATTTTTGCTAAGTTGAAACCCAAGGTATATTCATCTTCGGTCCTTAATTACCTCATGCATCCTTATCGTTCGGAGATACCACTATACGGCTTCTTCTCTTACCTAATAAAAAAAATAGGCTTCGCGGGAGTACCGATCTGCCTGCTCAAATGATCATTCCTAGACACGCGGTTAGTTTCGCCTTCGCCTTTTCACTAGCGGACAATCAGCGCGGGGAGCGACTTCATATTTTTTGTAGTCGACATTCCACCCATTCGCACGAAACTATTTGCTTCGTTGTTCTTTATGCGTACCGCTAAGTGGAATTCGCTCCCACCGTCTGTTTTTGAAGAGGCATATCCTAGATCTCTTCAATAAACTTAAAAAACTTCAATAGCTCGCTCGTTTGACTTAGTGGTCAGTGTCGGGGTTTTCATGCCGTCCGAAGTCCTCCGAGACGGCTTTACTAACAAAACCATTAATTATTTCAGCTATCTGGTTGATGCCTGCGTACAACAGTTACGGTACATGGCCGGCATCCGGTGAAATCGACATCGTGGAGTCTCGAGGCAACCGAAACATGCTGAGAAATGGTGTTCATATTGGTACACAGGTGTGTGGCACTATACTTTTTAGTAGACTTGGCCCATCACAGGCGAATCCCAGAAAGTTAATAGAATCAAAAACTAATTGATTTGACTGAAAAAAAATCTGTAGGTATACTATGTCACTTTCCTAGCCTTGTTCAGAACCTCGTATACTATAGAAAAGCCTACCTATAACCTATAAGCATCGACTTAGATAGGTGCATATATTACTTCGAAGCTAATAGCACAATTTAATCATAACACAGGCAGCCGGATCTGCTATGCACTACGGCCCATACCCTGAGCTGAATCGGCCAACAGACTGGGTTCGAAGAAATTCCACTGGATACAACAGCGGATTCCACCGTTACCAGCTTGAATGGACTCCAGGTATGTTTGGGTACATTCTAATTATACGTCTCGGTTTAACTTTTTATTTATGAATCAAGAAAACCAAAAGGCGAAAGCCCTAAAAACATATTTGATCGTTTCTGAGTTCAGAAAAGAATATAATAAACAAATGCGATTGCAAACATAACCCAGATCTCAAGTAAACTTACTTTACAAAAAGTCACAAGGTTCCTATTATTATAGATTTCTTGAGGTTCAGCATAGACGATGTGGAGCTAGGACGAGTGACTCCAGGCAACGGTGGTTTCTGGGAGCACGGCGGGTTCAACAGCAACCCCAACATCCTTAATCCTTGGAGATATGGATCTAAGATGGCGCCGTTTGACCAAAAGGTATTACAGCATGTATGAATGTAGGAGCATTCTATACGGGAAGGCAACTTAGCTTTGTTTTAGGGATTAGAGTAGGTAGTAGTAAAAAATATTCTCACCATTATTTAGTCAGAAAGTTTTTTTTTTATAGGACTGCGGTGGCAAAAAAGCGTACGACCCGCCTGATGTTAAGCAGTTACCGTAGCCTATAGATGCTAAAGATAAGTGCTAAATATATGGCAAACAGTAAGACAGACATTGTTAGATAAGTAGTTTGACATATCCCTTCGTCAAAAACAGGCGTGGTGGTATTATTATTGCTAGTTTAACTACAGGGGGCTTACCACCACCTCTTATAGCAGTTTTGTTTTAACGTTTCAGCTACTTTTTGTGCAATGACGTTTCTTATTGTCATGACAATAAGGTAATTGCACAAAACGTCGCTGAAACGTTAAAACGTTCCTGTAATAGAATCGCTATAAGAGTTTGTGGTAAGCCCCCAGGATCCCTAAAAATTAGGATACTAACAAAGTTATATTCCAGTTCTACATCATCATTAACCTGGCTGTTGGCGGTACGAACGGTTACTTCCCAGACGATATCAGCAATCCTACTCCTAAGCCATGGTCGAATGGTTCACCTAAGGTTAGTCAAAATGTAACGTCACGACTTTTATCCCCGTTCGGGGGTAGTCAGAGGCTTGAGTGGCCACCACCACATTGTGGAGGTATTAACCAACTGAAAGCCCACGTTTCGCTAGATAGTCAGAACCCAACGTGACAGGTGGTGAACCGTGTCGCCGTGTATAGGAACTGACTATTACCTAATCCCGAGGGATAGGTAGGTTTCCTCACTATGTTTTCCCTCACCGTCAGCGAACTGTAAATTATGCACATAGATGGAAATTCATCCATTGGTGCATGCCCCACCGGGGATCGAACCTGGGACCTTCTGATTGTTAGCCCAACCTGTTCACCCCTAGGCTACAGTCGCTACTACCTAAGGTTAGTCAAAGGATTTTTACTGTCACATGTATCTTTTATACATAATTCACTAGAACGAATTTGGTCAGCGTTATCTACACCACTGGCTTTCTTGTTGTATCTAAGATGACCTAGATGACTGAATTTAGTGAAGTAACGCTAGCACCACAATTCTCTAAGTCTAATGAGCCTAGCCTACCTTCGTAAGGTAGCCTAACCTTAACTGATGGAGTACTGGCAATATGATAAATGCGATAATGGAGTTCTACACAAACGGCTAAACGGATTTAGATTTACACGTTTAAATCTGGAATAACATAGCAGTTCTACCGTGACCCTTACGCATGGCTGAAGTACAGACACATTGGAAGTCCCTTATCACCTTCGATCGCCCTTTGACAGGCGGCGACTGACTTCTGGAACGGCAAAACTGGATGGCTACCGACATGGAACCTGAACGATAACGACGGGCAAGACGCTTCTCTGCAAGTTGACTATGTGCGCGTTTGGGCCCTTTGAAGGGCTTATAAAATACTGAATACATTATTATTTATGTGTTTTTATATATGGCGTAAACTGAATAAATAATACGAGGATATAGATACATTATTTGAACTGTATCCCTAAATATATATGTTCTATCCTATCCTATGTAATTTTCAGTTGTGCCTACCGTAGTCTGTAAATACTATAAAATAATGTTATAGCGCTTAGTAGTCGAAAATAGAAGTACCATAGGAGGAAAAATATAAATAACAAAAATAAACACCTAATAATATAATAATAATAATATATAATAATTTTATAGAAGATACACAATAAATATACTTATGGAATGGTACAAAACAAAGCATATACGTAAATAAATATAATTTAATTGGTATAACCATCAGTCCATACGGTAGAACCTCGGGCTCAGGTATTGCGCGGGCTTGCTAGACAGAGGTGTGGAAGTAGCCAGTATATACGGTGGTATACGTCGTTTGTCTGCGAAGGGACTTACCCTGGAGTAATACCGTCGTTCTATGACCTGGAACAAATTGTGCGTAGACGTTACGATCTAGTTGGAAGGAGATAATGAATGGCACAGTGCTGCCAAAGAAGTTGAGGACGAACATACCTTATCAAAAAATCTGGTTAATTTGACGGAATTACTTGTGCCCGGTGCAAGCGACCTGTAATGATAAAGCAACAGTTAGGTAGCTGTTCGGTTGGTTACTACCGTTTATAGCAAATTGTACATGTGTAAGCCACTACGCCTTCATAGATTCTGAGAAACAAAAAACACACCAACATGGAACAGGCTATAGGAATATTGAGCCGGAAGCCCAACTTCCCCCCCTTCTTCCCCTCCCTTTGTTCCACTCCCCTTCAGGTTAGCAATGTCTTTGATATTGCAAGCATCTAAAAAAAGTATGCGAGAAGAAATAGCAAGGGTCACATGCGCGTGAACTTATTTATAGTGGCCAAGTAGTTGCGCGGGCGCAAGTCCCCTCGCTCGTCCCGCCCTCTGTTGTCCGATGCAATAAACAGATTGTTACGTAGCGTAGGCCACGGTCGGAACATCGTAACCAACCAAGCCGAAGCGTCAGTTATTAAGAAATGGAGAACACATACCGTGCCTGATGGCAATTCACAAAAATTTCGTCGGCCCCACATTGCTCTGCTATACTGCTTGCCAATCTTCTATACTGATTCTTCCTTTGTTTTTCTTCCGCCAAATCAAATTTGGTTCCAATGACGAGAATAGGAATCTGAAGAAATAAATTGCAAACGCTCAGTACCTATACCTAAGTGGATTAGAAATAATCTAGTAGATGGTATTCAAGCAACACGCCTGTATTCCCCGAAGGGCAGGCAAAGGGCACGGGTGCACCTGACCTTATTTCTTCGATGATATTTAAGATTCCCTTACGATGTTTACCTCCATCGTTCAGCAAGTACCAGTACCACAATCACTGTGAGCCTAGCACGGCTGGCTACGACACAACAAAATATAAGACAGTGAGATAAATCTATTTTGCCTCAGTCTCTCTTATGAAGTAAGAAAGAGAGAACGACTTAATCCGTAACAAAGTCTTACTTATCTTGGCCCGCGTGCTAGCCATGCCGCATAGGCTTAGTTAGGCTATTTGTCCGCAGCGCTACTCAAAAAACCTGAGGGCCTCCTCTGTTTCAAACGAAAATTAAATTTAGATGTTTAGATTCGACGACGACGAAGACGTCAAACTATTTTCATTCGTAAGAAATGTCGGAATCAATGAGAAACGTAGTAGGAAATACGCGAATTTCGTCCGAAATATCGTTTTCGTTTGAAACAGAGTAGGCCCTCTGGTTACTAACTTAAATTACTAGTATTATATTAATTACTACTACTACTACTATAGTCCGACCGCAAGCGCTGTACCGCGCCTTAGGTATGCGCGGGGAGGTGGGGGAGTGGGAAGGCGAGAACGATGACGGATGGGGGAGTGGGACGGTCGGAGCGATGATCCCCCCGTCTCGCCGCTCGCGTATTTAAGGCGCGGTACGGCGCTTGCGGTCGGACTATAATTACATTAATTACAGTACTAGAATTACCTACTATAGCGGCTAGTACCACGACGCTACTCAAAAGAAAGTGTTTTATTTTTATTGAGTAGCGCCGTGGTTGGATAACCTTTTTTAGAGATCTTAACTTCTGGTTCAAACTAAGGACTTTTTCACTTGAGGTGGACATAGGTTCACTTACCTATAGTAGATAATGTTTTAAGTCATTTACATACCTGCGTAGACCCCAAAAACTGTTCCGGATCCACATCTACATGTTGCAAAGTAGGGTTGGAACTGTCCTGATTCAAGATTTCAGCCAGCCATTTTTGTAAATTCACCTGACTTTTTCTATTAGTCAGATCGTGGACCAAAATGATTCCTGAAATATAGAATAATGTCATATCAAATCAACAGAACTGAATTTCATTCAAATTCAATTCAATTTGTACCTACTAGGTAGGTACCTAACATAATACAATAATAAGCACTTGTCATTCGACTCCTGGGCATGACACGTGTGTCCCCTCAATGCGAGGAGAAGGAGATTCATCGATGTGCTCCTCAATGGTTTTTGGTAATTTTTTGTCGATTTCAGCCCAAAACCATTGTACATTACAGAACTGCCGGTACCTACTCTGCCACGCAATGGTTTGGGATAAATTAAATTATAAACCATAGTGCAGTACTGGGGGCTTACCACGAACTCTTATTGCGATTCAATTACAGGAACGTTTTAACGTTTCAGCGACTTTTTGGGCAATGACATGCCTTATTGTCATGACAATAAGAAACGTCATTGCACAAAAAGTAGCTGAAACGTTAAAACAAAACTACTATAAGAGGTGGTGGTAAGCCCCCTGATTCCCCCGATTCGGGGTACAACAATTGTTTCAAAATACGCCGCCGGGATTGATGATCGGCGGCAAGCACGAGCGGCGGTGACGGCGGCATAGCGTGGTGTAGGCATAAAAAAGTTGAAACCAAAGTTTTAAACTCACCATGTGTAGGCTGATAAAATACGTTCCTAGTATCTCTATGGGCGTTAGATCCGCCGACATCCCAAACCTCTACAAAGAATGTGTTTTGAGCTTGCGTCCCTTCCTTGTATCTGTGCAGTTTGACCTCCACAGAACACCCAACTGTCCATCCCGGCGAAAGGAGGGGCTTATTGTGCGCTATCAAATATGTCAGAGATGTTTTCCCTACGCCTAAAAAAAGTCGCAGTTCAGTTCTGTAGCACTTCTGTGAGTTACTTAGGTACTACTGTATTTAAACAAAATAGGGCTACTTAATCACTACCTGCCATAAATAAATAAAAATAATTTAAATTTGTCTCAAATGGTGGCGCAAAATTAATCATCCAATTTTGTTTTTGAATAACTTTTTTACTAAATATAAAAATAATTAAGTGATGGAAATTTTTTATTTGGAACTTTACATTTTTTTCTGTTAGGTGGAAAAAGATGATATCCGTCAAGTGGCTGCCGCCAGTGTTGATAACATTTATGTGTGCCCGTTTATCGCATTTTCCATGTCTTTCCGCAAGATTTTCGGTGATAACTGTTAGCATTCCTGTTGAATATTCTCCTCAAGGGCTGCGATTGTCTGCGGCTTGTTGGCATAATCCGCGACTCTTAAGTAACCGCAAAGAAAGAAGTCTGGGAAGATTTCATCGGGCGATCTAGCTGGCCATGCCAAATCGCCAAAACGGGAGATTACGCGACCAGGCAATGCTTCCTTCACAATTATTCCAAGCTTTTGCGGAGTATAGCGCTCCATTGCTTGTCCGTTTGTATTCTGCATCTGTCTAGTTTACAAATGTCAAATATGATTGACGTACGCGTACGACGCCATTTGCAAAAATTATAACATCTTCCGATAGGATGATTAATTTTGCGCCACCTTGTATAACCAAAAGTATAGTTTGCAAATACGCGCATCGCCGCGACGCCCGCGCCACTTCGCCTCGCGAGGTGAGCGATAGCCTACGATCGTACTTACCTATGTCGAGTGAAGACCTTTCGGAAACCGATCTATGAGTTCAAGTCAAAGACCTAAGGTTCAAGTACCATTTTTTAGTTAGCTAATTTTTATTTTTGATCATTTACAATTTACGTGGTAATTCATTTGAAATTTTCCCGCTAAAATAGACATTAGACAGCGCAATTCTTGAATGTTGGCTAACCTTCAAAAGTGTCATGGCCACAGAGATGTTGGCAAACGACAAGTTGATCGGTATTTTTAGTGTATCATTGATTTTTTTGTCCTCTACAATAATACAGGAAGTGTGAATAAATGTATTAACATTGAATTTACCGGAATCACCAAGGACGACGACTTTCACCTTCTCAATTGCCGCCATTTACAAGAAAAGACTCGGTTCGTATCTTCTAATATTTTGACATTCACTTTGCTGTACCAACCAACTGTTTGACATAGAATAAATAACCTAGTGTTGTACCGTTGGAAGATGTTGTATATTTTTATGTCCGCCACAGTAGTTGTCTCAATAATCGACTAAACCATAATAGATTTTTTTTATACCAAAGAACCACTGTTATTTTGACTGATCGGGTAAAATAAATAATTGATACAATTATAGCAAACTAGGGTGCTGGATTCCTATCTAAATCAAAGAACAAAAATATTGAAGTTATCTGGCTCGGTGACCGAAAGAGAAATTAAACTTTAAATAGAAAGCTGACATATTTTGACATGACATCATTATATTTGGGAGACACATTTGGTTTGTATTGACACTAGCGACGCTTTCAGCACTCAGCAGGCCAGATATGTCTGTGGGACTAAATTTTAATATCAATCAAAGTTATGCGATTTCAATAATAAAGTCTTATTTTTATGGTGTAACATAAAAATAAGATTTTATTATTGACAAAAAACGGGGTCCGTCCAAATGATCATAAACTATTTTACTAATTTTCACTTTACAAATGTTTTCAAAATAATTACCTTCATTTTACAACCGATTATTTGTCAAACAATTGATTTCTTAAACATGTCATTTAGTAAAAAAACGTTTTACATATTGCACGCGTGAGCGAGCGAAGCGAGCTCGGGACTTCGGGGCACTGAACTTGGCTGGGAATGACGGGGGCTTAGGACGCTCGCTCCGCTCGCTCGCTCGCTAATCCCTGTCATTCCCTTCGTGTTAGATTACTGGTGACCCTGAACGCAAAAATAGGAGCACGGCGAAGCGGGACTCCGTCAACTTCTCCATAGAATAAAATGGCTGACATGGTTGTAATGTGAGAAAATGAAACATTTTGCGGAACAAGGTTTTTTAAATGGAAGTTTGCAAAGTGTTTGTTTGTAAAATTATGCATTTGCGAAACAAGTTTTTTGAAATGAATGTTTGTTAAATGCTTGTTTGTAAAACAAAACATTTGGGAACAAGTTGTTTTTTTAATAAATAGTATAGGTATGAAACGTTGGTCATAAACTAAAACATTGTCAAAAGCTTTTTGGTTAAACGGCAGTGAACCAAAAACTGTAGGGGTAAAAACAAACTAAGCTTTGATTGTTAATCGCATCCCTATGCGTTGCGTCTTGCGTGACAGAAAAAAGAAAATAATTATTGGAATTTCGTTTCGTTTTCGTTCGTTCGAGTTTCGGCTGGACACTGCGTGTTCATCAAGAACCCTTACGAAAATAAAATCAATACCCACCCTAATAAAATAACGAACTACGTCCGCCATTGTAAAAATATCGTGTTTTTGAAAATATGTTGAATTTATTAGCTGCAGTTCCTACAGTACAATGATGCAACGAACCAATGTTACATACATCGACTCAATAACTCCCACAAATTATGACAATGGACATTCACTACAAATTGTTTATTGTGCTTCTCCTCGTAAAATCAGTGCATCTTTACAGCTGTGGACCATACAATGGGGAAATATGTAAAAACCATTCTACTGGTTATGTGTGGTATAATGATACAGGAGGGATTGATAATGAAAAAATAACAACTGGACTGTGGAAAGAAATGATCTCAAAACTTATAGAGCCATGCAAGAGCAGGGCTGAAAAATTACTATGCGCTTATGCTTTCCCCAAGTGCATTGATAAAGATGGAGTAGGTTCGTCTGCGTTGCCACTTTGCTATGAAGATTGCATGGCTGTCAAAATGCAATTCTGTTACAATGACTGGATCGTGTTCGAAGAACAGAAACGACGGGGAGTTTACTTGGAGTCCAGAGGTCATTTCCGTTTCCCAGAATGTGAAACTCTACCAAGATTTGCAGGGAAAGGATCACAAATGACATGTAACAATGTTGGGATCACAGACATGGACAAAACACAAATCACCACAAGTTGTTACAGAGGCAACGGCCGTTACTATCAGGGCACTGTGAATGTGACAGTAAGAGGCCTCGCCTGTCAGGAGTGGGAATCACAGAAACCTCATCAGCACACAAGACCACCTCTTGTTTTCCCTGAAGTTCAAAACTCCACAAATTTTTGTAGAAATGCGGGAGGCGAGGAACGTAAGCCCTGGTGTTACACCATGAATCCAAATGTCCGATGGGAGTATTGTGATATTCCCCTTTGTGCTAACTCTAGTGACGAATTTGGCAATAGTATGGAAACAAATATTGATATGGAAAATTATTTTACTCCAACATTTGTCTTGTTGCTTTCCACTGGTGGCCTTGGGTGCATTTTAGGCATAGCTTCCATAGCTCTCCTATGCCACTACTTTGTTAAGAATCGTTACTCAAAATGTAATATTTCTAACCGAAGAAATGTTCAAAATATGGAAATAGACTTGGATAAACTTCCAAGTAACCTAGCCTACCACACGACTGGTGCACAGTTGAATCCTAAATTAGAAAAGCTGGAATTTCCCAGGAACAACATCATATACATCAGAGACTTAGGGCAGGGTGCCTTTGGGAGAGTGTTTCAAGCCAAAGCCCCAGGACTGATACCAGAAGAAGAATTCACTCTTGTTGCTGTAAAAATGCTCAAAGATGAAGCTTCCCATGATTTGAAGTTGGATTTTGAAAGGGAAGCTTGTTTATTGGCAGATTTTGATCATCCTAATATTGTAAAATTACTTGGTGTGTGTGCTATTGGCCGACCCATGTGCTTACTGTTTGAGTTTATGGGAAAAGGAGACCTGAATGAATATTTAAGGGCCTGCAGCACAGCCACAACTTTCCCACCAACTGTTGAAAACAGAGAGGACCTTAGATTATTAAATGCTCCCCTGAATCACTTGGATCTTCTGCACATTTCAAGACAAATAGCCTCTGGCATGGTTTATCTGTCAGACAGAAAATTTGTGCATAGAGATTTAGCAACTAGGAACTGTCTAATCAATGATGACATGGTGGTGAAAATAGCTGATTTTGGATTATCACACAAAATTTATTTACAAGATTACTACAAAGGAGATGAACATGACGCTATTCCTGTGAGATGGATGCCTTTAGAGAGTATACTGTACAATAAGTACACCCTGGAATCAGATGTATGGGCATATGGTGTTTGCCTTTGGGAAATCTTTTCCTTTGCTCTGCAACCCTACTTTGGAATGACACACGAAGAAGTTGTCAGATTTCTCAAGGATGGAAATGTTCTTGCCTGCCCTGACAACACACCCCGGTGTGTGTATGACCTGATGAAACAATGTTGGAATACCAGTCCCAGTGACCGGCCCCACTTCAGAGTTATCTATCAAACCTTAGATAGTATTCAGCTGATATTGGAAAGAACTCATTCTGAGTAATTTATTTATTTTGTTCATTATGAATCATTATAGGATGTAGGCGCAATTTATTTTATATACTTATCGTTTACCAAGTCTTATGATTAATTTCTCCATAGTGGTGTTAATATGGATAATCATCATATACTTTAATGTAACAGCCCTTTTATACCTATAATTTATCAGTTAAAGATGTTACTTATTCTTGCCTAAAATAAATGTTATTTTAACAATTAAGATAGTAATTGATGACCCAATGGTTAAGGTCATAGGTTGAGGTGCTATAAGATTAGCTGTGAATCAACTTATCTAACACAAGCAGATTTATATGCATCTTAAATAATGACTTCTTGCTATTAATATCTTTTTCTAATGTACCTAGTTGAATTTAATTGGTCAATTTTTAATTAATAGTTATGGTAATTTAATTTGTATTGAGTCTTGTTTTCAATTTTAGCTTATTAAGTTAATTTACATAGTTACTAAAGGTCAATCACATCAAGATAGCAGCGAAGCGAAAATTATACCTATAGCATTTTAAACTTGAATTTACAACATAAAAGCCAATATCTCTTCAAGATTCCTGAAGCTGCTCATGGCCGTCATGGTAGTGAACAGACTCGATCGAGCGAAAGCTAGGTATATCTTTACCAATGTTGCTTAAGAGATGATTTTCGCTTCGCTGCCTGCCGCCACTCCCATGTCGGTGTGAATTGAAATTCGGTATTTTTACACTCAATCCAAGACTGATTTTAGTTAGGTAGTCCTACTCCTAATTATAATTTATACAAGTAGGCTAGATTTATTCTAACAGAAGAAGGGTTATGACACTTTGGTTACCCTTTGTTAAATTACGTAGGTAGGTAGTTGCAAGTAGTGCAGGCAACTTGTAATTTCTACTAAGACCTCCTACATCATGGATTCCGTCGTAATATGATGACTTAATTAATGATTGCTCTTGGGTGTTGAGTGGCACTACCTTCGCTCGTGACTGCTAAAATGGCAGTCTAATTATTTTCATAACCTGATTTGTACGATACTCTGATGCGTTGCATTGTGCCCAAGATATTGTATCTGATAATAAACTTCATAGAATACTGGCGGTGACGAAAAGTTAGTTATACCTACATGGAATTTTTTTCCTAGTATCGTATATTGTTTCTGTTAATAACAAGTAAACTTGTAAAGATATCACAAGAATACGTAATAGAGTAGTTGTCTATAGAACCAATCATCTTAAATCTAGGAAATTTCCAGTTTCTTAAATATTTTTTTCGTTGAAGGCACAGGTTGCAGGTCTCTGGATTCTTATATTCATAATGGCAGTGACAAACTGGAGCCAAACCACGAATATTCAAAATTATTTCCTGATATTCAGATATTCTTCAATGTTTGTTTCTCATGGTTCGGCTCAAGTCTATCGTCGCCTTCAGACTATCTGCCTTTCTCCTTATGTGGAGTTGTTATTGAATATTGTAAGGATTGTGTCGACAAATAGTAAATTGGGAAACAAAATAATTTTACTACCAAGTTAAGGGATAAGTATTATAAGAAAAAAATGGACTGAATGTCTACCTAGTGATTGATAACGATAAGTGTTTGAAGTGCTAATGTTTAAAGTAAACATACTGCCAAACAATTTAAAGTTCTAATGTACATAACAAAAGAGTGAATTGTAATATTTTTCGTAAAGCTGACAGGTAAAAAGTAGAGGCATTTTGGATTAAGTAATTTTAATTTTTTAGCATACTTTGTGTACCATTTATTATTGTTTTACAACGTAATTATTAGAATATTAATTTATCAATGATATAAACTAAGTTAATTTAATAAATTTGTTTTTATGAAAGCTAAACTTTTTAATTTGGGTACAGCTTGGGGTCCCTTTATATGGCGATTAGATATATTTAGGTATGTTGTCGTACAAAAGGTAGGATTGAAATATCCAAGTCGAGTATCCACCATATTCCAGGGCCTATACCACCACCTCTTATAGCAGTATTATTTTAACCTTACAGCGAATGACGTTTCTTATTATCATGACAATAAGGTACGTCATTGCACAAAAAGTCGCTGTAAGGTAATAATACTGCTATAAGAGGTGGTGTTAGGGCCCCTGGGCACTATGTACTAAACCTTTTTCAATATGCAGATTGCAGGTATTATGACAGAGGAACGGTTAGTAACTGAAGTGCCTAGCAGCTTGAAACAGTTGGCACGCCTGGTCGTGCGAGGCTTTTACACTATAGAAGATGCCCTCATAGTGGATATGCTGGTCAGAAATCCTTGTAAGTACCTGCCAATATAACCTACCTTGTGAGTACGGGCCCGTTAGCGTGGTTGGCGTGATGGCACCTTTCACGCTGCAGGTCGTAGGTTCGATTCCTACCCGGGACATGCATTTGTGTACATGAACATGTCTGTATGTCCCGAGTCTGGGTGTATATGTATATTAAGTATGTATTTACAAATAAAAAAGTAGTATATGTACTAATATCAGTTATCTGGTTTCCATAGTACAAGCTCTACTTAGTTTGAGATCAGATAGCCGTGTCTAAAAAATGTCCCAGGATATTATTATTATTAATATAATTTTACTGAATGTCATGTAGGTAGGTATGTTCAATTAATAGGTACACGTATATTTAATATAATGTTTTCTCAGGTATGAAAGAAGATGATATTTGCGAACTTCTAAAATTTGAAAGAAAAATGTTACGAGCCAGAATAGCCACTCTGAAAAATGACAAATTCATTCAAGTTAGATTAAAAATGGAAACAGGTGAGAATCCACAGTTTTACGTACAAATAAGACAAGATCTTCCACTTACGAGGTAAGTAAATAAAATAAGATCCCACAATCTTGACGTATCCTATTGACCTTATAGGGTCACTCAATATCGAATGAGACATTTTGAGTCAGCCATGGAAATGGTGATTTGAATGTATAATATGTATGCTTGTTTTATTTATGCTTGGTATAATAGTAGTGGGTCTTTTAGGTATCAGGTAGGCATTATTTGACCTTTTATGATGTGTTATAATTGGGTACTTACTTACATACTACCAATCTCATACATCATGCATATAATCCCTTGGGAGCAGGCAGGAATGATGGTGTGTGTCACATGCGATTATTTTCAAACATCTTGGCACATTTCTGTGGGTTAAAACGAAAAAAACCGAAATAAACCATTTTTTCGATTTAAAACGGTTGGTGTTGTTTGACGCCCGCTTGGCGCTTGAGAGTTGACGGCTCGGCTCATTGCATCGGGTGGTTGCGGGTTCGATTCCCGCCAGAGCAAAATTGGTCTGGGTGTCACTGAGATCGTTCCAGTCCATTGTATGGTAGTCATAGTACAAGCGTTGCTTAGTTTGCGACCATACAGTTGGTGTGTAGGTCTGGCGTTATTTATTATTTGTTAATTCCAGGACCTGACGGTAAAGCGCAAAAAGTGAATTATTACTTTATAAATTACAAAACATTCGTGAACGTGGTAAAGTACAAACTGGATTTAATGCGCAAACGTATGGAGACGGAAGAGAGAGACGCCACGAGCCGCGCCAGCTTCAAATGTCCCTCTTGTGGGAAAACGTTTACTGACCTTGAAGTAAGATATTCCTAGATAAGATAAGAACATATTTATCTATTACACCACCAAGCCAGCTAGGCGCCTGATTTAAGGTGGTAGAGCCAAGCTGTAGTCAATTGACTGCAGCTCATAAACGGGCTGGCTCGACCGGGGTAGTATCACCCTCTCACAGAAGATCGGTGTAAAGCAGCCGTTACAGCTGCGTTTCGTACGATGAGAGAGAGCCGAAGCCCCCCCCCCCCTCCACCCCACTCCCCTTCAGGTCGGCAATGTGCGAGCAATGCCTTTGTATTGCAAGCATCTATAGGCTACGGTAACTGCTTAACATCAGGCGGGCCGTACGCTTTTTTGCCACCGCAGTCCTATAAAAAACTACTTAATATGGCGGGCCGTACGGTGTTTTGCCGCCTGAAAATGTGTAAAAATGTGTAACGTCACGACTTTTATCCCCGTTCAGGGGTAGTCAGAGGCTTGAGTGGCCATACACCACCACATTGGGGAGGTATTAACCAACTCAAAGCCCACGTTTCACTAGATAGTCAGAACCCAACGTGACAGGTGGTGAACCGTGTCGCCGTGTATACAGGAACTGACTATTACCTAATCCCGAGGGATAGGTAGGTTTCCTCACGATGTTTTCCCTCACCGTCAGCGAACTGTAAATTATGCACATAGATGAAAATTCATCCATTGGTGCATGCCCCACCGGGGATCGAACCTGGGACCTTCTGATTGTTAGCCCAACCTGTTCAACCCTAGGCTACAGTCGCTCAGTCGCTTTGCCGCCTGTTATTAGTGAAAAGCACGAAGTAACAATTACCTATACCAGTGAGTCCTTATTGTCGCACTAATCATTGTATTAATCATTTCAGGCGGACCAGTTGTACGATATAATGACACAAGAATTCCGCTGCACGTTTTGTAGCTCAGTTGTAGAGGAAGATCAATCGGCATTGCCCAAAAAGGACTCGAGATTGTTAATGGCGAAATTCAACGAACAACTTGAAACGCTGTACATTCTACTGCGAGAGGTGGAAGGCATTAAGTTGTCGCCAGAGATATTGGAACCGGAACCAGTCGATATCAACACTATTAGAGGGTACGTTTAATTGTCTTCATACAACAGCTGTAATGGTCATTTTGGGATTTTAAAGTACGGAAGCTTACTGGTAGTAAACATAATAAATATGGCCAGACAAACACCAACTGTGCATTATACCAATTTATTTATGGCAATATATCTATGTTGACGGGCCCGTTGGCGTGGTTGGTTTAGATTCCGCCTTTCACGCTGCAGTTCGTAGGTTCGATTCCTACCCGGGACATGCATTTTTGTGCCATGAACATAGCTGTATATCCCGAGTATGGGTGTAATTATGTAAATTAAGTATGTATCTACAAACATAAAGTAGTATATGTAGTAATATCAGTTATCTGGTTTTCATAGTACAAGCTCTGCTTAGTTTGGGATCAGGTAGCCGTGTGTAAAACAATGTCCCAGGATTTATTTATTTATTTATTTTATGTGATAGGTTGACGGCGAAGCAGGGCTTGCTGCGTCCGTCGGGCGAGCAGTGGTCGGGCGAGGCGACGCGCAACCAGGGCATGCTGGTGGAGGAGACGCGCGTCGACGTCACCATCGGAGAGGCCGACCCGGCCGGCGACGCGGCCGCAGCGCGCAAGGAGCGGCCCGTCTGGATGGTCGAGAGCACCATCCTCACCAACGACCAGGTATGCTATTAGAGTTGTAAAAAACAGGAAATTTTAAATAAAAACTGTTTAAAACGTGTTTAAATCATTGTTTAAAACATTGATTTAAAACAGAATGAATAAATCACCGTGCTTAAAACATGTTTTAAAGACTGTGTTTAAAACAAGGTGATTTTTCGTAACAACCCTGGATTACGTGAGGTGATTTTAGAGATTTTTCGACCCTCCCCCCCTTGGTGAGATCTCGTGAGATTTTGCTCGACCCCCTCCCTCTCTAATCTCACTTGAGACTTTTCAAAAGCCATATTCTAGTGGGGAAACATGTTTTTCTCGCAATTTCTTTTCTTCTCACTAATTTTTTTACCGCCAGAAACAGTGTATGTTTCTGGCGGTAAAAAAATTACGTGAGAATTTTCGAGACCCCCCTCTCCCCACGTGAGATTTGGCTCGACCCCCTCCCCTCCCCTAAATGCCTCACGTAATTTCAAATTTTTATTACTTGCTAAAAGGGCCCCAAATCTGTAGTGAGCATCAAATGATCTGTAATGCCAGTACAAGTCTATCATAAATTTCTATATATTTGGTGGTTTATTTACAGAGCGATAGTGTACATTCCACGGACGCGGCGCTTGAGAAAGCTGCCAGCAACGCGAGCAACGCGAAGACGGCCGGCAAAGAAAAGAACGACGACATCATGTCTGTGCTTCTTGCACATGAAAAGCAAAACACAGGTAATGGAACACAACTAGTATTTTCTAGGTAGGTATAGTTCGCGACAGGTCGAGATGACATTCGGGTTATTAGCTTTTTGCAGAATAAAATCCGAATCAAAATTACCAGGACCCGCAACGCAACAAAATAATTTATTTTAATAATTTTGTGGGCGATTTTAATTGTTTATCGGGTCCTGCTAATTTTGATTCGGATTTTATTCTGCAAAAAGCTCATAAACCGAATGTCATCTCGATCTGTCGCGAACTATACCTTGAATTTGCTATTTGCTATTACCCATATGGCCGGCGCACATAGAGCATGGCATGGCATGGCATTTTATTTTTTATCAATCGAATTTAATACTTATCCAATCGAAATAAGGTATATATTTCAATGCTCGGTGATCGACCTCGGAGCATCGCGGAGCATTTTCTCGGTGCAGCCGCTGGAGCACCTTATTTCGATGGATAAGTATTAAACTCGATTGATAAAAATTAATATGCCATGCCATGCTGTGGTCTATGTGCGCCGGCCATTATTCATTGACATTAACACAGTGGACAATCGGTAGGTAGCCTAAAGATACGATTAGTTATCTCTTCAGGCTACTGGCTGCATGCTTAACGTATCTATCTTTCAAAGCATGGAAGAGGTTTACCCCTACGTATCATCTGCATTTGGCAAATCATCCTAATTAGGATTGCTATAGTTAATTAACACTGTTGATACTCGTGTGTTTCAGGAAATGCAGCGTTGAATGCTTTGAAGGGAATAGAACCAGAGAGTTCAGATTCCAGCGACAATGAATCTAAAGATCCCTACAAACTCAAGGACGAATTGGCTACTGTTGGTAAGCGTGAACTTATACATACTACACTTGCATATTGATACCTATTTACAGTTTGTATATTGGTTTAATAAAGACTAGCTTCTGCCCGCGTTGACTTTAGAACGTCCTGTGGTTAGTTTTTTGATAATCCTAGAGGAACCTAACATTTTCCGGGATAAAAAGTAGCCTATTTTCATCCCCAAGGTCCTGTCTATCTCTATAACAAAATTCATAAAAAATTATCAAGCGGTTTAGTCGTGAAAACGTTACAGACAGACGGAATTACTTTTAGAAATATAGATTATGTATTTAATATCATTACAAAATAATTGCAGCTGAAATGGAAAGTGAAGACTCCGACTCTGACGACAACGCACCTACCGTAATGGTGAACGGCAAGGCCGTACCGCTGACGAGCATCGACGATGACGTCATCGCGCAGATGACGCCCTCCGAGAAGGAGACCTACATACAAGTGTACCAGGAATTTTACAGCCACATGTATGACTAGAATAAGCACAACTATATGTAAATCTATAATCAGACGCTAATAAAGTTCAGATAAATCGAACTTGTGTTTATTTTTCTCTTCATTACTAAGTTGATTTTACATACTTAGTAGGTAACCTTTTTATTTTTGTATAAATAAGCAGGTTGTCGATGTTAACTCTATTTTTAGCTGTTTGATTTCAAGTTAAATGTCACTGCTAAATAATAGGTACAATAAAAACTCGCTTGCATACTTGGATTTATGTATTTTAATACTAACAAATCAATAATAAATTAAAACAAATAATAAAATATATCATTTACATAAAAATCTATGTACAATATTTTACAAGATGACAACTATGGGTGAAACATTAAACATGGACATGTATAATAATATGTGTACCTATTTATGAGAATGTTATATAATACTGCTTCATGCACAGTGAAATGTATATTTAATTATGCGGTTTGGGTTTTAAACTATGCTACTCCAATCAAAAGAAAACACCTAAAATATAAACAATCTTGGTAGGTAATGTGTACTCCCTGGGTAATTTACTATTTTTTCTAATGAATACTACTACCACAGTCTCTACTACTATGTTAATTAATATGTTTGCCCCATTTCTCCCAGTATTCTTCAGTCTGCATTTCCATTATTCTAGAAAGGCACCGGTCACACGCAAACATCTCCTCTTCACCCGTGAATATGGCCGCCCTTGCATCATCCTGTTATCAATATAAAATATTCTCATCACCTTTTAAATTGCTGACATTATAGATACAATTTTCATCATCATCATGTCAGCCACAAGACATCCACTGTTAGACATATGTCTTGCATAAAGTTTTCCACAACACGCGGTTGTTGTAGTATGTTTACATAGTTATGTAAATATCTATCCATCACCGTGAATATTAGTAGGTACTTACAGAATCTTTAGTAATTTTCAAATCATCCATAAGGGCTCGGTCGGCATCACCAAACTCAGCTTGGTCTTCTGGTTTTAATAAATCTTTTGGATCATTGTCTGCTGCAATGACTACCTATAAATAAAACATGATTTACGTGAACGCAAACAATAACGTATTACGTATTCTGTTATCCTTTAGTCATAGCAGGTACTTACCCTGACTCTGTTGTCGTAGAGTGTATCAATTAGTGTAATAAACCTTCTGAGTTGAGATCTATGCTTTGAGATAGATAACTGAGGCAAATTTCTAATGAACACAGTATGAAATGTTTTAGATATAACAAGGTAATCACTTGCTCCTAGTGGCTGTAAAAGGAAAATTAGACATAATTATGCAGCTGCAGTGCAAATGTGAAATTAATCATTCACTTTTTTTTCTGTTACTACTTACCCTATCACACAGTTCATCAAAGGTGGAATCCAAAACACGTCCACATGACTTGGCAAATTTCACATTTCTCCCCAGTATATTAATCACACGGGGCCTGACGGTATCTGTCTCCTTAGATATTAAAAATTTAAATAAATTATCTACAGGATTATTGTCTAGTGTTAGCTCACTATTTCTGCAAACAAAACAACAAAAAATATTAATAACTTAAGAGTCCATTATTATGATAGATGTAGATATAAGTGGGGTGATATTTTATTGATTGGAAATAGCTTATGGGTTCCAGTCAGTTTTTATTTTGCATTGTCAACAGTAAGTGGCATTCATTTCATATAATATGCATCATTAATCATATTTATAAAATGTAATACTCACATAAAATATTTACCATATTTATTGCCCATCCCACGTAATCTATAGTCAACACCGGAATCTAATTGAACCACATTACAATGGGATTTTAGGACAGGTATAAATGGCAAGAAGTTTGATCGTTGCAGCCCATTTTTGTACAGGTCATCAGGTTTTCTATTACTAGTCGCTATCACAACACAACCATTATCAAACAGTTGTGTGAACAAGCGTTTAAGAATCATTGCATCTCCAATGTCTGTCACCTGAAAAAAACATTATTTACAAAATTATTTATTTATTATCCCACTAATATTATAAATGTGAAAGCTTCGATGGATGGATGTCAACTTCAGAATAATAGACAAAGCTTCCTATTTACTCACTTGAAATTCGTCAAAGCAAATGAGCCACGACTCTTGAGTGATATCAGCAGCAACCGGTGGTATTGGATCAAATGGTTTAGATCCTTCATCACGAAATGAACTTGCACCCTTCCCAGATTTGATTTTCAGTTCATGGATTCTAGCATGTATGTTCAACATAAAAGAATTAAAATGTACCCTCAGCTTTTCTTTGATCTAAAACAATAAATAAATTGTGAAATAATGTGTCAATGTCATTGGGGGTGGTCTATGCATAGCAGTGGATGTCTTTTGGCTGATCAATGGATGCATAACTTACATTAACAATCTAAAAATGTAATTTGTACATGGTTAAATGGTCTAAGCATTGATACAAAAATTGTATGCCAGAAAAGTTGTTAACTGTTCTAAGTTGACTAGGTAATCTATTAATTTAATTTGTCTGTATGTCATTAATTTCAATCTAGGTGAGGGTCAAATTATTTTGGCTAATGATGCGGCTTGTAATACCCCAGATATTTTTTAAGAACAAGACCATGTTCTCCTTATACTTACTGGGACAGTCTCATAAAACAAATCCATTAACATTGTTTTTCCACCACCAACACTGCCATGGATGTAGAGTCCTCTTGGTGCTATTATTTTCTGTGGTTCGGGTTTCTTGAAGAAGCTAAACAGTGATCCAGCACTCTGGGTGTGTAAAGCTGGTCGTTCAAAGGCCACCACTTCATCATAAACCTGTTGCAGTTGTTGCACTACTGTTTCTTGGTGTGTATCTTTACTTAAAATTTCATCAGACACTTTCTGTGTATACACTTGCCAGGGCCCATCACTTGGTATGTGTTTTTCTTGGACTTGCGAAGAATACAGTTTCATGCATTGATAACAACGCTTCCAATGATACTTTACGAGGGAAGAAACGTGGAAACATGAATTCTGTGCGAACATTTTGTTTATTGTCAACTGAATGAGTCGTCCACGGGAAATATTTTCATTATATAACTGCTAGTAAAATTCATAACCTTGAAGATTATGGTAGACAATTGAGTAATCCATTTTCTTCACATAATTTGCTATAAATTAGCACCGAGAGCGCGATAATATCAATCTAATAGATAACTATATAACACCATTGACTTACTATTGATTATATACTAATAGCATCCAATGATTTATATTAGAACTAAAAAAACATAATATTTTATTTTGAAGGCACTTTCGCCCTTGCTCTTGAGAAAATTAAAAGACAATATTATTTCATAAAAACTAAAAACTACGGAACGCAACACAACACAGACAAAGAGGATGTAACCAAGGAAGTTTTAAGTCTCTAACACCTGGAATGATGACTTGCCAGCAAAAGTGAAGCCGACAGCGATATACCACACTGAACGTTGTTTCCTTTGCCAACAAGAGTGACCATAATATTTTGACATTTGGAGAACGTCCCCATGGCTATCTGGTGAAAACGTTATATTGTTCCAAGATTGTTATGATAGGAAAATAATAAGAAAATAAGGCAAAAGGATGTTTATTTTCATAAAAACATGAGTAGGTACAATAAATTAGTCTGCGGTGGCCAAACTACGCGAGTGCCTGTCTGTATCTTGGCAACCCAAATGGAGATACAAAATAGTATTTAAGATCGTAGATTTTGCCACTTTGTAATATAAAGTAACATGACACTTCACACGCTTGGACGTTTTCTAGGCTCTCCATATCTATGGTTTTTCCTATACTTATCTTTCCTATACTTACTCTTTTTCTATGCTATAAAAGGTACCTACTACTGTTAACATGTTATGTTTGATTTGGGCTGTGCAAGTTGTGACAGACGGACATAGAGACAGACAGACGAACAACAAAGTTATCATATTAGGGTTTAGTTTTTTTCCTTATTAGGTACTACGGTACCCTAAGCATAACAAAATTAAAGGACAATAGGCAAAACTGTATGGGACTTGGTCCAAATATCCACCACTGACGAGACCTACGTAACCCGATAGACCACTAAATACTGAGTAACTTTTACAAAGACAGTTCAACAAAATAAGCTGTAAGTAAAAAAATACGGGTAGTTTAAAAAAATAATATGATTTCACCATTAGTATTATGTTTATACATTTTTTTCGAAAGGCAACAATATAAATACTCTTACTAACATTAAATAAAAATAAAATAAGCTGTCAGAAAGCAAAAAATGCCGTGAAATTTCGTGGCATTTTTTGCTTTCTGACAGCTTATTTTATTTGTATTTAAGGTGATACAAATGTTCAACTGGGTGGGTCTAAGTAAATGGTTTGATGAAGCAGCTGGCTTATGTGCAATATAAAGTATACAACATTAAACCTCATATGGTCGGGAATAAAATGGCTTAGCCGATTTACTTTAAATGTTACCAAATTTTGTAGAAATCGATTTCAAAATATGAAATTGTCAACCTTAATCGTAAATGTTCTCCATAGCAACTGAACAGATTTACGTGAAACCTATACCAGAAAAATTGTCAAGACTTGTCTAAGAATCCGTGGATCCAAGATTTAATATTAGTCATTTTATTTAAAAAATAATCAATAATAACCTTAAATATGCGACAAACGTCATGGGTCATCATGACTTGGCCGGCAAAATGTTCCTGGCAGTAGCGCAATGGCGCCGTTGAAAGCTGGACGTGCGCGCAAATTTTTGCGTGAAATTCGTAAAAATGTTACGTCTTCTTAGCTTTTTATGAATTAAATCACGTTTTATATAGTTTAAATATAATATTGAACATATTTTTTAGAATATTATATGCTTACACATATTTTTAAATTAATATTTATGTCAGTGACGCGTTTTGTTGTCATCATAGATAATGAATAATATAGAATGATGAATAGGTATATGATTAAAAAGCATAATCCTCTAAAAACCGCTTACCTACTTTCTAATCTTATTGTCTTGCCTAACAACAACAACAGGTTGGGCTAACAATCAGAAGGTCCCAGGTTCGATCACCGGTGGGGCATGCACCAATGGATGAATTTTCATCTATGTGCATAATTTACAGTTCGCTGACGGTGAGGGAAAACATCGTGAGGAAACCTACCTATCCCTCGGGATTAGGTAATAGTCAGTTCCTGTATACACGGCGACAAGGTTCACCACCTGTCACGTTGGGTTCTGACTATCTGGTGAAACGTGGGCTTTGAGTTGGTTAATCCCTCCACAATGTGGTGGTGTATGGCCACTCACGCCTCTGACTACCCCCGAATGGGGATAAAAGTCGTGACGTTACATTTAATTTTTTCATAGTTTTTGTCTTGCCTACGATATCTTTTTATACCACTGAGTTGCTACACAAACTTGTTTTTTTTTTGGCGGGAAGTGGCGAAGTGCAACATTGAAAATCTATATTATTATAGGTAGGTACTTGACACTGGCTATATGCGACAAGAAAAGCCAAGACAAAAAAACATGCGTACGGCCCGCCTGATGTTAAGCGTGTTTCAGTTGATGTTATTCATACTACTTAATATTAGTGATACGAATTTATTTTTGTTTGCTTATTTTTAAGCTGGACTAACCACCGTTTGGTGGGGTAGTACCACCCTCTCATAGAAGATCGGCGTAAAGCAGCTATTATAGCTGCGTTTCATACGATGAGTGAGAGAGCCGTAAGCCCAAACCCCCCCCCCCTTCTCCCCTACCCCTTCCCTTCAGGTCGGCAATGTTTACTATATGTTTAGTTTTATTGAGAATCAGGATTAAGTTGGGAGACCGGAGTTCAATGCTCGACATTACTAAACCATACATCAAATAAACATCACAGCTTCTTAGGGATGGATCCAAATTTAATAAGCAGCTAAATTTATTTAGTGTCATCACCTGTTAAATATTTTTTTAGAAATGTAACGTCACACTTTTTATCCTCATTCGGGGGTAGTCAGAGGCTTGAGTGGATATACACCACTCCATTGTAGAGGTATTAACCAACTCAAAGCCCACGTTTATACAGGTTGAATTTTTCAAGTGTGCGTGGATGGCCAATTCCGAAACTATAAGGAATATCGAAAGGTACTCAAAGAAGTCTCGGGGCCGATTTTGGTGAAAACTAAAACTGCATCGTTGGATTTTTGAAAAAAACTAAATTCGTAGCCAGGAATCGAACTAGTTGATTTCGAACTAGTTGAAAAAACCACTTACTGTATTATTACACCATTCGATAGTGTCGCTGATAAGGAACGAATTCTGGGAAGTAATGACATACGGCAAACTTAATAAAAACTGTGTTTTTTAATAAACTGCTGCATATTTTCAAGTTGACTGTAAAGTCATACGTACATTACCTTTACCTTGTTCGAAATTATGCTCAATATTTTTATTTATTTACCTTCGCAGCGCAGTCATCTTCACAACATTATGTTCTAATTACAAATTTTCAAGCATTTTTGAACAATTAATCAGTTTAGGTTTAATAGTTAGGTAACTTAAGAGAAATAAAATAGTATTTTGTTTAAAATTTGCTCTTTCCTTAAGTTTACCGTAAAAACAATATTCGTAGCCAGGAATCAAACTAGTTGATTTAGAATAAAAAACCAAATACTGTATTATTACAGCATGCGATAGTGTCGCTGATAAGAAACGAATTTTGAGAAGTAATTACAATTTTCATTAAAATCAGCCCCGAGATTCTTTTGAGTACTTTTCGATATCACTCATAGATTCGGATTTGGCCATCCACACACACTTGAAAAATTCACCCTGTATAGTCAGAACCCAACGTGACAGGTGGTGAATCTTGTCGCCGTGTATACAGGAACTGACTATTACCTAATCCCGAGGGATAGGTAGGTTTCCTCACGATGTTTTCTCTCGCCGTCAGCGAACTGTAAATTATGCACAAAGATGAAAATTCATCCATTGATGCATGCCCCAACGGGGATCGAGCCTGGGACCTTTTGATTGTTAGCCCAACCTGTTCACCACAGTCGCTTGCAGTGCAGTTGTTATCCCGAGATTCGAGTCTCCATGATTTTCCCTGTTTTCGGAACAATACCCACTTAGGTGTTGTAATTATTTTGTATTGTTCCGAAAATGGCAAAGTGGAAGCTCGAAGAACCCCAGCGAGACAGTGGAGCACATCTTGCTTCATTGCCCTGTATTTGCACGCCAAAGATATGATGCACACACAAACATAATAAAATTTGTACGGAACCCTCAGAGCACGAGTCCTACTTGCACTCGTCCGGTTTTAATTTGTAATGAGTAGCCCAAATACAAATTTTCATGTCTCTAGCTTCAGAAAAATTGGGACGCCTATACAAACTTGCACCCACTATTTTACACCGTTAGAGGTGAAATGATCAAAAACGCTGAAATTACTATTCTTAGTTAATAGTTAATAGCTTTAGACAAATTGGAACCCCCATATAAACTTCCACCCCTTATTTTACCCTCTTGGGGGTAGAATTTTCAAAAGCGCTGAATTTACTATTTTGTATTTATATTAGTAGCCTAAATAGAAATTTTCATGTTTCTAACTTCAGAAATGAGGGAATTCCATACAAACTTCCACCCCTTATTTTACCCCCTTAGGGTAAGAATTTTCCAAAATCCTTCCTTTGCTCTTCTTTTACGCTATGAAAGGTACCTACTGTCCCAATTTCATATTTGTATCACCAGCGGTTTGGGCTGTGCACGTTTTGACGGACGGACAGATAGAGAGACGGACAAAACAGTGATTCTATGAGGGTTGCATGCATGCCCGGCATGCGTTGCATTGCCACTCCATCCGTCCGTCATCCTCCATCAATCCATCAGTCAAATAAGGGGTAACCTTTTCCAAAAATGTGCGCGTACTACGTCGCAGGCACAGCTAGTAACTAATAAGGATTAGTACTACTTTTATTTCAGTTATTACCCGATGTTGTCAACAATTTCTCTTGTTTTCCTTGATTTAGAATTTTAAGTTGTTTTAATTTTACTTATTTTGTCCTATAATATTAAACATTTAAATTATGTACTAGTCTTTTTTTAAGTAGTACTACCTATTACCCAGTGTTGGGCAAAATTAAATTTCAGAACAATTAAAAATTAACAGTTAGTGAGCTTTTATTTACAATATCAACAAAATAACAATAAAAAAGATTACAAAGAAAAAATAACCTACCCACCTACCTATTAATAAAAATGTAGTACTTAAATTGTACTTAAGATTTAGTGAAAATTTTCCTTTACGAAGTTACCCTTATACGACTAAATAAAAGTAGGCAAGATAAAAATTTAGTATATGAGTCACTTCTGTTTTTGATTTATCATGTCGTCTTTTTGATGTATCGTGGCGTATCGAAAATTCTAAATTCAAAAAATTCAACTCGCGGTCCTACGACATTGTTTGAGCAAAAAGCGGTCAACCTCGAGCTGTCAGTTGCAATGGTTCCAGCCTTAATGTTAGAAAGTGTATTTATATTGTTGCCTTTCGAAAAAAATGTATAAGACATAACACTAAGTGTGAAATAAAAAAATTAAAATATTTTTTTAAACTACTCATTTTTTTTTACTGACAGCCTATTTTGTTGAACTGCCTTTGCAAAAGTTACTCAGTATATAGTGGTCTATCGAGTGACGTAGGTCTCGGAAGTGGTGTACATTTGGACCATTTTTGCCCATTGTCCCTTGTGCTAACGAAAAAAACAGTGAGGGCAGGGCATTTTCCTTTAAAACTCGTTGTGTTAAATTAGGGACATAATCTGTCGGCTTAAAATGCTTGCTGTATATGACGGAATTTTGGGTAATTTTTCTGTAGCCAATAGGTATTTGTTGTAACCAATTTACACGCCTGGGATCTGTAAAAGACAAAATTGTTTTTTTGTTTTTTATTGCTTAGGAGTAATCGGGAAGTGTAAAGTCAAAAGTCGTCCCAATTGCAAACAATTTCAATCGACAAACCATCGGTCTCGGCCTTTATTTTATATTGTCCATCAAGGGTTGCAATGCTGACCGCGCTGTGGAGGCCTGGAGCTGCGCTGCGCCGCGCTTTCGGCCATCAACAACGCGCCCAGCAACACACTCATTACAGACCGTGGCAGTAATGTACTATTAAAAAGTAACAAAAGGGTAAAGGAAAGGGGCCCCGAGAATTACATTGCCTGAAAGGGTTTAACGTCCTTCGTATGTCGTTATTTTATTTATCACAAAACTCACTCACACCAATGGCTATTGTCCGTTCTCAAATAATTATATGGTAGTTAAATAAATGGTCCCAAAATCCAATTTAAAAACGTAAATTTATTTCCACTATGTAAACCCCCGGGCGACAACCGTTCAGTCGGGACAGCGCGTAGTAACTCTCTCGCCTTTCATACCCTCACACTCTTTATACTTTGTTTGTTTACCTTATACTTCGCCTCACATAATTACATGTGTCCCTACAAGGGTTAATCTGGCCCTAGACGTGCGCGTTCCTCGAGCGTGTGAACGACGCGAACGCCGTGTGCGAGCCCGGCGAGCCGTGACAACGCGGCATGAGCGTCGCGTTTTACCAGCGTGTGGTCTGTCGCGCGTTGCAAATGCGACCGACTTCAAAAAGTAGCGATGTAGTCGTGCGGCAACGAAAAGCGCGACTTTATCGCTGCAAACAGTTCCCGTGGACGATATTCCTCAGTTAACACAGACACATAATAAGATTTATATTATAGTCCTTTTTACTAGCGAAATTTATGTCACCCGAACATCTAAAATGTACTTAACGTGGAAAACATAGTTACCCACTTACCTATGTTAAGATAATCCTTAATTCGGATAATATTCGCTTTTACACCCTTGCATTACGCATATTCTACCCATTTTTATGAGAAAATTCAGCACAATCCTCTAGATTTAAAATTAGCTGAAAATGTCGTGTGTCACGCAAATTGACGTTCTGTGTTTCAAGTTTTTAATTTTATTTCTGCTACGATTCCTATAGACATCACGGAACTGACAATTACAAGCGAATTATTAAAGAAGGTAAGTACTTATTTCCAGATATTTATTTATATTTGAAATTTTAATCTTAGGATATTCTTATACTTTACCATTGGTATTTCATTAATCGACTTTATTGTTTATTATTCTTAACATGAAAATGTACCAAGTTTAAGGTGATCGAATAAATATTAACTGGCAACACAAGGGTTGAAAGGTTGTACTGTTAGAAAGGGAAAGAAGGCGCAGTTATAGGTATCTGGCTGGGACCGGTTTTTATAAAGCCTGCATCGTGGGCGTTAAGTCCGTCAGATAAGGTTTATTTTTGAATGAATGAAAGGAAAATAAAGTTTGTAGTCCACAGTCCTCGTTCAATGGTATTACGTTCATGGATGTAACACAGACAGCTGTCTGTCAGTGTGACAGACATAGAGATGTACCGAGTACAGCCTGACTCGAGTACTTACTCGAGTACTTAGTAAGTACTCGGGTACTCGAGTACTCAGATTATAAAAAAAAATAAAAAAAAAAAATAAAATTTATTTGGAACAAAACATTGGTACAATAATAAAAATCGTTGACTAATGCAGAAGTTTTAGAAAACTGTGTCGCAAAGCCAACGCCCACCTCTCCAGAAGAATGTTCCAACATTTATAGGATCTGGACTATTAACTTAAGAATAAGAATTTAAAAATGAAAGTAACTTAAATGAAGATTATAAAATAATAAAAATTAAAAAATAATAATAATTAAAAATCTTGCTCATTTATGAGTGTAATAGGGTGTGTGTTTGTGTGGGTGTGAGTGTGATGTGAGGTGAATGAGGTGTGGAGTGTAAATGTGTGTATGGTAATGTGAGAGATCAATGTCCAGGTTAGTCAAATATTTTTAAAAGCTCTTCAGTGTCATCGTAGGATAGAGTTAAAAGCCAATTGAGACATTTTAATTTACATATTTTTAATGGGAGAGAGTAAATGTTCAATGTTTTATTAATCTTATTGTAAAGTGTACAACTTAGGTAGTAAAAATGACGGCTCGCAGCAGCAGTTCGACGTTGTTCAATTTGACATACCCTATTTGCACGGCGTGAAGTGAGATTAGGATCAAAGGGGAGCTGAGAGTGTTTGCGTTGAATTGTTGCTAAGATAAAGAGCTGCCTAACTGTTAAGACTTCGCAAAGCGAATACAGCGAACTTGTAGGAAATCGAATTGGTTTGAATGTCATAACTTTAAGAACTGCTCGTTGTGCTCTTTCGACTCTTAGCATCTGAGTTTGGATGGCGCCACCCCACGAACAAATGCAATAGGAAAGAATTGACTGTGCAAGTGCGTAATATATCATTTTGAGGCACGGAAAATCGGCACAGTTTCTTAAACTTTTGAATGTAAATATTAGCTTCCTAACCCTGGAGACTGTACAATCAATATGGGGTTTCCATGACAGGGTGCTGTCATTATAGAACTCGAGTACCCGGTACTCGAATACGGGATCCGAGTACTTGCTGTAACAGTTGTAGTTTTTTAGAAAATACGTTATAATTCGGGGCTCTCGCCAAAATTTTCGCCATTTTCTCCAATTTTCACGAGTGCAAGTACAACGCAGTAATTAAATGTGAAGCTCGGACGTTTGAGTGGTTAAAAATACATAATACAAAAGTACTCGAGTCCTATTAAGTACTCGAGTACTCATTACAAGTATTCGAGTACCTGTCCGAGTCCTCTGACTCGAGTACTTACTCGATTATTTTTTTAACGAGTACCAGAATACTCGAGTACCAAAAATAACGTACTCGGCACATCACTAGACAGACATGCAACGCATCAAACAGGGCTGCGTTCAGAGGCTACGTTTCGGGCGCAACTTTCACAAAAATGTGACGTTCGGTTGTCGCAACTCGCCCGTTCAGAGGCTCAGAGTACTCAGACCGGTAGCAATGCAACTTTTTAACTACATAGGTATTAAAGTCGATGGTTAGGAAACACTCTGACCTATGTCACTTATAGTAGTCCACTTTGTAGTCCGGTGTTTTTTTAGGCAGTCGTCTAAAAAACAACTGACAAGTGCACTCCAAGCCTCAGAACGAAGCCCTTAGCCCTGTCTAAGTGTCAATGTCAAAATCGCACATTCTTTTCTTGTTTTTGCAGCATATATTGTGCATTAAGCCAAAGACGCCATTAAGCCTGTAAAGAATTATTTAGTAACACTTTTTTTATTAAAATTATCCACAAAATACATATTAGCTATCCAGCCACAGAATAAACACCGTGCTATTAAAGCCTTCTATCATTAAGTAATGTTGCCCGATTAATCCAAAGATATCATAAAATACTCACCACCAAGCCTGTTATTCTCCAAAAAGATAGACAGAGTTGCGCTACAGTGCACTCACATTTCACCAATGGCGTGTGTCAGCCCAATGTAATAAAATACCCCTTACGCTCACCCCCGTAAGGGCTATTTTTTTCACGCTGGCCGAGTGCGGGTTGTGGAACTTCATACATCTCGCAAAGTAACGAACATTTCCCACTATGTTTTTCCTCACCGCTCAGTTAGCGATATAGTTGGAAATTAAACACATGAAATCCAAAAATCCCAGGTGCGAGGCGGGATTTGGCCCTTCACACCTCATTCAAAGTGTTCGAGATTATATTCTATGGTTCAACCACTGAGGTACATCATATCACATCTATGGCTACATCATTATCATTATCATAAACGCAAGGAAGTTTTAAGTCTGGTATTACGTCGATGCATAAACGTTACTCTGGGGTTGATCCAATGCCGGCCCAAATTATTCAAAATTGCAACCTTAATTCGCTTCAATGCCAACCGGCAGATGAAATGCAACAACAAGTGAGGGACGGACGCAATTTAAAAAAAAACTCTCATAACAATTATTCAAAATTGCAACCTTAATTCGCTTCAATGCCAACCGGCAGATGAAATGCAACAACAAGTGAGGGACGGACGCAATTTAAAAAAAAACTCTCATAACAATAAAAAGACAATAATAATATCTTGAGAAAGCAGGATGTGGTCAAATTGCAATCGACGTCCTGACTGAATTGATGCAAAGTGCTTATTGCAATCAGCGCAGTCACACATTATCTTGACATCCTCTTTTCTTCACGGTATAAAGTAAGTAGGTACCTACTCAGTTACAGCTGCTGGGGACAGGGATGTCGCATGAAATAATTTTAACATTGATAATAAATGATTTGGGTCATTCAGTTTAATACCTATCATGCAAATAGGTACCTACTCGTGAATGGTTTAGCTGATAATTAAATAGGTGTACAATCGCACTTGGGTAGATACTGCGATTGAGTGTATTTTATTTATTTATTGTTTTCTGACAAAATGGTTCAGTTCATAAGACGACGGTTAAATAAGGTCTAACCACGAACGTAAATAGGTACATAAAGATCCTTGGGTCTAACATAATAATGACTGAAGGATGTTTACGGGACCTCTCTGGTATCTATAGTCCGCGACAGGTCGAGATGACAATCGGATTATGAGCTTTGTGCAGAATAAAATCCGAATCAAAATTAGCAGGACCCGCAACGCAACAGAATAATTTAATTTAATAATTTTGTGGGCGATTTTAATTGTTTATCGGGTCCTGCTAATTTTGATTCGGATTTTATTCTGCAAAAAGCTCATAACCCGAATGTCATCTCGACCTGTCGCGGACTATACCTACCTAAAATGTTTTCGGTGTTCCTAACCTACTAGGATTCAATAACGGCAACTGCTATAAAACTCGTCGCAACAGCTGATATTTAATAATAATGATAAAAAATATGAATGAACAAAAAGATGCCTGTGCCATGTTCTGACTAAGCAGCCCTGAATGAAGAGACGGGGAGTGCGCAGCTCCGCACTGCTAATTTACGAACCATTTCTTTTTTTATGTCTGCATCTCCTGGCTGCCTCCTGGAAATCTGCCGCGACTTGCGGCCCGGTGCAACACTCGTGCTATTTTCATGCACTTCTAGGGATTAAACATAGCAACGTACGTATACTGTCATATTAGGTAAGTATGGTATGGTCGATAGGGAGCAATAGCTTGAGGTACCTACTCTAAAATACAAGCCTAAAGTACTTTACGGTGATGTTATTTTGTTGCTTAATATTACTCGTTCTATTTAGTTAAATATAATGAGGAATATTAAGCAACATATCATCTCCGTAGGTACGGAGACGAAGATGTGAAAGATTAATTTTATAGAAAAATTATGTTACAAAGTTAAAAATCTCAGAAACAAAAACCAAAAACAAAACCGATACCTATCCGCATGCTAATTTCAGACGTAATCTTATTCCATAAACCGTACAACACAATTGCCCAAATTAATGCGTAGGCTAGGTTGGTACTTTCATTATCAGTGTAGGTAGGTACCTACTTACTTACATATTTGTTTGGAATTCATGCCACAACCGAGACAAAAAAAAATATATTTTATCCAAATAGTTGAACGAAAATAAACATTCCAGGTGTAACTATTGTGGTCAATGTCAAGGTTACCTTCGGCGAACTGACCTACGGAACCTAAATTGCTCTTGAACTCGCTCACACACTGGCCTCAATTGCCCCATCTAATGCACCGGTTAACAACCTCTAGTGTCAAGGTGCCTGCTCTTGTTTGCATAGTGAAAGGAAGTCTCAAAACTATGATATATACTATCAGGCGACTCACTCATTGCACTCGATCATGTGATGTGTGCAATATTAGGCATATTTACTAGATGAGTCAAAAAAGATACAGAGAATATTTTTTGTACACATTTGAAAAACCTGTGTCGTGAAAGGATTTCTACTTTAATCATCCGCAAATAGGTAGATGTAGGTAGAAAATTATCTACTTATAACTATCTTATAACAGTTTTATTTATAGGTAGGAGTAGGATTGTTTCATCAGTACCTACCTACTTTATTTAAGTATTTACCCACTATTTATGTCATTGTGACTATTTAATAAGTACCTAGCATACTTAAACTATAGAGCCCGTGCAATAAGGTCTTATTTTTCAATAATTAACAAAAGTTCCAGATGATCGTCAGTCATTATCTAGAATCTGTATCAGACGAAACCTAGTTACGTAAAGGTACCACCAACTTGCCGATTCAAATTGTACATAGTCCCTACCTGCTGCACTTCTTGGCTGCACAATAATAAATACAAAACCTAATAACATATTTTAGGTGGTACCTATTCTACCTATAAACTGTGTTAAGGCGGATGAGTAGGTACCAACATCGTACTGTAGATAGTTAGTAAATGCAAGCCTAGGGTCCATACGTAGATACCTAATCACGGATGCATGCGTAGATACCTAATCACGGATGCATGCATAGATACCTAATCACGGATGCATGCATAACAAATCCACGCCATTGAGATATCATAATCCTAGCACATAAAGTCACGGCAGCCATCCCCATCGCAATTAAATCATTCACAAAGCACATAAAAACATCATAAGCAACTTAAAAAGAATAAACGGTACATAAAACAAAACAATTAAGATCACTTTACCATATCCCTTCTGTATCCATTAGCAGAAGAGAAAACGAATTAACGGAACTTTAATCAAAAATCGTAATGTAACCAAATACCACAAAATCGCGACTTAATAAATAACATAAATAACCCAATGACTAAGGTCAAAGGGGAAAAAAAAAAAACCACGGTAAGCATGTTACCATCCATTTACCTAAATGGCTGCGTAAATGCATCCGTCAACGCAGTGACGTGTTTTACCAATATATAATCTATGCGTCAACGTTATAGAAACGAGTGGTAATACTACGAATAACTGACAAAAGTTAAACCCGGTGTAATGTACCTACTGTACGCTCGGCATTTGTGTGAACCCTAACATACCCTGATTACGGATTTGTTGCAAAAGCGCGAGGGTGGTCGACGCATGCGGGCTCAGCTGCGTACCTAAAAACATCTTCACACATAATTTTGCACGTATACTGTGTTCGTAGGTACTATGTATGCTGTACGTTACTCCAATAAAGTCGGCGGATGTGCTTTCCATACTTGAGATATCCGCTGTCTTTCTGTATTGAGTTACTAACAGAGTACAGTAGCTGATGCAAACGGTTGTGTTGAAAACAATTTCGCTTGAAAGAAAAGAAAAGAACCCGATGGCGTTAACTGGTTTCAGTACATACCTAAGAATATCAAACTTTAACATTGAAGGATTAAAATAATTAGGTACTTACTTAAGTAATTAGGTTCCTAAATTACTTAAGTATCAGTAGAAACAACAAACCGTCGTACCTACACGATTCTTGACTAGAGTCATGAATCGTGTACGACGGTTTGTTTGTAAGTGCCCCAGAAGGCTTAAAGACATAAACGATAGGTATGCCTTTAAAAATAGGTACATAATGTGCAAGTAAATGAAATTGGTAAGAGGTGAAAATCACTCAATCTAAATAAATGTCAGTGTGTTTTAATTGTCTTTTTTGTATCTAGGTAATTACATATATTGGTTTTCTTATAAGACACGTGCAACCAGTCCAAACAAACTAAACCTTAATGTTGCAATCTTTATTATCTTCGTAGGTATAACATCATGTGTCTATATGAATAACTACTACCCATGAAATCTCCTATTTCGATCTTATCTGTTAAAAGCGCGTTAGCTGAACCGTTAATAATGTACAGAAAGATAGTCTAGTCCCGGTCATCCCGTACAAAAACGCTCGATTCATCTTGATTCATGAGCAATTAAGGTGACTGCCAGCAGCCAAAACAATCGATCGTTGCAAATGGCCGGCTCGTTGACACGCACCAGGCAGGCAGACGCGCGCGAGACGATCTCTGGTCCTGCCACGCTACGATTGAATGCAAATTTATACTTTGTTTTGTAGAAATAAGATTTAAATTTTCACTGTATTGAACAAACGTGTGTTTATACAGTTTTGGGTCACATTAGGACACAATTTAAGTTATCGTACTATACGCAGTTTAATGTTATCGTACTATAATAATAGATATTACTCTATCGACTTTCATGCTCCTAATGCTTTTAATTAATTGCACAGAGCTAGCTGTTTATGTAGAGCACTGATAGTAACTACTTATAGGTAATGAATGGATACTTAATGTGAAAGTTATACACAATAATATAATCATATCTAAGGTTATTTTATTTCTATACTTTGGTACAGACATAGAAATTGTCTCCGCGGGGCGCCCATGATTACAATAGCATATCCACCGAGAAAAATAATTTTCATTTAGTCGGTTGGGTACATTAGGTATACCTACTATTATAGCATATCAAATTGCTACGCCACCTTTATTTGAACTACTTTGATGATAAGATGTTGGCTAAAAATGCAGAAACTGTAGCCTAGATACAACGTAGGTATTAAACTTATTACCCGCAACGCAACAGTGTCGTGTCCTTGCTTCACGTGATAAGAAATTATATTTATAAAAACGACAAGCGTAAATGAATTTTACATCGTGATTGTCATGACGGATAGATACCATGTTTCCGACAATATATCTCAATAAAGTTCGGAGATGCAATATTATGATAACGATTTATCGATCGCTTTCATCTGTTTAGCAGGATGTTGCCTTCCATTTTTCTAATTATTACTTATTGAATTCAGTATGAACGTGTGGGGCAAGGGGAATAAACTTCTATTGGCGTTATACAATTCTACTTGCCAGCAATAATTTAGGCAACGAATAGAAACAAATATCATAGGATTTAACTACAAAGGCTCTCTTTCCACACCACCTAGGAGGTAAGAACCATTAGGTGCGTTTTTTTTAAAGAGGTGTCCCCAGTAGGCCTATTCCTCTTTGTACCTACTCGGGAAGATTGAATGTAACCGATAACTTCAGGTAACATCCGGAATGTGATTATAGTAAATTGGACCAATCACAATTCGGAAACAAGCCGATGGTCCAAAATCATGATAGCGTACGTCGCTGAGATTAGGTAACGTGTCAGGAATTGTGTCACTCAGTTAAATGGAGGCGTTGCGTTTGCACGTCGATTATTATGAGTCGAGGGCAGTGTTCCTCGGCCGCGGCCGGCCGGCGCGAATGGCAGACACAGAGACGTCGAACGCCTACTCATCAACTACTCACCTACTCTACGTCCGCGTTTGCCAATTTTGATCAGGAGATAAAGGTAGATGATTATCGCCCAACAACAAATCTAAACAACAAGAAAAAATATCTTTTTTAAAAGCTGTTAAATGCATAGAAAGGAATTTGAGATGGATTATCTATCTCATAAAGCCTAAGCGAAATTACATTGTTTTGAAAATAAAATAACGAAATTTTTCTTTGTTTCAAATTGAAACATTCAAATAACTAGGGTGTTGTGGGTGCCAGAGTATTGTGCCACTTTTATGCAAATTGGATAGAACAGTTTTGTGGTGGCGGCCACTCAACTCCAACCAATCAGATAAATTTGACAAATACGAGTTTACAACACACTAGTTCAACAATCCAAAGCTAAGAAACGAAATAAAAGCTCTTCATAATCACAACATTCACACATAACTGAATAACTGCTATCTCGCTAAACAACTCATTATTATGTAGAGTCGAGAGCGTTTTAATGATGACATTTCAATCAACTCAAATAAACATGCTAAAAATAACATTAGGTAAGATACGAAAAGATTTTGGTCAACGCATACCGTGGGAATACTAGATATCTACTTTACAATATGTTGTTATAAAAATCTAGAAATATTATGGAGATGCAAGCAATAATCAGCATAAGATGAAACTATTGACGGTGACTATGACCTTATACCTACTAGCGAAAGACTAGGCTAGGTGTATTATTATCACATTATGCCATTTATATTTGTAACGCCAACGCTATAAGACTTGGTTTATAAATAATTTGTATACTAGTGAGAGTGGGAAATGATGCGTGCACTAACACCCTGGTGTTATTATTGGAGTCAGAAGCTGGAAACTAAAATTAACAATATGGTGTACGTAGAAATACAAAATTACATAGGTGTCTACCTATCTAACTATACCTACGTCATAAGAATTCCTAGTCTATAGTTTACATAGCTGGAACAAAATGCATTTCTCCAGCAATTTGGTCTTGTTTTGAAATGCTCATTTTACAAAATATTGAGTAGGACCTACTGCGGTGTCCTAGAGCTTCTAAGTTTTATTTCTGTAGGTTTACTCGTGTGCGAGAAGGTATGTGTAGGTAGGTACTAAGTACTCGAGCAGTATGTTAACAACAATAGACACCTAAAAATATAGTCCCAATCAATGGTCCAAATAAATTTTTGCGCTGAAGTTGTTCAATTAATGCTATGCGTGCTAGTGCAGAATGACAGTAGAGTTAACGTTATCGTGAGCGGTCGAAGCCCCTCGCTCACGTTACTAGATTACATACCAGCCTGAACTTTGATAGCCCCGTTTTCGCATACAAGTATTTCAGCCGCACGTCTTCTGTCATCTCTACATTTTTTTCTATAAATAAATAATCACTAACTTTTAAACGGCAAACACCACACCCAATTGGTAATTCACATTACGAATGCACTCTACATAGAGTTTATAGAATTTTTAATTCGGTCGGTATTAGAATACGTAAGTATGTAAGTATATATTCAATATGTAGGTACGTAACGAAATACCTACTTAATCCGAATGTTAACATTGACCGTTGGAAGATTTATTATTCACAAGTTGTCGGAGACGATCGCGATAGCAATCTCAAGTTGTCGTGGTCCTATAGACAATGGCACATACAATACACGCGCTGAAGTTGAAGCAATCATTGGCTAATTAAAATTTGCTGTGCGTGACGCGACCACGGAGTGCTTTACCCACTTATAGGCTGCACACGTGCCTGTCAATGAACTTCGCAGACCATGCCAATAGCCGGCCACGCGCCAAACCGACCAAAATTCTAGACGCACTGATCTACGCATAATACCTAGCCATTTTGCGCTTGGTTTTTACACTACCACATTTATATTCCATAAGTGCACACAACCATTTCTACTTATCACTCATATTGAATAGGTAGGCATTCTAAATATGAGGTACTAGTGTCCCTAAAATATATTGTGCTAATAACAACTAAATGTTACTTCAATAAAGAACACTATCTTGGTGCACTTGTGCATGTAAGTATGATACAAAGTGGCACATAGTAAGTACTTACCTATAAATTACGCAATAATTAATGTTTCTTCAACTTATGTACTTATTGTTACACACAAGGACCTAAAGAGAAGGTACCGGTCAGTAGGTAGTTAGCAGTAACACTGGCTTCTATCTAGACTAAGGGCATCGAACTTAGGTCTGCTAATACTTATACATTAATAGACTATGATCACCTACTTACTAACTAAACTTGATACCTATTAAATAAGTATCGATAAGAAAGTTAATTTCTGATCGTGTACTAACGGGCAAATATAAGGACATTGTCGGTGCGAGCGAGGAAATCGTCCTGCTCCGTGTGAGTGACGAAGGTCCGGGTGGAAGCCGGTGCATCGGCCTGTACGCCAGCCGGCGGTCTCTGTCGCTCGAATCGCGCCATCAGGTCCGCGGGCACGTGCGGCAGCTCCCGGCCTGTCGTGTTCGGGGCTTGAGTGAAGCCGAGCCTCGCCAGCAGGCTCTCGCGGATCATTCGCAGGCTGTATTCACGCGCGTTCTCGAACAACCGGCAGGAGGCGCACGCGATTTGCGCCGGCGGCGTCTCCGGGGGGCAGGCCAGCTCGGCAGCGACGGCCGCCAGCCACGCGGCCAGCAGCAGCAGGCTCGCGGGCCTGGCCCGCGGCCCGCGCGACGCGCCCAGCGGACGCGTGGTGCGGCAGAGCGGGGAGGCGGCGGCGTAGCGCGATGAGCGATGTGCGGCCGCGGGCGGCGCGTGCTACACTGCACACGACTCGCACTCTGCGCCCGCGCCGCGGCCGTGCGCCTAGCCACGCCACGCGGCGCTGCCCTCCTGGCCCGGGGCGCTGCAGCCGCCCCGCCGCCGCCGCCGCCGCCCCGCGCCGCGCGCCGCCGCCTCTGACTCATCTGGACACTGGCAGCGCGGCGCCTAGGCCCAGCTAAGAACACTGATAAATAACGCGACGCGCCTACTGATAGACCAATATGCCTGTGGCCTCTACGCGCCGCCGCCCGCCCTATCGGCTGCTGCCCCTTGTCCGGTCACACACGCGCCGCGCCCGCGAGTCACTTAACACACTCTTAACTTAAGGCACTTTGCTTCTGTTTGTTTTCTATTGTCTTATATTTTTATTGTTAAAGTTTTAAGTAGGAAGTATTCTCTACCTACCTATAATAGGTTTATGTCAGAGATAGGATTAGGACTCCGATGTTTAATGGTTTGTCTTGAAATATAGGTTTTTATCGACAGGCCATTCGTCGCTGTTATATGGTCCTACCCATCTTATGCTGAAGAACAGTAGAGTCTTTACTTCCAGGTAACGGTCTGGGTATGTACTGGGTGTGTACCTAATTACCTATGTATCTTTTTTTCTTGTAAATAGTTGTACACTGTACAACTGTCCTGGTTTCAACGGTTTTTTTTTACTAGTATTGTAGCTATTGCGTGGGTAGCCTTCATAACGGTTGCTGGGCGGGATTGTGGGCGGGCGGTTACCTGCGCTGCAAAATGTAAATTCTAGTTACAATAAAGCACACTCATAAATTATTTACCGTTTATTTTACCAACTAACATACGTGCTAATTTATTATGTTTAGTAAATTCTCAATAAAATAAATATTTTGACGTTTCAGTTTCGAAAGAATCTGTTAGAAAATAGTTAATGTACTTACCTACTACTAACCCATTAATTAAATGGGTACGTACGGACGAATACTTACTGGTTTGTAAAACGGTTAGCGCAATAAGTAACCATAGATTGGGGTTTCAGAGTTTTTAATAGATGAGGCAGCCACCATCCTATGGTTATACCTACCTACCTAAATTAAATACTTGGCGATAAACACAATGTTAAACCTACCTACCTAAAAAAAAGACAAGCACGCTGACTTTCTTCCCGGATCTTCTCAATCAAGGTCAAAAAAAATACCGAAAACTACTTTATTGTCAGAGGCGCGCCGGACAACGACATTACCTACTTATCTGATTGCTCGAGCGCGGCGGCTCGGGGCTTGTGGACACGGCCCATACGGAAACGGATAGGGGCTCCTCTACCTTAACCATCATTCGGGAAAATGAGCTAAGTACCTACATTACTAGTTTGCATACCTTATGTTGCACGTGGTTTTGTTGCTCATCACAAAATTGTTCTATCAAGCCGGTTAGTTCACAAATTGTCCTATCAAGCTTAACCTTGATCTTTATCGAGGTCTTTGATTGTAGTAGGATCCTGCCTACTTAAATTGCATTTACCGACTAGCAACAACCTATCCCTAGATAGGGAGTAAACATATAGGACAGACAAGTGAACTTAATCTTAAGTTATCTTTTGTGCATGCAAGTGCGCTCCCTGCTCACGTACTCGTACCACGTAACATATACGCTGTTACGTACCTGATACCTAGCCGCTAAGTTTCGCTACACTTCGACTTACCATCGTTGTATTGGCCTTAAGGTGCCTTTAGATTATAATGAATTTGTAGCGATCTCGCTACCAGCAGATGGCGTTAAGTGCAACGCTCCATTACAACATACGATCCTGAATCTCGATATAAAGAGTTTCCCCGCTTCCCTAAAAAGGGGGGCGTGTGGAGAACCTCAAAAAATCCATTGGGTGAATATAGATTTTAATTAAACTATATTTAGTGCGGCAGTACCGCGCAACTAGTCCCACAGCCATTACACCATAATCTATAATGTAGGTACGTAAGTACCTAGTTAGGGCACTAAATTCAGCTTTTGACTACTTAGCAACTTATATGTTGCTGGCCCTAAGAGCACTTGACAGAACAAAATCCAAAAAACGGCCAAGTGCGTGTCGGACTCGCTTATAAAGGGTTCCGTACCACCGTTAGAATAGAAACGTCAAAAATAATTATCAAGATTCTTGTATAGGGACGACCATTATTTTTTAATTTTATTTTATTTTTAGTATTTTTGTTGTTGCGGCAACAGAAATACACATTCTGTGAAAATTTCAAGTCTCTACCTATTACGGTTACAGATACGGTCCGCTGACAGATGGACAGACGGACAGACGGACAGACGGACATACAGACAGACGGACAGCGTAGGCTTTGTAATAGGGGTCTCGTTGGCACCCCTTGGGTACGGAACCCTAAAAATTACCAAGGTGTTCAGTAGCTCTACCATGAGCTTACGCTCGCAAGTCGCTAGCGGCTACGTAAAATATTATGTATGGAAAATAAGAGAGTGCCCCAATCCCAATCGACGGCCCACTCAGAGATAACAATTTGCATTTTGCCATGCCTCCCTGCCATACAATAAATTGAAGTAAAGGCACAGAATAGATACTGTAAATTGTAAACATGACCGTAAAATCTATGAATGTAAAGGAATTATTATAGTAGAGAAAAGATCCATGGTAAACGACCTTCGTAAACCTCAAATAAAAATTATGATTGTCAGTGTCATGTCAGTCACTACCTATGGTGCGTTCCATTCACTGTTAATTTTGTTATTTTCGTCCACAAAAAGTGTTAAAAACGATAATAATGATCACTTTCAGTACAAGTTGGTGCGAGTGGAACGAGATTTGTGATCGAAAATAACGAAATTAACAAAATTAACAGTGAATGGAACGCACCAAATGTGTCATTTTCCTTTCAAGTTTCAATCAAATCAAATCAAAATTAGGGATAGGCTTAAACTTAAAAAAAAAAACTACTAAATGCTAATGCTAATAATAATTAACACTTAAAATTAATAGCTATTTTTAGCAACTGCTAAATTTAACTACATACAGATTATTAATTAATTCCAATTTTTTTAACGGTATCGCTAATGGCAAAAAAGTTCCATATTTCACTTTATTTTCCGTTGAATACCCATTTTTGTGTACTTTTTGTAATACACTATACTCCATTCGTTATAGCATTAGACAGAAGTTAAAATAGGTTATTTTTAATGTCCACTCTGTAACAAAAGTACAATTAACATGTTACAGTTACGAGTGACGTCGAATTTATTATAATCTATTTATATACCAGCTTTTCACACCTAACTGTAATCATTTTAATTATTTATCTTATAAAATAAATTGCCTTTCATTTAAATAATATCATTTCAGTCCAATTTAAAATTAGTTTCGATGCTATAAACCTAAAAGAAGCAGGATTATGTAACATTTTAGTTTTAGTTGGATTATAGTGAAACGAAAAACGTCCCCGGTATTGTTCACCCCTGCTTCTATTAGGTTTTTAGCATTGACACTAATTTTAAATTAGACTGAAATGATATTATTTAAATGAAAGGCAATTTATTTTATAAGATAAATAATTAAAACGATTACAGTTATGTGTGACAAGCTGTAAATAGATTATAATAATTTCGACGTCAATCGTGACTGTAACATGTAAATTGTACTTTTGTTACAAAGTGGACATTAAAAATAACCTTTACTTCTATCTAATGCTATAACGAATTGAGTATAGATAACGTAACACGTTAACCGCTCAAGCCTCGATGATGCCTTATATGTATGCCATTAGGCAACGCTGAGGACGGACTAGTCACTATAAGTACCTGTGTCTGCTACATTTAACATTTATCTTAGAATTTATTTAACAGGTGTTGACACTAAATAAATTTAGCAGTGTTAATTTAGCAGCTTACTAAATTTAGACCCATCCCTACCCTAATCAAAATGTCGGAAATTGCGGCGAAAGTTAGGTTTTGTTTATTTTAATTATATCAAGTTTACCTGTGTGGGCCAAAATATTAACGAAAGAAGAAGAAGTTTCTACGTTCCACACTGTGTAAGTTGTAGAAATGGACAAATGTCGTTTATGTCTACAACAAAGGAAGAAGTTGCGCTCAGTATTTGGCTCCGAAGATGGGACTACTTTTATTGATATGATAACATCTATTGCTAATGTAAAGGTAACATTTTTATTATTACATGTTCTTTTCGTTTGTATTTTACACCTACCTATTTTTCAAATGACCTAAATGTGAGATGTAAAATGAGTTCAATTTCTGGTAATCAGGTTGTCAAATCTTGTGGGATATGAGCTATTATATTTCCAGTTTCCACTCAATAAATAGTTTTCAGCATAACATATACATAAATTATCCTAATATTTTTCCTCTAAATTTATTTATGTTTTTGCCAGATTCAGAATAATGATGGATTTACTGACAAAATATGTTTTTCATGCTGCAAGAAACTTAGAGAGGCATATGATTTTAAAGTCTGCATTGAAAGGTGAGTGAATACAAAATACTAATAACCTCACACAACCTGCATGCATACTAATGGTGCGTTCCATTCACTGGTATTTTTGTTAATTTCGCTATTTTCAATCACAAATCTCGTTCCACTCGCACCAACTTGTACTGAAAGTGATCATTATTATCGTTTTTAACAGTTTTTGTGGACGAAAATAGCAAAAATAACAGTGAATGGAACGCAGCATATGTAGGTATATTTTTGTTTGGTGCCTATTAAGTATCTACATTCACCCAATTTTTTTACAGAACTGATTCTATTTTGCATGAAACTGACAATTTGAAAAGAATAAGTTTCAATAATATAGAAGATATCAAAATTAAAATTGAAATTGATACTGATTACAAACCTATAGTACCTTCAATGGAATTATGTTCAGAGAAACTATTCAAAGATGGTGTAAAATGTATATCTTACAAAGACACATTTATAAAAAAAGTGAAAATAGATTGTGAAGGTCCAAACAATGCGTCACTATCTGTTATAGATTTCCTGAAAACAATTAAAGCTGATCCTGACAATGATTATGTAAGTAAAGTTACCCATTTCTCATAACATCTCCAATGGTAGGTATTTTAATATGAATTATAACATTATTAATTTTAATGTTACATTAATTACAGGATTATGAAATAGAAACAGATAATCATGATCTCGGTGGTGACAGTGATTATGAACCAAGTCTGGTTGAAGTAAGAAAGGAGAGAACTGGAAAAAAGTTCAAAAGCAAAGCAAAAAGTAGTAGTCACCTACACTATATTTAAACTGAATGAGAAATTAAATTATAGGAACTTTTTTCTTAACCCTAAATTTACATAAAACATGTAACTGTTCCAGATGCAAAATATGTAAAAAAGCAGAAACATACAGATGATACCTTTATTAGACCATCAATACCAATTAAACCAGTATACTTGAGAGATATTATGAAACCTGTAATGGTGAAAGAGAAAAAAACTGTGAGGAAAAGATACAAAAATAAAAGCACAAGTGTTTGTCCTTATTGTGGGAAAATAAGAAACACAAGCACAATGAATACACACATATTAATTCACATAGGTAAGCAATACCTTAAGAATATTAAATAATTAGAAACTAAACAGCATTCCTTGTAATCTTTATTTTGGCGGCTTCCGTATCAAATACATAGTTGATGCCGCCATGCAATTCCATTTCGAACCATAAAAACAACTAAATGTCAATCAACTACAGTAGAACCCGCTTAATACGATTTCTCACATAATACGCAATTTTATGCCAGTCCCTGCAACTTGAGACATGTTTCCATACATTTCTTAACACTTAATACGATCGTCATCTCGTTTAATACACCTACAACACGTACCCACGCACACGTACGTATCTCTTGTGGCAGCTAATTCTTTTGTAATAGTGCATCATTTGTTTGTTAGTTGTAGTTGTTAAGGAAGTAAATTGTCATCACGTCTAGCACAGCCGGCATGCACGAAAAGAACAAACTAGCTTAATTTTCGCGAGTTGAATTCCACCTCAGCCACCACTGACGTTTTTTTCGCCCAAATAAAACGCCCCTTTCGAAACATTTCTACCTCCCGAACGATGCGAAAATTCCGCTAATTATCCCTAGCCCAATAGGTACTAAATATCATTGCAATCAAAATAATCTGTGACTGAAAATGATTTTGTTACAATCTCTTATGTATCAAGAAAATGATTTGATACTAAATGACGATACCTACTGAACTCAATGATCTCTGATATTATTTATTTTTATGAAGAAAAGTCTATTTATTTATATCTTTGTTAAGTAATTAAGTTAATATGTGCTGCCACAGATAGTGGTATTTTTTTTATGTTTTGCGGATTACAGGTGAAAGGACGTTTAAATGTGAAACATGTTCAAAAGCATTTTTAACATTGTCAGCTTTGACTAATCACAGAAAGAAACATTCAGAACCAATATACAAATGCGACCAATGCGTCGCGCGTTTTAATAACAAATCTACGCTACAAAGGTAACATTTAGTTAACATTGTAATTCATATTTTTGCTGAAATTATACTATTTATAAATTCTAAAGTAATTGTGTGGCTGAGCATCACGAAAAAAGGCTGAACGGGCTTTATCTATGCAGAGGGAGCTGCTAGTATATGGCAGTGATAAATACAGACAGCCTCGACAATATTGTGTCTTATCATATCTCGGATATAGGTCTGGATGACATTACATTACTCTTTGTATGTAGGTAGATAGGTATGATGTATTGACGATTTCTTTCCGTGTGTGGCAGGTACCTATGGATTTTGATGCTGACTGACTGTACATTGACAATATTTCTATGTATTATTTTCTTTCAGTCACATGTTAAGACACAGCGACGATAAAAATCAAGTTTGCGATATTTGCAGTAAGGCTTTTAAGAGGGTATGTAGTCTTCCTATACCATTTTTACAATGTACAATCATGAACTTTAATTTGGGATCCATCTAAGGTCCTCCTAACCTTATACTAAACGAATAGGCTGAGGAGATCGTGAGTCTATGTATAATTCGAGTGTCATAATTCAAATTGATTTTTTCAGAAAGCAGCATTACTTCGTCATATGAAGATTCACAACTTCGGAACCAAATCCATTAAATGTGAATTGTGCACTATGTCGTTTCACTATAATGATGGACTGCAACACCACATGCGCGTGCACACTGGAGAACGACCGTATAAGTGCGAAGTTAGTATCGGACATAACTATACACAAAATATTGATTCAGTCTTTATTAAATCACCCCCGCGTTTAAGTTATATATCCCCCCATATCTTATACTACTTTTATAGCACACACTAGAAGACTCGCCAGGGGCAATTCGACTGGGTAGAAATCAGTGTTGTTACGAAAAAATCACCTTGTTTAAAACACGTTTTAATCATTTAAAACATGTTTTAAACACGGTGATTTATTCCTTCTGATTTAAATCAACGTTTTAAACAATGATTTAAACACGTTTTAATCAGTTTTTATTTTAAATATCCTGTTTTTTTGCAACTCTGGTAGAAATACATAAAATTAATTTCGCTAGACTGACACACCAACTGTATGGTCACAAACTACGCAACGCTTGTACTATGGCCACTGTACAATAGACTGGGGGTGATCCCACTGACACCCAGACCAGGGCAAATTACGAAAAGGCCGTTTCCGAAATTTGCCTCTGACGGGAATCGAACCCGCAACCACCCGATGCAGCGAGCCGAGCGACCTACGCTCGAACCACTGCGCCAAGCGGTTGTCAAAGAATACTCTGTCATAAATTATTTCTAATGTTTTACAGATTTGTTCCCAGCCATATAGCTACAAACACGACTTCAACCGCCACTGTTTCAAAAAACACGGCATATTCCTCAAACGAAGATCGGTTTACGTAATGAATGAAGAAGTATTAAAACAAGAGCGGCAACTTATGAAAGATCTGATGCTTCGGGCACACGGCGTTTTAAAAGAAGGCGAGCCGCTCAATCCATTCGAAGGCCCGCAAGCCGCGTTGGCGTTCGAACAAGCAATCAAAGCTATAGAAGCCAGACAGATTCCTATACTAGATATTCAATATTAAATTGACATAAATGATTGTTATAAGTTTCGTTCACAAGTCAATATAAGTACGTAAAGAGTAAAGACTGATCAGTATGCGACAGCCTAGCTCAAATGGTGCGGGACGGATTAAAGGCCATGCTCCATTACCTCAATTACGTTCAAGGTGTGATTTCAATTGTTTACCTATTTCAATAACTGTTTAGTATTATATCTCACCGAACCGATTTGAACTTAATTTCTTATGACGAGTTGATTTTCAGTTGGTTTTAATTTACTGCTATTATTTTAAGTCAATAAAACATTGTTGCCAAAACTGTCTTTATAATTCTTCGATTCAGATTACATACGTAGGGTGAACGATTGGTAGCTCTCCTGACACCAGGGTAGTTCACTAGGAACTACTCTCAATACCACTAGGTTCTCAACTAGGAATGTTCACTATAAAAAAATCTAAAAGGGCCATAAGTCCATAACACACCAGGTAGCCGTGGCGACGTTGCCAGCCACCGTAGCCAACTATTCGTATTGAAATGTATGGGAGGTAACACACAGGACGGATTGGTGACGTCGCCAGTCAATACAAATTGTTTGGATACGTGGCCGGCGACGTCGCCATGGCGTTCCGGTGTATGGCTCAAACAGCGATGATTTTTATAGCATCTGATAATAGCTGTGAGTAACCCTAGTATTTTTTACTGGTATACTGGTACCTCGTATTTTTCAGTATGGTTTTATTTTATACTAGCTGTGCCCCGCGGCTTCGGCCGCGTAGGAATTGATGTATAAGTTTAGCCTATATCTTATTCCAGAGCCTACACTATCTATGTTTCAAATTTCATTAAAATCTGTTTTGTAGTTATTGAGATACGTGGTAACAAACATACACACACTCACACTTTCGCATTTATAATACATATTAGTAAGAAGTAGGATAGGATATTTGTTTTAAGTGACTAAGGTAGCAAACAAACGTGCGGCCCGCCTGATGTTAAGCAGTTACCGTAGCCTATAGATGCTTGCAATACCAAAGGGAGTGGGACAGAGGGGGGAAGGCTTCCAGCTCTCTTACTCATACGATGATACGAAGCGCCGATCTTATGTCAAAGGGTGGTACTATCCCGGTTGAGCCAGCCCGTATATGAGCTGCACTCTGCAGTCAGTTGGCAGCAGCTTAGCTCTCCCATCAATACAGATAAAGGGGATTCAGACCTTAATGTACGGCGGTGACTGTTTCTTTAAAAACTGGTTTCTTCATGCCACTGGGAAGGCTAAGGCTCGCGGCACGCCACCGAATTACGTATTTTATGCCAATCCACTATCAAGGAACTAACCTTTTTTACGAGGGCCTTGTGGTCAGCGTAGGTAGAGGTACTACACCAACACGGTACCAAAATAACTCCAATGTATTGGACGACAAAAGCTTACCTATTCCAAGTAGAAAGACAATAAGCGTAACTTGATACTCCTATTATATCTAAGTTCTTTTATATTATATAACAATGCCTCTTCGCGACAATATTACTCGCTAATGGAGTCTTTATCTACCTATCAATCAATTTCCCTTATATAAGGGTGAAATAGTTTCCACAAATATCAGTCTTCTGTGAAACCTGTAGATAACAGGTATCATCATGGTAAGTTACTAACACCGATTTATAACGATTCCTTAATTTTAACATTATACGGAGACACCATGTACGGCCTACTTACATACTTCTTCTTATCGTATGGTTAGTGGCCAACCTGGTGTTGTGTGTTGAGTTGTTCAAGTCGCCCGAAGGCCTCTGACAAGGCTTAACGACTGCTGCCTAGATGACAACAACCGGGACCGACTTTTTACGTGCCCTCCGAAGCACGGAGAAACTCAGTTCAAATCCACTAATGGTCACCCATCTCTGCCTGACTTTGCCCAGCTTTGCTCAACCTCTGATCATTTACCGATCAGTGATTGCAACTGGCTATGAGCACCTCATAAAAAAATACATAAAATATTGACTATTATAGTACCTCTTAACATTTTTTTTCAGGTAACTCGTCCGTTTCTATTTATGATAGTATGTTTTGGATTATTCATTTTAATCCAATCGTTAGTCCCGAAAGCGATGGCAATGAAGAAATCTTCTAATATAGACGAATTTACACTGGAAGATCAGAGGACACGCAAAAGGAAGAATTATGTTCTGCAGATGGCGCGAGACACAGACCCTTTTGGAAATGTCGATAGTAATATGGGCGTCTCATATGGCACAGAACAGTTTGAGCGCAACACAAATCCGGACGATCTCTCCGCACTCATAGTGGATTATGCGAATATGATTCGCAATGATGTAATTTTGCTAGACGATTCAGAAGAAACCAGAACACGAAAAAGAGGGAACATCAAAGTCAAAAAGCACAATGTAAATACCGATTCCTGAATCATATTTATACTAATCTCCTGAATATAATCAGTGTTGTATTTTTTATTTCCAGCAAGCGATATCAGATCCTCCATGCAGCTGTAAACATAATGTAAGCATAATACCTAATTGAATCGTAGTGTTTGAAAATTACACAGTATCTATCAATATTTAATGTTATGTATCCCCCAAATTTATAGAAACTTATGATGGAGTTACACTGGAATTACAAATAACTTTTGTTCCTAGAAATGCTTGGTAACACCAGTGTAAACTAGCTAACGATCACTATAAATATGGCGGTCAATCTTTTCAGAAAAAAACTGAAGATTTAGGTGAACATGTTTTCCCGCGATTCGTTGAAACTCGGAACTGTAGTGAAGTACAACAGCAGAAATGTGCTCCGCCTTACGTTTGCAGGGAGAATTGGTACAATGTAAGCATCTTATTGACAATCTATTTTAAATAAAATATTATTTTGGTAAGTATTGTGACTAATTTGCATTTCCATTTCAGTTACGGGTGTTGCGACGCAGGCAGGGCGAAGCTATTCAACCGTCTCTAGAGATGCCCAGTGATTTAACATTCAGATACATTGCTGAAAAACGACCCATAAGTGTAGGGTGTGTTTGCACTAATGAATATTTAGTTAATAATAACTGAAATGCCGATTGTTCGTTGAAAATCATATTTAAATGAAGTTTAGAAGATTGGTCAATGGCGTAAGATCATTTTCCATATCATTTAAAATATATGTGGGGTGAAAAAGTGTTATATTTATATTACTTATTATCTGGTATATAACAATAAAATGGGCACCCTAAATATCTGTTTTTCATTATTAACCATACCTAGTGTGCGTCAATTGAAATAAAAGCATAACATTATTTAGCACTAGTTTAATTAAGTATTATGTACAAATATTATCAGCCACGGCTTACATCAAACAAAAAATAGTAATGTCTAGGCCTGTGTAGGCTATTGCATTGCCATAAATATTCCATAATTGAACATTATAATGATCAACATAATATGACAAATTATGTGAAATGATGATCATGATGAGAAATTATGTTGTGAACTATTAAAAAGTTTGAAATCCTGAATTATATGAACAAGTATACTGTATATTAAATATACTGTAAATCAATGAAGTATATAAAATAATCAACTGAAATTATCACCAAAATTCCGTATTAGTTGTTAGGGTTGACGTTCGTGCGACATGATCACGGCATCGAAAGTACTGTTTCGTGGGCGGCTGGGGTGGGCACTTCGCCCATTTGCGGCATTATATGCGATATGGCGACCCTCGTCTCGTTCGACATGCCCATCTCCCGGCGCAGCACCTCCTCGGTCACAGTATGGATACTCTTGAATTTAAGATTGATTCCGTGAACTTTGAAAACGTGATTATTCAGGTTCACTTTATAACTGAACGCAACTTTGCAGACCTGGAAAATAAATAACTCTGATTAGTAACGCGTACTTGTCATTCAATTTTATAGAGCTTTACTAACTATATTACAGAAGAACCATTTTTTTTTATGCTCGCATTTTCTTTAGCGAGCTAAAAGACAGATTCAAGAAGACAGTTTTGAAAAATATCAGTGATGTGTACGGCCAATTGGAGGGTTCGGCGGGTTATAAATTAGGTACTTATTTCTAAGACCGACTGACCTCGCACGTATAGGGCCTATCGCCAGTGTGAGTAAGCATATGATTCTGCAGATGGTGGCTTTGCGTGAACTTTCTACTGCAGAATTCACAGTTGAACTTTTTGTCGCCGGTATGGATCGCCATATGGCGGAGCAGGCCGGCGTTCTGCAACGTGATAATAAAGGTCCCGTAAGGTATAGACGCACCTGGCAAGTGTAGGGTCGCTCTCCCGTATGCATTCGCTCGTGGTTTTGCAACTGATGTTTCGCGTTGAACGACATTGTGCAAGTGTTACATTTGAACGGTTTATAACCGGAATGTATGCGCAGGTGGCGGTTCAGATCGCAACGCTGAAATACATCAATTGCACTTATTTCTTTTCAAATGTCAATTGTCAAGAGAACAAAACAAAAAATATAATAGAAACAATTTAAAATATAGCGATAATGTTGTGAAAAGCGACCATAAGATTGCGTTTCCAATGACGCGGAGCTGGGCGGAGTGGCGGACTGTGATTGGCCAAGAGCGTAGTGGAGATTTCGAGCACTGCGATTGGCCAATTCACGGTTCGCTCCGCCCAGCTCCGTGTCAGTGGAAACGCACCCTAATTCATCAATGGATACGTACACATGCCGCGCCTTAACTATCAGTCACGGCATTGTCAATGTATTCCGACGTCAAAACTGACTCTCGGCGCGCCCCGCTCGCCTCTTATAGACGCACCAAAAGATAGCAACATAAATAAAATAATGGCCAGCCATGTAGGATGACTATGAATTTTACAAATCACTTAACACTTACAGCAATAAACTTCTTTGTGCATAAATTGCATGAAAATGGTCTCTCGCCTTTATGGATCAAGTTATGCCTGAAATGAAATTGGAGTTATTGTAACATAAGTTTACACAACAATTACAAAAAGACAACAATAAATACAGAAATAGCAGTACTGTATACCTGACTAGTGACTTCTGACTGTAAAAACCAGCACCACACACTTCGCAAATGTGATCCTTTATACCCTCATGCTGTTTCGTATGAACAAGCAAATTACCCTTCTGAGCAAATGATCTTGGACATTGAGTGCAGGTATATCTTTTTTGCTCTGTGGAGAAGAAACATCGATATCATACATATTACTATTAAGAGTGAGCTCCACAACCATTGCTCACACAAAATCACTGAAACTCATAGGTAGTCAAGCTAGCCGACTCCCATCAGCGGGTCTAACTGCGTCACTATGCAATATTGCTTATGAATTGCAATTCCAATTCATCAAATGAACCGTTTTGCATTTCATCTAATTTCGGTAATATGAGCACAGATGAACCGCGATTCACGAGCAATTCTGCTCCATAGACAATTTCATATCTGAATCCTTTTTTTTTAAATTTGTTTTACTGCCCTAGATACAAGCCCTTTAGAGCCATGGTATTCAAGGTTGCTATAGAAAAACGATAAAATCCATAAAGTTATGGTTGAATTTATTTTGATCTTATTTTATTAAGAATAATTGCTTTTGTAAAAACATTAATTAGATACGTACATAAAATACATTATAAGGTATAGTAACATCTTTAAAATTATTGAAAATCGGGCAATTTTTTTTTGTTGATTCACGTAATATTTCGTAATACATAAAAACCTCCTCCTTTTTGAAGTCGGTTTAAAAAACAATAAACATCTTCATAGGTTATGATAAATAGGTATGGTACCTATTTCCTATATATAAGTTTCTCTCTGACCTATTTGTCATTAAATTGACATTGACAATTTGCAACATTGCAATTCATCTTTCTTCGTGGACCATATTACCAATTTCATATAACTGTCAAATAGATGAATTGCGATTCATAATATGAATTGCTTGGGAGTAACCATCTTACGATTTCGGTGAATCATATTATGATCATAAAGTGATTCATTTTTGTGATCGAGTTAGCCCCACAGATGTGAGAAAGTATCGCGCGACTTTCCAAGAGTTTTCAACTAAAAACACTGACACCTCCATTGGTTGAAAGACTCTTCTAAGGTCCGCCACATACATACGGAATTCCGTTCGTCCGGAATATCGAATCGCGGTTTCCGAACGCGATACTCATACATTTGGATGAATTTACTGCGTTCGGAATCCCCGATTCTACATCCGTATGTATGTGGCGGGCCTAAAAATGTAGGTGAAGAACCACCACCAAATTCGATAAGGCCACAAGACTACACCAGAATTCGTTACTGATGTAGTCAGTGTTCATAAGTGCAGTAGAACAACAACTGTATTACTGTGAACATATTATGGCACAATATTGATATTAGCTATTGTACTTACTTTACTTACTACTACACCACATGTATGACAATATGGGTGTTATCTATACTTCTATACTTATACTTATACTTATAATATTATAAAGAGAAAAGATTTGTATGTTTGTAATGAGTAAACTCAAAAACTACTGGACCTATTTCAAAAATTCTTACATCATTAGAATGCTACATTATCCCTGAGTAACATAGTACGTTACGTATATTTTTTGGGATCCGGTATATCTGGGATACGAGATCCGGTATATTCGGGCTACGGGATCCGGGATCCGGTGAAAACGGGAAACGGGATCCGAGATACGGGAACAGAGATACGCTTTTTTAAATTTAAATTCTACGCGGACGAAGTCGCGGGGAATAGCTAGTTGTGTCTAAAATTAAACTGTACTCCAAATTGTATGAAAAAATACCTTGATGAGTAGCAATGTGATTGCCCAATGTGAATGTAAGTATACCACACACGGGGCACACCATTTTCTCCCTCTGTTTTGTTGCCGATGCTTTGACCATTCTTACAGGATCAGTCCTTGGTGCTTTGGACTTGTATGCTCCATGGACTTTGAGTACTGTTGCATCTTTAGGTCTCTTTAGGAGTATAGGCGAACCTCTAGAACCATTTTTGAGAATTGGATCTGGAAATTATTTACTCTATTTAATTACATCCTGTACTTATAAATCATACTTTAGAATAATATAGGTACTCAATAATGTTTTGAGGGCTTTCGTATTTTATTATAGAAGGTTTATTGGCAACTGCACATAGTGATACCGATTATTTATTGAGTATAGTAGCATTTATATTTCATACTTTTGTTGTAGATCTATTTTTACAGCAACACATGTTTGTAAGAATGTACTTACAGCATGTTATTGTTGTAGAATGTTTTCTCTCATCCTTGCCTCTACCTGTATCAATATCGTATTCATCTTTAATCTTTTTTAGTACTTTCACTTTTCTGACAATAGCTGGTTTACCTTTGAAGACTTTGATATCAGACAGTTTGGGTTTTTTAAATACTTTCTTTTGTTTTGTGACGGGCGGCACATAGTCATCATCATCGTCATCTTGAAATACATCATCATCCAAATATTCCACCTGTAAGAAATGTTGGTTACTTTCCATGCAAAACAAAAACATACTCAGGTCAATTTTGATAACTATAATATACAGGATGAATTTTTCGAGTGGGTGTGCATAGCCAAATCCGAAACTATGAGGAATGGCGGAAAGTACTCAAAGGAGTCAGCATGTAAGTACTCAATATCAACGGGTTCGATATCTGTCCAGGAATATTGATTTTTCAAAAATCCAATGATCAAAATCTAGCCCGAGACTCCTTTGAGTACTTTTCGCTAATCCTCATAGTTTCGGATTTGGCTATGCACGATCACTTGAAAAATTCAACCTGTATACTCACTTCTGGATCATCTTTAAGGAAACCAGTCTTCTTCCAAGTCAGTTGTACATCTTCTAAACCCTCAACATTTTTTGTTTCTTCCGAGTTAGGGTCCACTTTCCTAATGACAGTGTTGGCTATAACTATGTCTTTCCCGTCAATAGTGTCAACAGGTTTAACTGAATCTTCCATATCAATTTCCATCTCCCATTTTGGTTCGGACTTTATTGTTAATGGTCCGATCTCACTCTTGATATCAACAAAGGAATCAAATGCAATTTTTTTTGTTGGTACCTTCTCGCGTTCTTTTGCTAGGAGTTTCCTCAGCTTCCTGTCAGACCTGCAAGTTAACCAAAATATAATGGAGAATATTAAAATGATATTACACAAATTTCTTTCTAGCTCCGAAGTCAGGGTCTAAGCAAGTTGGATGAATGTGAACAATTTATTATAATACTTAGTTATATTAGGTAGTACCTAATATGCAGTTTTTATCAGTAATAGGTGCCTCTAGGTAATTTTTTGTGATCAACAAATTATTATGCTCAAGGTACCTATAGAGTTTATAACAAAATTATGATTGCCACAGTAATAATTCTTGATGCATATAAGAAATATAAGTGTTGAGTATAAAACAGAGATCCTTATACGAAGCCTTTACCTTTCAGCGACTGTTTTGAGAAGATATGCCTTCTCCAGGGTGGTGCAGCATTTAAGACAAATCTTCTCTGGTAACCCATCATTAGATGACACCTAGAAACATTTATGGACTTATTTTTATAATAATACATGTTGAAATAAAGAGATGGATAGATAAACAAACTTCTAACCACACATTAATTACCCGCGTTTTTGGCCACTCTACTAAGCTTACTATCATGCATGCACTAGAGGTAAGCAATTTGTGGAAATTATTATACCTAATCAACAAAGATTATACAGTAGCTGTATGCCAAGTAGAACTAAAGAATTGTATATTATACATATCGTATTATTCTTACCTTAACATCAGCAATAGCTGTAAGCATTTCAGCATAATTGCCGGATAGTTTATATCTGAATAGTGGACACAATGGTTTTTTGTTAGTCAAGCATATACGACATGATTTCATGTCGACAGTATCACTTGGATCTAACATTTCCCGAAACCAACTCAAAACTAAATTGGGCTGACAATCTTTAGTTATTATCGAAAATTGCACTTCACTTTTCCAATGGCTAGGGATTGCTTGGTATAGAATTATAGAACGATTTTATTCAATCTTTCTTTCACCACCTCACTATGACGGCATAGACAATGGAAGCTAGGGGAGGAAAAGGAAATGGAATAATAAAATAAACGCGTCGGCAGTGTGACCATCTTTAAATTACAGATCCTGTCTTATTTTGGTTAAAAACCTGCCAAATCCTGCCAAACTCTGTATTGAAAAATGCATGCATTGCCAACTTTATTGACCGTTGTATTAAACCAAGAAAAGTAAAAATACGCATATAATGCTATATTTTTATTATATTCAAATTAATTATTGCAGTAAGCTTCATTTTCCTGTAACGAGAATGCCGAAATACAAGCTTTACGAGCAAATTATTATTATTAACTCAAATTGTTATTAACTTAAAAATAAATCCCCGAGATATTATGTGTTTTGTGCGTAGAACGATAAAATATATGGTTGGTTTATGTTTATTTTTGACGGTTGGATGTTATTGTGATCGTATAAAACATATGTTTTTGGTAAAAAAGAATCATCAAAATCGGTTCATAAACGACGAAGTTATCCGCGAACACAAATAAAAAAAATAAAAAAAATATATAGGTTGAATTGGGAAACCTCCTCCTTTTTTGAAGTCGGTTTAATAAAATACAATATGTTAAAAAATCCCTGTCCGAGCCGAAACCGGTATTTAGGTTTCCCAATCACATGACCAAATAAAATAAAATAAAATAAATATTCATGATAGTAAACATATTAATGACAATTTAAAATGCCAATTTTTTTTGTCTTTTTCCCTCAAAATGTAGCAAATTTAAAAAATATGACAACACCGTTACCGGTAGTAATTATGTTAGATCGTATGGCGGCACCTCTGACCACAAAGTATGTGATGACGTCATTTTATGATTATTTTTTTTATGTAAACGGGGAATTTGGGCCTTAATGAAATTTATTTTCGATACCCCAATACTGCCAAAAACTGCCTGTTTTATAAAACGTCAACCGATCATGCCAGAGCCTATAATAAGAAGCTAATCCTGCCAAAATGGCAGGAACCTGCCACATATGGTCACCCTGCGTGTCGGTGACGGTCGAACAAACCATAGATAAAGGGCCTTATTCACAGTCCATCTTTGCTGCGTTTCATTCACCGTAATTGTTGCTATTTTCGTCCACAAAAACTGTTAAAAACGATAATAATGATCACTTTCAGTATAAGTTGGTGCGAGTGGAACGAGATTTGTGATCGAAAATAACGAAATTAACAGTGAATGGAACGCACCACTTGTTATACGTCTCATCAAAGTCTTGTATTACTTGTGTATCAAAGAGGATGTTATGTATTACCGACTAAACGTGGATCTATTCCAGCCACTATTTAGTTCGAGTTCCAGCCACTTGCCTTGCCTATTGGCATCTTGTTAAACTGCATACACGTATTTTTTTTATAATGCAATTCTCTAGATACTGGCTAAATGCTTAAAGCGAACCCGTAACAAAAAATATTATTCATACGTCAAAATGAAAGTCAAATCAAATGTGTGTGATGTTGGTGTGCAAGGAAAACAGGACAAAATTGCGGCTTAATTAGAATTTAAGTCTATAACGTTTAACAATTACCTACTGAAAGTATTTATGTCTCTTTAAGTTTCATATTATTTCTTATTGAATCTACAAGTTGTTGCGTAAAATATGTTCTAATGGCTACCTCCTACGAAAATTGGTTGAGTCGCAGGAAAGGTAAATACTTGTTATTATTTTAGTATCTAAGCGAAATGAGCCCCATTTTTCGTACCTATTAGTATTCTAATTTGTTTAGGCAATCTACGAAGTGAAGTGAATGGTATGTTTTGAATATTGTGATATGTTGCAAATTTTTCAGGTAAACATGGTGGTGATGTATTTAAATTGGATACTAAGAATAAAACACCAGAAGAGAATATTAAAGACATTATACTGGGTCTTTATTTGAAGAAACCATTCCAGAATGATACCTCACCTACAAACAAAAGTAATACCATAGAATTCAAGTCGGGCTTGAGAAACATGAAAAATGGGTCTGATAGCCGTAGGCTGTCCTACTTAAATGCCTTAGTTACACTCATATGTAAGGAAGATAGATGTAATTTGGGTTTCACAACTGATGAATTGATGACATGGTGAGTTGTTATTTATTATTTGATTGTGGTTTGCCCACTCAACCTTTAATTTTGTGTCACATTTATCCTAAGAAAGCGGAAGACGTGACTGTAAAAAACTGGCCAAGTGCGCGTCGGACTCGCACATAAAGGGTTCCGTACGTAAGTTCCTAATATGGGAACCCACAGAGTAAAGACTAAAGAAAGAGGTGCCCTTATTAGATATATGTATGAAAAAAAACTTGGTCATTGTTTTTTCATTTTCATTGTTCTATCTACCGGTAAATAGTTGAACTACTCGCTTCATTTTATATCGATGTTAGTACTAGGCCGACCACTCGGCCGAGTTGCTTAGGGCCAGTCCCCTTAGTAATTGGTCCATGATGGGAACCCCTTTATTTTTAAAATGTATTTTATTTTTAGTATTGTTGTTGTAGCGGCAACAGAAATACACATTCTGTGTAAATTTCAACTCTACTTATTACAGTTCATGAGATACAGCCCGTTGACAGACAGACAGACAAACAGATGGACAGCGTAGGCTTAGTAATAGGGTCCCATTGGCACCCTTTGGGTACGGAACCCTAAAAAACAGACCGAGTCCAAGAAAACAGTACGACTCAGTCGCTCGCAGAATATAATCTTGAAAACATGTACAATATGGACTTGGGTCTATACTGTCTGCTTTAGTTGTAGAGTTATGAGTGCGATAACAGATGTGTTAAATTTGCTTTATGTAGTGATGGGCGAGCACATGTTTAGGGATTTCAATTATAGAAGGTACCATATCTGCTAAAATAATATATCAATGCATCTATGTCAACCTCTAATGGTCATATTGTGAGGATATTAAGACATACACATCCACATATACTATTTTATTCAGTGGGTCTAAGTAAAAATAAGTCCCTTGTGGATCCATTGTGGTGCATGCAACTCCTGTATTTTGAAGGTGCCCTAACTTTTGTTTGCAAAGATTGTAAACAAAATCAGTGGTAATATTATTAATTATTTACATATAAGCTATCATCAATGTTTCTGAATTCAGGAAAATGTTACATGATGTTTGAGAAACGGACGGCTCGAATGAATATACTTGTTCTTGTTTTATGGACCAAATAATTTCTTTTCAGCGTTCGTGTGAGTCTTGTTGATGAGTCTACTTTAATAAGAGCCTCCGCCTTGAGAGTCATACGCTATTTGATTAAGACTGAAAGTGATGTAGCCACATTCAATAACTTGAAATTACCATACTTGGTTATCAGGTACACTTTTATATTACAATACCTACTTAGATATACATTTATTACATCTTAAGTCCTTGTTTACATTCCTTAACAATTTGTTTTTTTTGAGAAATTAAAATTTATTCTGCTCTGGGATATTCAGATTTCAAGTGCGAATCTTATTTTCCATCTAAAATTATCATTCACGGAACTGCGAAAGAATGTATTATAAAGATACCTCCACATTTTTGAAATGGAGAATGAAGTTTACCAACCCATTTTGTGGAGCATAGCAGTGTGGTGGACTGGCCTGATGCTCCCTCGTGTTGAGGGGGAATGTACCCAGTATAATGGCAATAGACTCGCCCCTTTGTTACATTGAAACCAAAATGTATGCACTGCAGTTCATTTTCATATCCTAGAGTTAAATAATCCTCTTTTACCCAGATCAATGGATCTAATGTTCCGTAATGAAGAGGAGCGTGCGCAGGCACTGCGCGTGGTGCGGCGCGTGGTGGCGGTGGTGGGTGCGGGGGGCGGGGGCGGGGCGGGAGTGCGGCGGCGGCGGGCCGGCGTGGAGCCGGGCCTGCTGCGCTGTTTGGCCGCGGTGGCGCGCGCCAACGCCAACGCTGAGGGCGCGCCTGACCGCCTTTCGCGACCCGCCATCGCCACCTTGGCAGAGATTTGTGAGTCCTTCCATCTTATATTATTTACTAGCTTCCGCCCGCGACTTCGTCCGCGCATAATTTATAAAAAATATCCTATGTGTTAATCCAGGTTATAAACTATCTGTGTTCCAAATTTCATCCTTATCCATTAAGTAGTTTTTGCGTGAAAGAGTAAAAAACATCCATCCATACATCCAAACTTTCACATTTATTATATTAGTGGGATGGGATTTATTTATTTAGAGGCAAATTTCGGAAACTGCCTTTTGGTAATTTGCCCTGGTCTAGGTGTCACTAGGATCGCCCCCAGTCCATTGTATGGTAGCCATTACAAGCGTTGCTTAGTTTGGTTGGGACCATACAGTTGGTTTGTTAGTGTGGCGATATTATTGGTTTGTTATTGGCATGTGTTGAATTTGTATCAATTAACCTCTTTATATGAACCTTCCAAAATGTTTTAGTGGTTTTTGCATGAACTTGTTTAACTCATAATGGTTTGGACCTATTGGTATTTTGTTACATTTATGGTAAGGACTTATTGCTATGAAGGTACACATTTGACGGTACCGCACGCGCAGAAATTTACCAAAATCATATGCTTTACGCACCTGTCTTACTTGAGACTACAATGCATGAGGAAGCAGAATTCCGGTTGGTGATAAAACGTGCGAACGAGTTGTATGAGTGATGTGTGTATGGGTTGGTTGGTGCAGGCGTGCTGAACCCGGACATGTTCATATCGTGCGGCGGGGTGACGGCGGTGACGCGGCAGCTGGCGGAGTGCGCGACGCCGCGCATGGCGGAGGCGCTGTGCGGCGTGCTGCTGCACGCGCTCAACCGGCCCGCCGACCGCCGCGCCGCCACCATCGACCTCATGTGTCTCAGCTCGCCATACTGCGACTTCCACTTCCGCCCGGCCGGCACTGAGACCAGCAGGTATTCTTATATTTTATTACGACTTGGTCGACCAAAAAAGTGAACATGTTCAACGAAGACGTCGAGGTACGTAAAAAGTCAGTCCCGGTCATGGACCACACATAGAAAGGACATGGTCTAAGCACCTGGGCCCCAACACTCCATATGATAATACCCTGACGTCATCACAGTAGGCGTGGCTTAAGTCAGTGTGCTATCGGCGTTCGTCCTGTGCAGAAGTCTTGCAAACCATCCTAAACTTAGTGACATCTAGTGCAAAAAGTTAAACTACGTACTAATATCGACATAAAACGAAGCGAGTAGTTCTGCTATTGACCGGTAGATAAAAATAATCGGGCGGGCGGTATCTTGTTAGATGCCATTTCATAACCCCCACCACCCGCGCCATCCAAAAATTTTTTTACTGTAGGTATGTTATGGATTTCTTAGCTCTATAAATCTGCATTCTCAACTAAATTCGTAACGGAAACCCATTGGGCGTTAGTTAAGGTCTTGGTGTTGTGTAGGGATGAGCGTGAGATGCGGTTCACGTGCAGCCGTCTCGCGCTGCTGTGCGTGCTGCGCAGCTGGCCGGGGCTGCTGCACTTCTGCCACCCGCGCAGCGCCGGCGGCCTGCGCGCGCTCGTCGCCGCGCTCCACTTACCAAGGCTAGAGGTTCGAGTGAGTACACACCATGTCTATCATTCACTAGCTTTTACCTGCGGCTCGGCCCGCGTGGACTCGACACTCCATTGCACTCGTCATTGCAAGTAGTATTTATTTTTCTTTGCATTTGGTTGTACAAAAATATGGTATTATATTGTTATTTCTCGTACAAACGTTTTGACCAATTTTACCCCTTAAAGTTCGAATTTCAAATTTCGAATCTTTCGAATTTCAAATTTCGAATCTTTCGAATTTCAAATTTCAATGTTCGAATTTCCTGACTCACTGACTGACAAACAACGCACAGCCTAAACCGCTGGTCGTAGAGACTTGATATTTGGAGGGTGTATTTGTCTTAATGGGTAGAGGTGTACTAGAGTCCGACCGCAAGCGCTGTACCGCGCCTTAGGTATGCGCGGGGAGGTGGGGAGTGGGAAAGCGAGAGCGATGAGCCCCCCCGTCTCGCCGCTCGCGTACCTAAGGCGCGGTACAGCGCTTGCGGTCAGACTCTAGTACACCTCTACCCATTAAGACAAATACACCCTCCAAATATTAAGTCTCTACGACCAGCGGTTTAGGCTGTGCGTTGTCTGTCAGTCAATGAGTCAGGACTTTGATTCTTATAGAGATAGATTATGTCCAATATTAATCGGTGTTATACTTTATTAAAATAATCTGGCACTTTTTCAGAAAGCAATTTTAGATTTGTTATACGAACTAGTCGGATTACCACAACCGGATTGGACGGACGAGATTTCTGTAGCTTTAGATGCAGTCGATCCATCTGACTTTCAAGTAAGTTGACATGCTAGAATGTGACGTGTAAAATGTGTGAAGTGGAAGTTGATTGGATATTAAAAAATATGAAATATTTTAGGACTCTTGGCGACTGAACGAAGGATTCGTTGCAGCGGAAGGAACTGCCATATTACCTCATCTGGGCGCTACGGGCCCAGATATAATCGAAATTCATCTCGCGCTTTTACTTCAATGTTTCTTAGAGGTAATTTTCGTAAATTATTTGATAGAATTTTTAAATATTGATCATGTTTTCGTTTGCTATACAACAATTATTGTTCCAGGCTGGACTACTCGACGGTTTAGCGGAAGTGATCGTCTCGAGCGATACGTTTATATCGGTTCGAGCGACCGTGCTGTTGGGTCAGCTGTTGCATTTAGTACACCTGTATCTACCTCCTCAAATATGTAGTATAACGCCCGCGCTGCCGGCGCTCATGTCGCAGGCCGCGGGCGGCAAGCCGGCCGCGCTAGCGGCCGTGGCTGCACTACGCCGACTACACGCCATGCTGGAAGGCCGACCGGCCACCGCCAGCCTTTTCCTCGACCACATCGTCCAGTACTGCAGCGGCGCCTTCACACACCGGCCAGAAGACACCACCAAAAGCCGCAAGGAAAAAGACAACGCCAGCATGGCCAAACCTAAAGACACCCTGCATAAGGACAACAGCATCGAGTTTTTGAACGTTTCGGATAATGAGAACGAACCTAAGCAGCGGCATAGCGTCGGCTCCCGAGCCGATGTCACCAATCGAAACGTGAGCGCGTTGGTGAAAAGCAAAAGCGTTAGTTCCCGGACCAGCGCCGCTGTGAGTAAAGTTGCGAAGTCTGCGAAATTTTTCAATATATTCGAACGCGATAGCGACAGTTTGATTCGGTGCACTTTAGTTATGCAGAACAAGGATGGGAATACTTGGAATTGGGAAATAATACGGACTATTTTAAAGGTCAGTACCTACACGGTTTGAATGTCACATTTTTATCTCTACATATAGTCAGAGTTGGGCAAAATTTAATTGCAATTAATTAATTGCATGTGGTGTCACAATTAACAATTAATTTTGATTTGATTGTCAATCGCGAACAAATCACAATTAATTGTTAATTGTGACACCACATGCAATTTGCAATAAATTAATCGTAATTAAATTTTGCCGAACTCTGGTTATAGTATTGAACTAAAAACGTTATTTTAGGAAAACGACACTCCATTATTAAACCTAAACGACAGCGGGCACAAGGCGTGGGTGGCTCGCATTGTCAGCTATCTGAAGCCATCCTCGAACAAATATTCGCACACAGACCTGTCCAGCACCGGCCACGGCCACGCCGCGACGCGCGCCGGCTGCCAGCTAATCAGGCACCTGTTGAGACAAAATGATGTGAGAATACCTTTATTTAATTTATTTAAAAGGGTACCAGTCTTTTGGCAGAATATTTTCTTTTAAAATTTCCTAGCATACAAGTGAACCCTAGTCACGGACCAACCACTTCTGAACTCCGCACTCTAGGACAACAATTTCAGGAACACATACGCTTTATACATGGATGTATTAACTCAGGATGCGCATCGCATGATCTTCCCCTCTAGCTTTTTTTTATAGGTACTAGACCAAAAATCTCTGACACGTATATAAAAACTGTTTTCGAAATCGATTTGATCAGAGTAAGTATCGTTTTCGCGGTGTAAGGTGCTCCGTGAAAAATACCGAATTGTCCCATTAAACATGTGCAAAGAAATTACAAAAAATAGTAATACACAAAAAGATGGGGTAACATTTCATATGTAAGTATTTTTGATGTAATTAATGCAATTTTTCTATTAAATTCATTAAAATATTAAATGTCATAAGAATCGAAAACATTATCGATACAATTAATCGAGTACGAATTAATCGAATAGTCTACTGTGACCATAGACGAATCTTTTCTACCCTGGCAACTGTATTTTTTATTTGTCAAATAATTGTCAAGTATTTGAACTTTGTAAACAAACGGATAAATACTGAATTACGCGGTGATAAACCAGTCGCAGGACGTTAAAAACGATTTACAATGAATAAATCATTAGTAATTCAACAAGAGAGGTGATTCACAAAGTTTACAGGCGGTGTCTCGCGGAATTTGAGGTGCAAAATATTTTGTCAGAACTCGACCATGTTTACCAAAGAACCGCTGATATTATAGGTATATAAGCAGTTTATTTTACAGTTTTTAAGTTAAATAATGTGTTTATTGTATACAAAGGCAGGCTCAAAGCTTCAGTTTACAGGTTTTTCAGTAAATATACATTGATCGCTTAGAGGTACATTCGATTGAACACACTTGATACTTGGTATTATTTTTATGTGTTGCTTTCATCTCGACCAATACATAAACTAAGGTTGCTTTATTTTTCTATGTTTGCTTGTCAGTTAACATCGTTACTTAATTACTAAATAAACAAATAATCTTAAAGCATTAAAGAAATTATCTTTTATTGAATTATTTTATTTTTCAGGTACCGTTAGAAGAATAGTCGAAAATTGCTCTTTACGATGACATTAATCGATTAATAATAAATCTTCAAGATGACAGCAATGCTGTGGAGACTGATGATGATGAGTTGATGAGGCAGCGGCAGGCCCACGCCAATATATGGATTTATCAGGAGTGGAATATTTAGACCAAGATTAAAATAAAAAAATAATTAAAAAACGCAGTAGCTATGATATGTTTGTTTTATTTTCCTAAAATACAAAAAAAAATAACTAACTCATGTTGAAACAAAAACACCCACTATCGAAACAATTCAGATAAATACGATCTCGATAAATTCTTGATCTTGATAAACGGAATCGAACCTGACACTGCTCCGGGTCCATATGACCCAGAAGCAGGCAGCGTCTGCTACTGAGGCGATGAATCACATATGGCATAAATATATGTATAACAAATATTATCTTATTGACCAACATCAAAGAAAACTTAAAAGTGCTTGCGCTTGCATTATGAATAATAAATAATATGGAAAATAATAAATCAAGTATCAAAATTATTCAGTCGTATTAGTAAATGTTGCAAGAATGATTTTGAATTAAATACTTTTTGATTTGAACAGTGTTGTAGTAGTGTTTATTTATGATTGCAGACCGGTATCGATAAAAATATAATATATATAGTGTATAATAAACCTTGGGAGAGGCCTGTGTCCAACAGTGGACGTCTTTTGGCTGAAATGATGATGATGATGACATTAGTATAATAATACCTATTACGTTTATACGTACCTACCTAACAAAAGATATCAGCCAGGCCAGTGGCAGCAGATGGCGCTGGTCGAGTGGGAGTGGGGGGGGATGAAACAGCTTATTTGGGAACATTAGGTACTTATTTTTTAGATAATCTCATTTTCAAGGAACTGAATTGGGATGTACCCGGAATCATCTTGTTTCCGTTGAATATTTACGCCTCGTGAGTTACTCATTATTTCTTGTTCAGCTGTTTCAGTAGAGATAATTCAGTATAATTCAGTAGATTATAATGACAGCTATAAATGTAATAATGAGTATATGAAACTATCGATATAGCTAATTAGAAATATCGATAGTGGTATTCACCCTATTACACCGATGGTCCTACGGTAGTAAAATTTTGTATGTTGACGTATTAGATCTTTTAGTGTGCGTAAAATATACTAGTGTTGCACATTTCTTTACGTGTGCGTTTATAATGACACAAAATGTTTTGAGTAAGTGTGCGTCAATTTTAATGTAGTGGTTACCTCCCCTCCCCCAAGAATTGACAGAACATTTTGTTCGTTGAATTATGCGTGTTGCGAGTCCATTTTGTTACTTTGTTCAAGGCTTTATACGATGTACTCATAAGATTTATGATCGACCAATCACAATCCGTTATTATTTTCGGTAGCTTTGCGTTGCCTCCGCTCTCGGCCCGCAGCATTATTCGGAATTAATTTTATGCAAGTTATTTCTGGTAACAGTCCAAATAGTGGTTTGTCCGTCACCCCAGGACTTTATGCTTTTGATTTCGATTTGCAACTGGTATAACAGCTGCATAGCATATGCTGTAAAAACTTCCCAAAAATATGCATTTTTTTATAGCTTGACTCACAAAGGCTGCTAGAAGATCTATTTTCCGATGTGAGTCATCAGATAGAGGCCATAGAGACGGGCCTGAAGGCCCACGAGTGTCTCTTCAGTCCACAGCACATGGGCAACACTATGTGTCAGATGTACTTCCTGTTCATTGGCCAATTGTGCCACTCGCATGCTGGACTTAGACTATTTAAGCAGACGGGTTTGTATGAGAAGTAAGTATTGAGTTATTTTTATAAAAGGAATAAACTTTCGATTGTTTTATACGTCATGTGACTTTGTTCATATCCACATACATTTCCACTGCTGTTACTCTCGTAGCAAAACGCTGCAGTTTAACCCTCATGCGATTCCAAGAAATCCCACAACGAATGTATCCAAAGAATAGAATTGGTTTTAAAAAGTATTTGGTTGCTGTAAACTTTGATCTCCGAATTTCATTGACGCTACTTCTGAGTTGTGTAGGACTCTATTCTTATTCCATACAGAAACGAGTTTGTTTAAATTTTTGTTGTGTACATTTGTGTTTTAATCGAAATATTCCTACTCAGCCTTCTAGAACTATCCACGAAGACGCACCACAGCTGTTACGTGAAGTTGGTAATCTCGAGTTTGGACTACACACTAGACTCGTACCCGCGAGACATTCTCTCTAAAACATTGACGTGCAACATTCAAGCGTCGAGGCTTTACACGACACAGTTTCTGAATGTTTTAATGCGGGCGTCGCGAAAATCGCGCGAGCTAGTGCGGAGGAAGGCTAAACTGAAGAAAAATGTAATGCAAGAACATCTGAAGAGGGACGACGGTGAAGTAAATAGCGGCGTGGATATGGACACATGGTTATTACAGATGTTGGTGGGTCAATTGAAGGATGAGTCCAAAGTCGTTGTTAAAGTCGCCCTTGGGATCTTGGAGGAAGCTTACAGTGTACCGGTAAGCTTAAATTTTATTGTATATTGAATTATTAATGCAACTTAATAAATATTGAGCCCAAACAACATCTATGTGAAAGTGGCGTTGATTGTGAAGGTTAGAAGAAGGTAGGATTAAAATCTCGTAATAGTTTCCAAATTCCAAACAATGGTCTTGTTACTCAGACTGCATCATACATCTCACAGATTTTCTTACACCGTATCACTCTTCATTGTATTCATTCGAGAGAATGAGAAGAACTTGATAATGATCATCGCCGTGGTGACCGTTCTGGGCCTGTAGGATGACAGAGTAAATAGCGATTAAAAAAAACAATGTAAAAAAGACAAGCCTGCTGAGTTTCCTGCAGGATCTTTTCAGTCGAGGTCGCGTTCCCGATCCGGCGGTAGAATTTAAGGAAAAATATAATGTAAAATGACAATTTGTAAGTGCATAGGCCAAAACAAAATAAACATTTTGAGTTTTTTTGTTTTTTTTTTACTGTTAAGTCTCGTTTTATTCCAGTTCCTGGCAATCATTTTTGTATGTTTGTTTACAGGCCTTTGTAGAAAAGTTAATAACGATCAAAGACACGTTGTGTCAGAACTGTCGCCTGGACAAGGGCGCGGATCCCTCGTCCCTGGACTTCTCCACGATCAGTGACAGGGGATATCTGATATGGTTGGGTCTCGAAGTCGCCGTAGCCGTTCAATCCGCTGACGCTAAGTCAATCGCGTTCCTGAAGAAACACCTGGATTTTTGGACAAAATCTTACAACTATAGGTATGTATGTATTATAGTAGACGTATGTAGTAGTATATGTTAAATTTTAATACCGGGAAGTATTGCTAGCTGGGAAAATGAGTGCCATAGTTACGTAGGTATACCACGGCCAACGAGAAGTGATACGAAATGGTAACAATGTTCAAGATTAAGTCGGTCGAGGCCGCGATCGCTAACTCTCGGGCGGCCATTTTATAAATTCGTTGTTCAACCTGTGTCGGAAAGCGTAAATAGGTAAATCGTTACGTATAGAACAATTACTAACAGTGGAATAATTTTCAGAATAACTTTAAAATGTCCAAAAATACAAACGTTTTTAAAGCTTATAGTATAGAACAAATAAGGTACAAATTCATTGAACAGTGACATTTTTAGCCGTCAGCTTGCTTCGTCTAATTAAAAATCAGACTATAGAAAAATGTTCTGGTGAGGTCATTATCCATTACTTGAAGGAAACTTAAACAACGAATATCTTTGTAATTATTAAATATTTAAGAAAATCCAAAATGTATTCAAAATGATTCGGTACTTACTACTTAGGTACTGAGCTCATATAAAAATATATAAAACGTTATATTTGGAAATATCTTCATTTTGATATCGCCTGTAGTCGGCCGTGGTATAGTGTATAAAAAATAATAATTTAGCCTTAATCCACCACGCTGGTCCAGTGCGGGTTGGTGGATTTCACATGTCTAAAGGCATGCAGGTTTCCTCACGATGTTTTCCTTCACCGTAAGCAAGTGATAATCATATTAAAGTAATGATTCACACATAGATTTCGAAAAATCCACAGGTGTGAGCCAGGGTTTGAACCCAGGACCTTAAGCCCGCAAGACGCGTGCTTAACCAATCGGCTACCACTGCTTTTTTTATAGTGTATAGTGAAGACATTATTGGTTGGCAGGTACTCTCGTCTGGTGGAGGCGGGCGTGCACGAGGCGCTGTCGCTGGGGTCTGCGGGCGGCGCGCGCGGCGCGGCGCGGGCGCGGCGCGCGGCGCGGCCGCCGCCGCACCTGCACGCCGCGCTGGCCGCCAGCGTGCGCCGCCCGCACCACCGCGCGCGCACGCTGCTCGCCGCCGTACTGCCCGAACACTACAAGGTACGCTGATCATCTTCCCTGAGGGCCTACTCTGTTTCAAACGAAAACGAAATTTCGGACGAAATTCGCGTATTTCCTACTACGTTTCTCATTGATTTCGACATTTCTTGCGAACGAAAATTGTTTGACGTTTAGATTCGACGACGACGAAGACGTCAAACAATTTTCGTTCGCAAGAAATGTCGGAATCAATGAGAAACGTAGTGGGAATTCGCGATTTCGTCCGAAATATCGTTTTCGTTTGAAACAGAGTAGGCCCTCAGATAAGAATAAGAATAAATTTATTTTAAAACATCAGTTACACGTGCGTATATTACAATAGTAGTATAATGGTATAAAGCATGTAACTAAATCACAATAACATGGGCGTGTTACTGTGGAACCCAAACTAAGCAAATGCTTGTATCTTGGGAACCAGAGTAAGAGTTAACATTTTGAATCTGAGGTATGCCAGGTATGCCAAGATCGACAGATGGAAGATGGACAGAATTGGTCATTAATTGAGGCGCTCGTAGCCAGCTCCAATCACTGATTGCTAAACGATCGGAGGTTAAGCGATGCTCGGCAAGGTCAGTCAGAGATGGGTGACCATTTAGTGACATTTGAACTGAGCGTCTCCGTGCTTCGGAGGGCACGTTAAAAGTCGGTCCCGGTTGTTGTCATCTAGGCAGCAGTCGTTAAGGCTTGTCAGAGGTCTACGGGCGGCTTGAACAACTCTGACACCAGGTTGGCCACTAACCATACAATAAGAAGAAGACTACACGGTACACTACAAGCTGGCTCATAGCCAGGGGCAGATTAGGTACGCTGGCTGCCCTAGGCTTATGGAAAGTTGCCGCTCCCATACTCCCTATAAAGTACCAACAATTGAATGATAATGTATAAGAATTAAAAAAGAACGAAAGTCCGTAAATTAATGATTTAATTCTCTCAGTTAGTGTCTTTAGATATTGATGCTTTTGCAATTTTTTTTGCGAGGTGAATTTCTAAGCGTTGGCGTATAACGGCCCGGTGACGACCTTGTCGCGATCAGCGACAGCTTAGCGCGGGGGTACTAAAATGTTGAATCGCGTGCGTTGCCGCCAAGAGCGGCAGCTCGTGTCGTGATGCAACATTTTATTACCCCCGCGCTAAGCTGTCGCTGATAGCGACAAGGTCGTGGCCGGGCCGTAAGATCAAAGAGAGCGCAACCTAAAAAAATCGCCTGTTCTGCCGTCCCCGAAATCTACGATTGGTTATTAACAATCTTCACTCAAAAAAATATTATAATAGCAAGCGGGCGCTAAACGAACAAATATTACAGATTCTGCAGCGCAAGAAGTGCGGGACCGAACAAGAGGTTGCCGACATTAAGGCATCACTATGGGCGGTAGGGAACACCGCGGTGACGCCGCAGGGGTTGCAGCAGCTGATGGGCCTGAGTAGCGGCTACTTGGATGACTCCGTGTTGGTGCATATCGTGCGGTTGGCTAAATACAACCCTGTCTACTCAGTGCGCGCCACCGCGTTCTATGTACTCGGCCTGATTGGCAGTACATACGATGGGGCTAATTTACTAGCCGATCTTGGTAAGTTCAATAGGATAGAACTCGGTATAACTGGCCACTGTCAATAACTAGCCACCATGTATTTAAATTTAAAAATATCTATGTATAGGTAATAAACGGTTGTCATCTTATCATTATTCATAGATGGCGTTCAAGACAGCTATCATTTTAAACGCCTAAAATACGTAATGGTTAGTTACAGTGGCCAATAATACCTAGTTTTACTTCATTTAAAATTATTTTACCATGCATTAATGTCTTGATTCCCATACATTTTAACTAGGTTGGCTTTGCGTGAGGCACACACGACATGATCAATTCCCAGTGATACCAGACGAAACATACTCCAACTTCGAGCAGGGTACGAATATGCACTACTACGAAACCTCGCACGATTATCGTTTCAACACAAACGATACAGAAATGAGCGAGCATTCGGACCACACAGACCAAAGCGTAGCGGAGAGTCTACATTCTGACAGCGCTAAACCTCTAGGCAAAGTCGGTTCGATAATGGAGGATTCAGAACTAAAAGACCAAGATGTCGTCGACAAACTTTACTCTGAAGGGCGAAGAGAACCGGATAAGAGAAAGTCTCACACGTTACCTTCACAGGGTTATTCTAGTACTCACGATCGTCCAACGTTATCTGAATCGAGAACAGTTGATATATTGAGGGATTGTTCAAGCTTCGAGCGGCCTGGGTCGCATCGCTTGCCAATGGCCGACAGACTTGTAATAGGCAGGATGAACTCGCTGGAACACGCACATGAAGGGCGAGTCAGGAATACTAGTGAGTCGAGTACGAGTGGAGTGAGCAGCTGCGACTCATTTCTCGGGAAATACGCTATTCCGTGAGTGCTAACAACTTTCCTAGTAGTTATAAGTACAGCTGCTGGGCATAGGGTTTGTTTTGCGATTATTTATTAAATTTCGATAGGCGCGAGCGCGGCATGCCGAACATGGCTCTGGCTGGGTATATGGCAGGGATTACTAAAAACAATCGTACAATAAGGTCTTATAATGTAAATAAAGTTCATCATGCAAAAGCGCAATTTGGCCCAAATACAGACCAGTTTGGAAGTCTGCATGAAAAATTACAATAGGCTTGTTGGGAATTGGTACGTTTTAGCTATAGTCCCTTACTACGTTTAGCTTCAGTCAACTTCACAAATAAAAAAAAATGGTCTTTGGTCTATAATTTTGCCAACAACAGAGATTACTTATCTGCGCCGCTAGTGTCAGACTGTAAAAATATAAAATATGCCATTTCTCTATTGACAATTTTAGTTCCTCTTGTGAACATCATGCTAGATAAATTTTAGACACCAAACATTAAAGCCGGAAACCCACCGCGGCGCACGGAGAGGCCACGCACACGCTACGCACGTGGGTCAAGCTTCGCTTTGCACGAAAATTTATGTCACCGTGTCCACCGCGGCGCACGGAGAGGCTACGCACGAAATGACGTCATCCATACATTTTCTTGCAAAATGTAGCCGTGGCCGTGTGCGTGGCCTCTCCGTGCACCGCGGTGGGTTTCCGGCTTAAATTTAATACCATCGGTAAAATTTGACTTACAACATTGCTCCTTTGCACTTAAGAGATTTCCATATGTGGTTTTGTTTACAGTGATAGAGTTCTAACTCTCAGTCCGATCCCGAGCTCGTCGAGTCTATACGGCATGAAAAGCAGTAACAGCACGCATCGGCCGAAGATATCGGAACAACGACGCACTTCTACGTGCAGTGAGTCAAAATATTTATTTATATTGCACTGACTATTTACGCAATTTCACTATTATTGCGATTTGATTTATTGACTGTAGCAAAACATCACCCAAATAGGCATAAAAGAATAATGTTTGAGTGGAGAAAGATAATTTTACAGTAAAAGAGCTTTTTTTAGGTTTCACAGGTCAAGATGTCGCTAGCTCACCTCCCAGTCAGATGGATATGACAGGATACGCTACTCTTAAATCATTGAATAGACGGTACGTTTTTAGTTGCCGTTTTAATCGTGATTAATTTATTTTATACAGTACACTTTATTAACAAAAGCAATATGTTTTAGTCCGCACTTATCGGAAAGTGCGGCTACTGGTTCAACAGAGCTGGACGATTTGAGCTGGTTGCTTTCGGACTCCAACAGGCGGTCGAAACCATTCTCATCGTTACGAGAAAGAGCCAAATCCACTAAAGAGAGGATGACTAAACTCAGGTATTTTTTACGAAACAACTTTAATTTCATTTTCACATAATGAGTTTCCGTAACGAATTTAGTTGACAATGCAGATTTATAGAGCTAAGAAATCCATAACACACAGTGCAAAAAGGAGACCGGCATGGTTTCATATAATCTTGGGCCAAGATTGTAAAAGGATGAAAGTGGTGTCAATTGTTAGCTAATATAATGATTAAACTTGACTTCATCAAAACAAATGTTGTTTAGGCGTATTCCTCGATCTTGCAAAGGCCTTCGATACGGTCTCAATTAAAATTCTACTTCAAAAATTGACCAAAATGGGCATAAGAGGCATCGCTTACGACTGGTTCCGTACATACTTAATCAATCGCCGCCAATGCGTTAAGATTGGTACCACTACCAGTGACCAACTTACAGTAAGCTATGGCGTTCCCCAGGGTAGCATACTTGGCCCTACGTTATTTTTAATTTATGTGAACGATATCCTCAATATCCCTCTACAAAAAGCTAACCTAATCTGCTATGCTGATGATACAGCTATCCTCTTCCATGGTTCTTCTTGGGAGACTGTGTTAAAGTCAGCTGAGGATGGCATGGCGAAAATTGCACACAATCTAAGTAAAAACCTACTTACCTTAAATACTAATAAAACTAAATATTTAACATTTTACAAAACACGTGCCTCTCAACCTCGCAATTCCCATAAACTTATCATACACTCTTGTACTAATTTCCTAAATAACCAAAATAATCTAATACTCTGCAGCTGTCGTTCCATTGAATATGCAAACTCAATTAAATACTTGGGTATTTTATTGGATGAAAACCTCTCCTTCAAAAAACATATCTCTTCACTGTCTAATAAAGTCAGAAAATCTATCTTCTTAATGAAGTCACTACGTAACTCTGCACCAAAAAACATTCTAATGTTGTTATATAAAACGATATGTCAATCCAGTATTCTGTATTGCCAATCAGCTTGGGGCAGTGCTGCCAAAACCTTGATGATAGAACTTGAGAGAGCCCAACGCGCAGTACTAAAGGTTATGTTAAACAAACCCTACAGATTTCCCACAAATGAATTATATAGAGAAACCAATGTACTTAGAGTGCGCCAATTATATATATGCAAAGTAGCCACCACAATGCATAAACTCACGTTGAACTCATCGGAATTTACAAATCTGGCCGCACGACGCACCTACAGAATTCCCCTACCAGCCATACACACAACCTTTGCCAGGCGCTTACCGCCTTACATACATTGTTTCGTCTACAATACATCATCTCGAAATATTACCAATATTAAAAGCATGCCTACAAAGACAGCCAAACGTTTCATAGAGAAATGGTTAAAAACTTTAGACTATCTGCAAACAGAAAATATTCTAGAAACCTGTCGCTAAGGGACTAAACACACACACACACACACTCTCACACACACACACACACACACTCACACACATACACACAACACACACACATACACACGCATACAAACAAAACACTAATTATCTTTATTTTCTATTTCTTCAAATTATTCATAATATTTACATAATAATGTAAACTTATCATTAGATGTGTCAAACCTGTCGCAAAATATGTTACCTATTAATTTGTTTCTGGTCTTTACGATACAGGCCCCGAGCCTAGTGTAAAGGCCGCTGCTTAAAAAATTGTGAACTTTTATTTTTGAAAATAAATGATTATTATTATTATTAACTATCACTGAAAATTCTACGGATTCTTAAAATCTGAGAGCCGAGTTATATGTTACATTTTAACTTAAGTAAAAGTGAGGTTATGTATAAAAACCTTTGTAAACCGCTGATTTTTATGTGCGAAAAGTCCGATTTATGTTTTAAACACAATAAACACACTTCCTTCACAAAATAGGTATCTTGGTCGAGGAAATATCAATAAAATGGGAAAAACACTCAAAACGCGTAAGCAATAACAAACGATACTTTTTTTTAAAGTATGTTTTACGGCTCTGGGTACAAGCCCTTTGGAGCCTAACGAACGATACGAAACGAGCAGTGTGTAATCGCTAGTCGATTTTAAGATTTATCTTTATTATGTAAATGTTTATATGGAACTATTATTTTAGTATGATAGTTGTAGTTGTAGTTGTGATAGTTGTTGTTGTAGTTGTAGTTGTCGTGAGGAAACCTGCATGTCTTTAGACATGTGAAATTCACCAACCCGCACTAGGCCAGCGTGGTGGATTATGGCCTAAATCCCCCTCGCATTGAGGGGAGGCCCGTGCCCATCAGTGGGACTTTTTTTTTTTAGTTGTTATGTTTTTAAGTACTTAGATTGCAGTAATCTTCTGGTTCTAACGTTTTTATATGTTTTATTTCATGAACTAATTCACCTTAATCGATTAGTTAGATATCTCATTTTCTAGAAACTGAATTGGGGCGATATTTTTACATTTTGAAGTAGAACAATTTTGACATTTTTTAAGCCATATCTCAATTCATTACAAATTTGGCCCAGGAATGCCCATCTCCTTTTTGGTCTACGACAAAAATTGCCGAAGTGGTGACCAAATTACTAGTGAAGTTCGCGCGCGGTTATTATGACGTCATTTTAGCCACGCGCGCTTTGTAATGAAAGGCGGTGCGGGCCGGCGCGGGTACAGCGCGCCTTCAATCCGACGGCCCCATGTGACGTCACACGCACATGCCGCACATTAGGTATATAAAATGAGTTAAAAAACCTCAACGGATGGCCCGATTTCGATGATTTCAAAACTAAATTGATAAGAAAGCTTAGTTTTAACTATAGTGTTGGTTACGAGTTGATTTGTTGACCTAGTATTGATTCTCATTGTAATTATTGTCGTTCAGCCTGTTAGAGTACGACTGGAAGCCGCTGCCGCTGGGCGAGAGCGCGCGGCAGTCACCGCCGGGCACGGCCGCGCCGCTCGCGTCGCACGCGCCGCCCGCGCCGCCCGCCGCGCACGCGTCAGCGCCCGCATACATCGGCATCTGCCTGCCCAAGGACCTTATGGACTTATTCCCCAGGTACGTAGTTTTAACCACTATGAACGAAAGTTTTCAGGAAGCTATCTCCCCGGTCCTAGAATCCCGCATTACAGCAGAAACGAACAAACCAGTGCTGAGTAAACTAGGCTTCGAATTGGATTTTAAAGGCAAACCTAAAAAGCTTTATAGTCATTTGCGAATAGGGAAGAGTGCGCTCATAATTGTCTACTTACATTTCCAAAATAATTCATATATTTCAATTAAATCTCTTCCGAGTGTCTTGGTTCTGCAATGCAATTTTTATTTCAGAGATGAGGAGAGGAATGATGAGGAAACTGATAAAAGTGAGACGAAACGCGGTCGCCTCCCGTCTTTTCTTGTCGACACCAGCAGTGCGAGTACTGAAAACAAATCGCGTGCGACACCCGACAGTCAGAAACTGGCATCTCACAGAGGTACGTATTTTATTTATTCACAAACACACTGAATAAAAGTACAAATGATTTTGTTCAATACATTTACTTCATTGACTTTTCAGGTCCAGATAATATTGCTATCAATATTAGAAATCCTTTCCCTGCTGCTAACACTAACCCTACAATCACAGCTAGTACGACCACCGTTACGGCACAAATACATAAATCCAATATTATTAACGAAAAACCAGAACCGAATGCATCAGCCAAAGACGTGGCTACTAATACTGAAACGGGTTCAAATACGGGTATTACCAAAGAGAAAAACAAAAGTGTTGTCATGACAACTAAAGATGGTGAAGAGGGTGAAGATGCAAAAATAACAGAAAGGAATACTAGTGAAAATGAGACAGTGGGTGCAAGTCAACTCACAAAGACAGACGCTTCTACTCGTCCTATTATAGAAGACGAAGAGAATGCAGGCCCTATTGCTGTAGCCGAGACTTCTGAAGCCGTTACAAGCGTTGCGTCGAATACGGGCAGGAAATGGCGGCACTTGACCGCCGACTGTTTGGCATGTGTACGAACACGCCCGCCGTCTTCGCATGAGTTACGGGAGGCGTTCTTTGCAGGTAAACCTTACTTCTACATTTCATAAAACTTAACACCTTTATTGCTTTTTTATTGAGAAGGCTAAGTACGAAGGATTACTTTCATGTCAATAAGATTTTTATGGGGTGTATTGGGAATTAAGATTTTTTTAAAATTATGGCGGTCCTTCCGAATGTTTATTCAGGTTTTATATACCAAATTTAGTGTCACTTATATTATGAGGTGCATTCGGACCAACCAACCTTTGGACTCCGAACTAAGAATAACTTCATACTAAATCTTCAAACTAATTGAATAAAGTTACGGGGTGGGAGCGGATGCTATGTACTGGGGTTGGTCTAGCGAAAATAATAATGGATATTGGCCTATCGGAAATCCTTTAACGATTTTTCTGGGTTATTTTGTCTTAGAGTGCAGAGTCTATAGGCTGGTTGGTTCTAGGTGGCGAGTGTGATCGCATCTATTGGTTCAAGCAGGTTTTCTTATGAAGTTTGTGAACACAGGCATGGACGGATCGGGGGCAAGCGGCGGGCCGCGCAGCCCGCCGCCCGAGCCGCCGGGCCCGGCCCCGCAGGCCGAGCTGCTGCACCAGATGCGGTTCATGTCCAACCCGATACATTTGAGACAGGTACGTTATCATATCCTTTCACACATTTAATGAGGTCCCAGTAGATCTAGCCACTGGAAAGAGCTGCTAGATATCAACCAAAAAACGCGTCAATACTTTAGTCGTCTTACTTCGATCCGTTTTCATTGAAAGTGTACTTTTTTCGATGCCATTTCACTAATGTGGTTAATGTTCGGCGTAGTTACGTCTTACGTTATTATTACGCAAAAACTAAGGGCTTGTTTCAGAATCGACAGATAACTTTTATCCGCCAAATACGGACGTTTTGACAGATCTCTGTAATGCCGGACACACACCTTACTTACTTGTGCAAGTCTAGACTTGCACAAGTATACTTGAAGGTGTGTGGCCGGCTTAAGAATACTAATGTGTAGCAATAAGTTTTAGACAACCATTCAGCAGGCAGCACGGCGGAAAATGTATCCAAAGAATGTTTAATTTTAATCGGTAATATTATTTCCAGACTCGTTCCGTGCTGTTGTCGATGAAGCAGCGTCATCCGGAAGTGTTCCGCAGTCCGTGCGTGTACTCCGACGTGTGCGCGCTGCTCGCGCGCGACACGTACATGCTGTGCGCAAGGCGATTCATTCAGGATCTGTTTCTAGATACTAATTTCGATTGTTTCGCTAACGAGCCAGCCGCGGTTCTGTCCCGTCACGGGGCGATCGCCTCTCCGACAGGTCCACTGCCTGTCATACACCAATAGTATTTAGAACAGCTACGGATTGTAAGATCGCGCACTTCGTTCCAATGTGATAGTGAAATAAACAGAGCTCCACGAAATAGAGATGTCCTGTTCTTGGGCTTAGATTAAAAGACCTGTGGAGGGACAGATTTAAAGTCCTAGCCTCCGAATCTGGTCTTCGTTACCTACTGTTTTCTTTTGTAAAAAACGTGACTAGTTGATTGTGCAGCAATAGTTACTTATAATGATTCCATTTGACTCATTGTACGGCAACATAGAACAACAAGAATGATTCTTATGCAAACAGTTCGCGACCTTACACCATCGTTCCGTGATTGGTAGTTTCATAGAGTTAAGTTGAACAGGTTTGGTTTTGGTTTTATTTACTAGTTATTAAGTTTTTAACTATTGTTGATGCTATATTATATATTAATAGCACCGTTTCACGCACGTGTATGGTTTGTATAAAATATCGTCATAGTCGTAGAACAGTGACGGATCTGACATATTGATATATGTCAGATCCGTCACTGTTCTACGACTATGACGATATGTAGCACATAATACGAGTTATTTAGAAATAAATAATTTTAGATTAAAATTAATTAAACAGCAGTCTTTGTAGGCTTAGATATTTTTGTTGCAATTTTAATTATTAAATATCGCTAATTTATAACATTTTGTAGGATTTATTATTTAGTTTGAAAATTAAGGGCCAGTCCAGATCAGTGTTGTTTATGAAGTGCAAAGTCTGTCACGTGATTTATTTACTTACAACATTCTGAATCATTTTGCGTCAGACTGCTGTGAACTGTGTAGTATTGAAACCATACGTGCCGTAAACGTATATTACTTTGGAAGGAAAATGGTGCTTGTTTGGACTCGTCCTTATGGAACTCATACAAACTTGCCACGTGTTACAAAATATTCAATAAAGGCTTGTTGAAATATGAGGCGCAAACTTTTTTATTGTAGTGTTAAAATGTATAAACACTACATTAAAACCAAATCTAATCACAGGAAAATAATCTAGTTTTGCTTGTTATCGAACGTAATATTACTGCATGCCTAAAGAAGTGATAGTATAGCCATAGAATACTGCATATTAGAATAGCTTCCGTCTGACGCTCTAAAATGGACGATCCTATTATTTGATAAGTTCTGTGCGCTCCGACATGGCTCCGAGGGTCAAATAAATAAAAATTATTTTGTAGTTTAGAATACATTTTGTTCGTGTATATAATGCAGGAGTTGCAAAGTTGGTAATTCAATAGTTTTTTAAAATAGACTTTCGTAAGTCAAGAGTTTCACTTATTTGTATCTGATATGTCTTAGGACCATAAAACTATTATATTAACACAATAGGTACATAAAATCGAATGATGGTTGTAATCTATTGTAAAATTTAGAGGCGGTTCTAAGCTCACCAGATCCATAGTTTGTACACAAAAGAACGAGTATTTTTCGTAACAAAATAATGTAATAGGTGGTAACCTTAGATTTATAACGCATAGATATCGTGTCTAGAACAAAAGAGTCTTAGTGAGGCAAATTTATTTCATTGTGTGCGTGAACTGAATGTGTCGTAACAGAGCTCCAAGTTACTGACAGCTCTGCTGATGGCTCCCGGAACAAACTTAGCCAATAGTTGCCTTCCTTTTCGTGCTCGAAATAGATGTCTGGGCGTTATTATTCCAAGGAAATAACCCTATTTGAGGAGATACTAGTCTCACATAATGACAAATAGCATCATACTGACTGAATATTGCACCATTCCCACTGACATCAATAGTTTATTATTAGCATTGTATCCCTAATATGCATCCCACCTAAGACAACGATATGAAATGTTCCTTAGTTTCAAGCAAATCATAGTTGTAATATAAAATATCTACTTCAAACTTGTGTTCATTTTTTTTACTAAACTCTTATTTTTGCATTTAAATGTAGTTGTTTCCTATTCGCATTGTTGTTATTTATGAAAACAACGCAATACATAGCGCTTTATTTAATAGAAGTATGACTAAAAAGAGCACACTGGATTTCACATACCTACAGCTATTTGTTATGTAATTGTAATGTTCAATAATAGTGAGTATCCACGTAATTATAGTTTAGAATAAGATGCATGCAACTGGAATATTATTAACACATCGCAGTATTTATGGAAATGGTTCACTAAACTCCTTTCAAATTAGTTTAAGCATCCTCGAAATCCTGCATTTATGATAATATTTATAATTGTATCATTAAGAATTTTGTCACTATCTTGTTTTTCTGCGTTAATATAAATAGTCTGTAATGAAGAATTAGACATTTTTGTTTGTACATTGATACCTCCCTACATATTACTGCTCTGTTAATTACTGCTCTGTTAATATTCAAGGAATATAATAATTACAGTTCATACACACTCATGTCGATATTTGATACCGAACCATATAGAATAGCATTGATATAAATGTAAATGTCATCCGGAATAGTATGTGCCTACGACTTACGTACGGCTTACAAAATTGTAAGACCCCGATTGCATTTTTTTAAAAGTGATCTAATGAGAATAATGTTGATGAAGTTTTGTCTCACTAGTTCCTATAATAGTTAAGAAGATCCATGGAAGTAGGTACTTAGAAGTCTCACTAGTTCCATGAAACAAATTTATAGTGGAAGAATATGCAATCGGATCATTTTATATTATGTATGTTCATGAAAAAGAAATAGCCTAGATAAGTAATGAAAAACATACTGTCATCAGTTTGGTTCCTTGCAGTTTTGTCTACTCATTATAAATTATTATTACTAAGAATCGAGTTACAATACTGTCACTTCATTAAAATTATTATACTTATACGTTTTTATAACGCATCATTTTTTTTTTCTAGTCTCCCATTAGCGTTTTGGTAGTGTGGGCTGCGTGCCCAACGTGTTACGTGCTGCGTGCCACGCTTTGTGCCACGTTTTACGCGTGCCACGCTTTACGCGTTTACGAGTTAAGGCGCAAACCCACCGCTGCGCATGCTGTGCACGGCACGCGGCGCATTTTAGCTGCGTGGGTTCATTTTGTTACAATTTGTTCTAATTCATACGTAGCGTGTCCGTGGGTTGCAGTGGACATAATGCTCGGTTTAATAACGAGAGTCGCAGGTTCAAATCCCGGCTCGCACCTCTAGGATTTCTGGATCCCATAGTACAAATCTCGTTTTCAACCATGATTATTAGGTATACATGCTCATGCGTCAGTGCTTCGCCTGACCTCTCCGTCTCTATTTATTATGGTGGGTGGCGCCGCTGCATAGCATCAGACCCCTCACCAGTCTCACCTCGCATCGGATTGTCGTCTCATCGGACTATGCGAGTTCGCACCGGTAGGGGAGACTGAGGACACTTGATCCCTTGGGAGACTTGGTTACCAGGCCATAAATCAAAAACTAAAAGCTATTTTTAATATCACTACATGCATCCATAATCTTAACTATCATTGTCGGTGACCCAATGTCATTTTGAAAGTAAATAATCGACAACTTCAGAGCAGTGGCGTGTTTTCGTTTGCGGCGGGCCAACATCTTTTATTGCGAGTATTTTAATCGTTCTTTTCAGATATTAAAATAAATAAATTACGGATTACAAAGAAAACTTATGAAAACTGATTAGTTGAAGTGTGTGTTAAGAGGTTTTCTCTTGAATATTATTCTTTAATTTAATTTAAAAAAATAGTTTTTTTAAATCTCGCTCAAAGGTACACTTGATCATGGCAAGCATGGGTAGACTTGATCCCAGGAACAAATCCTCAGAAATGTATACAGAGGGATCAAGTGTCCTTTGGCATGGGACACTTGATCCCTCGTTTTTGATTGTATATTTACTTATCCGAATTGACAAGATGTTACAAAAGAATCCCCTATGATCATGTCTACCCGGATCAAGTGTCCCAGAACAAGGGACACTTGATCCTTTCGCAGACTTCTGGGAAAACGCAAAAATAATGAGGAAACACATACATATTTCACGATTTGATGATGCAAAAAGATAGATGGATATATCTTCTAGCTAATCATAAAAAAATATCCCGTTAAACACTATTATTTTATTAAATATGAGCGAAAAACCAAAATGGGGATCAAGTGTCCTCAGTCTCCCCTACCGGATTTAAGATTCACTTCACGTTGTGCCGTTCCTTCCTACTTTCTCCACAAAGAGACTGTAATAGTTTTTTATAAGGTTCGATTCCAGAGTGTGCCAAGCGAGTTTTCGAAAATCTTTGAATGCCATGGAATTAACAAGTTATGTCCATGTCTTAGATTATATATTAGTCGAGCGCCGCTCGACTAGATGGCTTCGGTGTAGTTGTAAAATGCGGCAACGAATAATGCTCATATAAATGAGCATACGAGTCCAACTTGACGTAATCTCGTAGCAACCACTCTGTCACACTGATCTGCCGTGTTGACATTTTTCTTTAATTATATTTACATAGTAAAATGCCGGCCTGCGCGGTAAAATTATGCAGAAACAATCAATCAAACAATAAGAAAGACACTGGGATCACATACCATCAGTAAGTATTGCATAATATCCTAATTTCAACGAAAAATAACACCAACCATTAAAATGTCAAAGAATATAAATTTTTATTTTTTATTTTTTTATAAAATTAGTTTTACGGCCCCTGGGAACTAGCCCTTTGGAGCCTAACATCAGTATACTTTTATTACATTTTTTTCTTATATCTACCTTAAATCTACCTTATTTCTACCCCCCCAAACCCTATCAGTAAAGTGGCGGATACTTTACTGACAAATTACTAGACTTCTTGGGAGAAGCCGAAAATCATGTTTCATCACTTTTGTTCCAATTGCCCACACTCACACACATTTATGACCATATAATGGTTAATATTCCACCAATATTACACACTATAATACACGAAAACACAAGTTTTCGAAATTAAAACAAAAATGACAACATGACTTTTCCACTTCCCGCCAAAAAGCCGAATATAAATTATTATTTTTTTTTTTAAAGTTTGTTTCACGGCTCTGGGTGCAAGCCCTTTGGAGCCTCTCTTTATTAATTTATTTAAATAGTTCACTTATTCACAAATGTCCCACAGTGTTTGTTATGTATTGATACAGCGCCCCAAAGCACTTAGGTTTCCCCAAAAGTTCCACAAGGCGTCGCGGTACCCCTTCGGTATCCTCCATAATGTTAGTCAATTTAGCTACCAAAACCAGTCTATCCATGTTGTAACTTGGGCACTTGAACACTATATGGTCCAAGTCCGCAACCTCCTCATTACATTTAGTACATTCTGCGCTCTCTATAATCTTTAGTCGGTGTAGATGGGCCGGAACACGACAGTGCCCGAACCTCAGTCTATTTATGATCGTTATAAATTTTCGATGGTCAATATCCTCGCATTTATGGTACCAGGGTTGGGCGGGCGGCGCTTTCTGGACATCTGCATACCATCTTCCTTTTTCTGTACTGGCTGCGAGCCAGTAATGCTGCCATAACTGCTTTAAATTATCAGCCAGCAAGCAGTTGAAGTCCGTAAACGGAATCTTCACGAGAGTAGAGTGATCCTCATCATGAGTATGGCGAGCAGCCCGATCAGCCAACTCGTTTCCGTGTATTCCGCGGTGTGACGGCACCCACATAAATGATACAGTCTTCCCTAACTCATACATCTCTTCAATTATTTTAATAATGTCATACACTAAATAATTTACACTATATTTAGGCATATTATTACTAAGTAGAGATATCGCACTCTGACAATCACTTAAAACTAAAATATTTACAGTATTTACAGATCTTACATGAAGGAGTGCCTGGTAAATAGCGTAACATTCAGCAGTAAAAATACTACAATTACCACTCAATTTGAAGCATTTGGTAATTTTAAATTCTGGATCATAAAATGCTGCAGTTACTTTTGTACCAGTTTTGGAGCCATCAGTATACAATAGATAGTACTCCATGCCTTCCATATAACAATTCAGGTCATTCTGGGTTTGAACATGACTATTTACAACATTAATATGTCTATTTACAAAACAATTGAAGGGCACGCTGTATAACGGCCAAGAATTGCATGCATCACTTATGTACATATTCACAACATTGCTCTGTAAATGCACAACAATGCGTAAAATTTCGGGTATCTGTGGAGAAGAGTGAAGTTGTTCACCATTGACATAAGGTCCGTATTCAGTGAATGGAATTGATTGTTTTGGTAATATTCTATCTAAAACCATGTTATTATTTGAAGCTAACAACTTTAAACAAAATTTTTCCGCAATCTGGAGTCGTCTTAAAGTTAAGGGAAGAATGCAGGATTCACACTCCATACTGTTAATGGGTGTGGAGCACATGCCACCAGTAATTATTCTTAGGGCTTTATTCTGGATTACATCAAGCTTCCTCAGAAGAGATACATTTGCATTCATGTAAGCAATAGCACTATAATCAAAGTGACTGCGTACTATACTTTTATACAACATAGACAAAGTTTTTGGGTCAGACCCCCAATGAACCCCTGCCAAAGATCTTAATACATTTAATCCCCTACTGGCATTTCTAATTAAATTATTTATGTGATTTGTAAACGTTAACTTCCTATCTAAACAGACACCCAGAAATTTCTTTTCTTGCAACCATGGAAGGGGAGCTCCACTATAGACTACAGCCTCTGTACACACATCATGTTTTTTGGAAAAGATCATAGCTCCACTTTTGCTTGAACTAATGTCTAATCTCAACTTGTGGAAATACAAATCGTTAATTAAATTTAAAGCACAGTTCAAACTATTTACAGCAGTATCAGTATTTTTATGTACACTATATACAACTAAATCATCTGCAAACTGTAGAAACTTTACATTTTGGTCTTGCAAATATTTACCTATCTCACATGTGTACAGATTATAAAGCAATGGGGAAATTGTAGCCCCTTGCATAGTCCCTTTATAAATCTGTCTTGGTCCATGAAGAATGTTATTAAACTTTACATACATAGTCCGATTGTATAAAAAATTGAAAATCCATTCACAGACTTTTCCTGGTATTCCAATGTCACCTAAAATGCCAACAAGTACAGCTGGATTGACATTGTCAAAAGCACCTTGTACATCCAGAAAAGCAGCAATGGTAGTGGAATGGCTATGGAAAGAATTCTTAATGACAATGTTTTGCATTAAAACAAAACAATTATTATGTGTAAAATAAAATACAACGAAGGTTGAAGAAAGCTGTATAAAAGTTCTGTGTGCCTTTACAAAATAAACAAACTTACTCAATTGCATCCATAAATTTGTCAAGTTACCCACACTGCTCACCACCAAGGGCGCTGCTGTCTCTGTGAAAGCCCGCCATCTTAACTGTCATATTTCATAGTGTCTTCACCTGCAAGACCTTCTTGCTTCGTTGTATTTTATTTTACACATAATAATTGTTTTGTTTTAATGCAAAACATTGTCATTATGTGTATTTATAAAATACAACGAAGGTTGAAGACCTGTTTGATTTCTGCTGGTGAGAAGTGGTATACGCTATGTGAATGATTTATAATAAAATATGTATTAATAATTCTGAAAATAACATGTAATTAAATTGTTAATTAGATAATTCACAACTTTATATTACTACTCCACTATAGTCTCAGAGTTTAAACCAAAATAATACTTCAAACTTAAACACAAAAAATAATTATTAAGAATTAATAAGAATGTCTAAAACAATTATCATTCACAATGATAATATTAAACATACAAATGAACAGTAGTCAAAGAATAATTGACCTTGATTGAAAATATAAACTTATTTAAAAAATAATAATGATAAGTAGTAAAATAAGTTTAAAACCTTAGGCAGGTGTAAAGATTTAAATGAGATCAGATAATTAATAGTAATTAAGAGGTTAACTATAAAATCAAATAGAATTAAACATTAGCAAAATTTTCAAATAACAAATCTGCACTTTCCTTGTTAAAATGATTTGTAATTGGACGACAGTAAAACTTCCTGAAAGTATCTTCACTCCTCCAATTTCCTCTCTTGAGTATATCCTCTACTGGTCTGTCTTCTAACCAGCTTCGAGAAGCCACTGCAGATCTTATGCTACCTGGAGAAGCATCTATCTTAGCTTGTTTAAATATGTACCTTATCCACCCTGCAATCATTGTCTTAGAGGCAGGCTTTACAATGCCAGTAATTGAGATGAACAAATTTGTTATATTGTCTCCTTCTCTCCTTCTGGTTCTTGATTTCGCAATTAATCTCTCAATATGTTTTACAGGACAAATCCGGTGATCTTCATGGCTCAAAAGTTGCCACCCAGACTGCTGCCGGCATCCTGTGTCTGTCTTTGAACCAAATTTTGGCCAAAGCGTTATCATATCATCTTCTCGTATAAGGCTTTCATCTTTTATCTCTAATAAAGTATGGTCATGTAGTCTACGTCCAGATGCTAATAAAAGTATTAATGCTGTTCTTGCAGATAATTCAAATAAGGAATCAGAAACAGGAGTATCCTTTAACCATGTGAATAAGATTTTAACATCCCAAATAGGTGGCTTACTTGGAGTAGGTTTAACCAGAGATATAGCCTTCAATATTTGTTGGATATAAAATTTTTTAGAAAAATTTACACCTGATGTTGCACAGTAAGTAGAAATCGCTGATTTATGTAGTAAATATTGTGTTATATGCAAATTTATTTTTTAAGAACAATTGAGCCAAGAATCTTGCTACATTGTTACCATCAGGTACTTTGTGATTAATGTTATTGCTTTGGCACCACTCTAACCAACGCTTTATTGGAGTCCTGTAAGTGGCAAGTGTTGATGCCCTCCAACTATGTCTTATTAACTCTCTTTCCTCTGGATTCCAGTGCCTGATATTGGCCGCCCACCCGCAATTCTCCAGGCCTGCAGGTTCAACTGGTCGATCTTCGGGGGACACCTCCCTGAAGTCAGATCTACTAATACTTTTTGCAGGTTCTGTATTGATATTGGCTGCTCCAAGGCTCGCGTCTGAAGGTCTGCTAGCCAAAAGCACTTTGTCCATTGGGGCGCTATTATTATGTAAGTCCCCTCTGCCTCGTTCAGATGTGCTAAAACCCGAGGAATTAAGCTGGGTGGTGGGAATACCCATGCGAGATTGTAGACCCATTTCTGACTGAATGCGTCGCAAAAGGTTGCTAACCCATCTTTTGAGTCTAAACTTGCGTATTGTTCTACTACTGTGGACCTCTTGGTTGCGAAGAGGTCTATTTCTGGCACTCCCCATTTCCTGAAAACAACCTTGGTGGCCTCTGGCAACAGGTGCCACTCTGGTACGGTACGACCTCTTGAGAGTCGATCTGCTATACCATTCAGCCTTCCTGGTAGGTAGCATGCAGATAGGGTTATGTTTAGCTGCTCGCATAGCTCTAAAAGATTGCTTGTCAGTTCTAGTAGGGCTATTGACCTTGTGCCCCCTTCGTTTCTGATGTACGCGACTAGAGTCCGATTGTCTGATTGAATTAATATGTGCGAGTCTCTTAAGTTGGAAGCTTGATCTCTTATTGCCCCATAAACTGCATACATTTCCTTCACGTTGGAATGCCATGCTCTTTGCTTGACTGTCCATTTCCCAGCAAGGTAAAGGCTGTTCAACTGAGCACCCCAGCCTGTATCTGCAGCATCTGTTGTAAGAAAATGTGTTACACTCTTCTTGTATAATGGGGCTGAACTGGAGTCCACTGTCTCTAACCACCAACTGAGGTCTTTGAGTACTAATGCTGGTAGAACTCTTCTCTCTCTTATCCGACCCTGCTTGAAGCTTCTCAAGAATAATTGCATCCTGCGACATCGTAATCTTCCTCCCCGTGTAGTCAGATTGGCAAAATTTAGTACTCCCAACAGGCTCTGGATCTCTTTCAGAGTGCAACTTCCTCGACTTAATAGAATTGTTATGATCTCGTTTATTTTTGTCCTTTTTGATAATGGCAGGGTCAGGATATTGTCCTGGGTGTTCCATGTTAACCCCAGATAATCTAGTATGTGCGTAGGTTCCAATATCGACTTCTTTAAATTGACATGCCAACCGAGAGTCTCTAACAGTTTCAATGTCTCGGTTATCTGAGCTAACAGCTTTGCGCGGTCCTGGTGCGCTAGGAGGTAATCGTCCAGAAACACTACGGCACGGATACCTCGACTTCGCAGCTTTCCTGCGACCCAATTCGATACTGCAGCGAACATTCTTGGCGCTGATGATAGGCCAAAGGGAAGCGCTGTCAATTGCAGAACCTCTTCTCTGTAAATCACTCGAAGGAACCTCCTGTGGACCTCTGCCATGGGCAGATGAAAATAGGCTTGGTGGAGATCTATCTTCACCATCCAGTCGCTTGGCTGTAAGAATTCTGTAACGTCCATCTGAGAGATTAGGTGAAAATGTCTTGCTGATACATGTATATTGAGGGCCCTTAAATCGAAAATGGGGCGCAAGCCTCCACCCGCCTTCTTCACGGTGAACATCCTGGAATGAAACCCCGAGTTCATAACTGGAAGTTTCTCGAGTACTCCAATCTCTAATAGTTCTTCTATTAATGTTGTCATATCCTTGGATTCTCTCGTTGAAAATCTCTCCATTATTGTTCTGGTGGGATATTGCAAAGGGGGTCTGGATTTGAAAGGGATTCGACCACCAGAAATTAATTTTAGGACAAATTGGTTTGCACCCAGCTCCTGCCAAGCTGTTAGGTGTTGCCCCAAACACCCCCCCTTGAATTTTCTTTGATTGTCATTCCTTTGTTCGCTTTCCTGAGCCAGACCCGTTGGCTGGCCTCCGAAAGGGCTGGTTTCTTTTCCCTTGCTTAGTTTTATAAGTGTTCTTAGTGTTCCTTGAACGCTTCCTATTAGGGTTATTGCCATTCGCCACCAGGTTATTATATTTCGGTGCTGAATTATCTCTCAAATAACTTGGTGTATTAAGCCAAGTTTGGGTTCCGCCCAAAGAATTAATAATCGGGTCAAGAGACTCTCGACTAAACAAGTACTCTGCACTTGGTGGAACATTCTGTAAAGAAGCTCTAATATTTGGGTTTTTGATCTCCTTCAAAATTCGGTCCCGTCTGGCTTGTATACATTCAGCTCTTTTACCACATATCACTTGCATTATTATTTCAGAGCTCTTTGAAATTGGTGAGCCTGGTCCAAAGGTTGTGGATACCCGCTCAAACAAAGTATTAGGATTAAGATTATTGGGGTTAGATGACGCCCAATTAATAAGCTCTTGAAGTCCTGCCCGTAATAGCTCTCTCTGTTCAAGTACAGCATTGGATAAACCTGCGAGGACCTGCTCCGTAGAGATGTAAAAATCCTTGCTCTTATTAAAATGACACAGCTCCTCATTGTTCTTCAAAGCACAGAAGCCCGGCGCTGCAAGGCATGTGTGCAATGCTTTTTTGTACCTAATGCCTGCCCATGCAGGTGAGTCAAATAGCTGGAGAGCCATAAGTGCCTCTAGACGCTCTTTATTTGCTGCAGGAATAACCTTTGTATCCTCTACATTGACTTTAATAGAGCCCAAGGACACATTAGCCGCCGAAGTCGATGGCTTTATCAGATACTGTGATGAGCCAGCAGACGTGCTGGGCAAATTGCTGTCTGCGACAGTCTGATTCATGGGGCTTATATATCTTGGTAAATGAGCTATATAATGCGAAATATGACTCACCTGATTCATCAGGGAATCAAATCGCGGATCAGAACAGGTCCGAACCTGTTTTCTGACGCGCCTCGACCTTTTATTGGGAGGCGGTGATGCAATTCCTACTTCATCCTCCGAGGAAGAAGTAGAGCACTCAGCCCTGCTCGAGCTCGGGCTCGCAACACCACCCGCGGCTGCTGCGGAGCCCGGCGTTCCAGAGCGGGCGCCAGGATCGACCTCATACACATCGACCCCACGAATGTCTTGTGCATCACTCATTCCGTGAAATTAACACACTTTCACTTGTTTTACAGTTATATGCACGGTTTTAACCCATGAAAAGGTAATTTAACTGTATTTTTTCAACAAATTTAACAAATTTTCAACAATTTGAAAAAATCGGCACTATCTGTCAAAAACTTAAATACGCTATGAAATATGACAGTTAAGATGGCGGGCTTTCACAGAGACAGCAGCGCCCTTGGTGGTGAGCAGTGTGGGTAACTTGACAAATTTATGGATGCAATTGAGTAAGTTTGTTTATTTTGTAAAGGCACACAGAACTTTTATACAGCTTTCTTCAACCTTCGTTGTATTTTATAAATACACATAATATCGGCTATAAAGGACACAAAACTTTCTGCTGCACTTTTACCTTTGCGGAAACCAAACTGTTGATCAGGTAATACTTTATTCTTCTCTATATACCATTCTAGGCGAACCTTAATCATGCATTCAAAAATCTTACCTATACATGATGATAGAGAAATAGGTCGATAAGAGTTACAGTCTCCATGTGGTTTATCTGGCTTTAATATAGGAATCACACATTGTGTTTTCCATGCATTAGGAATGTTTTGTGTTAGCCAGAGTAAATTAAATAAATCCAATAAAATTTGTTGCACATCAATATGCATGTTGCGAATGAGTTTATATGGAATATCATCCAAGCCGGGAGTAGTGTCTTTACGAGACTGTATTGCTAAAGTCAATTCCTTTATTGTAAATGAGTCTGAGAGAAAGAAAGCATCAGTTTTACCATTTTGAGTGAATGTTATGGATAAAGCAGTGTAATCTATGTCTTTTTCAGGTGGTGATGTAGGTGCATATTTATCCATAAAAGAAGGAATCCATTCATCATTCTTAGAAGTTCTATTGATTGAAATATTCTTAAACCTTCTTATATAATTCCATATAGTGCTAACAGGTGTGTATCTATTGAATGTTTCACATAATGTTCTCCAACCAGTTTTCGCTTTTTCACTAAGTAATCTTTTCTTTCGAGCATCTATTTTCTTGTACTCAATATAGGCATCAATAGAAGGATTGGATCGATAGAATTTTAATGCATTTTTACTCTGTACAACAGCTTCTGTACACTCACTGTCCCACCATGGCATCGGCTTAATTCTCCTGTGCTGTTCTACTTTTTTATATTTTGGAATGCACTTGTCTTTTACTGCACACAAGATGTCATAAAATTCGTTATAACTAGCTATTGGATCTGTACTATTAAGGGAATAATGTTGAAATGCAATTTTTGTTTCAGATGTAAATTGGTTCCAGTCAGCTTTTGAATACAAATATCGTTCACAAGGTTCAGCTACTTCATACTTTTCCATACTTGTTTGAATATCAATTATTGTGGGATAATGATAACTACCCATAGGGTCATCATGCACACGCCATTGACACAATGGGGCAATGACAGGACTTACACAGCTGATATCTATTGCTGAAGGATTATGGTGAGCAGTGCCTACTGTAGTTGGAGTTCCAGTATTTAATATACATAAATCACATTCATCTAAAATGTTATATATTTCAGTGCCGCGAGAATTGGTGGAGTGACATCCAAATGCTACGTGATGAGCATTTAGATCACCTGAGAGCAGTATAGGTTGAGGTAAATTATTTAAGATATTCTTAAGCTTTTTACATTTTAAGCGTCCATTAGGACTACTGTTAGGAGGAGAATAAACACATAGAATGGATAGATTACCAGCTTTTGTATATAAAGTAATAGCTACTGACTGTAAGTAGCTGTAAAATGGGGTGGAAACTAGATCGAATTTAAAATTGTTTTTGATTAAAATGCCTACTCCACCATGACCGTTGAGGCCATGCTGACTTACAAAATGATACCCAGGGATATAAAATCTGCTGCTTTCCTTCAACCATGTCTCATTAAGTAGACAGACGTCTACATCACAATCATTAAGGAAATTAATAAGTAAAGCTTTTTTGTTATTTACACTCTGAACATTAAATGTGGATATTCGAATAAACTGTTTATCCATTTTTAAGTTTTTTAATTAATACGTCTTTAATTACTGAGAACGTTACTTTCCTTCCTTCATTCCCTAAGGCCACCAGTGCCCCAACCAAGCCCATAATAATTGATTCATTCTGGATGATCTCTTCAACTAATTGTTCAGTAGTTATTTTAACTTGCTTAGGTAATTCTTTTGCTTTTGGTGTTACAGGTCTGATGGGTGTGGGTGTAGCTACTGGCGCAGGTGTGGGTAGAACCGGGTAGTTATTGGAGTAATTATTCATCAAAAAAGGATTTCCAGTTACCGCTTTAGCATAGCTGGACTTGTTGGCTTTTTCTAGGCGTTTTGCAATTTTGACTGGACAGTCCCTTGAAATAGCCAGGTGAGGCCCACTACAATTAATACATTTAATCAGAGATGTATCACTACATTCAGTGAAACGGTGGTCTCCAGCACAAATTGAGCATTTCTGCTCAGACTTGCAGATTCTTGCACCGTGATTGAATTTAAAGCATTTATAACATTGTAAGAGTGGTGCAACATATTCATACACACTGTATCTAAAAATGTCCAAATATACTGCCTCAGGCAAGGAATTACTCAAAAAAGTTACACTTACTGTCCCAAACGGTTTCACTTCATTATTCACCTTCCTGGTGAAACGCCTCACACTAATGATTTCGGAAACCGAGGAGAGCTTCCTAAACAGGTCTTCGTTACTAATGTTTGTGGGTACATACCGCAATACACCTATTTTCTCCACCGCTCTTGCCGGAATGTAAGCCTTATACTTATGTTTATCCAAAAAATCTTCATTTTGCAAAAAGTTATTTGCATTGATAACTTGTGAAAAAGTTACACAAATTTTGTTAGCATTTAGCCGTTTTATATTGGTTACACCTTTAATGTCCCGTTTAAATAGTTCAGCTGTGGCCAGAGGACTTTTGTTTCCTAGTCTTTCACCATCTACAAACACACAAAATTGTCCACAGGTTGTATTTTCAGGGAAAATACGTTTATAGCCCGGTTTAGTATACTGTTTATAAAAGGACTCATTCTTTTTTGCAGGATCTTCACAGTCTGCATAATCATCATCGTCATTGTCCCGATTCTCCCGAAGTCTCTTATTAGGAGGAGGCCGGCCGGGGACCTGGTTCGACGAGGCGTCGCCCCCGCGGGGCTCCGCCATTATATTTACACAATGTACACTACTTTTTAATTAAAATGCAACTAATAAAGGAATAATACACTATTAACAAATATTTTTAACAAATTATTTGAAAAAATCTTTCAAATTCGCGCCTCGACATTCAAAAGCCCGCCAAAAAACCGAATATAAATTACACCGTTCAGTGATACCGCGTAATAAAACTTAATTTCCCCAAGGTTGCGATTTTTATTGTTCTGCAAATAAATAATTATTTTTATATAAGGTCGTAAGTTATAAATAGATATTTTGCAAGGCACCTTACTAAATGCTGAAGATGATGTATCCACCCTACCATAAAAAAATAATCGCTTGGTATAAATATTTTCGATCGCTTGGTTCAGCTGGTTAGTAACGAGCATTAAAAATTCCTTGGTAACGAGTGATTCAGTCAAAGGAACCCAACATATTTCTTTTTGTGATAAGTATCACAGAGAACATAGAGGGAAGAGTTGTTCTTTTTTAAAAACTTTTATTTTTTAATTAATGGCCTCTTTCCATACGGACCCAATGTGATTCTGCCAATGTCAACGTCTTATTAGATTTTCCTAAGAAACAACGTGTGACAATTTGCGCGGGTGAAGGGGTCGTTGAGGACAGAGATAGGTGGAGGAGGATGGGAGAGACCTATGCCCAGTAGTGGGACGAAATAGGTAAATAAAAAATGGGAAACTTTTTTTTATACAGTCTACTAGTAAGTAGTAAAATACATAAGTGAACAGTCAAATAAATGTCAAATGGTGAATGAATGTATATGAAAATATTTATTTTCCCACATTTAAATAATCAGGTTTAGTGGATGGGGCGTACATTTTTATCTCTACCTTCATATACATTCATTCACCATTTGACATTTATTTGACTTTTCACTTACATTATGTATTTTATAAGCTACTTACATCAAAACAGCAACTAAGTATCTACTTACTTGTAGACTGTATAAAAAAACGTTTCCCATTTTTTATTTACCTATTTCGTCCCACTGCTGGGCATAGGTCTCTCCCATCCTCCTCCACCTATCTCTGTCCTCAACGACTCTTTGTCAGTCCTTCTCTAAGGCGTCAAGATCATCGCACCATCTCTTTCTAGGCCTGCCGCAACGCCGTCTTCCATCTTCCGGAACCCACTCGCTTGAAATTTTAGCCCACTTGTCAGGATCCATTCTATTCTATGGCCTGCCCATCTCCACTTAAGTTTGGTAGTCTTTGATTCATGGGGTAAAAGTTTAGAAGTTGACCACACTATTTACTCGTGCTTGTGTGCGTTGACGCAATTAGTTACACACATTACAATATTGAGATTGCCGCATTCAAGGAGCTTTATTTCATATGACGTGCGGTGTCTTCCTAAAGGCACGTCACTGGTCCATGTTGAATTTGTTTCTTTTTAATTATACAGGTATGTTTCATTTGATAAAATTGCTATCTCCGGTATCTACTTTCTAAGTTACTATACCCCATTTATGATAACATTAGAAATTAGAGGCTCGTAGAAGCAGGGATCCAAAACATTTTATTTCAAAGTCAAAACAACTTTTATTTAGAGTGGTTACATTAAAATTGTTTTCACATAAAACAATGCTAAATACTTCGATAACCAAAATAAAAGTACTTTTTATACTATGTTTTATTTATAATAACATCGTATCACACATTTTAAACTGACAACAAAAAAATAAATGATGGTGAATGACTCAATGACAAACACTGACAGCAATTTAATTACGTCAATTTCATAGACAACATAATCCGACAAAATTAGAAATACCCTGCTGTCATAACCTCTGAACGGATTAGGTAACATTTTAGATTTGTTAGGATTATAGTGGATGAAACACGTTCCCGGTATTGTTCACCCCATGAACGTAATACCATTGAACGAGGACTGTGGACTACAAACTTTATTTTCCTTTCATTCATTCAAAAATAAACCTTATCTGACGGACTTAACGCCCACGATGCAGGCTTTATAAAAACCGGTCCCAGCCAGATACCTATAACTGCGCCTTCTTTCCCTTTCTAACAGTACAACCTTTCAACCCTTGTGTTGCCAGTTAATATTTATTCGATCACCTTAAACTTGGTACATTTTCATGTTAAGAATAATAAACAATAAAGTCGATTAATGAAATACCAATGGTAAAGTATAAGAATATCCTAAGATTAAAATTTCAAATATAAATAAATATCTGGAAATAAGTACTTACCTTCTTTAATAATTCGCTTGTAATTGTCAGTTCCGTGATGTCTATAGGAATCGTAGCAGAAATAAAATTAAAAACTCGAAACACAGAACGTCAATTTGCGTGACACACGACATTTTCAGCTAATTTTAAATCTAGAGGATTGTGCTGAATTTTCTCATAAAAATGGGTAGAATATGCGTAATGCAAGGGTGTAAAAGCGAATATTATCCGAATTAAGGATTATCTTAACATAGGTAAGTGGGTAACTATGTTTTCCACGTTAAGTACATTTTAGATGTTCGGGTGACATAAATTTCGCTAGTAAAAAGGACTATAATATAAATCTTATTATGTGTCTGTGTTAACTGAGGAATATCGTCCACGGGAACTGTTTGCAGCGATAAAGTCGCGCTTTTCGTTGCCGCACGACTACATCGCTACTTTTTGAAGTCGGTCGCATTTGCAACGCGCGACAGACCACACGCTGGTAAAACGCGACGCTCATGCCGCGTTGTCACGGCTCGCCGGGCTCGCACACGGCGTTCGCGTCGTTCACACGCTCGAGGAACGCGCACGTCTAGGGCCAGATTAACCCTTGTAGGGACACATGTAATTATGTGAGGCGAAGTATAAGGTAAACAAACAAAGTATAAAGAGTGTGAGGGTATGAAAGGCGAGAGAGTTACTACGCGCTGTCCCGACTGAACGGTTGTCGCCCGGGGGTTTACATAGTGGAAATAAATTTACGTTTTTAAATTGGATTTTGGGACTATTTATTTAACTACCATATAATTATTTGAGAACGGACAATAGCCATTGGTGTGAGTTGTGTTGCAAAAGACTCGAGTTCTTTAGCCTCATTTTTAGGGCTCGAGCCTTTTTAAGAAACCTCGAAGGCTAAAGAACTAATTCAGCCCCGAGTCTTCGAGGCGAAGAGGAGGCTCTCGGAAATAAAGCCTTTATTTTGAAGCTCTTTCTAAAAAGGCTTGGAGCCCTTTTTTATTTTAGCCCTTTGTAACCATTCTTGACTTTAGCTGAATAAGCACGACTATTCTCAACTATTGTTGACCACTATTGACCATTCTTGACTATTATTGACTATTTTTTTCTATTTTTGACCGTTGTTGACTATTTCGACTATTTTTGACTATTTCTGACTATTTCTGACTATTTCTGACTATTTGTGACTATTTTTGACTATTTGTGACTATTTTTGACTATTTCTGACTATTTTTGATTGTTTTTGACAATTTTGACTATTTTTGACTATGTTTGAATATATGTGTCTGTTTTTGACTATTTCTGACTATTTTTGACTATTTTTGACTATTTTTAGCTATTGTTGACTATTTCTGACTATTTTTGACTATTTTTGACTGTTTTTGACTATTTTTGTCTATTTTTGACTATTTTTGACCATTTTTGACTGTTTTTGACTATATTTAACTATTTTTGATTATTTTTGGCCATTGTTGACTATTTTTGACTATATTTGACTATATTTGACTATTTTTGGCGATTTTTGACTATTTTTGACCATTGTTGGCTATTTAGACTATTCTTAACCATTGTTGACTATTGTTGACTGTTTTTGAATACTTTTGACTCTTTTTTGACTATTTTTGACCATTGTTGTCTATTTTTTCCATTGTTGACTATTTCGACTATTCTTGACAATTGTTGACTGTTTTTGAATATTTTTGCCGAATTTTGACGAATTTTGGTCAAACATAGTCAAAATTCGTCAAAAATAGTTAAAATACATCATAAGTCAAAAATATTTTTGACTAAAATTGACTATTTTTGACCACTTTTGACTGTTTTTGACATTTTTTGACTGTTTTTGACCGTTTTGGACTATTTTGACTATATTTGACAATTTTTGACCATTGTTGACTACTTCGACTATTTTTAGCTATTGTTGACTATTTTTGACCATTATTGACTATTTCGCCTATTTTTGACTATTGCTGACTATTTTGGACCATTGTTGAATATTCTAGACGTATTATGACCATTTTTGTTAATTTTTGACCATTGTTGACTATTTTTAGCTATTGTTGACTAAATTTGACCATTATTGACTATTTTTAGCTATTTTTGACTATTTTTAGCTATTGTTGACTAAATTTGACCATTGTTGACTATTTTTAGCTATTTTTGAATATTTTTAGCTATTGTTGACTATTTTTAGCTATTGTTGACTATTTTTGACCATTGTTGACTATTTTTGGCCATTGTTGACTATTTTTGACGTATTATGACCGTTTTTGACTATTTTTTTGGCAATTTTTGACTATTTTTGAACATTGTTGACTATTTCGACTATTCTTGACCATTGTTGACTATTTTTGACTCTTTTTCGACTATTTTTGACCATTGTTGTCTATATTTTACCATTATTGACTATATCGGCTATTGTTGACTGTTTTTGAATATTTTTGCCGAATTTTGACGAATTTTGGTCAAAATAGTCAAAATTCGTCAAAAATAGTCAAAATACGTCAAAAATAGTCAACATTGGCCAAAAACAGTCAACAATAGTAAAAATAGTCAACGATGGTTTAAAATAGTCAAAAATCTTCAAAAATCGTCAAAATTCGCCAAAAATATTTAAAAACAGTCTCAGTCAAGAATAGTCTAAATAGTCAACCATGGTCAAAAATAGTCAAAAATCGCCAAAAATTCATCAAATATAGTCATAAATGGTCAAAATACGTCAACAATAGTCAATAATGGCCAAAAGTAGTCAACAATAGTCAAAAATAGTCAACTATAGCTAAAAATAGTCAACAATGGTCAAAAATAGTCAAAAGTAGTCAAAAATAGTCAAAAGAAGGTCAAAAATATTCAAAAACAATTAACAATAGTCAAAGATGGTCAAGAATAGTCGAAATAGTCAACAATGGTCAAAAATAGTCAAATTTCGTCAAAAATAGTCAAATTTCGTCAAAAATAGTCAAATTTCGTCAAAAATAGTCAAAATACGTCAAAAATAGTCAGCATTGGCCAAAAACAGTCAACAATAGTAAAAATAGTCAACAATGGTCAAATATAGTCAAAATTCGTCAAAAAAAGTCAAAATACGTCAAAAATAGTCAACATTGGCCAAAAACAGTCAACAATTGTAAAAATAGTCACCAAGGTTCAAAAATTGTCAAAATAGTCAAAAATAATGAAAAATAGGCAAACTTAGTCAAAAATTGTCAAACTTAGTCAAAAAATGTAAAAGATTGTCAAGCATAGGCAACAATGGTCCAAAATAGTCAACAATGGTCAAAAATAGTCAACAATAGCTAAAAATAGTCAACTTTGGTAAAAAATAGTCAAAAATATTCAAATAGTCAAAAATAGTCAAAAATCTTCAAAAATCGTCAAAATTCGCCAAAAATATTTAAAAACAGTCATCAATAGTCAAGAATAGTCGAAATAGTCAACCACGGTCAAAATACGTGAAAAATAGTCAACAATGGCCAAAAATAGTCAACAATGGTCAAAAATAGTTAAAAATAGTCAAAAATAGTCAAAATAGTCAAAAATGTTCAAAAATAGTCAAAAATAGTCAAAAATAGTCAAAAATAGTCAAAAATAGGCAAAAATAGTCAAAAATAGGCAAAAATAGGCAAAAATAGGCGAACTTAGTCAAAAATTGTCAAAACACGTCAAGAATAGTCAACAATGGTCCAAAATAGTCAACAATGGTCAAAAATTGTCAACAATTGCTAAAAATTGTCAACGATGGTCAAAAATAGGCAAACTTTGTCAAAAATAGTAAAAAATAGTCAAAAATCTTCAAAAGTTTACAAAATTCGCCAAAAATATTTAAAAACAGTCATCAATAGTCAAGAATAGTCGAAATAGTCAACCATTATCAAAAATAGTCAAAAATCGCCAAAAATTGTCATAAATGGTCAAAATACGTCAAAAATAGTCAAAATACGTCAACAATGGCCAAAAATAGTCAACAATGGTCAAAAACAGTCAACAATAGCTAAAAATAGTCAACAATGGTCAAAAATAGTCAAAAATTGTCAAAAATAGTCAAAAATCGTCAAAAATAGTCAAAAATCGTCAAAATGTCAATTTTTTTCAAAAGTAGTCAAAAATTGTCAAAACAGGCAAAAATATTCAAAACAGTCAACAATAGTCAACAATGGTCAAGAATAGTCAAGAATAGTCGAGAATAGTCGAGAATAGTCGAGAATAGTCGAGAATAGTCGAGAATAGTCGAGAATAATCGAGAATAGTCGAGAATAGTCGAGAATAGTCGAGAATAGTCGAGAATAGTCGAGAATAGTCGAGAATAGTCGAGAATAGTCGAGAATAGTCGAGAATAGTCGAGAATAGTCGAGAATAGTCGAGAATAGTCGAGAATAGTCGAGAATAGTCGAGAATAGTCCAGAATAGTCGAGAATAGTCGAGAATAGTCGAGAATAGTCCAGAATAGTCGAGAATAGTCGAGAGTAGTCGAGAGTAGTCGAGAATAGTCGAGAATAGTCGAGAGTAGTCGAGAGTAGTCAAGAATAGTCAGGATAGTCAAAAAAGTCAAGAATAGTCAGGAATAAAATAGACTAGCCAGGAATAGTCAGCTATAAGGCGACTCCTTCTTATACTTGCGAAGACTTAGAAAGCTCACAACAACGGAGCTCTAAAAGAACTCCGAGCCCAAAAAGGGCTCGAGGTTTATTTGAAACTCGAGTCCTTTTTTAGCCTTGAAATATTCGGAGTCGTTTTTCTTCGACGAGCCCCATAGAAAAGCTCGAGCCTCTTTGAGAGGGCTAAAAGAACTCGAGTCTTTTGCAACACTAGGTGTGAGTGAGTTTTGTGATAAATAAAATAACGACATACGAAGGACGTTAAACCCTTTCAGGCAATGTAATTCTCGGGGCCCCTTTCCTTTACCCTTTTGTTACTTTTTAATAGTACATTACTGCCACGGTCTGTAATGAGTGTGTTGCTGGGCGCGTTGTTGATGGCCGAAAGCGCGGCGCAGCGCAGCTCCAGGCCTCCACAGCGTGGTCAGCATTGCAACCCTTGATGGACAATATAAAATAAAGGCCGAGACCGATGGTTTGTCGATTGAAATTGTTTGCAATTGGGTCGACTTTTGACTTTACACTTCCCGATTACTCCTAAGCAATAAAAAACAAAAAAACAATTTTGTCTTTTACAGATCCCAGGCGTGTAAATTGGTTACAACAAATACCTATTGGCTACAGAAAAATTACCCAAAATTCCGTCATATACAGCAAGCATTTTAAGCCGACAGATTATGTCCCTAATTTAACACAACGAGTTTTAAAGGAAAATGCCCTGCCCTCACTGTTCCTTTTCGTTAGCACAAAGGACAATGGGCAAAAATGGTCCAAATGTACACCACTTCCGAGACCTACGTCACTCGACAGACCACTATACAGGGTGTTTGGAAGAGCGTGTGCCAAACGGTAAGGGTGAGTAGCTAGGGTCATTGGCTATGTATTCTGGCCCAACTAACCCTTGCTTGCCTTATCGTTTTTTTTTTCTCGAGATAGTTTTAATTATTATGTTTTTTGCCGAAAGTTGAACTTTTAGTCACGATAACATTTTTTTCATGGGTGTCCCGGTCTACAGTTACTTGTATTTTTATCGGGAGTGTATGCCTGTTCTACTAACATCGATATTTGGTTTAAATAATGAGAAATAAAATTATTATGACCTATCAAAGTCTTGACGAGGGAAGAAAATAATACTAAACTTCAACTTTAGGTTCATTTAAAAAAAAAACGAAAGGCGCGTCAGATTTTCCAGTCGCCTCAAAACTTCTCTAGGTCATGCCCATTCTGGCGGTATGCTACATGCATGGAAATAATAAAAAAAAACTCGTGAAATAAGCGATACTAAATTAAGGGTCCATTTGTGGGACATCAACAAAACACTGGAATCGGGCCAAGGTTGTCAGACAATGGTCCCGCAAGCATGTAAAAATCTCAAGCGTGGTATTTAACGTTCTCCTGTCTCTTTATTTCGTATGCACAGTACACGCGCCGTTGATAACAATGGCTAAGTTAGATCATGCATCTCTTTTCATCACGGGATACGGGAATCTTCTTTAGTGTTGATTTCATCTTTGTAGACTAGCTCCTTTGCACGTCCCCACACGTAAAAATCAAGCAGCGTCAGGTGGGGGGACCGTGCAGGCCACTCGATTGGTCCAGCTCTCCCAATCCACGAGTTGGGAAAGCACATATCTAAATGCTCCCGGACCGTTAGCCGGTAGTGTGCTGAACAGCCATCATTTTGAAAGACAATTGTCTGGTCTTCGTTTATTGGGATCTCATTTAGCAGCTCAGGCAAGTAATTGATTAAAAACTCTAGGTAGTTTTCTCCGTTGAGATTGTCGAGGTAGTGTGGCCCGATAAGCGACTGGCCAATCACACCTGCCCAGACGTTCACGCTGAACTTACGTTAATACGACATCGGCCTTTTTACTTTCGGGTTTTGTTCCTTTGGCGCCCAGCTGTACAAATTATGTAAATTTACGATCCCCTCCCTCGAAAATTTGGACTCATCCGTCCACAAAATTCTTACAAAATTCTCACAAAATTCTTACTTGCCTGAGCTGCTAAGTGAGATCCCAATAAACGAATACCAGCCAATTGTCTTTCAAAATGATGGCTGTTCAGCACACTACCGGCTAACGGTCCGGGAGCATTTAGATATGTGCTTTCCCAACTCGTGGATTGGGAGAGCTGGACCAATCGAGTGGCCTGCACGGTCCTCCCACCTGACGCTGCTTAATTTTTACGTGTGGTAACGTGCAAAGGAGCTAGTCTACAAAGATGAAATCAACACTAAAGAAGATTCCCGTATCCCGTGATGATAAGAGATGCATGATCTAACTTAGCCATTGTTATCAACGGCGCGCGTACTGTGCATACGAAAGAAAGAGACAGGAGAACGATAAATACCACGCTTGAGATTTTTACATGCTTGCGGGACCATTGTCTGACAACCTGGGCCCGATTCCAGTGTTTTGTTGATGTCCCACAAATGGACCCTTAATTTAGTATCGCTTATTTCACGAGTTTTTTTTTATTATTTCCATGCATGTAGCATACCGCCAGAATGGGCATGACCTAGAGAAGTTTTGAGGCGACTGGAAAATCTGACGCGCCTTTCGTTTTTTTTTTAAATGAACCTAAAGTTGAAGTTTAGTATTATTTTCTTCCCTCGTCAAGACTTTGATAGGTCATAATAATTTTATTTCTCATTATTTAAACCAAATATCTATGTTAGTAGAACAGGCATACACTCCCGATAAAAATACAAGTAACTGTAGACCGGGACACCCATAAAAAAAAATGTTATCGTGACTAAAAGTTCAACTTTCGGCAAAAAACATAATAATTAAAACTATCTCGAGAAAAAAAAAACGATAAGGCAAGCAAGGGTTAGTTGGGCCAGAATACATAGCCAATGACCCTAGCTACTCACCCTTACCGTTTGGCACACGCTCTTCCAAACACCCTGTATACTGAGTAACTTTTGCAAAGGCAGTTCAACAAAATAGGCTGTCAGTAAAAAAAATATGTGTAGTTTAAAAAAATATTTTAATATTTTTATTTCACACTTAGTGTTATGTCTTATACATTTTTTTCGAAAGGCAACAATATAAATACACTTTCTAACATTAAATAAAAATAAAATAAGCTGTCAGAAAGCAAAAAATGCCGTAAAATATATTTTATTATTATTTTTGTTACCTGATGATAAGTGAAAAAGTAAGGTAACGCATAGAAGGTACCTGCTTATTTATTTTATAGAAGCGCTTGTTGTTCACTTTTCATCAGGTAACAAAAATAATAATAAAAACTTTTCACGGCATTTTTTGCTTTCTGACAGCTTATTTTATTTTTATTTAATGTTAGTAAGAGTATTTATATTGTTGCCTTTCGAAAAAAATGTATAAACATAATACTAATGGTGAAATCATATAATTTTTTTAAACTACCCGTATTTTTTTACTTACAGCTTATTTTGTTGAACTGTCTTTGTAAAAGTTACTCAGTATTTAGTGGTCTATCGGGTTACGTAGGTCTCGTCAGTGGTGGATATTTGGACCAAGTCCCATACAGTTTTGCCTATTGTCCTTTAATTTTGTCTTATGGTCTAATTAGTTAGATATTCTTAGGGTACCGTACCTAATAAGGAAAAAAACTAAACCCTAATATGATAACTTTGTTGTTCGTCTGTCTGTCTCTATGTCCGTCTCTCACAACTTGCACAGCCCAAATCAAACATAACATGTTAACAGTAGTAGGTACCTTTTATAGCATAGAAAAAGAGTAAGTATAGGAAAGATAAGTATAGGAAAAACCATAGATATGGAGAGCCTAGAAAACGTCCAAGCGTGTGAAGTGTCATGTTACTTTATATTACAAAGTGGCAAAATCTACGATCTTAAATACTATTTTGTATCTCCATTTGGGTTGCCAAGATACAGACAGGCACTCGCGTAGTTTGGCCACCGCAGACTAATTTATTGTACCTACTCATGTTTTTATGAAAATAAACATCCTTTTGCCTTATTTTTTTATTATTTTCCTATCATAACAATCTTGGAACAATATAACGTTTTCACCAGATATCCATGGGGACGTTCTCCAAATGTCAAAATATTATGGTCACTTGTTGGCAAAGGAAACAACGTTCAGTGTGGTATATCGCTGTCGGCTTCACTTTTGCTGGCAAGTCATCATTCCAGGTGTGTAAACGTATAAATTCTTTGGTTCACCCCTGCTTCTTTTAGGTTTTTAGCATTGACACTTAATTTTAAATTGGACTGAAATGATAATATTTAAATGAAAGACAATTTATTTTATAATATAAATAATTCAAATAATTACAGATAGGTGTGACAAGCTGGTATATAAATAGATTATTATAAATTCGACGTCAATCATAACTGTAACATGTTATTTGTACTTTTGTTACAAAGTGGACACAAAAAATAACCTTTTTTAACTTCTGTCTAATGCTATAACAAATGGAGTATAGGTATTAATATTATAAAAAGATGAATCTTTTGGCAAAATAAACTCAGAAGTCAGAACGGCGGGCCATAAAAAAAGTGAAGAGACCGTCGATCGAAATGTCAATGTCAAGTGTCAAGTCAACAGACAGACGTCGGATAAAAACGTCATTTTTAGGGTTCTTTACCCAAAGGGTGCCAACGGGACCCTATTACTAAGCCTACGCTGTCCATCTGACTGTCTGTCAGCGGGCTGTATCTCACAAACCGTAATAGCTAGTGACTTGAAATTTGAATGTGTACTTCTGTTGCCGCTACAACAACAAATACTAAAAATAAGAAAAGTTTAAAAATAAAGGGGGTCCCCATACAATAAACTCGATATTTTTGACGTTTTTATTTATAACTCATAAATTAATCTATTTATAAAGGGAACTAATATTTTAACAATTAGTGATCATTATAATAGCTTTTACATAAATTGTTGAAAAAAATATGACAGTCATGACATCTAGTCGCATATGTGTAAACTAAACTAACATTTTCACGCAAGAGGACATTAGGAAAAGAATATTTTTTCACAGAATGAATTTCAAACACTAAAAATTAAATAAAATTTATACGGTAGCTGGTGATACGGACGGAACCCTCTATGTGCGAGTCCGACACGCACTTGGCTGGTTTTTTCAGATTTCCTGCATTTTTTTTAAATTTGTAAATCAACAAAAATGACATGAAAACAAAAACAGCTCTTTCTTGGTTTTATTTCTCACGTTTTCATTTCATTAACGTTAAGAAATATTGAATTTTCTTTTTAAAAATATAGGTAGTTAGTTATAGCATACTTACTACAAATTATCGTTGTTCCAAAGCGTTGTTCCAGTCAAAGCGTTGCTCCCTGTTCCTACAGAGAAAGATCTTGTTTTTGTGTTGTTCAAGTACCTACAGCCTACAACTTGTACATTCTCTAGGAATCGATATATGGGAAGTATGGAAACCGAACACGTAGAGGATTGTGATGTTTCGGCAATAGAAGGATGGACTAAAGAAGAAAAATTTTATTTGTTGCAAGGTTTGAAAAGCTTCACGTCGAATGATATTGAGCATATTCAAGAATATCTGACAACAAAAACCACAGATGAAATATTAGCAGCTATAGCTTATTACAAACAGAAGGCAAATAAACATCCCGTCTTTAATAAAACGCCGGCAGAGAATGTTAAAGAGAGTAAACCCCGTGTACCGCTGGCAAGTTGGGCAAAATTATTAACAGACTCTCTTAGTTTTAGTGAATTGCACACAGAAACTTCAACTGCAGTTCGGATGATTGCTGACTTAGAACATATGCCTCCTCCTAGCACCACAGAGAATATTGATTTTAAGACAATATACCATGAAATTGCCAATGCGATGGAGGGAAAGTCATTGCTGCGGGATAAGTTAACATGCGCATTGTTAAGTAAATGTATTGTTGAGACTGCTATGTCAAGTAAATCATATATAAAAAATAGTACATTTAAGAATCTTTTAAGTACAGTTAACCTATCCGATAAATATATGAATGTGTATCCTAGACCTACTGAGAATCATGAGCTTTCCATTGTCAGACATTTGAGTTCACAGAAGAATTATAATCCATTAAATATACCTGAAGATTATCTAAAGTCTACATATGAAAATATTTCAGATGAACGTATCGCACTTGACATAGAAAATGAGAATACTTATCCCATAACACCATACAATTATTAATATGTAAATGCCATTCAATAGGAATTATTGAACTTGTATTGAAACTACTAAATAGAGGTGTTAAGTTTTATTATTACATTGTTTTCTTATACACTACCTACCTGAATAAAAATGTTTCAAATAAGTATCTTATTCTAATTTTCATTTGTTAGATGTGTACAGGGCATAAGAAAATGTAGGTAACTGTGTCATGTTCATCCATACTTTCATGGATGAACATGACACAGATCTTATTTTTACTTCATTTCTATGATGGTGTATAAATTTATGAATTAAGCCACTCAATAAATTTGCTAAATAATTTAAGTGCCACTTTAACAACCCTGTCCCAGAAACTGGGTTCCTCTTGTGCATCTTGACTTGATGCTGATGGATACTCATCGTCGAAGTTTTCTAGTTCCCTCTTCTCGCGCTGTAGTGCATCTTCAGTAGCATCGAGATTATCTAAGAAACAGGAACTCAATTAATTTATGATTAGGTACCTACTTAACGGCTAACTCGTATGTGATTACCTAACATGGCATTATCAGTCCATTAAATAAAATCACTATCAGCTGAATACTTAAACGCTACTTAAATATTTAATCTCGACATGGCATTTATAGCCAGATAACATAACAGAAGGATTAGATTCTACTGCTCTACTTACCTACCTATAGGATGATTAAGATGTACATAGGTAGGTACTTATTTATGTCCTTCTACATTGTACCTATTTACTACTGCTGGCTAGGTATTTTTCAGGTATTAGGAAAATAAGTAAGTAGGTACTTACCAGGCGATCTTGGTGTTTCTATTGATATCTGAAAAAAAATAACAAATGTTAGGTACACATCGATCCTTTCCAAAGGGTACCTAAGGTGTCGGGTGATACTTAGGTATCTAACGGTTTTACAATACAATTTCCTTTGTTACCATATTTTCAATAGGATGTCATCGAAGGCGCCTATAGGAATTAACACTATGCGGCAATGGACTTATCTGCGTAAGTACGTGGGTAGGTGCATAAATCATCATTCACTCACTCATTATTATAAAATAATTAAGTACTTACTTGATATGATGCAGTGGTAATAGTATAGAATATCACTAATACAGCAATAGTTAACAGAAGGTGCAGGTGAATCGATCTCATGTCGACGTTTTCAATCACCACATTGATTCCCCATGACTGTGAACTTGCTTTTATACGAGGGCGTGGCTTCACTTGATTGTGGTGGAAAATGATTGCTTATAGTACCTACCAGGCAGGTAATGTAGCAAGTGTTAAACTAGAGTTCTTTATTTAGTAGTTGTAACCAAACAGAGTACGTTCATTTATTATAGGGACAAATTAAACGGATTTCCTGAAATGCATGTAAGTAGGTAGGTATCTATTTAGTAATAAAGGTAGTTCCTATACCTAGAGAGACCTATTTAATAAGAGTACCTATTTTACTTGTATCCTAGAAAACCATGATAGGTACATGTAGTACACTACACCTAAATCAGTATTACCTCTAAGGCTCTACCTATCTGGACAGTTCTGTAAAGTAAGGGAGTAGTGTAGTACGCTATTATAGGTAGGTATACCCACCTTACCTACACTTCATTCAGATACCTATTAACTGAGGAATAGAAGGAACCTCTAAAGTGGGAGGCGAGCTCGCGCTTGACCATTATTTCACCGAATGTTGTATTAACAGTAGGGGGTGCATTCCGAAATTCCGAAATTTCATAATTTCGAAATTTCGGACCATTTTCGCATAGTTTTCAATTTCGGAATTTCGGCCATTCAGTTTCGGAATCCGAAATTAAATTTAGTTTCTTAACAGCCGCCGTAATTCTCGAATGAATCATTTTTCCATTTTGTGCGCTATCCTAGAGTCTTTATATTGGAACTAGAACATTATGGAACTATTAAAATGCCTGTAGAATAATATCCCGCGACCGAAATATTGAGAATAAAAGTACAAAAACATTATGTGTGAGGGATACTACTTACTTATATTCCCAAAACTGTTAATATAGCCTGGAGGGGTTTATCAAGGCGGGGCAAAATTCGACAAGTTTCATCAAGTCTTTCAAATCAAAGGCTTGCGTCAGCCTGGACTTTCTCTCAGTTTTAACTTATTGAGCCTTAACATGATGCGTAAAACTAAAGTCTATGAAACCAAACCCAAGAAAACGTATGAACATTATCATAGAGGCACGAAATAGCTATAGAGCGAGGGTTATTATTATGTATGCGAGGGTATGTATTTCTGTCCTGAACCTGTTTCTTATTAATCCGAATTTGATCAATAGTAGAAGACCCTATTTGCTAATCATGAGATTAGGTTAGGCAGAGGCACGTACAGAGGACCAGATCATGAAGGTGAAGGCTAGAAATTTGTGGAATAGGTCAACGGCACAGGAGTGAAATCAGTGTCGGGTAAGGAAAGAGCCCAGACTGTTTTTATTGTCCTTTCGAGATTTTCCCAAAAAAATCCTAATTCTCCTTTAACCATTTCGCATAGACTTCTTTCAGTATCCTCCATTTATCTGTCTAACAGGACCTTTCCAGTTCGATCGTGCGGCCTTCTTAACGTCATCTTATCATAGCACTTGAGGTCCCCTTAGTGGATATTTATTTTTCAATAGTCTCGAGTCTCCATTAGAGTAGGGATTTGCACCAAGATCCCTGATTTTGCTTAACATGACAAGTCCTTCATTCAATTTGAGACAGGTTAGTCGTTTGCTGGCTTTGCTTTGGTTTCTAACGGTCAATGGTCCAGCTTGCTGAGGTCTTTCCCTTAATAATATTGATCTAATTACGCCGATGAGACCGTCCAGTAATGTGGAGACTTTGCTTATTTTGTCTTCTTCTTCTATTTAGGTACCCGAAGGCCCTTGTCATTGTAGCTGATGAAGCTTTTTCCATCATTCCCAGTCTAGGGCAGTATCTGTCACCTCCTGATACGATATGATATCAACCTTAAAATAAATCTGGCTCATGTAATTTATTCCTAGTCTTGCGTCTTCTTCATCATCGCTTTCCTCCTATCTTTCCTTCTAAGATGTTTTTCATAAAGTTATCATATTGTATGAGATGAAAAAATTTTCTTCTGCTACTAAGTATTATTTCTAAACGTTCTTCTTTATTTGACTCTCATTTGTAACAGATTTTTTTTTCATTATCCTTAATCACCACATTTCAACAATCTACCCTATGCTCGTCTCTTTCAATGAGGGTCCACGATTCACAACCATATAGCGCTACGCTTTATTTTATTTATACAATTACGAAATTGCCTGAGCTGGGTCTGTGAAAATATTTTGGAAGGCGTCTGAATGAAATGTTTTTTGGTTTGTTGTTTGTTGGTCTGTATATCTGTACTTATGTTCGAGCATCACAAGAAAATGGCTCAACCGATTCGAACGAAGTTTTCACTAAACATATCATCGCGATATTAGGGGTCAAGCTACAGAATAAAATCTAGCGCTAGTTGAAGCTGCGGCTGAAAGCTATTTTTCGTCGTAAAATGATTCGAAAACGACATATCTATTGATTTTTTTAATGAAACTAGCAGTAAAACACTAATTTATACTAAACATTTCAAATTTTACAGTAAAATTCCTATTTATAATCGATTTACCAAAATGTCGTTTCAATTTCGGAATTCCGAAATTTCGAAACTGACGAGTCCAATTTCGTAGGCCAATTCCGAAATTGAAAATCTACGAAACTGCACGCCCTAATTAACAGCACCCATTAGTGTCGTAAGTAGGCACCTAAGTTTTTAAGATAGAACACGTTCGTGTTATTAAATTGAGCTAACTGTTTTGCTATCGACTGTACCTGTAAGATTGTCATAGAGCACACTTCATGCATGTTTTAACGCGTTTTCATGGTAAGTACCTACTATAAAGCGGCCTTGTCGATTCAGATACCCGTTCCGCATGGTGGCTCCTGCACAATACACACCGGACATCGCCACATATTGCTTCTGATCGAGGATGAATCGCAGTTTACGTTTTTATTGTGTAAATAGGTAAAAGGTTTGGAGTGAACAAATCGTTCTATGGAGATTTAAGCCTAGGTAGGCGGATATCATGCTAGGTACTACTGTACTGTGAAATTTTCCAACCAAATACACCTAAATTATATAATATTAGGTAGGTCCGATCCCAATTGTAAGTGGGTAGGTACCAATGTAGAATAGTCCAGATATTCTAAAGTAAGCATTAGCGCATTTAAGCATGTTTGAAGTAGCAGGACGCTATGGTACGGTAATGGATCATAGGGTCAAAGGATCATCGGCAACCAAAGGATTCTGAAATTTGTAAGTCTATGGCCTGCGCACACTGGCGGACGGTATTAATTGAATTTAATTCTTATCCAATCGAAATAAGTTATATATTTCAATGTTCGGTGGTAGACCTCGGAGCATCGAAGTGCAGTTTTCTCGGAGCATCGAAGAGCACGCTGGAGGATATCGCGGCGGGAGGCGCCGGTATTCGCTGGAGTCTTTCAGACCGCACCGCTGAACTGACACTTCGGGGTAGCGCGGGAGGGTCCGCTCTCCGGCAGCCCGCGGCATACCAGCGGATTCTCCTGCCCGTCTATTTTTATTATGTTCCGTCCTTTATACATCTGGGTATACTGGGTGGCTGGGTGGGTGGTATCGAAAAATTGATTATCCAGTAGATAGGAAATTGAGCAATTAACGAGTTGGGTACAGAATGGAATGAATGGAAAGTAGTCAATAAAATAAATGGTCATTGACTAGGACAACCTTGTTCACTATGTACTAAAGTAGCGGCACGATATTAAGGCCGGTTTGACATGTGTGAGGGAAAAATGATGAACCTTATTATAACGGAATAAGATTCATTTTCGCAATCATTTTTTGACATTCTTATTTTTTAAAACGGCCAGTCTTATTTCGTTATAATAAGGTTCATTTTCTTCCCCCCCTCACATGTCAAACCGGCCTTCGTAACGTGCCGCTAATATCTATACATATAATAAGAATGTAAAATTGGTCGCGTCTGTACATTCGAAATATTTGGAAAAAAAATAGTGGGGGGGACTTAGATGTACCAGCAGAATTCATTTTTATCATTTTTAGAATTTTTGTCTGTGTGTATGTTTGTATGTTTGTATGTTTGTATGTTTGCTCAGATTTTCGAAAGAGCACAACTTCGAATCCACCGGATGGATTTCAATGAAATTTGGCATGGATATGACTAATAGTCTAACTTAACATCTAGGATACTTTTTTTTTCGAAAATGTTTAGGGTTGCCACAGAAAATTCAAAAATCTACTTAAAAATTCTAAATGTTTGAAAGAGCACAACTTTGAATCCACCGGATTAATTTCAATTAAATTTCGCATGGGTATGACTAATAGTCTAACTTAACATCTAGGATACTTTTTTTTTCGAAAATGTTTAGGGTTGCCACAGAAAATTCAAAAATCTACTTAAAAATTCTAAATGTTTGAAAGAGCACAACTTTGAATCCACCGGATTAATTTCAATTAAATTTCGCATGGGTATGACTAATAGTCTAACTTAACATCTAGCATATTTTTTTTTCGGTAAAGTTGCCACAAAACATTCAAAAACTACCTAAATATTCGAACACGCACAACTTCGAATCCAATGGATTGATTTCAATGAAATTTGTCATGGATATGACTAATAGTCCAACTTAACATCTAGGACATTTTTTTCTAAAATATTAGGTTGTAAATTTTTATGACCACACAGAAATTCTAGCAAAAAATAAGTTTTAGTTATTGAAATACGTTTATTTAGAGCGGAGCCTTACGGAGCCCTACGTTGTGTGTGATCCGACACTATTTGGAATAGATAATCTTAATTTTAATAATAATAATAAATATTTTATTGCTGCCTTCTACAAGCTTAAGTTTCGTTTTTCTTAACTAGATGTCGCTATACTTAAAATCAGACAATACCTGCCTTGCACCACATTTCAAAATTTAATATCTTCCTTGCTTCAAGAAATTTAGTTTTTTTATTCCTAATTACGTATAAAAAACATTACGCGGGTCTTTGTATCACGCGGAATCTTAGACGTTAACTCTGGAATTCATCTCCACAGTACTAATGCCGTAGGGAAGCTACCTACCTAAGAAGTAAGTCTAGAGGACCTGCTGATTTTGAATTAAGTAGTAATAGAAATATAGACATTGAACTCTGAACTCCAACCCCTCAGGAATGATGCTGCTGGGTAACTGCCTGCTTAAAACATAAATCTGGAGGACCTGCTAACTTTGAATTAGCGACGGGGAGGTGGCTGGGTTGCGCTTCCGGCTCTCTCCCTCATCATACGAAACGAAGGTAAATTAGCTACTTGAATGCCGATCTCCACCTTACTGGTCAGACTCTACCACCTTACTGGTATAGACTGGTACAGATAGACAGCCACGGACAGACGAACTCAGACTGATGCAGACTGACGTAATACAGATTAGACGATAGACAAAATTATATTTAAGGGCTTCACCGACTGGACGCGGACGGAGTCGCGGGCACAGCTAGTAAAGAAATAAAATCCTTGTTTCTTATGTACTAATTTAATGTACTCTAAATGAATTCATTTTTTCGATCCTCCAAAACCTGAGAAACCCATAATCTGTGCCAATTCAGACTGCGCGGGGGCATCTTCAGCGGGTTCTTCGGTCTCCATCAACTTGCGTTTCTTGTCGCGGCGCTTTTCACGGCGCAGCTCTTTCACCCTGGCTTCTTCTTCAGCTGCTTCTCGGAGCCTTGTGTCCAATTCATATTCACGTTTCTTCTCTTCTAATTTACGTTTGTTGAGTGTGAAGCGGGCTTTTACCTGGGACCATTAATAAGACATTCTTATTATAAAATAAAATAATAATGAGCCCTTAAAGCTCCAACTATTAACTCTTATTACAAATGAAATTATTCGATACCAGCCAATATATGTGCCAATACAGGGTGAAATCGAAATCGTGGGTTATATTTTAAAATATGACTCAACACATGATTCAGAATATTTTGGGAAAACAAATAAAAAAATCTATTGATAAAAAATATTTCTCAGGTAAGCAAATAAGCAAACCATTTAACTGTTATACCCATGGACCAGTTACTAAGGGGACGGGCCCTAAGCAAGTCGGCCGAGTGGTTGGCCTAGTACTAACATCGACATAAAACGAAGCGAGTAGTTCAACTATTTACCGGTAAATAGTAAAATGAATTAAAAACTAAAACCTGACTACTGAAAAATCGCGCTCTAAAAAGTATGAAACAAGAAAATATTCTCATCTAGATGATAGCCGTGGTCCGTGTAGGTCCTTTAGGGCCAAATGGCATATGAACACGGACCACGGCTATCCTCTAGATGAGAATATTTTCTTGTTTCATACTTTTTAGAGCGCGATTTTTCAGTAGTCAGGTTTTAGTTTTTAAACTTACTTTTTATTTAATTATTTTGGAGTTATAGGTAACAATATATATATTTTTGAAATGTGCTCATCAAGCTCTTTCATTTGATACCCCACACGGTTTCATTAAAAAATGTTTTTTTTTAGTTCATGACATTATGTCCTCTAGAGGGCGCCATATGCAATTTTATGTGACGTCACATAGCCTATAACCAGCGCGTCATTAAGCCGCTTCTAACGATACCTCATTTGTCAAATTACGACAAGTAGTTTGGAAGTTAGGTGGGAACAGATGCACATACATACATACATACATACCGGTCAAAATCATAACCCTCCGCCGTAGTCGGGTAAAAAACAATGACCACATTTTGTTTCATACAAATATCTAATAAGGGCACCTCTTTCTTTAGTCTTTACTCTGTGGTTATACCTTACCTGGGTAATAAATTTTTATCAATTGATTTGTTGATTAATATTCCCTAAATATTCTGAATCATGTGTAGGATCACCGTTTAAAATATTGCCCATGATTTCGATTTCACACAACGCCACAGTATATGTGCCACTAGCCTAGGTATGTGCAGATAACAAGATGAGGCAAATGTTGCTGACAAACCAATCATGTGGAAGAGTGTTTTGTTTCCCTGCATAATTCTTCCACCAAACCGACTTAAAACACTACTGCATAAGTACAGTTTGTTAAACATCTCTAATGAAGCTGGTATCTGATATTACAAACCATTACTAGTTTGACATTGTATAATGGATTTTTGTAGGTACATAACAACCTTAATTTCTTTCCAACAAAGAGTTAAGTAAGTACCAGTCATAAGGAGGAGCACCCTGCTGTTTATAACTTGAAGGATTAGGAAAGTGTCACATGAACGATTACTGGTATGAATGCTTCAAAAATAAAAATATGATACATTATTATTAATATTCAGGTAGGCTAACTAAGCACTAATGAATAGTCAGACCATATACTGAAAGATGCAACATGGGGGCCTAACGTGTGTGGTAACACGTGGACTAACCTACAGTCCGTTTTTCCTTAAATGACTTAAATGGTAAACAAAGATGGCGTCCTAGTAACCAAAGACAATTGATAGTGTTGGGACATTATCGAATGAACAAGTGAACAAATATACTCAGGAAGCTTGTACTGAATGATTTTCATGATGTGAGATTTCCTGACAATGTGGTTATGACTATGGGAATTAATAGCGTTGACAGTAATATTTTTGTAGTAAGCTGCCAGAATATCCTTCATTATCATGATCAAAGATATAATTTCTCAAAACAATCTTAGCCAACATAAAGAAATAAAACGACAAGATATTTTTATCTTTTTTATTAATTTGATTCACTACAAGTTACTTCACTCGAGTCTTCTGTTTCGGATACGTGAACAATAAAACTGGGGGTCGGCGCGTCTGATGCAGCATTTATTAATCCGTCAAGCTGCATCATTTTATCTTCTTCTTTTATTATATGACTAATGCAGTTGTTCCAGGACACCTACAAATTTGGCTTAACCCTTCTTTGATCAATTCATTGAGTTTTTAACTGTGACCATATAAATTCGATCGGATTTAATTCGCTATGATAGGGCGGAAGGCGTAAAACAATAATATTTTTGCGGGCTGCCATTTCGTCCACAACTTTTTTATTATAACTGTTTTTGCTAAATTTACTTAAAAGTTGCGCTTTTATTTCTTTTTCTTCGAAATTAATTTTTATTATTGTTCTAAAAATTATAGGTACAGTTCACTCACACTGGTCGAATCATTCATCCGCTTATCGCATCACTACAATCCAAAGACAAACTCGCATTTAGAAATGTCAAGTTGGGATGATAATTTTTAATCTGTTGAAATGGATTCTGATATTTTTTTGATTTTATGAAAATTAATGTGTTTGAATAGTTAATTTGAAACAGTTTTTGGTGTAATTCATACCATATGTGTTTCTTCTAATTATCAAGACGTTCATAACTTAGGTAAAGGTTGTGATTGATGCCAAAACTCATGATTTTCGTAACCAGGACGGTTTGTTATGAGTTTAAGACATTTTAGAAAAAACAGACTGTAGTGAAGGTCGAGGGAAACCTCTAGATGCAAGGCACACAGGATCGGTTGTTGTTGAAAATTTTAGGGAAGCTTATGTCCATTAGTGGATGGCTTTTGGTTGATATGATAATGATGATAAAGTATGATTTAAGTTACCTGATCTAATGAACTCCTTTCTATTTTCATGGACATTCCAAGATTCCTTTGGTGTTTCTTTCCATTGATGTGGTCCAAAAAGTTGATGGAATCTTTGACAACACAATCACAGACATTGCAGTAGTAGCCCCCGGACTGAGAGGTGGGTGTGTTTTTTGTGATTACAACACTCTTCCCTAGCTTAGAATCCAAATCCACCTTGTATTCTCGCTGTTTGAGTAACTCCCGTTTGATTGGAGGGGCTGTAACAAACGAAAAGTTTATTTAGACAGGACAGAGCATTCATGGTGTAAGTTAAAGGGTATTGAATATTGAAACACAGCAAGTAAGTACCTTTTTTCTTCGCTTTTTCTTCTTCCTCGATTTCTGCTTGTAATCTTTCTGCAGCGATTCTTTCGAATTCATCCTTGTCCCATTTTCTGCGGTGATCATCTGGTCTCATGTTACTCATGGTGATAGCGTTATTTTATTTGAATAGTAAGAACTTGATTGTGATAATTATGTTGGTATATAAAATAATAGCGAAAACCTTTATCCTGTTTGTTTATTTCCTAATAAATTACAACAAAATGATACCAACAAGCCACAGAAACGCTCACAGACAGATTAGACAGTTGCCTACCTATACTATATGTATGACAGTGACACTGACACTGACAGCTAGGCTTGTGCAAAAAATATCGATAATATCAATAGTATATAAAAAATAGTCCTGTTATAATCGATACCTTAAGAGCGCGGCTCCACTAGTGCGCTGCGCTGCGTCGTCGCAACGGATAAAAGGGTCGACGGGCGAGAGACGAAGCGGGGGAAGGTGATGCGCCAGTACAAAATCTTGCAACGACGCAACGCAACGCGCTAATGGAGCCCGGCCCTACATCGTCGATATTTTTAAAGTCTTATTTTTATTCTTCTCTCAGCCTGTATGTATCCGCTCACCGCTGGGCTGGATATAGGCTTCTCCGCCTTCGCGCCATTTATTCCGGTCCTGTGCTATTCTTATCCAGCATATCATTTCCTGCCCGACATTATAAATAAGTAGGTATCAAAGACGTATCACATTCGATATTTTTGTCATCGTTTTCATTTTGATATTTTGTTTGGTAACACTTTTGGACAACTACTGGCCTAAGACAAAAATGTCTATATTGTTAAATATCGATTGTTTTATTTTTAATCTTCCGTTTGTAAATATCGACTAAATTTTTATCGATTATTTTTTCACTCCTTCCCTATCGAATGACAGCTATGATAGATAGGTTTGACGTTGCATTGGCCGTTTTTCGATTACACGGCACGGCACCGGCGACGGCATGGCGGCAGCTTTTTCATTGGTCAGTCACCCGTTGTCATTGGTTACTGACCAATGAAAACCCCGCAAATAGCTGTCACTGTGCCGTCGCCGGTGCCGTGCCGTGTAATCGAAAAACGGCCATTCTTTGTTCAGACAAACCTAAAGGTTGGCACTCATCTATCAACTCGGCACCTTTACATCCTCTTTGCTCGGCACCCGACCAGCACCGCCTCGTCGGTCGGCGGCATCCACAAACTGAACCGGAAATAAGTGGACCACGCGCTGACCACGCGGCGTTCACTCGTTGACCATGCGCGGTCCACTGGTTGATCACGTGACGTTTATGGTGTAAAAGCAGCGTCCGCGCGCGGACCACCTGACAACAACGGGTGGACGCCTAGCGGCGAGGCGGTGCTGGTCGGGTAGTATAGATATAGTACAATACAGTTTTTTATCTTCATATAAATGTTGCGAACCTGTGTCATACCCACGTGACTCGAAATTAGTACGCACTTGGTACCTACGCAACACAGTCGCGAATGCCTACCTTTAAGGCCTAGGCTGCACTTGCGGTTCATAATGATTCCATAGGACGCGGTTTTAACAGCGCGGATATAACCGCTGTGCGGGCTAGGCCTAAGTGAAAGTTGAGCTGACGGGGAAATGTAAACAGGGCAATCGTGCAGGGTACAAGGGGCAAGGGGCGGATGTTGCCCACCCGGAAGACATTTTTTTTAAATTCAGCGATAGGTAAGTATTTGACAACGGATTCACCTGATGGCCGTTTACCGATTGCACGGCACGGCAACGGCACCGGCATGGGGCGGCAGCTTTTTCATTGGTCAGTGACCAGTTGTCATTGGTTACTGACCAATGAAAACCCCGCAAATTGCTGTCACTGTGCCGGTGCCGGTGCCGTGCCGTGCAAACAGCCGATGGTAAGTGACGATTTTCTTGTCATTTCGTATCATTCCTTGCCATTTCTTGGCATTTCGTGTCATTTCGTGTCATTACTTGCCATTATTTGTCATTTCTTGTCATTTCTTGTAATTTCTTTTGACAAGAAATGACAAGTGGCACAATACCACTGTCGACAAAGACTGTAGACAAGATAGGAAGACATTTGTCTCTATGGTAAGGACATTTTGGTAAGTACCTACCTACCTATCAGTTCGGCTGTGGTTCGGCTAGAGTTAATAGAGAAAACATGTTTTTTATAAAACATCTAGGTGTCCTATTATGCCGGCTATAATATAAAATAAGTACCATAACTTAAGAAGAGTGCCGAGCATGAGTAAACCGGCCTTATTAATTTATTTATATTTAATTAACGTATTAGTTAAATTTAAATTGATTTTGTTTGTGTTACTCATATAATAATGCGCGAATTTTGCGCCCCACTTTGAATGGCGCCCAGTGTACGTGCCCTGGCTGCCCAACCCTAGTTACGCCATTGGTTAACGCGATGCGATTTGGGACAGAATCCTGACGAAGTGACGTCATGAGCACAATGAGCTCGGCCGCCCGGCCGTGACACATGGCATGGCCATAACATTATGACGAGAAATATCTTCATTTTGCCCTTTTTGCCGGCGAGATAGCTGATATCTATCATAGTCTTTTGTTTTTGTCTATGTCAGTGTACTTTCCGCTACTGTGTAGGTATGTATGTTAGCTACGTAGGTACTAACTGAAGTCCAATTTCTTTGTACCTAGCAAGCAAATGAACTGAGTAAATCATTTCGGATAGAATAATGTTTGAATGCCCATCCCTCAGGCAGGTATCCTGGTATCTAAACGGTATTTATATTAAAGCTATGAAAGTTTCTTAATACTTATGGTGCTTCGTTAGGTATACCTAGGTACCTACACGTTCGAGCGTTTAGCCTTCGGCAGTAATTACCTAGAGTAATAAAATTCTATGCCTAGACAACAGTATTAGAAGGCACTATACTAGAGCCTGATGGGCACTATATTTTTCAGTCACTTTGTATGCAAATTGCATCGGTCTCTCGAGAAAGCCTAAAACGACAGACTTGTAAAGACAGCCAATATTCTTGTGTCGAATGTGTGAATAACTTCACAAAACGAAATTGGCACAATTTTCTTTCCACCACATTTAGTCACCTGTTATTAAGGCTAAACTGTTTTTTCGGAGCATAAAAGAGGAACATCAAAGCCATGATGTTGTAGTGTCTGGGATCTTGTCTAGAGTACAATATGTGATATCGATGTTATTTATTACCTACCGTTTATTGTGCCGTTTTTAGGTCGATACCTCTGAAGATTGGCATATCAGAAGCAAAAATATCAGAATATTATGACAATGTGGAGCAAGCAGAATATTCAAATATGGGAAGGACACAAAGAAATATTACGTTTTCAGCAGATTTTATATAGGTATGTACATACTCTAGCGGTAGGTTGTTGTGTCCCTATATACAACACATTTTATGAACTCTAGTAGGTACCTATAAGTAGTATCTACTTATTTGATAAATGATGCATGTGTCCGTTGCGTGTGGTGCGTGCGTCTGTCTGTCTGTCAGTCCGTCCGTCCGTCTGTCCGCGGGCTGTATCTCACGAACCGTAATAGGTACTTAGAGAGTTGAAAATTTCACAAATGTGTATTTCTGTTGCCGCTACCTACACCAACACATCCTAAAATTAAAATAAAATTTATAAATAAAGAGGATCCCATTACAAGAAACTTTATATTTTTGACTTTTCTATTCTACGGTGTGGTACGTAAACCTTTATGTGCGAGTCCGACACGCATTTGGCCGGTTTTTTGTAAACTGCCCCCAATCATTATAATTTCGGGTTACCGTGAAACATAAGCCTGCTCAGCTGGCATTATAGAGCATCAGATGTTGGTAGCATAGGTAGTTAGCTGGGTGCTTGTAAGCCCATTAATGATTGCAGTCAAGTGTACGGCACCTCTGACTGTGTACCTTCATACAGACGTGATATCTAGCACAGATTAGAAGACCCCTGTAGGGTGCTGTCAAGAGGTCTATCTGGTTTTGTTACTTCAGTATTTAACTATAATCATATTATCAATGCAGTCATATGCGTATTATTAAATGATCTTTCACTTTTATTAGACATACAAATGTAGAGTCTCTCATACAGACACAATGATATGAAAAATTCCCCCAATCGAGTCGTAATTCACTATGACATTCCGATAAAACATATTGAAAACAATTTGAGATGGAATTTTCCCAGACAGCTGCTGAAACTATATTTGTATTTGAGATATGGTGGTGCTTTATATTGATAATAACCATTATTAAGAAAGTAGTATTTATTTTTTTCTTTTGAGTTACAACATGGAGTTCTTCCTTCAAAGCATGTTTACAGTTCCCTAGAAGGTCGGCACCGTGTCTGCTCCCCTTAAGTGGCAGATGTCATGGACGAGGACGGTTATACTATAAGGTGGTTATAAAAAAATGCTTTTAAATTAACCATTTTTTTTAAAGTTTGCAGTTTTGTTCTTATAATACTAACTTAATAGTATTTAACTGAACAGTAATATGATCTTCGTTAATTATTATGATACGGGCTCATTAATTACATACCCAACTTGTAAAATCTGTCTTACTCCGTGCTAATAACTGTCAGTCTTGGCAATCGATATTGGACATTAGGGTTCTACGTCTAGGGATAGTCCCGAATTCCCAATAGATCCCGATGAGGGTTTAATGAGGGATCCAATGTTGCTATTGAATGTTACACTTCAAGTGAAATCCAATTAGTACAACATTAAACAGATGAAAAAGTCATAAAAAAACAAATGAAAATCGTCACAAAAACTCAATTCTGTGACAAACCGTTCGCGTCGCGCGGTCGCCGATGGGATGAGGATTTTAATAACGGCCCGGGGCTATTTGAATTTAATATTAAGAAAAAATAAAATATACTTCATATAATAATATATATGAGAGTATGAGCAGGTTTATTTTGTTAATTTTCGGAGGGAGTACCGGAGTATAACAATAAATACTTTTTTTGTATCAAGCGATTGCTATCGTAGCAATGATAATTAAAGGCGAGAGGAGTCCATTTCAAGTTTAGGGTACCTAGATACTATATCCCAAGGTAAAATAATGGCTAGGTTGCAGTAGGCTTGCAAAACATTCGTGTTCACCCAGCAGTTAAGCGTATTACTATGTACTAGGTACCCACCTATGCTACGTATAATCTATAGAAAGTCAGACATGTAAACAGCAATGTTCAAGTATTTGTACTTTATTAAACTGCCCAGCATAGAACAAGTGAGGCAGTGACGTAGGCGACATTATTCAGCTTATTTCCCAACGGCTTCCGTTCATATTTCTCTTCGTACGTGAGAGCATTGTTTGCGTAAAATGATTCTGGAGCATAGATTATACATTTCTGGAGTAAGTCAATAATTTGCAGCTTACAGATAAATGTGTTGCACATTATTAAACCTCTTCGTTTGCGACAAAGAATTTGTAATAAAAGAGGTTTTGGTTGAAATAGGACTATAGGTACCTACTACCGACAATATTATATTGACGACCATAAAGTCTAGCTAGTGGACTAAGATCTAGCGCGTTTAAGATAGTCGCAGGCTATTAGGGGATTCCCTGCCTCTCTAGATAGAGTGGTTTGTGGGCCTCGAGTATGTTAACAATTGTCCATTGCGAAACCACTGGTCTCTAATTTTCTAATATTATCTTCGTCAATTCGTATCGTAATCGTAAATTTTCGGCGACCGACACGTGGGCCATATGTTAGCAGTGTTCTGGCCTACAATATGCCGACCGAATTTGCGATTTATAATGAAGAATTTACGAAGATAATATTAGAGACTTGTAGTGGTTTCGCAATAGAGGCTCGATTTTCAGGTGGAGACAATTTCAGAAATAAGTAGAATTTGATACTTATTTATAGGCAAGTAAGTAATCTAAAAGATGTTTTGTTCGATATAGGTACGTACGCTCCTTATCTATCAATCTATTCTAAACAGAATAGGCGCGGCATCTAGATAACTGTAATTAGCAAATTGAGCCATTAATCTTGTGAAACGTAAACGTATTTAAATACACTATTACATAATCCGAAGTAAGTATTTACTATCAACGATCCATGTCGAGTCTTAGTAATCTAGTTGTTATACGAATCATCTATTCCTCACTGAAAAATAGGATCATGACATTGATAAATGAAGAACATCCATTTCTTAAAGTGCTGGCACATTGAATAGGACATTTTCATAAATTAGGCGATAATAATACAGGTAGGTACAACTTACAGACACAAACAATATTTCTTATTGTGAGCAATGGGGATGTGATGTAAACGCTATCTACTTATTCTAGTACTGACTAGCTTTTCTGCTGAAGGTCAATCTAAATGGGGTTTCAAACAAGGTTTGTAGGTACCTGACGAAGACAAATGGATAATACTTACCTAGCTACCTAATGGTAATATTACTAGTAGACTAAGGGTCGTAAGATCAATTGTTGTTTAAGCTACTATAGGAGATAGTTCAATCTCCCGTCTTCCATATCGAATGGATACTCTCCACGATCGATCAACTACTTTAGTATAGATCTTACGGCACCTGGGCAAGTACCTGTCTACCCCCCAACTCGCTATTCGACTAACTATAACTACATACAGTAGAAATTTATCAGCCATATTAAACGTTCTCATAGTCTTATCCTAGTGCCTATACTTAATGCCGTGTGTCCACTGGCAAGTTACTTGCGCAATTTCTTGCAGAAGTCACTTGCCGACGTGTTTCCACTGACTGCAATTTTACACAACCGTGTACATGTGGGACTTGCAGCAAGTTCGGCAAGTCGCAGAAATCCATTTGCATGAGTGTTTACACATTGGAAGTCGCTTGCGCAAGTCATCTTGTGCAAGTTTTCTTGCCAGTGGACACACGGCATTACTTACATCTCTATAATTTAGTGTAAGTCGTTACACAAACCATGATTTTCAACCAACGTCGATCCTGGCTTACAGGAGTAGCAATGGTGGTTGTGTGTGGTGGGCCTAGTCCCAATAAAATCCCTGATTTTCGTACATAAAGAAAAAAGAAACAGCATGTTACCTAGTGCCTATGTACGGTCAGCAACGAAAGTCGCTGAACATTCTCAGTTTTTCAAATAGCTTGCACACTTTAGTTTTGTATCAAATCCATAATTTTTCTTTATCGAAACAAAATGTAGACACGTTGCTAATGTTTGGTTTTATAAAGGTTTACCAACGTTAGTAGAATAAAGAGTATAACCGATTTGAAAAATTCAGAATGTTCAGTGACTTTCGTTGCTGACTGTACTACGTTCCTACTTTTTTCTAAGAACATCCATAGAGCCAATAATAAATAAACAACAATATACATCTCTCGTGTTCCTGGTATGTCCAGTTAGTTCTGTCGGTCGGCGTGAGGTGTGAGCCGGAGTTATTGTTTGCCCATCGCCGCAAGAGGCCACTGCCGCCTGGCGCCTCGGCCGTCTCGGCCGTCTCGCCGCGCACCAAATAGGATTACGCGCTGTCCACGCCCGGTCTCTCATTGTTCTTCCTGGCTTAAGCCCGCTCCACAATATGTAGGCAGTTTGCGATGTTTCGATGTAGATTCAATGGAAGACTGTGAGATGTAGGCAAGAAGGGATACCTACTTCGTCAGGTTTTATTTTACTTCGTCAGGTATTCGGAAGCGCTGATACTTTCATTGCCTGCGCCTGCCAAGAATGATATTAGGTACCTGGGGCCCTACCACCACCTCTTATAATAATAATATCCTGGGACATTTTTTACACACGGCTACCTGATCCCAAACTAAGCAGAGCTTGTACTATGGAAACCAGATAACTGATATTACAACATATACTACTTTTTTATTTGTAAATACATACTTAATATACATATACACCCAGACTCCGGACATACAGACATGTTCATGCACACAAATGCATGTCACGGGTAGGAATCGAACCTACGACCTGCAGCGTGAAAGTCGCCTCCGCGCCAACCACGCTAACGGCCCGTATAGCAGTATTGTTTTAACGTTTCAGCGACTTTTTGTGCAATGACGTTTCTTATTGTCATGACAATAAGGTACGTCAATAGATGTGTCCATATGGCGCGCATGCCTCACCCGAGCACTCAATTATGACATTACGTCTATGCGTTCCGACGTCAAAAGTGAGTGCTCGCGCGAGGCATGCGCCTGATAAAGACGCCGCCATTGCACAATAAGTCGCTGAAACGTTAAAACGTTCCTATAATTGAATCGCGATAAGAGGTCGTGGTAAGCCCCCTGGGCAGGGTAGGCGTTGAAGACTTACTATAGAGATCACGTTACGTACTAAATTTGTCTACACTGTGCTCAAGTATTTGAATTTCTTGTGAGTAGGCATAATAAATACTTCTGATAAAACAAACCAGAAATAACACAGCGTGAAAATAACCGGAACCCGGGGTAATTTTTCACGGGAGTGTCAAACGCTCGTAAAAGATATTGGATACAATTTGAGCGATATCTTGCCCCCGCGGACGCATTCCGAAAAGGACGGCTTCAGCGGGAAACCTGAACAGCTATCACTTATTCGAATATCTTGTAGATAAAACGTAAGTGTATCTACTTCAAGAAAACTTGCAATTTTATATCGTTAGGTGCCGATCTAGTGACAAGTTTATTTATACTTAGCTGGTTAGTGGATGAGTAGGTACCTACGTGGATACGGAGGAAACAAGTAAGTACTAAATTCATTTTTTTATGGGACTGAGGTGGCTAACAAGCGTGCGGCCCGCCTGATGTTAAGCAATTGCCCTAGCCTATGCTTACAATACCTAAGGCATTGCTCGCACGTTGTCGACTTAGGGAGTGGGACGGAGGGAGGGGAAGGGCGTGGGGTTGGGCTTCCGTCTCTCTCACTCACCAAACGCAGCTGGTAATAGCCCGCTTTACGCCGATTTTCTGTGAGAGGGTGGTACTATCATTAGGTCGGTATCACTCATGAGAGGTGAACTGATTTTAATGATGCCAATTGTCCAACTCGTGCTGGCATCGTCCATAATCATCACTTAATTATATTTAGTTTAGTCCCAATGATAGGATAGGTATAGATTTGTGTGATAAGTAGGTGGTACTTTTGCCTCAAATTCCTGGAGCTTATTCGCAAAGAAGAAAGTAAACACACCATTTTGTTGGAATCATCAACCGCGGTTCAGAGGAAGGTTTTGTTTATTCATGTGGTTACCGAGTTCAATTTAACCTTTCAGTAAACCACAATATTTGATGTTGACCTTATTAAATTTTTAATTTTGTTTCACTCTGACTTGGCCTTAAAATGTTTGTGGTTAAATGAAAAGTAAGAAAGTGCTTTGTGATGAAGGTACCTAGTAAGGTGTATAATCTTTAACAGTAGGTTCTCTGGTTGATTAAGATAAATGATGGGTATGGGTCACTAACATTTCTTGTTCGGTTTTGTTGGAAGGAAATGTATACCGACACGAAGGCATTTGCTTGATTTATGCCAAACTAATTAATTTGTGCTATAAATGATTAGTGAAATATTATGTTGTATTGTTTAGGCGTTGTTTTAGACATAGCTTTCTTTCTTCTGACGGGCCCGTTAGCGTGGTTGGCGCGGAGGCGCCTTTCACGCTGCAGGTCGTAGGTTCGATTCCTACCCGGGACATGCATTTGTGTGCATGAACATGTCTGTATGTCCGGAGTCTGGGTGTATATTATGTATGTATTTACAAATAAAAAAGTAGTATAAGGTAAACGCCCCAATCATGGTCAATATAAGAAAAAAAAATGTCATTTTTGGTCATTTTTCTGGGTAGTTATTGCTAAATCCTACAGTTTCAGTGCGATATTAGTGAAGGATAGTATCTTTTAGTTGTGAAAGATTCAATAACTCATTTATCTATAATAGAAAAAAATAAAAATATTTTTGAAAAATTAAAAAAAAATCCCCAGTAATGGTCAGGCAACAACCTAATGTTCGTCACTCCATTTATGGTCAACACCAGTTATGAACAGCCAATTATGGTCAAGCCAATTATTATGATAATTACGTAATGTTAATAGAAATTAAATCAAATTTCATCCAGATATGCTTTTCTAGAACAAAATAAAATACTATGATAATATTATTTTACGTATATATTAAGAAAAATTGAAAAAACAACAAATTTCTTTTTGAACAACTTGAAAATAGACAACAAACAGAAACACATAGATAGATAGAAATAGACTACATTTTTATAAAATAAAATTAATTTGAAATTAGAATTCTTAGCAACCATATAAAATTGTAAAATTACTAAGCAATATTTTTGATTGACAGATGATGTGCTAGCTATTGTCACACCAGTGTTCATTACTGACCATAATTGGAAACCAATCGTTTTGCGATTTCCAGTAATGGACATCCCAGTTAAAAAAAAGCTACGAAGTAAATTATTGCAATTACGTAGTAATTTTGTCTCCCAATCATCTCAGCATGCTTATAATAAATTAGGTGCAAAACCACTTCTATTTGTCATACTAAAAAATCATTTTAAAAATACCACTTCCTTAACGAAATTCTTAACGAATTGATGAGTTTGCGACGGCGACTTCTTTACACGGTCACCATTTTGAAAATAAACGACTTATAAGACTTCAAAATTATTTTTTATAAAGCTGAGTGTCTATGTTTTATGGTTGAGTATTGCCGCTTTCCCTAAAACATTCGTGATTCTTATTAGGAAGGTTTTGTTTTCAAATGACCATTAGTGGAACGCTGACCATTACTGGTGCGTTTACCTTATGTAGTAATATCAGTTATCTGGTTTCCATAGTACAAGCTCTGCTAAGTTTGGGTTCAGGTAACCGTGTGTACAAAAATGTCGCAGGATATTATTATTATAGCTTTGTAGTTCAATTAAGATCATTTATCGTATCTAATTGAGTATTACAATGATATAAGTTAAGCAACATACGGATCTATTTTACTTTTCTAGTACAGTAATAACAGTCATACAATACAGTTTTATTAATGGTAGAGCCAAGCAGCGGTCCATTGACTGCAGCTCATATACAGGCTGGCTAGACCGGGGTAGTTCCACCCTTTCACAGAAGATCGTAGTAGCTATTACAGCTACGTTTCGTACGATGAGTGAGAGAGCCGGAAGCCCAACCTGTCCCACTCCCCTTCAGGTCGGCAACGTGCGAGCAATGCCTTTGGTTTTGCAAGCATCTATAGGCCACGGTAACTGCTTAACATCAGGCGGGCCGTACGCTTGACTCCCACCTCAGTCACAAAAAAGTAGTAAGCGTCTAGAGGTATAGAGACTCTGGGAGATGTAATTATCAGTAACACGCGAGCCCATCTCCGATACTTTCATGGTTTCAGTAATAAATAATGGAACGTATAATGTTAAGTTTGTGGAAAAGTGATTGCGTTGTGTTTATAAACCGTCGCACGCATTTATATTCCATCATATCAGAATAATAGACTCTTCAAGAAAAATATTGAAAATAATTTGTAATGTTATTTATAGTTCTGTAAAAATATTTTTCATCACTGATACGCGGAAAGTAGGTCGAAAGGTGCCTGAAGAGCCGACAGAAGGTGATACTTTTCTGATCGGGCAAAATCGTTGACAGAACGGGCTCAATCGTATATCCAGAAAACGATTGGGCCCGTTCTGTCAAAGCTTCTGTCAAATTATAAAAAAATACGAGTTTTTATTGAACTATGTTCCAACCAAAGAGAATTTAATAGTTCCAACCTTCTTACATCCACTCAATTACAGCGCGATGTAAAATTGAAATAAAATAAAGTTAAGTATTAATTAAAGAATATATTTTTTTAAATGACTTTATTATAATTTACTTTCAACTATTTCTTTAAAATAACATACATTTGGGCAAAATATTTACCATTTTTCCCTAAATCAATCACAAATCGTTCCTGCTCCAAATCTATAATCACAGACTAAAACCTTTTATAATGTTTGAAAAAGTATTGGCATCTAAAAAAAACAAAGTGATAGCGTCAAAATATCAAAAAGCAAAATACGCAATCTACGTCAGTATACATGTGTTTGTATGTGTAAATGTTCACTATTTTTTTCTTTAGTTACTAAATTATTTTATTATTACTTTCCTTGTATACGTGATGAAAAGCACAGTGTTAATCTCGGGTTAAAGTAACTTATTATTGGTCCCTCGAACTATTAGCGCCCGAGCGTACTTTTCCCCTCGGATAACAATGTACTATTCTTGTCTGTCTATATCTTTAACATCATATCTGAACTACATATATTTATTTATTTACATAAATATACTATGTGCGTCATGAAAGAAAACAAGAATTAGACCATTACATAACAAGTATCTTACTTAACTTAAATAAAACTAAACACTTTTTTATGAGAAAGATGCACTTGCTACGGCGTAGTAAATTATTTTTATAAAAAAATAAAACCGACTTCAAAAAAACCTGGATCACTAAAAAGCCTGAAATAATATTTCTATTACCACCTCTGCCTACCCCTTTGGGAAAACCAGACGTGATGGTGTGTTATCGAGTATTTGGAGTCGGTGCCAATCTTGGTTTGCCAAGTATACCTACTATAAAAGTAAGAAGATAGATTGGCACCGACCCCAAATACTCGATAACACACCATCACGTCTGGTTTTCCCAAAGGGGTAGGCAGAGGTGGTAATAGAAATATTATTTCAGGCTTTTTAGTGATCCAGGTTTTTTTGAAGTCGGTTTTATTTTTTTATAAAAATATTTTTTTTTCACGATTTTTAGTGGCGCCATACCAATGAACATTTTGGCATATTGAACCGTATGAAGTAAGCCCAACAAAAGGTAACTGCTGTAAATCTTTGAGGAATTCCCTCGACTGTCTATGGTCTCCATCATTAGACCTGTAATGGCACTTATAACCCATATGGGTGCAAAGTTCTCTCCAATACAAATTAATCAAGCCCAAACACCAGGTAATTGCTGTAAATCGTTGAGGAGTTCTCTCGACTGTCTTTTGACTCCATCATCAGACCCCTAATGACAGTCACAACCCATCTAGGTGTAAAGTTCTCTCCAATACAAATTAATCAAGCCCAAACACCAGGTAATTGCTGTAAATCGTTGAGGAGTTCCCTCGACTGTCTTTCGGCTCCATCATCAGATCGACTCCAGACCTTCATAAAATAGTAGTGCTTTAAAATACTTAATGAAAAAAAATACAAACGCACTAGTCACCCCTACGATTTTCGAAGGTTTCCCTCGATTTCTCTGGGATTCCATCATCAGATCCTGGTTTCCTTATCATGGTACCACCCCCGGAAAATCTCCTTTCCAACAATAAAAGAATCATCAAAATCGGTTCATAAACGACGAAGTTATCCGCGGACACACATAAAAAAAAATAAAAAAATATATACGGTCGAATTGAGAAACCTCCCCTTTTTTTTTGAAGTCGGTTTAAAAAGATTATCATTTTTCGTCAGTAAATTAACCCTGAACTAACTTTGTAGTCATCAAAGTGCTCCAAATTAATGTTTAATTAAGCAAACGGTCTTATTCACCGCGCGTTACCAAAGAAGGATTGGAACGTTAATATTTGATTTTCGTACGAAAAATAAAGTAGGTACCCAGAATCTTCCACAGCAAGATTTACGGTTTCCTCATTCGTAAAGAGGGAGCGACGTTTTTCTTTTGATTTTCAATTTACCCTATACCATTAAAAGAATATTTAAGGAACAAATTATTTATGTTTATTTATAAATAAATAAATAAACGAGCTGGCGAGAAATTGAAACTCCGGTTTTCGATTGACTCTTGTCAATAAGGATACGTATTGAGGCAAATGTTGGTAAGTACTTTTTAAAGGCTTCCTTTTAAATCTAAGAAAATTACCTACCCAGTAATCAGTACGGAGACGAAATCTAAAAAAGTGTAATAGATGACGTATATAAATACCTTATCACGTATTGATTATTATGCTTCCTATGTTTTTTTATGGGACTGTGGTGGCAAACAAGAGTACGGCCCGCCTGATGTTAAGCAGTTACTGTAGCCTATAGATGTTGGCAATACCAAAGGCAGCGTTCGCACGTTGCCGATCTGAAAGGTAGTGGAACAGAGGAAGGAGGGGGGGGGGGGTTAGGCTTTTAGATCTCTTACTCATCGTATGAAGCGCAGCTGTAATATCTACTTTACGCCGATCTTCTGTGAGAAGGTGGTACTGCCCCAGTCGAACTAGCCCATATATGAACTGCAGTCAATTGGCTACAGCTTGGCTCTACCACGAATCGTGCTGGACGTAATCATTTCCTACCATCAAGATCTGTTAGTTCTTTTTTATGTTCACCCTAACATTGTGACCGTGTCCATGTTAGTGAATAATTCATTACGGGACAAGCCGTACACGGTCAGCGGTGGATTGTTGTACAACGTCTCGGTTCCCGAATCTCGAGTTTACCTACCCACCGCCGGGACACCCTCGCCTTGAATATTTCACATAACAAGTCAAGCTTCGTAACGATCTAAGCTTGTTCGTGTACAGTTTGAAATTAATCACGGGCATAATTTTGTATTGTTTATTTATTAATTAGTTTCGAAGTCAGTACCTTGGCGAAGTTTATAGCCTAGCCACCTTTGGCGGCAAGTTAGGAACTAGTTTCGTTTAAAAAGTTAAGTCAATGCAAAGTTAACATTTACTTACGGCATCAAAGTAAGGCATTAATGTAATTAATATTGTTCTTATTTTGATGACTTACTCAATTATGTCGTTTTGATTAGTACTTTATATAAGAGAAAGTCTAGTCTAGAGTATCGACCGCGTACATTTTAACTGTATTCCGCAACAAGTTTACCTAATTTGTTTTTTCCACGGTGCCGTTTTATTTATTTATTATACTACCCCGTTTTAATTATTTTATAACGTCTAAACTTCAATATGCTTGGAAACCACCTGTTGAATTATACAAAGTATTCAAATATGAAAATTAATTATTAAGTAAGTATAAAAACTTCGTATAAAGTGAAATCAAACTGTGGATGTTTATCATGATGTAAAACTGGGCCCAAGTCTATTATTTTACCGCTTGAAATTCACTGATCAGAGCAGGGCTGACAACATGTCGACCGCCAATAATTTACTATTTACGATGAATAATTCACTAGGATAGAATCAATGATCAGTGAATTTCAAACGGTAGAAAAATTGCTGGCATGGGGCCCTGTTAGTAGTTGGGATTGAAAACTTAGTGAATCCGGTGAAGTTTTATTCGTCATCTTTCTGTGGACGAAGTAGAAAACAAGGCAATCACAACTTTGTGACAGAACCGAGAAAACTTTTGTCCGCGACTGTAGCAAATTGGCAACATTGTGTTAGTCGAGCAACGAATTCACGTCGGGCCCAATGAAAATATGGCGCTGGGCTGGCGCACAGGCAACAGATTTCACCACCCATTATGATAAATAATAGCCTGTAACTTTCCCATATTACCTACTTATGAGGAAACAAATCTTTGGCACAATACTAACTGCGCTAAATTGTGATAGTTTTAGAGAAAACTTTTCTATAGCTATTAAACCTATTTCAGGATTGTAACCATCATGAAACAATATATTTGATCTTCACTAGATACTTCGCTATATAAGTAGGAAGAGCGTACAAATATATTGTTGGCCACAATATCTTAAAAACATGAAGTAAGTAATTTATCATAAGAATGACTAAATAATAAAGTGCTTAATACACGATCAAATTGCAATATTTTTGTAAAAGGAAACATTACCGTGACGTTGATAAATGTGGGACATATGATGCCTAATGTACGAACATTCAATAGGACATTTCCATAAATTATGAGACCTAATAAAGCCTTTGGGGAAAATCGTTACGTAGATACTTTTACGGTTATCTAGTTTATTGAGCAATTTTATTGGAAACATATTTTGTTTTAATTTGTAAGATATTATGGGGGTGATAAAGAGAGAAAACATTTAAACTGGTTGTAAATCCCCAATTTTTTCCCGTCCGTCTGTCTGTTTGTCACATGGCTTTTATTACTATTGGGTCTACGTGGCTGTAATTTGGCACTTATAGATTTTTATTACTGCACAACGAGCATATTGAGCAAGAAATTATTCTAGGGTGCATCCCATACATAGAAAGTGGGGGTGAAACATAATCCTCCAGTTTAGTCCTTCTTTTGTTTACCTGCTGAATACCAACTTAGGGGGCGTCCATAAATTACGTGAGGTGATTTTTGAGATTTTTCGACCCCCCCTCCCCCCTTGGTGAGACTTCGTGAGATTTTGTTCGACCCCCTCCCTCCCCTTCTGATCTCACGTGAGATTTTTCAAAAGCTACATTCGACTTAATTTAACAAAAAAAAAAGTTAAAGTTAAAGTTTAGTTTTAAAAAAAAACTTAATTTAACCCAGTTTTCTTGCAATTTTACACTGTTTCTTGCGGTAAACGAAATTACGTGAGATTTGCCGAGACCCCCCTCTCCCCCACGTGAGATTTGGTGAGATTTTGCTCGACCCCCCTCCCCCATAAATGCCTCACGTAATTTATGGACGCCCCCTTATGCGCACATCACGGATAGAATCTAAATAGGTATGTCACGTGCACAAAATATTATGTTACTTCAACTAAGCGATTGTTAGCTCGAATTTTGCTGTTCCGACTCGGAACGGTTTGTAGAATTTGGTAATAAATCGTAAATAGTTTGAACATTTTGTTTCTGTTAGTGTGGCGGCGGAATTGTTACGAGCGGGAGTCGCCGGGGGCGGGGGTGAAGGGGGAGTGCGTCTATATATCGCGAGCTTTCTGTTATGGACCATTACCGGCGCATTACTGCGTTTATATGAAAATTACCAACGATACAATTTCAACAAAAGGAACGCGAAACGCCTTCTAATACGTGTTGTCTCCGGATGTAGGAGCTCCTATTTGTACTCGCGATGGGAGAGTTCACCTCGAGGACAATGTACGAGATATTGCTTTGAATGTATTGCATCCACTTATAACGTCGCACATAAGTATCTATTCGAAAGAATTTAAATTAATCTTTAAACTAGCCCAATGGGGATTTCCTTATAAACTTTTATGCCATAGTAGCCTAAATACCAATTTCCATTTTTATAACTTAAAAAATGTCGAACTTCTACGCAAAGTCCTATTAACACTAATAGGGGACACATTTTCAAAATTCCATCCGTAATGTTCACCTACGTTACATAAGGTTACTCCAGTGCAAATTCCATGTTTCTAGCCTCAACGGGGGCTGTTCGTTGTATCTCATTCAGTGGCTGAGTTTGTGATGTTTTTTTTTTAATTAAGTCTGCAATTATTCATAATCTTCATCATACAGAAGTTTGATAGAACGGAGATCATTTCGAATCATGTCTAACAGCAAAAAAAAAACATATATGAAAGTGTTAAAGGACGTCGCCAACAACATTTTACTTACTTACCGAATCCCCGAGCTCGTGATAACGCCTGCGGCCACTGTGCAAATACACCGGCTATATAATTGCAAGTATAAAATATCAATTTTGCGGTCGGTCGTCACCTGCGACCCATGGATTAAGGACGGCGAAGTTCTTGTTAATATGCAAATGAGGCTTCCGCCTCAGGAGTCACTCCAAGTGTGTTTTGTGACAACATTTTACGAGTTTAGGTATATATTAAGTCTACTTGCAGTACCTACTTGCTTGTACTCCTAGGTTTGTTCATGTTAGAAGTGGTATACAGTAAATCTATTGAATTTTACGAATCAACTCGTGTTAGTGCTTTGTAAATGTAGTACCTACTAGTTTTAGGTACCTATTGGGAACTTCATGGGCTAGGTAGATTCCTAGGCCCGTGCCCAGGAGTAGGACGTTAAAAGGGCTAATATTATTATATTTAAAGGTAGATTCCTAGTAGGTATTTTCGTAACACTTTATAAGACCGATGTATCTCTGAAGATTTAAGAGCTAAAAACTCAATGCATGACGGCATGTTTATAGGGTTTTTTTGACTCATTTCGAGATATAGCGACTGTAGCCTAGGGGCGAACACGTTGGGCTGGTAATCAGAAGGTCCCAGGTTCGATCCCCGATTGGGCATGCACCAATGGATGAATTTTCATATATGTGCATAATTTAGAGATCGCTTACGGTGAGGGAAAACATCGTGAGGAAACCTACCTATCCCTCGGGATTAGGTAATAGTCAGTTCCTGTATACACGGCGACAAGGTTCACCACCTGTCATGTTGGGTTCTGACTATCTGGTGAAACTCGGACTTTGAGTGGACTTAATACCTACACAATGTGGTGGTGTATGGTCACTCAAGCCTCTGACTACCCCCGAACGGGGATAAAAGTCGTGACGTTATATTGTTATATTCGAGATCACACGAAGACATTTCATTTTTATTATTTTTATTTCTAATGGATGCAGAATAATATGAGTCAGGCAAGGCGGAGCACACAACGTTTTCTTTACATTGAAGCCTTTGTGTTTTTACGTCATTTTTATGGGCGTTGAGATGCGCCGTTAAAGTAACACGCTTGTCAACATACAAAGTCAACTTTCAACAATAAACTGTTAGCATGCGGTGTTTTGTAGGGAGGGATGATGTAGTGATTACTACACATAATTTACATTATAATTTTATCGCTTCATAAAACTGAAAATTACGGTCGTTTCTTCAACTTTGTTTTTGAAAGTTTTGTTAATATTTTATCCACAGCATCACCTGCTTTTTCCACACATATGAATACCTGGCTCTGGAATCACATAATTCTTTAAAACTTGAGTTAAAATATGAGTATGGTTACTTACTTATTGTCGTTTTCCTTATGGAATAAAATCCTCATAACATAGGTATCTACGACCAGATTCAAAGTCTAGCATACCAAAACACATAAGTCTGGCAACCGCACCGGACCCGCGGTGAACTACTTGGTAACTCGGGGATATATTACCTAAACCGTAATTTGCGAGTAACATCTAAGTAACATCCGCGCGGACATAGACTATAACAAACGGGTTTGAGCACAAAGCACATAGTTTTAACCAGCACAATGAGAGTACTAGAGCGGCATTACAAATGTTCATTGGAACGCATACCGAACATTCTGGAAGATCCGATGTGGCAATACAAGTCGAACGAATCGATTTTCGCTTTGAGGCTGGAATTCACGTGGAATTAATTTTGATACAGTTTCAAGAACGTTTACAGCAGGGATATTAGTACGTAACTTTGTCGATTACGTTTCAATTGGTTTCCTGCATCCCAATTGGTGTTGGTTGACAATTGAAACTCATTAAAATCGGGTAAAGTTTGGACTTGACTCTACCCGATTTTAAAAAATCTTCGTTTCGTTAAATCTGATTATTCAACCACTGCGCCAAATGGTTGTCTATTAATTAGGGTTTATTCCCTTCTGTAGTTAGTTAAATGAGATACCTATATTTAGCTAAATATATACCTACCCTGAGACCAACAATACTAGTGCTTGAAATGTTAATTAATAACCTAGCTGCGCGCTGTCATCTTTAATCCTCCACTGTGATTAGGTGTATTATGTTTTGCACGTACTCTCAACTCTGTTGGATATTCTAGCGTTCAAGTAAATATTTGCGGTCTGACGTACCGTCGTCCCATCCACTGTCACGGTTACGTCTTTTATTCAGTTTATATGTACCTACTATTCCTACCTGCAAGGCATACGGTAGATAGTGGCACACCCTTATCGTATGTTTCCACAACCGGGTTAGGTAATGTGTATTACAGTTGTATGTTACGTAACATAGTACGTAATTGTACGTTATGTTACGTGCGTTACGTAATTATTCAATGTCCCTCTGAGATAGGTAAGGTATCGTAAAATATTCTTTTGTCAAAATACACTCCAAGGATTACACGGGTGTAAATAACAGCGTAAAAATAACAATATCACGGAACTCTTGGTAATTTTTCACGCGAGTGTCAAATACTCGTAAAGAATATTGGAAACAATTTGAGCGATATCGTGCCTCCGCGGACGCATTCGGGAAAGAAGAATTTTGTGAGAAATGTGAAATCTATCATTCGTTCGGCTTTGCTCTAAGACTAGAATAAATAGCTACTGCAAAAATATGGAAAGAGATACAAAATACACTTCTAAACCAGTTATTTTTCTCTTAGTCCTAAAAAAACAATCCGGCTGAAATCAACAACAGCACCTACCGAGGGGTAGCTCGTTGTTTATTTATGTGATTGCTGTGTCCATTTCCTAAGAACTTTGTTGACCTAATTTACTTTTAATTTAGTACTATCGCTTTCTTTTCCTTTCAAGGGTTTTAAAGTGGTTTAGCAAGACGTAAGCCATTGTCATTAGGGAGATATGGAAAAAAAAATGTTATTTCCGCCAAAGGACTAACCTCCAATAGGCAAGTTGAAATGTGTTCTGTATTATAGTAATTTGGCTGTTTATTGGCGAGTGGCGCGGGGCGGCAGTCGGCGCGTGCGACTGGCGGCCGCCGCCCTCATTAATTCTCTCTCGGCCGACACACAATTCGGCCGCGCTGTGTGAGAATGACAGCACTCGTTAGTTAACCACCGTTTGTTATGTTGTTATGACTCCGACACTATCTATTAACAGTTGATGGGGCAGTTCGCCCGTGTGTGTTACACGCCGGATCATAACGGAGCTAGTCCGACAGCTTGCTCGTAACGAAAGCTGCGAGCCGTAATAAAACTAAACGTAAACTAAGTACAAACTGGGTGTTCACGAACACGTTAAAGCTTAACGACGCTATCAGCTGGAAGTGTTATTTGAGCCGTCTCAACTCGGAGATGTAGAGTGCAATGTAGAGACAGGATGACTTCGACTCTTCGTGCTGGAGACGTTGCTAGAATAAGAGAACTGCATACGTGACAAGTTGTAAGTCCGTATTTACAAATTGCTCCTATAGATGGCTCATGGTGGTCATTGCTTTAGAAATAATAAGGCGCTTTATTAATTCGGCACCACATAGGTGATATATTACTTATAAGATATATATCAACGTTCAATAATTATCTACCGTAGTACTAACAAATAGATAAACCATTGTGTCCAAACCAGAAGTTATACTCCAAGACCCAAACCCTGCCTCTTTTCCCTTTTAAATGTATTTTTATGTGACTTAACGAGTAAGTAGGTACCTATATGTATAAGTACGCAAGTAAAGTGTGTTCAAAGTTTCCAAGTGTACAAGCAATTACAAAGGTTTCACCCACAGTCCCTGCCCCGAAGGTTGTCCGAGATATATCTAAGTAAATAATTAACGAGCACAGCTTGAATTAGGACGCGGCGCGCCCGTTCGCATGGACCCATGTTCATTTTATGTTTATGGTGACAAATATGGACCTTCGGGCTTAATATTACGTATTACACGACAGCTAGCGACCAACTGAGCACTCACATTTGGCCGCCAGGAGGGACGGAAACAATTTCATCATTAACTATTCACACTGAACTAAGTAGGTGTCTTCACTTAAGTGGTAAACGAGGTATGTTCGCTCCTCTCAGTATATATTTATTTTGAGAGCAATTTCCCTAATAACTTTTGAGCGCTTACAAAGGAAATTGGCGATCCGCCTTGAGGACACTTTGAACCTTCCAGGAATGTAAACTCGTCCCACGGGAGATGTCTCGTTAGGTACTTCAATTTTCGACTTGTGATTATAAAAAATAATGTTTACATTTTTTTTTTATAATTCGTGGTCGTATATCATTACTAAACAAAGTTGTTGTGTCTCAGAGAAAAAGATAATCACTAAGGATTTCTGTTTTTATTATCAAAAGTTCGAAGCAAAGAAGGGAAGACAAGCTGGCATGGAGAGCCAGTAAAACTACAGGATAATATCTGTCTGACGTGATGGACGGCGGTACTGAGGGTTTTGAAGAACAACGATCTGTCTTTGAAGACGGAGGCAATCCAACATCTTATATTGATCCAGAGCTACAGAGGTCTAATCAGTTTATTCCTAAAAAAAATCAATCAAATATTAATTATTGCAGATATCCCAGTATACCTACTCAAGTTAAGTAATCGCTTAAAATTTCCAGATAATTCATCAATTTCCATCTAATCTGGGAGTGAGAAAGATTTTATCAAATCAGTGATGAATTCGATTCGTCTTCGGGTAAATTACAGCCAAATGTAATTCCTTTTAGAGATTGAAGCGGAATACAGATCTGCGTCACAATGGAGCAGATCTTGAGTAATGTGTAATCAGGGTAGTAAAATCTAAAGCGGGTCTGCTCAAACAACGTCATGCTTTTGTTCTCGTAATAAACTGTCAGGGCACAAAAGAAATTCACCGACATCGGATGTCGCCCTGTTGAAATTTAGAGCTTTTCTCACACGCTAAGGCCCGCCACGGACGACGGATTATCCGGTTTACTTGTTATACATAAAATTAAATAGACAACATAACATTTTACGAATTTAGCGGCTCTTTCAGCCCAACACTAGTTTTTTGTTTTGTTCTTGCAAGCGCGTCACTGTATTCTAACGCGTCCCTCTACAACCAAACAAGCCAAGCCATCAATTAATATTACATCATGAGATTAAAAAATAAACTGTGGATCCTGTCTGCTGAAAGTTTTTGTGTGTAACAGGCTTCACAAAACATAGACTGTGTGTGGGAAGGGCCTAACGAGCGTATCTCATTCATTCAAAGGCGGTTTATGAACAGATCTCACAGGCTCAGTCCTTGTTACAGTACGAACAACATACATTGTGGTTCAGACAATATGACATTAAAGAGTTGAAAGTAAGCAATAAAGTGTGTAATGTTATTTGCCACTGTTCGGAGTGAAAGGAGCCAACTTTGTTTTAGAATTACGAGTATTATTTTTGTTTTGTGGTTTATTTAGATGTTATACGACTCGACAGACTTGTTTACCTACTAAAATTCTGCAGGTAACGCATGTTGTACATAAAAACGGATAATCCGATAACAAACTGTTTTTTGAATACATACCTAATAACTATATATATAAATATGGCCACTATTGGCCACAGTATATATTAATATTCACTACATATAAATAATAAAATCCTATACGTAAGATATCGTAGATAATATATTGTAGCCAATCAAACTTGTAGCGATACCCATGCGTGGACTTGTGAAGAAATAATAATAAACTATCAATAAACAACAACTTAGCATTTCTTTATAATACAAAGGGATTTATAAGAATCCTCTGAGGCGATGAGACGGAAGTGGCAAATCACTAGCGTTTTCCGATGGGACCCCTCCGGATATTGAGAGAGTTCATAGCGCGACATCTGAAAGGAAGTTGCTCGATATCCCGCGATTTGCCTACGCGGCCATACCGGCGGATACCCCACTTCAGTAATTAATTTTAAGAAAATATGAAAAAACTGGGCATAAGTTTTGACAGGTTGATTGACCTTTACTATGAAAATTTGCAAACCAAAATAAATTTCAAATGTCAAAAAAACATCCTTAAATTATCTTTTTAATACGATTTTCACAATTCATATTCGCATAAGCCCGCGCGGACATTTTTTTTAGAAAATTTACTGCACCCTACATCATATCCATATTTGCGATGACTTTTTTAAGCTTCATCCATAAAATTTTCCATCAGGAATGTCGAATAAACATTTTTATGATTATTCGGTGGAAATCCAAAGCTATTGAGTTAAATAAAATTGGAGAGCAGGTGTTCCCAGCGGGGGTGGGCAGTGACTAATGAGCGGTCAGGGCGTCGACTGGCGGCCCCGGGGACCCGCCGCTTAAATACTTTACGCCAAAACACACACGGAAATAATGCGTAGTGGAACACATTAATATAAGATTGGCCCGTCCAGACGGAACTTAATTACCAAGCCTTGTACGGCATTAGAATTCCGTAAGGCCTCACGATCATGTCTAGATTAGTGTCCTAGTTTTTCCTCCGCTTTATGGATCGCTTACAAAGACTAGAGTAAGTAGTTTAATGTTCCGTTAGAATAAAATATCATGTTTGATTTGCATTGTTTTTTGGGCTATTTCTTTAGTAAGTATCTAATTATTTTTGCATTATTCATGAATTAATATTTGAGTAGGTAATTTGTAGCGTAGGTTGGATTATATCTTTGCCTACTTTTACAAATTTGGGTTGGACACTACTTTGGATATTTATGTTTGCATACTGCCTAATATTAATAATCATGACGGAACTGTCGGTAGATATTTATGTCGTGAATACCGAACATTTATAACTTTGTCAGATTTTTCCCGATGTGAAAAACGTCAAAGCGAATGATAGACGACTATCGTTCCGCAATTTGGTATGGAAATATGTGAGGAATACCTGCAGCAGTATTTATGGGATCCGTTTCGGTAGCGCGATTGACAGTAACCCGGAGAGGCCCTGTTTATGGCGTGGACCTACGATTTATAACCACCTTGTCTGCGCTTGTAATAAACAAGATAACTCAATTTATGGCACTAAAACTGCTTGTGCGTCTTCCACTGTTCCGCAGTTACATCATGTAGAGTTATGGTGATCACCTCGGGTGTACTTCATAATTGCTTTGAACTAACAATAGGAGAGCCTGGCAATTGAAGATGAGTTACTATATTATCAGTCATTTCGTAGATGTAACCCTACAATGCGACTGACTTTATTATTGGTACGATTGCCTCTGTTCCAGTTCTCGTGAAACCCATAAAATTATTACGTGAGGTGATTCTACTTTTCCGGTAGCGCCAGGGCATTCTTTCACGATTGTAAATAATCTAAGTTATTTAAAGCCAAGGCACTTAAAATATTGATTTTTAAGACCGAATCTGAGGAATAAACGACCTTAGAAAATATTATAAACATTTTAGATAGATACGCAAGAAGAAAAATAACAACAGGAAAATAACTGAAAGTTATGTGGGTACATCACAAAGAAATTGATTACATTTCACTCCAGATTCTCTGCCAGCCCTGTACATTGACAGCAAACAGTACGTTATCGAATTATTTCATAACTAAATTGTCCAGTCGGAGCAACAATAGAAAATGACGGAGAAATATCACCGGGTTGTGGGCGCGCGCCTCTCGGCCCGCGCCGCGCCCGCCCCGGTGCGGGCGAGCGGGCGGCGGCGAGCGGCGGCAGGACCGATAACAAATTGGAAACTGGATAAACGAGGTAATAGTAAATAAAATATATCAGAACCAATTTCATTATTGATAGTTCATAACATTGTTACCGACTCCACACTTATTTTTTAAACGTGGTGTTTTGTAATTGGATTCGAAAACTTATTGAGCTGTGATGAAATATTGTACAAAAAATTGTGTGTGTTTTAATGAAACTTTAATAGCATACTCGTATGTTTTAAAAACAACAAAAATAACTGTTTTGGTAAAACAAATTGCCTAATATTTTGTTGGTACCTACCAACAAATATTGTATGTTAGGTATTTAATATAACAATGGGTATCAAAAAATGTGTTTTAAAGCCTTTCCAAGTTTTCAAAGCGAAGCTGTGTTGTGTTCTAAGTTAGATTCTGCAAAGGAAATTATTTATTTTCTAAAGTTAATTATTTTGTTTTCTTCACAAACTAAGTCAAGTTTCAGTTAATAAAATACGAGATCACTGTGGCTATGAAAGGAACAAATGTATGATATCATTGTTGTAAGCTTTATTGCGAAAGTAGAACCAGTCATTCAGTGTTTTTTTGCTTTAGTACTAGAAGCTCCAAAATCGTAGCACTACGCCGTAGGCGCTGTAGCCTTGGCCTACAAAGTCTACGGCGTAGCGTTACAATACATTTTGTAAAGAAGTGTTAGTATACAAAATAGAGTATACATAATAAATCACAAACAAACAAGAACATTGAGTATAGTTTAAAAAAACTAGGTAATAAGTGCCTATCGCAATGTATAATGTTTCGATTATGTTATGATTAGTAGGTATGAAAGCATACGCTGATACCTGTTTCCAGAAAAAAATATAATATCGTCGAGTTGAGATACCGCAAAACAACTTATGAATAATGTATATGAGCACCTTCAGTCTAAGCTCTTAAAAGGTCGAAATGAAAAAAGACGAATTCAACATTTTAATATAACGAAATACATATTTAACTATTTTTTAACATAAACAAATCTAAACACTACTAGAAACAAAATCAAAAAATGCTAATATTCGTGTTTTGATGGCAGATAAAATTAGTTTACATTTGAAAAACTTTTAAAATTTCGGCATTCATATAATCAAAGGAATAATAATGTGAATGAATATTTAAAACAGAATTCAGAGACGGCACTTTTATTAATTCCATTGTTTTTAATCATGTAGAGTCACTGCAGCGCGGGGCGTCACAGTCGGTCTGAAGATGTAAGTATTTGTGTATTCGGGACTCACAAATGGACGTATGTATAGTATATTTGTAGGCAGCAAGATTGCCGCTCATGAAATGATCGTAAATTTTGATGTATAATGAGATCATAAATCTCGCGCGCCGCTCGATATCTCGCGTATGTACCTTCTCTAATAGAGGGGGAGCCCATGATGCTGACTGTGGATTTACTCCGGCGTCGCCCAAACCTATTAGATTCGATAGATTAGATGATAGGAAGAATACATTGTTCTAGATGTTTCCACTTTCAGCGGCGAGGGAAGCGTCTACATGATAATTTCAAAATAAAATAAAAAAAAGCAATGACATGGAAATACTCAAGTGAGTCAGATATTGATATTTATCATGCACCAAAATGATAAATTGAAAAAAAAAAGAAGTACTCGAGCGCGTCAGATTTTTAGAGGGGGTGTTCAGTGAAACTTACAGATGCTCCCATTTCTTAGACTGACGATCAAATTAGCAAAATTGACACTTTTGACACTTCTTAGCTAGTAATTAATCCCCCTTATCTTAATCTGACGAGTTCGATTATTTTAAGATGGTCTATATTTTTTTTGGTTCCCGTGATTGTACCCACCAATATTAAGGGCTGGTTGGAGGTTCTTATCAATATGTAAGGTATCCCCCTTATCTTAATCTGACGCGCCGGAGTAAATCCAGAAAACCCTTCTACGGCTCCCCATCTATAAATAAAATTGTTACGGAAACCATTAATGTCAACGATACAATATACAATGGTAGGTATGGTGTAGATATATGCTGTCATAATTTTATTTATAATTGAATTATAGGTGCAAATTCTTGCATTGATAAAGCATACGAGTATAGATCCGAATTCCCATGTTCCGTTGACAATCGCATCAGAAAACGTGCGTAGTTTAAACAGCCAATGTCACATGTACAAGGTCAAGTTCAAACTATCGAAACTTGGGTACCGACAAGTTAATACATCTGGTATTGTGCCTACTTGTGTATAAGATCTAGTTTACCGAAATACCAAAGTTGTTTTAAGCTAGTTATTCTTTTTAGATTACACAGGGCGAAATAGAAATATATTTATATTTTAAATGTTTTAAAACATGACTCAACACATGGTTCAGAATATTTTATGAAAACAAATAATAAAATCTATTGATAAAAAAATATTGCTCGGGTAAGCTAATAAGCAAACCATTTAACTGTTATACCTTACCTGGGTAATAAATTTTTATCAATTGATTTGTTGATTATTATTCCCTAAATATTCTGAATCATGTGTAGAATCACCGTTTAAAATATTGCCCACGATTTCGATTTCACCCAGTATAATATAACAATTTTGTTTCTAACGAAAGCAAAACATGGTATCTTAACAGATTTTGAGCAAGGTCACCCATTAGTTAGCCAGAGGCGAGGACTGGTCCCGTGTATCTCGCAAAGAGACTTTCTCATCTTGTCGTTGATAAATTAAAATACTCTGTATCTAAATAATAATATTATAACAACGTAATTGGATAATTTATAAAAAATATAAAAGTTTTACAAACGTATAGAAAATAATTGGAAAATGTAACTTTTTTACCCCATCTGTATTTAAATTAGTCAAGTACCTTTAGACAGGTAAACCTATTTTATACTCCACCTTGGATAAATATATCTTCTAACCCATGATTTTTCATCACATTGCGAAAGAATATCAGAATTTCGATAAATTTGTGGAAATTGCTGAATCGGGCTCCGTTCTACTAGAATCTTTTCATACAAGTATTGAAAGCGAAAGTGGCTCGGGCAAATCCGGCGTATATGTGCTCGAGCCGAGCTTAGAGTTTGAATAAATCAGGATCCTAAAGGTCGCAAGGTGAGCGTTGGTCCAGCGCCGGCGGCGGAGGGCCCCGGCCGCCGCGGCCAATATTGCATTTATATGAGTTCGTTATGGCGCGGTCGGAAATCGCTATCCTGTTATCAAACTTCCAACACCAGTTGATGTAAGTTATTTGGATTTACTAGATCCTTTTAACCTTTGAGGGCCCCCTGCGGTTTGTGTCCCGGTACAAATAGATCTCATCATAAAAACCCTCGATGCAATACTCTGTAATAACCTATACGGCCGAATACTCAAAGGCTACTCAATTGTTTAGGTCCTACTTAGCAGTTAGACGTCGTTGTCTTTATTGTATGGCGCGTCTAAGTACCTCTCAAATTTGAGTCGTGTTCGAGTATCCGGTGGATAGGCTGTTATTTAAAACTGTATCCATAATATACTCCATATGTATTTCAAGAAATCAAAACAAGTTCAGCATATTATCATTGGCTTCTTACCTATTAATAGGTTTAGTCACAAGGCTTTATATTGTTATGGTAAGTCCGAACCTTAATTAGGGAACACATCAGACGGACTGACCTCTCATTAGACCTCGCTTAGCTTGATGACTCGCTCACTGAAATAGACGGTACGTGTTAGTATTAAAATTATTTACACTTGCAGTATTATCTCACTGTCTAGATTCATGATGTGTGATTATCTTAAAATAGCTACTATTTCCATAGAGTTGGGTACCTATAGGTAACATTTAAGCTATAAAAGATACTTCCTTACTGGCAACAATAGCGTTGAAAATAAAAAGTAATCCTCATAGAGCTCGGACTGTTTGTGTAGCTCAACATCTGCTTTTCGGCGAGTGACCTGCTGCAAAGGCTTTTTTTGCACGTGAAGCGCATACAACCTGTTTTTTTAACTTTGTTGGCGCTAGAAAAAGTTATCGCTCTGCAAGTTTTGTGTATATTAGATACACAACTAGAAGCTTTTACTACTGCTCCTGTGCGTAGAACATCAGCTGAGCTACGATGAAATTTAATACATATGGAAATTTACTGATAGAGACTCGTGTTATCTTATCACCAAGCAGCGCAAGGTTTGCAGCATTTGATACGTGGCAGTGACATTACAAAATCGTAAAATAAAACGTCTGCGTCTATATTACGGCGTGCGATGAGATTTCGAATGACAGTCATGAAATAAAGGAGCCAATGTAGCGCGCCAGTCACCTGCTTCCCGTGCTGATATATCGCTTTATTATGTGCACCACATTACGCTCCGCGGGCGTCTCGTTAAAAGTAAACATTCTACATTTTATTACGTCACCGTCTTAGATTGCGTTTTATCAAGGACCTTCCCATTTTTCTTTGTTTCAGCGCACTGAAATTTTCAATTTACATACTTATGAAAGGTTTTATAACAAAAATCCGAGTACAAAACCGGTCGCCCCGGAAAATCCCTTTTGTGTTTGCCGTGGAGCGTTACAATTTTCCTTGAGTAAAAAATGAAGTTGGCGATTATAGCCCACGCCCACAGCGTGGCGTCTATTGGCCCATTACACGGCAGCAGGATATCAAGATATAAATTGTGTAGAGAACCACTGCCGTGCCACCAAATCCACTATAATAATGATACGGTATATTGAACAAATATTTTATCAAAATGAATAAACATACTTACACTAAAAATATTGTGAGCCGTCCACTATCTGGCAGCAGTGTACCGCCACGCCGAGGCTTGTTTTGCTACAAAAATGGTGTTTTTGTTGACAATAACTCTCCGCTATGCATGATAGAGTGGCAGATCGTGAGTGTAATAAACCCACGAGGAAAAATAGAGCGACGATGGATGATTCTGATTCTGTTCACATTATTAACAATAATATTTTTTCAAAGTGAAATATGAACATATTACCGAGTTATCGGCTAACGCTAATATAATCAGGGTTTCGAATAACTTTTTTTGGATATTTGATTCTTTTGGGATCGTGGGTCCAGTAGGGTTGGCTGAATCACAACGGATTAGCTAAGGCGGAGAGTATTATGCTATATCCAGGGTCAACTTGGATTGTCATAAGCGTATATCTTATTTTCAGCTTTGTTGGATACTAGAAACGTATTTTGAACTGATTTATTCATTCTTGCAAAATATATTGGTTATAGATTACTCGCGGTGAGCTTATTATCGTGTCTGTGTTTTTCAATCCTAATAATTAGAAAATATCAAGTGCGTAATTCGGGTCAGTTAATAGTGAAGCTGTGATATAGTCCAGTCCCCCAGGGGTTCGATTCGGGTTGGCTCCTGCATGCTTTCTCATTACTTTCAGGTCTCGCTTCCCCGGGGATTCGTGAATACGGTAACTTTTCCCTAACTCGTTGTCTCGTTATGTTAATCTCCCGTGGGATTATCATTATTACGCATTGACCGCAGAATTTCAACCTTTAGATGAATAAATTGCTTCAGATACCAACGTTATTTATTATAGTAATTATGGGGCTCCCGGTGTCTATTATCATGTCAAACTTTCTACAATACTTATATGATAATTCACTGTCAAGAATTCAAGTCACGATAATTAGTCCCCGTCCACATCATATTCCCTTTCTCCTATAATCTGTATCAAGAAAAAATACAAAAAAAACAAAAAAAATACAAATAAATTATCTGTGCTTGTAGCGGTTTCTAGGAAGGTTTAGTACTTACAACTTACTTACGTACTTAGGTTTAAAACTATAATTTATTTGGTATTAGGTTATTTGTTGTTATGCGTATATCGTATGACATGTGTATGTTAGTTAGTGGACGGGATAAGAGAAAGGAAAACTGCGTACAACTAACATTCCTCTTTTGAAGACAAAAACCATTAACCGCATAAATTCTTTATTGATTTAAGAAAGTCGTGGGCGAGCTTTGCGGTTCGGCTAAATAATAACACAAAGGGAAATTGATGAAAGTAAGGACAGCGGTTGTATACACGGTCAGTTAGGTAACCGCTTTGAGATGATATCGATTATTACGAGTGAGGTTTGACGGAATGTTTACTGCTGAGCTAACTTACCAATTTGGTGGGGAATGTGGTATACTATTTTGAGATTCAACGTTAAAAACCCTTGATCGGGTTAATTATGTTTGGAAAGTGTGTTACACCATGCTGAACACATTATTGTATTTATTCACAGGCGCGGAGGTGCGGAAAGGTCTCGACTATGTTTGACTGTGGCGATTTATTTAACGAGTAGCTTTATTTGTTTGCGACGACGGCGTCGGCCGACGTTAGCGTGCCCTGCTAATGCTACCCCATTAACTTCAGACGATACAAGAAAAAAATGAATTTTAGTTTCGGGGTGTGGCTAGCGTCGCGTGAGCTGCCGAAGGATATATCCCTCTCGCTTAGCTAGGACAGAACAGCTATGGAGTAGACTATAGTATAGTTATTTTTTGAAGGAACAATATTGTTTAATTCGTACAATTAAAATAATATGTCCCAGTGCACCTTTTAAAATAGATGAAATGGATGAAAATATTCAAATATATTTTTTTCGTTTTATATGGGATTTTTATGTCGAGTGTATTTGAAAAAAAAAAATTTAATTTCTATGTTGTTTTTATTGCTGAAGACAAAGTAAGTCAAAAGAAGACAAACGATACCTACAATATGCTGATAGATACGTATAACAATATTTCGATCGTATAATAGCCTATAACCAGCGGACGATCCAGACGCGTCCAACGATATCTCATTAGTCAAATTATTATGATATAAAAATAGTTTGGACGTTATACGGGAGCAGATGAACATACATACATATCGGTCAAAATCATAACCCTCCGCCCACCGTAGTCGGGTAAAAATGTACATACTCTGTGTCAGTGACTGACTGCCGGATATGAGTATCTTTTTCATGTTTCGTAGGCAAAGGAATACTTTGGTACTTAACTTCGATGCCGATCATGAAGTCATCAGCGGTGTCATAATATTTTTTTTTACCATATTTAATTAATTTTTTAATTTAATTTTCAGTTTTTATTAATTTTATTGATTTAACCATGCATTTATTTTTTGATTATCTTTTTATCTTTATTTTTTTATCTATCAAAATCACCCTTAGACTGGTTACCGCCACAGGTGACAAGAGGGCTGGCTCTTTCCTTGCTCAAAAAAATCGCTTGACAACAGGAACAGCTTGAATACAGGGAGGACATGCAGCCAGTATCCCACGCGGACGGTATTTGTTTAATTAGGGGTAGGTTTTTATTTTATTGTATTTTATTTTAATTTATGTTATATTATATTGTATTTTAATGATAAAACATGAAAAATAAAAATAAATATAATTTTTTTTTTAAATTTAATTTTACTTTTATTTATTGTTTTATATTTATTGTGAAATTATAATAATTTTAATAATCAATATTGGACTATGTCTGAAACAAATACATTGAATTGAATAATTTAAATACAAAAATTATCACATTAACTCGTTAAATCACGGTTTACACCCGCTAGAACGAAAAAGATCCTAACATGGTAGGTAGGACCTGAGGGTTGGCCAGTTAATTACTTAAAATTCACTCGGCGTCGGACTCGCACATAAAGGGTTCCGTACCACCGTAGAATAAACACATCAAAAATATCAAGTTTGAGACTTGATATTTATTTTTAAATGTTATTATATTTTTAGTATTTGTTCTGCACCGGCAACAGAAATACACATTCAGTGAAAATTTCAACTCTCTACCTGTTACGGTTCGTGAGATACAGCCCGCGCTGACAGACGGACAGACAGACAGACGGACAGCGTAGGCCTAGTAATAGGGTCCCGTTAGCACCCTTTGGAACCCTAAAAAGTAGCCTATGTTCTCCGCCAAGACCCAGTCTATCTCCATACCAAAATTCATCAACATTGGTTCAGCGGTTAAGCCGTGAAAAGGTAACAGACAGAGTTACTTTCGTTTATAATATAATAGATTGAATAGGACGGACAAACATTTTCCTATCCATATCTGTAATGTTATTTTTTACGATAATTTATTGATGTATGATATATTTATTACTTGCCCATCCATACCTACAACAAACGCAATAAAGCGACTCCATTGTTTTGACAAGCAATGTATTCCCACTGTCGGCCCAAGACCATGCTGCAAGTATATAACAGTAAGCGAAATAGGGAGTTTTTACAGAAATGACACGAATAACTATGAAATGACAAGAGATGACACAAAATGACAAGAGATGACACAAAATGACAAGAGATGAAAAGAAATTACACAAGACAAGGAAAAGCAAACGAAAATCACGCTGCAGTGCAGGTCATAGGTTCGATTCCTGCCCAGGACATGCAGTTGTGTGCATGAACATGTCCGCATGTCCCGAGTCTAGGTGTAATTAAGTGTATATTTCGTTTGTATTTACAAACAAAAAGTAGTATATGTAGTAATATCAGTTATCTGGTTTCCATAGTACAAGCTCTGCTTAGTTTGGGATCAGGTAGTCATGTGTAAAAGAATTTCCAAGGATATTTATTTATTTATCATAGGCGTCGGCGGACTGTAAATACTGTACTGTACCTGTAATGTGGCACGACCGTAATATTGTTTCGTAATATTTTTTAAAAAATCCTTCACAGGTCCGACGTCGAACAAGTCCGAGCGGACACTGACAATACAAAGTTAGAGAGAGACATGGTTAGTTCAAGTACTTAAAATGTGAGATGGCGATATTGTGCGCGCGCTCGGAAATAAACAACGTAAGCGCCAAACCACATTTTCTTGAATTAAAAAAAAACTACTTCATGAATTAAAATATGGTTGAAGGGTAGTTTAGATATCATTATTTGCTATGTTTTAGAAATAATTTCGTGATCTAAATCGTAAAAACATCGTGGTAGCAAGGAAAATTGTAAATAATTAGAGCTCATTTCATAATTTTTTTTTATCGAGAAAATTTCGTCAAATCGTGATTTGGATTTAAAGATACTCAAGATAATATAGTCAAAAATCATACATCTAAATATAAGATTCCTAGTCCACATACTTACTTAAAGAAAAAGTAGAATAGAAAATCAACCAAATTTCGAACCCTCATCTTCATTCTCGATGTAAATTACACCGATTTCAACTTTATCACTTAGCCGTTAAGAGCTATGCGTCTCCTCTCCGAGTTGTCTTTGTCTGCGTCGTCCTTGTTTAATTAATGACTTAATAGTGGCTTCGTCATGTGTGCAACCCGAGTGATGTATAGTGGTTAACTTAAGTTTACGCCACAGCAGCCTAGTCTAAAACACAAAGTCGAATAATTATTAGGTAGTAAATACTCATAATTCGCTGAACTAAGTAAAAACGGAATGAACATTCGCTACCGGCATTCGTGTTCACTCAAATATTTAAGTAGTTAAGTATCAAGATATTCAAAGATAACTCAGCGTTTACTATTGATGTATATACCTATCGTAGCAGGATCGTAGAATTGGCTATATTATGATCTGGTTGGCCATTTCACGAAATAGCAGAGTTTCATGATATAGCCAACTGGTCATATCGTTTAATCGTCAATGTTTGACAATCTTTGTCTACGTTTGCTTATATCGTTCATATGGGGAAAGTCGATAGGTATACATATTATAAAACTTATTAAATGTTATTGTATGCTTACAAAAACAGTGAGTGTTTATATTTTATTTTATAATTAATTTGGATAATTTGTTTTTTAGCAATATCGTGAAACGTCTCGCCAACGAACGATCAAGCCAAGACACATCATGAAATGGCCAGTATATGTTGGCTATTTCATGAAACTGTGCCATTTCATGAAATTGTTTTCCAGATCATGATATAGCCAATTCTACGAACCTACTACGACGTACAAGTCTAATTTCAGAGGTTTAATGAAGTAGGTACAGTATAAAGGAAATTCGTGGAAGGTTTTACAGAATATTATCGTAATAATTCGTGTTCAGCTATACTATGTTATCTCAAATATGGGCGGTAGCTAGAGGGTAACAACAAAGTAATGTCAACTAGCCGGATCCCGAACATTAGCTTTCCTTGTTTAGTTTCCATCATAAAGGGTAAGTCATGTAAGGATACGAGGGTGGGGGCGAACACCCGGAATCGTTCGAAATAACATAATGGATTTACTTGACACACGAAATTTATAAAAAAATATTCAGTAATTTTCTCTTATTAGGGTGTGTGAAGGTGAGCAAAGTGTGTCAAACTTATAGTTGTTTTACCGTTAATGGACGTCGGCAGTTTATGAAACTATGCCTTTAAGCATGAGTCAGCAGCGTGATTATAGGAAAATGTTGTTGTAACTAGTTTTTAATTCTATGTTATGCTAACATTACAAATAACTGAGAATCATTGTAACCACACATAGTTAACATCGCTGAAATACAAACTTGAAATATTGGCTTCAAAAATATGCTGGATTCAATGAGCTGAAGACCACGCTCGGGCCTTGGAGGAGGCCGAAGACCACGCTCGGGCCTTGGAGGAGGCCTCTGTCCAGCTGATGACAGCAACAGGCTGATAATGCTGATGAATATGCTCAAGAATTATTATCACTTGTATTTTCTATCTTAAACTGGAATCACGCTTTACGTTAGAATCGTTTAACCACAAATTGATGCGGTCGAGAGCGTCTGTAGCAAAACTCTTCAAATCTAATAACTTAGAGAGGCTTCCCAGTGGCACCGCGGCCGATCACAGGAACTATGAGCCCTTGTTGGATGCATTACAAAACAGATTAAAGCCAGTCTAGTGCCAATAAGCGTCAAGTAATTAAAACAAAGTGGTAGGCAGAGAAGGTACAGACTACCATTATATTGCCATTTATACTTTGGTTACAACCAAGGTTCAAGAATTTGAGAAGAATCGGCTTATCGAGCTTGATACTAAAAGCGATGAGCTGAAAGCCCGACCACCAGCGGCTATAAGTTATAATTATATAAGCGGTGTGCTCACGTGCCCCTCGTGCGGACGGATCTTCAATAAGAAGATCGGATACGTACATCCACCCGAGAGCACACCTTCGTCATTAACCGAAATCGGTTGGATTGGCATCATCATGTAGGTATTTATAAGATATATTTTCTTCCAGAAAATAAATTAAGGCCATTAAGTTACTGCATAGATGTAGGTTGATTTACAGTACTTAAACAGAAAATAACTCTTCGATTAGAATGTGCCAGATTTAACAATAGTATAAGTTCGGACTCGCCCTTCATTACAGTACGTTAAGAAGCTTTTGTACATTTCTAATGCTAAACGATGGGCGTGACCTGCCGTAAAACGAGTTTAAATGCGTTAAACTTTAGCGAGAACAGAGCAAAAAGTTGGTTTGTCTGAATGGTTGAGTATAATTCGCTCGAAATGGGCTATGTTCAACGCAGCTGTAACTTCAAAACTTTTGAAAGTGACAAAAAAAGTGTTATGAGTTGAATAAATTTTAGTCACGTTACGGTTAGATTTTTTTTCAGTTTACTACGGTTCGATTTCATATGACTGATCTAAAAGATACTATCTACAGAAGCCATCAAGAAAAAAATTGACGAACGGTCTCATTTAAATAAGTTCCTTTTAATAACGTCAATTAATAACATTTGGTAGGCATAAAGTTAAAACAGATTAAGGTCATTTAAACACGTAAATAAGACAGTTCACAGTCGCTCAATAGCGTGGGGGTGGCCCACGTACAATATTTTGGTTAAGTTTTCTCTGTCATATGTTAGTGTTTCTTCTTAATAATATTTTTAGTTACGTGTTAGTATGGACTACCATGGGTTTGTATACGTCCCTCGTTTAACCTAACACTCTGTATTTAATATAAAAAAATAGGTTTGTAGATAGGTACTTATCTAAGTTTATGACAATCAGAAAGTAAACGTTGTTACTATCGATATGTAGGTAGATCGTCGTTGCAGACATCCTCCGCGTGCGCTGTGTGATAACATGGTAACACCTTAATTCAATTACTCAGCTTCAACGGTATTCGGGGTCCCGACGAGGGATCCTAAACATGAATATTTCTCCACTACCGCAGTCCATGAACACATTTCAGCTGAATGATGAACACCGAATCCATAAAATACGTGTCTCACGTTTTCGTATTTGAGAGCGAATAAAAAATCACGATGTAGTAATAAAATATAATCTTAGAAGAATACAGGGTTAAATTCATTGGCGTAACTTTGATCAGTGATCTTTTGTGTACCAAAGAAGATTTAGAGCACAACATTAACTGCAGCATTAGCAACAGAGACGTTATGGTTACCTATTTAAATTGCTCCATAGTAGCGATTTTCTATAGAAAATTTATACTAAGAAGCGCAAGCAAAATTGTTCGCTCGCGTATATAATAGTACACTGAAGTGAGATGCTTAATATATATTTTTCTAGGAGGAGGAAGAAAGAAAGAACTCTAGGAACGTTCCTAGATTGCTTAATATATATTCTGAGCGCGGTAGTAAGTAGTATAAACAAGTAATAAGATATTAGGCGTCTCCAGGGTATAAGGTCGATGCGTAGATCTAAATAATAACAGTGTGTACAATATTCGGTAAGTCGGTCGCAAATGAGCCATCGGTATAATCTACGACCAACAATACTAGGCTGCGCAATCGGAAATAGTCTTATTACGGCACGGCCATTACAGGGCGGCACTCACGAGCCTAGTTTTCCTACTTCTTGGCTGGTTGATTTCGCTTTCCACGAACCATTTATCTTTGGCTCCGCGGTCCATTATGTTAACGACCGCGCAAATAGTTCCGGACGGAATAACCTAGTGTAACGGGGAATTAACAGACACCTTTCAGTACAGACTGGAGGGTTGATTGCTTTGGTCCTATTGTAATGATTATGTTATCTATACAAATACTAACGAGTCCTGTTTGTTCGAGCTGATAAAAATATCAGAGGCAAAATACTTACCTGTTTCTCTTTGACTATTTGTTACCTATATAGGGGATGTTATACAAGTAGAATAAATCTTTTTATGAACTAAAGTTAACATAATTTCACCTTGTTATTAGGCGAGGTAGTAGGTACAAATATTATTGAGTACGCAGTAAAAATGCTAAGTCGTACAGCGATTTTTACACGAAAAGCTTTAATTGAATGTAATAAAATATTAATTAATTTATGGTAGGAGACCGGACATCGAAGATAGATACTACATGTAGGTGCAACAATGAAAGATACAAATCCTTTTAAATAAAATGCTTTATCTTCAATTTGTAATGATGTTCTTATTCCGAGAACAAACCTAAATAGGCGCTAAATACGTTTCATTATACATCAAAGGAACGTGACGTCGCTCAAACAATGTTCGCCTTTTCTCGTCTCTATAATTTCTTTTACGCTATCCTTCTATCTCAGCGTTTGTGTTTCCTCATTTATTTTAACTGTAACTGGTACTGTACTAATACAGTACAAATACAGATACTGTAACTGGTACTTATTAATTTAATGATCTCAAAAATACATAGATAAAGAACAAACAGTGTTCATTTCATATGACAAAGAATACCTTTGTATCATCAAAGCCGCTCCTGCTTATTGCATCCGGTATGAATAATTTCGTTGCGTATTAAAAAAAAATATCATGATATATATTAACCAGCGATCAAAACGTTCTAGGAACAAATTGTGTTGATTTATGGCAGCCGTACCACCCATGTCGCCGCGGACGTATGGAAATAGAATGCATATGGTGCCGCAGGACTTGTGAAACGAAAATATTTGCTTAATTTATTAATCTCTCCCCCACAGTATCTGTTATTTTTTACCATACCGTACCTGCCACCGCTACATTTGATTTTATATTACGATGTTATATTCGTGAACGCAAAAGTTATAGCAATGTTTTTTTCAGAGACGTCATTTAAACATCGAAGTGTGTAAGGAAAAAATAATGGTTAATTAATTTGTTAAGTTAAATATACAGGTACATTTTTCAAGTGGGCGTGGATCGTGAAATCCTAAAGTATGGGGAATAGCAAAAATGCTGGAAGGACCCTCGGGGCTTACTGCAATAAAAAAATAAAAATAATTTCGCTAGCTAGGAATACATAGTTGAATTTGAAAAAAAATATACAGCTGATACTATCGCTTCTAAGGATCAAATTCTTTGAAGTAAGGTTTACATACATTAATCAGATGTGTGGATATTATTATTCATATTATTCTGAGCACCAGTGGTTCCAACTTTTCAAATTTCATTAAGATAAAAGAAAAGATAGGTACGTTAGTGCTTAAGTTTTATCAAAATTCATTCTATACCGCTTATAAAGATTTCAATCATGAGTATTGCAGGTGAAAGTCACCCTTGGGGCTTAGTGGCAATATTTTTCACAAACAGTATTAAGGCAATATCTCTTCGGGAAAATTTCTTGCACGTCTGGTAAATAAAAATCATTCGTGAGTTCACCTTTTTCGAACTATCTTCGATTAAGTTTATCCCATCAAGTTAGGGGATTTGAGTAATTCCTTGTTTTCATTATAATGAGTTGTATTTTATTCTATAAGTAGTTCTATTTTTATATTATAGAAAATCGATTTTTGGTATCGTATAGTGAGGGAGATTACCTACCTAGGTACTATACAAGTCCTATACTCATGTGATTTCCCGAGTTTTGTTGTTGTATTCTTCTGAATTTGCATGCATTAAATAACAAAACTCTTAGCTGTTCTGACTTCGCAATCCAAAAAAGTTATGTCTAATGGAAATATATTTCCATCCATATATTCCATATCCATATCTTCGTTTTTTTATCAACATATTTCCAAGACCACACTCTTTTGTTGTGTTGAAGTATTGTGACTATTAATATTATTTTTCCCTCGAAGCATTTGACGCAGTCCACAGAAGCGCCAACTACTTACTTTGTATTTTATTAACTCACTTGCATTTTTCTCCCACATTGGTGTCACTCTGCTAAGTCCGACGTAACTTTACATATAAAATGTGAGTGGAGGAGAATTTAGGGTTATACATACAATACAGTAAAGTAGATTATAATAGCAGAGAGCTGTTAAGGGTGTACATCAAATATTTACAAGCGCGTACGCTGCGTCCACCTGTGTCCTCAGATTCATGTAAGGGTTGGTATACAAGCTACGTTATTCTTGTAAGAACGTATCATAAACAGTACATAAACAGTATCATAAAAAGCTGTTATAAACCAATTTGAAGACATCATAAATAAACAAATTAATCATTTGATTTAAGACCTGCTGGCCTACTCCGAAATACGAACCTAACGTTTCGGCTGACGGATTGTCGTGATTTGACATTTCTTCTTTCGTTTTTATTGGTTTTTCTCTACGATTTGACATTGTTTTGATCGTAAATCGAATCCGTACTTCGGACGATCCGTCAGCGACGTATTTCGGAGTAACCCCCCTGTACCTAGACCACCATCTCTTATAGCAGTATAATTTTAACCTTACAGCGACTTTTTGTATTTTGACGTACCTTATTGTCATGACAATAAGGGAGTTAGTTAAATGTGAACAAAATTGTGGTATAACTAAATAAGTAGCTCTACTACTTGATAATTAAGGGATGGGAAGGTACGAAAACCTCTAACAGATAGCCTATATTTAAATTAGCAAGTGCCCAGAATACCCTACATGCTACTCAATGTAGGTAAGAAAAAGAGTAAAGAATCAGATGAATCGATACCTACCATTACCAACGGGCATTATGTGCACGTTGAATACGTAATAACATTGCTCGCAAACAGTAATTGTTTTTACTAGCCAATATACTTTCGAAAACGTTTCTTTCTCGGTAATAAGATTTAATATTATATTTTTGTAGATATTAAATTTCTATTTTATTGGCGTTTTACATTCAAACCTTTTGTATTAGAAGAAAAGCTGATCGCAATTTTGGGATCATTGGCTTTACGAGCCATAAAACCTTTTTCGTATAGAAGTGCGTGTGAAATATTTTCCTTGTATCTCCGTGTCGCGTGTTATCGTATTATCCCTACTATAGGGGTATTTTCCAAATAGTTAACCTCATTAGGGTTGCTTTCATCCTCATACCGTATGTTCTACTCGTTCTAATGTAAATTAGTTAATATAATTCTCGGTTTCTTTTACGGCTGGTTTTAGGTTAATAGGTACGCCATTTAGATAAATATGGGTAACTCGTGCTTTGTTTGCTTTTAGTACTTTTTTGTGTACGAGCAATTTGGTTAAAGCGGCAATAAAAGTGGTACACACGAAAGTGCTAGTATTGACCTCTGCCCACACAAGGGTTGCCCCCATCAAACACCCCGAGCGCACTAACCTAACCTATAGTTCCTTTAAAACGACCCTTGTTATTTAAGTTAACACTGAATACATCGATTTTCCACATTACACAACCTAACACATATTAGGGTTTCAAATCATCAAGAAATGAAAATTTGTGTTCAATCTCATTTGAATAACTTGTTTATCGGATGAATATAAGTGTCTGAGGGCCTACTTATCCAGCTTACATAATAAAGGGGCTGGCTCAAACATTGATGTATTATTTTAGCAGATGTGGTATCTCCTGACATTGCAATCAACTAGACTTGTTAAATACACTAGTTTTTCCCGGCGACTTCGTCCGCGTAAAATTTAAATTTAAAAAAATCGGATCTCTGATCCCGGATCCCGGACCCCGTATCTCGGATCCCGTTTCCCGTTCTTACCGGATCCCGCATCCCGTTTACCTAATCCCGGATCCCAAATACTCCGGATTACGTATCCCGGATAACCCGGATATCCCGGATCTCGGATCCCGGATCCTGGTTTATAAAAAGAAACCTAAACACCAATTTTCATCCTTCTAACTTCAAAAATGACGAACTTCCATATAAACTTTCATTCCCTATTTAACGCCCTTAGGGGTGAATTTCAAAAAATCCTTTCTTAGTACACCTCTACCCATCATGACACACACACACCCTCCAAAATTCAAGTCCCTACGACCAGCGGTTTAGGCTGTGCGTTGTCTATCAGTCAGTCAGTGAGTCAGGACTTTGATTCTTATATATTTAGAAGATAGATTGTTCATTATTCACCAGAAGATGAGCCGTATTGCCGTAAAGCAATACCGACTTGTTTTCAACATTATCTTCCATGGTCTATGGACTCCGTTTAGTAGGACAGACTATTTTGTACAGTCACGTGTTTCCCTCTTTCTTGGTTATGTCTTTCGCACAACCTCATTTGAATAACTTTTTTATCGGAGGAATATGTGTCCGAGGGCCTACTTATCCAGCTAACGTATTAACGGGGTGGCTCATCAGTACTTTAAACATGTAAATTTGTTTGTTAAGTGTCTTATCCTGACCTATTATAATAAATAAATACATCTAATTAGTAGTACCTACCTACCTACTACCTACCAACTTTATTTTGTAAAGGAAAGTGTTGACATATTAAAATCACTGAGAAAAAATTTACGACAACAAAATGTTTTTTGTAATTCCTAGTAGTGTTTTTAATATTTTTCATTTTTACAAAAACCATTTTGCTGTCGTAATTTTTTTACTCAGTGTATCTGGGAGGCTAAGAACGAGCGAATTGCTAAGGATTCTGTTAGAAAATCAGAAAAATGAATTGCGTTTGCAGTGTACCTATTGCTATGTGGCCGTCATAGACCCGGTTGATATTTTGAAGCTTTCTTTTTTGTATCTGACGATTGGCTGATAAAATGACTGGACGTGAAAGCGTTGCATATGGGCGATCCTTAACGCGTGTCACGTGGAAACTATTTTATTACCGATACACCGTCATAACTGCTTGGTATTTATTGTCATTTTATTTGTTTGAGCATACTGAAAACATGTATTATATCCGCGTAACCCTTCTCAGGGTGTCTGCCACTTTCTATTTATGTCAGTGCGAGCTGGGTGGCGTGCCCTCCATAAATCAGAGCCGTTTTGTTCAGGCCCATTACGCCGTTTTACCGCCTTCCTACTGAGACAAAATTAGATCATACCGAAGGGAAAACCCCGTTCAACCCATACATAACTTTTGTTGTAAAACCTTTAATACTTACAACGCAATACGTGTCGGGTTGTTTAGTGTGGGCCCGAAAGCCGCACGCGTCGCCGTGTGTTTCATATCCGTTGTATTGTGGATCTAGTCGCTAGCGCAAGGTGTTCCAGATACTTTGAATAAAAATAAGAAAAGTTTTGCGCCGCAGCGGGGACGAGTAGAATAAGAAATGGCTTCTGCAGACCTCAAGTAAAGTAGGTATATTAACCTTTTCACCGCATTATTTATACCTACGCGATTCAGGAAAACAGATGTTTTATATTAATGTAGGTACCGAATCTATTGGTAACTTAGTCTTAGATATGAAAAAGAACACAATCATCAATCAAGTGTTTGACTAGACATGCGTTCACGACGTGTTTAATTACTTTGAAAGAACACCGATAGCAAAAGCAAATTTCCGTCACCTTTTAATATAGAAATAAAGTAGGCCGGCTTTTGACATAACTTTTAAACATGTCTACCAGGCTTTTTAAATAAAATATCATTTCTATCCATATCGTTATTCTATTTGAGACGTAAGTTAGTATGTATTATGTAGCCTGTCGATATCGTAAGCCTTCGTTGTAGGAGCGACGCTGCTGTAACAACGTCGAATAATGGCCAGCGCACACTGAGGACGGCAGGGGAGCATTTTAATTTTTATCAATCGAATTTAATACTTATCCAATCGAAATAAGTTGCTCCGGCGTGCTCTTCGGTGCACCGAGAAAACTGCATCGAGATGCTCCAGGGTCGATCACCGAGCGTTGAAATAAATACCTTATTTCGATTGGATCAGTATTATACTCGACTGAAAAAAATTGCCGAACCCAGTGTGCGCCAGCCATAACGTACAGTTTTGACGGTTTGTACCGCATCGTTCACCAAAGATTCACCTATTAATACTATTGTAGCTATAGTCTGCACGTCTATGGTAACACTTCTAATATACCTAATTTGAGCTCTCTTAAAGTCAATAATAAAGAGAATATGGTATGGTATGTAATATTTCCAAAATAAGCTTATTTTGGAAATGTTACCATACCTGTTGTACTCCTTGATTCTCTGATAAACTTTGAATTTTGTGAACTTTCTCACCGATATTACATAACCCAACGCTTCATGAAAATAATGGGTAACGCCTATTGTTATGGATATGGCGTTGAAGGGAGATGCTGCGTGTACTATAAAAGACTCAAGGATACGCGCGGTTACTTGGATTGTGATAATCTCCTTACATAAACTTTGCTATTTAAAATCTCTATGAAGAATTTCGTTTTAAAGAAGAGTCAAATTTATAGCCATGTTAGCCAGTTTACAATGGTTGTACAAAGCATTTTTATAAACAAAAGTGATTTTTAATACCATTATAACTTTCTGTAAATTTAAGGGGAAAATCACAGATTTAGGAGCTACAGATGGAGCGCATAGAACACGAAAGTGAAGCCACCAAAGCAAATACAAAACAAAAAAGCGAATACAATCTCGCCCTATAACTACACAACTTTACACGCACACAAATGTATGTTTCCCTAGTGCCGCTCCTAGTTGTCACGCACACATATAATGCTACCTGGCTTCACTTCGTTTGTTGCCAAGACTACATCTGTCAACTTCTCTAATCTGTGGGGAAAATGTTATACTTACTGATTTTCTAGGTCCTAGAATCTTGTTTGTTTAATCTTGCTGATAAAGCAAACAAGTAAATAAGGTAATATAACGTGAAATTAATAAAGTTTGTTTTATGTTCGAACCCTTTACAGCAGTATTTAACAGCGATGATTCATTAAAAGGAAGATAATTTATTTAGGTTAGGCAAACAGAAAGGAAGGGGTCAGAGCGGGCACCGGGTGGCATTTAAGCAAACTCCACCAACTGAGTTTTGAATAAGGCTTCTGATTGGTCGATAAACTCTCATAGTGGACTCTGTCAAATCTCCAATTGAGTTTTAGATCGTTCTGCCTCCTAGGATTTTGCGTGGCGAAAAAAACACTTCCCAAATCATCTTGGTGGTTTGATAATTTTGTTTGGTTTTTCATGACCACCTATTTCAAATCCTACCCAGGTAGTAAAGTGCGTTCATTGACATCTCAACGACCAATCATAGGCCGCATTCAAAACTCAGTTGGTAGAGTTTGCTTCTATGCCACCTGGTGGAGCGCGTGCGGACTCGTTTAATTTGGTTTGTTTCCAGTCTATATAAGGAAACTTATAACCCAACCCTATAACCTATGTCCCTGTCTTCTCGCTATAGTAATATTAATACGATGAGCGGACCGTAAAAAGCAATCATAAATCCCTCCCGCTGAAACTGAATCACAGTGACAGATTGCTAAATTTTGTCTGTCATCAGTTTTTCAGTCGGTTCAATCTACGATATCAATTGCGTTAGACAGTAGACAAAAAGGTGTCGAGACTTTGAACTGTCTAAACTTATTGTTATGTACCCATCTAGATCAGCTAACATTATGGGCTGGCTCGACTGGGGTAGAACCATTCTCGCAGATAATCAGCGTAAAGTGGCAGTTAAAAGCTGCGTTTTGTACGATGAGTGAGAAAGCCGGAAGCCCAACCAACCCCTTCCACCCCCTCTGTCCTTCTCCCCTTTAAGTCGGCAGCGTGCGAGCGAAGTCTTTGGTATTCCGAGCATTTATAGGCTACGGTAACTGCGTAACAATAGATGGGCCATACGCTTGTTTGCCACCTTAGTAACCAAAAAACATGAAATTCAGTAGGGTTCGAAGGTGCAATCATTTTAGAGATTTGCCCTTGTTTGCTTATGTTTAACGGTCAAAATCTGTTACATAAAATGCGAGTGCGGGGAACCATCGCATCAGAAATATTATGTAAATGAAGCCGTAACCTGCTACTGTCGTATAAATTACGTAAAAATGATAAGGGACACATTCGTAGATATAATATTATTATGAAATGTCCGATGTACCTATATACTTAATAGGTACAGAATCAATATTCGGAATAGTTTAGCTGTCTCACAAACCTAGGTAAAGTAAGGTACAGGTAAGTTCACAGAAAATTAGACAAAGAAAAAAAGGAGCCTTACGTGATCTATACAAATACATAAAATTGAAGTACCTATCTGTTTGTAATGTCAGAATTACAGCTTTTTCTAAATGCATATTATGAAATTATAAACCTACATACGGTTCTCATAACAAAAAACATTTTTTAAAAAAGTTGTCTGTCTGTCTGTTTCTTTGTTCCGGCTAATCTCCGAAACGTCTGCACCGATTTTGATGTGATATTGGCGGATAGCTGATAAGGAATAATTTAGGCTACTTTTATTTAAGCAAATTACAATATTTTTTTGTTCAATTCCATGCCGAAGTCGCGGGCACAGCTACTAGGTACTTTAATAAATTCATGGTAGAACACAACGTCTTCCTTAAAAAGAAAGTCTACCACAAGCTTGACGGGGCGATGGGCAGATAACGGGCGTCTGAATGGTGCCAGAACAATAGCCCAGCTTTACATGAGACGCAACAATAGACGATATAAACGGTATTTCGATTTTGTTACCTGCCTTCGCAGCTATGGAAATTTCGTGACCTGTAAATTGAGCATCACATACCTACCTATGATAAAACTTAGAAAATATTGAGTGGGAGAAGGGACGAAATGGGGGGGGGGGGGGAGAGGGGAGAAGATTTAGATTTCTTTTTCACGATATAAAGGATTGTTACTTATTACAGGATAACTCAATTGTCAATATTTGTTGCAGAATTTACTAGACCATAATATTAATACCACGGGCAATCGGCGATTTATTGACCGTAACGGCAATTAGGATTAAACCTCGACGTTCATGTAGCATTGGAACGTAGATAGCGTCATTCAATGGTACGGAGTAGGTAAATAGCGTAATTACAGCCTCTATACCGGAGTAAGTAGTGTCATTATCGTATTGTCAACGACGCTACGCCGAAGCTGCCTAAGCTTGAATGGAACACATTAAGAGCCTAAAGCCGCGTGCACACGGGACTGAATAACCTCCGATATCTTGAGATAAAATATAATATGAAATCCTGTGCAAAAAGTAGATTCAATGGATGATAGACAGGCTACATGGTAGCCGCCGAAATTGGTGTCATGCGGGCGAGGTTAGGCGATATTCACATTGTGGATGACGGAGCGAGCTACGACATCGCGATTCTAAATAAACATGGTGTAACAAAAAAGTAAAAGGAGGATTGAAGATTTTTGTAGGCTGACGAAACACTTTCCTCTAATGCGGACGTGCAGTGTCACACAAAGCTTTTGAAATTGCAGTATTTTTTGGAGTCAGTCCCACATTTAAAAAAACTCTTGTTAACTTTTTTGTAAGCTTAATTTGCTGCTCGCCCAAGCACTCATGTTATGATATATGTTTATGCGTTTCGACGTCAAAACTGAGTGCACAGGCCCGGCATGCACCTGATGTAGACGTAGTGAAGAGCTGGTGTTTGCTATTTAAGTTGTTCCTGTATCTTGTTGTAGGTATGAATCTGAATCATGAGTTCTTACTTAAATAGGTCTGAAGTGCGAACCAATCCCAAAGCACACATTGAGCAGAGAGGAGCAATAAAACGATAGATATAATACCTACCGCAGGAAACCGACGTTATATTTGGTTCGGAAATTGCGGTGCGGTGCATGTGTGTGTGAGTCATGTGTCAAGACGGCACTCCGCATCCCGCGACGGATCCCACTTTCCTGTCTGTCACTGAACACAAGTACTTTTTGTATCGCAAATTAGGGATTTGGTCGTAAATCGGTCGCCTGTGTGAAAACGCTAGCTTATCACTGAAGGATACAACGGACCGAAAACCCGATGCGATTAACAGAGATCAAAATCGCCCGGGACCTGCACTACACTTCTGTAAACCCCTTTCTGGAATACAGGCGTGACTTTGTATGAAAATCACGAATGTATAGCTTCAATGACTGCAATGATGGCATCATGGAATGCAATTTCATGTGGTATGGTAGGTACTATCATATTTTCAATACCGGCCAAGTCACAGTTAAATTAAGAACATTAATATCTCAACGGATACCAAAGTCATGCCTATCGCCATCATCTGTGACTAAACCATAGAGTAAAGACAAGAAAGAGGTGCCCTTATCTATACATATAATAAGAATGTAAAATTTGTCGCGTCTGTACATTCGAAATATTTGGAAAAAAAATAGTGGGGGGGACTTAGATGGACCAGCAGAATTCATTTTTATCATTTTTAGAATTTTTGTCTGTGTGTATGTTTGTATGTTTGTATGTTTGCTCAGATTTTCGAAAGAGCACAACTTCGAATCCACCGGATGGATTTCAATGAAATTTGGCATGGATATGACTAATAGTCTAACTTAACATCTAGGATACTTATTTTTCGAAAATGTTTAGGGTTGCCACAGAAAATTCAAAAAACTACTTAAAAATTCTAAATGTTTGAAAGAGCACAACTTTGAATCCACCGGATTAATTTCAATGAAATTTGGCATGGATATGACTAATAGTCTAACTTAACATCTAGCATATTTTTTTTTTCGGTAAAGATTAGGGTTGCCACAAAACATTCAAAAACTACCTAAATATTCGAACACGCACAACTTCGAATCCAATGGATTGATTTCAATGAAATTTGGCATGGATATGACTAATAGTCTAACTTAACATCTAGAATATTTTTTTCTAAAATATTAGGTTGTAAATTTTTATGACCACACAGAAATTCTAGCAAAAAATAAGTTTTAGTTATTGAAATACATCTATTTAGAGCGGAGCCCTACGGAGCCCTACGTTGTGTGTGATCCGTCACTATTTGGAATAGATAATCTTAATTTTAATAATAATAATAAATATTTTATTGCTGCGTTCTACAATCTTAAGTTTCGTTTTTCTTAACTAGATGTCGCTATACTTAAAATCAGACAATACCTGCCTTGCACCACATGTCAAAATTTAATATCTTCCTTGCTTCAAGAAATTTAGTTTTTTTATTCGTAATTACGTATAAAAAACATTAAGCGGGTCTTTGTATCACGCGGAATCTTAGACGTTAACTCTGGAATTCATCTCCACAGTACTAATGCCGTAGGGAAGCTACCTACCTAAGAAGTAAGTCTAGAGGACCTGCTGATTTTGAATTAAGTAGTAATAGAAACATAGACATTGAACTCTGAACTCCAACCCCTCAGGAATGATGCTGCTGGGTAACTGCCTGCTTAAAACATAAATCTGGAGGACCTGCTAACTTTGAATTAGCAATGTGGGTATCAAGTAGAAACTTCTCAGGCGAGGTCGCGTTTCCGATTCGGCGCTAGAATTTAAGGAAAACATGTAAAATGACTACTTATAAGTGCCCTCCTAGGCCTAAACAAAATAAACGCTTTGACTATTGACTTAGACGATAAACTCCGGACTCTATCTTTTTAAGCACGATGTTGCGAAGTGCGCTCACTCATTTTAAATAAGGAACATGGGTATCAAGTACAAACTGAAACATTGAGCTCTGGAGTCCAACCGCTCCGTCGTGATACTGTGAGTAACTACAGATATAGATAGACGGATACAGATAGACTGGTACAAACAGAGATACTCACCTACCGATAGATTAAAGACAGACCGATTCAGACAGACAGATACCTACTTACAGCTAAACTGATACACACAGACAAATAAAGTCAAACTTTTGTTATACAACTAAGGTGCCAGGCAAGCGTACGGCCCACCTGTTGTTAAGCAGTTACCGTACCCTATAGATGCTTGCAACCAAAGGCATCGGTAGCACGTTTCCAACCTGAAGGGGAGTGGGGTTAGTGGGAGGGGACGGGGAGGTGGCTGGGTTGCGCTTCCGGCTCTCTCCCTCATCATACGAAACGAAGGTAAATTAGCTACTTGAATGCCGATCTCCACCTTACTGGTCAGACTCTACCACCTTACTGGTATAGACTGGTACAGATAGACAGCCACGGACAGACGAACTCAGACAAAATTATATTTAAGGGCTTCACCGACTGGACGCGGACGGAGTCGCGGGCACAGCTAGTTAGATATATGTATGAAAAAAAACGTGGTCATTGTTTTTTCATTTTCATTGTTCTATCTACCGGTAAATAGTTGAACTACTCGCTTCGTTTTATGTCGACGTTAGTACTAGGCCGACCACTCGGCCGACTTGCTTAGGGCCAGTCCCCTTAGTAATTGGTCCATGGACTAAACTATCAAGATGCTGCATCCTATGACGTCACTTATCTGTGACATTGCTGTGAGCCCAGTCTTTCCCGTCATCGATCACTTAACACGCACTAGATAGATATAAAGAACGATTTCATGCTTGCCTCGTATATTCATTATGTCGTCCATTAAAAATCTTGATTTGTTTCTTCCCGTTTGAAACTATATGTGAATGTAAAATGTGTGAATGAAACATTTTTTTAATTGGGATATAAATAATGCTAGAGTTTTATGATTTTTTAACTAAGCCAAATATAAGCTCATGGCTATAAAGATCGAATACCCGTGGAGCAAGGTATGAAGATTAATTCACTTTAAATCCATATTAGATCTCATCACTTTAACAAATGTTATTATATTATTTTCTAAAAGCATGTTACTTATTCATTCAAACAAAATGAAACCCCGTAATGTAAGTCTAGCTCTTACTTAGTTCTCGTGGTTACAAGCGCCGTCTGACGATTGAGGTGTTGTGTTCGTTTAATAATATGATCGGTACCTACGTTACAGATTTATCAATTGCCTTCAACGGAAACTTTTCAGCGGTTTGGAACCTGTACATAACTTTATTTGCTACCCTTATGATCACAAACCTAGCACATTATCCTTACTTCCACAAAAATAATATACATTTCATGGATCGATTACTCCACGAATGTATGTTAGGCACGTCAAAACATTTTTGTCGATATTTTCTTAGCCTGGCGTATGACAGCGAATCAAAACATAGTAGGTAGCTATCAAAATGATTGTGTTTATACAAGAAATGAAATTTGATTCCATATTTATCATAGGAGTAGGTAGGTACGTAGTGTTATAATGTTTTGTATAGACTACATGGCACGTGTTGTGAATTGTATGTTCGCAATACAAAATGTTGTAGCATAAATTAACCAGTGTTATGGAAATAATTCAAAAAACAACATCCATCTAATTGAAGTAAAAAAATAATTTAAGGGTTTTACATTAAAACTTTAATCTTTAAAATAGCTTGTTATTTTAATGATTGATGGACAACTAAGTGCGAGCAAAGTACTTATTAGAATGAAATGAGATACATTTTTAATTATTATCTCTACGAAAGTATACCTAGTTATTTTATTAATATCTGGAAACTTAGAACCCTTTGTTAAATATTAATCCACTTTTGTAGAGTTCGCTAATGTTGTTTTTAGTTTTAATTACTAATTCCAGCTTGGTGTAAATTTTCACGTAATTTTTGCGGCGTATTGCCGTCAACGGAAGATGTATGGTTGTGCTATCAGATATTTTCTATTTCTGTCACGACGCGTGTTGTCATGTAGTAAATCCAGCAATATTTTCGTTAAGTTACACAATCCGTATATTTTTTGGTTAGCGGGATATGACCACAGCCTGATAAATGTGCCTGCTAAACTAAGACAGTGTATAGCTCGCCACATATTATTATCTCTGTACGTTTGAACTCTCAAGGTGAATCTCTCAACTTTACAAAATGTCAAATTGTTTATGAACGTTGACCAACCAAGTTAGATCAGAAATATGTTTTGGCTATTTATGCTTAGCTTCAGCTAAGTTGTTATGTAGAAGCTTAGGGTGAGAGGGTGCATTGTACGATCTAACAAATTTAATTCGCAGAAATCACATTTTCGTTGCCTTGCGTTAACAACGCTGCGTTGCATTTGTTAGCATGTTATTAAAATCGTATTTCTCCTAGGGCGTTTTTGCATCACATTGCATATTTCTGCTATGAATAGCACGAATATTAAGGGGCAAAATTCTTGAATAATGTCTAATAAAAAAAGTTCATTTCATATTTGATACAAACGAAGCTAAGAAAGTTAAATTGTGGAAATTGTTAATGTATTCTCCGAAAATTTCCTGTGGTTCCCCCACATTACAACGGAGACTAATGCAAAATTCATTTAAGTATATAAATTTGTCTCAACTTTCTTGCCTCATATTTTTTTTAATCAATAAAACCTTTCTCCGGTTTTGGTTCAACATGAATAAAACTAGGCCGGAAAGTGCCTGACCTCTCTCGGGTCTGTCTCGGGATAACTCCTCCCTTTCCCACCCCTTTTCAGAAACACGTTAACGCTTTACATGATCCTTTCTTTGTTTCAATTTAAGTTGGACATTTATGATCGCCTTATTGCGGAATCACAGGCTGTGGAAGCCAGTGGAATCGACGGAACGTGCTCAGCTCACGAGCTCTCGGGGATTGCTGTAAATCCTACCTTAGATCCCTTGTTCAATCTGTAATGATAAAACTTTAATGTACAGTTATTTGAGTGAAATACGAGCAGACGTCTCCAGACGTCTTTATGTAGTCCTACAGTGTGGTATCTTTGTTATTGCAAACTAAACTGAGATCTCTCGAATAATTTGCATTTAACATAAATTTATTGAGGCGCATGGAATGTTTATATGTATATTTTCATAGCAATTAAATCTCCAAGTGCAAACAAACATCTAAACTGTTAGGTCAACAATAATTCCAAAGTATCTTGCATACCTAAAGTCATTACCGTAAAGTAGGAAAAATTCAAATATAAGTAATCTTTGTTTCAAGAACTGGTAAATACAAATCCGATATAGTAGTGACAACAAAAGTAGTAGAGTCACCTTTTACGTATTTTAGAGACAGGATACAGGAGATTTGGAAGCTGGAGGATTTTCCTGGGGTTTCACCGGATAGAGGGGTATAACTTACTCTGCGACTGAAGCGTTATACTACAAAAATAGCTCAGGTTTCCGTGGCTCCACTCTGCGGTAATGTAATATTCATCAATGAAGCGGGTGTACTTGCGTAGGCTGAGAGACTGCAATACGTTTTACAATGGGAACGACTTTGCTATTTTCAATGCAGGCACGTAGGTACCTACATATATAACAAAACAACATCAGCTCTATAGCTATTTGTTTGTTTGTATTCTCGTTTTTAGACTTCAACGGCCGCACACTACAATAAATTCACGTCAGATATTTGTAAAATGATTAGTATTTAATTGATACATACCTCAATACTGGCGCCAGTCCAATTCGTTTTTGAAAAATAACCCTCGCGTATCCCACATGTGAGATTTTTCAACAAGTTTCTCAATTTAGGCGACGGCTTAGCAGTTTTACGACACCCGGGGGACGCTCGATCGCTTTGCCTACAAAGTATTATTTTATATGAATTTGCCCTCGTCGATAGGTATATTACATTAAGTCGAAGTATTTTTTCTCACTCCTCGTATTGGAAGACACAAAAAGGATCATATTCTTATTTCAGTGGACGTTTAGTGCTGGTGTCGTAACGATTTTTACAAATTGGATTTGTGAGAAGAAAATTTCATATAAACTTTCACGATTTTCTTATAGTTTAGTGAGTAGTTGGGTGCGCAAATATCATTGAGCATGTACGCCCGTTTGTTCGCTTGTGACAGTTGACCTCATCTGCTGAATGTGTTTGTACGTTGGGTCCATCAACAGTCGGTCACCGGAGATTGGAAAGCGATCTGTGAACAATGGGTTTATGACACCCTGATTATGTTAGGTATACCTATAGGAATGCAGAGGAGCCTACAATATCTTTCAATTACGAAACAAGTTTACAAATTTCCGTAGTGCACACTGAAAGCAAACGATAGAATAACTTAATCAGGTGCCTATAGTGGTAGGCCTAGACAAGTCATTACAAGGTGTTGGCGTTAAGTTGATATTATCGCTGTTTGCTATATGGGTATTCTGATATAGACCCACACGACGACGCTTTTCCTGTAAATAATACGAGAATTTATTGAATGAAGACAGTGTCAGTAGATTTTGTACTCGTATTTGTAAAAGGAGTCAAATGAGTAAAATCCTCGACAAATTCATATTTCTATGAATCTAAAATGTACCACTGCCTTTGTTCGATAAAGTCTCGATTACGGGGAAAAATCGCATTACCTTGATTGTATTTCAGCCACGTTCATCTGACATTGAAATGAAATTGCGGTCCTATCACTTTACGGGTGAAACTAAACATTTATTTCACTTAATACGCAGAATTCAAAGAACTTCAGTTAATAAATGAACGCGTATGAAGCTATGAGAGTACCAAGTTAAAACCACTTTACTTTCTCAAGGTTACCTTTAAACAGTGTCATAGACAAAATACTCTGCCTAGTGTGTACCGTACTAAAAGTTGTGAAATAAATAAATAGTAATTGTATAAAGAAAGGTATGATTAATGAATGAAGGGAACATCTGATAAGACGTGTCTTCATCATACACATGCCGCGCGAGGCTGCTCACCCACATGCCTCGCGAAGCACGACGTTTGCCTCAGTCGCATGCCGCGCGAGGCAAATGGCGAGGCAACTGACACTCTAGACAGGGGAAGGTATAGCCGAGCAATCAGTTTGACACGTTTGACATCTGGCTGTCTGATGACTATGCCAAACTAGGCGAGACAAATGACAGCGCTCAGGTGAGGCAGGACGCGCATTTGCCTCGCGCGAGGCAAGTCAAACTTCGTGAAGCAATTTGTCTCGCGCGGCATGTGTCACATCTGGACGTAGCTATTGAATAAAATATTTCTCACAATACATAGGTATCAAGATTATCTTTAAAGTTTACGAGATTCAGTAAATATCTGCGATTTCGCCGTATTAATATAGATGTTAAACGCGACTATTAGGTACTAATGTTCCAACATTAAGCGCACATATTGAAATAATAATTCTCAGCGGAAATTACTATGTATTAAAATATAACTTATTCGATATACGGCATAACCACCATCCGGATATTGCTCAGGGCAAAGGAATGAACATCGTTTAGCTGCTTTAGCGCCCTCGTCATAACCACGCACTCTCTCATAAATGTTTTCAATAATTTACACAATCATCGCTGAAAGCTTCATATTAACGAGTGTCTTATTTTAGACGCAAAATGAATATAGTTTCCTTGGTTTATTTCTGACCTTTTATCGTAAAACCGACTTCATTTGAACAAAAATTGCGCGCAAAAGTACCGTGAAATTTATCGTTTCCGTTTTTAAAATTCTCTTAAAATTCTACGTGAGATTATAGAGTGGGCGAGTGAATTTTTTATTTTACAGACATATCTTAATCTCAATTTGTTTGGGAAAACAGAATTTACGTTGAAAACATTATCAGCAAAGCTACAAAAAAATCCTTATAGGGCACAAAAAGTTCGCGTCTCTCGGTGTTGACATTTAATTTACACTTACAAAGATGCCGATGCTTGTGCCGAAGTGTCGCGTTGTCGTCATATTAACGACGCGGACAGCTGGGAGCCGCCGGATGTGCTCGAAATAAACTAGCCGCGCACCCGGCCCCGCCCGCGCTTCTCACAGGTGCCACTCCGACCATGCATCATACTTCAGATATAATTAAGGCGTGAAAGATCGCGGGACACGCCGCGCGCCAACGACACTGCGGTTACACGAAGACGCTCCTAATAATAGACGGGTTTATTTTTCTTCACCGTTCATGTTTTATGTGCTCATTATGGCAATCATGATCATTGATGGTAGAGCCAAGCTGTAGCCAATTAACTGCAACGACCGGGGTAGCACCACTCTCTCACAGAAGATCGACGTACCTATTACAGTTGCGTTTCATACGATGAGAGATAGAGCCGAGATTAACAGAGTCAAAGTTTCGTATACTATTAAAACTGTAAATTGAGCTATGCAATGCTAAGTCCGAATCAAGCGTTTCTGGAATTAATATCTGCTGCACCAATTTCAACAGGGTTTTCACTATTAGATAGCCTATAATTAGACTTGGTACCTTTAGGTATATCATCACGACACCATTGGGTGTCGAGCTGCTGTAAAAATATATATGTTTCTGTATAGATTCTTTGGGGCTCGAAAATCTGCGCTAGCAAAGCTGCGGGAAAACAATAGTTAAAAACTTTCCAGGTATGAACACATTTTCCAATAGAGTCATGGTCCAAAAACGATCCCAATTAAACCTGAAATATATGTGGTGGTCACGAATCACCACATTAAAGCAATTTCATGATATACGAGGCTTTTGGTTACGCCCTTGTAAAAGCGCATATGGAATGGCCGGCTTGACACGCCCGCGGTACATTGCTTTATGAATTCACTTTGTGTGAGCGAGAGCTTTACAAGCGGTTGTTAAAGTCGCTCGTATTTCTAAAAGGTTTTCACACAATATAATTTCATCGCGGAAGATTCAGTGACCGGCATCTGAAAGTGATCCCGGTAATGACGCACATGTTTATGACACACGACGGATTGCAGGATCTAGGGTGCTGCGGGCGTTCTTTTGGTATAGTGGCCAGACGGACTCGCGTCGCCATGACTTGTCCAAATAGACCTAGAGCGGGAATGGGCAAACGAAATAATATATATCGCCAGACTTACACACCAACTGTATGGTCCCAAACAAAACAAAGCTTATACAGTACCGTGCAATCAACTGGGCACGATCCCAGTGAAACTCGGGCCAGGCCAAATTAGGAAAATGCCGTTTCTGAAATTTGCCTCTGGCGGGAATCGAACTCGCAACAACCCGCAACAACTGCGCTAAGCGGTAGGTATATTTTATAGGGTCAGCTAGGGTCGCATTCTTATTTTACTTCGTCTATTTAGATATTGTTACTTACATAAGGTACCTACATAAGAATAAAACCTACATAAATTACATAAACCATTAAATTTTATAATGAACTTAAAAAATCTCCAAAATGTTTAACGTATCAGAAACGTTCGTTTGCGCCATAAAATATTACACTAATGATCGAAATATTCGACGAGATTCGACTGCCAGTGCAACGCCAAGCTTATAAAATGTACTACGCTTTATGGAATTGCCCGCTTGGGAAAATTGTGCGGCGGAATCGTGTATGGAAATATTTACGCTTTGAACCTCGATTCAAGAGTGTAATATTAAAGGGTACCTTTGCCTAGTCGTGCACGTATGTTACGTAAAGTTTGGCCGAGGGAGAAACTTGACACAAATGTTCAAACTGTTCGGATTTAGGTTTAACCTTTACAATTATTCTTTGTTGTTCTCAGCGAGCATTGTTACGCTGAATAATTACGTAAATAGTGAAACATTTTCTAGCACAAACATGTCATAACACAAAGCGCCGGCGGGCGATTCTTGACACGGGTAAAATAAAAGGGATCAGTTTAGCTGATACCACCTTTGTTGGCATAATAACTCGGCCAACTTTCCGGTTGCGTGATGGTGTAACAAAGAATCCCCTATTTGTCTAGTGAGCATTAGTGTAACAAAGTTTCCATGTTTCGCGCCCGCTCTCGCGGCTGCTACGGATGTCGCGGCGCCAACTTTCTTTGGCTTGCCTTCGCAACTTTTATTCGGTAGATTGGTAATATGCAACCCTATAGCCAACATGATTGAATTCTGTGGCCCAGAGTAAGTCGTGACGAGGGTTTACATTTCATTAGGTACCATTTTGTTTTTAGTAATTCCAACAATTTATTATTACCTACCTTGTTTTTGGTATAGGAAAACCTGCAGGATATTGAAGTGTTGCCAAATATTCAAAAGGCATGCCAAGTCTGCCAACTCGCATTAGGGCACCGTGACCTGTATACTCGTAAGGAGGAGTTTGCTCCTAAAATGGGCTAGTAAAGAAGGCCTGAAAGCGATAATGGGCGGTCAGCCTTTACGAGCGTGCATTTCCATCATGTTTTTATGAAATCTTTCAACGTTAGACTCATAGATTTGCGACATGAATAATGTATAACGTAAATAATGTTCAAATTTTTATGTTCGTCTGTGTGAGATCGGAAAGAGGAGCAATAAAACGCGCGAGGCGTGTGCGGTCGGCTCCCGAATAAAAGGACGAGTGTGTATAAAAAACTTAACAAGGATGTTGGACAGCCGCGGCCGAGCGTCACGCCGCGCTGCCGCCACTGCCGCCGCACTCGCGCCATTAATCTCAGCTTTATTATAAACACAGGAGCCGACTAAATCATAAACACGCTTAAGGCTACGACCAACCTCAAATCCCTGAAAAGGTTAAACTTTTGTCCCTTAATATCGTTCGTTGTGATGATGTTGAAATGAGGATAAAGAAATGAATTGAAGGTTTTTACATTAAACACACAAAGTGTTATTTTTTGTGTTCATTAACAAAATTAATTTTTAATCTCCAATGGTGTGAAAAATGATCCTTACATGTTCGTTCATATCTAAAATATGTTACCTAGAAATATTTGCGATGACGAAACTAGTTTAAATTTCTGAAGACCTTTCCTTAACAGCTACGTATTTCATGCATCTTTACATTTTAATGCTTTAAATAAAGTGTTCATTGACCTCACGGTCAACCTCACAATCGATCTTACTTAGTTTTTATGAGTTCGTTGGCACATTCTTAAATTACCATTATTAAACTCAAAAATGAAATATTAGCGACATTTAAAACCAATGTTCAAGTATATAGTTGAAAACGCTGTTTTAAGTTTACATAACGTATTGCTAAGATCTTATGCAGAAGGTAATACCTAACCACCTTTCTTGTTACGCGAATCTCCTAATGTCCTAGTTTTCTCAATAAAGGATGTTTTCTAATTAGCGTTAGTACAGTCAACATCAAAATTGTATTGGGACTGGGAGACCAATAAATTATACGCGTCGTCGGTAAAAAAAATAACTCAATTTGCAACACGTGTTAACAATGGTCCACGGGGAGGTATATTTTGTTCTGTAATTTAGAATTTATTTTTTTGTTTTTAATTTACACTGACACGTTTGATGTTACCGTAGGTAGTCGAAACATAAAATTAATACAGACGTAACGTTACATAATATGTAATCATGACAGAAAATACATAGGTACTTTATTTACGTTAACTTACGTAATGAAGCTGATTTAGTTACAGTAGCAAGATGGGTAGGTACCACAGGCACATAGACCAAAAAGACAAGACGCCAGTTACGTCCACTATTGTATGAGAATGCAATCGTCAGAAGTTGGCTAGATATCGAGGAAGACATCGAATTTTGATTGGTCCATTCTTGGCTTGACCAATCAAAATGTCAGGTGCAGTCACACGTGGTAATGCATAATATGTTAGGAAAGTGGGGGTGCCCGAATATGCAGCGTCTTTGGCTTATAGGTCTTTGTGTAGGAATGAACTAGTAATGTTTGGCAGCCTCTAATTCGAATTGTGCTAGCGAGGCACATACGCCAGACATGGTTACCGCATATCGGAAATGCATTGCAATGTACCTACACTTGCGTGTAGCTCGGACTAAACTAAAAGGATTTAAATCCAAGTACAAATGAGAATTCGTAATTTTGTTATATTCTATACCTAGTAGGTAGGTAACATAATTAAGTTGGCAAATCACAAGTCACGAAAATTATGTTTTACTTGCAACACATCACCTATGTATAGGGTTCATGTTGAAAGCTCAAAATCGAATGATTGTATTTGGGAGTGGAAAATTCTTCTGAAATGTCGACATTATCCGAGAAAGGTGTCAACCCTGGATCGTGATATCAACGACATTAAGTGACACTATAAATGAACTAGTAAGTACATACTGTTATTAAAAAAACCGCCACACAATAAATACAATAACCGCATTGTTTCCGAGACAATATAGCCGCAGTCACATCCACTGCCAAAACTTATTACTCCTGCCGTCTACGAGGAAACATTATTTTATTTACTTCTTATTAATCCCCGAATAAATGTTATATGTTTTCCTTTCTTATTGTGCCGTTGATAATTATTGTGCCTACACCGCTTGCTGGTGACGGGTTAATTCGATAGAAATTAATTATAGGATAGAGATAAAAATATATTATCTAACTAGCTTCTGCCCGCGACTTCGTCCTCATTAACTTTAAAATCCTACCGGAACCTGACATTTTTCCGGGACAAAAATTCAAATTTGGTTTAGCGGTTTAGTCGTGAAAGCGTAACAGACAGAGTTACTGTCGCATTTATAATATTAGTATAGATAATATAGTAAGTAATCACCAATTTTTAACGTAAAATTTAGCAATCCACGTCTTTCTAGAGGCCAAATAGCTTTCAAGAGACGTAACTAAGCCAATAATGGATAATGTAGTATTCGAACAGATTAAATAAATGATCCATAAAGTTTGTGCGAGACTTATAATAAGTTGCTACCCTGAGGAGATTCAGTAATATATTTTAACTCTCTTTAGTTTATACAGCTAGGATTTATGCATGGGCTCATTACTTGCAATACCTAAGGCATCGCTCGTACGTTGCTTATCTGAAGGGAAGTGGGACAGAGGAAAATACCTTTCTCTTCCTCTGTCCAAAGGGAGGAAGAAGGCGGTGTCGGGGGGGGGGGGGTCCGGCTCTCTTGCTCATCGTACGAAACGCAGCTGTAATAGCTACTTGACGCCGATCTTCTATGCGAGGGTGGCTCATGACCTGTATATGAGCTGCAGTAAATTGGCTTTAGACCACTTGTGTCTGTGCTAGACTACTCTTTAATATGGCTGTTTGCAATACTCCAGCAGTCTCCAATTAGGTATGTCAGCGTCCCACGAAACCATTTTGCCACCCCATGACGTCGTTCACCCGGACGGCGTATCGAAGCAGGACCACCCACGTGACTGTAAGTTTTAATTGGTCAACTTGATAATTGATCAGGTTTTCCAGGTTCCAGCCCTCTTAATAATTCCTGTGGCCCAATCACGGCGTGCCACGTGCGGCATATTCGAATGTGGAACGTTTCACTTCGAAGATTGATGACAGTCACAGGTGAGGAATATGTCATTAACTGCATCGATTTTGTTATTAGCATTTCATGTGTATACGTGATGTTCTGTTAGTGACGGCGTAGCAGAGTTCTTATTATATACGTAGGCCAGAATTATACAGACCCCATATGTTGAAAAATTCGAACAGAAACATTTATATTTAACTACAAAGGAGGTTTGTCTTTAAATAAAGCCTACCATTTAGCGCACCAATTTGAATCCGACCAAAACTAGGTATTCCACTTAGCACACCAATCTGGTGAGCGAATTGCTACCTTTAAACTAACAAAAAATGTAGTAAGTACAAATCTAAACTGCTATCTTCTCATAATAATATATGGTCGTATTCATGTCGCAAGGCAGCCACATTTCTGGTTTTGTCAAATTGTATTGATAAATATACGCCATTTAATCGGTTAACTTAAGCAGAAAGCAAAGGATATGTATATTTGATGACCGAAATAACATGAAACGATGTTATTAAATATAACAACTCGAGTTTTGCCCTGTTTACAGTAGTGTCCATGTTTTCCCTCATAATTATTCCGCTGGGCATTGTTAATTTAATAGTTGCCGCGCCGACGCGCTCGCATCGTTTACAAATTTTGTTTTGATCAACACTCTTAGTAGTATTCATCAGATGTTGTTCTGTAATTAATCTTCGGGGTTCGTCAGCCCGCCCGCCTAATGTTGTTGCCAACTTAATGGAATTGTAATTCGCATTAACATTTTATACTTTATTTGTGTATCTTATACCTCTTGCAAAAGCAAGATAATATGCAACATTATAATGCGTACCTACCTAGAATTTCAATAATTCATAATATCCATTAGTTACAACTTCACAAAGATATTGAGCCATCTTTTAAGGCAATATATAGTTTGGTCGAGCTTTGCAAACGACGATCAATTAGGGCGGTTGACGATGATTCCTAAGTAGTACATTTAGTTCATGACTAAGAAATTAAGTACCTATTTACATAAAATGAAACTTAATTCCTTTACGAGACCAATCGGAAATCCAATTAGGTAACTAAGCGAAAATTCTTAATAGGTATGTCAAAGGCATATCGCACACACATAATACCTGTACCAGTACTTTCTTAATTAAATGAAATTAATAAAGTTCCTTAGTATACACATGATATAAATCTATAAAACATAACAATATCGCTTTGAAGGATTACGGAAGTTCTCGCGGGTCCGCTTCGGTTTATCGTACTCGAACAAAATGACATAAATCTAAGTTAAAAGTTAATTTTGTCAATCCGCATAATTCCTCAAGGTTTAATCAGACTAAGTTGGGTGTAATTAATGTTCACTAAGGCCACACAATCTAGGAAAGCTTCGGCTTAGCCCGCCACGGAAATCGGAACGATGCAGCGGGCCGGGCGGGCGGCGCGTGGCTCGCGCGGGCGCGGCGGCGGGCGGGATCGAGCGGGCGCGCCGCCGCGCGGATCCGCCATCCTCCGCCAGTGCCATGGGGACGAGCGACCGCACGGAACGCTCCGCGGCCTGCGCACCGCCGCGTCACCGACACCCCCTTATTAAAATTTACGTCACACGCCTGTCAAAACTCAGTCAAACAAATAAGCCGGCGGACCTAGTTAATTAGACGCGTCCCCGGATGGAAGTTTTAATAAAATTAATTTGTAATACTGCGGACTATGATGTGAATTTGTTTGCCGCTTTTTTGTGCGAGTTTCGAGTATTGGAAAACTTTTGAAGGACCTGATGGTAAAATTAAAATGGATACTTTTTTTTATGAGCCTTAAGTTGATACGTATTCTTCATACCTACTAACTTAATTCTTATGCGTGATCATTAAGCATTTAGGTGACAATTTTAGTATGGTAATAAATCTCAACAGTAATCACGTGGAGCGAAAATTTATAATCTCGTATCAACTATAGTTTTAAACTTATATTTATTAGGTATATATCATTTTTCGGTATTTATTACGAAGTACCTAATTGCACTTATAGCTTTTAAATATAATCAGTCGCCTACTAGGGTCTATCGTTGCCACCATGTTGCTGAATTATTTTGGTAGTCAGTAATGTGGATTGTTAAGATGATGTAATTAATTAAACCCTCCTTGTATCAGTATCTTTAACTATATACCAGCTGGATTCTAACAAATTAAAGGAATGATTATGGAGGAACAAAGGAAAATTAATTAAAAAGAGCATAAAAGGGGATTTTATTGCATGACCCAAGATTGGGACAGATGTGACTTGGTCGGACTCATCCACTGTGACAATTGTCGTCGTGATTAAAATGCAGAACAAAAGGTTCGCCGTTCATGTCGTGGTCGATTTCATTACAAATTCGTGGAGGTACCTACGCTCTGGCTGCCAATACACGGACCTTTTTTATTGGGACTTGGCCCGCACTTCCAACTATGCGACCTTGTATACTTTCTACAGCTTCTATAGTGACACATAAAAATATTAAAACAGAATCCGCAATTTAATCAAAAATAAACGCGACAAAGGATTTCCAATTTTCCTTCCGTCAGCAAACGGTCCGTTACAATAAAGAAACATTAATAAAGCCAGAAGTTGACAAGTTCATGGTGCCTGGGGTTCTTTACTTCTTAACAACACGAAGCTATGGTTAAAGCTCCTTGCTTTTCGTAATCACTGAGTATTTACATAAATTAACTAGAAGTCCTCAATTTGAAGCCTTGATTCGGAACTTTAATTAATTAACAAATACAATTGATTGAATATTCGATTAGGTAATTATTATATTTCATCTTTATGTTTTTGTAAACAAGCATTAATTAGTAATTTGTAAGAATTTCACAATTTGCTTCGTTAGTAAAGTAGTATCTTGTGACTAATTAGTATCGTTCATTAATGGAAGTTTATTAATTAAAAAGTATTTTCATCAATAATGGACGTCGCTTACATTGATAATGAAGTGCTTTACTTCATTGATAAATTGATAAATATAAGTGACATCAAATATAAGCACTATACCGTGCTTGTTAATTAAGAACATATCCAATCAATCCGAGTTTAATCCACGGCAGTAAATCCGCTCTCCCACAGATGTTTACAGAATAGCTTAATGACTAGATAGCTATTATCAAAATGAATTGAATAACCTAATTATAGAACTTTTCCTAGATGAAAAAATATTTAAAGTAATGTTATGATAATGATGACCACCATATGAATGATCACCATTCTATTCTTAGGTATGTAGGTGATGTAGGTAATAAAGCAATAACTAACAAATAAATAAATAACAGTATCGTGTTCAATAGGTATCGGCATCCACAAGCGCTGAGCGGTGCGCCCCAGCATTGGCAGCGGAGACATAACAATTGCGCGGGCCACGCTACTCGGGACATGTAGGTAGGCCCGTATTAATAAATCGATCTCAAGATTGAAATCGAACTTAACACGCTATTTTTGAGAGACGTTCGAGACATTAAACGTCGAAACTGCATCTTAAGATCGATCTCAACTTTGAGATGCATTTATTAATACGGGCCGTAGACGCACTGAATTACATGCTATTTTTAACCGACTTCAAAAAAGGAGGAGGTTCTATGTTCGGCTGTATGTAGGTATGTTTTTTTTTTTATTTTTTTTTATGTATGTTCACCGATTTCTCCGGCATTTATGAACCGATTTGAAAAATTCTTTTGCAGTTTGGTAGATCGTAGCTCCAAGTTGGTAAAAAAATAATTCCTAGAATCAACCCCTAAGGGGGTAACTTCGGGGGGTGAAGGTTGTCTGAAAAAAAAAAAATGTTTGTCCGATTGACTTGAAACTTAATATGTATATTTTGCATAACAAATAATGAAACTCATGTTTCAGGATTTTAGAAAAATCCCCCCCCAAAGGGGTAAAACGAGGTGTTGAAGTTTTTATGGAGAGTTACCGTTTATCTCTAACGTTTATGAACCAATTTTTCTTTTTAAAGTGTTATTTAGTAGGTGACTAAGTCATTTTGGTCCCGTAAAAAAATCATTTCGGAAATCTACCCCCAAAGGGGGAAACTAGGGGTAGAAGTACGGTAGAAATATATATTTGTATCCGATTGACTTGAAGCTTAGTATGTATACTCCATATAATAAATTAAGAAACGTTTGTTTTGGAATCTTGGAAAAGTCACCCCCCAAAGGGGTCATTTAGGGTGATAAAGCTTGCATGGCGCCACTAAAAATCATGAAATAAAATTATTTTTATAAAAAAATAAAAACTGACTTCAAAAAAACCTGGAGCACTAAAAAGCCTGAAATAATATTTCTATTACCACCACTGACTACCCCTTCGGGAAAATCAGGCGTGATGATGTGTTATCGAGTATTTGGGGTCGGTGCCAATCTATCTTCTTACTTTTAGTTGAATATTCCTACTATTATCCGGGAATATTAACAATCAAGCAAAGTTAAAGCGATAGTTGATGCGCCGGCGCCTAATGACGTCACACAACTCAGATCATTTCTCGGATTAATTAATTATTACGCTAAGTTCATACCGCGCCTCAGTACGATTTTATATCCGCTACATCAACTATTGCGCAAAAATGTTGGTTGGGTCTGGTCATCCGAGTGTGTAAAAGCTTTTAATGATGTGAAAGAAGCAATCGTAAGTGGCAAGGTATTGGTACATTATAACCCCGACCTACCCTTGGTATTATCCGTCGACAGTAGCTCGTATGGTATTGGCAGCGTGTTATCACATCGATTTCAGAATGGTGATGAGTTGCCCATATGTTTTGCGTCAAGGTCATTGACCGCAGCGGAACGTTCGTATAGTCAGCTGGACAAAGAAGCGTTAGCAATCATCGCCGGGGTAATTAAACATCACCAATATTTGTATGGACGGCATTTCATTATTAAAACAGATCACAAGCCATTGACGTTTATTTTCGGGCCTAAATTTGGTTTACCGCAAACCGCAGCGAGTAGGTTACAAAGATACGCTACTCGATTAGCTTCGTATGATTTTGAGATCGAATTTGTCAAGTCTAAGGATAATTGTAATGTCGATGCGCTGTCTCGCTTGCCATTACCATATGAGAAAGAGGAGGAGCGGGATTCGGTGTCATATTTACATTATGTAGAGGAGTCATTTCCTATTAGTGCAAAGGATGTAGCTTTGTGGACGCAGAAAGACGGCGTCATGATGACAATATTCAATTATATTAACGGGGGCTGGCCTTCAAAAGTTACGGAGGAGGAAGAGAAGCCTTATTTCCATCGAAAAGAAAGTTTACATACTGAAAAAGGATGCATTTTTAACAATCAAAGACCGAGTCAGCGACACAACTGCTTTATTGACATTGACGTAACAGTTAAACAGTGTTGCCAATATACAAAAGTAGGACAAGTATACCACACTTTTATAGTAGGTAGACTCGGCATACCAAGATTGGCACCGACTCCTCGGTGCTTCGGACTCGGTTTTTATTTTTTTATAAAAATAATTTTTCTATGATACATAAGTATGGCATAGTACCTGAGAGATCTCACAGTAGGTATACTAAGTCGGGTCAGTTTGAAAATTCAATTGTCTCACCCACTGTGGATTCCCACACAATATCCAGCTAAGATTTCTGTCGAGTATTTCAATGAAAGCCTCGGTTTCCGGAAAAAGAAAAGTCCCTTTGTGCTTCTGCTATGCCTTAAAAGGTATCGTATAAAACTTTTAAGGAGATTACCTACCACTGTGCATTAATGTGTAAAGAGCAGATGGATGGCATGATAAGTATGGTCCTTATTTTGTTTAAGTTTTTTTTCTTTTACGTCTCTAACTTAATACTCTGCACAAGTCTTTATAGCCAATGTTCTGATTTGTACAGTGTACCTACATGTGTCATTCATTTTATCGGCGGGGGCTCGTGAAATAATGGATCTATTTCGTGACTTAGTTACATATCTGATATCAGGGAAACTAGAGAAAGTTTATGACAGATGGAAAATTGTGTTTCGATATTGTGGCCCATACATTGATATTTGGTGGTAGTTTCTACGCTTTATATCTTGTAGATAAGTGCAAAAAATACATAAATAATTAATAAGGGAAACGTAACATGTAACAACATTGTTAGTTTAAGTGAATTGTAAGATTAAAACGCCGTATTTCGTTTTGATAGAGATCGAAGCCTTTAGTCAGCCGATTAACAAAGTCCCATGGCTACTATAGGCCAAAATCAAAGCCAAAGTAACCAGTGGAGCATGATCGGTTTAGATAACGTGAATTTCTCAGTTATTAGATGTGTCCATATGGCGCGCATGCCTCACCCGAGCACTCATATTATGACATTACGTCTATGCGTTCCGACGTCAAAAGTGAGTGCTCGCGCGAGGCATGCGCCTGATGAAGACGCCGCCATTGCTGAAAATTTGCTGTAATACATAGTTACCTCGTAGATTAACAAATAAATCTAATTCCCCGATAAAAAAAAACATTCCCCGATATTGAATAAAAATAACAACAGATTGTAGCTTTTGTCCGCTTCCCACGGAAGTTGTTAAAAGCGGGGGTGGCCAATTGTGATTATGGATTTCATTTTATTTTATACTAGCTGGTGCCCGCGACTTTTCTACATATAATTTGTACTTCGAGTAGCCTATTTCTTCCTCTATGCTTTCATCTATATCTGTATCTTCCATAATAATTGAATAGATAAAAACTTGAGAAATGATTTGTCTCCCATTCGAACTCTCATCCCCTATTTCACCCTCTTTCAGTTTTATTTTCGCAACAAAAAGTAGTCTATGTTCTGTTCCAAGATCTTTATTCCGAAAATTTGTAAACGTAACGGACAGGCAGGCAGAGTTACTTTCGCATTTAAAATATTAGTATAGATTCGCACTCTCTTCTCCTTGTTAAGAAAACACACCCATGTTCGAACATAAAGGCTGTTAATGATTTATCTGGACCTGTGTAAACTATAATCTGAAATTGATCGGAAAGTTTTAAACTTGGATTAGATTTCAACCCTCACCCTATTCTATTCCCTAATACCGAATTCCGTAGGTGTTTGCGGTCAGTGATCATGTTGCCGCGTGCGAGTGTCCACCGCACCTATTTACGTAGGAATTTTCAGAGGACGAAATTCCGTCCGGCGCCAAGTATGAAACTTTGGTCGCCACTAAATCCACCACAGGGGTCGACTCTACAAAGCTGCGTAGAATGTGACGAGGTGACGTGTAATCTTCTTACGAGCACGCACGAACATGGAACGAGTATGTAATAAACGCCTAATTATTAGAGAACAGGATTTCTATACACTGTGTATCTAGTCTAAAAGAGGAAGATGTGCAGTGTTGTTTTAATTTCTATGCAATTCAATCCCACCTCCCTCGTCGGCACGCACGCCGTAATTATGACTTTTCTAATCTTAAGTGATTCTAGTACTACCTTGAAATTTTAATTAGGTATCCTTTAAAAAGTTAGCCTTAACTTAATTTTGTTGCTTTTTGGACTTCCAAAAACGTTACAGAAAACTTTCAAAAAAATAATCGAATAGGTATTTTAATCATTATAATAAAATGTGACAAGTTATATTAAAATAATAAGACAAGTTATATTAAAATAATAAGACAAGCTAGCCGTCATTTTGTGCGTGGCATTACTTTCTAACTTTCTTGGAAATCGGGTTAACTCAAGCCGAGCTTATTAAAAGAGGTCTCACAGTGGTCCCTTACTCAACTTGTCATCCTTAGGATTATAAATCGGAATGATGATTTACAGTAGAATAGACGAGATGACAAGTTCAAATTGAGCTGACCGTATTCTTAGCCCGGAATCTGTCTGTCACTCATAGGGAGAGTGGTCCCGCAGTCATTGTTAACTATGGTTGTAAGATCAGTAACGATTAAGATATAAAATATACGTAATAGGTGCCTAATTATACGATGTAAGTTTTATTTATTTATTCCCATTACCATTTGACTCTATCAAACGGGGTTAAATTGCCGAATCCTGTCACATTTTAGGCCGGAACATAATTTGGCCGGTGGTACGTGTTATCAACGACGTTTGTAGCCGGCCGAAGATAATGGCAACAGGACTACCGACGCGAGATAAGAACATCCTCGGGGCAAAGGCCGAGAGCTGCCACGATTTTGTAAATTGTTAGAAAAAACCCTTTTAATGGGAAAGGTGAAACCGGTCAAGTGGAACTTAGCGACTGAGAGCCTCGTAATAGGATGATTTATTAACAATACCATCTATTTTAGGAGAATCTAATTGATTTCTAAGAAAAAAAACTGAGATGCTTACCCTTTTCCACGATACTTTCGGATTTTCCCTTGTATTTTTGTTATCGCTCAATAGATTAAATATTATGGTTTTTATAATAGACCGCATTCAATTTAAGTAGCCATCGGAACCCTTTCCGGGTTTTATCAGCTACCTAATAGCCTTATTCTGCTAAAGTACACAATGCCGAAATTTATTACAATACAAAAAATAACAAAGATAATAGCTAATAGGAAGAGTACCTAAGAGTAACTTTCGAGCATAAAACCTTTAGTTTTTGTTGCTTCGTAATGACTATTACGGTGGAATAAGCTCTTTATACTCGGCATTGGTTCATTCCATTGAAAAGATTTATTTCAACAAAACAAAGCCTTCAACAACGGTTTCTTTGTAGTTTTCCCACACGTTACACCAAAAGATAAAAGCGGCTTTTTACTCTAGTGCCTTAACAAACGAAAGAAAGTGAGCGCCCTGAGAAAAATCGGAAAGTGGAGCTTAGATAACAAAAAAACTTAAACATAGAGCCCACAGAATACGGGCTTAGCCCTTAAACCTTAGACAATTATAAACACAATGTGTATTTTATCCCTAATATGTATACATAAATATACGTCATGCAAGAGTAGAGTGTAGGTAGGTATAGATAAATAATAATAATAAATAATCTTGAAAATTTATTGAAGGTACCTATCCAAATTTTAAGTATAATGAAACCTTCAAAACCCATTCAATCATTTCGAGCGAGTTCATTAAAATCTGTCTGTTAAACCGACGACAGGAAAATTAAAACGCGGGATGAAATAACAGAGTAAGGTATGTATTTACACGAACAAAATGCATTGGTGAAACAATTCATATGAAGAATAAACGTTGGCATATCATCTCGTTAGGAAATATGGGACACGGTGCGACGCGCTCGGCAAAATGTGTTCCATTGCTCTTTGTGTCGGCGCCTTTTGTTCAGTGATCTACCCGCATGCCGCACACCCCGTTTTGTGTAGTTTTTCAATAACCACGCTAATTAGACGTAGACGTAGAGCGTTTTGAACGTGAAGTGATACTCGCCAGAAGTTTGTGTAAAAACATCTCGTTTAAATTCCACGTTCTCGTTCTCATGGATATAAAGGAGTGGGTGATTCTGATGAGCCTTGATTGAAACTAGTCGAATCATCAAAAAGCTCTGGGAAATATTTTATGACTCGTCGAATCGAATCGAATTATTTCGTATGACTACGAACGCAGCTCTTGGATTTTATTACATTCTAATTATTCTAAAAGTCACTGTGGCAAGCCTACGGTGAAATAAAAGAGAAACCGCCAAATTTATAGACTTTTTTGCCAGTTTACAATGGTTTTACAAAGCATTTCTAGGAAAAAAAGTGATTTATAATGCTAGTCCAAGTCAATCATAACTTTCTATAAATTCTGGGGTAACAGTTTATAATGGGAATTAGGTATGATTGAACATGTATTTCTTTACGGTACCGATAATAATGAAAGATAAAATAACAGAACAGAAATTTTGGACTTCTACGAACTTGCTAATAGGTCCTCATTTGTATAAGCCCGATTCGCAATTGATAACTTTTTTGTACGTTATTATTAAAATAAAATTGATTCATTATCATGATCAAAGCCTATGTAGGTTATTTAATTAGTTTAGTAAGATTTAATCGAATCTTAGGTTTCAGGGAGGGGCTTACTTTGTTTACAACAAGAAACAAAGTATTATTAATATAATTATTGGGATTAAATCTCTCAGATTTTCCGGAGTAATCACAGTATCAGCTCACGTATACTCGTACATGTGTTGGAAGCATGTTGGATGTAACAAAGCCTTCAATTAGTAAGGGATTCTCTTTTCTCGCTGTTTCCGGTCGATTAATGAGGTTTAACTCTCAAACAGCTAGCGATGTATTGTGTTACCTACTCTAGGCAGCTATGGTGCTTCACTAAATCATGGAATTATTGAAATGTACTAATTTCGAACTAAAAGCGCGTCCACATCTACCGAACAGCGCGCTCGAGCATTTAGTTATGAAGTTATATCTACGTAGTCGAACGGGAATACTCAATCACTCACTCAATCGCTCGGGTACGCTTCTCAGTAGGTACATAGCTATTACCTACGTCGAACAAAAGCACTCTACTTTACTTCAGACATTTATTTTGTTCCTATGAACCAAAACCTTAATAAAACATAGTATTTTGATAATGTATAGGCATTATAGAATAGGTATGCATTTTATATTCCCAATAAATTGAACTGTTTCTAGAACTGAAATACTTCCAGGAATATAGGTATACTATATACTCGCCAGTTTTTCAGCTCATGTTTATTGCTATAATAATTTTTATTGTCCTGTAAAGTAAAATCCTTTAAACCCATTCTGTTGTTAACTGTACCACTAAAACCAAAGCTAAGATTAATGGGATCGTGTTCGACTTCATAAAATTTGACTGCGTAAATTCAGATAAACGACTTCATTGTAAACTTTTATTTTTATTAAAATGTTATTAATTTCTTGTGAAATCAGTCAAATATTTTCTACGAAAAATAGTAATAGGTAAAGTAATCGTTTTCAAGAATTACAATAAATTTATATTAATCGGTAGGTACATTTTGATATTTTCTGTTAGTGCAGTAGATGGGTAACGTGGATATTCACCATGGACCAATTACTAAGGAGACTGGCCCTAAGCAACTCGGCCGAGTGGTCGGCCTAGTACTAACATCGACATAAAACGAAGCGAGTAGTTCAACTATTTACCGGTAGATAGAACAATGAAAATAAAAAAACAATGACCACGGTTTTTTTTTCATACATATATCTAATAAGGGCACCTCTTTCTTTAGTCTTTACTCTGTGATATTCACTCTCGAAAATGGTCTTCAGAATTCTGAGCTGTACTGAAGAGGACGAGCTAAATTGAGGGATTAAACGTTCCGTCTGCGTCAATATGATAAAGGCTCCGGCTGCAATCCCGAATAAATGTAAAATTGAAACAGGGGACAAAGAACCGAAGCGAGGAGATTGGTCAGAGGCTATCTGTGACAGCTGCGCTTCATCGGCCCGCCGCCGTGATCCTTTGTATGCCAGCTGTCGCACCCATAGTTCCCAGAACCTCCTCGGAACTTTGTAATTTCCACGAATTGTATATCATTAACATTTCATCATAAGGAAACGGTAGACAATAAACGAAAACGTTTTATGGGCTTAGAAGAGATTTAGCTTTACATAGAAATGTACCTATCTTCATGGGGGTTACTCCGAAATACGTCGCTGACGGATCGTCCGAAGTACGGATTCGATTTACGATCAAAACAATGTCAAATCGTAGAGAAAAACGAAAGAAGAAATGTCAAATCACGACAATCCGTCAGCCGAAACGTTAGGTTCGTATTTCGGAGTGGGCCAGCAGGACAATATTTTTTCGCGTTACAAAAAAAAATAATAAAAATGTTCCGAAACTTATCACAACTTTGCGATGAAAAACTTGAATTGCGAACACAAACTTGTTCCACCGCAATATTTGCGAACTACATAAAACATGCCGCCTTTTGTGTGAATTAGTTTTGAACAACACAACACTGTTCGGCTTATTAACAGCAGTTTACTTAAAAGCACGTAATAAATTCGCAGAGCTTAAACTACTTTCCATGGAATTAATTTGAAACGAATGCACTATTTAGTTAAACCTCGATGCTAAGCGAACAAGTGCTCGCTTTTAGCTCAACTTCCAATTCAATCGACTAAAACGTTTTATGGTTTGGAGCTTTTAATTCTGTTTTTACACCTTTGCACAATGTCCCTAACTTTAATTTATTTTTTACGCCCAATATATTATTCTTATTACCACCGCCTAGGCCGAGTTGATGTCTTAATGAAACCACGCTTTTTTATTTTAGGTGTATAACTTTTGACATAAAACGTGTGTGGTGAACTCATAATGTGCATTAAAGTAAGACTTGGGAAGTGAGTATATTGTGGTAAACAAAGGACTGTGTGTGCTATGGTGTGCTTCCGATACCGGATATCAGGTGGTATGGAGGTGGTTCCGTCGACCGGAAGCCGCATCCTCGTGGCCTTCTTCGCTACTGTCTTCTGGGGAATGGGTGAGTATTACGTTATATATTCCGCCGTATTACCTACACCGAGAATATTGTGGTGTGTTATTTATGATATACCATACCACTCCGACGTAAAGATGAGTATCAAAATATCAGTATTGCATAACATCTCTAACGTGTTATTCAGGTACTATATCTATTAAGGGGTAAAGGCGTATTTTTTATGGATAAGATATCGTATATGCAGCATCCGCTGTGAGTATCGATCAGGGGTAAAATCTAACGTTTTTATTCTGGCCCTCGCAATCGGCGTATACATTTCTGTTGCATTATTTATTTCCCTAGCTCGCCTATAAAAGGCGGTGAAGCGAATTTCATTAAGTTGCAGTCATTTTGGTATTACGATATAAATTACTACGCCGCGTCAAGTGTGGAGTAATTTATGTTAAGATCCTTGTGATTATACATTGCTTTACACTTTACTTGCCTGTGCTCATTTAGCTATCTATTTTTGGGATTTATTACTGAAACTTTTCAGTAATAAAGTTTGCGTAGTAAAAACTTAGTAGGTACAATGTAGGTAATTGTTTCGTAACTAACTCGATTGTATGAGTAGGTACCGAGTAGGTCGTAGTTTTAATTTAATTTGGACGAGAGATTAAACAACTTCACTGCCCAAGGCCTTTTTGTATCTAGCATCTTATAATTTTATACTTGTGACTATTTCAACGCTTTAGTAATACCATCTAAGTTATTACGGAGATTACTTAAGTGATAAATTCTTGTGTCTTCTTTATTAATTAAAGCTTCAGACTAATCCTCACTTTCTTAAAGTGACTAGCTAGGTATTCTAAGTAATGTTCTATTGTATTTTTATCCCACTGCCCCGGAATGAGGGCTATGTTTTAATTGTATATACACTTACAAAATATTTTCTTACTTCTTATACTTAATACCTTTTTTATGACAATACGTAGGTTAAGGAAGGGAGGTAATGGGGTCCATCGAAATTCCATGTAAAAGAATGACGAAATAGACGGGCCCGTTGGCGTGGTTGGCGTAATGCCGCCTTTCACGCTGCAGGCCGTAGGTTCGATTCCTACCCGGGAGATGCATTTGTGTGCATGAACATGTCTGTATGTCCCGAGTCTGGGTGTATATGTATATTAAGTATGTATTTACAAACAAAAAAGTAGTATATGTAGTAATATCATTTATCTGGTTTCCATAGTACAAGCTCTGCTTAGTTTGGGATCAGGTAGCCGTGTGTAGAAAATGTCCCAGGATATTATTATTATTATTATATACCCATACATATTATCAATTTCAGTGAAACCAAATACGATAAGGTAACTTCCATTTTAACTATATTCGGGACCTTTATAAAAAAACTTCGGATCTTACTTAATTCTGAAACCATGTAACCCGGTCTCTAGAGTGCTTACATCAATCATTCTCACGGTATCAATCATTCATCGTTGAGTATCGATCATGCTACACATCAGGCTTAAATTACAGTTATTAAGACACGCCTGGATCTGATATCACTGGGAATGCAAACTATTATCGTCAACTCGCATTAGTCATTAGGCTTAGGTCAAAGGCATTTTGACCTCCCTACCGCAGCTTAAAGCATTTATTTGTGTTTATCTTGTAATTTACAATCTATTTTTTTTATCTGTTTTTATCTATTTAATTCCTATAATAGAATCGTCAAAATTGCCTATTTCGTGATTCCCCATAACTTAAATTTAAAACCATCGAGGTACTTACTAAATACTTACCTAAATATTTGTAAAACGTGTTTTCAACCAACAACAAAAGCGATCACAATAAATCGTTCAACGATCAGCCTATAAAATATCCGTTTTTAGTCTCAAGTTATCGGCTACTTTTATATTATCAGCCCGATCATCGGAAGAAGCAATAGTAAGCTGAGCAAAGGAAGTGTAATCTATCAATAATGTAAGTATTATTCCGTTTAAAAGGTCAAATGTCACGGGTACCTATCTACAACTTTGATTTATTACGTAATAAGAATCGTTCGGGCCAATAAAAGCTTTCTCTGCTTGAATTCCACATAAAGGCCTCGAGAAGTTTTTGTGGCTACCAAAAACAACTACATGTTGATGACATTTGATAGAATGGAACAAATGTAATTCAGTAAAAATGGTGGAATAAGTGTCTACTTGTCCCAAGTGAACGTCACTTCAGTGTATTGTGTGTGTTTTGATCGAGAACCAAAAAATATGATGGTGCGTCCATGCCTCGCATGCCTCACCCGAGCAATCATGTTATGACATTATGTCTATGCGTTCCGACGTCAAAACTGAGTGCTCGGGCATGCGCCTGATGTAAACGCACCCATTTTTTATCTCGTCATAAAATAGGATCTCTATTAACAATATATTCCTTATCGTACCTGGCCCTAGGCTGCGGCAACACAGCAAATTGAATATTATATTTTAATATCATCAATAATTTCATTACTATGCTAATGCTTAACTCTTGAACTTAACTTAACTCTCTTAGCTCTTGAAGGTGGTAGAGCCAAGCTGTAGCCAATTGACTGCAGCTCATAAACGGGCTGGCTCGACCGGGGTAGTACCACTCTCTCACAGAAGATCGGCGTAAAGCAGCTATTACAGCTGCGTTTCGTACGATGAGTGAGAGAGCCGTAAGCCCACCCCCCTCCCCCTCCCTCCATCCCACTCCCCTTCAGGTCGGCAATGTGCGAGCAATACCTTTGGTACTGTAAGCATCTATAGGCTACGGTAACTGCTTAACATCAGGCGGGCCGTACGCTTTTTTGCCACCGCAGTCCTATAAAAAAAAAAAAAAAAAAAACTTATATTTATCATTCTGGTCGACTAATGAAAGCGTATCTAATGACTTAATTTACGTCTCGTTACGTGCCTTACAATTTTGAAAGGTAATTATCGGACCGCCCACAAGTCAGGAATAATGTTAGAGAAATTAAATATAGTCTTCAGAATCCATGCAAGAAAATATTACAAGGTTTAAAATAGGTAAGAAAGACTAGCGCAAGCGCTTCAGTAGTTTCAATTAAGGGCAGTATTGTCACATACATAATTAGAATGGCTTCAAAATTAGCTCGCTCAGCGGAAGAGCTTCTATACAAAGGCAGGATCAATGGCACTCCAACGGCAGGAGGAAGTTATGCTCGCAGACTCAGCGTCTTCAAATAAATTAACCCTTGTCTCACTAGGAGCCATTAAAGTGACATTTGTTTCATTCACTGGCAGGAAACTACCAATAAGTCTCAGTCACTGCCAATTGGTGCAAACACGTCTTCATTTTGATAAACACTAATACGTGCCAACTTTTTGTAGTGCCTAGAGTAGGTATTATTATTATTTATACACTTTTTTATATCATTCTGGAAGTTTCAAGCATTAAGTACAGAGCAGTTACAGTAGATAAATATCGTGCCGATATATGAATATGATCATATATGCGATAGAAATCAATATTTAATAAACATGTCAATTGAAAGGAAATGTAAACAAAATGGAATATAAATTAATCGAAAACTGATGACTTCATTAGATCGGGATCATCAATCATATGTGTGACATTATATTATTAATGCAATGTTTGTTTGTGAGTGTGTTTTGTTAATGACAGAATCACAACTAAATCTGACACTTCTATGTAAATGTATTTATGTCTTAAGAGCTTATTACACTTGGTTAAATTTAGCAGCCTAAATTCAGAAGCTTCTAAATATTTAAACCATTCTAGCTTCTGAATAGCTTGCTGAATGCGATTACACTTGCCTAAATTCAGTAACGACTAAATTAAGTAGCCTAAATTTAGTTAAGTGTAATAACCCCCTTACTGATACGTTAGGACAAGGATGGCAATACAGTTAGTTGGTGAATCGACAGAGTCAGCACCCCTGGCCATTGCACTCCTTGGCAATGCACCCATATTGATTGCACCTATTACTTTCGCAGGCACATAGAGCGTTTAGTATTTCACATTAGGTAACAAAGTTTTTGACTGGGTTTGGATATATCGAAGTTTAAAATAACCTGGAATCTTAGGTACCCAGCTCAGAGATGCATTTTTTAGATGCGACATACCGTGCTTAATTTGGCAATATGAATACAGGGTGCCTACAAGGCACCTGTAAGGTGAATATAAGGTTGCCTGCCGGTTGGCAGTGGATACTTACCACTGTCACTCAAGCTCGAGGCTACACGGCTGCGCGCGCGCGCGCCCCTGATTATTGTAGCTAATAAAGCCACGACATATGTTCATTTCTTTCTGGTCTGGCATATATGCTTTATATTGATATATAAGGCATAGTCTAATGTGGTGTTTCTCAGAGCACTACTGATAGTGTGCGTCGGGTCTATTATATAAAACGTCATTAGCCACGTCCAGATGTCGCACATGCCGCGCGAGGCTGCTCACCCACATGCCTCGCGAAGTACGACGTTTGCCTCAGTCGCATGCCGCGCGAGGCAAATGCCGAGGCAATTGACACTCTAGACAGAGAAGAGTACAAATACCCGAGCAATCAGGTTGACATTATCGTTCTGTCTCATGACTATGCCAAACTAGGCGAGGCAAATGTGAGTGCTCAGGTGAGGCAGGGCGCGCATTTGCCTCGCGCGAGGCAAGTCAAACTTCGTGAGGCAATTTGCCTCGCGCGACATGTGCGACATCCAGACGTAGCTATTGACTTCGCTTCCTTATATCACTCTTATAGGCGCATATAGGTACCTACTTATAGGTCTATTGGGACAACAGTGTTTGTGAACAATTGTATACGAAAATATTATAATTATAGTAGTTATGTTCGTACGGTAGCAACACGAGCAATCGTTTTCAGGTTAATAAAATATAGGTTCAACGAAATAGCGATTTGACGCAGCTGTTGGCGTGACATTTTAAATTCTGTGAACTTGTTTTTTGAGCTACATTTGTGTGACACATTTTAGTTGTGACACGGATCGATAGGTCAATTAAGTGCTAACCACACATGGATTGGAACTTTTTGATAACATCACTGGACTGTTATGATTTATATTAAGACGATACAAGAAAAAAATGAATTTTAGTTTCGGGGTGTGGCTAGCGTCGCGTGAGCTGCCGAAGGATATATCCCTCTCGCTTAGCTAGGACAGAACAGCTATGGAGTAGACTATAGTATAGTTATTTTTTGAAGGAACAATATTGTTTAATTCGTACAATTAAAATAATATGTCCCAGTGCACCTTTTAAAATAGATGAAATGGATGAAAATATTCAAATATATTTTTTTCGTTATATATGGGATTTTTATGTCGAGTGTATTTGAAAAAAATAATTTAATTTCTATGTTGTTTTTATTGCTGAAGACAAAGTAAGTCAAAAGAAGACAAACGATACCTACAATATGCTGATAGATACGTATAACAATATTTCGATCGTATAATAGCCTATAACCAGCGGACGATCCAGACGCGTCCAACGATATCTCATTAGTCAAATTATTATGATAAAAATAGTTTGGACGTTATACGGGAGCAGATGAACATACATACATATCGGTCAAAATCATAACCCTCCGCCCACCGTAGTCGGGTAAAAATGTACATACTCTGTGTCAGTGACTGACTGCCGGATATGAGTATCTTTTTCATGTTTCGTAGGCAAAGGAATACTTTGGTACTTAACTTCGATGCCGATCATGAAGTCATCAGCGGTGTCATAATATTTATTTTTACCATATTTAATTTATTTTTTAATTTAATTTTCAGTTTTTATTAATTTTATTGATTTAACCATGCATTTATTTATTGTTTATCTTTTTATCTTTATTTTTTTATCTATCAAAATCACCCTTAGACTGGTTACCGCCACAGGTGACAAGAGGGCTGGCTCTTTCCTTGCTCAAAAAATTCGCTTGACAACAGGAACAGCTTGAATACAGGGAGGACATGCAGCCAGTATCCCACGCGGACGGTATTTGTTTAATTAGGGGTAGGATTTTATTTTATTGTATTTTATTTTAATTTATGTTATATTATATTGTATTTTAATGATAAAACATGAAAAATAAAAATAAATATATATATTTTTTTAATTTAATTTTACTTTTATTTATTGTTTTATATTTATTGTGAAATTATAATAATTTTAATAATCAATATTGGACTATGTCTGAAACAAATACATTGAATTGAATAATTTAAATACAAAAATTATCACATTAACTCGTTAAATCACGGTTTACACCCGCTAGAACGAAAAAGATCCTAACATGGTAGATAGGACATGAGGGTTGGCCAGTTAATTACTTAAAATACACTATATTTATTTCAAGAAAACATTCATAAGATCTGAAGGCGTCGGACTCGCACATGAAGGGTTCCGTACCACCGTAGAATAAACACATCAAAAATATCAAGTTTGAGACTTGATATTTATTTTTAAATGTTATTATATTTTTAGTATTTGTTCTGCACCGGCAACAGAAATACACATTCAGTGAAAATTTCAACTCTCTACCTGTTACGGTTCGTGAGATACAGCCCGCGCTGACAGACGGACAGACAGACAGACGGACAGCGTAGGCCTAGTAATAGGGTCCCGTTAGCACCCTTTGGAACCCTAAAAAGTAGCCTATGTTCTCCGCCAAGACCCAGTCTATCTCCATACCAAAATTCATCAACATTGGTTCAGCGGTTTAGCCGTGAAAAGGTAACAGACAGAGTTACTTTCGTTTATAATATAATAGATTGAATAGGACGGACAAACATTTTCCTATCCATATCTGTAATGTTATTTTTTACGATAATTTATTGATGTATGATATATTTATTACTTGCCCATCCATACCTACAACAAACGCAATAAAGCGACTCCATTGTTTTGACAAGCAATGTATTCCCACTGTCGGCCCAAGACCATGCTGCAAGTATATAACAGTAAGCGAAATAGGGAGTTTTTACAGAAATGACACGAATAACTATGAAATGACAAGTGATGACACAAAATGACAAGAGATGACACAAAATGACAAGAGATGAAAAGAAATTACACAAGACAAGGAAAAGCAAACGAAAATCACGCTGCAGTGCAGGTCGTAGGTTCGATTCCTGCCCAGGACATGCATTTGTGTGCATGAACATGTCCGCATGTCCCGAGTCTAGGTGTAATTAAGTGTATATTTAGTTTGTATTTACAAACAAAAAGTAGTATATGTAGTAATATCAGTTATCTGGTTTCCATAGTACAAGCTCTGCTTAGTTTGGGATCAGGTAGTCATGTGTAAAAGAATTTCCAAGGATATTTATTTATTTATCATAGGCGTCGGCGGACTGTAAATACTGTACTGTACCTGTAATGTGGCACGACCGTAATATTTTTTCGTAATATTTTTTAAAAAATCCTTCACAGGTGCGACGTCGAACAAGTCCGAGCGGACACTGACAATACAAAGTTAGAGAGAGACATGGTTAGTTCAAGTACTTAAAATGTGAGATGGCGATATTGTGCGCGCGCTCGGAAATAAACAACGTAAGCGCCAAACCACATTTACTTGAATTAAAAACAAACTACTTCATGAATTAAAATATGGTTGAAGGGTAGTTTAGATATCATTATTTGCTATGTTTTAGAAATAATTTCGTGATCTAAATCGTAAAAACATCGTGGTAGCAAGGAAAATTGTAAATAATTAGAGCTCATTTCATAAATTTTTTTTATCGAGAAAATTTCATCAAATCGTGATTTGGATTTAAAGATACTCAAGATAATATAGTCAAAAATCATACATCTAAATATAAGATTCTTAGTCCACATACTTACTTAAAGAAAAAGTAGAATAGAAAATCAACCAAATTTCGAACCCTCCTCTTAAACGTGTACTATCGGATGTCTCAATTACTATAATGTCAGGATGGGGGGAGAGGGGGCTAACGAAATCCTATAACCGCGCTTGAATAATCCTTGGTTAGATATGGTAGGTAATATCTTAGTACCTAAGCATAACAAATTATTAATCTTTAGAAAATCTTAAATAATTTACACATTTCTTCAAGAATTAATTTGCTAGTCAACTTTTGACAAACCCGAAGTCTCGAGCATCCTCTAGTCTTTTAAATAAAATAAACATCCCTTTGTACTCCATGAAAAGTAAATGAATTTAAGTCCGTGTTTATTTTTAGCCTTATCAAGTATGCTTTGTGCCAACTTTTACAGTGTACTTACTTGAGAGCCTCCGTGACGTATGTACTTGCTTGGTTCGGCTTAGTAACAGTGACTTACAAGTTTAGTGTTTTATCTTAATGTTGGGACCTGCGTAACTTAGTCTTCTTAAACAATAGCTCGCCCTGTGGACTTTCTAACTCTTGACGTTAAGTTGATTCATCAATCTTTTATTCCCCCTGCAGCCACCCCGCACAAAAGGTTTACTTTGTTGATTAATGGTACCTAATAGTAAAAGAAAACACTTTCTTTTGATATATCACGTAATTCAAAAGAATATTTTTCACCTTAACAAATGAAATATGAAGTGGCCATGTTAATCTTTTTACTTCATATTTTATGCTGTTACATAATATAAGAACACACCACAATCTAAATAACTTCCCGCAACTCATTATACCAACAAGGAAGTCTTAGAGATATTTTAGCACTTGGTGGCGATAAATAGTTGTAACCAAAGTTATATACTTACGGGATTCACCAAGTATTAGAGGGCTTCAGAAACAATTTTATATCTACACCCTTGTGGTTGTCCCTAGTTCACTCAGCTACCCAACTTCCTGCTCTTAATTCACACACACACGAGGAGAACGTATTCTATACACACAGAAATCTTTATTTAATGATAATAACTAAAAACAAAGTACGTATAATAAATAGACATAGTATTAAAGAAATAAAATTAAAATTGTATGTGGTACCTAGTAGCAGTTTACTGAAGTAACTTGCGAGTAAAGTCAGCGCTGGACTAGATTGAATCTAGTGTCCACCGAACCCAGTAGCAAGTCAGCGCTGGACTGGGTCACTGGAATGCCGCGCTAGCACCGTTTAAGCGGCGCATAAAGGGTTAGATTGTTGGATAACGAAATGATGTAATTTGGTTGTTTTTGTACAGGGTACATTTTGAATATATTAAAATACAACGGATGTAGATAGCGGAGATATAGAGGCGATATTTTATATCAATCACGGCTCGACTGACGTACATTGTACATATATATCAAAGTAGATAGCTACCGCTGGAGTCAATTAGCGATAATATAATTAACTGTATGTTGACCGCTTCGTACATATATCTCGTTTCATAGAGTGGCCTAAGCTCTATAACGTGTAATGTTAATAATTAAGTAATGTAATAAAGTTCGTATTTCTGTGTAACCTCTATATGTTGCTTTGTATATTAATACATATTAAGAATTACTTCCTTGTTAGGAAGTAAGTCTTAATATGTATGTGTTCTTTGATGTTTCAAAGGAATATTTTATTATGAACATCCACCTGAGTCATGCATTCATTGCAAGAAAAACGGCTAGCTTTTTATATTAATTAACGGCGAATAAATAGGCATTGGATGTAGATAGCATTGATAACTGATGATAAATAAATATCAGCGCAAATTCATTTGATTAAGATTATTTAAGATACCTACCTAATATTTCCTTTGAGCGTCTTCTGCAATTTATATCACTAAACGCGCCGAAATCTTAACGAAACAAATTACTTAGCAAAGTGGTGTTGGCAGCTCCGCAATATTGGGTTACTGAGGGCTTGCCTTTGGGCCTGCAATGTAATTCAATGAAGCAAACAGTGGCGGAGGTTGTGGGACCCGATCCCAAGTCATTGATATCTCTGCTCAAGTGTCCACATGAGTGATCGACGCCGAACGACACAGCCTTCAATCTTGATATATTTCATCAGTAACTTTCAAGTGGTTTTTATATTATTTATTGAAAAAAAAAAAAAAACCATTCTCTCGAAAAGCGACTTAGGGCCGGGCCCCATTAGCGCGTTGCGTTGCGTCGCGTCGCAAGATTTTGTACTGGCGCATCACCCTCGCCCGTCGACCCTTTGATCCGTTGCGACAACGCAGCGCAACGCGCTAGTGGGGCCTTGCCCTTACTCGTAATGTGTCCAAAGACTCCGTTTGGTAGGACATACAATTTGTGACACACATGTCTCCTTCTTTCTTAATAATTTCTTTAACTACACCCATATCTCTGATACAGACTTCTGATCTCGAGATGGGATTACCAAAACTATTCTTAACTGAAATATGGTGTCATCATTTCTCTGAATAAGCGTACAATATAAATCCATGATGTCGCGAATGCATTAAAATCAAACCAATAATCGCAATTACCAGCCGTCAGCCCGCACTGTGCGAATCGGTAAAGAAGGTAATTACACAAGTTGCCAACGTAACGTGCAACTTCCAAGCGAGTCTTCCTATATCCGTATAGGAACATATCAAACTGTTCTGGTAAACGCGAAGATAGCTGAACAGCAAATGGGGCGTTTGTTGTTGTTGGGAAACTAATAACTGTTGATGAAATTGACGACCGCTTGGCGCAGTGGTTAACGTAGGCCGCTCGGCTCACTGCGTCGGATGGTTGCGGGTTCGATTCCCGCCAGAGGCAAATTTCGGAAACGGCCTTTTCGGAAACGACACTGGGGTCGCCCTCAGTCCATTGTACGGTACCCATAGCACCTACTAGAGTTGCTTAGTTTGAACCATACAGTTGGCGTGTAAGTCTGGCGATATTTATTTATTTATGAAATAATTTTAGATAAACCAGACGTAGGTACAACTTATTAATATTTTAAGGATCCATACCCCAGATATTAGAAACTGTAGGTACGCACATAACAGTTTTATTGTTTCACCCTTTTCATTTTATCATTATTATGTTTGTAACACCGCATTATGAATATCGATTTTGGTCCGGAATTATCGTTTCATTATGCAAAATAGCTATTCAGACGCTTATTGCACAATAATACGCCATTAATGAGATATGAAATTAACATTTGATCACCTGGATCAATAAGGAAGAAGTCAACATATGCCCACTATGGGCATATTTTCGAACGGTTTCTCATCGAATTTATTGAAATGTACATTTCTAGAGAGCAAGTTTGGGGTACAAAGGGTGCCCTTTACTTGGTTCACGATGTAGAGCAAACAGTTTCCATAATATTGTAAACCTAACCTCTCTCCGTCCTCATCTCATGTTAAACATACACTAGGATTTTCCCTCAAGGTGCCCAACAAACTCTTGAATTTCCAACAACGTTTAAAGGCTTTCGTTCCATGAGTGAACAAAAATAAATCATCCTATTTAGCTAACATGAATAACGTATAAGACGTTTGATATGGATTAAACGAGTCAGGGAAAATGAAGTTTAACAAGGAATATTATGTATATTTGTTTGAGACTCTGTATGCTGCTGCTACGTTTTATTCTCAAGGCTTCTTTGAGTTTGATCTTTGAACTCATTTTATATTACAAAGCTTACATTAGATATTTGCTGAATTATACAGTAAGTGAGTATTTTTCCTGCTACACTGGTTTTCGATTTGTGGAACATTGTAAAACTGATGTTTTTATGAGATAGGTAAATAATAATAATAATTTAGCCCTTTAAACGTCCCACTGCTGGGCACGGGCCTCCCCTCAATGCGAGGGGGATTCAGGCCATAATCCACCACGCTGGCCCAGTGCGGGTTGGTGGATTTTACATGTCTAAAGACATGCAGGTTTCCTCACGATGTTTTCCTTCACCGTAAGCAAGTGATAATCATATTAAAGTTATGATTCACACATAGATTTCGAAAAATCCAGAGGTGTGAGCCAGGGTTTGAACCCATGACCATAAGCCCGCAAGACGCGTGCTTAACCAATCGGCTACCACTGCTTGCTGATGAGATAGGTATCTTCGTAATATTTTTTTAATGTTATTAAGATGGCAAACAAGTGTACGGCCCAACTGATGTTAAGCAGTTTCCGTAGCCTATAGGTGTTTGCAATACCAAAGGCATCGCTCGCACGTTGCCGACCTGAAGAGGAGTGGCACCGAGGGTGGAGAAGGGAGAGGGGTCGGGTTTCAGAGTCTCTCACTCATCGTACGCAACGCAGCTGTAATAGCTACTTTACAGCGATCTTCTGTGAGAGGGTGGTACTACCTCGGATGAGCCAGTCCATATATGAGCTGCAGTCAATTAGCTACAGTTTAGCTCTTCCACTAATATTTGTTGTGAATTATCTTCCAAAATTGCCATGCAATGTTTAATGATGACTTTTTGATAACGGAAATGAAAGCCAGAACAGTTGGTAAATATTTCAGTAACCACGAGCGATTAAAATGACAGTAGGTTTTCGATATAGTATGTAAATTACGTAGTTTAAAGTCAAAATATAATTTACACAGTTCTATTATCGCTATGCCATGTTGTTTGGAATTGACTGTTGCTTTCTGCGCTGAGTACCTAATAGACGCAATAATCATAATAAACAGTTATAAACATATTTAATTAAACAAACATTGCTAAACGATGATGAGAATTAGCAAAGTCGGAGTTTTAACCGCGTTAATGAAATAAAATTCTCATTAAAAGAGCCGCGCGTTGTTTTGGTATCTACCTATTGTAAATTCATTATAATTTCATGTTTATTATTCGGTTTCATTAAAGTTATTAGCTATATTAAGTAATTAATTAGTTAGTTAAATTTTGTTTTATTTTTTTTGTATGTACCTACTTGGTAGGCATCGCTGGCACTATATTATTTCATTATCTAATCTTAATTTCAAAGCTACAAGTGTATTTTACAACAACATCACACACACAAAGAAGCAGATTTTTAAAGCTATGTGGGTGACATCAAAGATTTTCACTGCGGGGCGTCTAGGTATCTGTGTGACGAGTATACTGCAGTCAACGAGAAGCGATACGAAATGGAATGGAATGTATGAGAACCTAATGTTCGAGTTTCAACTGGCCTCGAGCTCGCTAACATTTGGGCGGCCATTTTATCAATTCGTTGATCGGCAAGTGTAATTTTAGTTAATAATAATTGAAGGCATATTCATTTTAGTATCGCTTCTCGCTGGCCGTTGTATAGAAAATTATGTAGGTACGCGGAATCCCGCCTACCTTTTCACTTTAGTCTGCACTGCTGAGCAGTCCTATTCTTTGTCCCCAGGTGTCCGTGGACTTCACAACTTGGAGATCAACGTCCCAAACGCTGTGCTAGTGGGCGAGACCGTGACCCTGGAGTGCAGCTGGCAGCTGGAGGACGAGGAGGCCTTGTACAGTGTCAAGTGGTACCGGGGGAGGGAGGAGTTCTACAGATACATCCCGAAGGAGCTGCCGCACACTAGAGTGTTCCCCTTACCAGGAATTGACGTTGATGTAAGTTTAACTTTTGTCAAGGACTATTTTTTGTTTTGCAGATAGAGAAAACCGATATGTAACGTTAGTAAGAAACTATGTAGGTATAGGCTTTCTCTACTCCTGTGGTATTGGTAAGATACTTCGATATATGCCCGTACAAGCACAAGCTCTGCTTAGTTTGGGATCAGGTAGCCGTGTGTAAAAAATGTCCCAGGATATTATTATTATTATTATTATTAGTCTGAATTCTTCAAGTGGGTTACTATATTCTGTATAATATTAAAATATTTTTATTTATATATAGAAAGGGACGGGAAAACTTCCAAATTAAGCTATAAGCCTAAGCCTGTCTGTGGGAGGTTTAGAATAGGTACATTACATATACATTTGAGTACGTCTAATCTACTGTGTTTTAAAGTCAACCACATAATAAACAACGGAACAAAATCCTAATATGTATGTATAATGTAGGCATATTATTATATTGCTCGCAAATACAGGAAGGGTCAAACATAAATTGGGCACTCATTGCCGAATTTATTAAATGTACCCTTACCTTGATTTTAGGCCATCACGGCAATATCCAAAATTTAAGGTAGGTATATAATTTCGGCTAAATATAATGTAGGGACCTCTACTTATGTGAAAATAGTAGCAAACTTTAAAGCACTCTATGGTTAATATATCTAAATAATTATAAGTTATTTGCCGCAAATAACAAGGAATGGGGTAAAGCCCTATAATTATAACCTTCTGATAAGACAAAATTAAGTGAATTAATCGCCTCTATCTATATTTTATAGCCCTGTAATATGTCAGAAATATTGCCTTTCTGAAAAAATATTAATGTAGGTAGGTATCTATCTAATAAAATAACAGTTTCTGAATTCCCTCTAGGTAATACGAGTAAAATTTGCACAAAGTCCCTATAAAATTATTTTTCTTTGTGCGTTTCCTTCAGATTTGGAAAACAAATTCTGTTTATTACAAGTTTTCTACTGGAGTGTTTTTTAATGAAACATTGCTTAATTTTGAGAACAATGAACTCGTTTTTTAATAAAGTTTATTACGACCGTACTCTACGCTGTTAAGGTTGATAACCCAAGTAATTTCAAACAAAGATTCCGCGAATACCTACATTTGCCTAGCTTTTTGACATACTCACTCGTCTATATTACTTGCTTGATTTTTGGCAAGAACAGTTCAATAACAAGTCTTATCGCAGCAAGTAGGCGGATAATAGTTGGCGCAGTAGACTACTAAAAATGTAAGATTATTGCCGTAATCACTACGGCGTGTGCCGAAAAAGGGCGTAAAACAGAACAGCGAACGGAATCGTGAGGGTGTCGTAAACCGGAGCTCGTGCTCTTTGGCGTAACTTTGATGACTTTGGCAACTAAAACGACAAATCCAGACCAACATTATTAATATTGCCGTTTATTTTCTATCTCTGAATCTAAGCTAGCTCATAAGCTCGCAAATAGCAATATGCTGGCCTTCTGTACAATGGGTTATTGAGTGTAGAGTCCCACCCCTACCTAGGTATTACATTTATTAGTAGAGTAGTATATACTATATTTAGGCACCGAAGATTAGGTATATTTTTTGGTAATAATAAATTATTCTTATAGGTACCTATATATATTTATGGTCATAAGCTCGGTCTGAGATAGTCAAGGCGCTCTATAATACTTATAAGTACATTTCTAATAGTATATTCGCAATAGAAAGTGTGGCAATCCTAATTTGGACCAACATCATTGGTACCTATAATGCAACCTTTATGCGACTATAGCCTAGGGGTGAACACGTTGGGCTAGCAATCGGAAGGTCCCAGGTTCGATCCCCGGTGGGGCATGCACCAATGGATGAATTTTCATCTATGTGGATAATTTACAGTTTGCTTACGGTGAGGGAAAAACATCGTGAGGAAACCTACCTATCCCTCGGGATTAGGTAATAGTCAGTTCCTGTATACACGGCGACAAGGTTCACCACCTGTCACGTTGGGTTCCGACTATCTGGTGAAACGTGGGCTTTGCGTTGGCTTAATATCTCCACAATGTGGTGGTGTATGACTCAAGCCTCTGACTACCCCCGAATGGCGATAAAAGACGTTGTATATATTTTTTAATATCATTGGTGAAATGTGGATGTACAAGAGTCTAAGGCTGCGTTTCCATTGAAGCGGAGCGGGGCGGAGCGGGGCGGAGAAGAGCAGTGAAAAGTGGCAACTGTTTCCATTGAAGCGGTGCGGGGCGGAGCGGAGCGGGGCGGAGCGGGGCGGAGCTGGGCGGAGTGGAGCGGAGAAGAACAGTGAAAAGTGGCAAATGTTTCCATTGAAGTGGAGCGGGGCGGAGCAGAGCGGGGTTGAGCGGGGTGGAGCGGAGCGGTGCTGGGCGGAGTGAAGCGGAGAATAGCAGTGAGAAGTGGCAAATGTTTCCATTGAAGCGGAGCGGGGTGGAGCGGGGCCGCGTGTTCATATATTGTACTCGAAAGTCCGCTCAGCTCCGCTCCTCTCCGCTCCGCTCCTCTCCGCTCCGCTCCGCTCTGCTTCGTGCCCACCACTCGGCACCACAGCCTGCTCAGCTCCGCTCAGCTCCGCTCAGCTCTGCTCAGCTCCACTCAGCTCCGCTCAGCTCCGCTCAGCTCCGCTCAGCTCCGCTCAAGCTCAGCTCCGCTCCGCTTCGTGCCCACCACTCGGCACCACAGCATGCTCAGCTCCGCTCAGCTCCGCTCAGCTCCGCTCAACTCGGCTCAGCTCCGCTTAGCTCCGCTCAGTTCCGCTCAGCTCCGCTCTGCTCCGCTCAGTTGCGCTCAGCTCCGCTCAATTCAGCTCCGCTCAGCTCAGCTCCGCTCCGCTTCGTGCCCACCACTCGGCACCACAGCATGCTCAGCTCCGCTCAGCTCCGCTCAGCTCCGCTCAGCTCCGCTCAGTTCCGCTCAGCTCCGCTCCGCTTCGTGCCTACCACTCGGCACCACAACCTGCTCGACTCCGCTCTGTCCGGCTCGAGGCCGCGTGGTCATTTGTTTTATTCGAAAGTCCACTCATCTCCGCTCCGCCCAGCCCAGCTCCACTCCGCTCCGCCCAGCCCCGCCCCGCCCCGCTCAACTCCGCTCCGCTTCGTGCCCACCACTCGGCACCACAGCCTGCTCGACTCCGCTCTGTCCGGCTCGGGGCCGCGTGTTCATTTGTTTTATTCGAAAGTCCACCCTTAGGGTGCGTTTCGATTGAAGCGGAGCGGGGCGGAGCGGGGCCGAGCGGACCGTGAATTGGCCAATCACAGTGCTCGAAATCTCCACTCCGCATCAGTGGAAACAGTGTAAGCGGGGCGGAGCGGAGATGAGTGGACTTTCGAATAAAACAAATGAACACGCGGCCCCGAGCCGGACAGAGCGGAGTCGAGCAGGCTGTGGTGCCGAGTGGTGGGCACGAAGCGGAGCGGAGCGGAGAGGAGAGGAGCGGAGCGGCGCGGAGAGGATCGGAGCGGAGCGGAGAGGAGCGGAGCGGAGTTGAGCGTACTTTCGAATAAAACAAATGAACACGTGGCCCCGAGCCGGACAGAGCGTAGTCGAGCAGGCTGTGGTGCCGAGTGGTGGGCACGAAGCGGAGCTGTGCGGAACTGTGCGGAGCTGAGCGGCGCTGAGCGGAGCAGAGCGGCGCTGAGCGGAGCTGAGCGGAGCAGAGTGGAGAAAAGAGGAGCAGAGCGGAGCTGAGCGGAGCAGAGAGGAGCTGAGCGGAGCTGAGCGGAGCAGAGTGGAGAAAAGAGGAGCAGAGCGGAGCTGAGCGGAGCTGAGTGGAGCAGAGTGGAGCTGAGCGGAGCAGAGCGGAGCTGAGCGGAGCAGAGTGGAGCTGAGCGGAGCAGAGCTGAGCGGAGCAGAGCGGAGCTGAGCTGAGCGGAGCAGAGCTGAGCGGAGCTAAGCGGAGCAGAGCTGAGCGGAGCTGAGCGGACTTTCGAATACAATATATGAACACGCTGCCCCGCTCCACCCCACTCCGCTTCGCCGCGTTCCGCCCCGCTCCGCTTCAATGGAAACATTTGCCACTTCTCACTGCTATTCTCCGCTCCACTCCGCCCAGCACCGCTCCGCTCCACCCCGCTCAACCCCGCTCCGCCCCGCTCCACTTCAATGAAAACATTTGCAACTTTTCACTGCTCTTCTCCGCTCCACTCCGCCCAGCTCCGCCCCGCTCCGCCCCGCTCCGCCCCGCTCCGCTCCGCCCCGCACCGCTTCAATGGAAACAGTTGCCACTTTTCACTGCTCTTCTCCGCCCCGCTCCGCCCCGCTCCGCTTCAATGGAAACGCAGCCTTACTCGGGGGGCTAATAGCGAAGCTATCCATCATTGCCAATGCAATAAATTTTTCTGATTTTCTGAGGAATCCTTAGCAATTCCGTTAAATTTCTGTAAGGTAGTCACAGTTTTACGCGATTCGTGACCGTTTCACGGAAATTTAGCGGATTCTGCTGGAGGCTGAAGATATTAGCCCCGCTGTTCTCTTTACCGATATTAATTTAACAATATTATGTATGACCATACTACTGAGCAAAGCTAATCCAACTGAAACCTAGCCCGAAGCGGGTTTACGAATGAGTATGCGAATGAATATTCGAACGAAGCTTGTTGGAATCAAAGTTGGAAGTTTACCCAACGAATGAGTTTTAATCCAAATAGAGTTAGACGTAACAAACTAGTACCTTGTACGTAACAGGGTCGTCACACAAGTCTGCAACTGAAAAGGACAAATTAGATCCGTATTATCCTAATGTAGTGTCACTGAACCGTTACAGGGGTTAATTATATCAGACTGCTTGATAGGATTAGCCGTTTGTAGATAAGGATCGTATTTTGATACTGGCTACATCTACCTATCTCACACAGGGGTTCACTCCGACCAACCGCTCGTTGGTATCCGTACTCTAGGATGTATAAGATTTAAGATAGATCAATCACACAAAACGTGCTGTGTCTCCGTTACCGACCAATCTAAATGGCGTTGCGTCAGCTTCCGCCTCGCAGCTTTTTTTTACACGGCTGCCACAAAAGGAGTGAAATGTGTTCTGGGGGCTTACCACCACCTCTTATAGCAGTTTTGTTTTAACGTTTCAGCGGCCATTTGTGCAATGACGTTTCTTATTGTCATGACAATAAGGTACGTCATTGCACAAAAAGACGCTGAATCGTTAAAACGTTCCTGTAATTGAATCGCAATAAGAGTTCGTGGTAAGCCCCCAGGGTTCATGAACGGTCGTGAGTTTCTTTATTCCACTGTAATTTCTGAACGCCTTAATCAATTTAAATGAGAGAGGTATTGTTAGAATCCTTACATTACCTCAAGTAACATCGCTATAGGAAAATTGTTCACTAATGACATCTGTTAGTGATATTTTTTAAATACATGTGGCTTTAAGCAGACGATCGCCAACGCTATCTTTTAGTGTTCATTAAGAACTATGTTATAATAATGTAAACGAATTCTAGCCTACGACTGCGACTGTAGCCTAGGGGTGAACAGGTTGGGCTAGCAATCAGAAGGTCCCAGGTTCGATCCCCGGTGGGGCATGCACCAATGGATGAATTTTCATCTATGTGCATAATTTACAGTTCGCTGACGGTGAGGGAAAACATCGTGAGGAAACCTACCTATCCCTCGGGATTAGGTAATAGTCAGTTCCTGTATACACGGCGACAAGGTTCACCACCTGTCACGTTGGGTTCTGACTATCTGGTGAAACGTGGGCTTTGAGTTGGCTTAATACCTCCACTATGTGGTGGTGGATGGCCACTCAAAACCTCTGACTACCCCCGAATGGGGATAAAAGTCGTGACGTTGTATTTTTTTTTTTTTTTTTTTACGAATTCTAGAAAATTGATTGTAATGATAACTAAAATAAAACTTTTTCACCAAAACAATATATAAAATAAGAGATATAATAAAAAACAGGCCTGTAGACGTGCTTTTAATTATATTGATTACCAATATAATTTTTTTCGGAATTATTTTGATGCAATTTACTCCTAGTGTGGAGTTCAAAGTATCGTTTCGTTGGTCCATGAGGGTTCACCTCAGTGGGTTTGCGTAGGCGGGTGGTGCAGATAACAGGAGGTACATTGCAAATAATTGTCTTGTACGACGTTTGACTGTCGGCGAGTGCCCTTTGTGCCAGTAGTTCGGAGTCGTCGAAGTTCAGTAGAGCTTCTATTGTGATTGCTCTACTCTGGAACGCTCAATCTAATGTACGTTCGTGTTTTATTATACGGTCTTTGTTGCAACCGGGAAACGTTTTCGTTCGTTCAAGTGTATCATGTTCCATTCGTTTTTATGATCTCAGTAGAACTTTGGAGTCGGATTTCAATCAGCACCAATTGGGTCGCACGATCATTGATGAATACGTAGGTACTTACATGATTCTTAATTTTAATTATTCAGTAAATACGAGTTAAATAATTACCACAGTTAACATGATAGAGCACTTTTTCTTTATTGAAGGTACCTACGTACTTACCGGATATGTATAAATTATATTGATTTCTGCTCACAAAATGTAATTTAGTCATAGCGCTAAAATACTGGTAAAGAAATAAAAAAAACCCCACTGTGCGGGGCAGTCGCGTAAAAATGTAACAAAAGGAGTTCCTTGGCCGATGGCCGTAGCCTATTGATAGCTACAAAATTTGTATTAATTGATTTGACGTACCTACGCGGTTCTCCTACTAATATGAGTTAAAAGTTATTGTTTTGAATCTATGTTATTTTTCATTTCATTATTTGTAGTAGAATGTTTGGGATCACATCTTAAGTGAATGCAGGCCTATTGGCCTTATGTATCTATGTGCGAACTGTACCTATGTATTTGTTGGTACAGATATCTCGTTCGGGTGCGCGGCGCGTGGTGCTCCAGCAAGCAACGCCTGCGATGGCGGGCCGCTTCCGGTGCGAGGTGTCCGCCGACGCGCCTACCTTCCACACCGAGATACGATCAGCACCTTTAGAGGTTGTCGGTGAGTGACTCTACAGCGCGCTACGGACCAAAGACGCCGACTGTCCGCGAGTTGATGTCGGTAGGTGTAGGGATACACACCGTACACACCGTAGCCGCCGCCCTTCAAAATAAGCCGCCGACACAACCCGCCGACATGTGTCGCTGGGTCGGCGACTTTGGTGTGTGTGTGTACTAAGGCACATCACAACTACTATCTATTACATGTGGCTTTTAGAAATAATATTATGATGTCTACACTGTTATATTGTACCTACCGATTTAGAGCATGTATCCGGAGAAAAAATATTTGTAGGTATAATGAGACGTTTCCAATTATCCTTGAGTACCTCTGTCTGTTTGTATTTTGTTTTACCAGTCTCAGGCATTCTGTGAAAAAATATGAACTTACGGAATGGTATAATGGTGGTGGTATGGTATCTGCACATTGATTGTAAAACCGTTAAACAACAGTTGACTTCTAAGTTTATTCCTGATTATAACTAGCATACTAACTAACTAGGCCACAATCCAAAGCTAACGTTTATTCTGCAAATAAAGTTCAATCTTCATTTGAAATAAAATTAAATGTTATTTGAGGTTTGCGAGACTGGCCCTTATTAGAAAATATAGAGCTCCACCATAAAATCAAAGAAAGCGCAAAATATTTGTACAATGCCAAACGATTTTCGATTTGCCCTCATTTAATTTTACCGCAATAAATACATGGCATCGTCATTCGTGTCGGTAATAAAAACAAGCCCAGATCGATTGTTTACCGATTTAGTTAAAACCACAGCGTGTAACAGTCGGCGGTCACGCGACAATTAGCCATGGCCACGGTACCTATCACCACTTAAGAAGCATGGACTTGTTTAAAACATGCTTAGGGCTTTGTACAAATGGGCGGATTGAGACGTTAACGTGTCAGTCTAATTACTGCCTACTTGCACGAATTGCGCGATCGGCTGATGTATGGTTGTTAACTACATATTTTTATCCATAGCTGGTCATTATTATGATTGGTAGGTACACATCATCAGTTAACAACAATGACATATCACATGGTCGGTTGGTCGTTTGTAATGTCTATAATTAGAAATGGATGCAAGTGGCGCAGGACCAGGATCAGTGGCACTTATTTGGGCCTTTGTCCAGCAGTGGACGTCTTCCAGCTAGCAATGGATGGATGCATGGATGGAATTATTACATAACTAGCTTCTGCCCGCGACAAAATCCCTCAGGAACCTGACATTTTCCGGTATAAAAAGTAGCCGATGTGCTATTCCAGACTATAATCTATTTCCGTGCCAAATTTCATCCAGATCCGTTGAGCCGTTCTGGCGTGATTGAGTAACAAACATCCATCCATCCATCTATCTATCCATCTATCTAAACTTTCACATTTATAATATTAGTGGGATTCATTGGCCCATAACAGTAATAACATAACTTTTGTTAAACTGAATCGACTATGATGTCCGATTAAAATAGGTTGCGTCGCAACAAGCGTTTAAAGACATTTCACAAGTTTCAATAGAACAGAGAAGCCGAACCGGAAACATCCCTACAAATCACTTTCCACACGCACAATATACATCTAATCATCCACTTTGTCGGCGGGATTTGAATAGCAGCTGAGTGGGAGGATTTGTCGAAAGCAACATTTTATGCATCTTCAGCGATTCAGTAACATTTTACGAGAACACGGAAGGTTCAATTTGTATGGGTTACTACATTATGATGATCTTTAAGTTTTAAGCTTTTGCAATTTGGAAGTGGTTGTTTATCGCTTATTAAATGTTTTCGAAAATAGGTTCTAAACAATGTAAAATAAAAAGCCTCAAAATGAATGGGTATAACTTACATACACTTTCACTGTAAAAAGCCATTTGGGATGAGACGACATAGGACAAATGAAGAATAACCCAATGTAGCTGTAGCCCCCCCAGCCCCCCCAGCTGTAGCCAATTGACTGCAGCTCATAAATGGGCTGGCTCGACCGGGGTAGTACCACCCTCTCACAGAAGGTCGGCGTAAAGACGCTATTACAGCTGCGTTTCGTACGATGAGTGAGAGAGCCGTAAGTCCACCCCCCCTCCCCCTCCCTCCATCCCACTCCCCTTCAGGTCGGCAATGTGCGAGCAATACCTTTGGTATTGTAAGCATCTATAGGCTACGGTAACTGCTTAACATCAGGCGGGCCGTACGCTTTTTTGCCACAGCAGTCCTATAACAAAAATAAAATTGTTGTAATACACTTGGGCCAAGTTTTTAAACCTGTTGATCTCCAAAGTAGAATCAAACGATCTTGTTTCGGATAGGTCTACATTACTGATAGATAAGTAGACCTAACAACAAACATTTCCTTAACGCTTTACAAGCTTAACATGCAAGTGTCTAAAGCCTTATACAAGGTACTAAAGCATGTTCTCAGTTTATAGATTTTCAAGTAGAAATTTTTCGTAAATATTAATAGTAGTACCTAAGAAAGGACATTACAAAATCACTAAAGATTGTTACTCCAGTACGAAGTTTGAAACTTCATAATACATTAATAGAATTTTTAAGCGGCCGTTTCCATAATATTTCGTTAGTGATATTGTTCAGACGAGGCAATGGCCTGTAAAACTAAACTTTACATTTCGTCCTAACGTAATAGGGCCCTTGGGCGTCGTACCGTTGTAAGTTGCAGGTTCCCGAGCCGCTGAAATATAGAGCTGGCTTTACCTGTCCCGTCGTGGCGGCTCGTCTTCCATGAATCACCCCTGACGAGCACATTTATATGATGCGTGCGTTAGTGAGGATTAATTAGCTTCCTTTATGTATTCTTGATTAAACGAGCGATTTCTTCTTCCATACTCCGACCCCGTATTCAAAAAATGTAGATTCAGTGCAAAGTCCACTTCATATTATCATAATTATCATTACCGTAACAAGTAAAATAGATACCTAACCACATAGGAACACCTACATAATAAGCATAGGGTGGGTCATACGATTGCGATAATGGAGGATTATAATAATTGTTTTTAATAAGTGATAAATGATAATTTGACGGAAATAAGAAATTATTTATAAGCGCATTAGTAATATTGATTACTTTCATATGTTTTGATGAACTTTGATAACACACAACATTATCGCAAAAATAATATATATTATATTAATTATTATCTATTTTCACTACTTAGGTACTTCTTTGGCTCAATTAACCAAAGAAGGTCATGCTAGGTCACCGATTTAGACTATAAAAAAATATACTTGATGTTACGTCATTTTATGATATACAGAGAAAAGGAAAATATTATCTAAGCGCCGCCGCCGCCATACACGGACTGCATGTTGCTATCGGAAGCGACAGCTCTATTGCAGTTGGTTGCAGTCGACCGCACCGACAGCTCGCGACAGCCAGCCGACTGCTTGACGCCAAGCAGTCGCGAGCTGTCGACTGCAACCAACTGCAATAGAGCTGTCGATTCCGACAGCAAAATGCAGTCCATGTATGGCGGCGCTTAATTTATACCCAATGTGTTTATTTTTATTAAGTTACTTTATACATTTTCCCATTGTCAAGTTGTATTTCATATTCCAGTATTTACTTACTACAAGAGAGAATATTACTGTGTTCATTTTCCCTCATAAGCGCTAAACAAACCATTTGTTTGTATTTTACACCCATCAGCCACCGTCCCACTGACCTAAGAGCAAAACCTTTTCAGACTTGGACGAACTACAGCGTGAAAGCTTTTGAATGTTCTCTTAACGTTGGAGATAAAGGGAATTTCGTGTTTTTGTCAAGTACACCCACATAGCTGTAACACATACCTACTCGTAGATAATATGACCGTATCTATTTAAAATATGCTTGAGATTTTCTTTCTTGCACCTTCTTTGGTCTGTTGTATGCGTGGCGTTTCCTTAGGTTTCAAAAGTACAAATATGTAAGTACAGGTACTCTCGTTTTAATCATAGTATCGTTTTCTACCGAGTTGATGATGGCCAGTAAATGGTAATTAGAGGTCAATTACCGTAGGTAGATAAATAAAAAATAGAGTAGTAAATTTTGTTGTCGCCTGGGCTATTTTGTTTTTATTTGTGGAACTTGTTCCTCATTTTAATCATCACAGTATAGTTAGTTCAACAACCAGTGAGGTGCTCATTTGCCTACTTTTGAATGGCAAGCGCCCCATTTCACTTGACATTTACCGCGTTCATTAAATTAGTACTACGTAGGTAGTATAAATTATCATAACCGAGCAACGTTGTGCTTGTGCGGATGTTCACAAAAAGCAGCATTAATTTCAGATTATGGAATTTTTATGACCCTTCGCAGATATTTAATAATATAGCTATAATAAGAATCTCTTCTTGATTAATTTTTTTTGAAAAGCACTTTGCCTTCATTACAATATTATGATAAAACAAGTTTCTATATTAATATAGTAGACTAGCTGTTGCCGGCGACTCCGTCCGCGCAGAATTTAAAACAAAAAGATATAAGGACTTTTAAAATATACTTACCTACTCGAGGAATGCACTTGATTCCTTTCCTTGATTAAGTACTTGATTCTAAATAATTCATATTATAATACACTTATTGTCCACAGAGGCCCCGGAGTGGGGTCCCAAGCTGGTGTCAGACCGCTCCTGGTACGGCGTGGGGTCGACGCTGCGGGCGACGTGCGCCTCGCCGCCTGCGCATCCTCCCGCCAATCTAACTTTCGCACTTAACGGACGAGAGGTAGTGTTCCTGATCGTTTAAAAAAATCTTAGCAAGCGAGGTCGTTCGTACTACTCCACCAAGCCAACTACACACTGTACTGACCACCAAGCCAACTAGACACTCGGGTATAAATATCAAATGATAATAAGTCAATGATTCCGCAGTCCTTTCACCACCTAGCGAGAGTTACTACCCCAGGAGTGCCCAGGCATTGGCCCAGGCACAAACGTTGTGCATGGACCGCGGAATAATTTACTTATTATCATTTGATATTTTTACCCGAGTGTCTTGTTGGCTTGGTAGAGTAGTAAAAATAGGTTAAGCACACAAAGATAGCAAAAAATCCACTTGACTCAGTGGATGTTTGGCTGAAATTAAGGTCAGTGGGTAGAGAGGACATTAGCGACACTTAACGCGAAAGCATACGTTGTACACAAGGGATTTCGTAGTTCGCATTAACATTTTTGCAAGAGTAGACATTCTCCAGCGTGTGGGGTTTACTAGCAAAACCGGCGGACGGTAGGTAGATATATTTTACGAAAATGTGTTGAAAAAGGCTCCCGATTCAAGTGCCTGTATAATAATATCTACTCATTTAGGTATTATTTCAATTCGTTTTCTCTGTACGCATATTTACATAGAAGGTAACCTGGGATATCATTTCGTTCTCCTTACTTTGTTATTACAATTATTGTCAAGATATTTTCAATCATTCATATTTAGGTAATAAAAACTATTCAAGGAAGATATTTCGGAGTGTATTATCAAAAAATAACGATGGATTGAGCTGCTGTACGAAAATCGTATAATGTCAAAAAAATATTGTATCAAGCTTCACGTATACCTAGTGACTTTAGGCTTAATTACATTTCACCGCGGCGTTTGTGGCATTTTAAAGTCATTTGAGCAGTGTTCGCTGGACTGCGGCGGCGGAACAGGGCCGGGCCGAGTCCAGCCGGGAACAATGGACCAGTTCCTGCTTACTTCACTTTGACGCGACCGTTGTTTTTGCCGCCGTCACTACCCGCTGCGTGGGCGAGTTCATTAATCACGAAACAGCTCAGAGCTATACGAGCTTCCTTTATCTAACGCGCAACTGCGTAATATCCGTAATATTTCTCGCCTCGTCGCCATCGCGTGCAGCCCGCCTATTACTCACTAATATTGTTTTTTTCCCAGATCGACATGGAGTCACTCGTTTATGAGTTACCTTCGTGGTTTAAGTGGGATCCGCCGCCGAAAGCTGAAACGACGACGACGGAGCAGCCCGATGATGATTTAAATTTTAATATATTTCACGATGAGGGCAATATACAGTACTTGGATGAGTCTTACATAAATCTACATAAGGAAGAGATTAGGAGGCCGCCGAAGGAGAGTTTGAAGCCGACGTTCGAGCGAACGGGGCCTGATAATAGGCTGCCTTCAGTCGGGGAGGTGTCGTTCGTGGTTCGGAACGAGGCGTTCGAGCGCGGCAGCCTCCGGCTGACCTGCATAGCGAGTATATACAACTTGCACGCGGCACGCGCCGAACTAATTTTCGATATGGAGCAGCCAGAGGTTGCCTCCGTGCTGGGCGTCCGTAATAGAGCCGGAGGTAAGTGCAATCGATACTCACTTTGTGTCACTACAGCAGTTTTAGCGTGAACTGATGCCAAATCTACTGTGAAATTTGTTTCGTTTCGGTTTATTTTGCAAATCGAGTCTAGGTAGTTTTCTATTTCAGAATTTATTTTGAATATTTCATGTAGGTATAATGAATATCTATACCCATTTTGCTATCATGAGATCTAATGTTAAAGATAATGGCAGTAATGTCAACATTCATTAACAAAGCAAATATTTGTGAGTAACAGCCGCCTATATCATCTTGTTCCAGATTCCTCGTCTTTCAGTATTTGGCGAATATCGACATCCCTGATGCCGTTCCTGTACAGTATCCGGTAGTCATTCAATATCAATTAATCTTAATTAAGTACAAATTTATTTTTAAGTATTCGCTATTTCGCCTTAAAATTAAATTCTCATTGTGTACAAAACCATTGAACATATCTAATGTCATGAATTTAATTTGTAATCATGGTGACTTCCTTTCATAATATAGTGTAACTATCTCTATGAGAGTACTCTATCTGATGTTTTTAATACGATTGTTTATGAGATGTTAGTGGTAGGTCAAACTGGCCAAATTCTAGATTTAATAAAACGAAATAATCAGAATTTAAGTGATTAGATTATTTGTAAATAAATTGGGATGGATACCAACCTAACTATTTGAAGAATAGATGTATTTATATTAATAAAAAGTCACGCAACTCAAGCTGTCAGCTATTCTTATTGCGTTGTCTAGTTTATCATAGCAGAATTTAATTTTATAATAAATCGGGGAATGTCTCAACCCTTGGCAAAGACTGATGCATAACGGTTAAAGTGGAATACGTGAGATTTACGTTTCTGTAAATAAATAAATCTACTTATATTGGAACCATTGGACATACTTGACTGAGGCGGCATCGGTAAGGCGATTGCGACGCGATGGCAATTTCTACGAAAAAAGTCGCTTATGTTATCCAACCAACGCAATACCTATGTTCATATGGCGGTAAGCGCCATATGTATGATTGCTGTCCCATCGCGGTGGCTTTACCTACCAGTGCGGCCCCAGCCGAATCTGAATAATTTTATTATACGTAAATAAACTTTGTTTAGTTTTTTTTTGTAATTTCTATTTGTTTACGATTTATTATACTACATAGGTATTATTACTTATCTCAATTTTGACAAGTATCAAAACCTCGGAGGTGTTGAGATAAATAGATTATTATTACTGTTAATGATACATTTTGTAAATAAATAGATCTAATACAATTATGTATATTAAACGAATGGATAGAATAAAGAAGATGTTGGAATTTGTCTAAAATATGTTTTCATTTATGTGAACAGCTAAAGGACACTTGATTGTGCATTGATTTTAAAACCTAGTTTCCAAGTCACTTGAACCGAATACTAAATGACATGTAATCCGCTACAAAAATATAACAAAAGAAAGCGTAGGGGAAGTTATTCCAACTTCCCTGATAAACCAAACAAATAAACAAAGTTTTTTAAATTAGCAATTTCAATAATGACCATTAGGTATATACTTAGGGCTTAGGGCTTACTAACTTACTTACTTACTTTCCGAATCTTGAAATGACTTTTATCCACCAAATAAAAATGGCGTTTTAACTTATATTCTATGGAAAAACTATCAAAACACAATATTTATTTGATCGATAATAGTTATCCGATGGTTCTGAAACAGGCGCTAAATCCATCATTTTTTCCCATTGAAACACCATCAAACCCCTAATGCTATACTTAGCTGATATTGATAACACACTCTTATAAGTAGAATAACGAAGTAATTTCCCCTTGGAAGAGTTCCACCTAAGCCTCAATCAATCATAGCGCGAGACTAAGTCCACAATAACCAGTAGAAAATCCAACCATTATCCTTATGGAGGAAATCATTTATTGAGAAGTTACATTGTCGGATAAAATGGATTATTCAGCTCCGAATCAGGCATGATGTATTAGTTCTATCTAGTTTGACTTGCGGGCATTCCGGCGGGGTTGATATTACTTACAAGATAATATACTGAGGAATTTTCCGAAGTCGTCTGTTATTGGATCTGTGATGTATTATTGTAATTATTTATAGGTACCTAAGTTGTCTATTTCTGATCATATTAGAGGCAATGGTTTACTTAGAAATAACATAATGGAGATGAAGGTTAGTGTGCATATTATTTACAATAAGAAGTAGGTAAGTAATACAATTTTGGTCTGGTTATTTCCTAATTGATCGGGGAAACAGACCCAATCCCTAGAAATTGTGTAGGTCGAAGTTATACGTGGAACACATTCAGTATACACAGGTTATATTCAAATTGCGAAATAAAAATTGTTGTTTGGATAAATTACGGGCATTGATTTAAATGGTTATTGTTTTTTTTTATCGAAAATGGTACACATTGATTTCGAAGTAAAATACTTATGCAACATTTTTACAAAGTTTTTCTACTAGGTACTCTTAAATGTACCTAGTTTACAGTTTTAAAGCCATTAATCATGTGTCCTAAGACCATTCATCACGTGTCCTAAGGCTGCAACACGTAAGTTGTGACAAATATTTATGTAACCAAAAAAATATGATACCTACGCATAATCTGTCTTCACTAGAAATCTACACATCAGCTACCGTACCTATATGTTCAGTATGTATGTACCTACATTATTATTTCGAACTTTTGATACACTTCGTAAACCTCCTAACCCCGGAAAACCTATTTACGGATAATTCGAATATAAAGTAAGTATATTACATGGCCTCAGACGGCGAACTCACCCGCAACAAAACCAGCAATTTATTTCTCAGTATTTACCAATGTCGGCAGCTGCGCGGCGGTCGGTGCTGTTGCAAAACCAATAACAATCAGTTAGCCGTCATAAGGCCCTTTTCGACAGCCACTATTGTCTGGACTCTTCGTTAGCCGCTCCTTTCATTTACCGACCAGCTGCATTGATTGGACGAAATCCATCACGGCCCACGGAACTCCTATTCTGCCTATCCATTGATTATTCTCCCCAGTTTCGTGAAAATGAAACTTTCATGAATCAGCGACGAAACTTTTGAGGTCTCTAACGAACTTTGTCTCAATAGGAACCGAGTGAGCGAGGTGGCGAATGAAAAAATCAATCATATTAATACGAAAGTCGTAACAATGTGAGTTTGCCTGCTAATAGGTACATATATTCCGGTGGAGTTAGGGTTGTATTAAATCATTGACAACATGTACATGGTATAAAATATGAGTGCCTTATTTGAAAATAAAAGGCAGTTTAGTGAGTGTTTCGGTTTTGGTCTTGGGCTGCTTGTCCGTCCACAGCACACGGTCAACGTCAGACAAGATTATTTCAGACCGAGTTCGTACAACAACGGCGGCGATCGTTTATCAGTAGGTAGGTACGTGTTTTTTTCCAGCATTTCGATCCGTCACGTTCTTGGGTGATTTCGAGCGGAGCGCCGATATAAGTACAACCTACTCACTTTGCTGGCTCGGGCCGAGATGACGAATTTGCGGTGAACCGGCGGCTAACGTATGTATTGCTACTTCGGCGACGTCATCTTGTGAAAGTCATGCTTGGTAGGATATGGCTTTAATATCAAAGTTGAAAATTGTTTGTGATAGCCGCAGGCCGCTCTGCCCCCCTAGACAAGTGGCATGAACGCTAATCGAATAGAATAGAATAGACTTCACAATGTACGGAAATGTCAAAAGTCGCTATGTAGATCAACAACAAGTTGCTATGTAGATCACGTGACTTATGTCATTTCCATACATGAAGTGTAGCGATTTGAAGGAACGCTTGTAGACGTCAGCCACTTGTCTAGCCCTCACTAATGCGTTTGTTGTGTGATTTTACGTTTGAAAATAATGGTTAAACTGCTGGCGACGTAATGCGGAATACATTGCGCAGCTTCGGACATAAATATGATAATATTATGGAAAATAAATGGGTTTACAGTGATAAGCTTTGCATTCAATTGTAAATTGAATTTATAACAAACGTTTTGCATGAACAGTTATAGCTAACGTATTTGAAAGAGATATTTTAGGATTATAGATAAAACGATACATATCTGTCTGTCTATTAACCCTTTGCTTAAACCCATGAATACACATAAAGTGGATAACGGGTAAGACAATGTTTTAAAAATTAATAATGTATACCGTCGATTTGGCTTTTGAGTCTCTAAATTAAGTCTTGAGCACTTAAGCCAACCTCGGAGCGCACTCGATGCCTATTCAAGGGCGAGTGCCCCTTAAACTGAAAGAAAATCCCCAAAGAGATGAATTAATCCATGTTCCGCTGTGAATTTGTTCTTTACGTAAATCGTTTCGCATTTTTAGCCTTTTTGAGCCTTTGTGGCTTCACCGGACTGAATATTATGCGTCTTTAAGAAATAGTTGGAGCTAACTTTGTGTTGGTACCTAAGCCCTTTAGAGAATATTACAATTTAGTGGAAATAAGCTCGTATGTTTAAGCAGATTAATTTAGATGGGAACGGAAGTATACTGCCAAGATATATTATTACACAGGTGAAGAATTTTCTTGACTACGGTACAATTAAAGAAAATTACTCAACTTTAAAAAAAAACCTATTAAAATGATTATAACAAGAGTAACAAAATGAAAAAAATACGGTGTGGAAATACATATAGGTAGGTATATTGATCATAAAACACTTAGCTATAAAGTTAGACATCCTCCCAGCTACCATCATAAAAAGTAAGTAGGTATCTACTTAAATAACTATTTCATGCCAAATAAATTGGACGAAGCTGTTTATATTTCAAATTATGTTTCTACGAATAGGGCACCCTCAGCCGTGGCGATATCCGTCCCGTTTCTATAATGCATATCTATAATTTCAAACAAAAAATATATCAACCACTCGATGATATCTATGGAAACGAGGTGAGTTGACATGAAATATCGTCTGTTTTCTGTCAACGTGCATTACGAAGTGATACGCCAATATCGGTGCGGCACGCGAGCGCCCCCTCGCGATCCGCCGCCGCAACTGAAAACTGCCCTGACCTCAAACAAGCACAATGTAGAGCGAATTGAATGGAGATGGAACAGACGTGAAGCGACACCGTAGATTAATAGCGTTGATAGAGAACATTAAAATCGTGTCGTGAACGTATCGTGATAACTAATATAGGTACTAACAGGTTGCAAAGATAAGACTTCTGCGATATTATTACAAAAACAGTTAAACTAGTTTTGAACGCGTGTCTAGACATAAATTTTACTAGAGCTTTTAAAACGATTTTATATTTTTTGTAACAACACCGCTGATGTTTAACTTAATAATGGCAACCCATTTAATTAAAATTCTCAAGAACCTTTCATTACATTCAGGTAGACAGTTCATTCGACGACAACCGTCAAAGATTGCTAGACAACACAGCTTGTACTTAATGGGTTAGAACATTTGTATCGACCAACAGAGTAAAAGATACCCTAGTGAAAATAAATTAAATCCGAAGCAATTTATCTCTTGAAACAAAAATCTAATCGATACAATTCTAGCAATAGATCGTTTATCTAAACTGATTTTATTTGTTATACAGTGTAATCTATAGATACTTTTTTTTACGATTGAAATTGCCTTCTCAGTATTTATTACTCCTCTCACTCTGGGTAAAAATTGTCTAAGATAAATAAGGTTCATTCCAGATTCGCAAATTAAACAAGACAGTCGATAAATAAACATTTAAATGTATCTCTTCAATTATCTCAACCACGTGCAAACGAGACGAGGAAACTCATAACTTCAACATTTCTATTGAGGATATTTGAAAACATAAAGATTACAATTTCATTCGACTGAAAGGGATATAACCGTAGATTACGCAAGATTGAGAAATTTCGTCTGTCACAAATCGAAATATCGGATCCAATGAATTAGGCGCCAATGGAATTCCTTTATTATCTAGACCGGACACTTACACCCAAATTTATAGAAAGTTATAATCGACTTGCACTGGCAGACAAATCTCTTTTGTTCCTAGAAATGCTTTGTAAAACCATTGTAAAGTGGCTAAATTTTTTATAAATTGTGTTGTGCCACCAATTTTGTTCGTGTATACTGAGATAAAGTATTTTAGCTATCCCGGTCGTGAAAACTCCATATGTTGCGGAATGAATAAATAGTATTATTTATCATCATCATCATTCCACCACCATAACTGGTTTAGGGACCCAAGAACCCCAAGGACTTCAACAACGACCGATCCTGTTCTGCTCGCATCCAGTGGTAACCTTCACTAGGTCGTCCACGGTTCGTCTGCCTATCCACGCTGCGTCTTCCAGTACATGGTCGCCACACAAGAATCTTGCCGCCCCAACGACTTAGGGCTATTACATTATCATATTCATTTTATTATTCCTTGAGAATTTGATCTACTTAGGCACAAGTGATGTACTGGTGGCTGTCCGTTTACTGCCGGTACGGTCCGTTAGTGGTAGGTAAACTCGGTAAACTCAGTAGTTCCAAATCTTGTGCGAGGCATTGTTCGTGACCACATTTTGGGTTGACATATAATTAGGTAGTAGGTCCACACCATCCGTATTTCCAACCGTAATTTTATTATTCTATGACTGTCCGCCTAAATTAGATCACCGGTGTCCTTTCTTTAAGAAAATGATACGCAAGCGGAAGGGAGAGATAACCTCGTTGGAATGTCAAACTTAGTTTCAGCTACTAACTAAGTTTGCCTCATAAATACGGGCTCAAAACGTCGCCGACAGCTGCTTGTGTCTTAAAAAGGATATAATAAACAGATCTACGTTGAAGCAAGTTATTATTTAAAAGTGGAACAGCCCTGGTAATTAATTTATTTAAATGAGTTATACTTGTAGTATCTACTTATTCCGCTAGCGGACCGACTAGGTTAATTTGTGTTTTGCAAATAACCTTGATATTTAAACAATTTAACGCAGTAGCTATTCAATTCCCACTCCACTCTAAGCAAAAAGTGAAAAATTTAAACTGAAATTTTGAAATTCTGTTATTTTGGAACTCTGACTCTGAATTAAAAAGGTTAGGTACTTATATTATAGGGTCTAATATAACTAAGTGGAGCGTTATCAATTGAGACACCACGATAGCGATATGGTAAATAGGTTGTAGTGACGTTTAGTGCTCGTTTTAGAAACGTCAGATAACTTATATTCACCAAATAGATTTGACAGTTTTCTCATGGAATTTCTGTCAAAATGCTATATTTATTTGGTAGATAAAGATTGTCTGATGATTCTGAAACAGGCGCCTAGTGAATTAATTCCGGTAGGTAATGATGTTTCGCGAAGTTTCCCTCGTGCTTAGAATGCTATTTCCAATTTTCAAACCAATCATAGCGGTTAAATTCTAATCTCCACCGAAATGACCTAAATCAAAAATAACTAGTCAGTGATTCTCTGGGTTGTGGTGCGCGCCGGCTACTAGAAAATAATTAGGTAGTGTAGTTTGCTGATATTTTTGTGTGAAACGGACAATATTCAAAAGAAAAATGAATTGAAAGTAATAAAGCACTACTTACTATATTTATTGTAATGTATAGGATCTATGGATGTACCTACATAATTTATTTCGATACCCAATTATTGATTGATCTCTAGAAATTCAGTCAGAGCCCGTCCTGAAACATGATCTTTTAGATCATGTTTCAGGACTTGTCGCTCTTTGCACGATATTTTATTACATTACGTATTATAAATGTAACAGAATATAATAAATATGTGGGTAAGTAGCATAAATAAAGTACTTAAAAACCTCTGCTAACTTAAGCCGCATTTGTTAATACTGTTTGTAAATTGAGTGTTAGTACATAATCCAAGTTGGAAAAATGTTATTACTTGGAAAATGCATAAAGCTTTATAGCCGTTGTTTTGGAACAAGAACACCTGTTTTAATGGATATCCATTTTAAAAGTTTATCGCCAAGGAGGACATTCAATTAGCGAACTGCGATATATACCTATGGTAGACTACAAGTTGCGGGCTTAGGCCGACAAGATCAATTGTACCTTAAGCCACGAGAGAGAGTTTAAATTCCCGTTTTCCATATAGAAACGATGGTTTAAAGTCTCCACGATCGATCAACTACCATTGATCTAACGGGCCTTACTAACTTATGCCAGTATTCGGTAAGACTTTGCAAATGAAAAACTTGTGGTACACTAGCGATTACCGAGCGTAAAACACGCGCAAAACATGGTATACCTATTGAAACCTACATTTTATAATAGTACAGAGTTTTTGTAGATATGCTAAACTTTACCGAAAGGTTTTAATAAGGGATATTTATAGGAAGGAAGGTACCTACTACTTGTTTCTTAATTCAAGAGACAATGCCGTCTTTGTTTCCAGAGAGATATAACTTGGGTATCTTTAAATCTAGAGTAAACCGGCTGTTACTAAGTCAGCTATCCACATCTTCGGCCTAATCGTTACTTTCCATTATAGTAGGGGAGCCGTAGAAGGGGTTTCTGGATTTGCACGAGCGCGTCAGATTAAGATAAGGGAGATAGCTTACATATTGATAAGAACCTCAAAAAATTATGAGCCCTTAATATTGGTGGGTTTGCACAGGGGAACCAAAAAAAAAATTGACCATCTTAAAATACTCGAACTCGTCAGATTAAGATAAGGGGGATTCGTTACTCGCTAAGAAGTGTCAAAAGTGTCAATTTTGCTAATTTGATCGTCAGTCTAAGAAATGGGAGCATCTGGAAGCTTCACTTTTTCACCCCCTCAGTTTTTTTTTATTATATGACTGCGGTGGCAAAAAAACGTACGACCCGCCTGATTTTAAGCAGTTACCGTAGCCTATAGATGCTTACAAATTCTGACGCGCTTGAGTAATTATTTTTTTTCAATTTATCATGTTAGAGCATGAAAAGTATCAATATCTGACAAGCTTGAGTATTTTGATGTCATTGCTTTTTATACAAAAAAATATTTTTTTGTCATGTATACGCTTCCCCCACCGCTGAAAGTGGAAACATCTAGAACAATGTATTCTTCCTATCATCTCATCTACCTAATCTACTAGGTTTGGACGACGCTCGTGCAAATCCACGAATTGCACGCTCGCCTCGCCATCTATTAGGTAAGGGGTCAATCGCTAAAGACATTGGTAATTACGAGTAAACAAGTATCTCTTGAATGTGGAAACTGGAAAACAAATGAATGTCGTGTTTATGACACGAACGAATCATTTGAAGACCAATCGACATACGAGAACTCTGTGTATTTCGGTCCGATGCCAAAGGGGCATTAAGGGTCTATGTTTATCGTCTTATTTTCGTGACTTCCGATACGTGTGGGTAGTTAGAGCGTGTCCCGACCCTGCACGGATGGATACCTTCAAAATATTTGTTCAAATTACCTGATAACATGCCATGTGGGAAAACGTTGGCAGCGAAAGGGAATAGAGTGGACGGTGGATAATTTGATTCTTCTTCTATTTGAATTAATGCCTCCGGTCGGGTTTTTTTCGGTTTATTTAAAATGTATTTAGTCCCAATAATTGCATTAGGCGTAGTCCCGTTATAAGAACATCTCCGTGCAGACGTTTAGGCGATAGGGCTGCCATATACGTCGAGAATTTTCCGAACATGTCGGTATTAAGCCATCCGGAATTTCTAAAATGTTCGTAAAAAGGGAATAAAAATCAAATAAAGAGGATACTACCTATAGATGATGTCCTGCGAAAACGTCTGAAATTTTCTTTAAACCAGAGTTGGGCGAAATTTAATTGCGATTAATCAATTGCAAATTGCAGATGATGTCAAAATTAACAATTAATTGCGATTTGTTCGCGATTGTCAAACAAATCAAAATTAATTGTTAATTGTGACACCACATGCAATTTGAAATTAATTAATTGCAATTAAATTTTGCCCAACTGTGCTTTAAACATTCGGAATGTTATCTGGAACTTTATTTTATAGTAGCCCTAGAAATAAATAAAGTAAACGATAGGTGTTGAACTCGTGTTGCATGTTATGAGTGGGATTGTCGTATTGTCAGATTCATGTAGGTACCTACATGAATATTCGGTATGTAGGTATATATGGTATGACTATGTAGGTGGTTAACCAGGTGGAAGTAGGTACTTGAACCTAGACCTACCTACACATCTAGTCCGGACAATACCTTTTCACAATTTAAAAGTAGGTACAAATCAACGCTACATAGTCAATGATCGTATAAATATCCTTTAGCGCATGCACATGTAAGTATTTAATATCTATATTATTATGATAATATCGTTTAAAATTTGATAGCAACTGATTGCTTATTAATAAACACCTGCCCCTCTGGGGGTAATGTCGGTTACTGTAAGTACCTATAGGTAAATTACTAATTACTGATATATGGTAATCATTACGATCTTATCTATTCAGTGTTTTCAAAGGGCTTGAAGTTAATGAAGCCAGTCGATATCAAAATATTTCATATTCGTCACACGTCACATTTTATCATTTAGCTGTGACGTAGTTATTTTTTATGTGTTAAGGTGGCAAACAACCGTACGGCACGCTTAATGTTAAGCAGTTACCGTAGCCTGCTTGCAATATCAAAGGCATCGCTGCACGTTGCCAACCTGAAGAGGAGTGGGACAGAGGAGAAAGGAGTGTTGGGTTTCCGGCTCTCGCACTCATCGTGCAAAATAACGCAGATCTTCTGTGAGAGGGTGGTACAGCCCCGGGTGAACTAGCCCATATATGAGCTGCAGTCAATTGGCTACAGCTTGGCTCTACCACTATTGTTGATTAGGATATACCTACCTATGTTAACAACACACTAGGAAGACCAACTGCGAATGGGTCTTGCGAGTGTACAGCTATGATAATGATGATCAATGATGTCGAATGTGCATTGAATCGTTGTACAATCACAAGCATACATAAAAATGAAACTATGAAATATGGCTGAAAATTGATTTCTGAAATGAATTTGAATTCTACCAGTCCGCAAACGAACTAAGCGTAAAAATTCTCTAAAAGGCTTGTGCCATAAAAAGGAAAATAGGAAAACGACAGTTCAGTTTTGAATGAAACTTTATCATGAGCACGATTTAGCACAATGATGCTTCGCACGAGTGTCCTTACCTAAAAGAGTTCCGCTTTCCTAGCGTTTTGATGTATTTTAGGGAAAGTCCGGTACAACAAATACTCGTTTATTTACCTCAACTTTCATACCTACTCAGTTCAGAAATGCATCTATTGTTAAAGAATACTTTTATATAAGGAACTTTATTTATCTATAGGTAAACCAAAATGCCAAAAGATACACTGAGTTATATACTGTGAGCTCGTACCCAATACGACCTTCTGTACCTACATAATATAGGTACCTATATCTCCATCAAAGGGGCTATCGGGCAAGTTCGAGAATATTCTTATCACTGCATAATTATAATATGAATGATACTTAACGATAAAGAACACCTAAAATGTACTGTGATTTATCTTTACGTAGATAATTTACTAATTACTGAACACATGTAAACAACTTTTTACATTTTTTTCCCGTACAGTCCACCACCAATGCCACATCTTTCAATTTTATAAAAATACAATTAAAAACGTCTTATAAACGTGAATTTATAAAATTTAAACATGTGGAAGTTATCAAAATACTTAAGTGGCGGTTTAGGCTGTGCATTGTCCTGTCAGAGTTGTAGTTTTGTAGATTAAAACTGAACACACAATCCTTCAGTAAATCACTTCACTTCACTCAGGTGGTTCGAATATAGTTTTGCGTTAGAGTATGTTACTTCATCGACAACGCAGCCGACGTTGTTTTGAATAACTTAAAAACTATTGATGATAAAAAATCGCCGCCTACCTGCTAAGTACGCGCGTATTTTATATGTATGACGGTTAAAGCCTTCAAGCCGCAGAATTTACAGTCATAGAACAAAAGTTGTTGTTTTTGATGTCAGTAATACGCCGCTGCAAGGTTGTTAGTGTTTTACCAATAATCCTGTATAAATAATTTAGAGGTTTACTTCTTGAATCTAAGATAGTAAAAAATAACTACGTGGCTGAGTTGTATTTACAGTGGCTTATTTATGGTGGCTAAGTATTTTTTAGACGCACAATCGCACATTAATAGTGGCCGAGTTAGTTAATCAGAGGACAATGTATTTTTTTAGAGGCCAGAAATGCTATTATATAAAAAGAAGTCGGTTTAATTACATGCCTATATTATTATGCAATTACTTTGAGATAAACTCATTAGCGAACATAGGTATATAAGCTTATGACACATAATTATGCAATTCATTAATGTAGTGACTTTCAGGACCAGGTTTTCTGTTGTAGTGTGTTTTTTATTTTATTAAATATGAATAGTAAAGTTTATATCGGCAAACGTGTGAATACGTTGAGAAAGAAAGCGGCTTTGAGGCACAACATCGACGAGGCGGCATGCCATGTGGGGCATATTGCACTGGAGGCGATGTTGAACGAACCCCATGTTTATAATCAGGTGGGTGATTCGGGTGTACCTATGGAACGGATTGATTGTACTATAAAGGGATTTCGCAGGACCTTTGTTCATTTTAGGACGTACAATGCTAGGTACTTTTACAGCGATTTTTTGGAACGAATTTCCTAAACACGAAAAAGCGTTACGGCCCCTCTTGAGACGTTCGTCTCTGTCCGGCGTAGTGCGGATATTCATCATCATCATCATCATTTCAGCCGAAAGACGTCCACTGCTGGACATAGGCCTCCCCCAAGGTTCGCCACAATGGCCGGTCGTGCGCTGCCCGCATCCAGCGGATTCCCGCGACCTTCACCAGGTCGTCGGTCCACCTTGTGGGAGGCCTACCCACGCTACGCTTTCCGGTGCGCGGCCGCCACTCGAGAACTTTATCGAATGATAAATATCAAGTGACTTAAAAAAAAGGCGTGAGGAACTTCGTTCCTGACGGGGGTCTCTCGACCGCACATGTGATTTATTTTTATGCCACTAAGGCGGCAAACAAGCGTACGACCTGCCTTATGTTAGTACCAACCTACCGTAGGGATAAAGTGGTTACCGAAGCCTGAGAACGCGTGCAATACCAGAGGCATAGAGGCATCGCTCGCACGTTGCCGACCTTGTAAAAAGCTTGCAGAAAACCATGCTGTAGACCAGTCTCTTGGGAAAACCTCGACAGGGACTTCGTTCCAGTGCCTAATCGTACGAGGGAGGAAGTTCCTCTGGAGCCTCAGTACGGCATTGGATGAATTTCCTATAGATAGCCAGAGGTGCGATAATGGAAGGCCGTAGGCATGATCTCAAACAATTATTCAGATCTTTTGTTCTTTTTGCAAAACAAACAAATCAAATTTATTCAGGATCAGAATGGAAAATATAAACGGGACACGGATGGATAAAACATTACTTAAATACATTTCACCGCCTCTAATGATTTTGTGGACTTTTTACACGACTGCCCAAAAAAAGGAGTGTAGGTAGGTATATGTGTTTAGGGTTCATGTATGTATGTATGTATGTGAGATTCTTTATTCCACCATAACTTTTAAATGCCTGAACGGATTTGGATGTATTGGGTATCGTTAGAATCCTTACATCATTCCAGGTAACACTGGGTATATTATTTTTGAAAAAAAAAAAACAATATGGCGGCATTATGACTCTATTTTCAAATGTGAAAATATCATTTTTTTCTTCCATTATTACAATACGGGTATCAAATTGAAGGCCTTGATGAGCACATTCTAAAACTGTAGAATTTATAGGCATAATTAAACATAGGTAGGGTGTACTTGCAAAACAAACATTTCATTTTTGGCTGTTGTTACTAAAATGCATAAAAAAAAATGAATAATTAAAAAAAATAAAAAACACGACTAAAACTAAAAAGTATAAAACAAGCGCAGTGTCATTGCAGTCGGGGGCCCTCTTAGATTAAATATATTCCACAGAACGGTCCCCCGACTGCAATGACACTGCACTTGTTTTATACTTTTTAGTTCGTTTTTTGGCAGGGCAGTCGTGTTTTTTATTTTTTTAATTATTCATTTTTAAACCGACTTCAAAAAAAAGAGGAGTTTTCTCAATTCGACCGTATATATATATTTTTTTAATAATAAGATTACAATGTTTATCGTAGATATTTTATCCTTATCTTATCTATGCAGTTGGGGACAGCTGGCCTACTCTGAAATACGAACCTAACGTTTCGGCTGACGGATTGTCGTGATTTGACATTTCTTCTTTCGTTTTTCTCTACGATTTGACATTGTTTTGATCGTAAATCGAATCCGTACTTCGGACGATCAGTCAGCGACGTATTTCGGAGTAACCCCCCAGTAGCGTCACTTTATTACGGTGTTACTATAATAGGAATATGCATATGGTTTTCTTTACCTACCATCCTACCATAATTCTAGTATTGTTGTACTCAAGCCCTGAGTCATCAGTTATGACATTATGTACGCTCGCCTCTTGTAGACGCAGCCATAAGTCTAGGTCGGCAACAGGAAAGCAGCATCAATTTTTACCTTCAATGCGAAGAAGAATAGGTACATGCAATGGACCTAAAATTATTTAAAGACATTTTGTTTTTTCTAGATTGACGCTGCAACTGACCAGAAGGAGAAAAATCTGTCGGTCGCGTACCGGTCATGCCGTCTGTCCAGCGCCATGATGAAATCCGGCCTAAAGCCCGGAGACCCCGTGGTCATCATGGGCGACAAACACCTTGATCTCGCCATTCCGTACTTCGCCTGCCACTTCAGCGGAAATCCGTTGTGCGCGATTGACCCTAGTGTTATGCCTGGTACTTATACACAAGACTTGTTGTGATCTACTTTACAAAAAATAATCAATTTAAAATCATTGTAAAATAAAACAGAGCTTCGACAATGTAATCATAGAAAACAGTATAGGTAATAATATTAGTAGGTACTTTCCATTTATAGGTATTTCTAAGCGCGAAACTATAATACCACTTGTGAGCTAAAATTGATTTTACTTATATTCTTTTAGAGGACTTGAAAAAATTATTCCCCTACATCAAACCCAAAATGGTTTTCTGTCAAAAGTCTTGCATTCAGAAGGTGAAACAAGCATTTGAGTCCATCAACGCGACTGGAGAAATAGTAGCGTTTGATGACCAACAAAGCAATTTGGAAGCGTTCGTTAAGAAGTACAACGGTAGTGAAGTTAATTACAGGTGTGTTATTCATAATTACATAGACACATGTTAACATTATATTGTCAGCCTCGCAAACTAAGCTCAACATGTAAACTTGAATGGCATAAGCTCAACAATAGGATATTACTACAGCACTATACTGAATGTAGGTACAGTTTTGTAAATTCAAATGAAAACTAAAGACAAGTCGGAAATCGAGGTGGGGAATTAAAAAAAAAAACTTACCATTTCTGTATTGTAACAGTAACATAATTTAAACATGCCTATTAATGTCCACGACGTTTCCAGGCCAGCTGAATTCGACCAGTCCAAAATTCCCGCCTGGCTAATGCTGACGAGTGGAACCACCGGACTGCCCAAAGTAGCAATCATTCCTTATGACACCCTCCTTGACGGAATGATACGTTGGTGGTGAGTTATTAATGTATTGCTTTCAATGATTGCTTTCCCATTCATAAACAGTAATCTTGGAAAATCTCAGATAGCCGCAACTCTACATGAAAGTTGTGACAAATATTCTAAAGCTCGTAACTCATAAAAAATATTCATGTTTTGAAATATCGTTATTATGTTCCCAAGCCATTTTCCCCACTTATCCCTTTTAACAAATAAAGCACCAAACTTTTTGTGCATAAAGACCTCATATTCTAGAAATATTATTTCTCCAGGACACCGTTTCCGGAAAAATTCGAGACCACGTTGGCAATGGCCACACTGCAGTGGCTGTCATCGCTTATTTTCTTTATATCTGGGCCGCTGCGGGGTTACACCCGGGTCCAGTCCTCAGTCCCACTCACCCCGAAGATTCTCGCTGCGCTTATCAACAAATATAGGGTAATTATGATATGTATTGCGACCTTACCATACTTCATTAATCAAGCCCACAGAACCATTCATGGATTTTCTAAATAAATATGAAGATTTAGTATATAATAATTAGAAAGTCAAATTCTATAACAGGTGGGTAGCTACTTCTAGTCTAGCTATATCCCTTGATTAGTTTTAACGAAATAACCAGTTTTTATGTCACACGGAATAAATCACCTTATAATAAATCAAAACATTTTGATAATATTTCAGCCAAACGTGACCGCGTGGTCGCCATATTTATTGGGGCAATTTCTTGATGCAGCCGAAGACATTTGTGACTTATCGTGTTTCAAATATATTGCTATTGGTGGCAGCGCTATCCAGAAGCCATTAATGGACAGATTTAGAGTAAGTATTGTTCCTCACATAATTATAATCCAATACTGGTTAATTGGGTGTAAGATATAGAATTCCTTTCTTTCTTTTTCCGCCTCTCTTTCCTCCTTTCCCATCAAATCATCCGAGAAAAGATTTTTAGCTCCCAAGCCCTGAAAATACATCTAGAAGCACAAATACACTATCATCTACAGTACCTACAGTCCAGAATACTCCGATACTTTGAACATGTGTCGCGGCGCCCAGTAGACTCCATTGAAAGACTGGCTGTTCAGAGGACGTAGCCCCTTGCGCTGCAATAACCAAATAAACATAATAACCTAAATCCCACTTAATGAGAGCGTCGTCCAACTAACGTCAGCTCGAGACCAGAACAAGTCGTTTATGCTTGCCTACTTACTTTTATAAGTATCGGTTTATTTCTATTATTTTTTTAGAAAAAATGTGGAGCATTTTTATATGTGGTTTACGGAATGACAGAGCTACTGGTGCCAGTTTTTAATTTCACTGACTACACACCTTTCGGGTCCACTGGGAAACCACTAGACTGCTACGAATTCAGGGTAAGTGAAGTATCCATTCTGAATTTCCTAACTTTTTCTTTTCTTAAAATACGTATTTGTGTACTTTGTAAAACATTAAATATGTTCCTACTTATGCTACTATTGGTAGGTAGTAGATACGTACACAGTGTGCTAGCGCATTTATAAATGATAACTATACCTATACAATTTATGAGAAGTAATTAAATGTTTAGCCGTTACAAATTTGTTAAGCCAAACAAAAATCGCATTGAAATCATTTGGTCAGCATACAAATATTTTGTTTGCAATAAACAAAATCAGGCAGTAATCCTTGTTCCGAAAATAATTTTGATAATGGTCAGTAATAAAATCATAAATAGGAAACTTACAATAAGTCGACTTTTTCATACTGTGGCGATATGCCACCTCTTTTCAGCAAGTAGAATGTTTAATAGCGGCCAGCCGATAAACTGTCGTATCACTGGCACGTTGTATTTTATAAGTACAAATAATATGTTAGAATTTTTGAATATAAACACCTAATATCATAATAAAACACCTTTTAACCATCTTCAGTTTATTTATTTACCACACGTTAGCAGCAGTTTCTTTACATAAGGCAGGGTCTTCCAATCTCCTATAATAGGTACTTACCTCTTCTTCTCTAGAGTTGAGATTTTGTTGAGATTTTGAAAACTTAACAACATGTTGTTAGGTACTATGTACTCTGTTTGATATTATGGTTGTAAAAGTAGATTTCGGTTGGCCGCAACATTATAACTTTAATAGCATATTTTGTAATTTCCTGAAATCTGTATAAATAAATCTGAACCTGATGTACCTAGTTATATTTTTTGTTGTATTGCAGCTTATCGATGAAAACGGTCAGGTTGTGACAAAGCCTAACGAAACGGGGGAACTGTGGGTGAAAGGAGACGCCTTCTTTAAGGTACTTAATAAAATAAACTATTTGATATAAAAACCAATAAAAATAGAAAACATACTTTCATTCGTACAAAATATGTATGAACATGGATGATTAATACATGGAAAACATTTTTTTTTTCGAATTTCGATTAGATTGAAATGGTATTCAATGCAATCCATATTTTTCAGGGTTATTTGAACAATCCAGAGGAGACGAGAACTATATTGACTGAAGACGGTTGGTTCAAGACCGGCGATATGTTCTATAAGGACGACCAGGATTATTACTACTTCGTCGAACGGAAGAGACTATTAATTAAGCACTTTGGGTTTATGGTAATTTCGAAGTTTACCTATTGCCACCAAGGTGGTGCCACATTTGAGTGGGGTGATAAATAAATACTTACGGCCAAATACTCGTAGGCAACTCAAATTTGAGAGCTTCTTAACTTTGACGCGCAATACAACAAAAATACAGATAACGACGTCTCAGACTGCTAAGTCGGACTCAAACATTTGAGTAGACTTTGAGTATTCGGCCATTTGAGTGAATATACACACTGTAAGGTAACGGGTAACGTAGTGCTTCCTAATTTAGGTAACTTAAATTAACGATATAAATTTGATCTTCAAACGTTATAGATTTCCCCTTTGCAAATGGAGGAGGTAATTAAGCGGCATCCAGGTGTAGCCGAGGCCTGTGTGGTGGGAATCCCCGACCCTACATGCCTGGAGCTTCCGATTGGGGCTGTAGTGAGGCGGAATGGGGACAATGTTGACCCGCAAGAGATCTTTGACTTATTAAAAGGTTTGTTTATACTTCATTATTTTGTAAGTAGGTACACATTTAGTATCATTCAATAAACAATCCAAATGTAAAATATTAGTAATACCAAATAAAAAATGCGCATTATAATGTTATGCTTTAACTAGATTTCGGTGTTTTTTTTCTTTAAAACTACATACTACTGCGACTCCTAACGTATTGCTCTGAAGGTAAAGTAGGTACCTAGGTACTGCAAAAATTGAACATAATTATAACATACGTATACAATAGTTACTGCTGTGCCTGATAAATTATCATCATCATCATCTCAGCCGAAAGACGTCCATTGGACATAGGCCTCCCCCAAGGTTCGCAACAATGACCGGTCTTGCGCTGCGCGCATCCAGCGGATTCCTGATAAATTAGGCATTAGGTAATAAATGAACGTGATAATACGTACCTAATTGCCCTCAAGGCTTGTATAGTGCTAAGTTCCCGAGACACTTAACCTCGAAGGTTAGTGTAATAAAAATATACCTAATATACCTACTCCAGCTAAGTATTAATGATGGATACTTTATTTTCAGAGAACTTACCCGAAAGGAAGCAACTGCGAGGCGGTCTCTTCTTCGTGGACTCACTTCCCGAGACGCCGTCGGGCAAAGTGCATCGAGCCAAAGTGAAGGAGATGGCGTTCACGGCGCAGCGAATCCTGTCCAAGTGAACTTAATAAATCTAAATAGATACACGATTATTATAAACTAGCTACAGCTGCCCGCGACTTCGCCGCGTTGACTTAACGTTCTGTAGCTCGTTTTCTCATCCGTTCCGGGACAAAAAGTATTATGAATGATTTCTGGTAATAAACTATCTGTGGGCTAAATTTCATCCAAATCCGTTTTTGCGGGATTGACAAACATCCAAACTTTCACATTTATAAATTATACAAATTAGGATATAACCTCGTTGTCCGCTTACAACAGATTTTTAAAGAGATAATACTACGATGCTTTTGACTCCTATTTTAAGTATACAATTAGTATACAATTTCCCCTTATTCCACCCGTCTATATAATAGGACCACTGTCAAAGGTAGCGTGTGCGGGCAAGCAGAAAATTTAAGAAGATATCTCCTAGTTAGATTTTTGTGAATGTATTTATTGTATCTCTACACAAACGGCCTAAAGTAGTTCATAAGTTCTTATTGAAATACTCACTAAACAATGGACTCTACTGTAAAACTATTTATCTAATTGAAAAAATCGGCCAAGTGCGTGTTGGACTCGCACATAAAGGGTTCCGTACGACCGTAGAATAAAAACGTCAAAAATATCAAGTTTCTTGTATGGGGACCCCCTTTATTTTTAAATTTATTTTATTTCTACCTAGTATTTGTCGTTGTAGCGGCAACAGAAATACACATTCTGAGAAAATGTCAAGTCTCTACCTATTACGGTTCGTAAGATACAGCCCGCTGACAGACGGACGGACAGCGTAGGCTTAGTAATAGGGTCCCGTTGGCACACTTTGGGTTCGGAATCCTAAAAACGACGAAGTAATGGAAAAAAAACAAAAAGTTTCATTTTTACCTACTAACCTTTTGTAAATCATTTTATGTAAGATAGCACCAACAGCGAAGTGTGCCTACCCATTAAGGAAGCACAGGCCTAATGATGTTTTACAATCCTTTATGCACCTAACGAGTTCAAAACAATTGAATTAATTGTAAACCAAATTCTGAAATTGTTGTGAATTGTAACATTGTTTAGTTGTAAACAGCGGCGACATTGTTTAGTTTTAAAATTCAAAGATATGATTAGTTTATAACTGTTTGGCATAGAATAACCAATTAAGAACATTTATGTAAGCTTTATTTAAAAATAAGTATAGGTATGCTTATAATAAATTCAAAAGAATTTGCATTAGCAATACTGGTATTTTTATTTCTTCCTAATTACAGTTAGTTGAACTGTTTGAAATGGTACCTACTTCATTTTGGATAAATATAATGTAATTGTGTATGCAATAGTGTTAACCATATGGTAATTATACTACCAGTCGTTCTCGGCCTCGGCTAAAGGATTGAACAGCCTACCGTATCACCAGTGCAATGAATCTGTGCTTACTTATACAGTTTTCACTTCACATTATATTGTTTTTATGTCTTTTTCAACTTCTTAATAAACAGACGGCAATATAACACAGCTTCTTCGAATCTAGTATCATCTGCCTTACCTTTTCCCATTATCTGGGGTCGCCGCAGTGTGTCTTTGTAGTCATACTTACATCCACTCTAGAGATGTGCCGAGTACAGCCTGACTCGATTACTTACTCGAGTACTTAGTAAGTACTCGGGTACTCGAGTACTCAGATTATAGAACTCGAGTACCCGGTACTCGAATACGGGTTCCGAGTACTTCATGGTTTTCGAATCCTAAGTCGGGTACTCAAATAAATAGAGGTGCAATCAATAATTTGTTTATTATCCCACTGTACTGTATTAGTGTTATATAAATTTAAAAAAAATCGGTGATCAGCCAAATCAGGGTAGACTGAAAGCCGACCCCTCATAATGGGATAAGGCTAGGAAGAAGAAGATATATATTATTAATTTCTAATTGGAAAAACAGGTAATTATTAATACATATTTAAGTAGAAATTATACAGGCTTTTTTAATTTGCTGTAACAGTTGTAGTTATTAGAAAATACGTTATAAATCGGGGCTCTCGCTAAAATTTTCGCCATTATCGCCAATTTTCATGAGTGCAAGTACAACGCACTAATTAGATGTGAAACTCGGACGTTTGAGTGGTTAAAAATACATAATACAAAAGTACTCGAGTCCTATTAAGTACTCGAGTACTCATTACAAGTATTCGACTACCTGTCCGAGGCCTCTGACTCGAGTACTTACTCGATTCTTTTTTTAACGAGTACCAGAATACTCGAGTACTAAAAATAGCGTACTCGGCACATCACTAATCCACTCTAACCTTATTCATACCATTCTTTATTCAATCCATCCATCTTTTCTTGGGCCTTCCTCTCGCTTTCTATTCTCCCACATTCATATTCAGTACTCTTTTAGTCACATGCTTTTCACCTCTGCTCATCACATGCCCGAACCGTTCCAACCTCCTTTTTTTTTTTTTTTTTTTTTTTTTTATAGGACTGCGGTGACAAAAAAGCGTACGGCCCGCCTGATGTTAAGCAGTTACCGTAGCCTATAGATGCTTACAATACCAAAGGTATTGCTCGCACATTGCCGACCTGAAGGGGAGTGGGATGGAGGGAGGGGGAGGGGGGGTGGGCTTACGGCTCTCTCACTCATCGTGCGAAACGCAGCTGTAATAGCTGCTTTACGCCGATCTTCTGTGAGAGGGTGGTACTACCCCGGTCGAGCCAGCCCGTTTATGAGCTGCAGTCAATTGGCTACAGCTTGGCTCTACCACCTCCTACTTTTTACTTTATCTTTTATAGGCGCTACTTCACTATACACATTCTTAACCTTATCCATTCGCGTCACTCCACACATCCATCCCAACACTTTCCTAAGATTGTACCTAGTGTGATATGAGAATATTAACAGTCCGCGTCCACAATAGGCTATTTATTATAAAGAAAAGTTTTCTTATGGGAGCCCGCAAACTGGCAGACAATAACGGGGTACAAGTTGGTAAATTGGATTCGCGCCCCGGGGACGGGCGACAGCGGTGCTCGAGCCGGGGTGCGGGGAGGGAGGAGCCTTAATCACGTCACAACGCGTGTGGAACCTCCGCAACCTTCGTCACTCCTCGATGACCTTCGTTGGGTAACACATTGTGATCATAGTCCAAAGACTTTCCAAATTTTGTACCGGATTAATAGGTAAGCCAGAAAATAACCACTTATTTTGAGCACAAGACAATGATGGAAAAATTAAAGGTAAGTACTTACCTACTAACTAGAACTGACTATGACTAGGTACATACATATTCATAAATACAGTAGCAAACTGAACAATATTGTGCAGTAGGCATTACAACATTTATTATCTCGTGTACCTACGAGTATTCTTCTCTAATATCAAGTTCTTCAAAAAAAATAGTGAAATAAGTATACATTTTTTTTTTAATGTTACTTAAAACATTTTTCTGCTCCATTGCACCGTTCATGTTAAACTCGGTCTGACACAAAATCTAGGACAACATTAAAGCACTTACCTGTGCAGTACATAAAATAAAACAAATGTTATTGTTTCCAGGCGGAAAATTGCCAAGGAAACGCCGACTCCTAGAAATAAGATTCAATTTTAGTTTCTAGATTTTGTATTTGCTAGGACCACACAACATTGAAATATTCTTCTTAGAAGTTCTACATGCCATGTGATTGGTAGTTAGGTAGTTACACTATTTATTTGTGTGAACTAATGATCTAAATCCATTTCATTTTAGGTGTAACTATTTCTGAACCATTCAAACTATATATGCATTATTTTTAATTTCACCACAGGGCTTATGGTTCATTTCCACAGGTTGGGCAATACCTTCCTTAAGTCTGCGGCCTTTGATCGAGTAGATTTCGTATTAAAGGAAGTTCAATCCATCATACCTGTAAAAATAAATGATATTTCTTATAGGTTACAAATAGGTACTAAAATAACTTAAAATTAAATACGTACATTCTTTTTAGACACAGGTTCATCACGTGTTCGACTTTTTTGTAATAACACCAAGATAATAAGTATTTAGCTATCAGTGTTCATTTCGATGAGCTCAGGAGGGCTAAAAATTAAACAGATGTCTTATTGTATCAAACGTTAATTGATTGATGGCCGAATAAAATTACATTCGCATTTATGTACTTCCCTATAATCTATCGCACAATCAATGTGCATATGGACAATACGGACGTATCATGAGATACCTGTTATGTTTAAACAGGGGGTTGACAATGACACATACAATACCGCAAAAATATCAGATTTTCTTAAAGAATCATCAATTTCGCTAAAAATCTGTAATATAGTTACACATTTTACGCCACCCGTGACCATTGTAGGGAAATTTTATAGAATTTCTAAGTATTCTGCTTCATTGCAGAATTGCTATGTGGCGTTAGCCCCTGATCATCAGTCAATAGGTAGTAAGTAGGTGAATGGTACCTATGGTGTACTAGTAGGTACTATTTCATGAGCTTAAACAAAATACAATTTCAGCGGTATTTCATAACAGCTGTATCAATACATCGTAATACATTATGAATTTGATTGAAAGGTACATTCATGTAGCGAATACCGAGGTACATTTACAGCGACGAGCTAAAAGCCTAAATGTATATGTTAAGTGGTATTTAAGTATTATGTTAAGTGTATAATTCTGCTGCTCCAACAAAATCTGGTGCGCGGTCCGAGAGTGATAGATGTGGGCGCTCAATCTCTGCCTGCTCTGATTATAAAGAATTTACATCCACTTGATACATTATAGTGACAAGGAGACGGCGGTTTACAAGAAATTTATATTAATTTGACAAGTTGCAATGTTTCTAGATATTTTTATAAAATAATACTGAACTTAAGAATCACTATCACTACATATTATATTAAGCGGGAACAGATGAACATACATACATACATACATACCGGTCAAAATCATAACCCTCCGCCATAGTCGGGTAAAAACAAAGTCCTCCGCCGCGTCTGTCTGTCTGTCTGTTCGCGATAAACTCAAAAACGACTGCACCGATTTTCATGCATGTTTTCACCAATGGATAGCGTGGTTCTCGAGGAAGGTTTTAGTATATAATTTGTCAAGTTTTTGTATACATTGGCTAAAACATAATGTTTGTTGGAGTTGTCGGAAAAAAATAAGCCGTCTGGGAGCTTTCAACGAAAACGCTGCCTAAACCCTTTGAGATATAACAAAATGATGTATGGTGGAATTGTGTATCTTATACCTATAGGTCTACAGAAAAGTCCGCGATGGCATATGTCTATTTCTGGATAACATACTATATCCATTTTAATACTTTAAAAAATAGGCAATTATAAAGCTATTTACACAAATACGGTATTAATCCTTATCATTTTAAATAAGTTAGAGGCTTTAAGCATTTCATGCACATTATTTTAGGTCGCGATAACCGATATCCACGCGGGCGAAGCCGCGGGCATCAGCTAGTATTATATAATCCACAAAATGATACTAGTACAACTAGAAATCACACGTACATATTGATTATTGATATTTCAAAAATACAATGATGATACAGTTTTAGTTTTCATCAAAATCGGGCCTGAGACTCCTTTGAGTAATTTTCGCTATTCCTCATAGTTTCGGATTTGGCCATGAAAGCACACTTGAAAAATTCATCCTGTATATTAAATCATTAATAATAGAAAAATATATACAATTACAAAGTGAAATATTTTACGGAAAGTATAATTAAGTAAACAGGCGGTTAAAAATATAGCATAGAGCAGTCCCGAGCCTGAGGCCATGTCCGTGTCTCCCGCTACGCTTTTCGCTACAAAGTGCTCTCCGCTCAGCCCGCTCTCGACATTAATGCGTTCCATTACGAGTTATGTTACCTCTATGCAAATTAACATTTCATTCGAATTCTCCACTATGCATTTTAGTGTGTCTACTGTCGGCTCACAATTTGATGTATCTCTGAAATCGTACCGAAATAGAATAATTGAAAACGGAGTTTATTTAGCACCAATAATATCAGCCAAGGCACGTACACCACTGCACGCACATTGAATACCAATAATCCATCCTCGACATCATATCTTGGAATATTTTCGCCGGTTTTCTAATATGACATATCATTTTTCCAGGAAGAAGCAAGATATTATTATTTCGAGTTATGTTTTGTGGATACCCGGATCTTTGAGTGCGCAAATACAAACTCACTTGTAGGAAGGTACCTAAGTACAACTTGAAAAAAAAAAAGATTCAACCAACTGAACTTCATCTTTCACAATTCCTTGAATCCTGAAACAAACCTACCTATACACTACCATACATGTTTATGCGAGTGAAACTAATGCTTCAACATTCTTGACAATGCCCTATAGATGGGGAGGCGAGCGTGCAATTCGTGGATTTGCACGAGCGTCGTCCAAACCTAGTAGATTCGGTAGATGAGATGATAGGAAGAATACATTGTTCTAGACGTTTCCACTTTCAGCGGTGGGGAAAGCGTAAACAAGTTTTTTTTTTTTTTTGTATAAAAAGCAATGACATAAAAATACTCAAGCGTGTCAGATATTGATACTTTTCATGCTCCAACATGATAAATTGAAAAAAAATTATTACTCGAGCGTGTCAGAATTTGTAAGCATCTATAGGCTATTCTTTTTTTGCCACCGCAGTCCTATATTAAAAAAAAAACTGAGGGGTTGAAAAAGTGAAACTTCCAGCTGCTCCCATTTCTTAGACTGACGATCAAATTAGTAAAATTGACACTTTTGACACTTATTAGCTAGTAATGAATTCCCCCCTTATCTTAATCTGACGAGTTCGAGTATTTTGAGATGGTCTATTTTTTTTTTTGGTTCCTCTGAGCAAACCCACCAATATTAAGAGCTCATATTGTTTTGAGGTTCTTATCAATATGTAAGCTATTTCCCTTATCTTAATCTGACGCGCTCGTGCTAATCCAGAAACCACTTCTAAGGCTCCCCATCTACTATGAAATTAAACAAAACACGCCCAATGAAATTAGACACACATTTTGTGGGGAATTAAAATGAACGTTTACTCGGAGTGAGTCTTCCTTAAAGAGGGTGATTAGAGCTCACGTAGAGGCGGAATTGCCGCGACACGAAGACAACTGCGCCACTTATGATAAGGTACTCAACCCTGCTCTTTGCGTAAACAATTTAATTTTAATTACACACCACCTACATCGTTTCAGAAGTGTGTTCGGAACAAACGTTGAAACTTTGTTACAAAGCAAGCTTATCATGGTGTGACATCCAGTAGGACCTAAGTACGCAGGATCTAGACCTAAGACTATTCGTCCATTTAATGGCTGCATCGACAAGAGGCGAGCAGCGCGCCCGATCAGTTAGTATTAACGTCTGAACTGGTAAACATAATGTCACAACTGATGGTACGGGATGGTACTTATGGACGTACTCAATTATACAAATGAAACAGATGCAGATCTCTCGTCAACCATGATGATATTTGCAAACCTAGGTTCACATTCTGATATAGTACCTACTTACATTTAATGAAGGTCAAAGGTAAGGTAAAGTTTGGAGTAGATATCGCGTAAACAAAAACATCGACAGTTAACAATTCGCAAAGCCTGAATAAAGGCAGATCGTGAAAACTTTTTACATAAAATAGTGCAATTTTACTGCCGCTAGAGGCAAATTTTAAATTGAAAACAGCAGTCGGAGTCGGCAGCAATGTTCCGGGGTTTTTTGTTTAGTGGCGGACGCCGCTGCCTTGTTCTCATGTAGAAGCGAGATAGGTGAAGTGACGACAATGTTATACAATCGTTAAATAAATATGGCCAGACAAAAATAGTCCTGCAGTACTACTATTCCACTAGAAACACTTGCAATGTGTATCAGTAATGGCCTATAGGCGAACCAACTGATGCCTAAATCGTAGCAAATAACGACATCCTTCGTTCGTCTATCGCCGTCTAACTCTCCTTAACTGTATAGGCATTGGTGTTCATCCTGTTAATACACAACTTAAACTTAACTGAACTAAAGCCTTCCTTTATTTATATATAAGCAAGACAGCAATATTTAGTCGTGTCTTTTGTTTAGTTGTAGTTTGTAGCGAATAGAATTTGCACCATTGTCATCGAATATGTTATTAGTTATGGCGCATGTATTTTACAATAAAATATCTACATGGAAGTCCTATTAGCATGAGGCAGCATTCACAAACAAGCCCGAGGGAATGTCAGCGTGTCTCCGGCACCGGTTTTGCGTACAGAGTGCTCTGCGCTACCCTGTTCTCGACAATCGCGAGTTATTACTACGTAAACACAAATTAACATTTCATTCAAATTATTCCCGGCTGCACGATATTTGCTCGTGTTGACTCCACATTTCATCATACCGACATCTGCATATTATCCAACCACCGTAATTAAAAAATGGTGTTTACATTGTAATATTTACAGCCAAGACACGTATTCAATGAACGCACTTGGAATACAGAATAAACTGCCCTACATTTTAATTATTAGGTACCCCGTCGGTTCTCAGAATGTTTTCGTTATCTTTAGCGGTGTTGACTTTAAAAGCCCCGTACGAAAAGAATGTTGAAACGAAATAATGAGGGATGTTTCGGAGCTTATTGCTGTCAATGTTTATCGCAAACTAAAACACTCGTAGTTTCAAATGTATATACCTTTAGTCTGAATCATTTTTGTATCGGTTTCGGCTTAACATCAGTTCTGATTCCGTGCTGATGTTATGGAACTGTTAGGATACCGTCCCTGTTGCCTTAAAAAAAACACTGAAATTTCTTGACACCGTTTATTAACACTTTACACAACATAAATTTTCTTGGCTCCCGAATTTCCTCCTGAGCAAACCGTGCTCCGCGAGATTTTGATTCTGACTAACTAAAAATGAACTTTAAAATTATTATATATCGAGTAAATGCCGAAACTGCTGAATTGCATTGAAATAAAACATCGTCATGTACTAAAGCGCTCAATGCACTCTATGTACATAGAAATAAGGGTTATAACAGCTCCCCCTTTTGGACGAAGCTTCATCTCATTAAGATGAAGCGAAGTCTAAATAAAATAGAAAACGATGGAATTTAGGAAGTCATTACAAAAATAGAAAATTGAGACAAAGGTAAAAATAGAAAAATAGAAAATTAAGTTAAAAGTAAGATAAAGGTAAAAATAGAAAATTAAGATTCATCTTAAAATTAGGAGCCCAATAAATTTTAAAAATAGTAGAACTAAAAATTAGACAAAATTAGTCATCGTTTAATGTAAAATTAGTAAGTATAAAATAGTCTAACAAACTGAAATAAATTTTATTTTAGAAATTCCTCCTGGAGGCTGAAACATCGGAATCATGTTTATCAAAGGATTTGTAATTTGTCTTAAGAACTGGCATAGATTTAACAGATTTATCATCTTCAGATGTGGAAATATCAGTCATTTCTACAATGTTAGAAATTCTAGGTTTATGTTTAACTGTTTCCTTATTATGACATTGGTTAAAAATCTGAATACAGCATCCAGCGCTATTAGAACGACTACATCTAAAGCACTTAAAAATTCTGTAACAAACATATAAAAATAGACAAACAATTAAAATATACGTAAATGTAGAATAATAAGAACCATATTTAATAAAATGGGATTCTTTTTGTAAATTATTTAATTCGTTTTCTAGATTATCCATTTGATGAGAAGCATATTGTAATGAGTCTAGATTAATTTTACTTAAGGAAATCGGAGACAAATATGGCAAAGTTTTATTAAATATGTCCTTCTTACAATAATCATCAATAGTTATATCAAAGCTTATATCTAAAGGAGACGTAATAATAGTAGAATAGGAGCTACTTAGCATTAATTGAGTAGTTTTAGAGAAACCAATACAATTTTCGGTTATTTTTTCGTCACATTTAATTGTTAACTTATTTAAGGTCGATTGGACGTATATCCATTTATTATTCATCAATTGATGCCAAATATCAATTTTGACATATAATAATTTGGCGTTACATTCAGGAGGTAGTATAAGGGTTACCTCTGTTAATAACTTCGATTCACAATTCGGATTGGCTAAGGTTGAAAATATAGAGGTAAATTCACAAGTCGAATATTCGTCATTTATAATTTTGCAAGTATTTAAATTGTCCAACATGGCATAATGCATTCTATCATCACTTATAGCAGTGTACAAATTAGAAGGTTGTATCAGAGCAAACGTTTCAAGGTGTGACTCATCGTGAGGTGTAGGCAAAGGTATGTTTTTATAAACAATGAACTTAGTAGGAGTAATTAGCGGGATTTGCAAAACGAAAACAACTCTATTTTATAGTAATAAGAACTAAGTTCTGAAACGTCGATTATAGAATAAATGTTATCTAATTTTAATTGCACTGGAAAATCCAGTCTTTGATTTATATGATTACTATGCTTTGATAATTCGGTATATAGGCCTATAGGGCTTATTACACTAGGATGTAAGACATTAACTTTAGAGAATAGAATAGCATTTAAGGGAGTATCTAACTGATTAGAAATAGCTAGTAAGGACCCTTCAATTATATTTAAAAAGGTATTTATCTTAGATGTATTAGATGTAACAGATTATCAGTTTTGGTGATTTGAGATAGAATTTCATTCATATTTTTTTTCGTTTTGGTTAAGTTATATAGAGATATAGTATTTGTTAAGATAAGATTAGGATGTAGCAGGTTTAATTTCATTTGTATGATATTTTATATGTTTACGACCCACTTGTAGGGATACATTGTGTTTATTATGAACTTTTACTATTTTAAAAGGACCCTTCCATATAGGCGATAGGGCCTTTCGGAGCCTGTGATGGTGTTTAAGATACACCAGATCACCTGCTTTATATGTAATATCGCGAGAGTTAGAATCGTAATATTGTTTAGACCTCTCTTTACTATTAATTATATTTTGGATAGCCTTTTCTCGGCTGAACCGCATTCGATATTGTAAAGCACGGATGTATTCATTATAAGTAGTATTAGTACTAGTTTCGTACAGGGAGTTAGGAATATTAGGTTTATAACCGTATAATAATTCATAAGGAGTAAAGTCAGTGGTACAATGAGGAGTAGTATTGTAAGTTAATATTGCGGTAAATAAATAACAGTGCCAATCATTTTGGTTCTCGTTAGTAAAGGATTTGAGATATTCTTTTAAAGTAGCATGAGATCTTTCTAGTGCTCCATTTGTTTGGGGATGGTAAGGAGTAGTAAATAGAGCCTTGACTTTTAAAATTTCGGTAAGTTGCTTAAAAAGATCTGAGGTAAAACAAGTGCCTAGATCTGTTAAAATCATTTTCGGAAAACCGAATAGGGACATAAAGTGTACTATGTTACGAGCTATCTCGTCACTAGTAGCTGTGAACATGGGATAAGCACTGGAAAATTTGGTGAGGTCATCTTGGAGAGTGAGTATAAACTTAAATTTTTGGGACCCCGATTCGGGTAAAGGACCTACGACATCGAGAGCTAACCGTTCAAATGGTCTTGTGGAAGTAGAAGTTATCTCCATTGGAGCTTTATTAGAATTTCGTAAAGGCTTATTGACTTGGCATAATTTACATTTCTTTACGTATTGTTCAATGTCAGAGCGCATGCCCTTCCAATAATAGGCAGCTTTAATTCGGCTATACATGCGTCTTGACCCTGGGTGACCCGCAATAGTAGAGTCGTGATTTTCTTTCAATATTTTAGGAACTTCGACTGGAGTAGGATAAATTAATTGATTCTTGTAAATGTGAATTTTAATATTAGTATTATGAAAGATATAGGCAATCATATTATATAGTTTAGTATAATTTATTTTAGAAAATGGATCCGTAAAATCGGGTATAGCGAGATCAGTAATATTCGAATCATCACTTAAGATAAGATCTCTTAATTCAAGTAGTAAATTGTAAATATCTCTTAATTTAGTTTCTTCGTAATGATGAATTTTAGTATATAAAAAGTAGTATGTTTTATTTTTGTCGCTGGTTTGTTGAACTGTAAAAGGTTCACGTTCGGAATTTAGCAACTCAGCGGAATTGTCGAGTTGCGACAATATTTCCTCGCAATGAGGTAAGGAGTGATCAAAGTCCAAGGCGACCGGACATGCGATTGTTTTAAATTTAGATAGATGTAGGCCTTGTGTACATTCTTCGATAACAGTGTTAGGACTGGGAAGGTTTTTTGTAGATTGGTCCTTGAAATACTTTTCATATTTTGAATTATTTAGGATACTGACGTCAATAGCATTAACTGGACAGCGAGATAACGCATCAGCGTTAGAATTGAGACGACCTTGTTTGTAAACGATTTCGTAATCGTATTCCTCGAGTTTGAGGCGCCAGCGAATGAGCCTACTGCCTGGATCTTTAACATTAAAAAGCCAAACCAAAGGACGATGGTCGGTGATTATTTTAAATTTTCGACCATATATATAAGGACGGAAAGTTTTAACAGCGAAAATAATAGCTAAAAGTTCCTTTTCAGTGGTAGAATAATTGCCTTCAGGCTTGTTAAGTGTCCTTGAAGCATAGGCGATAGGTTTGTCTTTACCAATATCACCTTGTGAGAGGACTGCACCTACGGCATAGTTCGAGGCGTCAGTTGTAACTAAGAAAGGAGCAGTGAAATCAGGATATTGAAGCAGAGGAGCCGTGGTGAGCTTGTCCTTGAGAATTTGGAATGAACTGTCCTGTTCAGAGGTCCAGTTGAAAGGAACATCCTTTTTTAATAGCGAGGTTAGGGGCTTAGTTAATTTAGAAAAGTTTTCGATAAAGCGTCGGTAATATCCGACAAGACCTAGAAATGATTTTATTTGTTTGACATTGACTGGAGTTGGGAATTCAGAGACGGACTTGACCTTTTCAGGATTAGGGGAAACACCTTTATCGGTGATGATATGTCCTAAATATGCGACTTCGCGACGTAAAAATTCGCATTTGTCTGGTTGAAGTTTTAAATTAAATTGTCGGAGTCTGTCAAATACTAATGTGAGTTTGGAAATGTGAGATTCAAGGTCATGAGAGTATATGATGCAATCATCTAAATAAATATAGGCATGGAGACCTTGAAGACCAGATAGAGCCGTGTTCATCAGCCGTTGAAATGTTGCAGGGGCATTTTTCAACCCGAAAGGCATTCTGGTGAACTCGTAGTGCCCAGACATGCTTGAATTAGTGCTGACAGTGAATCCTGTTTTGGGAGCGTCCTTGGCACTCATTTTTAATTGATGGAAGCCACTTGCAAGGTCAAGTGTGCTGAAATATTTAGAATGACCTAACTGGTCGAGAATATCGGTGATAAGAGGCAGTGGATAACTTTCGGAAACAGTGACATCATTGAGTCGGCGATAATCTATGACGATTCTCCACTTCTTTTTGCCGGACGCGTCCAATTTTTTCGGGACTACCCATACAGGGGCGCTCCAAGGCGATATAGAAGGGCGAATAATATTTTGGTCAAGCATTTTCCTAACTTGAGTATCAACTTCATTTTTGTGACACTCTGGAAAACGATATGATTTTACGTGGATAGGAGGTGCATCACCTGTATTAATAGTGTGCTCGATTGCACTTGTGAAAGATAGGGATTCCCCTTCGAGGTGGAAAATATCAGTGAATTGAGAGCAACAATCAAGGAGAGATTTCCTCTCTTCATTATTTAAATGAGAACAGCGAATTAAGTCCAAGACTTGATTTAGGCGATTAGATTTAGTAGTAGATATAGTATTGATTTCGTGACATTGATCAGGGTTAAAAGTTTCGTAATCTAAAGGTGACAGTTCCACGTAATAGTTTTTAATTTCAATATTAGAATCAGTCGTATTTAAAACTGATATGTTTACTTTTTCATTGGGTTTAATGGAAACTATGCAATTGGCGACATAAACACCGGTGCATACAATATGATCTAGAACAAGTGCTTCGTTGTTGGAGTAATGTTCGCGAGAGTAATTTGATACTGCGCATTCAATAACAGCTTCAGCGCGTGCCGGAATGATATAAGTTGGTTGTTTATAAATTATAAGTATGGAATAGCCATTGATTAATAAAGATTTTGATGAATAATTAATGTTTGCTTTAAAATAGTTGCAAAAGTCACTGCCGATGATGCCGTCATACTCTTCTAAGTTGACGTCATTGTTGGTGACGTGAAATTTGTAGTTAAATGTTTCATTAGATAAAATAAATTCCAGTTGAAATGTACCTAAAGTTTCAACCAACTGCTCTGAATTAGTAATGCCTTTAAGCTTTAATTTTTCAGTTGAGAGACATGGAACTTCTTGTAGGCTAGATTTTTTTATAATACTGACACTTGCTCCTGTATCAATAAGAAAACATAATTGTTCTTTAGCATGATTAGTATGGATAAAAACGTGAGGTAGGGACACCTTTTTACTATAGGTATTCATTTCACAAATAGGTATAACAATTTCATTAGATTTAGGATTAGGATTCAGTGTATATGATTCAGTGGAAATATGATGACTCGACTTATTAGTTCGAGGTGTCTTTGATTTAGCAAAATTAGTAAGACTCAACTTGTTCTGTTGAGATGTAGAAGACTTAGTAGATATAGTAGGTTTAGTAGGACTCAACTCATTTGGTTGAGATGCAAAAGATTTAGTAGGTAAATGACTCAACTTGTTATGTTGAGATGTAATAGATTTAGTAGATTTAGTATGACTCAACTCATTTGGTTGACATGTAAAAGATTTAGTAGGTAAATAACTCAACTTGTTATGTTGAGGTGTAATAGATTTAGTAGATTTAGTATGACTCAACTCATTTGGTTGAGATGTAAAAGATTTAGAAAGACTCAACTCGTTTGGTTGAGATGTAAAAGATTTAGTAGGTAAATGACTCAACTTATGTTGAGGTGTAATAGATTTAGTAGATTTAGTATGACTCAACTTATGTTGAGGTGTAATAGATTTAGTAGATTTAGTATGACTCAACTCATTTGGTTGAGATGTAAAAGATTTAGAAAGACTCAACTCGTTTGGTTGAGATGTAAAAGATTTAGTAGGACTCAACTTATTAAGTTGAGATGAATATGAGCTAGTAGAAATAGCATAGGATTTCGTGTCTTTTGGAGGACTATATGATTTCGGCTGACACGTGTCCGAAATCATTTTTAGTTTAAATTTTCATCGCAAATTGACTCGTTAGCGTCGCACATGTGAACGACCTTAGTATAGGACGTGCTTGGATCACGTTGTGCATTGTCGACATTTTCGCGGCGTTGCATATTATATTGCCTTTTGCGGCATTGCTCAATCATGTGACCGATGTTTTTGCAGTAATTGCAAGTTTTAGGGTTTGAATTAAAATTAGAATTAGTATTAGGTTTTGTATGATAGTAAGAATTAGAGTTAGCATTGGAATTAAGATTAGAGTCAACATGATACGACCTTTGAAACTGAGGGTTATTTTTAAAGCACTCAGACGAATTATGCCCCATTTTGTTACACACAGTGCACTGCTTTTGGGTTTTAGCAAAATTAGACCTGGAAAGATTATAAAGTTTTTCTTCCGCGATAGCATGCTGTATTGCTTCATTTAAGTCAGCAGGATTTCGACACCGAACAATAGTCGAAATTGAGGGGTTTAACCCTAACATAAATGTATTAAGTGCAAGATCCTCCATGGCTGCTATACGCCCAACGAGTTCTTTTTTATCCATACAGTTATAATGAGTGTCGGATTGTATCCTAGTTAGTATAGATTCAATTCTTAAGGAATATTTAGTAACATCCTCTGTACCGAGTTGTTTACAGCTTTGCAAATCGACTAATAAATGCGTGGCATGCTTTTTCTCCCCAAATGTAGATCTAAGGTAGGTTTTTAATTCGGCCCACTTGCTGAACGTTTTTAAACTACAAGCAACCTTGGCCTTACCTTCTAATTGAGATATAATAAATTTGCAGAGTACATTTTGTTGCTTTGGGGTGGCTAGGGACATTGCATTGTCACAATCTGTTAAAAACGCGGGAAGTAATTCCCTATCACCATTGTATCCTTTTATAAATTTAGTTAGGACTGAAAGAGTAATTTGTTCGGACATGGTGGTTGATTTAGATTCTTTAGTGTCTTCTTCTTTAAGTGACATTATTTATTAGAGATGTTGAACAGAATAATATTTGCAAAATTATAAGAAGTAGTATAAATGTGTATATTATAAAAGAAATAGTAAAAGTGGTAGAAATTAAAATATAGTAAATTATAGTTCGCTAAACGACACCGATGTGGAAGACACTGAGATAGAAACTAGAACTAGAAAACACTGGGATGGAACTTTTTGTAAAAACACTCACTGTAGCAGCAGCAGCAGCAGCATTTCACTAGCAGAATGCGCGGAGTGTAGATGGAGATGAGTCAAAAACCTTGGCTGGTGCGGGCTCGGCGGTGCGAGACTGACCGTCGACCAGTGGAGACCAGTGGAGACCAGTGGAGTGTGCGGAGCGGGCTCACGCTTTACAGCGGAGGCTGACCGTCGTCCCGAGGTGTTCCGGTGGAATGTGTGGAGCGGGCTCACGCTATACAGCGGAGGCTGACCGTCGTCCAGTAGCTGACGCAGGCTTAGCCTTGGGCTAAGTCTTACTGTCGATCAGAAGGCAAAACAGGGGTCCTTGGGTTGGAATGCCAGCGTCTATGTGACTCTACGTCGTAAGACTTTTCTCTGACAATCCCACTTCTGACACCAAATTTGTTAGGATACCGTCCCTGTTGCCTTAAAAAAAACACTGAAATTTCTTGACACCGTTTATTAACACTTTACACAACATAAATTTTCTTGGCTCCCGAATTTCCTCCTGAGCAAACCGTGCTCCGCGAGATTTTGATTCTGACTAACTAAAAATGAACTTTAAAATTATTATATATCGAGTAAATGCCGAAACTGCTGAATTGCATTGAAATAAAACATCGTCATGTACTAAAGCGCTCAATGCACTCTATGTACATAGAAATAAGGGTTATAACAGAACGTAGATTTTAATACACAACAGATCACCGACACATTAATAGTTATACCGGTGCTGCTAGGTCCCTCGAAACAAGTCCGCTCGAGCACAACCAGGACTTCGGAGAACACAAGTAAACCAGGGGCCTTGGAAATAACAAGCCTTTGAAATTAAACAAAACAACCATGGAAATTAAACATGCATTAGTGAGCAATTAAAATGAACGTTTCGTCCCGGTGTGGGACGTGCGTCTTCGTTCGCGGAGGGTGATTAGAGCTCACGTACCTGAGGGATTGCCGCCGCGGCGGAACACGCAGCCAACTGCGCCACTTGAGATTACTATGCCGGCGGAACCTAGCATTTTTCGCCCAAATATATTATCAACGAGAGAGCTTACGTACGAACACATCTGTACACGATGTTACACCGCTATACTAATAACAGTTTCTGAACAATACTGACTGTGTTAAACTAGAATCTTATAAACAGTAAAATCCACACACCACTAGATTCGTAGTAAATAAATATTACACATTGAGCTCGAGAAAGAGACAATCGGCTAGCGTCGGCTGTATGGAGCGTCATTTATGAGTGATAGAGACGACTCTACGAAACCGAATATCCCTTTCTAAACCTCGATGTACAATATAATCACTGCAGGGTACTACGATGTACGCCTATTTTCACAAGAATCAGTACCTAGACTTGATAAGTAGTTACCAGGTTTTATGAGAGGTTTTATTTATCATCAAAATCAAGATAAGATAGATTAATATCTATATATTATGTTGTTTTGCCTATGTATTCCATGTCGAAGTAGGGGCTAATACTAACAAGGTACAAACGTTAGGTCCGAACTCGAACACTGCAACAATCCTTAACTTTTACATACACATAGAAAACGCTTCCCTGTTTTCATAATGTGGCCACATGGACAGAGTTTATATATTTGTTTAGTAGCACTTGAACCGTGATGTTTTCGCTTTCCGCCCGGAAATAAGGTTCAAACCGACTACTCATAACAAACACCCGCTTAATAAGATAAGCTATTATGTATCAGGGAAAATAATGGTATTAAGGTATAATTAGAGGTGGTTATATTCCACGCTAAGATAATAGAGAACCCTTTACTTGCAAACACAACACCGATCTGCTAATGCTGATTTTTCATGAAAAATTTCTAAATGTACCTACCTACAGTAGTAGGTACAGTATTTTCAAAAAAGTTTGTAGCAGGCGCCCGCGCACTCACTTTTACGTTGGAACGCTTAGGTAGACACATGTCATAACATGCTGGGGCGCAGTGGCAGTAGTCATTCTTTATCTGACCGTTTTCCGTGGGAACTCAGCGTCAATGAAAAATTTTGATACCCTGGTCCCACGGAAAATGGTCCAAACGGTAGAAAACGGTCCAAATGGTGGAAAATGGTGGTAGACGCACCTAATTAACTTTTTAGCTACGTGAAATCTTTCTTCTCAGTTTAATGACGCTGAAATTCGCAACAATCGGGCTATGTATGTTACAAACAACGCAAGCAGGCACTAGCGATGGTTTACTCGCTTTTACCGGTCCAAAATTTTCCAGATTTGACTAACCTTTTTTTGGCGCTTTAGATCTTCTTCCTTTCTTCTCTAGAATCTTGGAAAGATAACAAAGGCGTACAGACTAATAAACAAAGTAAATTAACGCTTTCAACTTGTTGATTTCATCTGACGCTGAAAATAAACAGTCTGCGGAGTTTGTGGACAGTTACAGTAAGTGGATAGTTAATATTCGCGGCGCAGCGCGATAGTATTCATGCGAACGTGTACGAGGGGCCACGGAACGAGCGGCCGGACATTAACGCCGGCTTATAATAGAGCTAATGGCCGCTGAGCGCGTTCGGTTTCAATGCCGGGGTATGGTTTGCACTATTTGGGTGATATTATACTAGAATTACCGCACAATATTCCTTCAGCCATGCATTTGTTTTGCTATAAGTTGTTAGGGCTATTTTTAGCATCGGCGACCGGCGATTTTGCGACTGTATCGATGCTGTGTCGCGTTTCTTCGAGCGACAACGAGCGAGACGCAGCATCAAAATCGCCGATCGCCGACAGGACATACATGTCTCCCTCTTTCTTACCTGTACCTGATAAACCTACCTTTTTTGGTTCCCTTGGGTATATCGTACATTTCCGTTCCTGTTTACTTGATTTGGATTTATTGGATTATTAGATGTATTTAATTATTTCCGTTAGCGGCAATAACGAAAGCATTCTGTAAATTACCAAACACTTCAATTTTATTTTTATCTAATAAGATAATCAATAATTTACATACGTAGGTATCATAGACATTAGGAAAATTTGTCACTGCGTTAAGTATTTGGGAGATACGTACTTACAAAAATTATGATAAAAATGATTGCATATTAGATTTTGTTTATCAGATTGTGCGTGACTAAGTAATGGACACCACGTGTATATCGAACGCCAAGCTCTGACCACATGTTTGGCACTTGGTACCGTAGTGTACCTAGCAGGTACCGTGGTGTACCTAGCCGTTACCGGAGTGTACCTAGCCTGTACCGTAGTGTATCTAGTCGGTACCAGAGTGTACCTTGCCGGTACCGGAGAGTACCTTGCCAGTACCGTAGTATACCTACCTAGCCGGAACCGGAGTGTACCTTGCCAGTACCGTAGTATACCTAGCCGGTAACGGAGTCTACCTAGCCAGTACCTTGCTTTCTTTGCGCTTTTGATTTGTTCTTTAGTATGTACGGTTAAGTTGCATGTAGGAGCGAAATAGCAATGGATGAAAACTAATTTAGAACATGTTCTACTCATGAAAATCCGTTGACACGTTATTGCATAATGTTAGGAAACTAATAATAACATTATAATCAGTAGGTATCTGTTTGCGTCAGAACTCGTGTGGCGCAAAACAATGTAGGTAACAAAAAATAGGTCCTAGTGAAATCCTCAGTTTTATCAATGAAAGATTAGATTGCGGAGAATCATTAGACGATTATAATTTCTTAGTTATAAGACCTACTATAACAAATGGAATTCAAAGGTGGAGGCATATGCTTTTTTACACATAAATAACTATGTACGCAATGACGGTAATAGGTACATGAAAATGGTGATTCCTCCATATCTAATATTCAAAAGTTTACTAATATGACGGAATGCAAATAGAAGGTAAGCTGTATGGTGATGTAGTTTACTTCAGCAAAACTTTGTAGAATTATTTTTCAGTTCGAGTTCAGGGACAATGCTAGTATGATAATAACGAAGAAGATGTACTTCAGACTTATTTTTAGGGGTAACTCCATGAGCATGTTATTTTTAACTAATTAATTAATCACACTACACTTAAAATTTCCTAATTATCAGTCCCAACTAGGGCAAACTGATATTAATTTGTAAACAAAAAAAATTTTTCAAACATTTATTAAATGATTAAACTCTTTGATAACGAAACATTTACAAATAAGACAATGCATGATTTATAACGGAATCCTAATCAATAGAGACTCACCTTTGTTTAGGTCAAAATAATATACCAATGTAAAATAAAACGGTAGCATAGTAGGCATAACAAAGTTCCGAACATTCAGGGCGTAGATGACTATTCATTTTTATTAACCGACTTCAAAAAAGGAGGAGGTTCTATGTTCGGCTGTATGTATGTATTTTTTTTTTTTTGTTTTTTTTGTTTTTTTTTTTTTTATGTATGTTCACCGATTTCTCCGGCATTTATGAACCGATTTGAAAAATTATTTTGCTGTTCGGTAGATCGTAGCTCCAAGTTGGTCCCATAAAAAAATAATTCCTAGAATCAACCCCTAAGGGGGTAATTTTGGGGGGTGAAGGTCGTCTGAAAAAAAATTTTTTGTCCGATTGACTTGAAACTTAATATGTATATTTTGCATAGGAAATAATGAAACTCATGTTTCAGGATTTTAGAAAAATCCCCCCCCCCAAAGGGGTAAAACGAGGTGTTGAAGTTTGTATGGAGAGTTACCGTTTATCTCTAACGTTTATGAACCAATTTTTCTTTTTAAACTGTTATTTGGTAGGTGACTAAGTTGTTTTGGTCCCATAAAAAAATCATTTCGGAAATCTACCCCCAAAGGGGGAAACTAGGGGTAGAAGTACGGTATAAAAATATATTTGTGTCCGATTGACTTGAAACTTAGTATGTATACTCCATATAATAACTTTTGTTTTGGAATCTTGGAAAAGTCACCCCCCAAAGGGGTCATTTGGGGTGATAAAGTTTGTATGGCGCCACTAAAAATCATGAAATAAAATTATTTTTATAAAAAAATAAAAACCGACTTCAAAAAAACCTGGAGCACTAAAAAGCCTGAAATAATATTTCTGTTACCACCACTGCCTACCCCTTCGGGAAAATCAGGCGTGATGATGTGTTATCGAGTATTTGGAGTCGGTGCCAATTTTGGTATGCCGAGCCTACCTACTATAAAAGTAAGAAGATAGATTGGCACCGACCCCAAATACTCGATAACACATCATCACGCCTGATTTTCCCGAAGGGGTAGGCAGTGGTGGTAATAGAAATATTATTTCAGGCTTTTTAGTGCTCCAGGTTTTTTTGAAGTCGGTTTTTATTTTTTTATAATTTGGGATGATATTAATCCGGAGAGAAAGATGGCAAGTAGCGTTCGGGCATATTTTTAAGGAATTATTTTACACTAATGGTACTCACCCCCACCTGCTTGTTACAGGCAACCCGTTTCCAATAACTGCGACAATACATCATGTAGCTAAGAATTTGTTACATAACTTTGCCTTCGCTCGAAATTCCACTGTTTATGTTGAAACTACGGCCAAATTGTCAAGTGTTTATTTTCGCTGCTATCGCAGAATCTGCTGAGAGCGATCCGAGAGTGATAGATTTTCGCGTTCAATCTCTGTCTACTCAGATATTGAGAATTTACATCTAGGTTCTTAGATAACTAGGCAATCTTCCTTGTCTGGACAAGGAAGAGAAATGTCGGGTACTTGCTGACAAATTACCTTATCCTAATCTGGATATTCATACAATGTTCAATTTACATCAGAATATTGTGTTTCGTACGATGAGTGAGAGATCCGGAAGCCCAACCAGAATGGCGAGATATAGGTACACTTGCCCAATATAGGTAGGTAGTCGTGAATATACCATAAGGAACTACCCCTATGGGAGGATGTAAATGCCACGGATTTTTTGCAGGGCTCGTTTGTATGATTCTAAGTTTGCGTCAATTTCAATTTAGATTGAATTTGTGAACATCTCTCTGTAATAGAAAAAACAATAATATACCTAATTCATTTGTACCCTGTAAATTAGTGAAACTAATGTATACGACTGTAGACGCTGGTAAGAACTAGTTCACTTAACTTGAACCCAACCCCACTAAGTAGCCTATGTCAATTTCAGTGGTGTGGTGTTCCTATTCATGAAACCCATTTATGAAACTCGGTCCAGTCCTTTTGACTTAAAAGACCCCAACATAGTACATACATTTTAATAAATGTATTAATAGGTAGTGGAGATTACGAGGACCAATTTCGCAGTAATCTCACACAAACTAAAAGGAAAATAGCAGGTCCATCATAAATTGCCAAACATAATCTTTTATGTGCCATTAAGTAAATCTATTTACGCTATAGCGGGAACTGCTTCAGCCCACAATTTATTTTATGGAATCGATACCGTAGGAATACAACCAATACAATCAAACGTTTACTACCTACATCAACTAAGGTTATTAATAGAAGCCAATTATAGTCTACTGCTGGTCTGGCTAGACACTGAAATCTATAATAGGTAAATATCTACTCACGTAGCGCCGAGGCTGTTAACCAACAGGGCGTGCAACGTCGCGTTGCTAGCGTCTCTCCAAATAATTTAAACATGTCATCAGGTCACCTAGACCTGACCCTTTTTCAATGATCTTGGAACTCTCCGAAATAAACGTTACCACGAAAAAAATATTTTATACAAAGACTTACAAACAGTAGGCATAACAAATTCCAGCTCTGCTATTGTAATGGTAAAATGTTGGCATAGCTCTGTATTGAATGAAGTGGACTGTTAAAATAAATCTGTCCAATGACCGAAAATAAAAATATTGCACGCCAATTTACATAAAACACTGGCGCTATCGTTTGAGAGGCGAATTTGAAATTGAAAACAGCAATTCTCGTTGGCACCGTTCCGTTTATTTAGGAGCGCAGCTCCGCTTTGTTCTAATGTAGCCGTAGGATGCAGGCGAACCCGTGGAACTTCAAATTTATTGTGTCGCACCTGACCTTCGAGCTTTACCACCGATACTGCGTAGCTTGCGGCCAAATACTGAAAAGCCACTTCCACACACTACGGTCCCTCGGCCTTCAATTCTGACACCCAGTTTTGCAGTGAAACACCAAGGTACACCTGCTTAAAGTTCCGTGGTGAAATTCAGATCTTGTTCTTGCGTTATTAACCTACCGTAGATACATGTCGAAACAAAAAAATGTCAGGAGAGTTACTGAATAGATACAATAAATGGGTAGGTAGTTAATAGTCGTGGTGCAGGGCGATAGTATTCATGCGAGCATGTGCGTGGGGCCACGGAACGAGCGGGTAAACTTATAATAATCCTATTTTTTTAACGTGGAAAAGTCTCCCCACACGTCCCGGGGAGGCGTGCAGGTTATGCCGGACTCTTACCGGCTCAAACCCTACGGTGGACCTATACTCTCGCCTTGCGATGGGAACGCTGTCATACACATCCGTTACAAGCAAGACAACTTGACAAGTCTTTGAACTGTAGGTATTCTTGCATTCTGTTTTATGGATCCTGCATTCTGCTATATCCACTCGCCGCGTGTTTACTGGCCTTAAGTTCAAGTGCGGCACTTAGCGCACGGCAGCGCCACCTCGCGGCTGCATCCACTTCGCTTAATGAGTAACAGCCAACCATTCAAATGAAAATGCAAAACATTGTTTTAGTACATAAACGTTTAACTGGCGCAAAGCTTTTCATTTTGCTATTTAGTTTTGCAGACTTTCTTTTAAGATGTATTTATATCCACTGTATTTTATAGGGATACGTTAGAGATACCTAATGGTTATACCAGAAAGTGACTAGGTAGGTACGACTTACTTTCTTGAAACATTTAGCTACATTTTTTATGACCTTAGCGTATGACCCGCTTAGTGATAAGCAGTTACCGCAGTTACCGCCTATCAGATGCCTGCAATACTAAAGGCATTGCTCGCACATTGCTGACCCGAAGGGGAGCGGGACAGAGAAAGCGGAATTGGGGAGTTGGACTTTTGGCTCTCTCACTCATATCGTACGAAATGCAGCTGAAATATCAGTAGCTACTTTACGCCGATCTTCTGTGAGAGGGTGGTACTACCCCGGTTAAACCAACGCATATATTATTATAAGCTGGTTTGACAATAGCTTGACTCTACCGCTATACGAACATGAATTAAACCTACTTATATGACTTTATTACCTACTCAACTTCGCAGATTAGGTATATAAATGACATAAATTTACACGAAACACCGATTCTAAATACTTAATTAGGTTGACAGACGTTACACAAAAATGTATTACAAAGTTCATTGAATTTTAATCAAACAAAAACTTAATTAGATATAATAATCATTAAGTCCGGGTGAACAGAATTAATTAACATTTGTATACTACCTACATGCTTTCCTAGTACCTTAGCTATGAGCTCTTAATCAAAATCTTGTGTGCTTACGCTATCACAATCTGAAATGAATAGGTATAATGGAAATTCAATTTATGTAAGTGGTTTAATATAGCAGTAGCGTTGCGCCGTTAACAATTTTAATGTCGTATTCAAAGATAGTATAATGAAATTGTGCTCTATCTATCGCGTTTATGTAATATTAAAACGGTTCGCTTTGTCCGAACTTCAAATTGAATCAAGTTTGTTCTGACCGTTAATTAAAACTTAAACATAATTTCATATTGAGTTGTGGGCAAACTGTGCTGTGTTCAATAAACAGAACAGCGTGAAACTTCGTAGTCTGGTTTAAGATAGCAAGAAGTGGCAAAACTCATTAAAGTTTTATGTTCGACGCCAGTATTGTTGATCTTTTCCTACACTTTTGGCTTAATGTAGGCAAATTTTAGCAGGTGAAGACAAGAGATTATTTCTGACCTAGTTTCCTGTGTTGATCTTGTAACTATAATCTACTTAGTTAAAATTAACTAAGTGCTTCAAAAATCATGATATCGGCGTCATAAAAAGGCCCATAAGATGTTTAGCATATTCACGCTTAACAATGTTCAAAACTACAGATGCTTATTCAAAAGCTGTACCATTGAACTAGAAAATAGCTGAAAAATTGTTTTACGGATAATTTTATCAGCACTACAATAATATTTTTATACACTGTCCGAACGTCTTGATAAAAATGTATTTTATTACAGGGATGTAGATTACAATTGCTGATCATTGATTAGATTGTTTTATTTAGAAATAAAAAATCACGATGACTTACTGAGACTTTACTTAGGTACTTATTTCCAAAACAACTGGTCATACATAGGTACCAGCATCATTAGGCACATTCACAAGCACCGAGCAGCCTCGCGAAGTCATCGCGGGCCCCAGTTAAATGCTCGGGGAAAGTCAAGAAAATTACCAAGCCAATCTAAATAAACACCTAGACAGAGGGTGTTCATGTTTCTCATGACTAGACTAGACTAAACGAGGAAAAAGCTCAGGTGATGATAGGGCGAGCGTTTGGCAGATGCGAAGTCATTGGCGGCGTCTTCATCAGGCGCATGCCTCGCGCGAGCACTCAGTTTTGACGTCGGAACGCATAGACGTAATGTCATAATATGAGTGCTCGGGTGAGGCATGCGCGCCATATGGACACATCTATTGGCGGCGTCTTCATCAGGCGCATGCCTCGCGCGAGCACTCACTTTTGACGTCGGAACGCATAGACGTAATGTCATAATATGAGTGCTCGGGTGAGGCATGCGCGCCATATGGACACATCTATTGATCATACTAACCTCTTCGGCCTCGTATGTTAAATTTCAAGCGACTTTCGCAAGCATCGTCCGTACAGAAAAAAAACTAGCGAGACAAAGCTGCCTAGCGAGGCAGCTCATCAGGGTTAAAGGACGCGCCTATTTTATGTTTTTGTTTTCTAACTTCAAAATTTTTAGGACAAAGCAATCATTACACGCTAGCATCAAAACTTGTGTAACTTCTCGGTTTTATCAGTAGAATTAGAATGGGTTATTGATAAACTGACTACCCACCTAATTTGCCACTTGAACAGATTACTAAGCCAATTATTTATTTCAATATTAATGACGTTGTTCTTCGTCCGGAAGCAGATAGGTAGGTTTATCAAATGACTATGATTTATCGTCGATTGTAGAAGCCGACTGTGATACAATATTTACACGCAACGATTGAAATTAATTTAGCGAAAATTTGCCGCTGTCAACTCCGACTGTGCAAGCGATGTTTTATTCGAGCGATATCACAATCGACGGTGATGAATCGCTGTTAATTCATTCTGAATAGCAGAATATTATCGTTACAGTCAATCCAAAAGCTACCCAAATGTAATGTGTAATTAGTTAGAGAAGAATTTATAATCTGCATCAACATTTCCCATTATCTGGGGTCGGCTCAGTATGTTTGTATGTTCCATTCATTGCGCTTTCTCATACTTACATCCAACCGCACTCTAGCCCACCCTCCATACATGTTTTCTTGGGTCTTCCTCTCGCTCTGTATCCATCCACATTCATATTCATCACTCTTTTAGTGACATGCTTTTCAAAGAACTCTTCTTAACACATGCTCAAACCATTCCAACCTCCCACTTTTAACTTTACATTCTTATTTTTTTATTAAAAGCTTAAATATTTAGATAAACAACAGCCACTCACTAGCACTACTCACGAGCACAGTGGGTTCTCAAATGCGAATACGTCAGTTTCTAAACTTTCCTAAGTGCCGGTTGTTCGTCTATTGTATCTTGGGGTTACTATCATCCACTTTGCTTTGATCCATCGTGTCTAGGATCTTCATAACATTGAAACTTGAAACTTGCGTGTTCTATCCGGGAAGTAGGCACTTTGTCCAATAGGTATATTTTACCAACCAGGATATTTATTAGTTTCGTATTAAATACCTCCCACAGAATGGACAGGTGGTCTACCAGATTGTAAAATAAAAGATTATCTTATCGGGCAGATAGTATCCGCTATTTGATAAGTTACTATGGAGTTCGGAGTGATTAACTGGCCACTTGTCGCCTTTGCCATCATTGATTGAGCTGAAGATAAAAGTGTTATGACTGTATGTGGAAAAATTCGCACCTGCGCGTATAAATTATATACCTATTATCTAAATATAATAATATCTACCTATAGGCCTGTTTCCTCATATGAAGTTTATTCTCCAAATAATACAGAAAATCTGACAAAACCTTAAATTTATTTGGACTTCATCTGACGATTGTGAAACCCTGTTTTAGCCTAGTTACTTTGTCTTTTGAGTATTCAATTATCCTTAAAAGTATTTGTTTGGCCTTTTTGTCAATGAAATAAAATTATTTTTATAAAAAAAAACAAACCGACTTCAAAAAAACCTGGAGCACTAAAAAGCCTGAAATAATATTTCTATTACTACCTCTGCCTACCCCTTCGGGAAAACCAGACGTGATGGTGTGTTATCGAGTATTTGGAGTCGGTGCCAATTTATCTTCTTACTTTTATAGTAGGTAGACTTGGCATACCAAGATTGGCACCGACTCCAAATACTCGATAACACACCATCACGTCTGGTTTTCCCGAAGGGGTAGGTTCCCTTGACTATTCTTCGTCTTCATCATCAGAACCCTAATGACAGTCACAACCCATCTAGGTGTAAAGTTCTCATCAATACAAATTAATCAAGCCCAAAAACCAGGTGATTGCTGTAAATCGTAGAGGAGTTCCCTCGACTGTCTTTCGGTTCCATCATCAGATCGACTCCAGACCTTTATAAAATAGTAGTGCTTTAAAGTACTTATGAAAAAAATTACAAACGCACTAGTCGCCCCTACGATTTTCGAAGGTTCCCCTCGATTTCTCTGGGATTCCATCATCAGATCCTGGTTTCCTTATCATGGTACCACCCCTGGGATATCTCCTTTCCAACAAAAAAAGAATCATCAAAATCGGTTCATAAACGACGAAGTTATCCAAGAACACACATAAAAAAATAAAACAATAAAAACATATATACGGTCGAATTGAGAAACCTCCTCCTTTTTTGAAGTCGGTTTAAAAATCTGTAGGATAAAACAGAATTTCGATAAAACATTATAATGAACTACACTACGCGCTTTTAAACTATTGCTGCTTCAATTCAATATTCCACTTATGAACGTCTACAATCTACAATAGGTAGGTACTCACTATGTTCGTTCATAAAACGATTCAGTTGAAAAATGAATGGAAACGCTCCGAACGAGCAATTCATTGCATTCCAGATGGAAAATAATTGTTCGCAGCTAATGTTCATTGTTCAATACTTTTTATTTTTTGAATATTTTTTATTGGTGGTAGACTAGAGCCAAGCTGTAGCCAATTGACTGCAGCTCATATACGGGCTGGCTCGACCGGGGTAGTACCACTCTCTCATAGAAGATCGGCGTAAAGTAGCTATTACAGCTGCGTTTCGTCCGATGAGTGAAAGAGCCGGAAAATTTAGTATTTTAGAAGAGCATTTTATAATTTAAAATTAGAGTATAGTTAGTTAGACATAAACCGTACTAAAGGGCTATAGTCCGCGCAATATGAAGTCACGTAAATGAATCATGTTTTTTGATCCCGATAAGAAGCTCTGAATCATCAGATAGGCGGTAATTAACAGTAATCCGGATCCGAACATTAATGAGATATCCGTTATCATTATAATACTCGATTTAACTTTTTGTGAAAATTATTTAGGTTTACAGCAAACTTCCTGCGATTGATCAGTTTTCAGACATACCGACAGTTCCTTAGCTTGAGATTCAGACTCTACTCCTCTACGATTTAGGAATTCCTCCATCCTACTCCCCTTCAGGTCGGCAATGTGTGAGCAATGCCTTTGGTATTGCAAGCATCTAGAAGCTAGAGTAACTGGTTAACATCAGGCGGGCCGTACGCTTTTTTGCCACCGCAGTCCTATAAAAATAATAATATACTAGCTTTTCCCCGCAACTTCGTCCGCATAGAATCTAAATTTTTAAAAATCGGATCTCTGATCCCTTATCCCGGATCCCGGATCCCGTATGTTACTCAGGGATAATGTAACATTCTAATGGTGTAATAATTTTTGAAATCGGTCCAGTAGATTTTGAGTTTAATCGTTACAAACATACAATAAAAAGTAAGTTTAAAAACTAAAACCCGACTACTGAAAAATCGCGCTCTAAAAAGTATGAAACAAGGAAATATTCTCATCGAGAGGATAGCCGTGGTCCGTGTAGGTCCTTTAGGGCCAAATGGCATATGAACACGGACCACGGCTATCCTCTAGATGAGAATATTTCCTTGTTTCATACTTTTTAGAGCGCGATTTTTCAGTAGTCGGGTTTTAGTTTTTAAACTTACTTTTTATTTAATTATTTTGGAGTTATAGGTAACAATATATATATTTTTGAAATGTGCTCATCATGCTCTTTCATTTGATACCCCACACGGTTTTATTAAAAAATGTTTTTTTTTTAATTCATGACATTATGTCCTCTAGAGGGCGTCATATGCAATTTTATGTGACGTCACATAGCCTATAACCAGCGCGCCATTAAGCCGCTTCTAACGATACCTCATTTGTCAAATTACGACAAGTAGTTTGGAAGTTAGGTGGGAACAGACGCACATACATACATACATACATACATACATATATACATACATACATACATACATACATACATACATACATACATACATACCGGTCAAAATCATAACCCTCCGCCGTAGTCGGGTAAAAATACAAATCTGTTTTTCTTTATAATATTATTATTAGTGTAGATGTAGATATATTAAATTAAATGAGGTACTAAATAGTATGTATAGGTGGCACAGGTAGGTACCTAAGCATAGCGGCACTCACGCTGCTCGAGGGAATGTCCGCGTCTCCGCCACGCTTTTTGCTACAAAGTGCTCTTCGCACAGCCGCCGTCCTTCTCGGCATTAATGCGTTCCATTACGAGTTATGCCACGTCCATGTAAATTATACTACATCAATATAAATTAATGTTTCATTACGTACCTATTTCTTTCCGCGTTTTGCGTAGGTATGCTTTCAGGTAACGTACGGATTGGAGGCGTCATGTCAGCGAATGTTTAGCAGGTGTACAAAGGTACCAAGCTCGCATTTAAAATCTTGAGAATTCTTAGAATAGAAAAACTTTAATTAATTTACTTTAAGATCATCATAGAAACAAGAAATAAAAATGGAATAGTTCCCTCTGATTAAACTTTTGTCTCATAAGAAATTCCTTATGGGGCACTAGGTTTAAGTATTAAATTTCCTTCAATAGACAATTAAGCACTCTCTTGCATGCATGATAAGATTAATAAGTAATAAATTACCTGCCCAGTTATGTTTACTAACATTAATTTTAGAATTAATATTTTACTCTTTTATATTTTTTAACCATTCTTATACCAATATTTTAGGAAAGGAATTTACCTAATTAAGGGCCGTGATTCTAGGTCACGAGTTCTCCGCCAAAAGCTTTCAAGCACGGCATTTGCGTTCCCGCCGGATCAATTACAATCGGAACACAACTTAGACAATCAAAATGTTCCAGCCTCACTTTGATGGGATTTTATTCCGTCTGTTCATAAACCAATTTCCGAATGTATTGCGATAAATCTCAGTGGCAAATTGAATGTATCCTAATGTCATTTCAACACAGTTTTATTTATGCCTACTACTTTGTTAGAACAATGAGCACTCAAGCATCATAATATAGACAGGTTAGTATTGACGGATTATAAGCATCTGTATTTCTGAATCCTAGTTTAATAAAAAAATTCTCAAAATTGATTGAAAAAGAATGAATACGTATTTTACTTATAAAACAATGTTACTATTAGATACTCCTGTACCTAATCGATTGAAAAAAAAACAAGGCAGCTAGTCCAATCTTTCTATCGTTGGAGAGGCAAATTTGAAATTGAAAGCAGCCGCAGAACGGCACGTCCTGGCCGCTACGGTAGCGCGGCTTTGTTCTAATGTAGCCACAAAATGCAGGCGAAACTCTACAATTTACTGTGTCGCTACTGACCTTCGACTACCTGAGTTTACCGATAAATTGTACTGCTAAACCGAAGGAAGTTTTGCGAAATTAGTTAGTTCAACTGTTTGATGCATATACATCGAATTGCCAATTGACAAAATTACTGGCTCACCCACATTTCGGGAATAAGGATGAATTAGGATTGGTTCTTTATGAGGCATACTTATGGTATGGTATTTATGGCGATGCGTCCACAACTTTGACGTATGACTGACCGTGTGGTTATAACTTCGTAACAAGTATTTTTAGTTCCATTCCATAGATTCTAGAATTTTCACATCAAAGTCACGGATGTTTCAACCTATAGACTTCACCCTTAAAAACAACTAAAGAGTTGTTGAAAGTGATATTTTACGGATGTATCAAAGTTGAACTCATGGATGTAAGGATGTTTGTCTGATTGCTGTGGCGCGGTGCGGCGGCTCGAGGCTTGTGGAGGGACCTAATAAATGAAAATATAAAATGATCCCAGCAAGAAAATAGACTTATCTCTTAATATATTGCTTGAACGTTTGGACATTTAACTTATTGCTTGAATTTGTAGGATTAAGGGCTAACCTATAACATTATATTCAAACAAAAAAAAACCTTTTCTGCTAACATTATTTATAAAGAAACGCTTCATTTTCCTAAATCCCATAGGCCGAAATCCCCACATGACACTTGACAGACGGGAGACAAAAAAAGGCCGCCTAAACCCACATTCTTGTTTGTGATTGCCTTTTTAGACTCTCCGTTTGTTAGCCTTTAATGTTCTATACAATGTTTTTTAAAACAATGAAAAAAAACACACATGCCCTTGTCGTTACAAGAATAAACTTAGATTTTGCTGTCTCAATGTATTTAAACGAGAGATAGGAAAAATAATTATGAAAAAACCTACTTGATTTGATACTGGTATTAGTGTTCCTACTGGTACTTCAATTATAATAATAATAATATAACGTCACGACTTTTATCCCCATTCGGGGGTAGTCAGAGGCTTGAGTGGCCATACACCACCACATTGTGGAGGTATTAAGTCAACTCAAAGCCCACGTTTCACCTGATAGTCAGAACCCAACGTGGCAGGTGGTGAACCTTGTCGCCAATTCAATCACTTCAATTATATTTTTAAATAGAAACAATGGCAATAAATGCATCAACTAATTTAACAATAGAGGAGTTCAGCTATTATCAGTTCAGATTAAATACAGATTAATTATCTATCAAATACCCATTGTAACACAATTACTTCTGTTAAGATAAAACAATTAGCAGACAAGGTATATAAACTCATGCATGACAGATAACGATTTAATTAAGTAGTGGAGAGGAGTAGTGTTTATACGGTGATATTCAAACAGCTATTTAGTGTTATTTTTATTTTAAAACATGATTGAAAAGGTTTATATCAGCAAACGTGTGAATACGTTGAGGAAGAATGCGGCTAAGAGGTACGACATCGACGAGGCAGCATGCCATGTGGGACATATTGCACTGGAGGCAATGTTGAACGAACCACATGTTTACAATCAGGTGGGTTTGGTACACCACGAATAGAGCGAACTAAGCGATGAAGGTCAACACTCATCTAACGACACCGCACCAGATCAGCACTGCCTCGTCGCTCGGCGTCCACTCGTTGTTGACAGGTGGTACGCGGGCGAACGCTGCGTTGTCACCATAAACGTCACGTGATCAACCAGTGGACCTCGCGTGGGCAACGAGTGAACGCCGCGTGGTCAACGCGTGGTCCACCAATTTCCGGTTCAGTTAGTGGACGCCGACCGATGAGGCAGTGCTGGTCGGGTGCCGAGTCGTTAGATGAGCGTTAACCTTTAGTGGGAATTTGTTCATTTTAGGGAGTAAAATTACTTGTTTACCTATTATTATGTTCCTATTTTTTTTTAATACCTACTGTTTCCCACTGCTGGGCAAAGATCCCCCGACCTAATTCCGTCCATCGTGGTCTTGGGCTCTCTCATACCACCCGTTTAGATGAGTGTCGAGGTCATTGCGCCACCGTTTTTTGGGTCTACCTTGGCGTAGTGTAGTTGTTTTCGCACCTACATTCGCGATAGATACGGGACATAAAACGCAACAGAGTGTTCCGCACTCGATCAGTGCGTTTTACACCCCAAAATGCTAACTAAATTATAATAATACAGGATTAATTAGGTACGCAATATTTTGAGTAACAAATAATATATTTTCTTTATAAAGAGCTCTACAATTTTTAGCAATAAAAAAATTAAAAGGAAATCATTGCTGGAATGTTAAATGATAAAATACGCAGTTTATTACTTCCGTAGTATAAAAGGAGCTAAAGATAAAGTAGGTACCTAACAGGTGATTCAAAATTAGTTTAGATACCTAAATTGTATTATTGATTAGAGGATTATTGATGAATATGAAACAGATCGAAAACCGTATCTAACCGTATCTAATCGGACACCCCGGGAAAAACAGATTATAATATCATGACAGGTGACGGACACACCTACCTATTGAAAAACATTTTTATACCTAAATCCAAACTAACTGTAAAATATTAAGCAGATATACAAGTTTAACTCATATATTGAGAACAAAAATGAAAGCAAATCCAATAAACCGTATAAGTTACGTCGTATATTTTTATATCTATAAAGTAGATTAACTGTACCGCAAATCCCATGTCTCGTTTTAAAGAAAACTAATAAGGGGAGAGCAAAGTGCGGTAAAACAGGAATAAACCGGTGAAGAATACGTGTTCGCGTACATTCTTAAAGCCCGAGGGAGCGTCACGTACCGCTTCAACTATTTGTTCATTTGACCTAGTATCTCCGCCAGTGCTGCCACTTACACAAACTGCTGCCGATTGGAATGGAGCTACTTTATTTATGTGCGCTATGGTACGACATAAAGTGCCGATAAAATGTTATAGCTAGTGGAACATCAATCAGAGATTGAACCCCCCGTGCGGGTAGGTTTTAGTGATCCGAAACCTTCTAATTTGGGTTTCTAATCCATGCTTATTTAATCAAACTTGCAAATAAGCAGTTAAAACGTTATACAACTGTTGATAATGGAATGTATGGAAAGAGTCGGAGTTAGGTAAAAAATGTTTTATGAAATTTGTATTTAAAAAATGAGAAACGATATAATTTATTCATAATTATCTAGCCATTATTTCTTTTCGAAACAATGAACGATTTACAAAGCAAGCAATCAGTGAAACGAATCAAATCTTTAATTTAATGTAAATCGTAATCCCAAAAAAATCCTTTAGATCTATTCGCAATTTTTCCTCCGCGACCGAATTTTAATTCAGTACAGTTCGGTAAACAAGCTTCATTTTACGTTTTCTACCAGTTATAGACGGGGATAAGGTAGCTGGAAAGTACCTACTACTTATTTATGGACATTTTGTTTTTTCTAGATCGACGCTGCAACTAACCAAAAGGAGATCAACCTGTCGGTCGCGTACCGTTCATGCCGTCTGTCCAGTGCCATGATGAACTCCGGCCTGAAGCCCGGAGACCCCGTGGTCATCATGGGCCACAACCACCTTGATCTCGCCATTCCGTTCTTCGCCTGCCACTTTAGCGGAAACCCGATGTGCGCGATTGATCCTAGCGTTATGCCTGGTATGAAGATTATGTATATTCATCAGTATTTACATTACCATGTCACCAAATTTCCACCACCGTTTGACCATTTCGAGAAATCTAAACAAGCGCGAAACGTACCTAGTACCTACTTACTCATTTATTTTATGAATCGTTTTCAGAGGACTTGAAAAAATTGTTCCCCTACATCAATCCCACAATAGTCTTCTGTCAAAAGTCTTGCATTGAGAAGGTCAATCAAGCATTCAAGTCCATCAACGCGACAGGGGAAATAGTAGTGTTTGATGACAAACAAGCCAATTTGGAAGCTTTCGTTAAGAAGTACAATGGCACTGAAGTTAATTACAGGTGTGTTATCCATCATTATATTATGAATATTACGACACATGTTAAGATGCTACCAACGAAGAAACAAAGCTCAAAAATATATAAACTCCTTAGGTAATGGTAGAAAGTTCAACAATATGATATTTTTAAAACATTCTATAAACACTCTAACAAATTGTGGCGATTTATGAGAGTAAAAAATCTTTCCACAAACTGAAACAAATTGGAAAAGGACCGATTGGAAACCGGATTGAAAATCAAATGAAACTGACGTCGAAAAACGAAGTGCGGAATTGAGAAAACAAACCAAAATAACTAACCATTTCAAGTCTATCAACCCAAGTCTAACATGCCTATTAATGTCCACGGCGTTTCCAGGCCAGCTGAATTCGACCAGTCCAAAATTCCCGCCTGGCTAATGCTGACGAGTGGAACTACCGGACTGCCCAAAGTGGCGATCATACCTTATGACACCCTCCTGAACGGAATGATAAGTTGGTGGTGAGTTATTATTTTATTGCTTTCTATTCGTATAGGTTCTTGAACATTTACGTACATCGGAAACGTACCTAGAAACGTCTCCGATGTTCTTTATTTTTTAGCAGATAATAGCAGGTATTTTGTAATAATTATCTACTGTTAAAAATTTACTTTCTAGTTACTATCACCACGTTTTTAAAGTACCTACTTACTCTTAATCAGTTTTTATACGTAACGACAGTATCATTAATCTATATATAATAATAAATAAAATGAAAGTTAGTTATCTCTAATCTTCAAATATAAATCAGACAAAGTTTAAAACAAGTCGCTATTATCATCTGTCTGTTGGTCCATTTAATTCTTCTTAACTGCATAATGGATTTTGATGCGTTTTCACTATCTTTTAAAGAATTTCGTCCCTAAAGTTAGTAAATAGTATTGAAAAGCCGTTACACGCCAGGACAGGTCGCTAGTCAATTATACAGCAACAAGCAATACCAGTAGGTATGATGATTATACCCTTACTAGGTTCGTCCACAATAAAATGAACCTATGAAAATTAATGAATGAAAATACGACAAAAAAATTGAAAAGATTGATTTCAAATAACACTGAGTTTGATAGATTTATTACTTCAAATACAAATGCGATGAAGGCGTGTGAAAGTAATGAAACAATAATAAATTACAAATCAGAATCCGAAGCTTAACGGCACGAGATAGGAGGATTATAGCGGTCACCGGTATAAGTAATCGAATTTATTGATATTACGTTTTCGTTGAACATTTTAAACACTCTGCTTACAGACTGTTTCTAAAAGTAAATGAGAACGTACCTAAATACCTTCTTTTTAAAAATAAGTATATGTCCTTATTTATACCTACGTACAGGTATGTTTAACAAATCAATATTGTATCTAAATTTAACCTAAAAATAACTTGTATTATATTGATTCTTATAATATTATAAAAATGTGAAAATTTGTAGGTTTGGATGTCTAGATGTTCGGATGTTTGTTACTCAATCGCGCAAAAATGGCTGAACGCATTTGGATGAAATTACGCACACCGATAGTTTATTACCTGGATTAACACATAGGATATATATCCTGGAAATGGTTAGATTCCTGTGGTATTATAAAAAAACAAATTCCAAAGTCAACGCGGACGAAGTCGCGAGTAGGAGCAAGTTAATAATAATAAAGAACCCTGATTTATTAGTATTATCACTTCTATTTGGCACAGGCGTCTAGGCGAGAGACAGATTTAGGTCACAACCTCACAACTGATCGCGCCCATCGCACTGGCTTAACAAATCACTTTGAAAGGTTTAAATTTGCACTAAATATAACTCGCATATTAGCATCAATATAGTCAATCAATTCATTATGAGTGTGTTCAACTCTCATAACTCAGCAAACTACATTAAACATGTTTGAAAAGTTATTGCTAGTTCGGTTAGTTCGATACGTCTCACACGACTAAATTAACAGCTGTAGCCAATGATGTATAATTTTAGCAGATATGATACGACCTAACATTGCAATTACAGATTTGTGCTCACATAGCTGTTATCGCACTGACAATTCGACATTCAAATTAAAGATATTTGGATGCGTGTTATTCTCCAGAAGCAGGCCTCAGTCACTCTGTGGTTTCGGTCGAACTAGCTCCGATCGGTTCGCGTACAAAGTCTGTACGCAATTCAATATGGCCGCCGCGCTCCTGGCGTGATCACGCGCTATAAAGTTTCGCGCGCTTTTGGTCGGTCGCTCGCGTATTATTATTTTAAAATTAAAAATGACGAGCAAGACGAACTGTGGCGTATATGGCTGTCTAAATAGTTATAGAAACTGCAAATTGACTTTTTTTCTTTGCCATCCATCGTGTTGCCAGTTTTTCTACTTACCTTTATTCGTATTAGACACTTACCTAAGTCGATATAAGTAGATACTAGTTGCCGTAGCGTTTTATGAGCACTCGGCCACCGGCGGAAAAAGCGAGTGAGAGAACTATAAATTCAAGGTTAACGGTCATAACTCAATGAGCGACTTGCACCTGCTGTTGCTTGATATTCTACTATGCATCCATGCTATGCTATTGCGTATTGTTCCCATGCTATTGCGTGCTGTTATATGCGCTAATTAATTTACTAAAACATATTAATTTCACCACTCCATGTCCATGCTTCCCTTCAGACTACATTTTTAAATTATTTGTTAGATTTCGCATTTATGCTGCCATTAAATTTAATAACCGCTATTTTAAAGACAAAAAATATCGAAGGCATTACATTAAAGTGCAACAACTGTAATTTTTTAAAATGTATAGTTTTAATTAACATTTAAATACAAAAATGTTGGTACTATTTTATTTTTATTAATTGTGACAACCCTACCGATTGAAGGTTAAGTAGCGTGCAGCAGCGTGCGGCAGCGGGACGGCGAATTACATACGCTAACGCGTTGCGTCAAGGCACAATTTAGATTGCGCGCGGTCGGGCGCGGCAAGTTTAGGTAATAATAATAATTTAAAATGTCGGCTTTCTTCAAGATCAAAGGAGTGCAACTTCTGTACTCCTTATCTATTCTGTGCCAGAAGGTGAACCGTATTGGCAATACCGACGTGTTTTCAACATTATGTTCCGAGAACGACTGAGTCGTACTGTGTCCATTTAGTAGGAAATACTATTTTGTAGAGTCACATGTGTCCTTCTTTCTTGGTAATGTCTTTGGCTGTAGCCCAAGTTATGACCCGATCTTAATTGTTTTGCACATCATCCCTTTGAATATACTTGGATATTTCAATATCAATATGCTCTATGGAATTATAATTAAGGGTGCAAGTACCTGGCGAGTAGAGAAGACTGTACCTACTTCATAATATAAACATCAACAACAAGTAGGTACTTACTTATCAAGTGTATAAGTATATTTATATCGAAAGACCTATAAAAGACGAAATAATTATCGATCAACCAGAACAAAACATCAGGGAAATACTTTACTGCATAGAGATCCCTTACCTTTAGTTTGACATTCATTAGTTTCCATAATATCCGGCCACTTCATTTAAGGGTTATAAAATAGACCCTTGTAGGAAAGAAATGATTTTTCTACCCGCTTGCTATTTCCTACATAAAAACAAATAGAGCACCACCCCTTTTTTCACATAACATTAAAAAAGTACAAATTAGATCAATTCTTCCTCAGGACACCGTTTCCGGATAAATTCGAGAGCGCCATGGCAATGGCCACACTCCAGTGGCTGTCATCGCTTATATACTTCATATCTGGGCCGCTGAGGGGTTACACTCGTGTCCAGTCCTCAGTCCCACTCACACCGCAACTTCTCGTCGCGCTTATCAACAAATATAGGGTAATTATGATGTGACAATAACCGATAACGAATTTGGATTTGGATTTATTAACGCTGATAACGCATAATCTCATCAGTGATTTTATATTGATCAGTTGTGCAACGTGGGTTTATTAATAAGTGACGTATTGGATTTGGTATAGCCATATTTCATTAATCTAACTAGCCCACGGAAACACCGGATTTTCCGAACAGTAGTTTCTTTATGCAGACACGTCGCAAAATTATATAGGATTCTCCTATTTGTATTCCTTGATAGTTTCCACCAGTTTGTCTATCACAAAAATCACTAGCCATCCTTACCTGATCTACCTATATAAAAACATTTTCATAATATTTCAGCCAAACGTGACCGCGTGGACGCCATATTTATTAGGGCAATTTCTTGTAGCGGCAGAAAACGTTTGTGACTTATCGTGTTTCAAATACATTGCTATTGGCGGCAGCGCTATCGAGAAGCCATTACTGGACAGATTTAGAGTAAGTATTGTACCTCACATACATTATATCCGATGTAGGTTCATTGAGTATAAAAGAAAGAACTCCTTTATTTTCTTTTCCGACTCTATACAGCCGGGCATTAAATCTTCCGAGAAAAGATATCTAGCCAGCGAATCTCAATGAAACCAAAATACATTTACGTTTAAAAAAGTAAGGGATGAAATGTTTTAACGAGGTAACTGGTTAGATACCTAATAGACTTGAATATGGGTAATATTTATATAAATAGTCGTTATTATTTAGACTCTAAATAATAAATTTCAATTCTCAAAATTTTAGTGAATTGAAATCTCAATACTATACCTATTTTAACGATTAATAGCAATGTTAGATTATCCTACACATTAATAGTCCTTTTGTCCTTTTGACCGAATTTCGACCACGGCGGTCAACCTCAAAGAGGACTAGCCATCTGCGCAGGAAATTTTATAGTGCACAAGGTTGTGCGCATGCACAGGTAGTACTATCGCTTCCCTTATAAGGGAGTTTACATTTGCTTACTTTTATTGTTGTTTCAGAAAAAATGTGGAGCATTTTTATATTTGGTTTACGGAATGACGGAACTATTGGTGCCAGTTTTCAATTTCAATGACGACACACCTTTTGGGTCCACTGGAAAACCATTAGACTCTTACGAGTTCAGGGTGAGTCTACCTATCATCCATTATACTGAATTTCCTAACTTGTTTTTATCTAAGTATATTTTGTGTAAACATATTAATCTGTCGGTCACTGTTAAAGATAATTGAGGTAGCTATTGAGATATTGTATCAACGCAATTTGTTATAGTATAGGAAATGTATGGATAACATTTTTGATTGCAGCTTATTGATGATAACGGCCATGTTCTGGAAAAGCCTCACAAAACTGGAGAAATGTGGCTGAAAGGAGACGCTTTCTTTAAGGTAATAAAATAAACTAGCGTATACCTTTGATACGACGGCATGTGTTATGATTTACCCTTTTAAAGGTGCGATATCGCGGGACGCAGCAGACAGCAGACGTCAGTCGGTCTCCTACAAAATGTAATGCCGTCTGCCGTCGCCGTACATGTCACCGCCACAATTTCTATGAGACCGACTGACGCTGTCTGCCGCTTGTTACGAACTCCTACCTTTATACCGACTGACGTCTGCTGTCTGCAGCGTCCGCGTAATCGCACCTTAAGGGAACAAAAATACTACATGCCAACATCAATATATTATTTAAACCGGTTACCAATATAATATAAGGCGTATACTACATGTCAACATCAATTATTTAAACTAACCGTCGCAAACTTTCCATATGCTTACATACCTAGTACCAAACTGAAAATCACTTAAACGATTTACCGAAACCAAATCCCGAAAAAGGTAAACCGTCACGAGTCGTGGGCGCGACTGTAATACCCTCAGGATAAGTCCTCGTTTATAATTTACCTGTACACTAATACCTGCTACTTTGGACCCGACTTACCTATATAGGTACCTACGTTCACGAAATATCTCGTACCTATATTAGGTGGTATACTTGTATACATGATCCAAAATATTCTATACAAATAAATAAAATTGAAGTGTCTGTTTGTAATGCCAAAAAATAATTATTATTTCATTTATCTTGTACACACTGGTACATGCACTGAGAAAAAATTTACGACAGCAAAATGGTTTTTGTAATTCCTAGTAGTGTTTTTAATATTTTTTACTAAACGTTTTGTATTTACAGCAAATGTATATTATGTCTCGCATTTATAAAACATTTGCTGTAAATACAAAACTTTTAGTAAAACATACTAAAAAGACTACTAGGAACTACAAAAACCATTTTGTTGTCGTAAATTTTTTATCTCAGTGTGCTTGCGAGTAGTCTTCTTGTTTTAAATATCTCTGACTAAAAAAAATATGAACATCGATTAACTTCTTTTAAAAATTTTAGGGTTATTTGAACAACCCGGAGGAAACGAGAACTATATTGACCGAAGACGGTTGGTTCAAGACCGGCGATATGTTCTACAGGGACGACCAAGATAATTACTTCTTCGTCGAACGGAAGAGACTTTTAATTAAGCACTTTGGGTTTCTGGTAATTACGAAGTTTTCTACTTTCTTTTATCATTAGTTTGAACGAACTACTTTTTACTAACCTACATTTTCCTTAGTGTGTGATCATTTTGGATGTAGAAGTTTGTGTGTGTTATATTTATCTAAGTAGGTATATGGGGGGGCAAGGTTAGGTATATTTCAATATTTCTCATATGGTTACTAAGTCCTGGCACGTAATAGGTGACGAGCTTATACTAGCTAGGCACATTTGATCGGTTATCCCTGAGATTGTTTTACAGAAAATCTACAATTAGGTATACCTACTTTATACAACGCGAAACGTAAGTTGATAGCTAGAGGATAATATATTAACTAAAAGTACCCTCGCAATGTCTATACAGAAAGCATCTAAAATGTGAGAAGAAAAGTCAGTCGCTGTAAACTTAGCTAGACTTATTTTCCTCACGCTCTGATTCTCCGTAGTGAAGCACTGTCTCGAGCCGGTTGATATGCGACAAGAGAAAACGAATTCTTATTTCGTTAGAAAATATGTATCTCTTGAATTCATGCCGTCTGTCTGCATTTCGATAAGTCTATCGTTTGACAGAGAATTCTATATACACTCACGGGACGTGATCGCACGATTTCGTTTACAAAATTTGTCTGTCACTTTACCACCTACGCCACACCTACGATCAATTTTTAAAAAGACTCGTCTGAATAGTAATTCCGAATGATACGCTAAGCTCGTGCCTTCTACATTCTATTCATTTTCAACATTTAATTACAAAATAGTTTCGAGCGTAAATATTGCTGAAGATAATCTACTATTCTGTTTTGTAATTAATTTTCCAATTAATACGTTATTAAGAAGGCTAGATCATAATAATAATAATGGAAAACTAATCTTATATTTAATCGTTGTAGATTTCCCCGCTGCAAATGGAGGAGGTAATTAAGCGACATCCAGGTGTGTCTGAGGCCTGTGTGGTGGGCATCCCCGACCCTGAGTGCATGGAACTTCCGATTGCGGCTGTAGTGAGGAGAAATGGAGACAAAGTTGACCCGCAAGAGGTTTTTGATTTATTAAAAGGTTTGTATGACCCGCAAGCGATCGATGATTTATTAGTGTTTTTTTTATTTTGTAAGAAGTTATGTAGGTTCAAAGTAAGTATCAATCAACCACCAATTCTTTAGATTGCGCAAATAGACAATTCATAATTTATATTTCAGTGGAATTGGTATCTTGGTGTCTTTTTATTAAATTCGCCACACTGCGAAGGCCAATACTGCAATGATTCCTAACGTATTGCTCAGAAGCTAAAGTACCGTAAAAAATGTAATTTTGGCGAGCAATAAAAATGATTTGCGTCCTTCATTCACGCTCCGTTGGTTCGCGCTCAGTGGTACCAGTGTGAAAGCATTTCAAATTAAAAGTTTCATTCAATACACATCCCGCTGTTTTTATATATTAGTTAATTAATAATCATAAATTAAACTGTTGTAAAGTAAAAACGTTAGAAGGTTGTTTCATTAGTCGTTCAATAGACGTTCCGTGTGAATGGATTTCTAAGTTTAAGTTAAATTTTTAACAATGTAATTTAACAACTTAGAAATAATAACCTTAAGAGCGGTTGTGTGCGTAAGAGCGGGTGTGGGGGAAATTTTAAGATAACGTCAGTTGCTGATTATGAAAATACGGGTAACGAACCCGCTCTATAAGCACATCCCCTATAAAATAATAGTAGAAAGATAGTACCTGCTCATGATAACTGGACAACTGGAGCATGTAGAAACAGGGAAAATAGTAGAACAATTTTGGCCAGCAATAAATTATCTTCCGCTTCTTTCATTCTTTGCCCTAATCTAAAGAACTTAATAAGTAAATCTGTTTTATCACGTTTGTTGAATTAACTTTATCCTGTTAAGCATTTATTATCATCGAGCTAAAAACAACTAAGTAGGTACTCAATATGAAATATAATAAACAAACAGGTTGATAAATGGAATCATTTAACACACAAACATCCAATTGTAGGCCATCAATGCCGTGCCAAACATAGTCTATTAATCGAATCAGAATTCAGCATATCTACATAGATTAAGTACTACATAGCATCCAAACCGAATGAAGATATACTTAGATAATATCCTATAGGTAGCTTATTGACAATTAAATGAAAATTATCTATGTAAATTTACGTTAAATGAAAAATATAAAAAAATAAATAAAAAACGGCACTAAAGTGTTTTTTAACACTACCCATAATATAACGTTTGAAATAATATTTGAATGCGGGCTACAATAAAAGCAGAGCCGCGCCGAAGTACTGAATTCCAAAAAATACCTACTAACCGCATAACTGAAACAAAATGCATGCATATTTGAGCTTATAATTATTAAACTATAATTACATACAGTATTTCGGTAGCTCACTACAAACGTAATCAAGTTAAATTAAACTTCCGCGCATTTAATATCCTTTCTTTATGTGACAATGAACTCGGCGGGTTTGATCCTCACTGTCCGTCCTCTGAAAACTAACAAAGGGATAGTCTGGAATTCAGGGATTACTGGCACTAACCTGTCACCGTACTTAACACATGCCAGCCAAGCAGACAAGGGATTTAGGACAAACTGTACACTTAGACCCTCTGAATACCTAAGAAAAAAAAATAGATAAAGCACACCTACCTATTATTTTTCCATCCCATTCTGCCATTCTCCCTTAGGTACCTTAGGGCTGTAAGATCTATGGTAGTTCGGTCGTGGAAAATTTAAACTATCGATTAAATCATCGTCTGCAAAATTAAGTTTCGTCATAAGTTGCGTGCACAAGTCCCAAGCAGCAGTACCCGAGCTATCAGAAATGACGTTATGTCTACCTGGGGGCTTACCACAAGCTCTTATTGCGATTCAATTACAGGAACGTATTAACGTTTCAGCGACTTTTTGTGCAATGACGTACCTTATTATCATGACAATAAGAAACGTCATTAAAACGTCGTTTAAACGTTCCTATAATTGAATCGCAATAAGAGCTTGTGGTAAGCCCCCTGATCAGACTTCTCAACTGATTGGTCGGTCGCGCCGCTCGGCTCATTAGGACTATACCTACTACACAAGGCATATTTTAAGACTAAAACAACTTATCGTCGCGTCGCGCGTCGGTATAATAAAAATATAATATTCTCCAGCCATGTATTAACGATAGGCACTTTATTTTCAGAGAACTTACCTGAAGGGAAGCAACTCCGAGGTGGTCTCTTCTTCGTGGACTCACTTCCCGAGACGCCGTCGGGCAAAGTGCATCGAGCCAAAGTGAAGGAGATGGCGTTCACGGCGCAGCGAATCCTGCCCAAGTGAACTTATTACATCAAAATAGATATACGATTATTATAGGTATTTAACCTGCCGCTGCCCGCATACTTGAGCAATTTTTAAAGATAATTATACAATACGATACGTATATCGGTACGATAGGACTTTTACCTACATGTTGTATTTAAAACAATAATAGAATTTTCCCTTAGTCCTCCTCGACCTGTAATTTTATGACAAGACCACGGATTATGTGCGACCAAGCACCGGATTATGTGCGACCTTAAGGAGATATCTCCTTAGATTCTGTATAATTGTATAGGAAGTGTTACTAACATTATGTACATTGTGATTTAATGTAATACATTAAATTATACACGAACACAAGAAGTGAATTATTTATTATTTACCAAGATATTCTAGGGGAATAAGAATTATAGTATACATTACTATACTATGATAAAATTTTATTTTTAATACTCTCTTAACAGTAGACTCTACTGACAAGTATTATTTAATAGTTTTTACTTATAGGACCTCATAGAGTGAAATTGTGTAACATCTTGATGAAAGTTAGCACCATCGGCACGATGTGAGTGCTGCAATGCACTTCTGCCTAACGCTTCAGGGAAAATCTTGTAATCAAGTACCTACTGACTTAATGATACGACAACTGGATAAACTTTGAATAAGTAAAAATCTTGCAAACTGCAACAGGGTTTACCTACCTCGTTGTTAATATCGGGGACACTGTTTAGTTTTAAATTTCAAAGATATGATTAGTTTATAACTTACTATAGGATATGCAATTAGAAATAAGGACAGTTATGTAAGTGCTTATTTGAAAATAGGAACATGTATTTTAATTATAATAAACTGAAAAGTATTTACCTATTATGCAATACTTATTTTTCCTAGTAACTAGCATGAACTGTTTAAAAAATCAATGGATTATAAAAATATAGGAAACAAGTAAAGTGGTAGGACTTTAACTTACTAAAACAAGTACCTATCACTATAAAGCATAGTTGGATCGACCGAGAGCACCGCCATCAAAGTTTCGATTGATCGAACAAGTGGTTCTCTGGCACTCCTATCCTAGTCCCATTATGATGAGAGATGAGAGCGCATGGACCTAGGCAGAACTAGTCACTTAGTATTAGCTTTCTTTACGGAAAATTTGGTACATATTTTAATGAATTCATTATTGGATTAGAAGTAAAGTTATACTCTAAAATTGATAGAGATTTTTAGCCATTTATAATGGGGTTATAAAGCATTTCTAGGAACAAAAGTGATTTGTAATGCCACTGTAAGTCCATCATAACTTTATATAAATTTGGGGGTTTAGGCATGCTGTACCTAGTTATCCAGATTGTTTGAGATAGCTACAGGAGAATGTTCTCAATGGTTTTCACTCTTCGTAAGTTTCGCCTGATTAGAAATATAAATACCAATCTCCTAAATCGATCTCCTAACCAGACCTCTATTATATCGTTACTTTATTTCTACAGTTCTATACGAAAAATCTGTAATTTTAGTTTTCAGTGGATGAAATAAGGCAAAATAAAATTCAGGCATGAATCACGTACAATGTTATTTCATTTCGCCACTAATAATAAACGCCAATCGTTTCACCCTATCTCGGACGCTTAGGAGTGAAAAATTCAATCAATCCCACCCAGATAGCAAAAAGTAGAATTGAACTCCGCGGATGCGTCTAATTAATTACCTCGCCAGTCGTCTAATCAATCCTTCGGCTAAAGGATGAACCTGCTGCCGTCTCACCAGTCCAATTAATCTGTATCCTGTTTTTCCTTGGCTTTTTCTTGTTTGCATCAAATCCCTGCCTGTTCAAACTTCGCTCTCAATTAAATCTTATTTACAGGACCGAGGCTTTTCTAACAGTCTATATTGGAAAGCATAGATGTATGATGTTTACATTGGGTGTTTACGTAATTAATTGCGGAAGCTAAGATTAATGTTATTCACAAACATTTACCTACTTATTACAAAATTAACAAAATTGAAGTAGGTACAATATTTTCTTGACTTTATTACTTGATTCATCAGAACGAGTAGGTATATTCTTTTTGTTGATCTTTATATATTATATCGTCTAGACTATTAGTAGGTACCTAGATGCAATACGTAGGTACCAATGAACCTTAGTAGTATTGTATAAGGTACCTACATGACAATGTCGACTTGTGCTTTCAATAAGTCCTTCGAATAAACTTATCTTGAAGAGCTTTTAGGTTATGAATTAGTCAATCCCACTCAAAGTTCCCAACGCAATCCATAATTTGATAACAGTTAGGTACTTACTGGCTGTTCCGTGACAAAACGAACGCCATATTCCATAAAAAATAAACCAAATTCTTCTTTTGTGGCGACCGATTTTTTTTTATTGTTATGGCCTGTAGGTAATTATTCAAAATTAGCTACGTCCAGAAGTGTCACATGCCGCGCGAGGAAAACTTTCCTCGCGGTGTTTGACTTGCCTCACGTGAGGCAAATGCGCGCCCTGCCTCACCTGAGCACTCACATTTGCGTTGCCTAATTTGGCAGTCGTGAGACAGAACGATGTCAAACGTGTCAAACTGATTGATCGGGTATACCTTTCCCTGTCTAGAGTGTCAGTTGCCTCGCCATTTGCCTCGCGCGGCATGCGACTGAGGCAAACGTCGTGCTTCGCGAGGCATGTGGGTGAGCAGCCTCGCGCGGCATGTGACACTTCTGGACGTAGCTAATAAGGTTTGACTCGGGTTTGACCGATTTAATTAAAATTTTATTTATGTGCTTAATGCTCAGAATAATAGTACATTACTGCCGCGGTCTCTAATGAGTGTGTTGTTGACCGCGTTGTTGATGGCCGAAAGCGCGGCGCAGCGTAGCTCCAGTCCTCCACAGCGCGGTCGGCATTGCAACACTTGATGGACAAGCTAAAATAAAGGCCGAGACCAAAGGTCGAGGCCTTTATAGCGCGGCCAGCAAGGGTTGCTAATGATGACCAAGTTTGGAGGCCGTGAGCGTAGCGAAGCTTAGCTTGAGGCCAGTAAAGCGTGGTCAGCAGTACACTCATTAGAGACCAAGGCTTGTATAGTGCTTTACTCAAAAATGCGACTATTAGTTTAAACAAAACTAGCTAAGTGGGTATAACAATTAATACAATTATATTTATATTTTTATGAACTATATCTATAGTTGTGTATTTTCTCTGTTTACGTTTCCATGGCAACGGCACGACCAATTCATTTTTACCCTTCAATCAGTTTTTTTACGAACCATAAACATACCTGTTTGTTGCGTTTCCAAGGCAACGGTCAAATAACAAATATAATGACGATAATACCGGGTAATAATACATTGTATGTCTAGTAGCTCTTGCAGTACGACAAATCCGATTTTGCTCGAAGAAGGTTTGTGAAATAATGACAACATTATAAACTTTTTTGAGTAAAATGAAAATAGGTACCTACCTATAAGATATTATGTTCTGGCTTAGGTAATATAGTTTAATTTAGCCCATATAAAATACGGCGTGGCAAAATATAAATGTTCACTGACTGTCAGCGATCAATGAGTGTGAGCCAGTTTGCTGTAGCTAGTCACAGCTGTATGTGACCGCTACAAGAGACGGTTGAGTAATAACGGGACGCACGTTGTCGCTGACAGGGTTTCTATTAAACTAAATACAAGCCTTCTATTAAGCTAAATATAATCAATATCAATCTTTGGCTGAGAATATACTCCTGGCTAAGAATAATCTTGGCCTAAGTATTATTATAAACAAATTGATACATTGAGGAAAAGTTTACCTATTCAAATTGACAACAAATTATTTTCGTAATCCCTTTTCATATTTTTACAAAACTTTTTTTACTTGTTACAAAGATTGATGTAATGCATAAATAATTTGTTGTAAAAAATACAAAACATATTACGAAATATTTTTTTTGTTATTATTTTAGTAATATTTTTTTGTTAGTTAGTCTTACCTACTTACAATTAGGTATTTATCTATGCATCTACTATGATTATTTCAATGCTCCTAAGTACATTCTCTTGCAGATTATGAAATCGGTCATCGGCTCGTTACTCGTTACGCGTGGTTGTCGACTCTCTTTTTATTTTAATTCAAAATTACAAATCCACCTAAAAAGCGGGGCTATCTTTTTATTCTTATCTAGCATTTTTTCGCGGCTTACGTTTATTTAATCGACAATAGCAACTAGTTTATTAGTAAAAACTATCCTAAGTAGGTAGTCGTTTGCTTAACACCTACCTTCGTCTTTGCCTTTGCATCACTACAACTGAAACACGAAGCGTTTAAAAACAATCTGGCTGGTACCCCGTGGAAATCACGAGATGGATTTAGACGCAGCATATACACTGGACCGCAAAGAAAAAGGGTCCGTTTAAAGAACCTTCAATAATATCTTCAATCACATTTTAATTATTTTACTCAAAAAGTTTATAATGTTGTCATTATTTCACAAACCTTCTTCGAGCAAAATCGGATTTGTCGAACTGCAAGAGCTACTAGACATACAATGTATTATTACCCGGTATTATCGTCATTATATTTGTTATTTGACCGTTGCCATGGAAACGTAACAAACGGGTATGTTTATGGTTCGTAAAAAACTGATTGAAGGTTAAAAACGAGTTGGTCGTGCCGTTACCATGGAAACGTAAACAGAGAAAATACACAACTATAGATATAGTTCGTAAAATATAAATATAATTGTATTAATTTTTATACTCACTTAGCTAGTTTTGTTTAAACTAATAGTCGCATTTTTGAGTAAAGCACTATACAAGCCTTGGTCTCTAATGAGTGTACTGCTGACCACGCTATAATGGCTTCAAGCTAAGCTTCGCTACGCTCACGGCCTTTAAGCTTGGTCATCATAGCTACCCTTGCTGGCCGCGCTATAAAGGCCTCGACCTTTGGTCTCGGCCTTTATTTTAGCTTGTCCATCAAGGGTTGCAATGCTGACCGCACTGTGAAGGCCTGGAGCTGCGCTGCGCCGCGCTTTCGGCCATCAACAACGCGGTCATCAACACACTCATTAGAGACCGCGGCAGTAATGTACTATTACATTAATTAAAAATAAAAAGCTTCAATTCATTTTTTAGGGTTTCTTACCCAAAGGCTGCCAACGGCACCCTATTACTAGCCTACGCTGTCCGTCTGTCCGCTCGTCCGTCCGTCTGTCAGCGGGCTGTATCTCACGACCCGTAATAGATAGAGGTACACAAATAGTAATAAAAATAAAATAAAATTTAAAAATAAAGATTTTATATTTTGACGTTTTTATTCTACGGTGGTACGGAACCCTTTATGTGCGAGTCCGACACGCACTTGACTCGTTTTTTTATTTTCATTTAAGCACATTAACATATTCTTTAATTTAGTCTTTATTTAATAAAGCTAGGTCAGGTACTTTTGACGATATTGAAGATTTTCTAACCGACCCGTTTATTTTGCGGTCCAGTGTAGTTTCGTCAAAATATGTCACCATTCGACAACCGCTTGGCGCAGTGTTTCGAGCGTTGGCTGCTCGGCTCACTGCATCAGGTAGTTGCAGGTTCGTTTACCGCCAAAGGCAAATTTCAGGAATGGCTTTTTCTTAATTTTTCCTGGTCTGGGTATCGCTGCGATCTCCCCCAGTCCATTGTATGGCTGCGATCTCCCCCAGTCCATTGTATAGTAGCCTTAGTATAAGCGTTAAATAGTTTGGAACCATAGTGTTGATGCGTACGTCTGGCGATATTTTATATTTTATTTTAATTACAACTGCTTCTATATCCTGGGTTCACGCCAGATGTCGCGAGTAGTTACTTCTTAATATTCGTTATAACTGGTGGCCTAGATTCTTAGTCCCGGATGCGTGTGCCGGTGCCGCAAACGTTCGTCGGTCTCCGAGCGAAGTAGACTGGCTCTGACGTCACAATTCCGCCACGAAGCGCGCCGCCCTTCCGCCCCTACACCAACTATTACTTGTTTTCGTGAGTTCATTCTACTTACTCACATCCATTCCCATTGTTGGCTGGAAGTTTCGATAGGTGCTAGTACCCAAAATAAAGTACTGCTTTTCTACCTATTTCAATACGATGAGTGTTCGTGGAGTTTATAAAAATAAGACCATAAAAATGACGAGGTCAAAATCAGATTAGGGACATTTAACTATAACATCAAGCGTATTTAAAATTACGCTTAAGTAGTACTTACTTACCTATGAGTTGAAATACCTGGCTCTAATTTTAAGCTCCGTGAAACTACATGTGCCATGCGTGTGTCACATTCATTTGTTGTATGGTCTATAAATATAAAAAATGCAAACAATCTGATGGTGTTCAAATTCTTTCAAAATTTCCTAAACCGGTCTGAATTTAGTAATATTACGAGATAAAATTAGTTCATTAACCTACCTACTCCAGCAACTTTGATTACTCGCAGACCGCAAGTAGAATTTAAACAAGATTTAAGATAAAGCCCGAACTGTTACCTGGATTTTCATTAGTATATCTCTTGGATTTTGTAGCTGAATTTCTATTACTATTTGTAAAGTCTGTAGTCACATTGCGAATCTGTTTAATTAGAATATTGCTGGACGTAAGGCCTGTTACATTCGCGCCACCGAATTACAAACTCAATGCTTGGCTTTAATCACAGCTCTAGCGAAAGGACGATCGTAAAGTCAGTAGGTACAAGCATTTAGTAATTTCGAGATGGTTAGACCGCCTAATACGATAAGCTTTATAGTTTATCTTGGTTTATCTTATCCACATCATGCCACATAAAAGAGTCATTCTTTTATCAGAGCACCTTCAGATTATCATCACAGGCTGAGGATAAACGTAACACCACTAAACAATGACCGCTTTCTGTGTGAATCAGCTATCAAACGATCCACCTTTATGAATACTAAAACATAATGTACCGTATAATGCTGTTGTCTAAACTCTGAACATATCGATTATCTGACAGAGATTGTTTAAATTGTATAAACTCACTCTCTAGAATCACGCCGCCCGCCATTATCGCGCCTGATTCAGCGTATCTTTTCAACAAAAACTCTTGTAAAATTAATGCCTAGGCAGAGTTTGGAAATAGCCACGCGAAGATTTTTATGTACCTAATAATCGAGTGTTTTGTGAAACCCCTTTTACTACAATTCGATCGAGTCTCTACTTCGTATAGGGCACAAATAATGATAGTACTGCAGTAGGTCCGGTACATAAGTACGATAAGAAGAAGAAGAAGTACATAAGTAATAACATTACCACAGGATTTCATATACTTGAATGCATTACCACTACCTACATACTTATAAAATTTTGTATTTTTATTGCGACGATGCGTTATTTTAAATAATAAATCAATCAAATCAGATATTTTTGTTTTATTCATGTACGCTATATGTAGCATTAATAAATCGTCAAAAAAAACTATATTTTAGCGTTACCAAATAATACCTACTTCAGACCTACTTACAAAAAAATTGTTAGGTTGGGTTTGATACGACACTTTTACAAGACGTTAACAAGATTCAAGGCAAAATAATAATATCCAATTAAATTACAAATAGATTCAGTGAGCAAGAAAAACGACGTCAAAGTAGAGATATTAAATATTTTCCTGGAAGCTACCGTGAATTAAAAAGAATATTAAGTATACTTAACTAGTTTGTAATTGAAACATTCCTACTTTTAGTCTTGTCATAAGTATAATTTATTACTCACACTCAATTTTAAGCTGTTAAAGAATTTCTACTATATACATGACATAGGAGTGATTTATTGTAGAAATTCATTGTGTAGATGGTAGGACCTATTCAAAAACCACAAACCACCAAAATATCTGTACCTACCTAGTATCTGTATCTGTAGAACCTAGGAACTTTTTTAACAATTTAATTTATGAGACAGCATAAAGCAAAAAAATAAACACTAAGTTTTTTATGGCGCTATTAACCTTTTTCAGCTGGACCAGCAGAAGGAAGCCTTATCGTCCTAATTACACTGACTTTACTAAACGTCTCTTGAAGGCGTCACTGAAAGCCGAAAAGGCTTCTGAGGACTTAATTCTAGCAAATAATTTAGTAGCGTGCACTTTGAGCGAGTCATTTAAATAATTTAATTAACAAAGTATCTGAAGCTTCGGAATTTTCATTAATAATAAAACAAAAACAGAGTTGTACATTCTTGTAAATTACACGCTAAGCAAATGTTTCGCAGGTGTGCTATTATTATGGGACTGGTATTATGCAACCTGCAATCTGCATAACATATTAACATACCTTCAAATATGTATTGTGGAAAGTAGTCATACCCCCAAATTCATAAAAAGTTATTATCGACTTGCAGTGGAATTACTATTTTTTTCCTAAAAATGCTTTTCAAAACCATTTTAAACTGGCTAAAATCTCTATGAACTTGGGGGATGTAGGAGGTGTCAGGCCATCGATGAGCGAAGCATCGATGGCCTGTTACAAAATCTAATATTTCACAATATTAATTTTAGGGCCTGTTACAAAATCATCAGATTACTGTTATCCACCAAATAACTATGGCGTTTTGACAGATATTCTGTGGAAAAACTTATTTTAATAAGTAATCTTTCTATTATTTGATATTTTATGTCTGCATACAAATGTTTATTTAAGTAACCAACATATACCTAATAGTTTTAATGCTGGGTAGTGAAACTTCGAGAGGCGTAAATCACTAGAATCTTGCGGATAGTACCTAGTTGGAAACCCACAGGGGTGCCGTAACGTTGCGCCCTCTGCGCTCGACTTCAGGAAACTGATAAAATGAATGGGCCAAGAATCTCCAGTGCACATTTAAAAATACTCCCAAATTGATACATACGAAACCTCAAGAGTACCTATAGTTACTGAAAACATTCGTGGTTTCTATTCTTTCATTGATTGATGGTTACTGTTTTACCTAACAGCAATTTTAACGATTGTGCTACTAATAAAAACGACACATAATTTATCCATCGTATTTTTCAATTCTTGACTTGGCTGCGTGCGGGGTATCTGGACCGACCAACTGAATGGTTCAGGAAATAATTACTTATAAAATATCCCGTACAAAAGTCATGCTACTTTCTTCATATAAACTCCATAAAAAAAATTCGCTATCTGTTTTTGATTCGCTCGTAGATTTGTAATTTGTGAATCGTACTGAGGTAAACGAATGAAAACGCCATTTTATGTTGATAACGTGGGCGATATAAAAACGTAAATGGAAGAGGTATTTCCGGGAAAGTGGTTTTTATTATATTTTAAACTAACTTTATCTCGGCACAAACAAGGAAGTAAAAAGCTATTAAAGAATAAACGAGGCTCATAATCTCCCACTACACTTGTAACTTGGCGAAACTATCGTAACATAAGTATTTCTTGAAAGAGTAGCCAACTTTGATTCAGCCGAGGTCAGCAATTATACAAAGGGGTACTGACGGGTTGGTACTAACGGAATAATAATATATTCGTTCATTCGACTTCTTTATAGGATAAATAAGCACGATAAAAATAAAATCACAATACAATGGTTGGAAACCATTATAGTGATTTTATTATTTTCGAGCGTCTCTTGTTCAAACATCACCCGTAAGTGCCTACCTACTAGTACTACCTGTAAGTAGAAAAATAATATATTTCTCCAAATATTCAGGTCTAATAGTACATAGGCCTGAATTAGTTTGGTGACCATCAGACTAACAAAACAATCTGGGTAGGTAGTTAATGATGTAAAAACGATTGACAAAATAAAATCAACACGCCTACGCACTTCTTGTAGACAATATGCTCAAAAGCTCGGAAAATATACATCCATTGTGGTATTATTATAAGAGGATTCCAGCCCAGCTTCGCGGAAAAATTCCATGATTTCACCCCTTGGTGGCCGATATGGAACGAACCCTTACATTCGCATCACAATAAAACCCCATTGTCCATACTTATTCGAAAAATTATCGGGGGAAAAGGCGCTTGCAGGCTCCGCAAACAAGTCACGTACCTAACTCGTATTATAACACAACACAAACTACAATTAACGAAAGTTCATGTTATTGAACGGTTGCTGAACTTAGCTGTTATTTCATGAAATACATAATACTGAGTAGGTACTTAATACCACAACTTTATTGAATGTAACACGTGCATAGCCTGGTCATAAAATGCAACTAACTAGATAAGGCTAAGCTCCGAAAACTAAAACAAGAGTATTAATTTGCAGGGAAATAAATTGTATAAAACAAAATATGATTTTATTTACACTCAGTAAAACTGTGCTTTAGGCATGTGATTAATCTTGAATCATTTCAAATTTTGTGATTTAGTACCTACTTAAAAACTCAGCGCGAAATTCGTTCCCTCTGAAAACACGTTTAAGTTTTGACAGTATACGTCAAAAGACATCATAAGTAATGAGAGGGAAAATACATGTTACTTGCAAATGCTGGGCTCGAGCTAAATCGAGAACTCATTAGCAAGTTGAACAACAAGATCGCAAGTCATCGCACGGCGAGCGGCGCGTGGGGAGCCCGGGGGTGAATCACCTACTGTAGTTCCAAGTCTAACAAAATTCTAAATTCAAATAGTTTATTTAGCAGGCCTACGGGGGCACTACATATATCTATATCCCACCAGCTGGATATTAATTACCACATTATAGCAATTGAAGCGCAAAATATTGAAAATACAATACCTACCACACACTTCGACTATCGAAAGAATACACAGAGAAAAAAATTAACTAAATATAAAGACAACAACAATATTTTTGTAATTTCTTTAAAAAAATGTACTGAACCTTTTGTAATTACAGCAAATGATTTAAGAATACGAGACATGACAAATTTTTGCTGTAATTACAAAAAGTATAATAGGAAAAGGAATGACTGGGAACTAAGTACAAAAATAATTTACTCTCTTTACCTATTTTAGTAAAATTTTATCTCAGTGTACCCGTGATATTAATAAATAAATAGCAGTAACTGCTTATTTTTTTGCGAATTGATAGAGCTGTATCATTAAGTTTCTTCGTGGCCTGAGGTTTCGCATTCATTAATCCATGTAATGTAAGGTCTAGGCGCCGACCTATTGTTGCCAAGTTACACTGAGGAAAGTTACGCCCGACCCACTGAAACCGACTACCCTTTTATTGAAACCCATTATTATGTCTTTATAGCGTTACATTAGTATGGGTTGAGAAAACATTTATTGTTATAAGACCCTGAATACGATATATACCTAGATTAATTTATAGGAAGTACGTAGGTACTTCCTATAAATAAATCTTGAAGACCACATCACATCGAATCCGTTCGATTCCCACCAAAGGGAAATTTTAGAAACGACCTTTTCATAATTTTTCTTGGTCTGGGTGACACTGGGATCGCCAATCCATTGTATGGCAGCCATAGTACAAGCATTCTTCTTCTCTTGGATGAACTCTTGTTAGGTATTTTGATATCTATGTAAAAATCCATCAATTAATTAATTTTCAATTAAGCAATTATTGTCATATACAATGACTTCGATGACTCTGTCTGTCGCATATTGTATTAACAATACTATATTTTTAGTCAAGCAGGTGGTATATAACTCTATAGGTAATCATATTAGGTATTAACACAAGGGATGAGACACGAATATAAGGACGTTGACTCCCGCGTAACTTGGTGTGCCACCATGGCAGCACGTTTCTAAACTTGATGCCTCGAAGCACTGACTTGCACGCAACTCATGAATTATCGAACAGAACCAGACCCACATATGCAAGTCAACTGCCTGCATCCACACCAGCCTTTAAGATACACGTTTTGCATGAAAATTCATTCGTAATGCACAAGTTTCTGTGAAACATATTCTGTGAATTCTAATGGTGGTAGTGCCAAGTTGTAGCCAATTTACTGCAGCTCATATCCTGGCTTGTTTGGCCGTGGTAGTACCACCCTCTCACAGAAAATCGGCATTAAGTAGCTATACAGCTGCGTTTCGTACGATGAGTGAGAGAGCCGGAAGCCCAACCCCAAATTAAAATTTTCATCTATTCTAGGAGTTAAAAAAGTTTAGGTATTAAAAATCTTTTTTATAAGTATGGCGACACCCAGTTCTAAACCGGTAATAAAAATACCTATCAATCTCTCCTTAAATACACCTACTGTAGTTGAGAGCCTTTGATCCCAACTGAATGATAGGTATTTCAAATGCCAAGCGTTTCGACACGAGACGACGCTTTACATTCAAAAGCACTTTACATTTCAGTTACATCCTCTTGATAATATCATATCGGAGATCATACATAATAATAATACGAGTCTTGTAGGTATTATAGGATATCGAGTTATTATTATTTTGCATAAAATTATACTTTTTTACTTAATTTGCCATGGTAGGTATCCGGCCAACAAGAAGCGATACGAAAAGGAATAGGTTTCAACCTTTCGCCCACGTTTAAAAATTAGGCACTTTTGCTGAAACAGGATAAAACAATGCATTTAATAAAATGGCTACCCGAAAGTTCGCGAGCCCGGGGTGACCGACATGAACCGTATATTATTACCATTTCGTATCGCGTTTTTGGCCTTATAGCTACTGTTATATTGGTAAGGATGTGTCGGATTGATTTCCAATTTATGAATGAGCAAAATCGGGATTATTTCCTTACACAATAAACGAACGATATGATCAAATCCCAATTGTAATCTCTAGGTATCCCGAGATGCGGGTCCGATCGAACTTGAGCCCTCTAAGCCAAAGACGAAGATTCGGCTTAACAGTTTTACAACCACTTATACCTTATAGTATAACCACCAAAGGAGAAGGCCCAAGTTATGCTCGACTTGCAATGGCATTACCCATCACTTTTGTTCCCAGACATGCTTTATAATGCGATTGTAAACTGGCTAAAAATATCTATAAATTTGGCGTTTATACTTTACTCAAAATAGTATCATGCCAAATAAAACTCTTTGCACTTCATCGCAAACGCTCCGGACTTTGAATATTCTCCAATGGGCAAGTCGTTCCACTTCACGATTTGTCGTGCAGATAGGTACCTACTAGAAGTGCTGCTTGGTTCCACGAGTGCGCAATTTTTATGTTAAATCACGTTTTCAGCATCACTGGCTTGACTCTCATTGGAAATAGAACTTCCATATTAAAAATAATTTCTTATTTCGAGCTTGAATTGAAAAAGTTTGCATTTAAGTAGTATCACGATGAATAGGATTCAAATTAATTTTGAAAAATGAAGTGTTTATTACCTGTCCTAGCCGTTATAGTAAAGTACACTGAATTACAGTAAAATGAACATCAATCCTGAATGGTTTCGTTCCAGTTCTGATCATGGCCGCTTTAGTGAACTTTGACCCCACCCGAAGGTAGAGGAGACAGTGACTCTGGGGTTTCCATCGAATTGATAATTCCGTACGCACATTTAATCCACCGCTGCAATCATCCTTTACGATAGTCCTATTTCATTCGCCATTATTATTTGTATGGAAAAGTCATATTAACATGCCGCTCGTGTTCTTCAGCTCGTTTACGGCTTGAGATTATCCATTTGAGTTCCGCCTTATTACGTTATAAAAATGCCACAATGAATGGAGCTACGTTGCTTCGTTGTACTTTTATGTGGAGTGTTTTGAGAATTTTAATTTGAGAAATTCTTTTCTTCGGGAGTTTTCAGATGGGTGAGTAGGCAGGCGTTCATTTTTTATTCTCATTTATGTTTTCCCACTGGGATTACAAGATTCTTTTATTTTAGAATTTAATGTATCTCCGCACCACGAAATCCGCTACGTTTTTGCCCTACTTTTTCTGTTATTATATAAATACTTAGCATTTTTTTCTCACCAACACCCATGAGAGCTTTAAGAGTTTCATTCCATCATGCAGCTTAGTGTTTTGAACAAATACTGTATCTTATAGGTATGATTGTATTGTAGTATGTTTATTTGAAATTATTTAATTACAGCTGATTCATTGCACCCACACAAAGGTTCTCGCACAAAAGCATTCAAGAAGTTCACCAACTGCAACAAACCAAAGAAACCGGATAAGAAGTTTGCGCCAAACATAAAACTCGCAAGTGCAAGAAGAAATGTCGTTACAGTCAGGGGCGAGCAGGAATTTACCCTCTTTCCTCTTCATTTATAATATTAGCAAAGTCTCGAAGAAACTTCCTTAATTAGTCGCCCGTTAACCGAAACTTAATGTAAAGTACAGTCGACTTCTGCTCTCTTAAGTCACGTAGATTCGAGTTCTATAAGTTATAACTCTTTTTGAATTCGGTGGAGTGTGAAACTCGGTATCTCGACTAACTCCACTACGCCTCGTTAGTGCGCACTCATACGCGACGAAACGTGTGACTTAAAGAACCGCTTTAACTTAGAATTTATAATTAAACCGTTTAATCTGAGGAATGGTAACTTTAACAGTACCTAAGTATTATTAGATGCCAAAACTTCGCCAAAATTCGTTGATATTAGCGACTTTAACACTTACACGTATTAAATAAAAGAGATGAAATCCCTTGACTTATAAGTACATTAATAATTATCATAGTAGGTATCATATAACCCAATAGAATGTTTTTTTGTTTAATTAATGTTCACTCTGATATGCTACTTAAGAACTATTTACTATTCTGTGGTTATGGTTTAACTGTTATACCATATTTCTAGCACAGACTGACACACAATTGCTGCGGCAGAGTTTTTAGTTATCGAAATACAGCTACCTAAACGGAAAGGGTGACAATTTTTAGGTAAATTTACATTATGAGGTACAGTACCAACATTTAAAGAGACTTTGTACTAATATTTTCATTTAGCACCTTGCACGGTAATGGTGAAAAGTTATATCTAAATGACGGAAAATATCATATCAGAACCACTTGGTGCCTCCTTTTCCCGATACATTTTATCAAACATGTCATGCCTCAAGGAAGTTCCTGTTTTGCGCAATAACCCGAGCGTATGAGATAAAGATAAGTAATATTCAAGTAATATTATATTCTTTATATTTTACCGATTGTCAGTAAAGTGTAAGTGTGTAAAGAGCCAATCCAACATGGAGTACTTCACAAGACATATGAAAATATTATTAAGGCTTTAAGTAAGCATAATTTATAAATGTAGGTAAAAATCTCAGTCTTTGTGTCTAAATGTTATCGAAACTGACTTAATTATAAATAAGGCTTACATTCTAGCATGGACACGAACACCTAGATGAACCAGTAAAGATAAATTATGTTTAAAATTAGGCCAGTTTTCTGTACGACCCCCAACTCATTTAAAATACGCTGAACCGGTTAATTAAGAGATCCAACCGGGTGTGAAATTGTAAACGTATGTGAAAACATTCGGCGGTTTCTGGGAGACTGCCCTCTGTTGGTACCGTCATATTTACCTGGCATAGTGAATTGGCCTTACGTTTAATACCCTTAATGGGCAACTTACTTTGAAATAGCTCAGTGAGTACCTCCCCGTACTAAAGCAACTTGAGATACCTACACTAATAGATAGTAATTAGTGTCACATAGTCTACCCTACATCTACTTTTATAGGTAGCTAGTTCACATTAAACTAATGATGCTCGTTGGCAAAATTGGTCGAAATTCTATTATGTCTTCGCGATATTGAGACTCTGACAAAAACATTATACCTACCTTCTGACTTTTTTTGTCAAAGGTAACTTGCTAATAAGTATGAATATAAAAATCGCGGGTCTGATTTTCTGTCAGAAACATAACATCGCCGCCTGAAACTCTTTTATAAAGAAAGTGGACAGTGGATTGTTGAAAAGTGAATGAATTCCATTAGCGCAAGTGGAATTAAGCCAGCCCGGCTCGCTTGATAATTCTTGGGCTGAAGTCATTACCACCAAATCGTTAGGTTCGTTGTTGAGCGATAATGTCATCAGTCTCCTCGACTCACAATGGATTAATATTTTGACTTACATTAATAGGTTTATTTAACAGTCATGTTTATTTTGCGAGCTTTATAGATAGGTACTTTTATTATTATTATTTTTCAAATATATACCTAGCCTTTTTTCGCACAATGTAGGTATGTACCATAGAGAATTATATAGTATGTACCCATGTATGTTCTTACGCAGTTGAAATGTGAATGAACCCTAAACCGAAACCTAGTTAATTATTTAAAACCGAGTATTGTTTCAAATCAAATCATAGATAGGTACCTAATAGATAAAACTTACTTTACTCTCAACGACATTATAGTAAGTACCTAGCTACAGTAGGTAGGTATATTATTTTATGTTCTAATAGAAGTAAGTATAGTAGGTACCTATATGTCGTTGCAGTAAAAAAGGTTGCTTACCTAATTATCGTAATTATTCAAATATTGGGTTACTTTTAGATAGGTAAGTAATATAAACAAAACTAGGTGAGTTCTAACTAGATTACCATCATTTTAGAAGATTAAATAAGTCTTTCAAACTACCAAACAAGCTTAGCTGCGAAACTTTTCGCGTTTATTCCATTACCGTAGATAAATCTGATTTAATGCATAGTATAAATTACAAACTAAACTGCTTACCTAGTCAACATCACGTTTGTTCATCGTGTAAACATATTTTCTTCGCTCAGAATAAAAGAAAACACTGCCACATTGCACGTAAGAGAACACTGCTTCTACTTATCATCAAATTTTAGTAGTACCCAAGTACTCGTAATTTATTTTTTTCACTGCAACGCGTTCTTGCGATTTTCTTTGCTCAAGATAAAAAAACACTGTTACATTGCACTAACTTGTTTTCCACGCCCATGAACGCCGACAACATCAAAGTTGCGTCGGTTTTCGTCAACCGAAAATACGATGATTGATGAACCACTGCACCCGGAAGCCATTCTATCGTGAAAAAACTTTGTCTTCGCGAGCGGAAGCCGCATTGTTTTTTCATTCTTATTGTATGACGCAGGAAACAACAAACCCGACAAACAACTCTTCCGTTTGCAGATTTTATTAGCCGTCGTTTTGTTTGTTAAGTTGACTGCAACACAAAATAAAATTAATTTGGAAATAAACTGGTTTAACGTTACGTAGCAATTTGAGACTAATAATACCTAATTGTAGTTTTCAGTTAAATTTTCTTCGGGGCTTAGTTATTAATATCACAGAGGAATACCTACTTATAATGTGCTAATACCAAGTTATATCTCAGTAGAAAGTATTACGTCATATCTATTAGATTCTACATAAGTACCTACGTACTGTCAAGAAAAGGTATCTACCTTCTATATTATTAAATTCCAATTCAAAATAGGTAGGGTTTACACTGGTGTCGTTTGACTGTAACAAACGACTTGTCTGGTGACATCAACCGGAACTTCCGGTTTAGCATACGTAAGCACAGTGTCTTGCTCTGTATGGGGGTGCCAAAAAGTTTCCAATTTCACCTTTACCTAGCTTTATATAACATCATTTATCGAAAGATTTATCACCAAATTTCTGCCAAAGCGACACGCCTCGCTCAGCTCAGTTATCGGAGTCCGAAAGTCATCAAATGCGATGGCATTTATAATAGGCGTTTGTAGTGAGATGATGACAGTCATCAATTTTTACCGTATGGTACCGTAGACTTAAGAGCCTATTTACTAAAATAAAATAAAAATGTTCAATCCGCGTGTAGCAAAATAACAGTTTTGCGGTTTGGTCTATAAAGCGAGCTATCTTTCCTTAGGATGTCCCTAATAGAAATATAAATCTCCAAGTCCGTAGGCTGACGATTTATTAGGCCCCCAACTTACCCTTTTTTTAGTCACGCACGATTGTAACATAATTTTTTCTCTTCTTCACAATACCATTATCCTTTATAATAATACGTCGAATATCTCTGCTCAGTCACCTCAGCCACAGAAGGTATACAACCCTGCTATAGGTACCTAAGCGAGTGAAAACCATTACAGGGCAAAAGTTATAGTCCTCATAAAAACAATAATGTCTCGGCATAACTTTGAAAATGAATTTTGGCGTAAACGTTGCTATTTAATCAGTTTTAATGCTCTACTTTTAACGTCATTTTAAATCGGCTACCTAATTCAGTTTGTTTTTAAATTGTATGTAAAGACAATTTCACTAATGTCTCTTGATAAAGACGTTATTACGCAACTTTAAAACTGACGTAACATTTTAATAAACCATTTAATTAATCATGTTTCTCATGGCTCCTCAAAGTCGGATTTATTGTCAATCAGAGTGACCGTGTCATGTCCGGATATCATAAACACGTAACTCTTTATTCGTACAGAACGTGACCAACCTGCGAAATAGTTGGAAGTTTTAAAGTTGTTGTAAAATGGTGTTTTCGTCATTGTGCTAACCACGCTATTTGTAACTTTGCCAGAATTTGATCCTTAGAAGCGGAACCATCGCTATACCTATACCTACTAGTTTGTTTTTTTTCAAAGTCGAGCGCATCGATTAATAAAGTTAACTTTTCTAAAATCTAATCACGCCGTTGTTTATTAAACAACGTTTCTCTTAATCCTTAATCACAGAATAGATAAGGTAATCGCTTAATGTAGTAAAATTCATACAAATAAGTAGGTACCACATTTACATACTCAACAAACAAACTTCTAAAACACTCGTTACTTAGGTACCAAATAAGTATCCTATCTTATTATTCGGGACAAGGTTCCTAAAATGAACCATGTCAATTGACATGTGAATAATAATATGGAAATGAGATAAAGGGCGACACTCATTCAACTCTGTATTCATCGTCCCGCACAACTGACGCCTTCCCGAGGCCACGACAACACCCGGGATTTAATTCCACCCAAGATCCTTCAAGTGTCACTGTAATTATTGGAGATTCGTTAACTCAAAGTGGCGAGATTTAAATCAGCGCGCGGGTCACACGTGAATTAACAACATCACATAAATCCTTGACTCATGTTTCGTGGTAAACCACACGTAAATAACGTAGTCAAAGTTAATTCGTGGTAAAGTTAATACAGTTGGTAGAGTTGTTGTTACGATTGTTCTGTACTTACGTGGTTTATAATAGGGAGCCAACTAAAATACTTACTACCTTACCTACCTACTTATGTACCTAAATAGTTACTCCGGAAGATTTATGTTAAGATTTACCTACGACCATAAATCTCATTTAAGTTATTAAGAATTACCTACCGTTTTTAAATTGGTTTTAGAGTGAAAAGGTGGCTTACCTACCTATATAGTTTTAGGTACCCCACCTTTATTTATCTTCGGTAGGTACTACATACCTACTACGTTGCGTTAAACACAAACATTGAAGAAATGAGCAAAGACTTCAAACAAAGTGATCTCAAAGTAACTTTACTACCTATTTCGTTTAATTACACAAGTTCTGAGCAAACACCCTCGTAGCTATGAGTAGAATAAGGATGTTAACGTCTATCAATGCCAAGTCTCAGTTTTGCAAGTTGAGCTTTTACATGGAAGGAGCTTACTTAGGAGTGTGTACTGGACTTTGTATAACATGGTCGAAACTTTTATTTTTCTTTTCATTAAATTAATTAAGCTCTACTAGCCGAGCATAGATGGAAGTGTTATTATCCAGCTTTCGCACATTCAGAAAGACTAATCACATCTTGAAATCGTTCTCTATTCTCTAGGCTAAGTCTAAAAAGGACCAACGACCACCAAGTTCCTTAACTCTACTTAAAGCCGTATTAACAAAACCCATTATCCAACTTACCATGCTGTATGCTATGACATCGAGTCTTATTCAATCTGTGCCGCGAGGGAACAAGGAAACAACAGTAATTCCTTTAAAACTTTGGAAACAAGAACTAAGACACTAGGTAGGTGGGTACCTATTTTCTCTGCGGGAGTACAGTAATGGTTCGCTGAAATGTTTATAGCGCCCGCTTCGCGTCCTGCGAGCCAGAAACAAATCTCAGATCGCAATAAATCGCACTCTGTAGGTACGTACTGAGATTTATTCTTTGATTAGCGTCTTCCTATTCACCGAATGCGAACACAACGCAATAAATTGGCAAACAAGAAAATAAAACTTTTCCTTCTAAAGTACCTACCTACCTACCGACATACATACTCCATACTCACTTATTAAAGCGTCAAAATTATCTATATTCTTGCTGCGTTCCATTCACCGTAATTTTTGTTATTTTCGTCCACAAAAACTGTTAAAAACGATAATAATGATCACTTTCAGTACAAGTTGGTGCGAGTGGAACGAGATTTGTGAACGAAAATAACAAAATTAACAGTGAATGGAACGCACCATCTATAGGCACTTAAGTACCTATTCTATACAATACATTATCTTGTGATAATAGGTAACTTATTTTTCTAAGGTCCTGTCTATCTCCATACCAAAATTCAATAAAATTAATTTAGCGGTTTAAACGTAACAGTCACCCAAAAAGAGTTTTTTTTTCTTCGATATGGCGTCACTTTTTGCATATGCCAGTGTTAAGTAAAATATTATATTAGGTACAGTTTATTTGCTGCGTCAAGCACAGGAAGACCTAGTCTAGGCCTAAAATACCCCCCCAAACCCTATCAGTAAAGTGGCGGATACTTTACTGACAAATTACTAAGACTTTTTGGAGGAACCCGAAAATCATGTTTTACCACTTTTGTTCCAATTGCCCACACTAACGCACATTTATGAACTTATAATGGTTAATATTCCACCAACATAATACACATTATAATACAAGGAAACACACGTTTTGGAAATTAAAACAAAAATGACAACATCACGCAATATATCATTATGCAATAATCCTTCCTTTCACAACTAACCAATGAAAAAAGTTGAAAACGAACCGAATGGAGGAGTATGAACATTTTGGCGGGAAGTGGAAATTGTGTGTGATGTTGTCATTTTTGTTTTTATTTACAAAAGTTAGGTATGTTTCTCTTTCTTTAGCCAGTGGCAAGCAAAATCAACATCAACGAAAAGAAAAAAAGGAATGAAATTTGACGCTGTCAAGTGTCAACTTTTATGTGACATATGACAATGACAGATAACTCTTTCTCCCCCTCCCTTCCCCCATCTGTCTCTGTTATGGTGCGTTCCATTCACTGTTAATTTTGTTAATTTCGTTATTTTCGATCACAAATCTCGTTCCACTCGCACCAACTTGTACTGAAAGTGATCATTATTATCGTTTTTAACAGTTTTTGTGGACGAAAATAGTAAAAATTACGGTGAATGGAACGCAGCATCAGTAAAGATGTGATAAACGGCTTTATATTAAAAGCACGTTATTAGTAATAACGTGCTTTTAATATAACGCCGTTTAATATAAAACAAGCACTAGCGTAATAACTTATTACGCTAGTGCTTGTTTTTAAAAGTCGTTGTAAAAAGAGCTTTTCTGCTTTTATAAATTAAACAAAAATTCGTCCGTCTATAATCCGACAACAAAAGCGAAATGCTTACTAAACGTAAGTTCAAGCAAAAAGCCAAAAACTTATCCGCTGAAAAATGGATAGTGAGTCTTATGTGCATGGAAATATGGTTGTTAATCTAATATAATATATTATCAATGCTTTTTATGGGTAAAGAAACAAGGTTCAATTTAATTAAATATTGATTTGAGCTATATTGTCATACAAATAAGGTTACATTTGTAATTTTTTGGAATTTCCTTCTCTTTCTTGCCGTCATTGCTTAAAAGCAACACGCTTTAATTTGTAAGCGCGCTTGGGCTCTTAAAAAAGCGAACTTTTCAAACGGCTTTTCGTTTAAGCACCCACTTCTATCTGTCAGACAGAGCTGTCTAGCTATCTATCTAATTCTAACCATTAGTGATGTGCCGAGTACGCTATTTTTGGAACTCGAGTATTCTGGTACTCGTTAAAAAAAGAATCGAGTAAATACTCGAGTCAGAGGACTCGGACAGGTACTCGAATACTTGTAATGAGTACTCGAGTACTTAATGGCACTCGAGTACTTTTGTATTATGTATTTTTAACCACTCAAACGTCCGAGCTTCACATTTAATTACTGCGTTGTACTTGCACTGCATGTCCGTGTGGTGCCGGCTTGTCCGTGTGGTGCCGGCTTGTCCGTGTGGTGCCGGCTTGTCCGTGTGGTGCCGGCTGTCCGTGTGGTGCCGGCTGTCCGTGTGGTGCCGGCTTGTCCGTGTGGTGCCGGCTTGTCCGTGTGGTGCCGGCTTGTCCGTGTGGTGCCGGCTTAGAATAGCACCAACCCATCTCATCCCGTGGGTGTCGTAAGAGGCGACTAAGGGATTCACCGGAGGATGGGCAGCAGCGTCCTCCGTGTACATATTATATCTACTGCGATCGCCAACCCGTCTGCCAAGCGTGGCGATTATGGCAAAACCCCCCAAATGAAAGTCACAACAAAGAATCGGCCCCCAGTCCCCGGCAGCCTCGCTAGTCCTGGCCATGGTAGCGGCTATGGTAACGGCGGGGCAGGGGGTGCTAAGAATCTCCGGCAGGATGGCTACCATAAAAACCGACTATTGGACCTGGCAACATATAACACGCGCACACTGCGGACCGACGAGAAGATCGCTGAGCTTGAGGAACAATTGAGCAGGGTACGATGGGACATCGTAGGATTATCTGAAGTCCGAAGAGAGGGGGAGGACTCGATAATTCTGAAATCCGGCAACCTGCTCTTTTTCCGGGAGGGCGACCAGCAGTCCCAGGGTGGTGTCGGGTTTATCGTCCACAAGTCACTCGTGAACAACGTGGTGAAGATCGAGAGTGTGTCGACTAGGGTGGCGTATCTTGTTCTCCGAATAACCAAACGTTATTCGTTAAAAGTAGTTCAGGTGTACGCTCCGACATCGGCACATTCCGACGACGAGGTGGAAACTATGTATGAGGATATCTCTAGAGCCATGCATAGTTCCAAAACTCACTTTACCGTTGTCATGGGTGACTTCAACGCGAAACTGGGCAAACGAGACGGTGATGAGCTGCGAGTGGGGCAATTTGGAGTTGGACGGCGTAACCACCGGGGCCACCTACTGGCAGGCTTCATGGAGAAGGAGGGACTCTATATGATGAACTCCTTCTTCAGGAAGCGTGAGCACAGGAAGTGGACCTGGATGAGCCCCGACGGTGCAACTAAAAACGAGATAGACTTCATCATGTCGACGAAGAAGCAAGTATTCAATGATGTCTCTGTGATCAACGCGGTCAAAACCGGTAGTGATCACCGACTGGTAAGAGGCACATTGAATCTCAACATAAAGCTTGAAAGGTTTCGACTGATGAAGTCTACGCTCCGACCAGCACCAAACCAGATCCAAAACCCCGAGAGCTTTCAGCTCGAACTTCAAAACCGATTCGATGTCCTAGGGAGTAGCGTGGACGATTGTAACGACGGGTTCGTGGAAACTGTCCATACGATCGGGTCAAAGTACTGCAAGGCCCGCCGTACAAACAGAACCAAAAAAATCTCGGATCACACCTCTAAGCTCATGGAGGAAAGGAGTGAAATGGTACTGCAGTCTTCAGATGACGCGTCTAAATACCGGCAGCTCAATAGACAGATCTCGAAGTCCTTGACACGTGACTTCCGCCAATTTAATACCGAGCGTATTAAAGAAGCTATCGAGCGGAACAGAGGCTCCAAAGTGTTCGCTAGAGATCTGTCTATTGGGCAAAGCCAGCTAACGAAACTGAAAACCGATGGCGGCAGTATCGTTTCATCCAAACCAGAGCTTTTGAGAGAGATCGAGAAGTTCTATGGACAGTTATACACGTCAATACGGACACCCGTTACAAACCTGGCGAACGACCCAAGAGCTAGGTTAACCCGACACTATACCGAAGACATCCCGGACGTCAGCTTGTACGAGATTAGTATGGCTCTTAAACAGCTTAAAAACAACAAGGCACCGGGTGATGATGGAATAACGGCTGAGCTCCTGAAGGCGGGTGGAAAACCGGTCCTTAAGGCCCTTCAGAAGCTGTTCGGTTCCGTCATACTCGAGGGCAAAACGCCGCAGGCATGGAACAGAGGTGTGGTGGTTCTTTTCTTCAAAAAGGGCGATAACGCTCTGCTGAAGAATTATAGACCCATCTCACTTCTGAGCCATGTCTACAAGCTGTTTTCGAGGGTCATAACGAACCGTCTCGCACGCAAGTTTGACGACTTCCAGCCTCCCGAACAAGCCGGTTTCCGTAAAGGCTTTAGTACCGTAGACCACATACATACGCTGCGACAGGTTATACAGAAGACCGAGGAGTATAACCTCCCCCTTTGCTTAGCGTTTGTGGATTACGAGAAAGCCTTTGATTCGGTCGAGACCTGGGCTGTATTGCGGTCTCTCCAGCGATGCCAAGTCGATTACCGGTACATCGAAGTGCTGAAGTGTTTGTACGAAAACGCCACTATGTCAGTCCGTTTACAGGACCAGAACTCGAAACCTATTCGGTTGCAGCGAGGTGTGAGACAGGGAGACGTTATCTCTCCGAAACTGTTCACCGCTGCACTGGAAGACGTTTTCAAGGTTCTGGACTGGAATGGGCTGGGCATAAACATAAACGGCGAGTACATCACTCACCTTCGGTTTGCCGACGACATAGTGGTCATGGCTGAGACTATCGAAGACCTTAATACGATGCTTGATGGCCTCAGTAGAGCCTCCGAACGAGTTGGTCTTAAAATGAACATGGGCAAAACGAAGATCATGTCGAATTGCCGTGTTGTACCTGCTCCCGTGAAGATCGGAGACTCTACACTCGAAGTTGTCGACGATTATGTCTACCTGGGACAAACCATCCAGTTAGGTAGGTCCAACTTCGAGAAAGAGGTCAATCGACGAATCCGACTCGGCTGGGCAGCGTTCGGAAAGCTACGCAATATCTTCTCGTCCCAAATACCGCAGTGTCTCAAGACGAAAGTCTTCGACCAGTGTGTGTTGCCAGTGATGACCTATGGCACTGAGACATGGCCGCTTACAATGGGCCTCATAAGAAGGCTCAAGGTCACCCAAAGGGCAATGGAGAGGGCTATGCTCGGAGTTTCCCTGCGAGATCAAATCAGGAATGAGGAGATACGCAGAAGGACCAAGGTAACTGACATAGCCCGTAGGATTGCAAAACTTAAGTGGCAGTGGGCAGGGCACATTGCCCGTAGAACGGATGGCCGATGGGGCCGAAAAGTTCTCGAGTGGCGGCCGCGCACCGGAAAGCGTAGCGTGGGTAGGCCTCCCACAAGGTGGACCGACGACCTGGTGAAGGTCGCGGGAATCCGCTGGATGCGGGCAGCGCAAGACCGGTCATTGTGGCGAACCTTGGGGGAGGCCTATGTCCAGCAGTGGACGTCTTTCGGCTGAGATGATGATGACTTGCACTCGTGAAAATTGGAGAAAATGGCGAAAATTTTGGCGAGAGCCCCGATTTATAACGTATTTTCTAAAAAAAACTACAACTGTTACAGCAAGTACTCGGAACCCGTATTCGAGTACCGGGTACTCGAGTTCTATAATCTGAGTACTCGAGTACCCGAGTACTTACTAAGTACTCGAGTAAGTACTCGAGTCAGGCTGTACTCGGTACATCTCTACTAACCATAGGTACCAAAAGAAGAAAGTTAAAGTTAACCAAAAGCAATAAAATCATTTTATTATCTATTTCTAAATTTCTAATATTATCATTGACCAAAAGCACAAACCGCATTATTTCACTGTTTTTATTTGTATGGTAAACCCTTAACACCACGTATTGCTTTACTTTTATAATGGTGCAACCAGCTAAAGTTTTAGGTAGGTACTTAAGCCTTATCTATAATTTGTTTCCGTAATAATTACTTACGTCCTTCAAGTGACCAGTGGACACAAACACCGTAGCTATTCTAATAATAATAATTTAGCCCTTTTAACGTCCCACTGCTGGGCACGGGCCTCCCCTCAATGCGAGGGGGATTCAGGCCATAATCCACCATGCTGGCCCAGTGCGGGTTGGTGGATTAGCTATTCTATATCTCCAAAATTCAAGACCATATTTACTTTAGGTAATACATGGTTTATAACTTAATTTCAGCAAACCTATAACTTCCTTTTATTGTTTTCTAGATATGACCAATATAAAGAAAGTCCACATCAACAAATCAAGTGTTGAGTCTCAAATAAAAACCATCTTGACAAGGAACCAAGTAAAGTCCCCCACTAATTTGAATGCATGGTTGTTGAAAGCCATAACTATTATCGACTTAACTACGCTCTCTGGCGATGACACTAGGTCTAATGTTATTAGACTTTGTGCAAAGGTTAGTATAAAATGTCTGAGCAAATATTTATTATTCCTAAGATGGTCATAACAAGACCGAGGTGATCATGGTGCGACAATTTGGACACCATTGCAGGTAAAATATCACCACAATAAGCCCAAGACGGATGAAAAGGGGAGGCTCTTGCGCAGTGGGACACTACATAGGCTATAAAAGACTTAAGTAACTTGCTACCTATTGCTTTATATTTGGTTTTCTAATCCTTTCGCATCAATGTAAAATTCACATCAATTGATGTTGTTTTACCTATCTATTTATGAATGGAGACCTAAACCGGTCTGGACCAGTCATAAGTTTCAGTCAGCCTCAGCGCTGTATTAAGTACATTTTTATCTAAATTCACATTACTTTTATTTTAGGCAGCCAATCCATTACCCTCAGATATTATAAAAAAGTTGGAACTAAAGGAAGACATACAAACTGCTGCAGTGTGTGTATACCCGAACAGAGTAAAAGATGCTTATGATGCTATTAAGTCTATAAATATGAGTGATAAAATTAATATTGCTTCAGGTAAATATTTAATTACTTATTAAATAGGAAAATATGAAATCTATGTTCCCGAAATCATCTACCTATCTGCTATTCTGAATTGGCTATTCTATAAACTATTCACCATTTCTATGTTTTTCTATGTTTTTCTATGTTTTTGTGTTCAGTAATTTTGGTAAAAATTAATCAAATTTGCAATCTCATTAGATAGTAATTCAGAGATCTGTTAAGGAATAACTGCATACCACTCATGCTTCCAACATTCAATAGCAATGTAGTAATTTAAGATGTTATCTACATGTTTACATAGCAAACTCACTTTTCATTATGAATTAAGTACATTATTTAAATAAATAAATAGTAAACATTCAAGTTTTTACTTGCATATTAATGACAGGATTATTATCTAAAATGATATTTAATTTTACAGTTGCCACTGGATTCCCCTCCGGTTTATACCCATTAGAAACAAGACTACATGAGATAAAGTATGCTGTTTCAAACGGAGCTACAGAAATAGATGTAGTCCTAGACCGCAGCCTGGTTCTGATGGGGAAGTGGGAGACACTGTACGATGAAGTTCAGCATATGAGGAAGGCGTGTGGTGCGGCACATCTTAAAGTCATACTTGGTGTTGGTGAACTGGGATCATATGAAAATGTATAATACTTTATTTAAGTTTTCTTTTTACAGTAAAAATCCTAACATTTGTAATAAATACTACAAATAGGTACATTATTTACTAAAATAAAATTATATGGTTAATGTAAATACTAATGTCTTCCATCTATCGCGAACCATCCATGTCTGCCATCGCGAGCCTTTCTTTCGCACATGTGCAAGTTATGGAATGATCTCCCTCCGAAATATTTCATATAGGGTTCTTCAAAGGGCTTGCTTACAGGACCCTAAATGGCCGGTACCGCGCGTCTGCTTCCCTTAAGTTGCAGATGTCCTGGGCGATGATTACCACTTATGGTCAGGTAGATCATATTTTGTGTGCCAAGGCAATATTTTTTTTCAGTGAAGAAGAAGGAACAAAATAATTCAGCTCTCCCAGAGGACATTATTTAAATTACCTACCCTATTTGTTAAACCAGTGTAAGAAAGACTATGTTTTGCAGGTTTACAGAGCATCAATGGTTTCAATGATGGCTGGTGCGGACTTCATTAAAACATCCACAGGGAAAGAAGCGGTGAATGCCACACTACCTGTCGGCTTGATAATGTGTCGCGCCATAAGGAACTACTACCAAATGACAGGAGTAAAGGTAAACTTGTAATATTATAGAACCTACATAATATCCTTTATAAACTTGAATAAGAATAGATATAGATCTGAATAAACTTAATATTGCAGTTAGAGCAGGAAATAAAATAGATAAATCTATATCCATACCTCCCTAATAAATAAAATAAAAAAGCCTTTTATTAAAGGTTGAGTTCATTTATTTCTATCATCATCCAGAAATGGATGACCCTAACCATCCATTTCTGGATGTAGGCCTCCTCCATCCCTTGCCACTTATCTCTATCTTGTGCCACTCGGGTCTAAACTCTTCCTGCTACTTGTATTATATCATCCTTCCATCCTTGTTGGGGCCTTCCTCTTATCCTCCCGGGGGTACCAGTATAGAATCCTCTCACTCCAGCAGTTATCTTTCAACCTCGCTATATGTCCCGCCCATTTAAATTATCCATAAATCATCACCAATTTCTTGCATGTTTTTTGGCCTCAAGAATGACAGGATGATTGTTCACCAGGTTGGGTTGAAACCGGCCGGTGGCATCAAGACGGCTCAGGACGCCGTCAACTGGCTGGTGTTGGTGCACACCGAGCTGGGTCCAGAGTGGCTCACTCCGAAGCTCTTCCGTATCGGTGCGTCAAGTTTACTCGATGAAATTATCAAAAGCATTGTTGTTTGATGAAGCCAAATTAATGTTTTTATAAATTATATTATTTTATAAGGTAAGTTTTTTTTAAAGATTTTATTTAATATCAAAATAAGATATAAGCTTATAGTTAGGAAATATAAAGCCAAAGGGATCAATTTAAATACGAATTAATGTATAATGTGAACTTAATTTGTGCCATAAATAAATAATTATTTTAAGTGTTTTTAAATTGTTAACAAGCTTACATTCCATGATTCATAAACTTAAGTATATTTATAATAGTTGATTGGGTGAGATAATTGTTTAAATTGGGGTAAAATAAGTTTTATTGAATTGTTAATAAAAATCATGACTCAATTAAACATTTTAATGTTTTTACTTTACAAAATAATTTGCTTATTATTATACTCTTAGCAATATAAATTAATGCAGGCAGAGACACCTTATAAGACTATATGACACGGTAACGAAATTATTATGAACACGTAATTTCGTATCTCTTATATTAGTGCTCGGAACAGAGTTAGGAATAAACAAAATGTTCAATTAATTCAGCGATACAAGTCGCGGGTGATACGAACTAATCAACTAACATTATTTACAAAAAATATAATCATTATTTACATTCATAGATAATTCTCTTAGGTCATGGAGATTAGATAACAATGGACATCACAGATTGAAAGCGAATATTTAAATGTAAACTTCACATTCTTAGTAATGCAGTTCGATTTACAGGAACATATTCGTAATGGTTGACATGTTCTGTCGAATTCTTATCAATCTTATGCGTTTGATTACACATGACATTGCCGTTTGCTCATATTTTGTGTTCCATCACTCTTTTTCCTGCGGCTCTTCAGCGCGGAAGCCGTACTCGGGGTGCGCGCTATAGTTGACAACGCGGAGTTTTCCGTTCTTGTCCATGTAACCGTAGTGCCCGTGGACTAGACCGTCGTTGTCACGCTCTTCGTAACGGAACTGACGATTTTTTCTGTAATAATTTGTTTTATTAACGTAGAAAGTAGTAGGTACTCATACAGACTGTCTCAAAAGTCCGAAATAACACTTGGGGTTAGAGTATCGGGCACAGATTGAAATACCATAAAATTTTAACGATATTCGAACGGTTTTTATATCATTCTTCGACTAATAAAAAAAAATGGAATAATGATTTTAGTACTATGCAATTTTTTGCATACTTTTTCTTACATATTATTAGTTTCTAGCCCTAAATGCAGTGTACACTGTTTTCTGGGCCATTATACGTGTTCTAAGACCGCAACAAGTTATGACTAATAAATTAATAAATAATATACAAAGGCCCGTAATTCAGAAAATATGATAGTTACGTATGGTCTGTCTTCATTAGTCATCTACATATCAGCTAACGTAAATGTACCTATATTATTATTTCGGACTTTTTAGACACTGTAGGTATATTTTATGATACTGATGATTGTCGTCATTGCCTACTGTGTAGTTCACTTACCCTTTCCCAGTGTCGTATCCGAACTGGTAACTATGAGGGCCCTTCAAACCGTGCATGCGGAACTCAGTCCTGCCGTCAGGCGCGGCGGGCGCCGGGTCGCGGGGGGGTGTCGGCGGAGGCGCTTGCCGGAGCAGGGAGGGGTATACGTTGCCTGAAATATGCAGTTATTCGTTCAGTCCATTCATTATACTACTATAGAAAGACCAAATTCATTTTGGTATTCCGTTTTACACTTGCTACGCAAACTTAAACGAAATTAATTAACTATTAATAGGTAGGCACTTCCTTCTCCTATTTTAAAATCTCGATACAATTTAATAAGACCTTCTTACTTGCCTACCTTTTGATTTAGGAAATACACGACGTAATCACCGAATTAAATTTATACCAGGGGGCTACTTCGAAATACGAAACGAAACGTTTCGGCTGACGGATGGTACGTTTTTCTACACTCTGAAAGTGTTTCGGATTCGATAGTCGTAATTTGACGTTTCTTCTTTCCTGGACCCTACTCCGAAAGAATACGGAACACTTCCGAAGACTTTCATAGTAGGAAAATGTACCATCCATCAGTCGAAATGTTTCGTTTCGTATTTCGAAGTAGCCCCGCAGTACCTAGATATAAAGCGTGACTGAAGATTTCTTCTTCATGGGAGAGCCAAGCACGTATAATCTATTTTACCATTCATACCGCAGCGACCTTTCATCCAAAAGTTTTTGATTTATATATAAACACATTCCGAACAATAATTGTGCCGTTATTATTAAGTTGTATTATACGTACGTCCGGGGTGTCTGAAGTTAGTTTCCGAAGTTTCTTGTTCACTCGAAGTAGGCCCGCCATATGTTTCCTGTGTCGCACCATCGGCCGACTGCTGCGGCTGGAACGTAACAAGTTTGCAAGTTAAATTCGTGTTGAGATCCGGTATTCGGTACATTGAAAAGGAAATGCGACCAACCTGAATAGGTCCTTCTTCTCCTTTCAATTTCCTCTGATGCTCGGCCTTCTTGTAATGGTATAAGTTCTTTTCGCCGGAAGGCGGTAGTTCATCGGCTTTGGAAATCGGTAGTGGCTTGAAGTAGTTTACTGGTTTCGCTTTAGGCGTTTCTATTGCGTCGCCTTCTGCGAACTGGGCTACCGGTATCGGTAGAGGCTTGAATCCGACCGCGTACTTCTTGGGGTATAATTTTGTAGGACTCTTTATCACTTGTGGCTGCGGAGGGACTAAATGTAGAGCAAGTGTAGGCTCTACCGGCTGCAGCTGGAGATTTCCGGGCACATTGATGTCAGTATAAGGCAGGTTGTACTGCAAAATTGGTTGGTTTTGATCTTCAACGGGTAACTCTGTTTCTTCTGGCGCGATTATGAACTCGTTAACAGCGTCAATAGATGGTGGCTCCAGGTGGGTAGAAGGGATGGGTATATTAGGTATAGCAAATCTGTTTGCTTCATGGACATTTATTTTGGGAATATCTGCTGAATAATTAGGATTGAAGATAATTGGGACGGCTTTTGGTTGTCTCTGATATGTAATCTCAGGTCTACTTTGCGCTTGGATGGGAAGCCAGTCGCTATCCCCTGGGTCTGTAGGGATAAAGTACTCTGATTGTCTGTCCTGAGCAGGTGGTTGGAGGTATGTCGCCGGGGTGTCGGGTGCCGATTCCTCTTGTTTGTGAGGGTCCGGAGGTATGAGGTAGCTGTCCACGCCGGCGTCGTCTGATATGTAGAACACGTTAGTTTTTTGCCCCTGATCTTTGTTGACTGGTATTACCTCTGTGGCATTTTGTTCGTTGTAATCGACTGGCACTTTTATTGAGTACGTCGATAGCACTAAAGAACAAATCTGAAATTGCAGATATTTGGGTTTTATTCAGTATACCTACCTTTTTTCGTTCTTTAGTAAATCAGGTAGACATGGAAGAGATAAAAGAATCTCCACACTTGTCGTAAATACATTTAATCGAAATCTGTGCAGCCGTTTAGTCATAAGGACGTCATAAATAAACTAACAAGGTAGCGAGGAATCTATTGTCATTCTAAATCGGTAAGTAGGTCCCCTATTCATTAGACAGTTACAATAATACATTTCGTAACAACAGGAAAAAGGTTATGAGAGCGATCACCGTTTTAACTGTAACGTAAAAGAAAGAAACAAGTATCGATAAAAACTAAATTTGTTTTTTACCTATTAAATCATGTTACATAATATCCCAGTCTCAGATAACTGTGTCACAATAATAGAAAAAGTGTATGCCGCAGCAAAAAATAGGAACAAGAAGAAAGGTTTGCGTAGACCGCAGCGTAACGATCGAATCAACACGTTCGTTCTGGGAAAAGTTGAAATTGAGAGTGAAAATTATCGCTAAGTATTTTGCTGTCATATTAGACGTGTCTGAAGTTGGTATTATTTATTTTAACGTTAGATAAATCAGACAAGCACCAGTGAGAAAGCATTTTATATAAGGTGGTAAACAAGCGTAGGTATACCTCATCCCTCCTTGATGTTAAGCGGTTAAGGTAACCTAAGGAGTCTTGCTAAACCTGAGGTATCATTTGAAATAATAATAATATAACGTCACGACTTTTTATCCCCATTCGGGGGTAGTCAGAGGCTTGAGTGGTCATACACCACTACATTGTGGAGGTATTAAGTCAACTCAAAGCCCACGTTTCACCAGATAGTCAGAACCCAACGTGACTGACTATTACCTAGTCCCGAGGGATAGGTAGGTTTCCTCACGATGTTTTCCCTCACCGTAAGCCAACTGTAAATGATTCACATAGATGTATAATTTGAATAGCCTCTTAATTACTTAAGCATCACCATCAATTAGAAATAAACAAAGAAACTTTTATTAGCATGAGATAGAATTTCAATAAAGGTCTATTTTCTGCGTGTGGTAGCTAACGCCTCAACTTTGAGTGTATAAGCGTGAAGTGGACAAACGTATTGTAGGTAAGGCTTGGCACTTGGCTGGCAAAGACTTGACAGATATTTATTAGACTGTGACTATTAGAGCTATTCGCAGTTATTTATTTTGCCCGGTCCATTGATGTAATGGATGTAAAAGTCGGACGTCCGTAACTATAAATGTTTCGCTTAGACACGAAAAATATTGCCAGCTGTAGGTAAAACTTCGGTCGTCACTGTCATAACATTACCTACCTAGTAGGCCTTTGAACTCAAACATTGGCATTTAATTTTACAACTTTATTCCAGTCCACCAGATGGCAATTTTCTATTCCAATTTTTGAGATTACGCGGGACTCACACGAGAATTAATCAATCAAATAGTAAGTTCATCTTGTCAACCTGTCGCGGTTTGTATCTAACTGTAGCTGTAGCCCAAAAGTAAAAACGTAAATAAGTAAGAACTACGCTACTTAATTTTCCACCTCAATTTTCACACTCTTTATGGCTTATGTTTCGAAAAATTCTTGGGATATAGGTAGGTAGGTAGCTTTTAAACGCTGGTTACCGGTTTGTAACTAATTATAGGATCATTACGTAACTACTGGCACAAATAAATCCGAATCCGGAACCCCATAGAGGCCGGTTTCCCTTCCTCTTAAACCTCTAATAAAAAGGAAATGTTTGTTTCCTTAATGATATTCTTACAGCCGTCAATCAGGAAACAAACTTGTTTTAAGTAAATAACTTGTTTTTTTACGCAGCATACTTACACGCCTTTTAGGTTACATACATACATTAAAACCGGGAGAAATATGGCTTACCTAAGTTCTGAATGAAAGCGAATCATGGGGAATGATGTGGAAAGTAGGTAGGTACCTTGTACCTACTCTCATTGATATTCTTCCTAAAGTGTGCTTCAAATTTTTTTCTACGTAAACCTACATTATTTCGTGCTAAAGAAGTTAATAGACCCTTATTCCGCCTATTTATTGTTAAAATAACTGCTGAGGCATTATAGGTACCTATATCTCGTAGCAGCAGGTATGGACGTTAAGTTTAAATATGCAAATTAGTCTCACACTTAAATAATCAATTTAATTCAAATAATATCACAGATATCTGTAGATTAGTATAAAACTAGAATCGATAATCAACCAAAACATATAACTATACCTAGTACTTATAAAAGTTATGTAATAGGGACTAATATCACAGCAGCTAGGTACCGATACAGAGGTAAGTAGAGATATACTATACTATTTTGCAATTACATACCATAAAAATACCGCAGTCGTAAAATCAATCCAGCTTAAAAATACGGAAACGGATTTATTTACTTTCGATACCGATGTTGCTGGATTGGTACCAAGCCACTTATTATGCACAAAAAGATCATTAATTTATGTAACCTACTTATTATATTATCTACAATTAGACGAGTATTTTATTTTAAATTAAAAGTTGACATTCAGAAGCATACCTACACCAGTGGCCCGATTCACGTAACCAAAACCGTAACGATGTCTCAGCGATATAGTCGTTGATAGCCTTTTCGTAATACAAAAAGGCTATCAACGACTATATCGCTGAGACATCGTTACGGTTTTGGTTACGTGAATCGGGCTACTGGACCCTTCTCATCTAAATGTGAAACATACCTAAAGCCGTGTGCCCAATAGGATTTACCATCAGGACGAAAATACTAATAAAATTTTAAAAGGCATTTTTAGTAATTACCTAGATGTACCTGTTGTTAGTGCCTTTAGTAAGGAATTCATTATTAAATACCGGGAACCATGATCATAATCGGCGATCGTTGAATTAATAATCAATTAGTGACGAAGAAGACATTAAACAATGAACGGGTTAACTATGATTAATTACCATGACCATGACTATTTTTTTATTTTATATTTTCCTTGTCCACAAAGATTTAAATAATAATCAAACCTAACCTAAGATAATGGTAGCCACAAAGGTATCGCTTACAAATGCTGGCGAATGAGCCCCGGCTTTCTAACTAGCCCTAGAAAGCCGATAGGTAATGAAATATCTAGCCATTAACCGTGACCGAGAGCAGCTAAACACACAATATCGACAATAGTTTCTTTGCGAAATTTGAAAAATCTTATAACTTCACAAAATCAAGTCGGTTTTTCCACGCAAGTAAGGTCTTTTAGTAACCCGATGTATTTTGTTTGCACCCCCAAGGCAAAATAACCTTTACATTCATGCTGGGCGAACTTGCTAAGGTAGGGTGTAAAGTTTCCGGATCGAATTTCCTTTGGACTTTTTAACGACATTGAACCATTTGGGAAACGTTAGGGCGGCACTCTACAAGATGCTTTACTACGCAATGAAAAAATCTAGAGGATATATGTATAGGTACAAACCGCAGCAGCATTGGCCTAGTTCGTTGTTGAGAAGAAAAATGAGGATCCTGAGTGTGCGCTACAATCACGCAGCGAATTAACGATGACCTCGCGCCGCGAACAACTCCGATCAGGAAAGGGTTTTAAGAAGATTGGAAAGATAATCCGCACTCCAAAATCTCCTCGAAAACCAACACATTCATATCCGCAAATACTAAAGAGCAGGCCCCGCAACGCAACAAAATATGTAATGTAATTGAATAATTTTGCGGGCGATTTTAATTGTTTATCGGGTCCCGCTAATTTTGATTCGGATTTTATTCAGGTAAAAGCTCACACCCCGACCGCCTTCCGAACCTGTCGCGGACTATATGTACCTACTCGGGAGCGCCGCTCGCCTCTTTTAGACGCACTCATTAATTATTTTTTTAGCATGGAGCCTACGCCGGCTCTACATTCCTAACAGTCTTGCGTACCTCTTTTTACATCTCTCCTAAACAATGGTGTTATGCCTTACTAATCCCAATAAGGAAAGTTTCAGTTCAAATTCAACGCGAGCGCTATACGCGATTAGCATTACCTAAGTTTAAAGTAATCTTTGTTAAACTTACAAATTTGTTACTATTTCTGAATGTTGTTTTACGGATTTCTAACAGATAAAGGCTATTCCGGACCAAGGGAATGTAAAAAAATGTCTACCTAATCTTACTTTATCAACAAAATCAATTTAGTACCGTTCGGTAATTATAAGGCTTCATATGACTTCATAGTAAACGCATTTGTAATTATTTTATTCTTATCTCTATCTCGTAGTATAAAACACGCATCTATGTTTCTCCGCTTAATTCTTCTAAACTATTCAGTGGCGTAGCTTGCCTTAGATGGGCCCTGTATCAAAATTTGTTGGGGGGTCCAAATGAAAGATTAAATAATTTTCACAAAAGGGTAAAGAATTTTCACACACGTTCGGGCTGATACGCCGATAGCTATGCCCCTGAAACTATGCAACGGATATTGATACAGTTTTCACTAGTGAAATTCTTCCAGAAGGTTTATGAGTACATTCTAATAAAATTGTATAAATAAAAGAGAAAAGTGGCTAGTAAACGATAAACGGATCATAATTTACAATGAGATCGGTTTAGCTATTCAGTGAAAGATATTGAAACGAAAGTGAAACTAATAAGATGCGACCATCGAACGAATCGTGGTGAAAATGATGATAGGATCTTAATGCCCTTGGTTCACTTTCATCACTGTCACTCTGCGGTTGCATCGATTATGAATTATTTATGTTAAGCTATCCGTAACACCGATGATTAATGAACTTGTTCTATAGGCATTAATTTCGTTAATTGGAGGCCTCTACTAATTGGCATCTTTCAACCAAGTAGAGAATCCAAGAGATTTTTAACCAATTTACAATGATTTTACAAAGCATTTCTAGAAACAAAAGTGATTTGTAATGATGGACTTAATCGATCATAACTTTTTATGAATTTAGGAGTTACACTTACATCCTAATTTTATAGTTTCCTAAAAAAGTCTACGCACTAAGTAAGTTGGTGTGGTACAAAGTTGCACACTATTATGTATTTATATCAAGTCTGTTTTAAATACTTACATCTACAGCGTTTTAAATTCAAATCATACAAGCATTAAAATAGGTACTCACAAATAAAAACTGCCGCCACATCTTAACGTTCTTAAATTACGTATTTACTTCACTATTACTAAAACGTCAGTCTTCCGATACAAATGTTATTTTACTGCACAGCACTTTTTACGGAGAAGTTTACATTACAATTTCCCGCCCAGCACTGCGCTCGCGCTGCCCTTACCAGTCATAATAATGGAGGCGAACGGCCGTCCGGCTCGCAATTTATATAACATCCAGCCGCTGCACAATATATAATTTAACTTAAAATCAATGTCGTTTTGTTTTATACGAGTTAGATAAGTCTCGTGGCACCATCATAATTTACTCAACCACCCATCCATGAAATGATTCGGGCCACAGTAAGGCCTTCGGGTTGTTAAACGCCTAATTGTTGCGTTGTTACAGGTTCCCCGTGAGAAATGCGTAAAAAGTGCCTAAAGAAACTTGTAATGTAGAGTTCATGGACTTAAAAATGCATAACGAATCGCGGAAAGTAAGCCAGGTTGATCTAGTAGCCCCAGTTACGACTCTCTTAACGGAGACTGCAATACAACAAAAACTGTAAATCCAGACTTAATCAACCTTGTGCAATTATGATCGTAACGATTACGGTAATTCAACTGTCCCTGTCCCCCATGGTAAGGAAGTAGTAGAACTATAGCGTCATCCGTAAAACATTTACATTCTAAAAATGGTTTAGGTATATACTTATAAGTACATACCTACAAATTATTCCTGCTGCCCTTACTGTCTTAAAGATTTTGTACATTTTTGTGGAACTACCCGCCACACGAGTGTGGGTAGGCTTAAAGGTGTGGGTAGCCAGGATCGACAATGGTGTGGCAACTATGGTGCTGAGGTTTGACCCTCAACTTGTCCCGGAGAAAAGCTTAATTTTCTAGGAACCCGCATGAATTCAATAAAAAAGAATAGGAGTCTGAAGATGATTTCGTGCAGTACAATTCTTAAGATAATTCAAGGATAACTTTACGAACTTATATTTTTGCTTCTATGTTTAATGGGTTATCGCTAATAACACTCAACAGCACCGGTCTAGGTAAAGTACCTACGTGTGTAATTATTTCACTATAAGGCACAGTTTTAAGCTAACATATTTCATAATTCAACATTCAAGATCACAGAAATTTTAGAATATAATTTATCGTTATTTCATAATATAACTAAATATGGGTCCAAGAACCAGTTGCAACAAAACATTTACATCTTGTTCGGAATGCCTTTGCCTTGATCTTACTACCAAATTTAAATAAAGCGAAGTTAATTTAACTTTTTGAGTTCAAGGCAGATATAACCAAAACGATCGGATAGGTCTATTATAATGTAAATATTAAGAAACCGTTAATTGTTTGCTATACAATTGATGACTGGAAAAAATTGTTCAATAGCAACAAAAGATTTTGGTCAATGGCCTCTGCGCGCCGCGGCCGCCGTCGTCGTCGCGCGAACTGTCTGCGAATAAGATCACATGCAAAAAATGTGATAAATACTATATTGTCCAGATTCTATTGAGTAAGATTTATTATGGAATACATAAACACATGTGCACGCTTTAGCTCTTCTTCTTTTCTAGCTAATAGGTATGTACCTACCTGACGGCGCGCATCTAAATCAGTTCATCAAACTAGATTCCACAACGCACTGATATTTTTTAAATTACAAGAGCAGCAAACAAGCGTAGTTCCCGCCTGATGTTAAGCAGTTACCGTAGCCTATAGATGCTTGCAATACCAAAGGCGAGTAAAAATGATGACTGTTCTGTAAAATTTGTTGGAAAGCTATTGTAAAGGCGGCTCGCGATCGCGGATGACATCCGCAATGGGATTGGGATGATCTCTATGCATGATAGATAGTAGGTATTCTTATTCCTATCGTACGTAAGTGTACAAACCATAGACAGTAGAAAATTATTTTACTGGTACAAACAAAAGCAAAAAGCACCAAAGCCCCTCAAGCACACGTATTGGGGTATTGGTGAAGATTTTCAGAAAATATATAAAATATCATACGCAATATTATGTTGATAGAAGCAACAATTCTGTGCAGGTAAAATAACTTCAACTTAAGGAATAATAATGGGTTGTTATATAACTAGACAATGGTCAATAACAAAGCAAACCAGTTTTATTATGTATTTAGATGCTCCGTGACTAATTATATACATACGAGTATATACCGGTCTGATATATTCTAATCATGTCCATCTCATAGATTTAATGTCAGCATAATTACATATGGATCCACAGATTGTATTGAACAAGGACGATTATAATAACACCACTCATATCGTTAAACAAGTAACTTGGTTATTAAAAGAGCCGATAGATCTTGAAATAACGAAATGCGCAGTAAATTACCAACATTCTATAGGAAAAATAAAGATCCAGCCATGCAAAGCGAATCGTTTGCGTGGCGTTTAAAATAGATTGACTTTTTCACAATAACTTTATTGAGCAAAACGCTTAAGACTTTTTTTTTTTAAATGAACCGATGCAAGGTCACAAGTGCCCCGAGTCAGATATTACATCCCATGCAGTTTCATCACTTTTACAATGGGCTGGTAGCAGGTCTTTGGAAAGTTTACGAAATGAATACGAAACTTATTGTGTTTGTTGCAGCTTAAGTATCTTTTTAATTCCTCTTTTAATTCGATGATGCTGATCTGAAAGGAATGATAACAATAGATTGCCACAATTTGCTGCAATTAAGTGCATTTATCATTATAGGATTTTGAAACTTCTGTTACACCTGCGTACCGCAGTTTTTTAATGTCACCCCTCGCCTCTTTGGCCGCGTCTACATCAGGCGCATGCCGCACCCGAGCACTCAGTTTTGACATCAAATAGACATAACGACATGAGTGCTCGGATGAGGCATCTGGACCATGGAACAATTACTAAGGGGACTGGCCCTAAGCAACTCGGCCGAGTGGTCGGCCTAGTACTAACATCGACATAAAACGACGCGAGTAGTTCAACTATTTACCGGTAGATAGAACAATGAAAATGAAAAAACAATGACCACGTTTTTTTTCATACACATATCTAATAAGGGCACCTCTTTCTTTAGACTTAACTCTGTGATCTGGACACACCAATTCATTACCAAAAAAAGTTCTATTATATAGAAAATTAAAAAGAAACACTGTTTAATGTTTATTGATTTCTTTATTAGATATCGCCGGTACAATACTATAATGACCAATTTAAAATGCAATGTTTACTATTTTATCACTTTGAATAGTAATTCCGAACACTATTTTGTACACAGGACAACATACACAAATGATTATGGGAGAGCTATGGAAATAATACACGGCAATATTTCTACTTTTTATCTGGTGTGCATTGGGCTTTACAACGAAATAATATACAATTTATAAAATCAATATCAGGGTCTTACAATCGTTATGCAACACTAGTAACATAGACCACATAAACAGCGCTGTCCACACGCTTTGTCCCGTCAGTGTGAACCACATGTTAGTGAACACATAGCTTTAAATCTAATAGCAGAGACTCGCATTTATTCATTCAAAAACCCTTATTATTTAAACCTTATCCTAAATTTCTAATCTCTTACAATCATATACACAAGCGATAAATAATACTGCTAATGAAAGGACAATTATTAAACGTGAGAGTTCACTGCGCAAGTTATATTTTCCATAGATTTATAATAAACAATCGTTAATGCCGACCTTGTCTTTATGTAATTTATAACAATAGCGAATTTTTGTAATTATTCTCCTCCCAGCAAAGTCGAACAATGCGATGAGGAAGAAGTAATCCGCAAAATCCGATAACACACCAAAGAAAAAATAGAAATTGAAGACTAAACGATTCGCACTCAGATCATTATCGTTTAAACATATTAAAAATTAGATAAATAGTTCTCTATGCGTATAGCATTTGCATACATACCTACTATGTAAAACATATCACGGACTTGTAGGTTAAAGAGAAACTAAAGTCTCTAAGATACTATGGGCACCTATCTATAATTATGATTGATAAATACCTACTTCGTACAAGCTATATTCGACTTACACTATATAGCGTATCACATCCATTAATCGATCCATAGCCATAGTATTAAAATGACATACTAACATTCATACGTTCTATGTATTTAGTAGGGTTGAATATTATGTACTTGAAAATTCTACATTCACTGAGTAATATTACTTACTGGAATTTATTTTTCATCCACTCTCAACAACAAAGAATGCTTATTCGAAACCAGTTTCTGCTGATCGTCCTTATTAGCGCTATTTTACAAGTTTCAATATAAATACATAAGTACTCCAGAAAAAGTTACTGATAGCAAGTTAAATTGACAAGAAAACATTTTAATCGTGAATCACTTCAACATCAAAACATTGGGTTACATCTATAAGATTACAGACAGTAAAATTGTGACGAATCTGAATTTATTTCATTTTGGCTTTCTTTTTACAAAAATATGGAGCGGTCGTAATATAAAAATACATTAGGAGACTGGCATCATTGCTGGCCAAATTTATGTACTGACGCCAAAAAAATATTCAAAATTTTCATAAATAGTAATTTCATAGGTATACAATACAATGTTGTCATAAATGAAATTATATTTTCCTATGCATAACATTAAGACGTTATGTTCACATGGCCATGAAATCATCAACACCGTTTTGATGGTATTTTTTAAATATTCCTAGCGCTATTCCAAATAACGGGCGTTCGGAACTTAACAATCGTTCAATACCTCCGCCTTTCTATAGGTATAGTTAGTAAAACATACAGAAAGCAAGAGGAATTGGAACCGATGAACCTAACGAAAAAAATCACAAAGATACAAATTTAAAGCCACACTAGTCACTCATACAGAGACCGAATCACTTGTAGGGATGTCGCGCACACACCGAAAAGATCAAGAATTTGCTCACTCAAAATGTATCGAGTCTGGGGGGGTTTACCACTGCGGGTTGGGCGGCAGGTACCCGTCCGGCGGGTAGGCGGGCGCGCCCGGCGCCGCGCCGTACGGCGGCACGCCGCCGCCCGCCGCGCCCGCGCCCGCGCCGTACGCCGGGTAGTACGGCGCGCCCGCGTAGCCCGCGTAGTACGCGGGGTTCGGGTACGCGCCGTAGCCCATTCCGTAACCTGTGCCCAAAAACATAATAAGTACCTATCTGCAGAGACAAAGAGGATAAATCCTCGGTTTCTATATTCAAAAACGTTTTGTTTGGTCATTATTATTATTCACTAATACGGGGCCTAGAGTCCGCTAGCTAAAGACCAATGGAAAACCACTGGTCTCTTATATTATCTTCGTGAGTGATTTATTATAAATCATAAATTCTTGGTGGTCGACCTTTTGTTAGCAGTCTTTTGCCCGACAATATGCCAAGCGCCAATAATTTACGATGTATAATTAAGCATTCACAAATATAATAATAGAGACCAGTGGTTTCGCTACGGTTAATTGTTAACAGACTCGACGCCCTGGTAACGAATGGATAGGAAGTCAACCGTTAATGGCTGGTAATCAAATGTTTGGAAATTTTTATTACCAAGACGGATAGGAATCGTGAGTGATAAGGCTCTAACCTGGATACTGGCCGTAATGTCCATCCGGAGGAGGGTTACCGGCGGGGTAGGCTTGCGCAGCCGGCGCCATGGCGCTGGGCATGGGGCCGGGCGCGGGGCCCTTGGTGACGTCGAGCGCGGCGGGCGTGGCCGAGCCGCCGCTCATCATGCCGGGGTGGCTCATGGTGAGCGGCGCCGCGTGCGGCAGCGGCAGCGGGCCCGCCGCGTCCGGCGCCGGCGCGGCCCGGCCCAGCAGCCGCGAGCCCGCGCTCTCCATAGGAGCGACCGGAGCCATGTGCGGGCTGATCTCCGGTTTCCTAGACTTCTGATGGCTCGCGGGCCCCAGCATGCTGGACACGCTGTGCGACATCCCCGGGTTCGGCGTGGGCAGCCTCTCGTTCTGGGGCTCCGGCGTGCCGTCCGACTTAGCCGGTGACTTCTTCTTCTTAGATTTAGTAGCGGGTTTCTCCTCGCCGGTCGGGGAGTACGATTGTGTGATATCGTCCAAGTTTTTACGAAAATCTGGCATTCCTTCCTTGTTAAGTACGCTCGCGGTCCTCTCGAGTTGACTCAGACTGGATTCGAGGGCGGTGGGTCGACTGCCTGCGCGCTGATGCCTATAATTTTTTAGCAGATTTATTTTTCTTTCGGTGCCCTCCCCAGCTCGGCTGACATCAGGACTTTCCTGATTGTGATTAGGTTTCTCTCTTAGTTTGGAGGGTTCCGGCGAACTATTGTCTAAACTTTTGTTTTCTAGAGCCTCCTCAGTCGGAAGCTTTTCATCAGTCGTCAAAACTAACGGTTCGGGCTCAGATTTCGATTCTTTATCAGCTTCCGTGCTTTGTTCCGGGTTTTCACTAGGTTTTGAATTATCGCTGTTATTCTCTTCTGAGTCTACGTTAGAAGTTTTAGGATTGGTGCTGCTTTGTTTACGTTCCTCCTCGTCATCGCTATCCAAGACTTGTGTGTCCTCATCAGAATTGACATCCATTTTACTTGAATTCGTGTCAGTATTCTCGGTGTCAGACTTTTTCGGATCTTTCGTGATCTTCGTGATACTGACAGAGCCAGGTAGGTTAGGCCGTAATAATCTACCTTGCATGGGATGTTTGGGGCGCATGCCGGAATATGATCGTAGTTCACCTAATCGATTTCGAATATCGTTGATTTTCTGACCCGGTAACATGGGCCTTGAGATTCTATTCGAGCCCATTAGGGAAGGCCTTGTTAGTACTCTGTGGAATCCAGGCCTGGGGCCTGTCTTCGATGTGATGGTGATTGCAGAATTATTCTTCAAAGAGCCGGGTAGGCTTGAAACAGGCCGAGTGCCTAAAACTATAAATATTTACGTATTAGATTCAATAAGGGATTTGGATAAAAGACACAAAGACACTCTTTACTAAAGTATAAGTATCAAATTGGCAACGAAATGGAAGCAGGCAAACAGTTTTACAATATGCTTACCTTTCTTTCCAATGGGGCTATCTTTATTATCTCCGCCCTTCTGGCCCAAGCCTTTCAAGGAGGTCTTGATGGCGATTATTTTGCCCGATTCCAGTTGCATGTATATTCCCTTTGGAGATTTCAACACCATCACCCGTTGTCCAGCCTTTAACACGATATTTGTCTTCTCGGCCGAGTTGGTCGGTATCACGACATCTAAGAAATAAAATATTTTAGGATATCGTACGTGCAAAGTTAGTCTGGCGGATCAAATTACGTTCGGGAAAGAATATCTGTATCTATCAGCGTATCAAATTATGTAATAGACCAAGACCAGTTGTCGCTTGGTTAATAACTGGATGTCTCCAACATTAATTGTCTAGTCAGAAGCGGGGCCGTATGTTCCCGGCTGCGGCGTCTATGGCCAGTAATCAACCAAATTATGGGTATTCCTGCATATCAACACTTAAGGTTTAGGTTAAAAAAAATTGAGTTTGAGTTTAGGAATAAGTAATTATCTTTATGTATTTTCTGGCAACCCTGTTTTTCTTCCTCCTTGAACGTGTGCCTGAATACAAGTGTACCGCCATTTATAAGCCTTTTTATTCAATGTTGGTAATCATCCCGCCCTATGCATAAGAAAATACATTACGAGTCGTCCCGACGCTCAACAGGTATATTGGAAGATCCTAATACATATCGGAACAAGCTTAGAATAAAGTAGCGATTTTTAAGATCATCCAGTGGGCAAGGACCCATACCTATACTAGAGATTTATTATAGTGGCCCCCCTACCAACCGTAAGGTTATAAGAAGGAGGCACACTATACCTAGCAACCCCTTACGAGGCGTCAGAGACCATCTACGGTAGGTCCTGCCGCAGAGCTTACGCTCTAGTACTCATCGTGTGAGTTGCACCGTGATCTTTCATTGGGCTGTTGCATTCAGTGGGCAATGTGGAGTGGTGCTTGTGAGAAGGTGTGGGGAGTGTGTTACCGAGCGGCAGCGTCATCTCCTGCGCGGTCATGCCCTGGCGGCGCCACACGTCGGCGGGGATCCAGCGCGCGCCGTGCTGCATGGGCCGCACGGACGCCACGGGCCGCTGCACCAGCGCGCCGTCCGCCGTGCGCACCGTGCGGTACGCGCCCGCCGGCTTCGGCGCCGACGCCGCCTTCTTCTCTAGCTCGTACCTGCCAGAGGAGGGGGGACCTTACATAATAATAATAATATCCTAGGACATTTTTGTACACACGGTTACCTGATCCCAAACTAAGCAGACCTTGTACTATGGAAACCAGATAACTGATATTACTACATATACTACTTTTTTTTTGTAAATACATACTTAATATACATATACACCCAGACTCCGGACATACAGACATATTCATGCACACAAATGCATGTCCCGGGTAGGAATCGAACCTACGACCTGCAGCGTGAAAGGCGCCTCCGCGCCAACCACGCTAACGGGCCCGTCAACATATCACACATATCACATGGTTTAAACATATACGGCAGCGCCCTTTTAAAAGCACCCGAATCAGTCGAGTTTGAACCGCAATCTGTGTACTCTCATCGTGACTCACTTCGTTTGCTCATCAAAATATTACTACTTACATACATTTAAATATGTCAAGAAAGAGTCAGAGACGATGAGACACTCTAAAGAGTTGAATGGATTTGGAACATCCAAATTTCAACAAAATTTCATATACGTGAAAGGTATATCTCCTGAAAGGCTCATCACTTATGCGAAGTACAAGATTATCCATTGCGCATTTCTTTAGACCCTTTAATCGCCAACGTCCACAGAAAGACTGGGATATACAGATATATCGTGTGGTACCTTACATATCACATGGTTTAAACATATACGGCGGCGCGCCCCTTCAAGAGCACCCGAATCAGTCAAGTTTGAACCGCAATCTGTGTACTCTCATCGTGACTCACTTCGTTTGCTCATCAAAATATGACTACTTAAATACATTAAATATGTCAAGAAAGAGTCTGAGACGATGAGACACTCTAAAGAGTTGAATGGATTTGGAACATCCAAATTTCAACAAAATTTCATATACGTGAAAGGTATATCTCCTGAAAGGCTCATCACTTATGCGAAGTACAAGATTATCCATTGCGCATTTATTTAGACCCTTTAATCGCCGACGTCCACAGAAAGACTGGGATATACAGATACATCGTGTGGTACCTTACATATCACCTTACATATCACATGGTTTAAACATATACGGCGGCGCGCCCCTTCAAGAGCACCCGAATCAGTCAAGTTTGAACCGCAATCTGTGTACTCTCATCGTGACTCACTTCGTTTGCTCATCAAAATATGACTACTTACATACATTTAAATATTCAAGAAAGAGTCTGAGACGATGAGACACTCTAAAGAGTTGAATGGATTTGGAACATCCAAATTTCAACAAAATTTCATATACGTGAAAGGTATATCTCCTGAAAGGCTCATCACTTATGCGAAGTACAAGATTATCCATTGTGCATTTCTTTAGACCCTTTAATCGCCGACATCCACAGAAAGACTGGGATATACAGATATATCGTGTGGTACCAGGAAAATACGGCTATACGACACAAGATGATGGTATTAGAAAACTCACCCTCTCTGCGCCAATCTCTTTTCAGCACTAGATAGTTTCTTCTCTTTTCTGTCGACCAACAACGACTCATGTTGGAAAGGCTCCTTGCTCAATAGCATCCCATGTTGCGTTAAAATGCCTTGCATTAACACGTCAATGTACTTGTCCTTATGTTCTGATAGATCTTTTGCTTCACATTCCTAAGAAGCAAAATTAAATATAATTTTTAATAATATTCAAGGAAATACTTTCTTAAAAGGGACAGGTAATAGGTTTCAGAACTGAACCACGTAGCCGAAAGACGTATTGCCGGACAACCCTTTTCAGGGAAAAACGGATAAGACTTCACACGAGTCTCAGAAAGCCGATGTATGCAGGTGGCAAAGGACCATCATTTATGAAAGTCATTTCGGGGAGCCTATGTCCAGCAGTCTCCCAGAGGTTAAACGGGAAAGTAAATAATATGAACAACATGAAATTAACCTTTTCATCATTGTCAAAGCAAAGGTTTGTGATCTCCTTCATAGAGAGTACCGCGTCGGGATTGCATTCGTCGACGACGCGGTCCGCCATGCCCTGCTTGTTGATCTGTCTGTCGTATATCTTCTTTTCTAGGCAGCAGTCCATCACGAAACGATATACAAAACACGGCTTCCTTTGTCCGTACCTGTGTATTTTACATGGAAAAAATATTCATTAATGTAATAAAAAATATGAATCAGTTGAAAGCAAGTGATTCTTTTATTTTAGAGGAATATTGCTTACCTATAAACTCGACAGACAGCTTGAGTGTCATGACAGGGATTCCAACTAGAGTCGAAGACGATGACTCTGTTGGCTCCAACCAAGTTGATACCCAGGGAGCCCGCGCGGGTAGACACGAGGAACAAGTATATGTGCGGATTCGCATTGAACTCGTTTATAAGTTTCTCGCGTTCCAGAGCATGTGTTGAACCGTCCAAACCTACAAAAATTACGTTATTTATTTAATTGCAGAAAATAAAAGAAAATAGTTGAGATAAAAGCAAAGGTGTAAAACTCACGGTAATAATTTGTATTTCTTTCCCAAACACAATTTGTCCCAGGTATGTAATTCTTTTCTAAGAAGTCCTCGATAAGGTTCAAAGTGAACAAACTCTGACTAAAAAGTAACAGTCTATCTCCCATTTTAATACTCTCGTTTAGGATATAAAAGAACAATTCCATTTTAGCGGAGTTCTCAATAATGCCGGGTATATAGTCTTTAAGTAACTCAGCCGCCCAATCGTATGTCATTTCTTCTGCTTTCTTGACTATCGCTAATTCTTCCTCTCTGCTCATTTTCTCCTCTTTCTCACTTTCTTCGGAATCAGAGTCATCGTTATTCTTTTCGTTCTTTTCCTTTGATGTTTTCCTATCATTTCTCCCCTTAGCTTTTGTTTTACCTTTCGCTTTTGATTTATCGGCCTTTTTGTTTTCTCTAGGTCTGCCTCTCGGTCTTCCTCTTTTCGGAACTTCTTCTTCCGACTCAGATCCATCACTTTTGCCGGCAACTGCCTTAGCATCTTTGTCTTTCTTCTTAGCTGTTTCAACTCTTGAATCTTTTATCGTCACAGGCTCTGGCTTGAGAGGTTTCTTCGTTTCGTCTTTTACAATCTTTTTAGTATCTAAATCTTCTATTTTAACTTCACCATCAGATTCAGACTTCATCTCAGTTTTTTCTTCAGCTTTCAGTTTGTCAATTTCAGTCTTTAGTTCTGTGATAGGCCAAGATGTTACTGGACTTCCAGAGCTGGCACTACCTAGTGGCGGTTTGGTCTCGAGATGTGGTGGGATGTTGGGATATTGGCAGGGGTAATTTCCATTACTATTGCTACCCTGTTGCTCGGAATATCCAGGAGCATTTGAAGGGAATCCATATGGAGTATTTCCATAAGGAGGTGCAGATGCATTTTGAGCTACGGTAGGTTCGGTTTTGATTCCGGTCGTCGGATAATTAGCAGGGGTATTAGGCTCAATTTTAATAGCGGGCTGACTGGGTACGTTAGGATCGGAAGTTTGATTTGGCGCCACGTTATTTTGGTAGCCGGGGAAATTTGTTGATTGGTTTTCGTACTGATTAAATGGTACCGTATTTCCTCCATACCCTGAAGGATTTCCTGCATAAGGTGGAGGGAATGGTTGATTAGGATATCCTTGAGGCGCAGAATTGTTGGGATACGGGCCGGGTGGCGCGTTAGCATTGTATTCTGAATAACCTGGTTGATAGCCTTGGAATGGAGGTCTCTGTTGGTTCCCATAACCCTCTTGGTTGTTTGAATACGGCTGCATCGCGTTGCCAGGGTAAGGTTGGTCGCCGGGAGGCGCGTTGTAACCAGGAGGGTAGTGTTGAGAATTATTATAGTTCGGCGGAGGATTGCCTCTGTAATCTTGAGGTGGCTGACTATTGGGGTACTGTGGGTTATTATAATAGCCCGAGTTCCCATAATAGTTGCCATTACCCCAATAATTCTGGTTGTAACCTTGACCGTCTGGTACATTCTGTGGGTATTGATTAGGGTAGTTGTTGCCATACGGCGGTTGTTGTTGTTGTTGTTGATAGTAATTGTTGTCATAGTTTTGGTTGTATTGATTGGGTGGGTAATAGCCTTGCCCTGGGTTCTGGTAGTTCGGATACGGTGGGTAGGACCCTGATGGCTGATCGGGTCTGAATGCATGCGGCGGCGGGCCGTACGGCGCGTTTGGCGGGTATGGGGCATTGCCATAAGAATTATCTGGGCGAGGGCCTATCGGGCCGGTGCTCGTGTTAGGAGTAATGGTCGCGGCAGGTTTCTTAGAAGACCCCTAAAATATAAAACAAGGATAGTTATACACTACATGTTGACCTATTACGCTTTGAAACCTTATGGTGCTATTTAAAGGAGACTAGTTTCTAGATAAAATTACCCTTGGTTTAGTCGCGCGTCGTGGTTGCGCCTTATTGTTTCGCGCGCGGCCCGCTTTCGTCACGCCACCAATTTCTTCCAAGTCCAAATCTTCTTCAATAAGGGCGTTCACTTCACTGCGCTTTCTCAGAAAGTTGTACAGTACATCTGGGTGATTCCAAATCTACAAAAACAAAAAAACTATTTCGATCGAATAGTTCGAAAAGCGTAACTTGTTATGATTGCAATGTGTCACAGGTTGCTTGGCACATTGGATAGTTTTTTTAGGGTTCCGTACCCAAAGGGTGCCAACGGGACTAAGCCCACGCTGTCCGTCCGTCTGTCTGTCAGTGGGCTGTATCTCACGAACCGTAATAGCTAGAGACTTGAAATTTTCACAGAATGTGTATTTCTATGGCCGCTACAACAACAAATACTAAAAATAAAATAAAATTTAAAAATAAAGGGGCTCCCCGTACATGAAACTTGATATTTTTGACGTTTTTGAATAAAATCTCTCTCTCTCTGTTTGTACCGTAGAATTACGGTGGTACGGAACCCTTTATGTGCGAGTCCGACACGCACTTGGCCGGTTTTTTTGTAACTTACCTTACAACAAATAGCGAAAGCTTTCAACGGGTTTGGCACGGAAGTGGATCGCACTACTTCGTTCATAAACCTGTCGTACAATTTGCGCTGTAATGGCGTCATGCGTACGAGTAGCACATATTCTTCCTTTTGAGGTAAAGTAGACTGCAGCACTGCGTGCGATCGCCTGTGTACATGGAAATTTGTATGAACTCGCCCATATAGTTCTAGCAATAAATTTAATTTCAGCATCAATTAAAAATAACTAGTAATTCGCTTGGCGCCAGTATTCGAGCATAGGCCGCTCGGCTCACTGCATCGGGTGGTTTCAGGTTCGATTCCCAACAGAGGCAAATTTCGGAAACGGCCTTTTCATAACTTGCCCTGGTCTGGGTGTCACTGGGATCGTCCCCAGTCCATTGTACGGTACCCATAGTACAAGCTTTGCTTAGTTTGGGACTATAGAGTTGGTGTGTTTCTGGCGATATTTATTTATTTATAATCTCGTAAGACACTAATGGCCGGCGCACACTGGGGACAGGGGAGGGCATTTTAATTTTTATCAATCGAAATTAATACTTATCCAATCGAAATAAGTTCCTCCAGCGTGCTCTTCGCATGCATCGAGAAAACTGCTCCGAGATGCTCCAGGGTCAATCACCGAGCGTTGAAATATACCTTATTTCGATTGGATAAGTATTAATTCGATTGATAAAAATTAAAATGCCCTCCCCTGCCGTCCCCAGTGTGCGCCGGCAATTACTGTGCACTTATAGTACTCACCTTTGTACAAAACCGACAAGCAATGAATGTAGAACGTGCGCCCGATATCTCATGAGCCTTATGTCCTGCGGCGTCGAGTCTATACATTGTCCGTTCTGTATCGGCCTCTCGAACATGTTGCAAAACTCGGTCTTACTACCTAAGTAATTTGGACGAACGAAGTCCACCATACACCAGTACTCCAACAAGTTGTTTTGGAGAGGATAACCTGTAAATAGTTCAATCCTACGTTAAGGGGTGATCCATTTGCGAGTAAAACCACCGGTACGCCAACGAACTCGCGAGCCAAAGGTCTATACCGCCAATGGAGCACCTAAGTCTGCGGACTTTAAAACCGGCGGATTAGCTCGCTGGCTCCTTGTGCATGCTTGAAATTCTATGTCCGCGGTGCAAAAAACCACCGAAAAACTGTTTTGCTCGCCAATGGATCACCAACGAAAGCCAACGAGCTGGCGAGCCAACGATTCAAAGCGTTGGCTCGCCGATTCGCAAATGGATCACCCCCTTAAGAGAGTAATAAAGATTTATTTTCGACTTTTTTTTATTGAGACTAGGCCGGCCACACACTCCCACCACTGTTACTCCAGTAAGCCAGAATCGACAATGGTGTCCAACGATGACGCCAAGGTTTGACCCTCGACGAGACCCGAGGAAAATCTAAGTGGTTTTAAAACCCGCACGAATTTAATTAAAATTAATTTTAGACTTTTGTAAAGCTCCCCAAAGTTCATTGAGCTTATTTTCATTAGACGTGTCTACAACATGCACATGCCGCGCGAGGCTGCTCACCCACATGCCTCGCGAAGCACGACGTTTACCTCAGTCGCATGCCGCGCGAGGCAAATGGCGAGGCAACTGACACTCTAGACAGGGAAAGGTATACCCGATCAATCAGTTTGACACGTTTGACATCGTTCTGTCTCACGACTGCCAAACTAGGCGACGCAAATGTGAGTGCTCAGGTGAGGCAGGGCGCGCATTTGCCTCACGTGAGGCAAGTCAAACTTGGCGAGGAAAATTTTCCTCGCGCGGCATGTGACACTTCTGGACGTAGCTATTCAAATAGACTTACCAGTCAGTACAATTCTTCGCTTCGTCCTCATTTGTTTCAGCGCATACGAGATATTTGAATGCGAGTTCTTGATTCTATGCCCTTCATCGCATATTACTAAGTCCGGGCCGGGCCGTACAAGAGCTTCGTACATTTCTGTAAATACGAAAGTATTATAAACAAAGTTCCAGGGCGCGTTTATTTAACCATACAGATACCATAGTCTAGTAGAGTAGTAGAGACTAGTCGCTTAGCCATTGTGGCGCTACTGTGGCGTTTTGCTAATGTGATCGACTCTGATTGGTCGGTTGATTCTGACCGAACAATCAGAGGGCGATCAGCCGCGCGCCCGACCAATTAGAGGGCGATCAGCCGGTCGGTCGACCAATCAGAGGGCGATCAGCCGGTCGGCCGACCAATCAGAGGGTCGATCACTATAGCAGCTCAATGGCTCAATGGCTAAGCGACTAAGGGCCCAGCACGCTTGGCTAGTGCGAGTTGTGCAGTTAAACCTGAAGTACCTACTTACCATCTAAAAGTTTCTTATCTTCGTCAACTGGAGTGTCTTCCTTTTTCTCGTCCTTTTTTGTGTCATCTTTAGTATCATCAGTTTTCGCCGGACTATCCCCATCCTCTTTGTCTAGTTTCGACTCTTCCGAAATCTGTGTTGCAAAATAAGTGTTTTATTCCATCTGTACTTCCATACTTTAATGGCTGCGTCTACATAAGGCGCATGCCATGCCCGAGCACTAAGTTTTGACGTCGGAACGCATAGACATAATGTCATAACATGAGTGCTCGGGCGAGGCATTCGGGGAATCTGAACGGACCAAATAAATTATAGTTTGACCGCAACCGCTGTACCGCGCCTAAGGTATGCGCGGGGAGGTGGGGAGGTGGGATGTGGGAGTACCGCCGTGAGCGATGACGGCAGAATGACCAACTTCGGCCCCCCGTCTCGCCGCTCGCTTACCTAAGGCGCGGTACAGTGGTTGCGGTTAAACTTTACAAAAAATATTTTTGAGATACAACTCACTCAAGTGAATCCAGAATCCCGCTATTCTCATACTTTCAAATATGTTAGTCATTGTTTTTTTTGTTACCTGTGTATCATCAGGAGTTGTTTCAGACTTCTTATCATCTTTCTCTTTCTCGGCCTCCAACTTGGCGTCCGCTTTCTTTTTCTTACGAGGTTTCTTATCCTTCTTCATACTGAGGAGTCGATATAACTCGTAACCTATCATGAGTACACCGCCGGACGTGTTCCAATCCTGGAAACATATCATAGCATATTATGTACTGTATACCAATTACAATAGAGTGAATCTTCGCTTAGCTACTACGCTAGCACGAGCACATCTACTTCTAAAGAAAGAGTCTGCACTGTAGATCCGCCCTACACTCCGGATACTCCGGACTTCGGATTCGATAGTCGTGATTTGACGTTTTTTCTTTCGTTGACCCTACTCGGAAAGAATCCGGAACACTAAGGCCCGCCACATACATACAGAAATTTCCGTACGGAATTGAACGCAGTAAATCCATCCAAATATATGGACGTATCGCGTTCGGAAACCCCGATTCGATATTTCGAAACGCAATTCCGTACGGAAATTCCATGTATGTGGCGGGCCTTACGAAACACTTTCAGAGTAGGAAAATGTACCGTCCGTCAGCCGAAATATTTTGTTCCGTTTAGTATATCAGCCCGTAAAGGACAATTTGACAGCACACAGGGACTTTATGTCGTGATAATTTGTTTTTAAATAAATGATTGGTACCTTAACAACTTTGGCGCGCATCTGTAATGTTTTGTGACTGTCATTGAGCACGTAGATTGGAAAGTTCCGCGTTCTCACTTCGCCGTGAGCTGACAGAGGACTTGTAGACGCGTCCAGAGGCAGCCACATGTTGAATTCCGCCACCTTGAATTTAACGATATTATTATGATTATTTTTACTTTGATGACCACGTGGCGCAGTGGTTCGAGCGTAGGCCTCTCGGCTCACTGTATCGGGTGGTTGCAGGTTCTATTCCCACCAAAGGCAAATTTCAGAAACGGCCTTTTCGTAATATGCCCTGGAATTATCCCTAGTCCATTGTACGGTACCCATAGTACAAGCTTTGCTTAGTTTGGGACCATACAGTTGGTGTTTTTCTGACGATTTTTTTTAGTTTTAATACCTGAGTAGGCGCAGTGTTTGGCTGTTTATAATAAATAAAAAATACTCTTTACTCACCCAATTCTGTAGCGTATTTATAGGCATAATGCACAGCACAGTCTTGGAGCTGGTGTGCCGCAGAAATATATCACAGAAACAAACGATTTGCAGCGTCTTCCCGAGGCCCATGGAATGCGCTAAAATACACCCGAACCCAGTCGACGTCGAGAATCTTTCTACAGATTCTATGATGTTGTCAAATAGAAATCTAACTCCTCCAATCTGCAATATTAACAGAATTAATAGTTTTTATGCTATTATTATCTTTACTACAATGTTTAGAAGCTTATAGTGATGTAGTATTATTATAGAACATACTCAACTTACGTAACTAAAGTTTATTTACCTGATGTGGTTTTATAATCCTGGCAATTTGTGGTGCCAAAAATATATCCTCCTCCTTCTCTGTGTGTCCAAAATTGATCAACACACGGCCTTGATCATCTGGTACGTTATACGTATCATTCACATGTAAACCTAAAATGAAAGCATGTATGTTTGAATTTCATATTCATAGACTTTGATAAGAGCCGAAGGACCGGGTCGGGTAGACATAGACCTACCTCAGAGACTTACGGCCGAATACTCGTACGCAACTTAAATTTGAGAGCTGTTTAACTTTGACGCGCCATACAAAAAATGTCAGTTAACGACGCCTCAAACTGCTAAGTGGGACTTAAATATTTAAGTAGCCTTTGAGTATTCGTGCGTTAGGCTCGTATTAATAAATGCATCTCAAAGTTGAGATCGATCTTAAGACCCTGATTTTGATTTTGGTTCCATACATTAAACGTCAAAACTGCATCTTAAGATCGATCTCAACTTTGAGATGCATTTTTAAAAACAAGCCTAAAGCGCTGGGTTCCTAGGAATCATATAACGGCCGCACTAGATCATTGGCTATGTCAAAAATGGTGTCCAAACCGGTCTCTAGGCAACCGCGCCATAGTTTACATAGCCAATGTTCTAATGCGATCGTTATATGACGGGACCGTTTTGGAGGAACCCAGCGCTTAACACTACACGTTTCTATGACGCGGGTGAGATCGTCGATCCACATTTGACGACCGCTTGGGACAGTGGTTCGAGCGTTGGCCGCTCGGCTTACTGCATCGGGTGGTTGCGGGGTGGTTGCTCTCCAGAGACAAATTTCGGAAACGGCCTTTTCGTAATTTGCCCTAGTGTGCGTGTCACTGGGATCGCCCCCAGTTCATTGTATGGTAGCCATAGTACTAGCGTTGCTTAGTTTGGGACCATACAGTTAGTGTGTAGTTTGGTGATATTTGATTATATGTATATCTATGATGTGGTACTATATGGTTGTACTCACCTGAATTACTGGGATCCTCTTCGGCTTCCGGACTAGGCGGCACTTCTGAATCTGACAGCATAATGCAATCGTCAGAGTCAGACGATGAAGACGAAGATTCCTCGCCGCTGCTGCTATCAACTATTTCTACAACCTACAAATTAATGTTTAATTCATTTTGGATCCCTAAAATTATTAGCCTACTCTAGAGTTCTACTACTGTACCTCACTGACTCACAAAATTGTTGGAATCATGCATATTCTAAATTGTTTGCTAAGGATATTTTAACCCCTAGGTAATTCAGGCGCAGAGATTTGCGGTCAACAGCTGCACTAGTGTATTTTATTTATAAATACATTGTTAAATCCAAGTTTTTTATGTGACTGAAGTGGCAAACAAGCGTTCGGCCCGCCTGATGTTAAGCAGTTACCGTAGCCTATATATGCTTGCAATACTAAAAGCATTGCTCGCACGTTGCCGACCTGGAAGGGGAAGGGGGCGTGTTGGGCTTCCGGCTCTCTCACTCATCGTACGGAACGCAGCTGTAGTAGCTACTTTACGCCGATTTTCAGTGAAAGGGTGGTACTACCCCGGATCGTTGTAATTAGGGTAAAAAATAACATTACAGATAAAATTGGTATTAATGATTGTGGCCTGACCTCTCTTTTCTCAGTCTTCTGTGTCCCTGGTTTCTGTGCACCAGATGTGGTGGGTTTTGGCAACTTTGTCACTTCCACTTGGCCTTGTTTCATTGCAGTCCTCTTAATCTCACCTGACGGTAATTTAACTAGCACTGTGTTTGGTAAACTGCAAATAAAATAAAATAGTAAACAGCTATCTATCTAACTAACGACCGAATACTCAAAGCCTACTTAAATATTTAAGTCCCACTTAGCAGTTTGAGACGTTGTTAACTGTCATGTTTTGTAAGGCGCGTCAAAGTTAAGCGGCTCTTAAATTTAAGTTCCGTACGAGTATTCGGCGGTAAATGTAGTAACAGTTGATAAGGTCACTCACTTTAGTTTCTGCCCAGGAAGGGATTTCTTCAATATTGATGATCCACCTTGTAATAATGATAGTGTTTTCTGGTGGATTTTGTTTTGTCTATTCAGAGCTATTTGCCTTTGTACCTGCATTTGAAAAAGAAAGTCTAATTCAGAAAAACAATACAACAAAAAAATTAAATGGTAACAGTTTGAACAGCTAGTCTAAGTGAATAATTTACATTGATGTCATTAATGAAAATTAATAAATAAATATCGCCAGACTTAACACACAGAAAAAATAATACTGCCCCAACCCCAAGTTATGGATTTCCACCATTGTATAAGAATACAATCTTCAAAAGATGGGGGTGAATCAGGGAACACTAGCTATTTGGTCAAGGTCAAGCCTTGAACGGACCAGTCAAAATGTCAGGTGTGGTCTCACATATGCAGTGGTAATGCATATGTTAAAATAGTGGATAAGGAGTCTATGGCTTATTGGTCTGTGGGTAAGGTGGATGGTAAGGATGATACCTCTCTAATAATCCTCTGCTGTTCTTGCACCCTGGCGAGACGCTCCGACTCCTGCCGCTGAGCGGCGATCGTCGACGCGTCTAGATTCTTCTCGTCCATAACTTCCCGGATATTTCGCCGCACATTCAGTGCATTTGGATTCGATAGTTTTTTCTGAAACAAAATTGTAATGGTAATGTTAAAATCTATACATATTGGAGGACAATACAAATTGGATTGGTAGCCAAATCACAACATGACATGAAAATCAAACCAACTATTTCACCAATTAAAAGATGGGTATAAGCTTTCAACTTTAATAAGAATCCACCTGCTATAGTAAAAAAACCAGCCAAGTGCGTGTCAGACTCGCACATAAAGGGTTCCACATCCCCATATAAGGGTTAAACATCCTCAAAATGGTGATATAATATTTAGAGTCACATGTTGAAATCAGTTGAAGTCTTTTGTATGGAAACAAACCATAAGACAAATAAGTTAAACATATTACGTTTTTTTGTGGTCCCCATACATTTTTTTTTTTACATACATTACCTCATACATTTTTCTCACCCCTTTATTTTAAACCTTTTTTTATTTTTTTGTATTTGTTGTTGTAGCGGCAACAGAAATACACATTCTGTGAAAATTTCAAATCTCTAGCTATTACGGTTCATGAGATCCAGTCGGACAGACAGACAGACAGACGGACAGCGTTAGTAATAGAGTCCCGTTGGCACCCTTTGGATACGGAAGCCTAATAAAAAGAAGGTGCCTACCTAACAAAGTACAGTACCTGGCAGTAAATACATTGGGCTGTAGAATGACATAAATTAATTTCATGGAGCATTGTCATTGTCTCTGGCATGACTCTCTATAAAGTTGAAGCTAGCCAATTATCTCTCTCTATAGTCTGATGTGTAATATTAGCTGCAGAGTACTGTAAATCGATTCATCTGTTTGGAATGCATAAAATAACCTGCTTGCGCTGCTGCATTAGGTACCTATATGTCATTGTTTGTAAGTAAGTACCTATTTAATTTACAATATTACTTTTAAAAGGATTAAACACTTACATCTTCCTCTTCTTCAGGTTTAGTTTCACCATCTTTGGATGACTCTCCACTGTCTTCCTCTTTTTTTAGTGGTTTCACACTGATCTCTCCCATTTCTTTTAACTTTTCAGTTATATCATAGTCTTGGCTATTTTCCTCCTGTTTAATATCCAACAGTTCTTCAGCAGTTTTATCCGGACACAACTCACTTTCTTCCACTTCAGCTATTTCAACATTTTTAGAGTCCAAATCATCATCATTAATGATGTCACTAATTGACAATGTCTTAGGCTGCTCTTCTTCCTTCACTTCAGGTTCTTCCTTCACTTCAGGTTCTGCCTTCAATTCTTTTGAACTCTCAGGTATGTCTATCGGGGCCTCCGGGACACTTTGAGTATCACACTTCACATTCACCATATCACCAGTCTCGGGGTCAATGTAGCTCTCATTCTCGTCATTTAATTCCTGCACGGCACTAGGATTCACCACAAACTCCTCCTCCGACAGTCCGTCACTGTCAGTTTTACTATCCTCACTCGAAAAGTCACTTAATTCTAATACATTGTTACCAACTAAGCTGCGTATTGTGATTCCTGTATCCTTCTTCAACTTCTTTGTAAAATCGTGAAAGGTTTTCACAGCTTCCAACTTCCTCTTTTGGCTCATGGGCCGAGGCCGCGGCGCCGAGCGCCTGCGGGCGCTCATAGCTGCCGCCTGAGCGAAGTGCGCCCGTTGTATCCTGGCGATGGTCTCGTCGTCGTCGTCGCTGTCGAACATCTCCTCCTCGGAGTCCTCCTCCTCATCCTGAACCTTGCCCCGCATCTTGCTCATCGCTGAACTCGTGCCACCGGCATCACCCATCACAATAGAACTAGTACCTGATCCCTCGCTTTCGTCAGTACCTACCGATAGTCATAATTCCCATGTTCATTTATGTAGCGAAACATAAAGCGCACTGGTTTGTTGTCACAAATAAAGCCTTATTTCATAAAATAGAAATGCGAGTACTCCAGACAAACAATATTTTCAGGACACTTCTTTGTAGCGCTTTTACAGGACGCGGTTCACAATAGCCAAGAAATAAAGCCGGATGACACAGTTTTTCACATAATGCGAACATTTAGATCAAAAGTACGACGTATTGTCATGTTTGATTTTAATTATCGTTTTAAAATAATATCTGCAATTAAATTTTAGGAAGCCATTACTTCCGCAATAAATAGCCTATTCAACTATTCGTCGTATAGAATTTGTGTATTCGACAAGCGTGTTTACAAAAATTGTAGACTGGCGACTACGTCACAAACGTCACGTAAACTTTAATGACAACAAGCAGTAAAGTGTTTAATTGCTACTTCTCATGTGAGAAAGATCTGTGTAATTCCTATAACGATTTCCATACCTTGCCAAGGTAAAGGCATCCTTATTGTATAACAACAATGTGCTAAAAATTACAATAGCAAATATTTTTAATTCATGGCAACATTATTGATTTTCTCTTCTGGGGTTGGCATATCAATCGTAGTCAATGGTTTAGTTTATGGGTAACACAGAGTACCTATAATTGACTACCGCTCCTCTTCTTGACGCATGGATGTATTCGAGCCTTGACGACGACCGCTTGGGGCAATAATTCAAGCTTAGGCCTCCATTCGCCTCACCGGGTGGTTTCGGGTTCGATTCGTGCCAGCGGCAAATTTCGTAAACAGCCTTTTCGTAATTTTCCCCGGTCTGGGTGTCACTGAGATCGCCCGCAGTTTATTAATCCATAGTACAAGCGTTGCTTAGTTTGCTGTTTCAATCTGCCGATATAATTGAGGAAGGAAAGGGAATAAAAGATCAAGCCCCTTTTTATGATTTGCGACACTAGTAGAGTGGTTCCGTAGCCATTTTAATGACGAAGACACATCGTATTTATATCTAAAGTAGCAATATACAAGAAACAAAGTTGTATTTGCGCACTATTGAGTTCATCAACTTTGTGTTAGCTTAGTCGGCTATAGCAAATATTTAACCGCCAAATTTATAGAGATTTTAGCTAGTTTACAATGGTTTTGCAAAGCTTTTTTGGGAACTAAAGTGATGTGTAATGCCAGTGTAAGGCTATCATATTATCTTTTAAACTTGGGGGTAACTACTCCTCTACCACGCCAACTAGGCACCTGTCAAATGTGACGTCAGCTGCACAAATAAGCGGTGGCGGTGTGCGGGCGGGGTGCAGGCGGGAAGCCACCGGCAGTGGCAGGTGTTCGGGGCCGGGCGGTATGCGGGCGGGGATAAGCCGCATTCCATCCGAACGCCTAGTTGGCTTGGTGGAGTAATAAATCGTGATCTAATTATGACAACCTGTGGCGTTTAGGAACGAACGTTTGTGACACATGTCAGTGTCACACACACATATAGGTACTATGTGCTATAGTCGAATTGCTAATCAGATGGAGTAAACTGACAGGTGCTAATGTCACTTTTCGATATAAATAGAACAAATAGCTGTCAATATAGTCTGATTAGCAAGTCGACTATAATAGTATTGTTTTTTTTTAGATTTTACTGCATATGGCTTCAAATTTTCCGCGCGTGATCAACCTAAAGAAACTAGGACTAATTTCTTAGGACGGTGCTTAATTTTGAGCTTTTTTATTTTTTTTCTCATGAGTTGAATACATTATCTTAGTAGCGGTAACAAATATAAGCCTTATAGACCAAAATGTTTTTGTTTTATTCCCAAGGATGGCACACTGGCAGACGGTCCACCCGATGGTAAGTGGAAGCCACCGCCCAGGAGTCTCCTGTTTAAAAACTCCGTGACGAACAGACGGACATGAAGAAAACTATAAATAAGGGTTCCTTCCCTATTTTTACTACAGAACCCTAAAAAGCGACATCTGGTGAATGAAACGAGAAATAATTTTGTGTTCCTGGGAAATAAGAGCTGCCATCTATATTCCTCATTAAAGTAGGTAGGAAAAAAAAAATATTCTCCTAAATTAATAAAAAAAAATCTGTAGAGCACAACTTGACTGCTATAAGGAATTTTGTGTGCTTCGTAATTTTTTATTATTACTTTCCGCTTATTTTCTTCTAAGCCAAGATTTTCTTCAAAGGTAGGTACTCCCATAACACTGCGTTTTCTCCCATCCTATTTATTAATAGGTGTTTCTTAGCTCGAGAAACAAAGAAATAAGTGTGCCTTTCACTGCACTGGTGTACTGAGCACAGGTAACAATGTTAGAAGGTACCACATCTAGCTAATCTGAGTAGGTATGTAAGTGAGTGACTTATATAAGTTAATATATTTAAAATGTATACCTAATAGGTATTACTCAATGAGATTATAATTAATAAATCATTGGTATTACCGATCCAAATATGTATACTAATAATTCATCTGTTACAATAACTTGAGTAGCTAATAAAAATACATTAATGGTATCTATTTACATAATATTTGCAAGCAACAACGAAATGGTCTACATTGATTTTCATTAATTTATGCATATGCACCAACAAGACGTTTTTCACGTAGTCGCAAGCGACGTTCACGTTCGAATTCCTTCATTCGAATAATATAGCTGAAAAAAAAAATTACAGTGTTATTAGTATTAGGTACTTGGCGGAAATTGATAGGCCTAGTAAAATTGCCACCCACCAACTTTAGAAATTGAACAACTTGAAAACGGTTTTCCATTAGGACAAAATATTAATAGTTTATTTAGAACGTTAGGTACCTACTTGCTGTCTATTTAATTTTCTTATACAAATGACATTACATTGTCAATAGATGTTAAAAAATCTAAATGTGAAAGAAATTACCTATAAACAGCTAACTAAATAAGTGTAAATTGTTTATATTTATTACAAATAACGGGTAAGGTAAGGATACATACTCGGCATGTTCACAATTCAGGAAGTTATGCTTCTCATGGGCGCATTTATACAGCATTGGCATGTTCTTGTAGCGACAAGATTGGAACTCCAGTAAACGATGGGCGCAGTAGTCCCTGTGCTGGGGAGGAATCTTTGCAGAGATAAGGTCTGCCTCCTTAGCAATCATTTCTAAAATCAACAACAAATTAAGTACCCCTATAAAATCATTATCTAATAGAGCTATTGATCATAAATAATTAAATTTAGTAATAAGGCTTGGCACGCACTAGGCAGCCCGGCTATGGCAGCCGAAATATTGATAAAAATTCTTAGCCGCTTAGTGCGTGAACTCCTATGAGCCATCATAATTCAGATCATTGGCTGTCGCAGCCAGTCTGCCTGGTGCATGCCTAGCCTATGTATTAGATTTAATAATACATAAACGTGTTTGCAGGCTTGTAAAATATTTGCTATTATCATAAGTATTGCTAAATTTAGCAAAATTTGATAATTGTAAAATTTGTTTAGAACACAACATAACCTAAATAGAAATTATGTAACCCTTGATTTAAACAGCTGATTAAATTTTATGTGTGTATAGCCATACAATATGAAACGAATAGAATTACCTCGCTGTTTTCTTTCTGCTGAAAACCCAGCTTGTGGATCAAAAGTAGGTTTATCATTCATATATAAATCTACATTTCTTGCACCATAGGAGCCCATAATTTGACCCATTTTGACTGGATGGATACACAAATATTAGTACAAATATATAACTTATGCTCTTACGAGCATACGAGCTTTTTCGAACAAGCGTAGCCACTTAGGTTTATTATTTTTATTTAGTTTTCTGACCTGGCCGACCACTAAGTACTTTTTAGGCTTGGGCCAAAAATATCGAAATTTCGATATTTTTTCAGAAAATAATCGATATATTTCCTTGGTATTTTAAATATCAAAATATCGATATTTGATTATTATTTCCGAGTATCAAATTCGATATATTTTTTACCGTTTGTTGCGCGCTAGGTACAATATTTTTTTTTACTTTCCACTATTAATTTTCACTTATTTTCTTTTTCACACCAAAAAAGTAAATAACACGTAAATGTTCGCGCCTTCGGGTAAAAATATCGATACGATATATATCGATATCTATTGCCTTAAACAATGAGTCACACAAAATGTAAGGAAACTTTAATAATTATGGCCTAAACAAACGATTAAACTATAATGTGGAAAGTATTCATTAATAACTATCGATATTTTTTGAGCTGGATAACATCCTTATTTCGTTGACTTTTTTTTTTTTTTTAAAGTTTGTTTCACGGCTCTGGGTGCAAGCCCTTTGGAGCCTTATTTCGTTGACGTATACCTAGTATTGCTAGTGTATAATAAATAAAATACATAGAAATATTGTTTGTATAAAAAGTATGAAACAAGAAAATATTCTCATCTAGAGGATAGCCGTGGTCCGTGTAGGTCCTTTAGGGCCAAATGGCATATGAACACGGACCACGGCTATCCTCTAGATGAGAATATTTTCTTGTTTCATACTTTTTAGAGCGCGATTTTTCAGTAGTCGGGTTTTGGTTTTTAAACTTACTTTTTATTTAATTATTTTGGAGTTATAGGTAACTATATATATATTTTTGAAATGTGCTCATCAAGCTCTTTCATTTGATACCCCACACGGTTTCATTAAAAAATGTTTTTTTTTTAGTTCATGACATTATGACCTCTAGAGGGCGCCATATGCTATTAAATGTGACGTCACATAGCCTATAACCAGCGCGCCATTAAGCCGCTTCTAACGATACCTCATTTGTCAAATTACGACAAGTCGTTTGGAAGTTAGGTGGGAACAGATGCACATACATACATACATACATACATACATACATACATACATACATACATACATACATACATACCGGTCAAAATCATAACCCTCCGCCGTAGTCGGGTAATAAAACAGGTTTTTTTTTACAACAAAAATTGTCTTACTTTTTTTAAATACAATATTATTTCTTACAAACGTGTTTTTTTCAAACAATACTGTTTTATATTTATTGGTAGTCAAATAAAAATTGAACAAGAAAGTTGCCAGTAGCTAAACATTTTCAAAAACGTACAACAGCCGTTCAGCAAAAACAAAGGAACTAAAAACTACCCACACAGTTGTTTGTTAAAATATGCCAGTATAACGAGAAATAAAACAAAGCTTCGTCAAACAGAAGAATCATGAATTATTTTAAAAATAACTAAGCATGGATATTATAAAAAGATTTAAAAAGCAAAACTTCAACGTTTTAAAAACTGTTGGTAAAGGTACTTATGGGTATGTAAATTCTTTTCTTAATTTATATATTTTAAAATACTGTGCCTGAAAATAACAATTTATTTTACAGGAATGTATATTTATGCGAAACAAGAGACACCAGTGTGTTAACCATAATAAAAGACATAGAATTAAATATCAAAATTCAAGATCATGAAAAAGTATGTGAGAAAACTAAGTCTAGAATGTAATGCAGTCGTTGTTTTATGCCTAACATGATGTTTTATTATTTTAGGATATAACCAATGAAGTAAAGATTTTATCTTCTTTGAATCACCCGAACATAATAAAGTTTTATAGTTGCAATAACATTGATAAGTATGTAATGATTTCAATGGAATACGCTACTAACGGAAATTTAGCGGAATACATGTATCAACGTTGTCCGAAATTATTGCAACAACAGGTGATAATATTATTATTAGGTACTATAGGTACTGTTCGTAATACCTACCTAATTCTGTTATGAAATAATAGGTAGGTACAGTCGCAGGTGTCAGTACCTATTACATGATTTATTTAGAACTTATAGGTCTATTCAACTCACAAATGTTCTTTGTTTCAGGAAATACTTTTTTATTTTAGCCAAGTATTGTTAGGTGTAAATTATATTCACAACCGCAATATAATCCACAGAGATATAAAAGCGGAAAATATCCTTTTGACTGGTAAGCAAGGTGTTGTAGTTAAAATAGGGGATTTTGGAATTTCTAAAATGTTAGCGAGGTAAGTTACCAATACCTACCTATTATAAATAAAACTATAAAATGAAACTACCTACATGATACTCTGCATGACTTGATTGTATTAATAACTTCCACTTGAGTTTTATAGTACCGAGGTATAGGTAAAGTTTTTTTTTCTCATTTTAGGCAAAATGAGGACATGTTTGTATGCAAGCCTTGCGAAAACTGTTTTTTTTTTCCACTATTTCTCATTTAGTTTTTCCCACCACTAAATAATAATTATAGCGCTGTTTACATGCGTCGTTTCCTCCTTACACACAATTGCTAGGTACTTGATCGCTTTAAATTGAATTGTCCCACTAATTCTATTTTTTACTTTCAGTGCCAAAAAGACATCGACTGTTATAGGCACTCCTTATTACTTGGCCCCCGAATTATGTGAAGGAAAACCCTACGATACTAAGAGCGACATTTGGGCCCTTGGCTGTTTGTTATATGAAATGTGTACACATAAAAGAGCTTTTGATTCGGAGGTATGTACACACTACTACACCACTATTGGTACTTACACTCACATTAATCATTTTGTATTGAAAATTATTATCGATTTACAATAGTAATACAATTATGTTACTATTGAAAATCGATATTAATTTTTAAAAATTGTAATGGCATTAAAATACATATAAAAGTAATAAGATTTTTTGGATTGGTAACTCAGTAACGTTATCATTCATAGAGATAGACAACCGTTTGATTGAGCGTTGGCTTGGCTGCTCGGCTCACTGCATTGGGTGGTTGCGGGTTCGATTCACGCCAGAGGCAAATTTCGGAAACGGTCTTTTCGTAATTTGCCCTAGTCTGGGATCGCCCCCAGTCCATTGTATGGTAGCCATAGTATAAGCGTTGCTTAGTTTGGGGCTATACAGTTAACCCCTTATTCATAGAGATTTTACAATGGTTTTGAAAAACATTTTAAGGAGCAAATGTTATTTGTAATTCCACTGCAAGTCGATCATAACTTTCTATGAATAAGGGGGTTGGTGTTTGTCGGCAATTTGTTTATGAGAATAAGTGAGAAGAAAAGAAAGATAGCGAGTTGCGTACGACAAGTAAAAACAACGCACTTTTTTATTTCAGACGTTAGTTGGTTTGGTAAAGGCAATAACTAGTGGTAGTGTACATCCGATTGATTTGAAAATTTATGATAGAGGTGTACAAGACCTTGTAGATTCAATGTTATCAATCCTACCAGAAAAGCGGCCTGATATAAAAGAATTAATGGGACGAATGGTGCTTCTACCTATTGTTTATACTGTATTTTTAGATGCTGGCAATGACGAATTATTAATTTTAGGAGCAAAAGATTTTTTAAATTGATTTACAAATTATTTTATGATTTCATGATAGATAAAAAAGCAATAAAACGATGACGTATTTATTTAAACTTTTATTTAGAAAAAATGAAATAAATGTTTTTATGTAGAAGTATGCAGTTCTTTTCAGTTAACACCCAGTATTTGTGTTATTTGAAAAACTTTCAAGATTCACATTGTTTGCTTTTTTATGTCACTGACATTAAAATGCAAGGTGGATAGTGATCAAAAACAGTTTATATGTGCATGGGGGAAAAGACTCAAGAGGTTCCATGTCATGAGTAATCTGTTCTTTCGCTTAATAAACTTGTGTAGTATCTCTCTTAAAAGCAAAATATGCAGTAATAAGTATAGTTCTCTTTCTGTTCTTACCAGCTTAATATTAACAAAATCTTAAATCTATATTATGGTACTTGATAGTATCTGTTCTCACAGCATAAAAACCTTTATTTGAATATCGGTTATTATTGACCATTTGCTTGATCGGTCTCCATCTCCTCATCTTCAACTTCTGAAATCATACAAAGTTTTAAAGAGTTCACTGACTTATGCAATAACAGAGCACAATGATGTCTATGAATCTATGATACGCACTGGGCTGTGGCGAGGGGTAACCAAAGAAAGTGATGCGTCCACAGTCACACATACATACACACACACATGTAAACACAGTACATTAGCCGCTCGTCTATTCTTGGCCAATGTTTGTAATGGCCAATTCTTGGTCATTGGCACTGTTTGTTGCTGGACTATAACGTCATTTTACGGTCTGTATCCGTATCGTCAGATAACTAGTATCCACCAAATGAATTAGACAGATATTTATTGGAAAAACTCAAAATTCACTCAAATTTATTTGGTATATAAGTTACCTGACGATTCCGAAAAAGGCCCTTAATGATAGGGAATTTTCAGAAACGCTCAAATCTAGGATTGCCCCTAGCTATTCCATTGTGTGGTAGTACATGTGGTGCCATAGTTTGGGTCCAACAATTAATTTAATATGAGGTCTACAAATACATATTACAAGACAGCTGAAAATCTTACGTTGGCCATTAGCCTGTGTTGATGGTTGTAAGGGTTTCTGTCCAGGAATTTGTCCCGACTGAAGCATTCTAGTCAACCTCTCGACTTCTTGTAATGATGATGCATTCTTGATAGCCTCTCTGATCTTATGGATTTCTTGAGGGGTGAGATCTGAAAGTATTTTAAAGTATAGTTCTTGCAATTCATGAAGGCGAACAGCCCTTGGTTGTGTTTGACGTGTACATACACTATTATTAAAAAATATCATTTTAAATACATACTAGTAACTTTAGGATCAGGCATATTTCCTCCAGGAACAAATGTTTTAGCCTTCCTTGTAATTTCTTTGTGTACTTCTTTCCCTTTCTTGGTTTTGAAAAATGCATTTGCTTCATCCCTCTCTTTTTGTTTAATTTTTCTGAAGTCTAATAACCTCAGCTCTGGGAATTTAAATGCTACATATGCTCTGAAATTAAATATTAGTAGCTTGAGAAATACAACGTTAGGACAACGTCTGCTAGAAATACATGTTGCCCATATTAAATTTTATAAATGTCTGTAGCTAGTTTACAATGTTTTTCAAAGCATTTCCAGGAACAAAAGTGATTTGTAATGCCAATGTAAGACCATCATAACTTTCTATAAATTTGGGGGTTTGTTTTAGCAATATTTTAGTAGGTAGCTCTAACGGTTTGCAATCCCCAAATATTCAATATGATTTACCTGTAATGTTGTTTATTTGCAACTGGATTGTGTAAAAGTGACAATGTTTTAAGTTTTGGAAGTGTTGCAAGTGGATCCAAGTCGCCCAGTTCTGAGATATTATTGTTGGTCAATATGACAGACTCTAGATTTGGAAGATATTGTTCCAGGTTTTCTCCAATCCTCCTGTAAAATTGTATGACAAAGGTAAGGTAAGGTTTACTTCATACATTTACACTAGATAAAAGTTTATTTAATAGGTAACTAGAGAGCATAACTAGGCATAACCAACTTGTGATGCATGCTATTGTGATCCCGTGGCTCCCTTCTAAAGGCGGATCATAGTACACTGTTACTTTTTAGATAGTTTATGACTCTGCTGGTATAACCACATACCCCACCTGATTCTTCTAAAGTGGGAGGGTACCCCATACAAGGCTTTTCAACCAAGAATTTGGAAATTGAGTTATACTTACACGATCCTATTACTGTTCAATAACAAGCATTTTAATCTCTTCAATAGTGGGAATCCATCCAGTTTTCTGATATCATTCTCTGAGAAATCGACGGTATCAAACTGATCCAACGTAGCACCCATGTTTTCAATCTGTGGTATTTTGTAACCTAGAAATATACCAAATGTTAAATCTATTGTAAATGATTAGTTTTAAGGTAACCGGTAATCCAGGGACTCGATTAAAAGCCAGATTGCCATCGATCTAGCAGCCACTGTCTACATTATTATCAAAATCCAGGTAGATAAATACTACTCCACCAAGCCAACTACACGCAGGTATAAATATCAAATGATAATAAGTCAATAATTGGGCAATGTTTGGGCACTCCTGTGGCAGTAGCTCCCAATACGTGGTGAAAGCACTGCGCAATCATGGACTTATTCTGCCGCACAATTTATAAACGCAGTAAGTTCCAAAGCAATCAGTACTTACTGCGTTTATAAATTGTGCGGCAGTATTATCATTTTGATATTTATACCCCGAGTGTCTAGTTGGCTTGGTAGTGTAGTATCTGTAGGGTAGACTGAAAACGAAGTCCTATTGAACGTGATAATAATATGATCTTAACTGCTGAGTAAGTCCAACAAGCAATGGGAAATGTTAGTTACAAGATTTCAGAATGAGTATTCTTAAATTCAGAGTTATCTTGCAAAATTATAAAAGACATTACTAACCTCTAAGATCCAATTCTCGATCTCGACAAGGATTCATGTACTGCATAGAGTTTTGTATAAGTTCCGTTGAGAGTTTAACCATTTTGGATGAGGAATTGGAAGCTTTGACTTTAACAGCGTTATATTAGTGTTTTACTATTTCAAGCTAAATCAAACAACCTCAAAACAAAAAAGACGCAAGCAAGCAAGCAAACTAGTGGTGTGCGGTACCGATTATCAAGAAGATCGTTGACAATCAATAATCAATTAAATTAATTCGATTACAATCGATTATTAAGAGAACACCATTTAAGTTATGGTAAACCTACTTATAAAGATTCGCCGTTACTAGTAAAAAGGCTAGTGATGCGTGGGTAGTAAAACTATTATAGGTGAAATCCCGAATTATGTTTTGTTTTTAGCATTGTTTTACAGCAGTGTGACCAGATTCAGTATTTTAATACTTTTTCAGTATTTTATAGATGTGTCCGGAACACCGAAGCCATCTTCCTTGCAAACGTAGGTAGCGAACATTGATGTTCAGGAAAGTTCCCCGATTTAGTCATACTGACCTAGTATGATTCGTCTTGATAGCGCAATTCGGAAAAAAAACATTTTTTTGGAACGTACATTAATGGACCGAAATTGACATTGACATTGTCAATATTTATTTATAATGTAGGCATATCACACTAGCCAAGACCATAGACGACAAAAAAATATCGCATTTAGTTTTTAACAATTTATTCCGAACTGATAAGCGATTACCTGTGTTCGCATTATCAATTAATCGATGAGACAAATAATCGAATCGGTACATCGCTAAAGCAACCCAAACCCATGAACGTAATACCATGAATGAACAGGACTGTGGACTACAAACTTTATTTTCCATTCATTCATTCAAAAATAAACCTTATCTGGCGGACTTAACGCCCACGATGCACGCTTTATAAAAACCGGTCCCAGCCAGATACCTATAACTGCGCCTTCTTTCCCTTTCTAACAGTACAACCTTTCAACCCTTGTGTTGCCAGTTAATTTTTATTCGATCACTTTAAACTTGGTACATTTTCATGTTAAGAATAATAAACAATAAAGTCGATTAATGAAATACCTATGGTAAAGTATAAGAATATCCTAAGATTAAAATTTCAAATATAAATAAATATCTGGAAATAAGTACTTACCTTCTTTAAAATTCGCTTGTAATTGTCAGTTCCGTGATGTCTATAGGAATCGTAGCAGAAATAAAATTAAAAACTTGAAACACAGAACGTCAATTTGCGTGACACACGACATTTTCAGCGAATTTTAAATCTAGAGGATTGTGCTGAATTTTCTCATAAAAATGGGTAGAATATGCGTAATGGAAGGGTGTAAAAGCGAATATTATCCGAATTAAGGATTATCTTAACATAGGTAAGTGGGTAATTATGTTTTCCACGTTAAGTACATTTTAGATGTTCGGGTGACATAAATTTCGTTAGTAAAAAGGACTATAATATAAATCTTATTATGTGTATGTGTTAACTGAGGAATATCGTCCACGGGAACTGTTTGCAGCGATAAAGTCGCGCTTTTCGTTGCCGCACGACTGCATCGCTACTTTTTGAAGTCGGTCGCATTTGCAACGCGCGACAGACCACACGCTGGTAAAACGCGACGCTCACGCCGCGTTGTCACGGCTCGCTGGGCTCGCACACGGCGTTCGCGTCGTTCACACGCTCGAGGAACACGAACGTCTAGGGCCAGATTAACCCTTTCAGGGCCCCTAGGCAATGCAATTCTAGGGGCCCCTTTCCTTTACCCTTTTGTTACTTTTTAATAGTACATTACTGCCACGGTCTGTAATGAGTGTGTTGCTGGGCGCGTTGTTGATGGCCGAAAGCGCGGCGCAGCGCAGCTCCAGGCCTCCACAGCGCCGTCAGCATTGCAACCCTTGATGGACAATTTAAAATAAAGGCCGAGACCGATGGTTTGTCGATTGAAATTGTTTGCAATTGGGACGACTTTTGACTTTACACTTCCCGATTACTCCTAAGCAATAAAAAACAAAAAAACAATTTTGTCTTTTACAGATCCCAGGCGTGTAAATTGGTTACAACAAATACCTATTGGCTACAGAAAAATTACCCAAAATTCCGTCATATACAGCAAGCATTTTAAGCCGACAGATTATGTCCCTAATTTAACACAACGAGTTTTAAAGGAAAATGCCCTGCCCTCACTGTTCCTTTTCGTTAGCACAAAGGACAATGGGCAAAAATGGTCCAAATGTCCACCACTTCCGAGACCTACGTCACTCGATAGACCACTACATACTGAGTAACTTTTGCAAAGGCAGTTCAACAAAATAGGCTGTCAGTAAAAAAAAAATGAGTAGCTAAAAAAAATATTTTAATTTTTTTATTTCACACTTAGTGTTATGTCTTATACATTTTTTTCGAAAGGCAACAATATAAATACAATTTCTAACATTAAATAAAAATAAAATAAGCTGTCAGAAAGCAAAAAATGGCGTGAAACATATTTTATTATTATTATTATTATTTTTTTTTTTTTTTTTCCTAATGGCCTCTTTCCATTGAGTCAATTATTATTTTTGTTACCTGATGATAAGTGAAAAAGTAAGGTAACGCATAGAAGGTACCTGCTTATTTATTTTATAGAAGCGCTTGTTGTTCACTTTTCATCAGGTAACAAAAATAATAATAAAAACTTTTCTCGGCATTTTTTGCTTTCTGACAGCTTATTTTATTTTTATTTAATGTTAGTAAGAGTATTTATATTGTTGCCTTTCGAAAAAAATGTATAAACATAAAACTAAGTGTGAAATAAAAAAAAAAAAAAATATTATTTAAAAAGTTAGGTGAGAGTCATCGATATAACACTAGAAATAAAGACAAATTAGATCAACCGCACTTTCGACTTGCGAAAGTTCACACATCTTTCATGGGATACTGTGTCAAGTTTTATAATAAAATACCACCAAGCATACTTAGTCTTAGTGAAACTAAATTCAAAACTTGTGTAAAGCGTACGCTTTGTAAGCGGGCTTACTACACATTAGATGATTATTTGAAAGATAAAGATGCTTGGCTAGGTGCTGGTCCAGCTCCACCGGAACGGGAATAATTCCTCAGAATTTCTGTTTTGATTTATTCCTTATTTATTTCTTGTTTTCCTCTTCCTTCTCTTAATTTAGCGCTATTGACATATTAGTCACAATTACCACCTTTTTAAGTTGTGGAAATCATGTATCATGTAGCCATTGACAAGCATTTGTATGTCAATTGTAGCGGATGTTGTCTTGCCGTACGCTTACTTAGCTTTGTTGAACTATGTCGCTGCGCTAATGGATCGGTCATGCTCACTCGAATGTCCTTGCTTGCGGTGGCTCTGTGGAGCGGGTCACCCTCTTCCCTCTAAAATGGTTGAGGAGGGTGATGCCGCTGCTCAAGTCATGCTCGGGTTCCGGGCGCTGCTTGCGGGGACTGGTCCGCCCATTTTCCACTTGACACCGTTGTTCCAAAACTTTTACAGACCAGACCTAAGCACGGAAGGCATCACACCAAAACAATCGTTCTAAATATTCACCTTTTGGTTTGACTGTTAAGTGGGAGTAGGCATGCACAGCTTTCTATGCTAGTTTTTGTTTATTTTTATTTAAATACCTTATTTTGTTTTTTTTTACTCACACTGTGTTAATGCCTGCCTGCTCACATAGCGTTACTGTTTGAAAATGTATACAATTATTCTTTTGAAAAGAGTAACCATTGAGTTTCTTGCCGGCTCTTCTCAATGGAAGCAACATTACGAACCGGTGGTAACGCTAAAATATTGTTTATATTGACTATTTATAAATGCTCTAATGAGCTTACATGAATAAAAACCTTTTGACTTTGACTTTGACTAATGGTGAAATCATATTTTTTTTTAAACTACCCGTATTTTTTTACTTACAGCTTATTTTGTTGAACTGTCTTTGTAAAAGTTACTCAGTATTTAGTGGTCTATCGGGTTACGTAGGTCTCGTCAGTGGTGGATATTTGGACCAAGTCCCATACAGTTTTGCCTATTGTCCTTTAATTTTGTCTTATGGTCTAATTAGTTAGATATTCTTAGGGTACCGTACCTAATAAGGAAAAAAACTAAACCCTAATATGATAACTTTGTTGTTCGTCTGTCTGTCTCTATGTCCGTCTGTCACAACTTGCACAGCCCAAATCAAACATAACATGTTAACAGTAGTAGGTACCTTTTATAGCATAGAAAAAGAGTAAGTATAGGAAAGATAAGTATAGGAAAAACCATAGATATGGAGAGCCTAGAAAACGTCCAAGCGTGTGAAGTGTCATGTTACTTTATATTACAAAGTGGCAAAATCTACGATCTTAAATACTATTTTGTATCTCCATTTGGGTTGCCAAGATACAGACAGGCACTCGCGTAGTTTGGCCACCGCAGACTAATTTATTGTACCTACTCATGTTTTTATGAAAATAAACATCCTTTTGCCTTATTTTCTTATTATTTTCCTATCATAACAATCTTGGAACAATATAACGTTTTCACCAGATAGCCATGGGGACGTTCTCCAAATGTCAAAATATTATGGTCACTCTTGTTGGCAAAGGAAACAACGTTCAGTGTGGTATATCGCTGTCGGCTTCACTTTTGCTGGCAAGTCATCATTCCAGGTGTTAGAGACTTAAAACTTCCTTGGGTACGTCACAAAACGTCGCTGAAACGTTAAAATGTTCCTGTAATTGAATCGCAATAAGATAGTTAAGAGGTTCGTGGTTCGTGGTAAGCCCCCAGGGCTGCCAACTCGTATACTCAAAAACGCGCTGTAAGGTGACAGCTGCTGGCTGACACCAGAAAAGTTCCATGTTTATTCCAATCTTATTTCGTCATTGATAGAAGTGGGTGCTTAAAGGAAAAGCCGTTTGAAAAGTTAGTTTTTTCAAGTAAGCACACAAGCGCGCTTACAAACACAAGCGTGTTGCTTTTAAGCAATGACGGCAAGAAAGAGAAAGAAATTCCAAAAATTTACAATAAGTAACCTTATTGTTATGAAAATACAGCTCAAATCAATATCTTATTAAATTGAACCTTATTTCTTCACACATACAAAACAATACATTATATCATATGAACAATCATATTTCTATGCACATAAGGCTCACTATCAATTTTTCAGCAGATAAGTTTTTGGCTTTTTGCTTATGTTTATTGACTCTGCCACTCCGTTTTGTTTTTGCTATCTAAAAGTTCAATGCACAAAAGCACAAAAAAAAGTAGAAAACTAAGTTAAAAAAGTAAAAAGCAGAAAAGCACTTTCGCTTTTTCCACTAGCCGGCACGGCACCGGCACGGCGGCAGCTTTTTCATTGGTCAGTGACCAGTTGTCATTGGTTACTGACCAATGACAACTCCGTAAACAGCTGCCAATGTGCCGTGCCGGCCAGTGGAAAATCGGCCTATGGCCGTTTTTCAAAGAGTAAAGAAAAATAGGCTCCGTTTTTCCACTAGCCGGCACGGCACCGGCATTGCGGCAGCTTTTTCAAGTGAACAATGAAGACTGGTCACTGACCAATGACAACAGTGATTTCGCAATGGACTAATTGTTAGGCTCGGAGACGGCCCAGAGACTCGAGGTCCGGATAATGTGTTGAGACAATATCTACCTATGTCCCATCATCGACCATGTAGTCTTAAAAGAACAGTAGGTATTATAGGTACCTACCTACTTAGTTTATCTACTGTAAATGCTGCAGCTAGGCAAAGATATTACCAAGAAAGGGGAAGACATGTGGCCGTCCAAAATAAGGAGTCCATGGACACAGTGCGACTCATTCGTTCGAGGAAAATAATGTTGAAAATATGTCGGTATTGCCAATACCTACAGCTGATCGTCTGGTAAATAATAGATACGCATCAAAATGCCTTTAAGTTGATTGCCGAATCGCGAGTGCGATAACATGTGAATTTCGCTGCTTGTAGTTGTATATAGTTCACAAGTTTCTCGATTGCAATGTTAGGAGGTATTATATCTGATAAAATAATACATCAATGCAGCTAGGTCTAACTAGAACCGGTATCTAACATGAGTTTATGTTTTCTTTATAGCCCATTAAAAGTGGAAGACCATGTTAAATTGACGCGTAAATTCTTATTAGCCCTGCGGCTAGGGTACTTATTATACTTACCTATGTTTTAAAACCTACTTTAAAACTTATTACTATTGATATCTTACATTCTATTACAGTTAAGTAAATCATTATTAATCCACAAATATTCGCATCACTCTTGTTTGGCAAATATTTTTTGTCAAATATTTTTCCGCAAAGTAGCAAAATTCCATTTCGCAAACAAGTTTTTATACGAAAATACCTAGTACGATATACGCTAAAGGACGACCTTCACCCATCGACTTACCGGATCAACCCTAGATTTTATCAAATAAAATGTGTTTCTGAACATATAGGTACCAATAGGGTTGCCGTAAAAAATATGCTCATGCATGGCTATGATTAATTAAATAATAAAAACCATGTTTTTTTTAAACAATTTTCACCGACTTGCTTGCCAAATGAAAATTATATCAATATGAAGGCAATTTATTGCGAATACAGTGTATAGTGGTGCTTACGAAAATCTAGTCAAGAATAACGGTAGCCGGGCTTTGAAATAAAAAAAATTGGAGCAAGCAAAAATGTATGACAGGGAAGCATTGCGCATCCGCGTTCTATTTGATGCGATAGAAGAGGACGCAGTACAACAGCTGCGCGCGACGAAGCCGTGCATGCTTTTAGCTTTTTGCTTTTTTTATTTATTTTTTTATCCTTTAGCATATTCTTTATGGCAACCCTATTTCAGAGTTGGGCAAAATTTAATTGCGATTAATTAATTGCTAATTGCATGTGCACAATTAACAATTAATTTTGATTTGGTCGTCAATCGCGAACAAATCACAATTAATTGTTAATCGTGACATCACATGCAATTAGCAATTAATTAATTGCAATTAAATTTTGCCCAACTCTGCCCTATTGGTATATGTTCAGACACATATTTTATTTGATAAAATCTAGGGATGATCCGGTAAGTCGATGGGTGAAGGTCGCTCTTCAGTGTATCTTAGACCATACCTTAACCTCAAATTTATAGAAAGTTATTATGGACTTACACTAGCATTACAAATTACTTTTGTTCCTAGAAATGCTTTATAAAACCATTGTAAACTAAAACTAGCTAAAAATCTCTATAAATTTGGCGGTACGGACGGGCCCGTTGGCGTGGTTGGCGTGAAGGCGCCTTTAACGCTGCAGGTAGGTTCGATTCCTATCCACCTTACCTAGCATTATTTTCTCAGTCTAGCGAGGTTATTATGTGAATACCTATTTAACTATAAATGCCAGCTTTAATAATGTTTGTTATTTGTACATTTCATTAACTTTGATAAAGCTAATTAGGTATGCGGTTCTGCAGACTTTTCATAGCAGGAAAATACGAAGCGGCGAGGCGAGCGGATTACAGTGGCGGATACAGAAAAAACTCAAGGAGGGGGCGCTAAAGGTTATGAGCTACCTTTACTTTTATCGTAATAAAAAAATAGTTGAGTTTTATTTAAACTGATTTTACACATATACAAGACAATGCCATTTTATGATATAAAAAGTTACAATTGTGGTTCTCTTCTTTAAATGACGAATTCTATGTGCCTATTCTTCCTGGGAACGGCCCCGCAAGGGGGGGCGCGCGCCCCGTGCGCCCCCCATATGTATCCGCCACTGGCGGATTACTACTTATTCCTGAAAAACGAAATGATTCCATTGAAATTATGAATATTTCGTATTTTATTAGAATCGGCGCGTCAGTAGGGAATACAAGCTAATATTTCAGTGCAGCATTTGCGTAGGTAGGTACCATGATGGAAAATCTTATTACCCAACTCGATAATAATACCTATAGGTACCTAGGTAGAATGATTTGTTACTCGTGAATTATTTTTGTTTTCCGTTATCTTTGTGAGAGTAGGTACCTACCTACTTAGTGTAGGTACCTATTGCTCAATCGTACTTCCAATACCTACCTCAAATTTAGGATAGGTATCTTATTTTATTAAATAACTAGTAATAACTAGTGTCCTATGTTACGTTACTAATTAGCTGTAAGTTTTCCATGTTACTAAATAAATAAATGAACTGTGTCTAGTGTACATGTTTTTAAGGTCGGTTAGTTAAATAGGTAGGTACCTACCTACCCTCCAAATTTCGCTTAATTTTGTTCCTTGATGGTCCCTTGTGTTGTGTTGTGTCTGCCTGCTTGTCACTGTGATACGACTGACACCTCAATTTAGGTTTTTCCTGTAACTTTAATTGTAAATTCCTTCTAAAAGAGATGTTAGAATAAATAAATATAATAAATTGCTTGCAAAGAATTTAAATTAATACAGCTACCCAGGGGCGCCGACTCCGTGGGTGCTCGGGGGCTCAAGCACCCATGAGGGCCAAGTAGTGGGTGCTGAGCACCCATGAGCTCAGACATTAAAATTAGCAATATTTCTGAAACCTTACCTGCTCGCACGTTTTAATTGATTTATTTAGTTTAAACAATGTTTAGGTACTGTAACTTCCACTTAAAAAGCTGGATTATAAGTAAGTACCTATATTTTCAAGGTTTTTTGAGATTAAAAGTTAGAGTTAGAAAAATGACATCCAAAAATGATTATTCAAAATATTACGTGAGCAAATGAGTTGTGCACTTTTGGATTTTCCCAATACTTTTTTTTACTTAATTTCCCTTTAAAAAATGCATCACCTTTTGTCCTACTACTTGTCTGTTCTTTTAAACGAGTCATCATGAGCACCCATGGGATTATTTAAAAGCCGGCGCCCCTCTACCATTTAGGTGCTATGATTATAATGTTTTTTGTAATTACCAATCTACATAAGAGAATATTAGAAATATGAAATAGATAGAAGAGTTTGCCTCCCCCATCAAACTTTGGGACTGTTTGAAACATGTCAAGCGAGGTAACTTAGCTATCGTAAATTGTATAAGGTGACTGTTTAGATGGGATTGAAAGCGTGGCAGAGCTTTATCCTACATCTGAAGTTTAAAGTCCCTAATCGTAAAGTTACTTTGCGGACGTAGTAACCTGATCACTTAAAAGTTTGGATACTTCGCGCATCACAATGAGGTATTGCGACCCGGGTGAATTGTAACTATAGTGAATGAAATTTTTGGAACGAATTTATTATTTATTTTTAGGGAAGTTTTGCCCGAAGCTTTGATTACGCTGTGCCTTCTGCTGCGACGCCCTGTGTCCACAATATAGGTACGTCATTTTTTTTCCCGTAAAATGCTTTTTTTGTGAGGCAAAAGCCAAAGAGGAAGGTTGTAGGGTTGTTCTAGAGATTTCGGGGTACGTGTTTCCAAGACCTGGAGAAGAGGATCGTAATTGGGTGCCATAAAAGGCGGCGCATGTTGCTATAGCAACGTTCCTTTATTAAGTTTAAATGGGGGTCGAGGAGAGTAAAAGCACTTGTTGACCGTTGCCTCCACCTTAATGATTCGATAATGTTAAAAGAGAGCTTCTAAAAGGCCATGCACGAAAATTAAGCATTAATGTAGCATCATTAAAAATTAAAAATGATTGGTAGTCCGCAAAATATTTAAAGCCGTAAACGTTCCCTTAATTACGTCTGGCGTTCTAATAGTTTCTTGTTAAATGCTGAGAGATAACAACAGCCGAGTGCCTATTGAAATAGTTTGTGATAACAATTTGCTATGAATAAATAATATAGGGCTGTTATATAAATTGAAAATTCATGACAGACAATTTTCTAAAGCAATTTGCGTGAAAATTAAGCTTTAGAATTTTGTGAGATAAAATCAAATCTGTAGGTACCAACTATTATTTTGTATTTTTGTTGAGATTATAGTTATCTCGCAGCTGGGACTCTATAATATTGACACGGCTCCAAAATTGCTGCTACTTTTGATGTATGGTATTCCAACCTTATTCGCCATAAGTTGTTAGAGCTCAGTTAGCAAAACTACTTTGGAAGCTTGGACCCTTTCAACCCCTTAAATTGTCATGGTATTGAAACGGTCTACTTTATGATGTTAGATATTTCTGTAAGTAGTCAGGACCTGTTTTAGAATCATCAGATAACTTTTATCTAAGTACCAGATAAATATGGCGCTTTTAAAGTTTTTCCATAGTAGGTACCGCTGACAAAACGCCATATTTTTTTGGTGCATAAAAGTTATCTGAAGATTCTGAAATAGGCCCCTAAACTTAACATAGTAAATCTTTCGCTAATTTGAAACTCACATAGATTAGTGCGAGTTCCGAACACTAGTAATGGCTTTCGTCGTGTACCGAGATCCAATTTCAGAATCGGAAAACTAATGGGACAATTTGCGTGAGTTAGAACGATGTAGATGTAGGATGTAGGTACCATTTATAGCTCAGAATATTTCTGTTACTAAAGCGCTGGGTTCCTCCAAAACGGTGCCATCATATAACGACCGCATTAGAACATTGGCTATGTAAACTATGGTGCGGTCGCCTAGAGACCGGCTTGGACACCGTTTTTGACATAGCCAATGTTCTAGTGCGGCCGTTATATGATTCCTAGGAACTCAGCGCTTTACTAATGAAGTTACAGTCAATGACGTTTTATATTATACACACGACATACACGAACGAGCCATATACGCCAGACTCGTTGTTAGAAAAGATGAATGAGTGCAAGACAAATTAGTGTGTTGCTACTAGCAACGTACTAATTCAATATACAGGGTTATTGGTAAAACACTAATAACCTTGCAGGGGCGTATTACTGACATCAAAAACAACAACTTTTGTTCTATGACTTTGTACAAAACAAACAAAAAATACAAAAAATCTCACTCTAAAATGTATGAGTAATTTTCCCATCTATGGGCTGGTGCACCCCAGTACCGCCTCCTTCCACTTGACTCCATCCAACGCCGGGCTGCTCGTATTGTCGACGATCCCTTGCTTGCAGACGGTTTTAGACTCCTTAAGTCTCCGGAGAGACTTTGGCTCTCTGTGCGTGCTCTACCGTCTGTACCACGGGGAGTGTTCTGATGAACTTTTTAAGTTGGTGCCACCGTCATTTTTCCGCCATCGCACCAATTTCACCCACACCACTTGCATGCCTTGGCCTGGTATCCTACAAATGTACGTGCTTCGCTAGCATTTCTTCCGCGCACGCGCAAGTTGTGGAACGATCTCACTCCCGAAGTCTTTCATTTGCACTACAACATGGGGTTCTTCAAAAGGCATGTTTACAGGTCCCTAACCACTTAAGTTGTAGATGTCCTGGGCGGCGGCTACCACTTACCATCAGGTGGACCGACTGCCAGTGTGCCATCCTTGGCTATAAAAAAAAACAAGATAAGCAAAACTATAACACTGTAATTAGCAGAATGGGGCATCATTTTATTTTACATTTTGGTTATACTCAAAAGGAGAAAAATACATGATTACTGTGTGAAAACCCTATACCTACTGTACCTATAGGCAGTGATACTTAATAGTTTATTTAATTTAATACCTAGGCATCTACATAATTAAAATCTTGTCTTCGTTGCTTTTTACGTTTCATGAAATGATCGCACAGTTTATAAAAACAAGATACATTTTGAAATATTTTTCGCAGTATCTCACCGTGTTGCTTGGTGTACGGCGTAATAAGGAGAATAATGGCGGCTCGTCAGTTATCGTTGGTCTTGATCTCGGACCCCACCTATTATACCATCCTACTAACGCTCTCCCACAGCTTCTTTATATTATACCATACTACTAACGCTCTCCCACGGCTTCTTTAATAGAATACCGAGCTTCACACTTTACAGCTTTTGTGTCAACTTTTTACAGCCTGTATTTTTTATTCGATGGTATTGCCGTCCTTGTCATGTTCGTAACGTAAGCAAGGCAAACATACTTTTAGATGCATTATTTGGATGTGTCAAATTTAGGTGAGTCTTAATTTGTAACCAAAATAATAAGAACCATTTGTGTTAAGACACTTATAATGACGATTAGAATGAGTTAGCTTGTGAAAAATATTACTAATAGTTGATATCGTATCATACGTTCCTGACCTAACCAATTTTATCATTGGATTTACGTACTTATAATGGAATCAATCACAGAATATAGACTTCTAATATTCCGTGAAATCAATGATTATTGTGATCGATGGGAGACTTTAGCTAATCTCCCGCGCAAAGATTATTATGAATCCGAGCACTAGTAATAAAATTATTATCGCGAAGTGGGATTCAATATCACGAAAGCTCAGTTCAGACAGAACGGAAAAATGCCCGAGCAATTTACTGGCTCCATTGAATATAAGACCGTATTACCATAGCCTAAAGTAGAAAATGCAGAGAAGGCTCGAGCTTGTGCGAGGATTTTCCGTTTATGTCTGAACCTTCTTTGGTCTGAACTACGACACGACGGATATATACCAAGGTATAGATTGAGTACTTTGTCATGTTATAAGCGACGAAATGAGAAGTAATACGAAACAAAACGAGCTCATTTATACCAATAGAGAACTCGTAATTTTTCGTACTTTTCTTGATACGATCAATTCCATACGATGCGATGCCACCGCCAGAAAGTATGACACGTATGAGTCTATGCGCTAATTACACTTTAATCTCTATTTACACATCAACAAAGTTAAAAAACGCAGTGGGTTCCTAACCAATCATTTCACTTCTTGTTGATGTTCTTGTAAATAAACACGTTTCACGGTAATGAATTTATAAACATTTAAATCCGCCGTTGCATGTAAATTTTGTCTCAATGTTAAAAATTATTTTGTCGTTAATGAGAATGCTTTGAATCGCCGAGTTGAATCGGTTTTCAGCGAAAAGTGATGTACTCCAATGCATATATTTTATTAAATTTAATTTATATTTTTACGACTGTTCTGTTCCTTATTATTCAACCCACTCCGGTTTTTGGGAAAGGTCTACGTACATTAACCACTTACATACAAAATAATCATAATAGAATTTCACTTATTCAGTAAAATGTCCCTTTCTTGTGAAGCGAGCACCAGGTACCTACTCAAATGCTGACATCACCATGTTGAACTCGATTCATTTAGGTACCGAAAGGGTTCCGAATATATTACTAGAAGCGTTTTGTTTATGATTTCAATGCGGGCAAAGTTGCGGCCCTTTCTTTTAATACTGGGAATACTACCCTTTTCTGCGGTTTTACCATGAACCTAATACTAAAGGACTGGGTCTAAGCAGCTAAGCCGCGTTGCTTAAACATCGCACAACTAGGCCGGTGACGTAATCACAGTAGGCGTGGCTTAAGTCAGTGTGCTGTTGGCGTTCGTCCTGTGCAGACGTCTTGCCAACGTTCGCATCCCAAATATAATTATATTCGACACTAGATGGCGTCCCTTTGTACGTAATTTTTCATGATCATACACTACGTGACATCTAGTGCAAATAATTAAACTACGTACTAACATCGACATAAAACGAAGCGAGTAGTTCAGCTATTTCCCGGTAGATAGATGCCACGCATTTCTTAACCCCCACCACCCGCGCCATCCCGTGCAAATGACCACGCGTTGTTTAATAGAGAAATCTAATAAGGGCACCTCTTTCTTAAGTCTTTACTCTATGGGTTTTACCGACGCAAATGTCTTGTCTCGTGTACCTACTACCTAACCTTCGTAGTGTATGTGTTAAAGTCTGTTAAGTAAATCAGTTTTTTTTATTGATTGAACAGACTGAAAGTCGCATAGGTAGGTACAAGTCTGTACCATGAACGATGTAGTTATATAGTTTCATGGGAATTATCTCAATTTCATGTGAGTTATCCTAAGTTGAATGTAGGTAAACCTATATGGATTGTGATTGCGAATAATTAGAATATTGATCATTTATTTTGTGGGAGTTTTCACTTTTCCTGTAGTGGAACAATGATACCAGATTTCAGCAGTCAGATTACATTCAACTTAAAACGGTACCCATATCACACAGAACAAACTGTACTAAAGATCACGAATGTATATTTGCAAAACCCGCTTTTAAACTAAAACAAACTCATTGTATTTCGGCGAGGTCGCATAATCTTTGTTCCTTAAGTACTAAAACGATGTAACAGTCCCACTCACATAATGTATTTGACTTGCTCTATTCACTTGATGTATTATTTTAGCAGATATGATACCTCCCAACATTGCCATCACCAGACTTGTGCTCAGCGCACCACTACATGCAGCGAAATTCACAAATCTGTTATCGCACTCGTGGTTCGGTAAATGCGTACCACCACCACCACATCACCACCACCGGAACATGAGCTGTTCAACATTATTTTCAGCGAGCCACTGAGTCGTACTGTGTCCGTGGACTCCGTTCAGTGGGACATGCTATTTTGGACCGTCACGTTTCCCTCTTTCTTGGTAATGTCTTTGCCTATTCATATTATTTGCATTATTTACGGAGTGGAATATGTTTAGTCATAAATAGGTTTGGGGATTCGCATGGGTAACAAAGACAGACAATTATGCAGTCACACGAGTGTGATAGTTATCAGATTGTTGTGATAAGTCGACACGCTATGGTGCGGTGTTTACAGACGCGGGTAGTAACTATAGCTGGGTATGTAGAGCCACGGCGTGGATGCCTATAGGTGTTTTCAGGCGACGGTGGCATCCGCCAGTCTCGTTCCGTATGCCCGCCCGCTGACACGCTCGACGCCGCGCGCTACGAGCTACGAATTCGTAGCATTTTCGTGTAACCGATTAAGAAATATTTTTAACAGCGCTAATGAAACGTTGTTAAATTATGAAAGTTTTTCCCAGTCTGTGTATGAAACTGAAGTGTGAACTGTAGGTAGATTTTCGCAACTGCTAAATGCTTGAGAAAATAACGAAATCAAGTATTTTGAATTGTGATGATTGTGACCTGGTCTGTGTTGTGTAATGTGGTGTGTGGTACTCATCTGTAAAAAATTGTAAGTATAGTTATATTTATCTTGTAAAGATTGGTAGTCCCTACTACTTTTTATCAGCTGTTTCGCTTTTTGGCTGAAGTTGGCCTATTGGCCAAAACTCGAGGATCAAAATTCTAAAACTGCCGCAGAGTATTTAGACAGTGTTGTATTGCGTATTATTATGATACAATACATTATATTCAAACCAGGTTAATGCTAACGGAGCTATTATACCCTCTACCTATATCTTGAGTAATAAATGACTATAATTTGGTTACATTTATCAACGTAGCGTTCCGTGTCCGTGGCGTACCTTCCTATCTTTGTATTTTCCCATCAATAATGATTACAACCAATTTCCTCAAATATTTACAATTTAAGCTTGGTATTAAACGTAAGATAATATTGTTATTATTAATAACTCAACCCTTTATCGGTCTAATGGTTAAGTGGGATTATTAAATAAGTGCTTCGTATAATTGGGGATTATATGCTATCTTGAGTAAACATTGAAATCGTTTCATTAGATTCGTTATAAAGATAAATGAAACAGTTGAAAAACTTTCATGTTTATCGGTATGTTACCTACTTGTTAGGACTCAAAACTCTAACGCTTATCTTCAATGTATATATCTCATTGGTAATCGTACTACCTAATTGTTTTATGTTATTATTTTATTTTTATTTCTTTAAGGAAAACAAATAAATGTTAAATAGAGCTTAACTGATTAACAATACGTACAAGTAGGTAAATGAGTTATCACGCAACCAGCACCGTTGTGCACAAAATAAACAAAAGTAACAGTAGTAGGTAAGTAAGTTTTAACAAAAGTAATAAGCTAATTTGAATGATAATAAATAAATAATAATATTGAGAATAGTATTGGAGTGAGTGCAATATCTAGGTATAATCAATTTATGAAGCCAACTTTGCGGCTGTTTTCTCACATCCAATAAGAGACCTCGATCCATCAAACAGCGTGATAGGTACGAAGTAATATACATCAGTGGGGGGTAGGTGAATACAATATTGTAGAACGGACAACATCCACTTGAATATGTAGCCGCGGCAACGCGTCGAATCAACACTAACCCTAACTTAGGTTACCTAACCTATAAGCTTGAAGTTCCGTTTGTTTTTTGAAGTTCCGTTATTTATAAACAGAGACCAAAAAGACAAGACACCAAATCTAGTACGGTCAGCAACGAAAGTCGCTGAACATTCTCAGTTTTTCAATTAGCTTGCACACTTTTGTTTTGCATCAAATCCATAATTTTTCTTTATCGAAACAAAATGTAGACATGTTGCTAATGTTTGCTTTTATAAAGGTTTACCAACGTTTGTAGAATAAAGAGTATAACGAATTTTAAAAATTCAGAATGTTCAGCGTTTTTCGTTGCTGACTGTACGAGAATGCAATAGTCAAAAATTGTGGAGTATTGGGAAGACGGTGAATTTAAATCAAAATGTCAGTTGCCGTTTCATAGGCAGTACCGCATAGTGAATGTAGTGATGTAATGATAGGCGAGCTTAGTGGTCGGCTCGTCTTTCGCTTATTGGTCAATAACTAAACTAAACGCAACAAAAATATTAGGTGGGTACTGTTACAGCTATGTGATGGACGGCAAGTATATATTTATTAACTAAAAGGTATTAATATCAAATATTGAACGATTAAGTTTGTTCGAAAGTGACCTCTATCTACAAATTTATTGGGTCCAATGACAAATTGCTCTCCATTTAGGCATTCGATTTAGTAAACAAATGTTGGAAGGTTTGATCCAATGTTTAGGCCTAATGGGTTTACCTACTGAAAGAGGATGGGATGAGGGTATTTGAAATGGGTTTGTTGGCTTATTTAGAGGGATAGTACACTTTTGGCGTCTAAGGACAAGTGCACATTTGTTACCTAATACCTACCACGTGCGATTATAGAATACTTAATGACGCTACATTATATAGGATATTACTAAGGTTTGTAAGTCTATGGTTAAAGGCTTATTATAAGTAGATACAGTATATACAGCCTTCGGCATATTTTAATGGTGGGGGACACAGAGTAAAGACTAAAGAAAGAGGTGCTCTTATTAGATATATGTATGAAAAAAAAAACGTGGTCATTGTTTTTTCATTTTCATTGTTCTATCTACCGGTAAATAGTTGAACTACTCGCTTCGTTGTATGCCGATGTTAGTACTAGGCCGACCACTCGGCCGAGTTGCTTAGGGCCAGTCCCCTTAATAATTGGTCCATGGTGGGGGAGTATTTTCGGAAGTGTAAAAGATTTCTTAGACTAAAAATTGCATATTAAACAATCGAAAACTTCAGCTATACCTAAGTGTGTAGGTATTCAATTTTCATTCGTAACGTATGTATGTATTACGTACTAGGTACAGTCGCATGCACCCAACTTGCATCTCTCAGGAAACATTTTCACTATAAGCTGAGTTCTCTTTATCACGGCTGTCTACATTTAAAAGAGCTCAACTTATGCTGGAACACTCAAATGCAATTTACTCAATACTAGCACAATAAAATGGAACAATAAGTTTATCAAATCACGTGTTTGATTGTGTTAAGACAAAAACTAATATATTGTGGTCTTTACGTACATTACATAAATGTAAATATAAGGCAAGCAAATATAATATGTACATACTTACTGAATAAAACTAAAACAGTTTTTTGAGCTTTGTATAAACATTAGAGTTATTACAGTTGGTACCAATTTACTTGATTACAAGACATCATTTGTAGAAGGGTTACTTTCTCAAACAAAATAATACTTATCGTGGCTATTAAACTAGATTCGATGATTCCGAAGTAATTACGATTTTGGGCGTAATGGTACTCCTGAAAGGTTCTTAATGGAATTCAACCCTTTTCCAAATTGTGGGAAGAAATTCGTGAGCAGGTCATTACAGGGTGATAGGTAGAGTTCTAGAGCAATTTTTTGACGCAAATACGCAGATGTTTACTTATTATATCCCTCTCGCAATAAGTGCAAAAAATGCTAAGTAATTTTAATCTGTTTTTCGACGAGAAAAAGCAATTTAGGCAGGAGCCAAAACAACCGCGTTGATTTTTCCGGTTGTAATCCAATATTCCAGAATTGCTCTATTATGCACGTTACGGTTCAATTTTATATATGTGGCTTACTTTGCATTTTATTTTATCATATATATTTTCGGGTTCCAAAAGAAGTCTGGTATTTTGTCAGTAAAGTATTCGCCACTTTACTGATAGGATTTGGGGGTGTTTTAGGCCAAAAACTTATCTTGTTATCATTTCAAAGTAGGCCGTACCATGGCCGTATCTATCTCTTACCTTGTACCGAACTGGTGCGGTGTCAGTGTGCCTTCACATTATTAGATTGATCGGTAAAGTGCCCCTTGTCCAGAGATACCGTTTATCGACAGCAAGTAAGGGAGGAGGGCAGAGCTACGTATAACCTCTTTACACTGTGTAGCGAATTCTCTGAAAAGCAAAATAACTAACTCGTCATACAAAAATAAAATACTCGATTACATGTATTTTTTAGGGAACCTTACGTAAAATGATGTAAAATAAAATTCCCTCAACGTGGCTCGTAGGTACTTCAAAAATAATAATTGGAATATCTTTTTTAAGTTATATCTCCATGTTGAGTGATTTTTGTAATTTGCCCTGGTCGTTCACTGGGATCGCCCCCAGTCCATGTGTGCCATAAAAATTATGGCACACATATTCATAGTACAAGCGTTGCTTAGTTTAGGACCATACAGTTGATGTGTTACTCTGACGATAACAACCGTATTGCAATATTCTTATTTTATTTCCTCATAATCCGGTTCTATCAATAGCTTTGCAGCCAATATTCTGTATAAAATACCTAATATAAAAGAAAAGCTGTAGGTAGTCCATAAAGAGTGACCCTGAACACATTTTATGGTTATCTGTTATTTAGGTACATGAAGGTAATTTTTTTTTATGGCATTAAAGAAACTAGCAATGTTATTTGGACTCACGATGGCGATATTTGGTTTCAAAATTCTCCGCTGAACGATTGCGTTGTGCCTATGCTAAAACAAGCACATTGAGCCGGCTAAAAGGTCGTTTTATTTGACGTATTCTTATTTGCATTGTAATCTTTACTCACTAAACAGTGGCAACTCTTGTGTAGGTACTCTGACGTTGTCTGACGCTCGCGCTGACTCATCTAGATATTTATTGGATAAACAGATCGCTGAACAGATTTTTTAGATCATAAAAATATTGGCAATGAAACAGCGTTACATGAAAGGATTTTTATATTCGTTACAAGTATTTTATGATAGAGGAGTTTGAAGAAATTTCTTTTAAAAATTACTGAGCTACCTTAGAAAAGCATGATTTATACCTTTCTAGCTTCTGCCCGCGACTTCGTCCGCGTTGACTTTAGACCGTCCTGTAGTTAGTTTTTGATAATCCCACAGGACTCTAACATGTTTCTGGGATAAAAAGTGTCCTATGTGTTAATCCAGGTAATAAACTATTTGTGTACCAAACTTATCTATTTAGCCATTTTTGCGTGATTGAGTAACAAACATCCAAACCTACAAAGTTTCACATTTATAATATTAGCAGGATAAGAGTCGTACCATGAATAGTTTATTTATGATGAATCTATCCTTCTATTTATTTATGTCTATAGATCTAATAAAGACGCTATAAGAAGTTATGTAATAAATTAATATTATTTTAAGTTTAACATGAGCTTTCAATTGTTATAAGCCTCAGAATAACATAAAAAACGATTCGGTAATAGTTGATATTAAACCCGCAGACTCATTTAATAAAATACGCTAGAATATAGAGTATTTTATTACCTAACCAAAAACATATTCTTAAACATAAAAAATTTCATTCGAGATTGAAAATTAATATTTTGATAGGTAAGTGGGTGCCTAGACTATTTAAATGCTTTCACAGCTTTTAAAATGTCAGTTTTAGCGAAATCTGAAATCGGACGACATCTCTTACCTAGCGTAGACTCTGAAGATAAAAACATAAAAGCAAAATATATTTTTTTACGGTCCCTTATTTAGAAAGATGTCGCTGAATTTAGTAATGTAGAGGGCCGTGAAAATCTAACAAAAAAATTGGAGAGTCCACCTTTTAACATTCTTTCACACTTGATTTGTTAAACCAAATTGAATAGTAGTAGTGAACTGCGAATATAAGACACATTACTTCTCCACTGTGTATTATTTGGGTTAAGCCTAGTAACACACTCGAGACTCGAGCCCATTCATTTGTAGAAAAGATGATAAAGGTCTGACAGTGTGCTCCCAGCGCTCTACTCATAGGTGCTCTTGGCTTGGAAAACTTTCATATTATTGTTTCTCAGTTCTAAGAGGAAAGTAACTCAACATAACAATCCTTTGCATGACTTGATTTCATTCTTAGCTTAGTTGTATATATTTTAAAGTTCATATTTGCATAAAAGGTACCGACGTATTATGCCTCGGGTTTGAACAGGTAAGTCAAGTACCTAACCTATTACTTACTTACCTAGATAGAATATACTATTTGTCTCGAAGTAAGTAAGTAAGCAATATTCGGTATACGTATGATATTTCCATCATGGTCACGTTTGCTACTAGCGGATGCGTCTACATCAGGCGCGTGCCGCGCCCTAGGACTCAGTTTTGACGTCTCGAAACGCATAGATAGGTAAGGTCATAACTTGAGAGCTCGGGCGAGGCATGCGAAGCATCTGGACGCACCAAATGAATCATTTTGGGTAGAAAATAGGTATTTATTTTCAAAATGCCTAATTTCATGTCATGAACAAATGTACCTATGATGTCATGCTCCCGTTATTTGATACGATCCCTGAACGAATTAATTAATTATTTGGTAGGTTAACTAGGTAACTACCATATTTTATTGAGTACCTATTTAGCCATTTTTATTACCCAATTGGGCTTAATAAATGGGTACAATACACGTACATATCTAAATGAAAAGTAGTTGAATGTAAATAATTGAAGACTACATTTACTAAACAGTTACCTACCAAAAGGTATTTCAGTTAATTTAAATGCTTCAGAGCCACGAAATGCAAAGTCTAATTTATTCAAATTCCACATTTTAAGACGGGTATTGACGTACACGCGTCCTTCAGCCTGCTTGAATTTTGAGCACTTCACAACTCAAGTGGAGACTGAGTACCAAATACTGAGATTTGCTTATAAATACCTCCTTAGCGGAGTTCGCTGACGACTGACTTTCGCCGCTACCCCTGAAACCCAATTGTAAGTTGAGGTATAACTTTTATAACAGCTATAAAAAGCTAGCAATATATTTTTTTTATTTACGCGGTCTATTAATTCGAAAATTTAAATGCTCACCTATTTTTATTATTTTTCTAAGCATATTATTAACGTATTTTATTTTCTTGATCTAGGTTTAATAAATTATTTTTGAAATGAAAAACTAGATGGCTATTGACTAAGTACCTACTTTCTCATAAAAGATGATTATTTCAATGCAATAGTTTCAGCTTATTTGGACCATATTGATACTTTAGCGTTTACGACACGATAGACACTGCATGGGCCTCGTTTGATAAATAAAACAACGAGGCATATCGTGTCCAATATATTATATTTTTAGATAATACTGATATATATATTCTCATCCAGAAGATAGACCACGGCCACTGCCACGGCTATCCTTTAGATTAGAATATTTTTTTGTTTCATACTTTTTAGAGCGTGATTGTCTGTTATATGTAATAATGTTTTGTTAAAAAATATAGAACAACAGTTGTTGTTTATGTAACGTCACGACTTTTATCCCCGTTCGGGGGTAGTCAGAGGCTTGAGTGGCCATACACCACCACATTGTGGAGGTATTAACCAACTCAAAGCCCACGTTTCACTAGATAGTCAGAACCCAACGTGACAGGTGGTGAACCGTGTCGCCGTGATACAGGAACTTACTATTACCTAATCCCGAGGGACAGGTAGGTTTCCTCACGATGTTTTCCCTCACCATCAGCGAACTATAAATTATGCTGTTGTTTACGATGTTAGTAATACAGTCCTGCAAGGTTGTTAGTGTTTTACCATTAACCCTGTATAGCTTGGAGATCTAAAATATTATTTACCAATTAAAAAAATTGTACATGGCTAATTATGTCAACTTTTATTCCAGTACTAGTGCCACTAGTAAAGTGATTTTACTAGAAAGCTTCTACTTCAAGGTTGATTTCTTTAGAAAACTCTGTGAATATTTTATAACACTTACAACCTTGGGCTTTCGATAAGCCCGCACTTGTTAAGCTGAAATTAATTAATTTAGTTTGGAAAGTATGTATAATTACTATAACAGCTGCGGAATGTTATCCCGACATTGGAAACTGGTCTTTAGGATCAAACTAATAATCACTAATCTTGCTTGATTAAATATCCGAAAATTATATAAAAGTATCAAGAGCAATTTGTAGCGTTACCACTGTTTGGCTACAGCCTTGCTTGAGTCTTTATACTGTGGTTTGATAATCAAACGTTATACTATCGTTAGGGATTACCAGCAGTTTATGGGTGGGCAGAAAATTAAGAACTTGTGAACTCCCTAAGTGTTATTAATTAATACGTTGGTGCGTCCAAGTGCCTCGCATGCCGAGCGCGAGCACTCATATTATGACATGTCTAAGGCAGTTTTCCTATAGTGACGTCGGCGTTTGAAGGAGACCACAACAGTACATTTCTATAGCATTGTGACGCGGCGTACGCGTGACGCTGTAAGCGGCCGATGGCGTTTAATAGGAGACGACGGCCTAAGGTCGTGGTCTCCTATTAATTGTCATCGGCCGCTTACAGCGTCACGCGTACGCCGCGTCACAATTTTACTATAGTGACGTCGGCGTGTGAAGGAGACCACAACAGTCCATTTCTATGTATAGTAAGCATTGTGACGCGGCGTACGGGTGACGCTGTAAGCGGCCGATAAGGCCTAAGTAGTCGGATGCGGTATGCGTTATGCGCCTGATGTCATAAGAAATATAATATATGCTGGAAAGCATAATGTATATGCTTTTTGATAAGATAATGTATGCATTTTGTAACAACTGGCCAAAAATGGCCAATGACAGAAAAAAGTGGAGAGTCGTGGGGGAGACCTTTGCCCAGCAGTGGGACAACGTAGTTTAGAAAAAAAGGTTCAGTTAGGGCTGTTTTTGGAAGATAAACTTCATCCCAGTGACGTGTATATAATCTATGCTTCATCCGTTGTTTTTTTATATTAACATTTTTAAACGCAATCCTGGAATTAAATGAAATGGTTTTAAAGTGTTTCTCCTTCTAGGCGCTTGATAGAACGCATTTCTTTTTATTGACATCTTTAGAATTTGTGGATTTTATTATATCTCAGCCGTATTTAACGATGTCTTGAGCACGAGATGGGAGTGGCTCTATTTTTATATCCAGCGGAACAAATTGGAATTATTTTTAGTGTTTCGCAGAACAATGGGCAGACTAAACCCCTATGGAATCATCTTCTTGACAGTTCCTTCGTTATAATCTTCTTCTTCTTATCGTATGGTTTATGACCAACCTGGTGTCAGAGTTGTTCAAGCCGCCCGAAGGATGCCTAGATTTCAACAACCGGGACCAACTTTTTACGTGCCCTCCTAAGCACGGAGTCGCCTAAATGGTAACCATTTAATGGCATTTGATCTGAGCGTTTCTGACTGACCTTTTCAAGCGTTGCGTTTACCGATCAGCGAATGCAGCTTGCTGTGAGCACCTCAATAAATGATTAAACACCTCAAAACTTCGCTAGAACATAATCTAATCTTCATAGTAGGTACCTACCTGGTAGGGATTCGTACACTAGGTACCCAGGCTTGTTAACAAGAAGGATAATATAGCCAAAACATAGTTACATTTTCCCGTGAGTCATCGCTCCGCTCTTATGGACAGCCTTAGATTTTATCGACGAACACGTGGACTGAAGCTGATTTATATGAACCATACCTACATTTTAGAAGAAAGCGATCATGCGATAAAAATATATTTACAGTCTACTGGGTCGGCTGCACTATATCGTTCTACATACACACACACACTTTGGTAGACTCAGTGAGTGGTTCAGTAATATGTGAAATTTCAACAATGTACATTTAATATAAAAAATATTGCACTGTGCCATACAATAGAAGGCGTACCCAGCTTTGATTATAAGGGGACATATCAGGAATTTTCTGTAGCTGTAGGTAAATGAGTTCTGAATTAAAAAGGGTGACAGTACCAATCTAAGGGGAGAGAGGGAGTCAGCTTCCCCCTAGGCTCGTTACGCTCTTGCACCTATCGGCATGAATATAACATAACATAATATACAACTGAATATAACCGAATGTTTGTTTATTTCAATTTGCTAATTATCTTTCCGATTGATTGACTTAATGTTGGAATTGCCATGTGGTAGCATTGATTTTATTTAAAACTAGGTATCCACCCGGATTCACACGCTTTTATAATTTATTTAGAACATTTGATACAAATATACCTTCCGGAAGCAATCCTCTAAAAGATCGTGAAAACCGCTTCTAAATACGCAGCGCATTTTGACGCACAGACTGATCAGGAAAACAGTTTTTACATTTATATTATTTAATGAAACTATTTTGGGAAACTCGCTTTTATATCGTTGTCTATAAATTGATCACTCCTTGATGAAATTAGAAATCTGATAGGCTGAAAAGTATCAAATATTAATAACATACCTGAAAGCAAAACAAACTGCTTATTTAGATACAGTATACAGCAAAGTTATTATGAAATATGGAAAGTTCAGGCCAACTAATATAGGGGAAAAACTACTTAACTATAATGTGCGTAGTTGAAAACTAACTTCTGCACCGCCGTTTCATATATTTCAATTTAAATTTAAAGGTACTAAAGTTGTATAACATGTTTTGTGGGCAAAATGGATATACACAATGCAATTAGTGGTCTAATGGAATTAATTGAGGCCACATTAATGGCCGTAATTTTATAAAATACGAGATAAACTATGTGAAAGCTCTATTAAAAATCTGGCTTAACTAGGGACTGAAAACATACAAGGATTTTAATACTGTTGGAAGCAAATGGTAACAAGTTTTGAAGAGAAGATATCGTATTGCAAGTTCAAACCCAAATAATTAACGAGCAATTAAAAGCAAATAGTTTGGAAAGGATCTCAATTCAAGATGAAATTCAATTTGGAATTTGAGCCAGTTTTTAATCCCTTCAAGCTTTAGAATGATTCCCAGTTTTTCAGGAGTTAAGAATATTGTGATATCTTCTTTCTGAATAAAAATCTTCTTTCTTTTATCAAGCAAATTATGTTTGTTTCGAAAACAAAACTAGAAAATTGAAAAACACTATAATGTTAATTATTTTTTTATTACTTTACAAAACCGTTAAACATATCATGGAAATGATTTTATAAAGCATGCATATTTTATGTTTTCAGTTATATCCGAATAATATAACAATAGATAACAACAATTTTTACGTTAAAATAACCTGAAGATATGACAAATTCATCTAGTAATTTACATTTATGGAGGTATTTAGGTATCATACTTATCACCAAGTGAATAGTTATCGCGTTTTGGCAAACATTAATATTGAGTAATAAACGTTGATAAGATAGTTGCACACGACACAGCTGATTTCACAATAGAAAGAGGTTCTTTTAATTTAGCAGATGTTGGATATACTTACTTTACTATGAGTTGTAATGATTTATGAAACAATTTATTGTTTTGTGTGCGTAGTATATCCGTTTATAATGCCTTTAGGCGTTATTAGTACATGAAGTTGTTGAATGGTGGAATCTTACAATGTTTTTATTTTAGTAAATTGTCAAAATTCGTTACTAGAACCCAAGATAAAGTAGTAGTATCAATGAAACTATTCACAAAGTGACTGGTCCAGAAAATCATAGGAAAACGGCCTTCGTTTGCCACTTCCCTTTTAGTGATTTGCCCTATATTTGAGTATCGGATTTAGGACAAGTGTAGACACTGTATGAAATATACCTTCCCTCGTGTTAACGTCCCATCAACGTCGGGTGGCTATGGTCTCTGTACTAGGTATAAAGAATATCTTGGTTACCAAAAACCACCCCCCCTCCCCCTCCCTCCATCCCACTCCCCTTCAGGTCGGCAATGTGCGAGTAATGCCTTTGGTATTGTAAGCATCTATAGGGTACGGTAACTGCTTAACATCAGGCGGGCCGTAAACTTTTTGCCACCGCAGTCCTATAAAAAAAAACAATGCCTCTATGGTTATGATTTTAAATTATGTGGAATATACCTTGTGTTATTTGATTGTGTTTGTCATCGTTTTTGGTTCATAAATGGATGGAAAAGAGAAGAGGCGCCTTTGTCCAGCAGTGGAACAGCTAATAGACTATAAAAATTGCGTGGGTAGTTAATTTTATATAAGTACCATAATTTGTACATTTTATTTTGTATCCAACAAACAATAGTACTACGGCTACAACAACTATTTCTAACATTTTTATTCCAGTAACTTAGTGTCTGATACCGGTAAATGTACCGATAAAATGAACGACAAATTGAAAAATACAAACTTAATAAATATAATTGAGTAGCGTTTACCAAGAGGCAATAAATTAAGGCCAACACCAAGGAGTGGCCGTGTAGAAGAGAATATTAAATTAATTTCGTAAACAATGCTTTAATGAAAATTTGTTGTGACAGAATCCTTTCAATGACAGTACAGTTTATTTTGCTTTGATATAATGGAAAGCTACCTTCTCATTTCTTTTAAATCTTCAAAAAGTTATATAGGCTTCGAATAATCCCGAAATTCTGTTAATACGTAGTAAATGCAGAAATTGAGCCACAAAATACTGAATTGCCTTTATTATAGCCTCTAAACCACTAGATATAGATACACCTGCATTTCAGGATTCGTTTGGCTTTCGTGTTCTGAGCTTTTCTTGTGTTCAGTACTTTATAAATAATTATATATCATCGGATGGAGACCCTTGTTCCTAATATTTTTTTATACAGCACCCTCACAAGACGTACTTACTGGAATTAATTTCTTAGCAAGTTTACTGCTTCTCGTAGATGGCTAACCATTATTATCATATCATTAAATATGGAGCACATCACAATTCCTAACTGTGATCCTGTTTCTAGATCATAATATTTACGACGACAAATGTTAACAGTTTAATACTCACTGTATCACAAATGAAAACTTTAACGAACGCCCAACGCATTAAAAAATGTACATATTAAGTTGTGGAACAAAATAATGTAATCAAGTACCATGCAAACAGATTTGAGCGTTAATTACGGCCATTAAAGTCCATTACATAAGGTAATACAGCTGTATACATTATACCGTGTTCACATAGGTTTTTAGAAGGGTGAAGCACGCCCAGACTCTATGCTGTAACCTATGGCTGTGAAAAAGATGGACGTCATTTATGGTATTACAGTGAATGATCGTACTTTAGTTTCACTCAAGAATATTGTAACCTAAATTAGTGTGTGCTTCACATGATTACGGAACTTGTTTCCTTTTAGGGCTCCGTACCTCAAAAGGAATAAACAGAACCCTTATAAGATCTCTTTATTGTCCGTTTGTCTGTCCGTCTGTCAAGACGTACACAGCCCACTGGTATGTCAGAAACATGAAAGGATCATGCATGTCCATTTTTGGTATCAAGTTTTCTCACGCCTCAAAATAAAAGTATTACAGTAATTTCTTTCTTATTTTTTTACAACGTTTTGCATACGGGTTTCGCTTTTCGAATAGGGGATTTCATTTAGCATAAAAATGTTGTTGTTTCTACTTCCACATTGTCGTAAACAAACATTTCGTTTCATTACCTGCAGAATTACATAATTTGACTTTCTTCAAATTACGTTCGGTTCACATTATTTCTATAATAATGCCCATGAAAATAGAAAAATCGTATTAAAATAATCGTACTTTGCCATTTCTTAGTACATTACGTAATAATAAATGCATTACTTTACAGTAGTATTGAATTAAATGTGCTCGTTTATGCTGTAGGTAATGAAACTTTTTTTGTCTATGGTTATTTGGACGGTCCGGTTACTGCTGTCACTGCTGTCACAGGCGCAGAAACGTCAAAGGAACGTGTATTCCGCCAAAATAAATTGATTTCCATAGATTTATATTGGTCTAGATGGATTTGGTGTAGTTGTAAAATGCGGCAACGAATAATGCTCATATAAATGAGCATACGAGTCCAACTTGACGTAATCTCGTAGCAACCACTCTGTCACACTGATCTGCCGTGTTGACATTTTTCTTTAATTATATTTAGATAGTAAAATGCCGGCCTGCGCCATAAAATTATGCAGAAACAATCAATCAAACAATAAGAAAGACACTGGGATCACATACCATCAGTAAGTATTGCATAATATCCTAATTTCAACGAAAAATAACACCAACAATTAAAATGTCAAGGAATATAAATTACACCGTTCAGTGATACCGCGTAATAAAACTTAATTTCCCCAAGGTTGCGATTTTTATTGTTCTGCAAATAAATAATTATTTTTATATAAGGTCGTAAGTTATAAATAGATATTTTGCAAGGCACCTTACTAAATTATATATTTATTACAAAGCTTTTTATTTTCACACGTTTAAATAATCACCTTTAGTGGAGAGCGTGCATTTTTATCTCTACTTTCATATACATACATTCATTCACCATTTGACATTTATTTGATTGTTTACTTTTATAAACTACATCAAAACAGCAACTAAGTACTTACTAGTAGACTGTATAAAATAAATAAAGATTCCCATTTTTTTATTTACCTATTTCGTCCCACTGCTGGGCTCACCCATCCTCCTCCACCGACTCTTTGTCAGTCCTTCTCTAAGGCGTCAAGATCATCGCACCATTACTTTTTAGGCCTGCCGCAACGCCGTTTTCCATCTTCCGGAACCCACTCGCTTGAAATTTTAGCCTGCCCATCTCCACTTAAGTTTGGTAGTCTTTGATTCAAGGGGTAAAAGTTTAGAAGTTGACCACACTATTTACTCATGCTTGTGTGCGTTGACGCAAATAGTTACACACATTACAATATTGAGATTGCCGTATTCAAGGAGGTATAATTCTTAGGACGTGCGGAGTCTTCCAATTGGTTCGTCTATGTTGATTTCGAATGCCATCGAAGATATTTTGCATCATCCATGTTACTTTATTAAGTGTTTTGATTGAATGTATTATTGCAATGAAAATAAGGTAGGTGGTACCTCCGCTTTGTGCATACAAATTACCTACTTCAAACTGGTCAAAGCAAACTCAAAGTAGTAAAGACAACGTTTTAAGTTATCTTCAATTTTATTAAATTACTTTGGAACCCGGATTTTGTTAACAAAAACATCATTTTAGGAGTTAATATGATAAATATAGAACACAAATAACAAATAATGGTTTTGATGCAACATAATACGGGATTCCATACATTTGTGGGCTTGATTCTTTTAAGTATTTGAGATACTGTACCCTAAAATACCATATTCAGCATTTTTGAAAATACGACACCCTCGGGTGTAAAATAGGGGCTGGAAGTTTTCTATGGGGACGCTTTTGAAATTTCAAATAAGTTTGTACGGAACCCTCAGGGCCCGAGTCCTACTCGCACTTGTCCGTGTCCTGTGTCCGTAGGCTATAGATTAAAATTAGGTGTGAAAAGGTCGGGGCGGTTATTTGCATAAACACTTTCGTTCAGTTTATTTTTCACAGCCTGAAACAATTTAGGTGAGTGTTTCTTTCACTTTCATACGTAATTCAGTTGGGCGGAGCGCAGACGTGTTATCATATTTCTGGATTACAAAAGGTAATTAGTGATAATAGGTATTTTAGTTTTCTTATATTTTTATTTAAATGAAAGATTCGTTTGATAAATGGAGAATCATTCATCATCGAATCATTGACAGTTACTTAGCAGCCTACATTATGATTAGGTTATAAATGATGCTGGTATAAAATGTTCTTTTTTGTATTGTGTCGTTATTAATGTGTTTGTTAAAGCTATTTGTTACTTGACACTGAAACTAAAACGACTTTAAAGAAGAACACAGACTATAATAATATTTTGTTTACATATTTGACTTAACATCCTGACTTAACATTTGACCTAACATCCTGTATAATAAACACAATAGATGTGTCCATATGGCGCGCATGCCTCACCCGAGCACTCATATTATGACATTACGTCTATGCGTTCCGACGTCAAAAGTGAGTGCTCGCGCGAGGCATGCGCCTGATGAAGACGCCGCCAATAGATGTGTCCATATGGCGCGCATGCCTCACCCGAGCACTCATATTATGACATAACGTCTATGCGTTCGGACGTCAAAAGTGAGTGCTCGCGCGAGGCATGCGCCTGATGAAGACGCCGCCAATGACAAACAAATGAAAACAGTATTTTTGAAATGTGTTTTTCTAGTTTATCTCGCTCTACACTGCGCAGAGCTAGGATTTGATTTTGAATTATTGAAATATTGTGAATTTTATGTCCCCTCTACAAATGGCGCCTAGGGCGAGTATCCTATCTGCCTCACCCTAGGTAAGCCACTGGCTGATACGGAATAGAATGGCAGGCTACCATGCAGACAGGCAGGTAAGGGTAGCTAGCTCTACCATGATTTTATAGTAGTTTATACGTTCGCCCTTGACGAATTCAGAAGTAGATTAATAGTAAAATATGCGTATGGCAACAGCGCTGTACAATTTGTTATTAAATGTAATATAATATTTTTCTTAGACGCTACCGACTATCCGAATATCATTTGCCGTAACAGCAACAACTGGGTCAATGGTGTATAGTTGACATAGGTACTACCACACGTAACGTGACGTAGACGGCTCTACGCTCTACTTCTGCTCTATCTACTGACCTTTTGTTTTTCAACAATCTCCTCGGAATTTGTATTTCTTTGTAACTATTCAAGTTGCTACTAGTAAATTGGGTTGGGAAATTCTTTTTTATTCTTAGAAGAATTTATGGTTGGTTAGCACAGCATATAATCAAAGGAGATTCTTGAGGGAAATCTGCTGCACTACAGTTGCACGAAGTGTACCATTATTTCTGTATTAATTAATTATGCACGTGTGGCGAGAGAACTCGGGCGAGCTCGACACTGATTTAATTAGACACTGATTTCTTAGAATTTGGCTTGAGAAACTCGAGTGTCAATTGAGCGAGAAAGGAGAGTCAGTTAATTTAGGTACCGGTATTATGTAGAAATTCTTGGATGACAATTTGCTCTGTTAATCTTACGAGATCGTTACAGGCTCACACATTCAACTTTAAAAGTCCTGCTTATATTTTAGCCTTAGTTTTTTACGACTAAGTAGATACTGTCCGATGAAAAGAGCGAAAGAAAAATATTTATTCGACACACGCAAGACACAGAACATAAACGGATGAAACAGAAATAAAAAAAAAACCTGGTGCACTAAAAAGCCTGAAATAATATTTCTATTACCACCTCTGCCTACCCCTTCGAGAAAACTAGACGTGATGGTGTGTTATCGAGTATTTGGGGTCGGTGCCAATCTATCTTCTTACTTTTATAGTAGGTAGACTTGGCATACCAAGATTGGCACCGACTCCAAATACTCGATAACACACCATCACGTCTAGTTTTCTCGAAGGGGTAGGCAGAGGTGGTAATAGAAATATTATTTCAGGCTTTTTAGTGCACCAGGTTTTTTTGAAGTCGGTTTGTTTTTTTTTATAAAAATAATTTTATTTCACGATTTTTAGTGGCGCCATACCAATGAACATTTTGGCATATTGAACCGTATGAAGTAAAGGTAACTGCTGTAAATCGTTGAAGAATTCCCTCGACTGTCTATGGTCTCCATCATCAGACCTGTAATGGCACTTATAAACCATATGGGTGCAAAGCTCTCATCAATAGAAATGAATTAAGTCCAAACACAAGGTAGCTACTGTAAAACGTTGAGGAGTTCCCTTGACTGTCCTTCATCTTCATCATCAGACCCCTAATGACAGTCACAACCGATCTAGGTGTAAAGTTCTCATCAATATAAATTAATCAAGCCCAAACACCAGGTAATTGCTGTAAATCGTTGAGGAGTTCTCTCGACTGTCTTTTGGCTCCATCATCAGACCCCTAAAGACAGTCACAACCCATCTAGGTGTAAAGTTCTCATCAATACTAATTAATCAAGCCCAAACACAAGGTAGCTACTGTAAAACGTTGAGGAGTTCCCTTGACTGTCCGTCTTCATCATCAGACCCCTAATGATAGTCGCAACCCATCTAGGTGTAAAGTTCTCATCAATATAAATTAATCAAGCCCAAACACCAGGTAATTGCTGTAAATCGTTGAGGAGTTCTCTCGACTGTCTTTTGGCTCCATCATCAGACCCCTAATGACAGTCACAACCCATCTAGGTGTAAAGTTCTCATCAATACTAATTAATCAAGCCCAAACACAAGGTAGCTACTGTAAAACGTTGAGGAGTTCCCTTGACTGTCCTTCGTCTTCATCATCAGACCTCTAATGATAGTCACAACCCATCTAGGTGTAAATTTCTCATCAATACAAATTAATCAAGCCCAAACACAAGGTAGCTACTGTAAAACGTTGAGGAGTTCCCTTGACGGTCCTTCGTCTTCATCATCAGACCCCTAATGACAGTCACAACCCATCTAGGTGTAAAGTTCTCATCAATACAAATTAATCAAGCCCAAACACCAGGTAATTGTTGTTAATCGTTGAGGAGTTCCCTCGACTGTCTTTCGGCTCCATCATCAGATCGACTCCAGACCTTCATAAAATAGTAGTGCTTTAAAATACTTAATGAAAAAAATTACAAACGCACTAGTCGCTCCTACGATTTTCGAAGGTTCCCCTCGATTTCTCTGGGATGCCATCATCAGATCCTGGTTTCCTTATCATGGTACCACACTCGGGATATCTCCTTTCCAACAAAAAAAGAATCATCAAAATCGGTTCATAAATGACGAAGTTATCCCCGAACACACATAAAAAAAAAAAAAAAATACGGTCGAATTGAGAAACCTCCTCCTTTTTGAAGTCGGTTTAAAAATAAAAAGAGATTGAAAATAAAGAGAGACGAACTTCGGACTCGCCCCTAGTAAGCGTCATACTACAACTTTACACTATTACTTATCTTGATTTTTTTTTCATTTGTCCATGCATAACGCTTACGTTTAATGTTTACTGCATTTCGTTGTTGAAGTTCTAACAGTACGTAAGTCAAAAAATCCTACTTTACAGGAGAGCAAAAAGACTATATAAAATCATTGTTACCTATGCCTTAGTAATTTTCAAATAACGCATCATTTGGGCGGAAGTCTGGTTTCTGATTAATTGAAACGATCCGCGATATCCTAAAGCATTTAAATATCAAACCATAAAGAAATACTTAGCGAGAGTTTCACCGACTATTTGTTGTGTCAAAAATAAATCTCGTTTTTAAAATACCGTGAGAGACAGTTTAATATCAAAAGGCGTACAAACAAGATGCGCGCACGAGTTGCCAACTGATATATAAACAAACAGACAGCGTGTTCGGGTGTTACGCCACGGATTTGACTTGGTACAAAATAAAAGAAAACAGTGTCACGTTGATACGAGAATGGTATAAATTATTTATGAGAGGAATTTTAAATAAATATTACGTTTATCAAAAAACTCTGTTTGTGAGTACCTACCCTTAAACCTGCCTATAATAACTTGATACCTAACGTTTACTTATTTATTTTTAGTTAACTTAAATAGTAAGTGCGTAAAGATGCATTTTATAAAAGGCAGCATTCATAACGTTAAACGTACCTATCTGCTTGTAAGTTACTTCAGTAGCTACACACTCATGTAAAATTTCGTGAAGGTAATTATACTTTAATTTCTATTATGTGTTCCGTTCAATCGACTATGGGTGATATCAATAATTGAAAAAGAAATAACTTTGTAGAACAAGAATTTTGTTTTTTATTCTACCTATACCGAATTCTAATTTTTAAAATAATATTAAAGAAATAAAATACATTAAACATTAGCACTTATTCGAATTAATTAAGTCTTTTCCACGTTGGATGGTGTGGCAAGAATACTGGCTGCATTCCTTCGCTGTATTACCTACAATTTTCTAATCAATTTTCTGGTGTAATTTCAAATCTCTTGACGCCAATGTAGGTCGAATATAAATCTGTTTCAGAACTTCAACTTTAATACCTAAGTTTCTGTGAAACAGATACCTAAATATAATCCGTCATTTCAATTTGTAAGACGCTTCTCAGAATATATAAATACGTAAGATATTTAATGACAGTGAAGTCCTAAATTATTTGTGGTGAATGCATTATTTGTCCGAGTCTTGCTTTCAATGCTTCTGGAATCGGATTTGTGACAATGGGATCGTCCCGCTGATTGCGGGCACATTGTCGACACGAGTTCACTTCAATAGGCCCACTTATATCAATAGGCGACGGACTATCAATTTCTCTTAAGTACCAACCATGACGTGAATTTTTCCGGGTCTTTTCAGAGTCCGTGATTACTTTGGGATAAATGTTCTGTACTCAGTAAGGCTACTTACGTCACTTATTCACTTATATTTTTATTTTTATTGGCAAGGATATACGACGGCACTAGACAGTCAGTGTAGCGACACCGCCACTAAATTAGCAACAAGGAAGGTGTCGAGGTGGTGGACACACGTAAACACATGATTTATACACTGAGGGTCTAGTGTCTAGTGAAACTCACTTGTAGTGAGTTGTGTATCCTTACCTTATCGTATGATGTGTAGCCAACCTTGTAGTAGAGTCCAAGCCGCCAGAAGGCCTAGGTGCTCTAACATGACATAACGACTGCTATCTACGTGATAGTAACCGGAACCGACTTTTTTGTATGCTTCAAAGCACGGAGACGCTCAGTTCGTAATGCCGCTAAAGGGTCACCTATCTCTGATTGACCTTGTCAAGCGTTGCTTTACCTCCGGTAGTTTATAGATCCGTGATTTTTATTTGGTGTGCTATTATATGTATGTATTTAAATGTAATACCTACCTACCTATACAATACTTAATAGCTACCTCTATTACATGTCAAGAAAAGTTACATTGTAAGCTATGCTACGGCATATGTTTTGTGGACTAGAGTATACAAATCTGTTGCCTCTGTGTTGACTTACATAACTGCTTTTGTTAATAATAATTAACAAAAGCAGTTATGTAAGTCTTGTTCCAATGTACACAATAAAAGCAAGAATCGATTTCCCAGAAGCGATGGGTCCCAATGATTTGTCTTGGTCACGCGACGGTACACCCACATTACAGCTATATCTGGCATAGGAAAAAATGTTGATCATTTAGGTACCTAGTGTAGCTTACGTAGCGAAAAATATAAGCATCATTTTATAAGCATTATTTTGACAGGCCCGTTGGCGTGGTTGGTGCAGATTCCGCCTTTCACGCTGCAGGTCGTAGGTTCGATTCCTACGCGGGACATGCATTTATGTGCATGAACATGGCTGCATGTTCTGAGTCTGGGTGTATTATGTATATTAAGTATGTATTTACAAACAAAAAGTAGTATACGTAGTAATATCAGTTATCTGGTTTCCATAGTACAAGCTCTGCTTAGTATGGGATCAGGTAGCCGTGTGTAAAAAGAATGTCCCAGGATATTATTATTATACATGACAAACCATGACATGAAAAACCTACGCAATTTTTCTAGCAATAATAACCTGTAAGTAGGTTAAGTAGATGTTCCGCGTACAATAATAATTATATCGGCCCATTAATAAGTTGGAGGCCCGTATCTCTCTCTATCACACTAATTCAGGACATATTTTCAGATGAATAGGATTTGAATTAAACTCACGTCATTGGCTATCGGCCCTAATTGTAAAAAAACCGGACAAGTGCTAGTAGGACTCGCGCCCTAAGGGTCCCGTACAAATTGGGACCTCCATACAAACTTTCACCCCTTATTTTACCACCTTAGGGGTGGAATTTTCGAAATCGCTGAAATTACTATTTCTTATTTGTAATTAGTAGCTTAAATAAAAAATTTCATGTTTCTAACTTCAGAAATGAGGGACTTTCAAACAAACATCCACCCCTTATTTTACCCCCTTAGGGGTGAATTTTTCCAAAATCCTTTCCATGCTCTTCTTCTACACTGTAAATGTAACCTACTGTTTAAATTTCATGTTTGTTACTCCAGTGGTTTGGACTGTGCACGTCTTGACAGACGGACAGACAGACAGACAGACGGACAACAAAGTGATCCTATAAGGGTTCCGTTTTTTCCTTTTGAGGTACGAAACCCTAAAAAACAAATATTCCATACTCAAACTATACCTTAACAATTTACTTCCAAGGGTCCTTGCCAAAAACAATATCTACTCCCCCCGTGCAAAGATTATATCATATTTTTTTCAATTTCATAATCAACGCGAAAGCGTAGCTAATTTTGGGAGGATCATAAAGCTTACTACACAGAGTGAGTAAATAAGCGTTGGTTAATCCACCTCCGATGTTAATCTCACCTGCCCTCACTTCCACTAACGAATGAAGCTGGTGATTGCCAAGTAGCGTGAAAAACAGCATTGAGCGTTATTCAGCTGATATTGGGATAATTAAGGCTCGTATTTATAAATGCATCTCAAGTTGAGATCGATCTTAAGATGCAGTTTTGACGTTTAATGTATGGAACATCTGCCAAAAACAGTATTTTAAGATCAATCTCAACTTTGAGATGCATTTATTACTAATGCCATCTTAGGAAGCTGTAGCTAATTGACTGCAGCTAATATACGGGCTGGTTCGACCGGGGAAGTACCACCCTCTCATATAAGATCGGTGTACAGTAGCAGCTGCGTTTCGACGAGTGAGAGAGCAGGAAACTCAAATGGCTTACTTAAAAAAAAACACACCTGCAGTCCAATATAGCAAAATAATAGGTACATGCTTGCCTGAAGATTGCAAGTTTTCATTAGTTTTAATGATCTTTTGTCACCTTGCATCCAGAAAATAATTAGCTACCTAGCTTTTCTGTGCACGAAGACAAGCTGATTCTGGTTTTCTTGTTGTAAATCCAACAACGGTCTCTGATCATTATCAGAGACCGTTGTTAGATGTTTCATTCATTAATGAAGACTATCTCAAAAAATGTTAACAGCATTTTCTGTGCTTTTAATTATGTAGCTTTAACAATGCGCGTAAATCGTGATCACAATGTCGTGTCTGGCGCGTCACAGGGCAGGGTAAAGGTGAAACAGGGCCTATTAGCATTTATATTAACCCTTAAGCAAACAGGTTTGTGGAAATGAAAGTAAATTAGATTACACCGTCATTTCCTTGGTAACATACTTTGAATGAGGACGAAAAAATGAAGGCATCAGCTTTTGTTTAATATAGCTATGTCATACATCAGTGGCTCGGCCTGCGTGGTATTAGTTAGTAACTATTATCTAATCTGTGGTATTAGTATTACTGGTATTATTGGTCGAGTCAATCACAGTAGAACCTACTCGTATAAATACGTCTTGTATATCTTTAGGTATATGGTTATGGTTATGGTTTGTGTATATATATATATATATATATATAAATATATATATATATATATATATATATATATATATATATATATATATACACACATATATATATATAAAATTAGAATAATGAAATGCTATTGCAGAATTGCTTTGTGGTCTTTTTAGACTCCCTGAATAAGGTAGCAAACACCCCTGGAATGTGTTACTTACCAAAAAATATACCTAAATCTACCGTCGCTAAAAGACGAACATTCGTACCAACCTCTTGTAACTCGCTGTTTCTGAATGTCACGTTAAAATGTTTTTGTATGATAATTTCACCCATTTCAATTTCAATATTGGTAAAGCTTTTAAATTACTTGTGAAAAACTTTCTTGTAGACTTTAAAAAAGCTTTTAATTCTACATGAACTGAGACTGATTTTCTTTCTAAGCTTGTTTTGAATTACTTATAACTTGTTAAGTTTATTTTCAATGTAAAATGAAGCGTCGCGTCACGTTTACTCTAATTTGTTATTTAAATTATGATATGTTTTACTTTCTTTCTAACCTGAATTTAAGAAGTAAATTTTCTAGGTTTGCTTAGTAAATAAAAATAATGACTTCATAAGCTTGCTTAATTGTATACTAAATATAAAAAATAAACTGCTAAAATGGTAACACATTTTAGGGTAGACATCTACCTGGTGCTAAAACCTGTGGGGTTAATACCGTCACAAAGATGAATTGCGGCAATTCTGCTAAAGCAATTCATTTTTCCAAACCTCCAGCAGAATCCCCTAAATTTCCGTGAAACTGTCACGAATGGCGTAAAATGTGTCAGTATTCTACAGAAATTTAGCGGAATTGCTAAGGATTCCTCAGAAAATCGGAAAAATGAATTGCAATGCAATTCATTAGCACTATTGCATAAGGACCGTATTAGGTCCGCTGGTCATTAACTTAGCTGCAGAATGTAGTAGTAGCCCATAGATGCTTGCAATACCAAAGGCATTGCTCGTACGTTTGCAACCTGAAGGGGAGGGGAAGAAGGGGGGCGCTTCCGGAAAATGTGGGCTAGAAACCTGCAAATCTAAAGTGGAACTGGGCTGGCCATGTTGCGGGCATGGATCCGCAGAGGTGGGCATATCGTGTCACAATCTGGACGCCAGAAGACGGTCGCAGACGTCGAGGCAGTCTGAGGCGAAGGCGGAGATACGATATGGATACCTTTGCGGGCAGAACTTGGCTGCAACTGGCTCAGGATCGGGATTCATGGAGGAGAGAAGGAGAGGGCCATAAAAAAACAGTACCTTTGTGGGTAGAGACGAACAAGATTTCTAATTACATATTAAAATAAATGTAGACTTCATATATGATATCAAATACCTCTCCTGAATATATAATATTATTTGGGTTATATATCGAATACTTTGAGGAAAATAATATGTGGTACTCATATTAATATTATACTATAGATATGTATTACATAAACGTAATAACGTCACTGGAAAACGGTATTACACCCTATAATTTCCAGATATCATTTATGTTGCCGAGGTAGGATTCGTAGAGAGTTTATGGCTTGCATTGTGGATATAGCAATATCATCAGGATTTTAGAGACATTTCTCAAATAATACGTACTTTGCTGTGACCTCTGGAATAGGTTACATACAAACTAGGGTTGCCAACTTTTTGAAGAGCAGATATACTGTTTTAAGCTCAGCCAGACCCATAGAAATAAGACGATAATATTATGAAAGGAACTCTGACTATACCTTGAGCTTTCCTCTTATTTAGAAGGAGACAAAATAGAGCGATTGTGATATCAGGTTATAGGCATGAAAAAAATTAAATAATAGAATCAGGTACTTAATGTTTTTTTAATATTCCTAGTAGTGTAGGCAAGCCTAATAAAATACTCAAAACGATAATATTCGCCTCATTCTAGGGCCACGGGACGCAACACAGTTAAATAAGGTATAGTTGACAGTCCTATACAATACCCACAGCGAAATATATTTTACACGTTTCATTCTCTGTCCATAGCTTACCTATAATACGAAAGTCTGTAAAAGTACATAATTATATGAGGTTGTTTTTAAGTAACATGCCATAATGCTTACTTAGAATATATCATTTGCTCAACATTTTCAAAATATAAACGGTATTAAACCATGTCAACCCTATATTTGGAACTAATATTGGAAGAATGTGTGCGCCGTATACATACACCAGCTTGACACGGCGCTAACGCAATCGATAATGCATTGACCCTTGCAATATCGCCGTAAAAATTACTATTTTTATGACTTATACGGGATTACTGGACGCAGGTAATATATACGGTCTCGCAAATTACTAATATAATGTATCTAAAGGTGAAGGTTTAGGAGTAGGAGTTATCTGTGCGGACGAAGACGCAGGCACAAGCTTGTATTAAATTAAAGAAAAAGGTACCGAATATTACACCTATTTAAACGATACAAAGGTAGATTTTGTTTATAATTGGAGATTCTCTTGTTCAGAGACGAAAAATATCGCTAAAGAAATTTTAAAATTAGAATCAGTTTACATCACTTCATAAGTTTTCAAAGTATAAATTTATAATTATTATTAAACTCTCAATTTAAAATACTAAGCTAACGAAAAGATGGCGATAAATTTAAATAATTAACTTTTACAAAATGTTATTAAGATTTTAGTTACCTACTTAGTTATTTTTGTTATTTGGAACCACAGAGTAAAGACTAAAGAAAGAGGTGCCCTTATTAGATATTTGTATGAAAAAAAACGTGGCCATTGTTTTTTCATTTTCATTTTACTATTTACCGGCAAATAGTTGAACTACTCGCTTCATTTTATGTCGATGTTAGTACTAGGCCGACCACTCGGCCGACTTGCTTAGGGCCAGTCCCCTTAGTAACTGGTCCATGTTTGGAACAATACTATAGGTACATTTTTTTAGTACTTTTCAGAATCGCTAGATAACTCTTATCCGTCAAATAAGTAAATATGGAGTTTCAATTGATGGATATTCTATGGAAAAATTGTCAAACGCAATATTTATTTGGTGGATAGAGTCACCTATTTCTCTGACAATTTCGAAACGGGGTCTAAGAATATTCACTCTAGTTGGTAACTAGCAAACTCACGCACTAGGGCTACCATTCACATTGTAAAAAAATATTTTTACATTAGTATGTATGTATTTCATTTACTTTATAAATTTGGCTTAAATTGTTCTTTTACAGATCCTAAAACGCCAGCTGTACTTTTATACCTACTTTTCCCAATTCAGAAGGATCAGTGTGGTATCACGAGCTAGATTAAAGGATACTATAGGGACGGAAAGCGCTTTGCAATCTAATTACCATTGTTAATTAAATTTTTATTTGGATTGTAAAAACGCGGAATGAAAATACTAGCAGCATTTTATTCGTTTTAATATACCCCGCAATTTCTTTTTCATTTATTTAAAAGATTTGGTCGATATATGTTTTAATTATGTTTGACGACTTTTGCGGTTGCGGGTTCGATTCCCGCCAGAGGCGAGTTTCGGAAACGGCCTTTTCCTAATTTGGCCTGGTCTGGGTGTCACCGGGATCGCCCCCGGTAGCCAAACTATAACCGTTTGGATCCATACAGTCGGTGTGCAAGTCTGGCGATAATTATTTATTTATGATTTAATTTTATTGATTAAATAGCTTATTTTTAAATTAAAGCCATAATTTTGGAATTTGTAACACATTTCCCCATTATATAGAATACCTGTTGTTATTTTATTTTGATAGTACCTAAGTAGGTAAATCCCATACCTACTATTATTCAAACCATCTTTATTTCGACATGATAGAAGTTGCGTAAAAACGGTAGAACCTTTCAGGGAAATAAACAAGAATTAATAACAGTGTTTCCGTGAACTGTCAGTTATTATAAAGGTTTAGCGTCACAAGTCCGGATTACGTATTATTTAGATCAGTCAGAGGTACCTTACCATTACGTCTATCTCCAAGGGCCAGGCAGAGGTTGAGAAATAGATGTACCATTTACCAAGCACCTTTTACTGAATTGAAAGTAAAAAAATCCCTGCATGGGATTCCCTCCCTTTGCTACTAATATGAAGCTATTATTTAAATCAGTCTTTCATTATCAAATATTGACAATTCGCGAGTTAGAAATGTAATAAAGGGATTCGGGTGTTTGTTCGTCCCGGGAATTATTTGGGGCCTGTCAATACGGTCCAGTTAGTTACGAATGAATTAGGTTTGTGTATCACAGTGTCTAATGACCTAAAATGTTTCTGTGGTACGCATTCTAACTAATTGATTTACCTACAAATTGATGTCTGAGTTGTCTATCAGACTTCCTGCATTTATATTGACTTTGTTTTCTTGAAAGGTGAATACAACAAGTTTCTGTAAATGTCATAATTATCGTACGATTATAAAACTATGACTCCATTAGCCTACTATTGCCATAAACAGGGAGGAGTGGCGGAAGGAAAGTGAGACCTTTGCCCAGTATTGGGATGATGCAGGTTGAAAAAAACCGTAGTCTTTCCGAGCTGTGAAAAAAATTATGAAATAAAGTGTTTTTGGAATTCTTGTCTGTTTGTTTGTTTGTTCGAGCATAACGGAAAAATGGTTGAACCAATTTCGGCATGGTTTTTTACTATTGGACAGCCTATGCTTAGATTTAGAAGATATGGTAAATATCACGCTATAATCTTAAATAAACTTCTTTCCATAGTAAGTCATTATGTCATAAGTCTTAGATAACTACTGGATAAATAGATAGTGTGCGCGAATGTAATCGTGTTTACCTAATTTAGTTTGGGAGCTGATAAATGGAACTTGCTTGTATAATTACTTTTACTCTACCTCCCTAACGTACCAGCTGTCATTTCTCATACCAGTTTCAAAACTCAATTTCAATGTGTGAATTCCAATTAGGAAACTATTAAAATGCCTCCAAAGGTCCAAACCAATCGTTGTACCTACTCAAGTGTATGTAAAGTTGCCTCTGGGTATTTGTGTATTGATTTTGAGACGGAACTAATTGCTGCTAACCGCGCTAAATGTATCAGAGGCTTCGTAACTTTGAATCCACGTGAGTTGTGGAATTAATAACATATGATTAAAATATCATAATTAAATGTAGTATACATTTAATTATGATATTATATTATACTGGGTATATTTAATGTTTTAATGTGTATTTCGGTCGTAATTAGTTTTTAGTACGCGGAAGTCATCGCATCGATGAAATATTCGATGTGACATTATTAAGGTGCAGTGTATAGTGTACCCATATTCGAATAATATACGTACCAACTTACTGGTATTTATTTAGGTAGGTTGTATTGGGGAGAGCGTTACATGTGGGTATCATATACCTATTGGAAGACACAACATCATTCATCATCATCATTTATTACGTAAACCGCGTAAATTGACCAAAATGCGCGAACACGCGTCTGACTGACCAAGGTACCACACTCACAAAATTTTCAGTATTACTATTTACGTTCATGTCGTTTCTAATTAGAAACATATTTCGACTTATTTCGTCTTCATCAAAGTTCTAAGTACTCAATTGCGATGTAAGAATGTCCATATCTGGCTATTAATCTATCTGTGACTAGCATATCACAAGTTCATCACGTGACCTGTTTAATATATTTTCAGCCACTTACGTTGGAAGACGTTTCGTTACATCACTCTAGAGAGGTGCAATCTTGCTGAGAGCGCCACGACTCTTCAACTTGGAACAATAAAACCGTGGAGCCTCTTTGTTCGCGAATGACCATTTGTTATATCATGTGTTAATGGTAGGTTATCTTGATGCTGCATGTAAAATTATTAAGTGAGTTTTTGCGTAATTATTTCAGCTGAAAAGTACTTAAGTATCTCTCTCAATATTTATTTATTCAAGAGACTAAATGGAAAATAGCGTCGTAAAATTTTTGGATTGATAACGAATTCGTCATCTGAACAGATTAGCACTTACATCCATTGAGCTACTATGCAATACGTACTAGAGCAGATGCCGCACAACTTTAAGCTACCCCATCCCATTGCGGCGCTGTCGCCGCTCTTCACTCAGTAATTTTACTTATTCTCCCACCCATCCACTCTATCTGTGTGTATGACGTTTGTTTGACCTAGCTCCTCTAGTACACAGCTCAATGCTTGTTTTCAGGAAAATTGTTAAACTTATCAAAGATAAATCAAGTTTTAAGTTGAGGGTCGAATCGGAAGTTGTCTTGAAGCTTCGGTGCACATTTGTCCAAGGGCTAAACACAAATTAAGAAGATGGATGTTGCCCATGTTATCCGGTCTCTCCAATAAATTAGTTTGATATAACCGTCGGAAATACAAAGTCCCTACGTAACGGAATCGTTTGCATTGTTGATTTGTTTCTCTATCCGAAGAAGTATAAGTTATTCAATTTCTCGTCGCTGAGTCAGAAAGACAAGCAAAAAAGGAGAAAAAATTGGTTTAATTAAAAACGAAATTTAAAACTCATGTAACAGAAGTTCGATTGGGAGAAGGGAGGTCGTTAAGCTACCTACTTAGTAATGCGGACTGGGGATTATTAGGAGGACGATTTTTAAATTCAGAGATTTGTTATAACTGTGTAACAAGTATTTGTGAAGTGTTTTTAATATTGAAAATAATGTTTGTATCTGTAATTTAAGCCGCAGTAGTATTTACAGATATAGGTAAGCACTTAAGCTTTTCTTCTTAGCTGGTTGTTTGGATTAAATACTCAGTATGATCGAAATATTGCCCCTTTTCCACAACGTTTCGATTTCTTTGACACAATAGCACAAATGGGGCATACTAATAATACCTACTTTTTCGCAAAAAGATTGTAGGAGGTCACTAAGATTATTACGATGCAGCCAAGAATACCTACATTGTTTGAAATTTCTCTTTTCTACTCGGGATATAGAAAAGTCCTCGCAAAATCTGTAGGTATTCAAACAATTAAAGTTCTACAAACTTGCAGGCACAACTAGTTCTAACTAATTAAACAGCATTCCGTAAGCAATCTTAGGAATGTTGGAACATTTCTGTACTTGCGCTTCCAGCATTCCTTCACTTGACTATTCGTTATCGCAATAATGTTTAAGAGCATTATTACATGTTACACATGTGCTTCAGTCGTAACTGTAATTTACAACGACGTGACGTCACTGTAATTTCGTTTATGACTGCAATATTCTGGCAATAGAATCATTTACATACTTAAAGTAGTAAATGGACTAACCTGTCCCAAGTTGGGTACCATATAAAATTAAAGAATCTAGTATTTGCCAATTGACTGCAGCTCATATATGGGCTGGCTTGACCGGGGTAGTACCACTCTCACGGAACATCAGCGTAAAGTAGCTACAACAGGTTCTTTTCGTACAATGAGTGAGAGAGCCGGAAGCCCAACTCCCCTCCCCTCCCTCTGTCCCAATCACCGTCAGATCTGCAAGTGCGAGCGCTGCCCTTGGTAAAGCAAGCATCTATACCTAGACTACGGCACAGTCTAAGTAATCATAACTACGGTAACTGCCGTACGCTTGTTTGCCAACATGTAACATAAAAACAAATTATTTTTATAAAAAAAAACAAACCGACTTCAAAAAAACCTGGATCACTAAAAAGCCTGAAATAATATTTCTATTACCACCTCTGCCTACCCCTTCGGGAAAACCAGACGTGATGGTGTGTTATCGAGTATTTCGGGTCGGTGCCAATCTATCTTCTTACTTTTATAGTAGGTAGACTTGGCATACCAAGATTGGCACCGACTCCAAATACTCGATAACACACCATCACGTCTGGTTTTCCCGAAGGGGTAGGCAGAGGTGGTAATAGAAATATTATTTCAGGCTTTTTAGTGATCCAGGTTTTTTTGAAGTCGGTTTGTTTTTTTTTATAAAAATAATTTTATTTCACGATTTTTAGTGGCGCCATACCAATGAACATTTTGGCATATTGAACCGTATGAAGTAAGCCCAACAAAAGGTAACTGCTGTAAATCTTTGAGGAATTCCCTCGACTGTCTATGGTCTCCATCATTAGACCTGTAATGGCACTTATAACCCATATGGGTGTAAAGTTCTCTCCAATACAAATTAATCAAGCCCAAACACCAGGTAATTGCTGTAAATCGTTGAGGAGTTCTCTCGACTGTCTTTTGACTCCATAATCAGACCCTTAATGAGAGTCACAACCCATCTAGGTGTAAAGTTCTCATCAATACAAATTAATCAAGCCCAAACACAAGGTAGCTACTGTAAAACGTTGAGGAGTTCCCTTGACTATCCTTTGTCTTCATCATCAGACCCCTAATGACAGTCACAACTCATTTAGGTGTAAAGTTCTCATCAATACAAATTAATCAAGCCCAAACACCAGGTAATTGTTCTAAATCGTTGAGGAGTTCCCTCGACTGTCTTTCGGCTCCATCATCAGATCGACTCCAGACCTTCATAAAATAGTAGTGCTTTAAAATACTTAATGAAAAAAATTACAAACGCACTAGTCGCTCCTACGATTTTCGAAGGTTCCCCTCGATTTCTCTGGGATGCCATCATCAGATCCTGGTTTCCTTATCATGGTACCACCGCTGGGATATCTCCTTTCCAACAAAAAAAGAATCATCAAAATCGGTTCATAAACGACGAAGTTATCCGCGAACACACATAAAAAAAAAAAAAAATATATACGGTCGAATTGAGAAACCTCCTCCTTTTTGAAGTCGGTTTAAAAATAAGTAGTACTCGTATCTATTGCTAGCAACGAGTCCCAATTTCTCTAGCCACGAGTATTCAATTTCAAGGTCTTTCCTACCGTGTATTTTCTGCCATTTGCCGAAAATAGGTTAAGACGATACAAGAAAAAAATGAATTTTAGTTTCGAGGTGTGGCTAGCGTCGCGTGAGCTGCCGAAGGATATATCCCTCTCGCTTAGCTAGGACAGAACAGCTATGGAGTAGACTATGTATAGTTATTTTTTGAAGGAACAATATTGTTTAATTCGTACAATTAAATTAATATGTCCCAATGCACCTTTTTTTAAATAGATGAAATGGATGAAAATATTCAAATATATTTTTTTCGTTTTATATGGGATTTTTATGTCGAGTGTATTTGAAAAAAATAATTAAATTTCTATGTTGTTTTTATTGCTGAAGACAAAGTAAGTCAAAAGAAGACAAACGAAACCTACAATATGCTGATAGATACGTATAACAATATTTCGATCGTATAATAGCCTATAACCAGCGGACGATCCAGACGCGTCCAACGATATCTCATTAGTCAAATTATTATGATAAAAATAGTTTGGACGTTATACGGGAGCAGATGAACATACATACATATCGGTCAAAATCATAACCCTCCGCCCACCGTAGTCGGGTAAAAATGTACATACTCTGTGTCAGTGACTGACTGCCGGATATGAGTATCTTTTTCATGTTTCGTAGGCAAAGGAATACTTTGGTACTTAACTTCGATGCCGATCATAAAGTCATCAGCGGTGTCATAATATTTTTTTTACCATATTTAATTTATTTTTTAATTTAATTTTCAGTTTTTATAAATTTTATTGATTTAACCATGCATTTATTTTTTGTTTATCTTTTTATCTTTATTTTTTTATCTATCAAAATCACCCTTAGACTGGTTACCGCCACAGGTGACAAGAGGGCTGGCTCTTTCCTTGCTCAAAAAATTCGCTTGACAACAGGAACAGCTTGAATACAGGGAGGACATGCAGCCAGTATCCCACGCGGACGGTATTTGTTTAATTAGGGGTAGGTTTTTATTTTATTGTATTTTATTTTAATTTATGTTATATTATATTGTATTTTAACGATAAAACATGAAAAATATATTTTTTATTTTTTTTAATTTAATTTTACTTTTATTTATTGTGAAATTATAATAATTTTAATAATCAATATTGGACTATGTCTGAAACAAATACATTGAATTGAATAATTTAAATACAAAAATTATCACATTAACTCGTTAAATCACGGTTTACACCCGCTAGAACGAAAAAGATCCTAACATGGTTGGTAGGACCTGAGGGTTGGCCAGTTAATTACTTAAAATACACTATATTTATTTCAAGAAAACATTCATAAGATCTGAAGGTGTCGGACTCGCACATAAAGGGTTCCGTACCACCGTAGAATAAACACATCAAAAATATCAAGTTTGAGACTTGATATTTATTTTTAAATGTTATTATATTTTTATTATTTGTTCTGCACCGGCAACAGAAATACACATTCAGTGAACATTTTAACTCTCTACCTGTTACGGTTCGTGAGATACAGCCCGCGCTGACAGACGGACAGACAGACAGACGGACAGCGTAGGCCTAGTAATAGGGTCCCGTTAGCACCCTTTGGAACCCTAAAAAGTAGCCTATGTTCTCCGCCAAGACCCAGTCTATCTCCATACCAAAATTCATCAACATTGGTTCAGCGGTTTAGCCGTGAAAAGGTAACAGACAGAGTTACTTTCGTTTATAATATAATAGATTGAATAGGACGGACAAACATTTTCCTATCTATATCTGTAATGTTATTTTTTACGATAATTTATTGATGTATGATATATTTATTACTTGCCCATCCATACCTACAACAAACGCAATAAAGCGACTCCATTGTTTTGACAAGCAATGTATTCCCACTGTCGGCCCAAGACCATGCTGCAAGTATATAACAGTAAGCGAAATAGGGAGTTTTTACAGAAATGACACGAATAACTATGAAATGACAAGAGATGACACAAAATGACAAGAGATGAAAAGAAATTACACAAGACAAGGAAAAGCAAACGAAAATCACGCTGCAGTGCAGGTCGTAGGTTCGATTCCTGCCCAGGACATGCATTTGTGTGCATGAACATGTCCGCATGTCCCGAGTCTAGGTGTAATTAAGTGTATATTTAGTTTGTATTTACAAACAAAAAGTAGTATATGTAGTAATATCAGTTATCTGGTTTCCATAGTACAAGCTCTGCTTAGTTTGGGATCAGGTAGTCATGTGTAAAAGAATTTCCAAGGATATTTATTTATTTATCATAGGCGTCGGCGGACTGTAAATACTGTACTGTACCTGTAATGTGGCACGACCGTAATATTTTTTCGTAATATTTTTTAAAAAAATCCTTCACAGGTCCGACGTCGAACAAGTCCGAGCGGACACTGACAATACAAAGTTAGAGAGAGACATGGTTAGTTCAAGTACTTAAAATGTGAGATGGCGATATTGTGCGCGCGCTCGGAAATAAACAACGTAAGCGCCAAACCACATTTACTTGAATTAAAAAAAAACTACTTCATGAATTAAAATATGGTTGAAGGGTAGTTTAGATATCATTATTTGCTATGTTTTAGAAATAATTTCGTGATCTAAATCGTAAAAACATCGTGGTAGCAAGGAAAATTGTAAATAATTAGAGCTCATTTCATAAATTTTTTTTATCGAGAAAATTTCATCAAATCGTGATTTGGATTTAAAGATACTCAAGATAATATAGTCAAAAATCATACATCTAAATATAAGATTCCTAGTCCACATACTTACTTAAAGAAAAAGTAGAATAGAAAATCAACCAAATTTCGAACCCTCCTCTTAACCGCATCGATCACAGTAAGCCCTCAAATATGTAAATTCAATCATACAAAGGCTAGGAATGTAGCTTTTCGGCAAACTTAGTCCGGCAATTTTTCGTGCTGTTAAAAATATACGATATTGGCTCTGATACATTTCGAATTTAAATATCCTTAGATTCAACGTTTGAAAGTTTCGACGACAGCTATATTCCGTAAAATGACCTATCGTATTTTTTCATCCAGAAAACTGAGAGAGATATCGAACATACTATTCCACCAAGCCAACTAGGCACTCGGGTATAATTATCAAATGATAATGATGACGATGGGTATAAGTCAATGATTCCGCGGTCCGTCCACAACGTAGTGAGCTGGACCAATGGATGGGCACTCCTTTGGCAGCAACTCCCACTACGTGGTAGAAGGACAGCGGAACCATTGACTTATTATCATTTGATATTTATACCCGAGCACCTAGTTGGCTTGGTGGAGTAGTATTGTAGAATTATTAGTAAGTAGGTAAGTAAGCACACAAGCGACAAGTAAGCGACTGTAGCTTAGGGGTGAACAGGTTGGGCTAACAATCGGAAGGTCCCAGGTTCAATCCCCGGTGGGGCATGCACCAATGGATGAATTTTCATCTATGTGCATAATTTACAGTTCGCTGACGGTGAGGGAAAACATCGTGAGGAAACCTACCTATCCCTCGGGATTAGGTAATAGTCAGTTCCTGTATACACGGCGACACGGTTCACCACCTGTCACGTTGGGTTCTGACTATCTAGTGAAACGTGGGCTTTGAGTTGGTTAATACCTCCACAATGCGGTCAAGCCTCTGACTACCCCCGAACGGGGATAAAAAGTCGTGACGTTACATGTTCGAGTGATATTTGTCAGGACACGAACCGGACGCGTTGTCCTGTTTGTCCCAATTTTCTTTTCTGACGTAATTGCGTTCCGAGGACATAATACCTACCTACTTTTATTTTCTTTCAGCTGATGACATTACCCACATAGATAACGAGAGGTACCTATACACAGGTGCTATCGTTATTATGTTTTCTTGAAAACTTCCTATTTATTTTCTGTGATAGATGCGGGTTCTGTAAATACATATTTCCTTATCAGAATAAAAGCACTTAATAACCTAACCTTTATTTTTACTAACATAACCTAAACATGCCTGTAATTTGTACTTCGCGAGTGGTGGTGACGACATAGTGACAATAAATTAAAACTCGATCCCTGCTAGTCAATCACAACACAATAAAATTATAAAATTAGGTTTACATCAAAGTCCAAAATTTCAAATTTTCAAACAAATCAAATGCGGAAATAGTCTAAACGAAACACAACATCCTTTATGAACGTCAACCGACCTCATAGACTGACCTGTAAGTACAAGCGTGGCAACATCGCTTCGGTGTCGTGTCGGTGTTTTTAGCGGTATCTTTGTAGGCGTAAAGTTGAAAGAGTCACAATAAAAAAGCAATCCCGTGGTAAAACTGTTGAATATAATTTAATAATATTTTATGTGCGATCTACTAATGTGATACCCAGTATGTGGTTTCAGTTATTGTCATGATGTCGTCACCACCCTGTATATCTATTTGTGTCTAGCATGTAGGTTGTATACTAACACTCAAATGTATAGAAAGTTATGATGGACTTACACTGGCATTACAAATCAATTTTGATCCTAGAAATGCTTAGAATGGCTAAAAATCTCTATAAATTTGGCGGTTAAAGGTTTGCCGTATAGTATCTACGTATAAATGTAAGTATAGTAAGTGCGAGCGATATAATGGTCTGTATTATCTCAGCGTGTCATCTGATATTATTGTATTTCACAAAAAGGCTTTTCAGAAATGTTTGTAAGGAATGTTTACATTGTAAGTAAGTGATGACTGGTGTGGTGAGGCATATCACAAAAGCCTGAGACGAAAGGGAAAATTAATTATCTTTTAATAAATATGTATGTATATGATATTATATATAATTTTTTTTCAGTGTTAAATGTGGTCTTACAATTAGAACACGGTGTAATTTAAAAAGACACCTTGAAACGCTTAATTCTCAATTAAATTTACGCGTCAGAGCAATTTCACAATCTAATTATAATTCTCGTCGTGTTACTTAGCTGTTTGATGTATTTCAAGGGCTGTCAAAATTGTTCCCAGTTAAGGTTTATTTTCATATAGGTATTTCATTTATCATCATCCAATAAAATATTAGTGGTACAGTTCATATTATTATTTTGTTAAAACAATTGATTATTATTTAATAGTATATTAATTAGACGATATGAAACGGCGCCCTCTAAGACTCAGCTGGATAAGCTCAGGAACCACGTACAAAATCAATCACGATCCAATTCCACAATTATTAATCAAGTACGTTAACAAAATACGTTGTTAAAATTATCCAAAATCTTATTTACCATGTGAAGCCCTTATCATATGGCTTATTTGACACAAGTTATCGCAATTACCAGCCCTACCTCGGCTTAGTGCGAAGGTTAAGTGGAAATGATATATCTAAAACAATTTACGCATCCGTGCCAACGATGGACGGACGCGGCATTTTCCTGAGATCTCTCGGTAAACAGGACGTTAATGAGAAAACTTAGGGTACGGTTGTACGTTCCTACTCGAATATCTTGTCATGTTACATTGCGTGTATAATAAAAGGTATCATGGTCAGGTCCTGGTGATCCCTATTGATTTTCATTAACGACTAATCTCTTCGGGCCTACTACGTGAATTCGAAATGATTCCAGTTGATGGAATAGTAAATTCTCGAACTCATTTACTCGATAAGCTGTATGCATAGTGCTCGTTGGCTCATCGGCCAAAAGATCCTATATATGGGTTAATATTAAGTATAGTTACCTAATATGTAAAGATAATATCACCAACTATATGGTCCCAAACTCAGCAACGCTTGTACTATGGACTGGGGGCGAACCCAGTGACACCCAGACCATAGCAAATTACGAAAAGGCCGTTTTCAAAATTTGCCCCTGGTGGGAATCAAACCCGCAATCACCCAGTGGGCCGAGCGGCCAACGCTCAATCCACTGCGCCCAGCGGTTGTCAAAAGTCAAATCTGAAATGTGTGTGTAAGTTAAGTGTTCTATTCTTGTTTTTATTACGTTCAAACATGTAATAAATTAAGAAGTTAATCCTGGAAATATTTCTATCACATCAAACTTTCACACAGGCCTATTATAGCAGTTAATGTTACTTAATGACACAAAAAGTCGTAATTAACAGCCCTAGGGTTGAACTTCCGTATATGTGTTGTGTATGATATGATATATCATTTTGGCATCCCTATCAGGGAGGACCACATTTTGCTTCCTTGACACATGATCCTTCAGCAAACTTAGACCACGATTGTACTACGGAGCACTGAACGCCGTGCATGTTCGGTATCGGTCGCATGTGACACGCTATGTTATGCCTTTAGAAGTAGGTGTACGTAGTTAAGTTTTATGAAACTTGTCTGTCTGATAGTCTTCTATTTACGTGTATATGTATACCTACGCCATTCAATATTTACTCTATTAATATGGCTGTTCACAGTGTTGGACAGACCTTCTTCGGACAATCATAATTATTTGACTAAAATAATCACGCGTAGGCACTTAGGTAGAGGCCAAATATAAGACAGATGCGGGAGTGAAAGAGCAACAAAGTAAGGGATAGGTTAGGTACTTTAAATTCACTTAGTTTAAGTTAAATTAAACAAAGAAAACATCAGATTGTGCATAGGTATCTCTTATTATAGTATTTATAGTGTCAAAGGTTTAAAAGATAAAATAAATACTAAGTACGTACCCACTTGTAGTGAGCCATTATAATATTTGACTCGGCTTTTCTTCGGCAAAGAGACACAGCTGTTACATTAAAAGGTTCACATTTACGATTTTTGGATGGAAAGGCCATTTACATAAACCAAGTAGGTATGAGCTACTTGTATGTGCGTACTGAATATCTATTATTTACATTGGTTTTAACCAGTAACATTCGAAACTATGCCTAAGTGAGTAAGGTAGGTACTACTTCGGTATTATAGGTATATTTTTGGGCCAGTTTCTTCTTCACAAGTAACAGCCAAAGTACAAGTGCCAGAATATTAACATTGACCAGAATATTATCTGGTCCGGTGGCCAAAGGGGAAACTAAAAATTGAAATAGATAAATATTAACTGTGGTCGTCTTGTATGGAAACTAGCGACGCTTTTACCGGGGCAGATATCTTTGTGGGACTTTTACTTTGGCAGTAACTTGCATTGCAGTATAAGTGGCCGTTACAATGTATGTGCCAGTATTAATTAAAATAAACAGCAGTGAAAAAGTGAATTCAATTTATAAATGGAATTCTTTGTTCCCTTCTATTATTGCTTGAAATACAAAGTGCGACTCGACATGCAACAAGAACACAAAAGCGTTTCGTAGGTACCTGCTCCCCTTTCAGACGAAAAAGAAACTTCGTATGTAAACATCAAAGTTCTATTATCATCATGGACGGTTAACTGCTTTCTCCGTAGGTGGTAATATTTCTGAAGCGGTTTGTAAAAATACGTACTTAACAAAAAGTTAAAATTAATTTGGCAATTTTGGAATAATGTGGTAAGTACTTAGTGCACTCTTGTTTTATCGATATTAGTCGGTAATTCGTATTTAATAATTCATATTTCTAAAATACTCACACCAATATGAGGTACACCAATTGGAGTGTTCTCTATTCCTACGAGACGCTTTGATTTTATAAGATTGTTAAAATTAAATCAAATTCTGTTACGGCTTTGTAAATGTACATAGGTGAGTTCTCACGGCGAATAAGAAATAAAAGAAAGAGAATCTACATAAGATTGTATCAGACTTATTTTATCCGGCGCATGTCGTAAATGTAGACTAGGGGAATTGTTTCTATAACGCCTTTTCTATTATAAATATAAGAATAATATTATGTGAGACGGGAACACCGTTACGGGTAAAACGTAGCCGCAGCAAGTCCAAGACAGGGATTTTTATTTCAACTTAATTTTAGTTATACGCTTTATTAAGTACATTAATTGTACCTAACTTTTATAAACTGCTTGAATGATCCCAATGTACCTAGTTGGTTCTACAATCCCCTTGCATTACTTTTATCAAAGATTGCAATCGCACTGAGAGTTCAATTGTATCGGTACAAAATGCAATTATGTTGCAACTACCAATTAGAGCTTTGGTGCAGAGGCAATTTCCATTTTAATCTACATAAAGATACCATATTCGTGACAATATAATTTCATGATACTGGTGACTGCGGCAAACACAGATATATTTATTCCAAGCATTTCTCATTATAGCACCTTTAATAGCAAATAATGTTGGCAATATACAAGTCTATAAATTCAACGCTATCAAACGACGTCGGTGTGACATTAAACGTACTTTCATGTTCATGTTGTTTCATGTTATTACGGCTTTTAAAATACTCAATCACGTCATAATTCATACTTATCATCAGATTGAACGTATGAATTATCTACATCACTACCTACACACAACTACACTCCAACCACTGTTACTAAAACAGTATCGATAGTAGTGTTCGCTATATTTTGACCCTTGAAGAATCCAAACTTAGTTGCTATTGGTATTGTAGAATATAATAATAATGATATTGTAATCTATCCAGATTTAAAGCGGAAAGCTTAGATGTAAGAGACCCTGCCTGATTTACAAGTTTGCTATAGGGAACTGAAGTCTTTTTAAAAACTAAATACCTAACAAAAGGTGTTTTAGCTCAGTGCCACACATAGATTAAGACGATACAAGAAAAAAATGAATTTTAGTTTCGGGGTGTGGCTAGCGTCGCGTGAGCTGCCGAAGGATATATCCCTCTCGCTTAGCTAGGACAGAACAGCTATGGAGTAGACTATAGTATAGTTATTTTTTGAAGGAACAATATTGTTTAATTCGTACAATTAAAATAATATGTCCCAGTGCACCTTTTAAAATAGATGAAATGGATGAAAATATTCAAATATATTTTTTTCGTTTTATATGGGATTTTTATGTCGAGTGTATTTGAAAAAAATAATTTAATTTCTATGTTGTTTTTATTGCTGAAGACAAAGTAAGTCAAAAGAAGACAAACGATACCTACAATATGCTGATAGATACGTATAACAATATTTCGATCGTATAATAGCCTATAACCAGCGGACGATCCAGACGCGTCCAACGATATCTCATTAGTCAAATTTATATGATAAAAATAGTTTGGACGTTATACGGGAGCAGATGAACATACATACATATCGGTCAAAATCATAACCCTCCGCCCACCGTAGTCGGGTAAAAATGTACATACTCTGTGTCAGTGACTGACTGCCGGATATGAGTATCTTTTTCATGTTTCGTAGGCAAAGGAATACTTTGGTACTTAACTTCGATGCTGATCATGAAGTCATCAGCGGTGTCATAATATTTATTTTTACCATATTTAATTTATTTTTTAATTTAATTTTCAGTTTTTATTAATTTTATTGATTTAACCATGCATTTATTTATTGTTTATCTTTTTATCTTTATTTTTTTATCTATCAAAATCACCCTTAGACTGGTTACCGCCACAGGTGATAAGAGGGCTGGCTCTTTCCTTGCTCAAAAAATTCGCTTGACAACAGGAACAGCTTGAATACAGGGAGGACATGCAGCCAGTATCCCACGCGGACGGTATTTGTTTAATTAGGGGTAGGTTTTTATTTTATTGTATTTTATTTTAATTTATGTTATATTATATTGTATTTTAATGATAAAACATGAAAAATAAAAAATATTTTTTTATTTTTTTTAATTTAATTTTACTTTTATTTATTGTTTTATATTTATTGTGAAATTATAATAATTTTAATAATCAATATTGGACTATGTCTGAAACAAATACATTGAATTGAATAATTTAAATACAAAAAGTATCACATTAACTCGTTAAATCGCGGTTTACACCCGCTAGAACGAAAAAGATCCTAACATGGTAGGTAGGACCTGAGGGTTGGCCAGTTAATTACTTAAAATACACTATATTTATTTCAAGAAAACATTCATAAGATCTGAAGGCGTCGGACTCGCACATAAAGGGTTCCGTACCACCGTAGAATAAACACATCAAAAATATCAAGTTTGAGACTTGATATTTATTTTTAAATGTTATTATATTTTTAGTATTTGTTCTGCACCGGCAACAGAAATACACATTCAGTGAAAATTTCAACTCTCTACCTGTTACGGTTCGTGAGATACAGCCCGCGCTGACAGACGGACAGACAGACAGACGGACAGCGTAGGCCTAGTAATAGGGTCCCGTTAGCACCCTTTGGAACCCTAAAAAGTAGCCTATGTTCTCCGCCAAGACCCAGTCTATCTCCATACCAAAATTCATCAACATTGGTTCAGCGGTTTAGCCGTGAAAAGGTAACAGACAGAGTTACTTTCGTTTATAATATAATAGATTGAATAGGACGGACAAACATTTTCCTATCCATATCTGTAATGTTATTTTTTACGATAATTTATTGATGTATGATATATTTATTACTTGCCCATCCATACCTACAACAAACGCAATAAAGCGACTCCATTGTTTTGACAAGCAATGTATTCCCACTGTCGGCCCAAGACCATGCTGCAAGTATATAACAGTAAGCGAAATAGGGAGTTTTTACAGAAATGACACGAATAACTATGAAATGACAAGAGATGACACAAAATGACAAGAGATGAAAAGAAATTACACAAGACAAGGAAAAGCAAACGAAAATCACGCTGCAGTGCAGGTCGTAGGTTCGATTCCTGCCCAGGACATGCATTTGTGTGCATGAACATGTCCGCATGTCCCGAGTCTAGGTGTAATTAAGTGTATATTTAGTTTGTATTTACAAACAAAAAGTAGTATATGTAGTAATATCAGTTATCTGGTTTCCATAGTACAAGCTCTGCTTAGTTTGGGATCAGGTAGTCATGTGTAAAAGAATTTCCAAGGATATTTATTTATTTATCATAGGCGTCGGCGGACTGTAAATACTGTACTGTACCTGTAATGTGGCACGACCGTAATATTTTTTCGTAATATTTTTTAAAAAATCCTTCACAGGTCCGACGTCGAACAAGTCCGAGCGGACACTGACAATACAAAGTTAGAGAGAGGCATGGTTAGTTCAAGTACTTAAAATGTGAGATGGCGATATTGTGCGCGCGCTCGGAAATAAACAACGTAAGCGCCAAACCACATTTACTTGAATTAAAAAAAAACTACTTCATGAATTAAAATATGGTTGAAGGGTAGTTTAGATATCATTATTTGCTATGTTTTAGAAATAATTTCGTGATCTAAATCGTAAAAACATCGTGGTAGCAAGGAAAATTGTAAATAATTAGAGCTCATTTCATAAATTTTTTTTATCGAGAAAATTTCATCAAATCGTGATTTGGATTTAAAGATACTCAAGATAATATAGTCAAAAATCATACATCTAAATATAAGATTCCTAGTCCACATACTTACTTAAAGAAAAAGTAGAATAGAAAATCAACCAAATTTCGAACCCTCCTCTTAACTGTTGGTTTTCGCTTAAAGCGCGCGTGCGTAACTTTTATAAATCTACTAGCTGTGCCCCGCAGCTTCGCCCGCGTGGAAATTGATATGTAAGATTAGCCTATGTCTTATTCCAGAGCCTACACTATATACGTTTCAAATTTCATTAAAATCGGTTTAGTAGCTTTGGAGATAAGTGGTAACAAACATTCACACACACACTTTCGCATTTATAATATTAGTAGGATAGGATGGAGCCACATACCTATTAGAAAGTTAGAAACAGCAGATGGATCTGATAACGATAAACAAACTTAACAGATAACAGTTTGCACGAGCGGACCTTTGTGACCTACATACTTTATTACGACGTAATATCTAGTTTCAGGCGGAGTTGAAAATCAATTTTATCGTGTTGGAATTGTGTTCGCGATGCAGATGGGCAGTCAGAAACAAAAACCATTGCTTAAACGACTTGTCCTAATCCTTTGAAAGGACTGACAGAAATGTATGATTTGTTGGTTTTGGGATAAAGAATGATACTGAATAAAGTTTACTCTTTTTCAAGTTACCTATGTCTGGCGGCTAGTAGGTACTTGTGAAAAATAAAGGATCGTCAAATCAAATTTCAGATAACAACTCATATAACTTTGTCCGTTACAGATGACAAACTTCAAACGATTTTCATAACAGACAAAAGCGTACTTACAGGAAGCTCTTATAAATCAGACTTTTTGTCGCAATTTATCGTCAAATTGGGTCAAGGTGGTAATTTTTCGTGTGCTTAAACGGTAATAGTCCACCGGTATGGCTGTTATAACTTTTTCAAATTCAATTGTTATTTGAACGAGTGTATTTGGATTATAGCATCACTCGTGCAGCAAGTGATTGTAGTACCCAGACCATTTTAAGAATAGCTGCAATCGGTAAAACTGGTACTATTTCGTATGACAAAAAATATTTCAATAGTTATATTCAATATTATTTTAAACTAGCTGTGGCCCGCGGCTTCGCCTTAGTGAAAATTGGATTAGCCTATGTCTAATTAAAATTGGTTCAGTAGTTATGGAGATACGTGGCGTGGTAACAAACATTCACACACACACACTAACTTTCGCATTTATAATATTAGTAGGATAGGAAGTAGGGTAGGATATTTATCCAGTTTTTTATTTTTTATTAAGAAGATACCTACCTACATGATTTGGAGGCTACATGTGGAATAGTATAAAGCGTTTACCTATTCTTATATGAACCCTGCCAGATGCGTTTTTATGTATTCCAAGGGTGTATATTCAAACTTTTATTCGGAGATTACGCGAACTACATGCAAATTTCGTTCCTTCGAGATGTTTGAATTACCTAGTTACCGGCGTGGTGATTTGAGCATATTTTCCTCGCCGAACATTTTGGCGTAGGTTGCTCTCGGCAGATTTCGGAATGTCGCAGCCGGCTGTGCTACCAGTGCTGCACGCAGCACTGGTAGCACAGCCGGCTGCGACAAGACGAAATGCAAGATAAATCGATTTTGTCTCATTCTCTCCTATGCAAAGAAGGAGAGAGTGACTCTGTGCGACATAATGCGTGACAAAAGTCTTGTCTTGGCTCGTGTGCTACCCCTTCAGGATCTCAGATTAATGATACCACAGCTGTTCCAGTGTTCAAGTAATGGTCCCACGTTGGGCGCCACTGAAATGGTAAGACTATACAATTTAATTAGCTACATAGTATCACGAACACTGATTAAATTAAAAAATAACTTGCTCTTGGTAAACAACTAAGATGCTGTTTACCAAAGTATTCGTCTCTTCGACTGATACCGCTCTATTGAAGAGCAAATTCGTTAACCTAGGGTAGAGAAGCTGTTACCAATCTAGGTGAAGTTTACGTATACCTATATGTCCAATAGATAGATATAGTAGTTATTGCAAGATTGTTCGATAAATGGTTGTAAAAGAGAATGGTGTTCGTTCTTTGAAGATAAATAGAGACAAACGAACGGATACGTCCAAAACCTCGGTATACCAATGCCGAGATTTTTGATCAAATTCGTCTAAATACAAGTAATTCAATGGCTATAAAAAAGCATAAGTTGAAACGTAGTCTGCTGATACAGCGGTAAGTAGACGTTAAGTAGAAACACGATAAAAATATCTAAGTTACGCATAAAAGTAAGCTAAAGTTGCGGGACTACAAACTTCTGTTCACATTTAATACCGACTTTTTACATTAATAGGTAATAAGATAGCCATGTTCCTATAATAAATAGTCCTCCTGACTGAATTGCGGCCACGGCGGCAAATTTCAACGGAGACTCTGCGCAGGAGATATTATAGTGCACAAGTGTGTGCGCAAGCACAGGTACACCGACACGACACGACTGGGGTATTCTTCGAGGCACGGAGACGTTCAGTTAAAATTGTCACTAATGGTTACCCATCTTTGAATGACCTTGTCAAGTGTTGCTTAGCCTCCGACAGATTACTGATCAATGATTATAACTGGCTATAAACGCCTCACTTATACGTATGTAATTATATTGAACTTCAACAAAAAATTAAGTGATTGTAGTACCCAGACCATTTTAAGAATAGCTGCAATCGGTAAAACTGGTACTATTTCGTATGACAAAGAATATTTCAATAGTTATATTCAATATTATTTTAAACTAGCTGTGGCCCGCGGCTTCGCCTTAGTGAAAATTGGATTAGCCTATGTCTAATTAAAATTGGTTCAGTAGTTATGGAGATACGTGGCGTGGTAACAAACATTCACACACACACACTAACTTTCGCATTTATAATATTAGTAGGATAGGAAGTAGGGTAGGATATTTATCCAGTTTTTTATTTTTTATTAAGAAGATACCTACCTACATGATTTGGAGGCTACATGTGGAATAGTATAAAGCGTTTACCTATTCTTATATGAACCCTGCCAGATGCGTTTTTATGTATTCCAAGGGTGTATATTCAAACTTTTATTCGGAGATTACGCGAACTACATGCAAATTTCGTTCCTTCGAGATGTTTGAATTACCTAGTTACCGGCGTGGTGATTTGAGCATATTTTCCTCGCCGAACATTTTGGCGTAGGTTGCTCTCGGCAGATTTCGGAATGAACTACGAAAGTTTTCGCAGTGGGATATATTGTTGCTACAAAGTTAAAATCCGAGTGAATTTTCCTTGAATGTTCGTTCGACAGCTGATATTATTTCCTTGGCTGAAATTTTGTCCAACTTCGAAACTAAGGGTCTCTTGGAATGTCAAATATGGGTTAAAAAGTTTGTATATTTTTTTGTTATACATAAATTCTTAATGAGTGTGTAAGTGCTAGTTACTGAGAGTTGTACACAATTACAAATCTCAGTAATTAGCACTTCGGAATCTTTATTTACAAAAAACCGGCTTAAAGTCATCACGGCCTTTGAATCTTGATTACCACGTAAAAAAGTTCCATCTTAGTTTTTCTAAGTTGGTAGTAAGTAACTAAACAGGACGGATTTGAATAATAGAGGAAGTGTTCGTTTCTTGTGTGGAAGTGGGTCGGGTATTGAACGGAAGTTAGACAGTGTTGCCAGCCGCAAAGTAAATACGCTATACTTATTGCACCAACAACTACTTTTACTTTTACGTATCATTAATAATTTTATGGGAGTGGGTATCACCAATGCAGAGAGTTTGTGGCATAATTGAAATAGAAAAAAGTAGTAGATAAGTAAATACAGATTCCAAGGTAAATAACGTATAATTTCACGTGTTATTTGTATGCATCATAATAACTAATGATGGGATTAATACTTGAAATGAAATACTAAATTGATACTCGTTTGAACTTACAACAAAGTCTGAGCTTTTGGACGGAACCTATGGTAATTATCTAGTTTTATTGGAATCTTCATAGGCTGGCAACAGACAAGTTAGCTTTTCCGCGGGACTCGTCGAGGGTCAAACCTTGGCGTCATCGTTGGATACCATTGTCGATACTGGCTTACAGGAGGAGTAACAGTGGTGGGAGTGTGTGGCGAGCCTAGTCCCATAAAAAAGGCTGGCAACACAGGCTGGCGTGTGGCAGGTGTCTCGGCCCGCCGGCCACTGACCTCGCGATGCCGACCGTTAACCCCTGAAATGCAGTTCTGCCTATAATACATACACCTATAAGCCATTTCCCACATTTTCAGGACCGAGCTATTATGAACCTTACGCGCAAAATACCGTAAAGGAACAAAAGAATTGTCCTTTCGCTATGGAACAATGACATCATAGGGATTAATTTTTTCCTGTATAGAGCAATCTTCATAAATTATATTATGAAAATCCATTGTCTTGATTGGTTAATTCATTAGGTATAGGAACAGAATGATATTATCGAGCCTCAGCCCAGAATGGAGGCAAAGTGTGCACCCGAGCCTTAGTTAGTACTGGCAAGACGTAAAAAAACAAAACTTATTCGAGAAAACATGTTCATGATAGATACTTAAGGTGGGGACATGAGCTGGAAATTTTGGCTGAATGGGCGGAGCTAACGCATTGCGCCCCGCGCACCCCGCGCTCCCCGCGCCAGCTCTGACAGCGCGCGTTTATTGCGTCGCTTGTATTCTTATTTCAACGCAAGCCAAGCCGAAAATTATCACAACGTAATACGACTGCAAATAAGTTCATAATTTCGCCCTGAAGTGCTAATCATAAATAGCTCAGTAGAAAAGTCTTGGATATTATTCCGAAAGACGATGACGATGACGAAGGTTCGAATCCTGTAGTTTTTTTTCTTAATATTTTCTAATTATTGTAGGCACGATCTTTTTATTTTATTTTTTTTTTAATTAAATCTAATAATTTATTTATTTATTCATAAACTAAAGTCTAAAATCGATCACATAGGGCAAATAATGCAGGAAAGAAAACTATCTACGATACGATACGAGTGCGAATCCCACAGCATAATATTATACAGAGTGGTGACGACATTACGTCAATAAATTTAAATACGGTCCCTACTAGTCAATCACAATTTGTGTTGCAAAAGACTCGAGTCTTTTAGGCTTATTATTAGGGCTCGAGCCTTTTTATGAAAGCTCGAAGGCTAAAGAACTCATTAGCCCCGAGCCTTCGCGGCGAAGAGGAGGCTCTCGGAAATAAAGCCTTTATTTTGAAGCGCTTTCTAAAGAGGCTTTGAGCCCTTTTTATTTTAGCCCTTTGTGACCATTCTTGACTATACTTGAATATGCATGACTATTCTCAAGAATTGACCAGTACTGACCATCCTTGACTATTTGACCATTTTTTACTATTTTGACCATTATTTACTATTTTTGACCATTATTTACTATTTTTGACCATTATTTACTATTTTTGACCATTATTGACTATTTTGGCCATTTTTGACCAATGTTGACTATTTTTAGCCATTGTTGACTATTCTCAACTATTAGTGACTACTATTGATCATTTTTGACTATTTTGACCATTATTGACTATTTTTGACCATTGTTGAGTGTTTTAGACCATTATTGACTATTTTGACTATTGGTGACTGTTTTTGGCCATTTTTGACCAATGTTGACTATTTTTAGCCATTGTTGACTATTCTCAACTATTGTTGACTACTATTGATCATTTTGACTATTATGACCATTATTGACTATTTTGACTGTTTTTGGCCATTTTTGACCAATGTTGACTATTTTTAGCCATTGTTGACTATTCTCAACTATTAGTGACTACTATTGATCATTTTTGACTATATTGATCATTATTGAATATTTTTGACCAATGTTGAGTGTTTTTGACTATTTTGACTATTGTTGACTGTTTTTGGCCATTTTTGACCAATTTTGACTATTTTTTGCCATTGTTGACTATTCTCAACTATTAGTGACTACTATTGATCATTTTTGACTATATTGATCATTATTGAATATTTTTGACCAATGTTGAGTGTTTTTGACTATTTTGACTATTGTTGACTGTTTTTGGCCATTTTTGACAAATTTTGACTATTTTTAGCCATTGTTGACTATTCTCAACTATTGTTCACTACTATTGATCATTTTTGTCTATTTTGACGATTATTGACTATTTTGACTGTTTTTGGCCATTTTTGACCAATGTTGACTATTTTTAGCTATTGTTGACTATTCTCAAACAATGACTACTATTTATCATTTTTATCTAGTCAAGAATGGTAAAAAATAGTCAATAATGGTCAAAATAGTCAAAATGATCAATAGTAGTCAACAATAGTTGAGAATAGTCAACAATGGTAAAAAATAGTCAACAATGGTCAAAAACCCTCAACAATGGTCAAAAATAGTCAAAAATGATCAATAGTAGTCAACAATAGTTGAGAATAGCCAACAATGGCTAAAAATAGTCAAAATTGGTCAAAAATGGCCAAAAACAGTCAACAATAGTCAAAATAGTCAAAAACACTCAACATTGGTCAAAAATATTCAATAATGATCAATATAGTCAAAAATGATCAATAGTAGTCACTAATAGTTGAGAATAGTCAACAATGGCTAAAAATAGTCAACATTGGTCAAAAATGGCCAAAAACAGTCAACAATAGTCAAAAACACTCAACATTGGTCAAAAATATTCAATAATGATCAATATAGTCAAAAATGATCAATAGTAGTCACTAATAGTTGAGAATAGTCAACAATGGTAAAAAATAGTCAACAATGGTCAAAAACCCTCAACAATGGTCAAAAATAGTCAAAAATGATCAATAGTAGTCAACAATAGTTGAGAATAGTCAACAATGGCTAAAAATAGTCAAAATTGGTCAAAAATGGCCAAAAACAGTCAACAATAGTCAAAATAGTCAAAAACACTCAACATTGGTCAAAAATATTCAATAATGATCAATATAGTCAAAAATGATCAATAGTAGTCACTAATAGTTGAGAATAGTCAACAATGGCTAAAAATAGTCAACATTGGTCAAAAATGGCCAAAAACAGTCAACAATAGTCAAAATAGTCAAAAACACTCAACATTGGTCAAAAATATTCAATAATGATCAATATAGTCAAAAATGATCAATAGTAGTCACTAATAGTTGAGAATAGTCAACAATGGTAAAAAATAGTCAACAATGGTCAAAAACCCTCAACAATGGTCAAAAATAGTCAAAAATGATCAATAAACAACAATTAATAGTTGAGAATAGTCAACAATGGCTAAAAATAGTCAAAATTGGTCAAAAATGGCCAAAAACAGTCAACAATAGTCAAAAACACTCAACATTGGTCAAAAATATTCAATAATGATCAATATAGTCAAAAATGATCAATAGTAGTCACTAATAGTTGAGAATAGTCAACAATGGCTAAAAATTGTCAACATTGGTCACAAATGGCCAAAAACAGTCAACGATAGTCAAAATAGTCAAGAATGGTAAAAAATAGTCAATAATGGTAAAAAATAGTCAATAATGGTCAAAATAGTCAAAAATGATCAATAGTAGTCAACAATAGTTGAGAATAGTCAACAATGGTAAAAAATAGTCAACAATGGTCAAAAACACTCAACAATGGTCAAAAATAGTCAAAAATGATCAATAGTAGTCAATAATAGTTGAGAATGGTCAAAAATGGCTAAAAATAGTCAACATTGGTCAAAAATTGACAAAAATGGCCAAAAACAGTCAACAATAGTCAATAATGGTCAAAATAGTCAAAAATGATCAATAGTAGTCAACAATAGTTGAGAATAGTCAACAATGGCTAAAAATAGTCAACATTGGTCAAAAATTCCCAAAAACAGTCAACAATAGTCAAAATAGTCAATAATGGTCAAAAATAGTAAATAATGGTCAAAATAGTAAATAATGGTCAAATAGTCAAGGATGGTCAATACTGGTCAACAATTGTTGAGAATAGTCATGCATATTCAAGTATAGTCAAGAATGGTCACAAAGGGCTAAAATCAAAAAGGGCTCAAAGCCTCTTTAGAAAGCGCTTCAAAATAAAGGCTTTATTTCCGAGAGCCTCCTCTTCGCCGCGAAGGCTCGGGGCTAATTAGTTCTTTAGCCTCCGAGGTTTCATAAAAAGGCTCGAGCCCTAATAATAAGCCAAAAAGACTCGTTGAGTCTTTTGCAACACAACCTGCAACACAACCTCTGACCACCTGGGTGATCAAAGTGGAATATTGCATTTTTTAATGTTTTCTAATGTGATATTTTTAACCGACTTCAAACTTTTTTGAAGTCGGTTTCTCAATTCGACTGTATTTTTTTTATGTTTATTACCTCAGAACTTGCGACTGGGTGAACAGATTTTGAAAATACTTTTTTTTATTTTGAAGTTAGACATCTTGATAAAACAGAGAGAATTACATACGACGCGGGTTCAAATCCAACCATATTTAGTTATTGAAATATATTTGGATTTATTATAGTAATGGTATTTTTCAATGGTGCAGAATTTATCAGAATATTTACACAAAATTATTATTTTTTAATGCATATAATTTATGTATTTATTCCTCATAGAACTATAGCACAAAATGTATATCATAGGGCTAGTGAATAATTTCATCCACATTCGCAATGTCTCATTAGCGTAGTGGTAAAGCATTAGCAATTATTCCATGAGTTCGTACCTCACCTTCGGCAATTCTATGTAATAATTTTTTGGTGATAATATTGTTCTTATTTGTAATAATATTGTTTTTTTCTATTTATTACATGTTTTATTACATTTTAGTCATTTTATAAATTATTTGGATTGACAAACTAATACGCCAACTGAATGGTCCCAAACTAAGCAACGCTTGTACTATGGGTACCGTAATGGCCTGGAGACGATCCCCGTAATCCTGGGATCAGGAAAAATAACGCATAAGTCAGTTTCTAAAATTTTCATTTGGCGGGAATCGAACCCGCAACCACGCAAGCAGTGAGCCGAACAGCCTACGTCAAACCTCTTTACGAAGCAGGCGTCAATTTTTCAATGCATGACGAAGTATATAGTTCATAATTTCGCCGATGCAAGTAATATGTAAATAGCTCAGTGAGTCAATGTGTACGCGCGACAGTATGTAGGATCGAATCCTAGTTTTATATTTTGGTTTTTTTTTTTCATGTTATTCAATTTTTTTATTATTTTAGGCAATTGTATTTGTATCCAATTGTATTTTTTTTATATAATAACAAAGAATTGTAATTTATGTTCTAAATTACAACTATTTATCACAACTACTTAGGTACAAAGGCGTATAAATGCGCACAAATATAAAATCTAACAAATGCTAGCTATCTACAAAATATTCTAAACCACTGCAATATTTTTACGTATTTATTTATAAAAAAGAGATACACGATAATTGAAGCGACTGGAGCGTAGAAAAGTGACACAACCTCCCCGTCCAATAGTCATCGCGGTACTGCCGCCCGTCGCCCCTCGCACCGGATCCGCCCACTTTGTTGGCGAATATTTGGAAAATCATGAATTGTGACGTGAAAAACGATTGCATCGCAAAATCAAGCTTACATTTTTTAGGTATTATCTTTCTCCATCTTTTGGTGATAAAACTATTTAAAAATTCCCAGCCGTTTGGAAGAAGATAGAAATTTAAATTTGAAAATTTCTACATTTTGGTAATTTTTTTCACATAGTAAAAGAGCATTTTTCACATTTTTCAAACTTGTTTTTTAAAGAAGAGGGTATAATAAATACGGTGATATTTTTTTCAAAATTTTTACTCCACTCGTCTAAGAGGAGATAGCCTCCAAACATGCCTCGTTAGCTGCTCGTTAACTGCCGGCCGGGAAGCGGAGTCTTAAGTCTTTCTAAACGACAGTTCCTTGGCAGACGTGATGGTATGAATTATGTTAGTTCTTTATATTTCGTTTCAAAGCCTTGTCGAGTGAAGTGGGACTGGCGGTTAGGGCAAGCGTTTATCTCAGCGGGAAACCTTTTCCCTTTGATTACAAAAGTGTTGTTGCGTGTTAATAGGACTTTTTCGGCGTAACATGTAAGTGTTATTTATTAGCTGATTCGTTTTCTTATGAACAAGTGAACTGTGCGAAAATCAAAGGCCTATAATTAAGTTTTATTCTTCGAAGTGTGAAGATTATTGCTGTTTCAAAGAATACGAAGTGTCGATTATGAATGCGACGTAAAATTTGTTTTGCCCGTATCGCCTCGCAGTACAGCTCGCCTTATTATAATTTTTATATTCAGTATAATAAGTAGGAGCGATTCATTTCACAAATAAAAAATACTGGTCTGTTCATTTTCGATATATTTAATTCTATGACATACCTACACGTCGCGCCAAGCTGCCGCGCTTTCGCGATTTTTCCAGATCACTCGATTGGAAACACATTTTAATGGCCCACCTTTCTTACCTTTAGAACATACCTTATTTTTATTTTTTTTAAGTAAGTTTTTGTGTAAGTTAATAGTATTTGTTTACAAGAATTGTTTCAAGAGACTTCAGGAATCGTTCTTTGTGTTCCTTTAACACAAATGTACTAGTCACCTCTTAAAACAGTTAAAAACTCCGCATTTATTTGCCACCAAAAACATAGTATCCCATTATTTGATTTCCCTGTAGTCCCTAATTAATTAAAAAATACTGCAGGGATAATAAATAATTACTAATATTAACTATAATAGGGACCGTGGGAGTAGACAGCTAGCCCAATTTCATTAGGACCTGACTGACATGCCAACTCAGCTCAATAATTAATAAGCAGGAATTTACAAAACGGTACCAAAGCAAATAGGTGTCACCAGCAATGGCAAGGTCTCACCTTAAGTGATTATTCATTTTAATTATGCTGTTAGTTATTTAATAATATATTTTTTATTAGTTAAGTTTAAAAGCTATATAATAATTTCTAATGTTTAATAGTTAGATCTGTCTAGGTAGCCTCTCATAGATTTTACGCCTTCATGACACCCAGAAATAGCGAATGTTTATTGATCTACGTGAATTTTTTTTAACGATTGGGACGATGACGCCGTAAAAAAAATTTAATGCACTCAGGCATCCTACCCATCTGTCTAGCTAGCGCAACGTGTTACCGTTCCGTCAACGGTAGCCGATTTTTTAGGTAAGTAGTAAATAGCTAAATGACGTCCCCAAAATATTTTGTCGCATGCCACTGGATCGCCATCATTGCTATAAACTATTAACACCGACCTTTCCATTCTTCTTTTTCCTCGCTTGTTGTTGCCAACGATAGGTTTTGTACATTTTATTTTCTATTATGTTACCCAACTTTTACATACATACTTCTTCATTGCATATTCCTAGACATGCTCCCACACAACTTGATGGCTGATGCCCGCAGGTGGAAATTCCATTACTTAATGATTACATCAGTATCGACCGGTTTCACGGGCGGAGTGTTAAAATATTGGTTGGCTTTGGCCGTTCGTTACGCTCAAGTTAAACAGAATAAAGTAACATTTAGGTGGCGACTGACATGAGCATTTGCTCGATGTGAATTCTTGCATCGAGATTTTTTTCGTTGTGAGCAAATGCTCATGACAAGTTTCGCGACGAATAAACCCACCGCGGCACACGGAGAGGCCACGCACGTGGGTCAAGTGGGTCAAGTGCAAGAAAATGTATGCATGACGTCATTTCGTGCGTAGCCTCCGTGCGCCGTGGTGGACACGATTGCATACATTTTCTTGCAAAGCGAGGCGTGGCCCGCGTGCGTGGCCGCGGTGGGTTTCCGCCTTTATGCTAGTCTGTGCTCCATCCAGTTAGTAGTAGCGCTCCCGGCAGTGCTCGCGCTAGCGACTGACTTGTGATGTAACATTCAAAGGGAATCGCCAAAAAACCGACAGGCGGGTGGAGCGCGCTCGTGTGCTTGGCGCTCGTCATCGAGCAGCTGGCTCACAGTGCTGACAAGCCGAATATTCGACCAGTGACGTGCTCACCTCGAGCGAATATTCTTGTTAGTCGCCACCTTTTTGTACAAGTGCAAGTTTGTTGTTTGACCGCGGGCGATTTAGCTCTTCTAAAGTAACTTTTGTTTGATGTGAATTAGGTGAAGTTTAAAACGAAGTTCACGAAAATTGAGGGATTTTATTTGGGCAAGTTGTTTTGAAATTTTAGGTACTTTATCTTTTCTTTCTTATCTTGTCGAGGTTTCGCCGGTCGATTGCGAAGAATAGGTTAATGAACCCCATTGATGTATTATTTTAGCAGATATGGTACCTTCTAACATTGCTCAACTTGTGCTCAGCGCACCGCTACATGAGGTGAAATTCACACAATGTGATCGCACTCGTAATTCGACATTCTCTTATAAAGACATACGAATACATTATTCACCAGAAGATTAACCACATTGGCAATACCGACATGTTTTCAACATTATTTTCCGCGAGTTCTTGCATCGAGATTTTTTTCGTTGTGAGCAAATGCTCATGACAAGTTTCGCGACGAATAAACCCACCGCGGCACACGGAGAGGCCACGCACGTGGGTCAAGTGGGTCAAGTGCAAGAAAATGTATGCATGACGTCATTTCGTGCGTAGCCTCCGTGCGCCGTGGTGGACACGATTGCATACATTTTCTTGCAAAGCGAGGCGTGGCCCGCGTGCGTGGCCGCGGTGGGTTTCCGCCTTTATGCTAGTCTGTGCTCCATCCAGTTAGTAGTAGCGCTCCCGGCAGTGCTCGCGCTAGCGACTGACTTGTGATGTAACATTCAAAGAAGATTAACCACATTGGCAATACCGACATGTTTTCAACATTATTTTCCGCGAGTACTGAGCCGTACTGTGTCCATGGACTCCGTTTAGTAGGACAATAACCACATTGGCAATACCGACATGTTTTCAACATTATTTTCCGCGAGGACTGAGCCGTACTGTGTCCATGGACTCCGTTTAGTAGGACAATCTATTTTGGACAGTCACATGTCTCCCTCTACTTGGCAATGTCTTTCTTATTAAAAATATACGGACAACTTAGAGAAATTGTAAAGTTTTTTTTTTCTAAAATACCTAATTATACTTACAACATAAATTAAAGTTTAAATAACATAGTGAATATTTTTGCTCCATGAAATAAAAAAAAACATTTAATGGATTTAACCTTTTTTGATGAGTCTCTTTCAGAAATGATTATTGATTATCGGGTAGGCATCGACGTTGAGTTAATATTGAGCCTTTATTTCGGAGGGGCAATGTTAGATTTTAGTAGCTTCGTTAAGAGATAGATAGAGTCTATCAGAGGTCCGTTTGATTACATTTTAATAATTAACAGGCGTCTTCATGAATTTGGTTTCATATAGTTCCAAATTATTATTTGTCGATGGTTGTATTTTTGTTTTTGCAGAAATTATCCTAAAGTAATGTACCTATGTTTTGTTCCAGATTGGGATTCAATGCCGTGAATTGAGACAGTGAATTCAAACACAAGTGAACTCCAACTCAGGTAGTACTTTCAGTGTATGGAAATGTGGTGGTGGTAACCAATTACAGCCTTTATCCTAAATTATAAACTGTACACAGTTTAGTAAAGTGAATTTTAAGCTTATCCTGTGAAAACAATCATAGTTACAGGCAAACGTTTTCACGCATATACCAACCGATTTTCCTTTACTGTGTGAAAACGAACATTTAGTAAATTTTTGTACAATTGAAATTCTTCTTCTTCAACGGGCGGTGTCCACAAATCGACGACTTGGTGCGCCTATTTTGTGTGTTGGAGGGTGGTGGGCCGGATACTCCAGCCATCCCAGCTCCACGAGGAAAATCCCCAGCTTAGCATCGAAGTTAACCTCAGAAGTTAACTGTATATTGTTTGGAGAAGTGCCTAACTAAAGATAGTGATGTCTGCGTGTGTAGTGGAAGAGGGTAGGGAGGAAGGCGGCGGCGCGTGCGTCGCGGGCTCGAGCGTGGATTACGAGGTGGACGAGGTGCCGGAGCGCCCGCGCAGAGAGGTGCTCCTCAGTGCTCGCGGGAGGCGCGCATGCTCTGAGCAGGGACCACACCCGTTGTACTTTCGTAAGTTAGCTACTAATCGACCAAGCCAACTAGGCGCCTGTCAAATGTGACGTCACCCGCACAAAAAGGCGGTGGCGGTGTGCGGGAGGTGTGGCGGGCGGGAAGCCGCATACTACCCGAGCGTCTAGTTGATTTGGTGGAGTAGTACTTCGAACATAATGTTGTAAAAGGCCTTATGCAGGTTGGGGAGTTACTCACCTACAAAAAACCTAACAAACACGTGAGCTTCCACTTCTTAAAAAAAGTGGGTGGTTATATAAACAAGATGTTAGTGCAACTGTAGCCTAGGGGTGAACAGGTTGGGCTAACAATCAGAAGGTCCCAGGTTCGATCCCCGGTGGGGCATGCACCAATGGATGAATTTTCATCTATGTGCATAATTTACAGTTCGCTGACGGTGAGGGAAAACATCGTGAGGAAACCTACCTATCCCTCGGGTTTAGGTAATAGTCAGTTCCTGTATACACGGCGACAAGGTTCACCACCTGTCACGTTGGGTTTTGACTATCTGGTGAAACGTGGGCTTTGAGTTGGTTAATACCTCCACAATGTGGTGGTGTATGGCCATTCAAGCCTCTGACTACCCCCGAATGGGGATAAAAGTCGTGACGTTACACACATGTATTTTGCTGTGTTTGTGACTAATAGAAACGGCAATAGGAACGAGAACAGAGTCAAGAGTCAATAAACGGAAAATGCGTGAAAATTCTTAATTGGTCGTTGCCTCGGTAACGGGCGGTAATTAATTCCTTGCGATGCGACAATGCCTACAGACATCTTTTTGTTCCGTAAATACCTTTGTTGTGAGCATCCTTCAATTATGAGGACACCACACAATAACAACACGTAAAACAGTAATGGATTTGTCTTTTTGTATACATCGACATAAAAAGAATCACATCAATTAAGGTAGTTCACGAAATGTCACCGATTCTAAGAACATATAAGTACAAGCATTTAGTATTTCCACGATAAACCGATTTGAGAGTCATTCAAAAGCTTTGAGGAAGCGCGCGCGGCGAATATTTTTGTTACAGAAATGAAGCGCGGTCGGCCTTTACCAAGTCTTTTAAACGTTAGCTAATTTGCATGTAAAAGGCGATGAAAAGCTGGCACGGAGATCAATACGCTGTAAACAGGCCACGACTTGATTGTAGCCGTGTCGGCGTAAGCCTTTTGCTTCGTCTTTTAAATTTATTAATGTTGCGAAAAACGAGTTTATTCATGGCTCCGTTTTCATAAAACTGCCTATAAAATATGAGAATGACTCGTAAAATTCGTGTTTTTATTGTTGTATTCAGTGAAAGGCCGTCGCAGTATGATTAGTCAACCTAATTACATTACGTTTACGAAGAAAAGCACATTTTGGGAAACATATAGGTAATCTAATCATGTTCTAGTGTGGTCACCGGAGAGGTTTACTACATCAATTACGTGGAAGACTTACGGCCGAATACTCGTACGCAACTCAAATCTGAGGGCTGATTAACTTTGACGAGCCATACATAAAATGACAAATACAACGACATCTCAAATTGCTAGGTGGCACTTAAACATTTGAGTAGCTTTTGAGTATTCGGCGGTTACACTCACATAATTTTTCTACCGTGAATTCTCACTTTCGCGGTTACAATATAGACCTTAAATCAACACAATAACACAAAAATGTAACTATACCACGGGCAACGAGAAGTGATACGCAATATCGTGCGAATACATGCCAGTCGACCATTTATTTATACATTCGTGGTTCAATCATTTCTCTTTGGCTGTGGTATAATAGGGTTTGTATACTTATTAATTTAAAACGTTCTCCAGAACACGGCACATCACACCTGTGGGGAGGCAACAATAGCCGCCGCGGTTGGAGTCGCAAGCGCACGTCCGCACCGCAGATGAGCAACGTGCACGGATCCATGCCGCGGGTCGCACTCGTGCTGCGCTCGCGTCGCAGCTGGCCGGTCGCACCGCAGTCATGTCGCAGGTGGGTGCTTTCTTTCTAAACGTTTTATTATTACACATAATAACTGAAAAATACTTTGCTGACCGTATTCTCTAAAGTAAGGTAGAGTTCAAAACGTTGGACTCTAGTTTTCTGCTGAATATGGCATAAGGAATCATTGTAAGCAAGCAAGCATCTATAGGCTACGGTAACTGCTTAACATCAGGGCCGGAAGCTTGTTTGCCACCTCAGTTCTATAAAAAAAAACATATTTCTTTGTCCAAAGAGGTCTGTAGAGATAAATTTACTTCCACAGGTTACTAAAATGTATTTGAATTCACAAGAGAAACATTTGCTGTAAAATTAACCTCGAAGAATATTAATCGACAGGTATCTTTAACGAGATAAGTTCGTTAAAAATAAGGTCTTGATTTTTAATTACGATTTTGTTATAACTTACCTATTTTGATTTCGGGACCTGAGAAAAGAGCCCCTTTTTGTTCTTAATTTTTTATTAGCTACGAATTTCTATATATACCGTTGTGTTTACCATAATTAAAACTACAGTATTATAATGGAATAAGCTGGTGTTATTACCTTGCAAAGTGCCCAATTACTCCACCCTAACCACTTTTATAGGAAACACCAAATATTTTATTAACTCTCGAGGGTGAGGATCCCGTTTAATTACATGAGACACGCAATTTAAACTATGCCCAACTTGGTTCACTCTGTTTATGTATGTAACTAATTAACTTCGATGTCACTGCTTCCCATCGATTAGGGACCCCGTTCGTCGACCCGTTAACAACATTGATATAATCTTTGATTAACAAGCAATAACATTTGTGCCAAATTTACGTTACAATCATTAGGATTGAACAACGAACTGTTCTCCTTTTGATTAAATTATAGGAAATCGAAAAATGAACATTAAATTGAAACGGAGAGAGACGCGGCTCCAGTGAGGTGTGGTAGGTTTGAATGTATGAGCTGGATTGCGGTGAAAAGGTTTGAATAATGATTTCATTTGGCACAAAAGAAGAGACTTATAAAAGGCGCTTTTGAAACTTTCAGATCCAGTCGAGTTGCTAAATACATACGAGTATAAAGGACGTACTTAATTAAGCTTTGTTGTATCGATGATGCTAACTAATACCCATAGACAGGTCTGTCTCTAGAATTATTCTGTGCACCACAAAGAAGAAAGACGTTTCGGTGCGTCCCAAATTATTTCGATGATATTAAATTCAAAACAGGTTCAAATTTAGTTTTGTAAATTTACAACCCGTAGTATGACCCGGGATTCGAACCCAAACTAATATTCGTAACATAGTCATGACTGGAACATATTGCAGATGTGAACCATAATTGCTACAGGTCATAAAACAATTACCAATACGATGGTCGCCTTGGGGAGCCGGCGACCCATCATAGCATGCATCCTGAATTTAAATTAGATATTACCTCGACTTCTGTTATTGATGACAGGGGTTTGAGTTCCAATCTTGCTCAATTTTTCTACGATATTAAGTTTGAACGAATCATCTATAATTGGTTTTATCTCAGGCGTCAGGACTGGCTCACTCAAAATTTTAGGAACGAAGCTTTAAGTACTCGCCTTACTAAATTGACCCACTCAATGCGTTAGGTGTCATAAAAGATACACGATAGAGAGCTTGTAGGTGAATATAATTTTAGGTATGCTTGGCACTTTATGGCGTCGTCGTAACAAAAGTCGCTATTTATTTTAATATCTTTCCGAAGTGAAGTATCTGTTTGTATGTAATCTGTGGCTTATTTTTACTTATAAAATCAGTGTTAAGTATTAAGCGGATATTCCTAAGGAGTTCTTAACCAATAAATAGCAGTTTATGAGTGTATGATCCTTCGTAATGAGATTCGACATCGAATATAGTTTTATTAAACAATTTCGTAGTAAAGTTACCCACATCAATAGCTCTACCACTCTACTTTGAGCTTATATGATTGCTAGCTAGTCGGTTTTGCGTAAAATAATGTGAAAAATTTATAGGCCGGTAGGGTCGATGAACATTTTGCTATAGTTTATGTAGAAGCTAGCGACTAGCGCGCGTAAAATACGCGTAAAACTCATGGTAGAGCTACTGACCGAATCATTGATATCGTACCCAGTTCGTACCCAGCTTGAATTAATTTGCTAAACTTTTATCGGAATGATGTCGTGTCGCACGTGTTTCTGACAGCAGTTATTTAGTGTTCGACATCCGTATTTTGACAAATGTCAGTGCTATCGACACTTCGACCCACGTGCAAATAATTGCAAGTGCGGAACATAAATTTTCGAAAAAGATGTCGTCGAATACCACATGGGGAATTGGAATAGTAATAAATTTAGATCATAACGTTTCCTGAAAAATGTTTAGGGCGATTGCAATTAATATTATTAGACAATTAATTTACTGCCGTTCCCTTTTGAACTGCGCAAAAAGTCCGAAATTTCCGGGAAAACAAATGACTTTATTACAAGGAAAATGTAATTAAAAGCCATTTGGGAATAAATTATCAGTAGTCCTTTTTTAAAACGATAAAAGTTTTAAATCAGTGTTTTTGACACGTATAATTAATCGGTGTTTTGCACCACTTTGCAATCGGTTTTCAGAACATAAGTGATCTGCACCACAGTGCAACGTAAGTGGCCGCGGCGTGCATGCTAGTATATAGAATAATAGCTTTAGCTTCGACTCTAGCCCTACTTAAGTCAAGATGGTGTAGCTCACAGGCGCTCCAAGAATGCTGACTATATTTTGCCCGAGCTTGAACACTATTTCTTTCGATGTACCTACGCTATCGTTAAGCATTTTTTAATGATATTCTTAATAAGAAAAAATGTACATCAGTTTTAAAAATAAATAATTTCAAATTAAAAAGCCGAATCTAAAAGTAGGTAAATTAAACGAAAGTCATATTATAAATATCGCCACACAGTGGCCAGACAGCGGCCACACTTTTGTTGTTTTGTAATCAATATAATGGTAGGAAGGCCGGTGAGTGCTGTAAAAATACTTACTGCTGCAATCAATGTATATCAATGGGAAACGTCAGTAAATTTGAATTAGTGTTTCCACGTATTGCTAAATGGAACACTAATCCAGCAAATGTGTTCATAACTCGCGTTGCATCACACACCACAGGATCATGTACATTGTACATGATCGCACTCCACTAAGCAGATCGGCTTTTGTCCGACGTTAAGCTATCACGTGTATCCGCGGCACCGAATCATTGGCTGCGCCTACATCAGACGCAAGCCACGCCCGAGCACTCAGTTTTGACGTCAGAGCGCATAGATATAAGTCATATCATGAGTGCTCGGGCGAGGCATGCCTCTGGACGCACCTATTCGCTAAGCCTTTACAACATCCTGTTGGTACATGGGTCTATTTGTGATTTTGGGCATATTTTACTGAAATCATTGTTTGCAATTGTGTACAGGGCCCTAAGTCGCTTAGCCATTGCCATTGAGCTGCTCTAGTGAACGACCATCTGATTGGTCGGCCGACCCGCTGATCGGCCTCGGTCAGAATCAACCGACCAGAGGGTCGAACAATATAGCAAAACGCCATAGTGGCGCCACAATGGCTAAGCGACCTAGGGCCCAGGTGGTTTGTATTTTGAGAGCTAGCACGCGCGCTGAGAGCTGACTTTTGTCACAGATTATGTCACACCGCGTCGCTTTGATTTATCCCAAGTTTTGTCTTGTCACAGTCGGATATGCAAGGCCTTTAGTTGATTATTATTGTACTACGTTCTTACCTATTCTCAAATCTCAGAGCAATAAAATACACACGTGTAAACACGTATTCGATGTTTAAAAAAATCAGGAAGGATATTTCAGAACGACCTCTATTACAATAATGGTAAGTCGGAAATCCCGATGTCACCCCGAGACACGTAGCGGTATAAATTTCAAATACTAACCCATTTTTGCATTACCCAAACGACTTCGAAGAAAATAAAGGTCACGAATATAATATCATCGCAATCTACGTTTTATTGTCTTGATGATAGGTTCCTAAATATTGAGATTGTATAATTTGGGACAAAGCGTTCTTGGTACAAGAAGCTTTTTGACTTTTTATCGCTTGTCCAATTATATGAATCATGGAATTTTCTCTGGAGCATTAGAGATTTTTCTAAATTAAATATTCTTTGTCTAAGACTGAGGTAGCTTGAGGCAATGCCAATAGTAATTCCAATACCTAAACAAAATATAACAAGAGAACATGTCGGACTCAAATCTATTGGCATATTTTTATTCGATTGTATCATTAACCAATGATATTCAAACCTAAACTTACAGCGATAAGGTTCAAGTTTGCATTCCTCGTATTCTTCGATCGATTCTGCTTCTGTTAATAATAGTTTTATAGATAGGTATCTATATGCACATGGAATCATGTTTTCGTTGTACTAGTAACGTAAACGAACGAATGAAATATACCTATGAGGTATATCAAACCTAATCAGAGATGATTTCTTTTCGCCAAATATATTACTAAAATGGGACGGAATGACAACTCTCGGGGTTTATATTCAAAGCAATGAATGCTATGATTGATAACCTGCCGAAGCCTAACCAGTTCTTTTCAGTACTATTATATTAGGAATCCATTATGTCCGACGGCCGAAAATTTAATACAGGTACAAGGCCTTTCATATTATTATGATTTATATTTGAAACCAATGATGTTTCTGGGCTTTTCCGTGACCTACTTTCTATTTTCTGGTTGAGGATCACTGAGCTACTACATACTATACGTACTAGAGCTGTCATTACAACACTGTCCCATTAAATTGCGGCCCTATGGCCGCACTTCACATAGTCATTTTCTCTCTTCATTATTCTCTCTCACCATAACTCAATTTCATAGGATTTTACAGTACTGCACTATGTTAAGAATTTGTGTTACTGACTTCAACGTTTCCAATCAAAGTGGCAAATAAAACAATGTTTTATGAAGATTGTATAACGTTAACTAAAACTCTCACGATATAGTGCTTATGTAGGTTAGGTACCTACCTTAACCTCGCCGTTATGCGGTTTACACCTTACTCCATATGTGACTTCTGTGTTAACACTTTAACAAGATACTTGAAATTCAAATATCGTGTGCCATGAAACGTTAATGTTTTCTGATTTACAACCGAGGTTCTATAAAGTTTACCTTTACGGTGCTGTGGTTATTCGTAGAGCGACAGGTGTATTAATATGTTCGTATTTAACTTGCTTGATGAAATAAAATAATGTAAATTTTGCATTCGTAAACTAGGACATGACAATTTTGAAATTTTAAAACAGGAATTTCAGTGCCGAGCTGCCAACTCATGCTCCACTCGTGAGAGCTCTTAACACGTTATTGGGCAAGGAGAATATCTTTTCGCGAGTGCTCCTGAATGTAATCAAGTCTGGATGTGACACGTTTACGAGCTTCTTTACTGCCAGTGACATTGTTGATCACGAATATGGAAGTGTCAAGAATATTAGTCAAATTGAGGCCATGAAATTTTATTGGCAAAGAAAGAGGAAGTAAATATTTGTAGTCCTAGATCATATTTTATTTTCTTGACGAAGTTCCGATGTCAAAACTGAGTTATCGGGCGCGGCATGTATACGCTTGATGTAGATGCAACTACTTTGAGTTAAGACGATACAAGAAAAAAATGAATTTTAGTTTCGAGGTGTGGCTAGCGTCGCGTGAGCTGCCGAAGGATATATCCCTCTCGCTTAGCTAGGACAGAACAGCTATGGAGTAGACTATGTATAGTTATTTTTTGAAGGAACAATATTGTTTAATTCGTACAATTAAAATAATATGTCCCAGTGCACCTTTTAAAATAGATGAAATGGATGAAAATATTCAAATATATTTTTTTCGTTTTATATGGGATTTTTATGTCGAGTGTATTTGAAAAAAATAATTTAATTTCTATGTTGTTTTTATTGCTGAAGACAAAGTAAGTCAAAAGAAGACAAACTATACCTACAATATGCTGATAGATACGTATAACAATATTTCGATCGTATAATAGCCTATAACCAGCGGACGATCCAGACGCGTCCAACGATATCTCATTAGTCAAATTTATATGATAAAAATAGTTTGGACGTTATACGGGAGCAGATGAACATACATACATATCGGTCAAAATCATAACCCTCCGCCCACCGTAGTCGGGTAAAAATGTACATACTCTGTGTCAGTGACTGACTGCCGGATATGAGTATCTTTTTCATGTTTCGTAGGCAAAGGAATACTTTGGTACTTAACTTCGATGCCGATCATGAAGTCATCAGCGGTGTCATAATATTTTTTTTTACCATATTTAATTTATTTTTTAATTTAATTTCAGTTTTTATTAATTTTATTGATTTAACCATGCATTTATTTTTTGTTTATCTTTTTATCTTTATTTTTTTATCTATCAAAATCACCCTTAGACTGGTTACCGCCACAGGTGACAAGAGGGCTGGCTCTTTCCTTGCTCAAAAAATTCGCTTGACAACAGGAACAGCTTGAATACAGGGAGGACATGCAGCCAGTATCCCACGCGGACGGTATTTGTCTAATTAGGGGTAGGTTTTTATTTTATTGTATTTTATTTTAATTTATGTTATATTATATTGTATTTTAATGATAAAACATGAAAAATAAAAAATAAATATATATATTTTTTAATTTAATTTTACTTTTATTTATGGTTTTATATTTATTGTGAAATTATAATAATTTTAATAATCAATATTGGACTATGTCTGAAACAAATACATTGAATTGAATAATTTAAATACAAAAATTATCACATTAACTCGTTAAATCACGGTTTACACCCGCTAGAACGAAAAAGATCCTAACATGGTGGGTAGGACCTGAGGGTTGGCCAGTTAATTACTTAAAATACACTATATTTATTTCAAGAAAACATTCATAAGATCTGAAGGCGTCGGACTCGCACATAAAGGGTTCCGTACCACCGTAGAATAAACACATCAAAAATATCAAGTTTGAGACTTGATATTTATTTTTAAATGTTATTATATTTTTAGTATTTGTTCTGCACCGGCAACAGAAATACACATTCAGTGAAAATTTCAACTCTCTACCTGTTACGGTTCGTGAGATACAGCCCGCGCTGACAGACGGACAGACAGACAGACGGACAGCGTAGGCCTAGTAATAGGGTCCCGTTAGCACCCTTTGGAACCCTAAAAAGTAGCCTATGTTCTCCGCCAAGACCCAGTCTATCTCCATACCAAAATTCATCAACATTGGTTCAGCGGTTTAGCCGTGAAAAGGTAACAGACAGAGTTACTTTCGTTTATAATATAATAGATTGAATAGGACGGACAAACATTTTCCTATCCATATCTGTAATGTTATTTTTTACGATAATTTATTGATGTATGATATATTTATTACTTGCCCATCCATACCTACAACAAACGCAATAAAGCGACTCCATTGTTTTGACAAGCAATGTATTCCCACTGTCGGCCCAAGACCATGCTGCAAGTATATAGCAGTAAGCGAAATAGGGAGTTTTTACAGAAATGACACGAATAACTATGAAATGACAAGAGATGACACAAAATGACAAGAGATGACACAAAATGACAAGAGATGAAAAGAAATTACACAAGACAAGGAAAAGCAAACGAAAATCACGCTGCAGTGCAGGTCGTAGGTTCGATTCCTGCCCAGGACATGCATTTGTGTGCATGAACATGTCCGCATGTCCCGAGTCTAGGTGTAATTAAGTGTATATTTAGTTTGTATTTACAAACAAAAAGTAGTATATGTAGTAATATCAGTTATCTGGTTTCCATAGTACAAGCTCTGCTTAGTTTGGGATCAGGTAGTCATGTGTAAAAGAATTTCCAAGGATATTTATTTATTTATCATAGGCGTCGGCGGACTGTAAATACTGTACTGTACCTGTAATGTGGCACGACCGTAATATTTTTTCGTAATATTTTTTAAAAAATCCTTCACAGGTCCGACGTCGAACAAGTCCGAGCGGACACTGACAATACAAAGTTAGAGAGAGACATGGTTAGTTCAAGTACTTAAAATGTGAGATGGCGATATTGTGCGCGCGCTCGGAAATAAACAACGTAAGCGCCAAACCACATTTACTTGAATTAAAAAAAAACTACTTCATGAATTAAAATATGGTTGAAGGGTAGTTTAGATATCATTATTTGCTATGTTTTAGAAATAATTTCGTGATCTAAATCGTAAAAACATCGTGGTAGCAAGGAAAATTGTAAATAATTAGAGCTCATTTCATAAAAATTTTTTATCGAGAAAATTTCATCAAATCGTGATTTGGATTTAAAGATACTCAAGATAATATAGTCAAAAATCATACATCTAAATATAAGATTCCTAGTCCACATACTTACTTAAAGAAAAAGTAGAATAGAAAATCAACCAAATTTCGAACCCTCCTCTTAAGCTCTAGTTAGTGACAGCGGCCAGTTACAGCTACTTTAACGCTATTAAGAGCTGAGTTCACGATGGTAAACGACTGATACCAGTACATCAAACAGTCGATTTACTGGTCAAACGGTCTGTTATTAAGTTGGTGAACATGACCCCAAGTATATCTTGATAATGTATAATTTCTTACGGTTATGAAAACATAAAATTTTAGCGGCGTATTTACATTTGTTTGCTACAACATTTTCTATTTCCAACTTCCCTTTCAAAAGCTTACAATGTAACATTATTTCTGATTCCGTATGTACGGATTGTGGCCCGCATGGTGTTCGGGAAATCGCCTTTTCATTGAATTTGCGAGGACGGATCTCAGATAAGGAAGGGACAAATGTTATTTTGTTTGTACGTAATCTGTCCGGTTTCGGTTTTGGTCACCAATGGCAAATCTCCTTTTATTCAATCTAAACGAGCACATGGATATTTCTTTTGAAAAAAGGTTCTATTTTTGTTTGAAATAATACAGTACCAGGGTTTTGTGTGATAGGGTCGAGTAGGTATACGTTTACATTCCCGATAAAATACTATTTACTACTTTTACTATTTTTTTTTTTTTTTAAATACTATCATATTTATAAATAAAACAATTCGCTGAAGTGTTCATCATAGAGCTCGCTAAGTTGCATGGACTTTCATTCGCGTTGAATGAGAAACAAGCTATAAGTAGGTAGGTAAATAATAATAATGCCAGACTTACCAACTGTATGGTCCCAAAGTAAGCAACGCTTGTACTATGCTACCCTACAATGGACTGGGGGCGATCCCAGTGACACCCAGACCAGGGAAAATTTCGCCGAACCCTTTTCGAAATTTGCCTCTGGCGGGAATCGAACCCACAACTAACTGATACGGTGAACCGAGCCGCCTACGCTCGAACCATTGCGCCAAGCGGTCGTCAAAGTTGTCGTATAAGTAATCATAAAGTACGTTGCTTAGTTAGTATAGAAGGTTCTAATTTTAATGTAGGAAACGTATTTAGATTTAGTAACGGGATTAGGTAATAGTCAGTTCCTGTATACACGGCGACAAGGTTCACCACCTGTCACGTTGGGTTCTGACTATCTGGTGAAACGTGGGCTTTGAGTTGGCTTAATACCTCCACAATGTGGTGGTGTATGGCCACTCAAGCCTCTGACTACCCCCGAATGGGGATAAAAGTCGTGACGTTATATTTATATTTATATTTTTATATAAACGTATTTCTACAAATAGTGACGTAATCAGCCAAAACAAAAACCGACTTACTAATGCACATTAAGTGTTATTTGGTTTAGCTGATTAAAGAAAATATTTGTACAAATAGGCCATATGAATTGGCGGCAGTGGCCTGCCAGAAAAAAGGAACAAAAAACAATAATTTTGATAAATACTGTAGCATGTAATAAGGGACCAACTAAGAAGTTTTAGGCTAAAACCGCGTTTTATACTTTTGGTTTATATTTACTAAGCGCAATCCTCTTTTACTATTTTTAATTAGTTACCACAGGGTTTAAAGGCAACAGTAATAATTATGTTGATCAAAGAAAATTGGTTAAGTTTTCGAACGCAATCTTTTGAATACAAACAGAATATTGAATTTGAGTGAGTAATTTAATTATTAAACGGGAAAGACGTTTGAAGAACGAAAACTTATCGATCACTTTTTTCTTAGAAATGATTGTGATTGTTAATATTTGATGGTACAGTCAGCAACATAAGTTGGTGATCATTCTCAGTTTTTTAAATCGTTTGCATACTTTTATTTTGCATCAAATCCATTATTTTCCTTACTCTAAACAATATTTGGTTTTGACAATGTTAACCAACGTTTGTAAAATGTATTGACAGTTTGAAGAACTGAGAATGTTCAGCGAATTATGTTACTGACTGCACTATCATCTAGAAATACACAGAGTGCTCTCTTGTGATTATACGTGGACTGTTTGTTTATTACTCGACGACGCATGATGGATCGATGGCTCTCGATCGCGATTCATGTTTACTTTATTATAAACACATATTTTAGAAAATTTTACATAAGCCAGCATGGTGCAAATATTTTTGTTATGTTTGATGTCGAAATTGGTATTTACATGACCTTAATATAACGCTAACATGTTATTTAAATAACATTTTCCTCAGGTCAGAATAGCCTAGCTCTGCTGTTCAGTACTATAAATCATGTTGAGGCGAAAGCCAATTGGTGCGTGCAGATGCCTCGCATACCTCGCCCGAGCCACAGAATAGATAATGTCCCGAGCACTCATGTTATGACATGTCCATGCGTTCTGACGTCAAAACTAATTGCTCGGGTGTGGCATGCTCCTAATGTAGACGCAGCTAATACTGTTTGGAAGAAATCACGAATGTCATCCTCATGCCAGCAAGTTTGAAATAACATTATAATTATTGCAACTTAAGTAGTAAAGAATAAGTAAGTGATTTCAAACTTATTTTGATGTAGGTAGGTATGATAAACCCACGAAACATCCAAAGCCTCCATGTCCATGACACTCGAGGTGAAACACTTCAGTGGAAAGCTGAGACTGAAATCTTATCTTATTACCCGAGGCTCCAAGGCGATCGGTATCATAAATCGGTAGCTTGCCAAACGACCCGCGTGCGGTCCATTAGGCTCGCCACGTTGCCTTGTATCATTGATACCATCAACTCTTGGGAAGAAGACTATACATAGACTACTTATTAATACTTCTGATTTATTAGTAAAGTCACGACTTTTATCCCCATTCGGGGGTAGTCAGAGGCTTGAGTGGCCATACACCACCACATTGGAGGTATTAACCAACTCCAGCCCACGTTTCACCAGATAGTCAGAACCCAACGTGACAGGTGTTGAACCTTGTCGCCGTGTATACAGGAACGGACTATTACCTAATCCCGAGGATAGGTAGGTTTCATCACGATGTTTTCCCTCACCGTCAGCGAACTGTAAATTATGCACGTAGATGAAAATTCATCGATTGGTGCATGCCCCACCGGGGATCGAACCTGGGCCCTTCTGATTGCTAGCCCAACCTGTTCACCCCTAGGCTACATTCGCTTATTATTATTAGGCTATTAGTCTTATAAATAAAACTTTAATGTTATAGGAATTTAAAAAAATACTATTTTAAAATAATCTTTTTTCACGTAGGTGAGATTGAATGCTGACTGCACTAACATTAATTTCGTGACTACAGAGTGAAGATATATGAAGTGCTTGCTAATGTGCTCAAGGGAAAGTTTGAACCCCTCAAACTTCAGTCCAAACTTACTTGAAAAACATATTTACAACTGTTACTTTGTTCTCTTGTAACTCTTATAAGATATTAATCAAGCTATTAGTTTAGGATACGTATTCCGTAACATATTAATACTTTAATCTCCTAGTATCTATCTGTACCCTCTTCACGACACGAACATTCACCTGCTAAAGATGGGCTTATCGAAATTATGTCCTGCGGAGATTAATAATGAGTATCCAACAATGTGAATAGGGTACCTACAACTGGATTCGTGTTTACAATAGGTATATTATTGTATGTACTTAGGGGCCATCCATTAATTACGTCACACGTAAAGGGGGGGAGGGGGTCGACGAAATGTGACATTGTGTGACAAGGGGGTGGGAGGGCTACTAATTTTTGTGACGTCACATTGAAAAATCTAATATATCTAAGTATTAAAACCGAAATTTGAATTTTTAACGAAACATTTTGAAATTTTCTGAAAATTATAAAAAATATGTGACGTCCAACAGGGAGGGGGGGGGGGGGTCTTGCAAATGTGACCAGCTGTGACAAGGGGGGAGGGGTCTAAAAATCATGAAATTCGTGTGACGTAATTAATGGATGGCCGCTTATGCAAAACTGTGAAATGATGAGACCTTTTAAACTGTTTAAGAAATTAAATTTCTAATATTGTAGAGGCAGAGTTACTTTGCAATGAAAAAGGTACCTGTACAGAACTAGTTAATTTACCACGGGAAAATTGCATAATCCTCAGATCAAGTTTATTCCCTAAATAAATAAATACAACGTTTTGACCATATTATATGTTAAAATCTGTTAATTTTTATTTAGAGAATAAATTTACCTCAGGATTGTGGATGGGTTTATATTTAGGGATCACTAACCCAGTGTGCAGTTAGCGTATGTAACCGTTTACGTGCACGAAGCCTATTCTAGGCAGTTCAGTGCGAACCATTTGAGCATCTATTGTTAAAGTTGCGGTGAAGTTTCGCCTTAATGGGGCCAGTATTGCTGTGGAAGCCAACAATTCTGTAGTTTGATCTAAAAATAGATTGAACTTCGTGTTATAAGGCAGACTTTTAGTTGGAAAATGTTGTTTATTTATTCATAGTTTTGCTCCTTCATTATAGGTAGGTATTAATACCTTATTATCACGTCGCGTCGGACGCAACAATAATTAGTGGAAAATCTAAAAGAATAATGCTTATAAGTACGTTTGTCATTTATTCTGTGGATCTAAAGATGAGGTTACTTTGAAAATAGCCATCTTGTATTATTAATAGTATATCCCTTTAATATCCTTATTGCCAAAGAATCTATTTATTATTGACAAACGAAAAACGCGGAAAACCTCGCAAAATGCGAGATATTGGAAATGAGAAAAACGCGGTCAACATTTATATGGGACGTATGCAAACATAGGTGGAATTATTACATTTACATATTAGGTACGCTGTTTACATAGAGCTACATGTAGAGTTAGGCTGAAACCCGATTATTTTTGTTTTATGTTGTTATGTGTATATTTTGATTCTATTTATTATCTGATTTTTTTTTAAACTGGGTGCAAAGCATACCTAATTTATATTTTGATCTTAATTTATAAATAAATATTGCAGATAGTCATTCGTCTATTTACTATTATTAATACCTACACTATATTTATTTAATCATTGAAACCTATTTACTTGTTTATTACAAATAAAGACTTTTAAATTTAAATTACCTGCTACGTATGTACTAACTGTTTAACTAAACTCTAGCATTTACCTACATACCCAAAGTCTTACCGGGATTCATATTTTTTAAAGTTATCATACCTACACACCTAGGAAGGTTGTCATATTATTTGGAACCTTGTTGGTTGGTTGGTACATTTGAAGTGCCTAGTTCAAGGGCGACTGAAAATAAACCGGCACATCATTGTGTGTTGTGGAATATGAAATGAGTTCAAGCCAAATACATTACCAAGAAAGAGGGAGACATGACTGTTGAAAACCTATGTTCGACTAAACGGAGTCCCTGGACGATGTACGACTCATTCGTTCGCGGAAAAAATATGTTTAAAACATGTCGGTATTGCCAATAGGTACGGTTAATCTTTGGGTGAATAAAACGCATCAAAATAATTGCGAGCGCGATATCAGATGTGTAAATTTCGTTAAATGTAGTGGTGTGCTGAGCACAAGGATAGGTACAAGTCTAGTGATTGCTATGTTATAGGGTACCATATCTGCTAAAATAATACATCATTGGTTTAAGATCATTTCCCAGATAACCCGCTACTACATACTTTTTGTTTACCAAGTATAGGGTCGTAACATAACTAATAATACATTGTCGTTATAAATTCGTAGGTTAGGTACCTAATGGTGCTCACACATTGCAGTTATAATAAAGGAGCCTCGCTAGTACCCAGTCCCAATTGGATCGTTGGAAGCCTCAAGAGTGTGGGCACCATGTCTGATAATTTTTACCTATTAAAATTCACTGATCATTCATATTATCTTCGTGAATTCTTCATCGTCAATTGTAAATTCTGGGCGCTCGCGTTTCGGCCATCTGTTCGCAGCCCCGTGGCCGGTAAAAGTATAGGGGACACCGCAGACATCCTACTTTTTGAATCGGCGATCGGCGATTTTGCGACTGTAACGATGCTGCATCGCGATTTGGCGACTCTATGCGTTCGGACGCAGCGACTGCTCCGATGCTAAAAGCGAAAATCGCCGATCGCCGATGGAAAAAGTAGCATGTCTGCGGTGGCTGATGCCTTGGTCCGATACTCATTTTTTTAAATCTTAGTTTAAGTACTTACCTACTTTAAAATAATTAATTTCCTCTTAATGATATTGTGATGAGTCCCACGAGTCTCCTTTAAACCCTTTTCCTCTCTCGAAAGTTACATTGTACCAAGTTATGAAGGCGCGTCTATAATGCTTTTAATCAGCTCTAACGACCTTAGCTTGCTTCATCCGCACTGTAGTAGAATTTGCATAGATAGCGTACGAAATTAAGGTATAAGCTTCAAAAATATATCTCAGGACTTATAATTATATAAAAACTACAGTTTTAAAAACTAGACAAGTATAGGTAGGTTCTTGTTTTCGGCTCTCTCACTCGTGGGTCGAAACTCAGTTGTAATGGCTACTTTACGCCGATCTTTTGTGAGAGGGTGGTACTACCCTGGTCGAGCCAGCCCGTATAGGTATGAGCTGCAGTCAATCGGCTACAGCGTGGCTCTACCACCAAGAAATATAGTATTTTTAATGAAATTTTGTAAGTCAGAGAAGTGGCTCCCTTCTGGGTTCATATAAACTAAGTTTGAGGTTGAGTGCAGGCTCTTCGCAAATGTACACCTGACTGAATTCTATAGTCATGGTTTTATGGCTACGTATAATAAAACACCCACATAGTGAAAAGAGTTTCATTCCGAACAAATGGTTTTCCATTCCATTTTCTTCATAAAGATTGGTCAAGTCGTAAAATAAAAGGCGCAATTTTTGACGCTCCTCCACGCCATCTGTCGAATCGTGAAAAAACTGCTAGCGCTTTCCACACATGAAGTCAAGGTTCTTATTTAGTTCGGGAAAATTCCGATAGATGGCGCTGTTTAAAGTTTTTTGGGTTTTTCCAATTTTCTTTCTTGCAAAGTTGCAAGTGAGTTATTTGTACATGATGCTAATAGATGTCACTATTTACAGTTTCTATTTTAAGTACCGATCTACATCATTTTCAAACTATTCAAATAAGTACTTCTCTATGATGGGGAGCTGTAGAAGGGGTTTCTGGTTTTGCAAGAGCGCGTCAGATTAAGATAAGGGAGATAGCTTACATATTGATGAGAACCTCAAAAAAATATGAGCCCTTAATATTGGTGGGTTTGCTCAGGGGAACCAAAAAAAAAATAGACCATCTTAAAATACTCGAACTCGTCAGATTAAGATAAGGGGGATTCATTACTAGCTAAGAAGTGTCAAAAATGTTAATTTTGCTAATTTGATCGTCAGTCTAAGAAATGGGAGCATCTGGAAGTTTCACTTTTTCACCCCCTCAGACTTTTTTTTTAAAATATACCTAGGTCTGCGGTGGCAAGAAAACGTACGGCCCGCCTAATTTTAAGCAGTTACCGTAGCCTATAGATGCTTACAAATTCTGGCGCGCTCGAGTAATTATTTTTTCAATTTATCATGTTGGAGCATGAAAAGTATCAATATCTGACACGCTTGAGTATTTTTATGACATAGCATTTTATACAAAAAAAAAAAAATTGTCATGTATACGCTTCCCCCACCGCTGAAAGTGGAAACATCTAGAACAATGTATTCTTCCTATCATCTCATCTACCGAATCTACTAGGTTTGGACGACGCTCGTGCAAATCCACGAATTGCACGCTCGCCTCCCCATCTATATTTGATCATAAATAAAATTATTTTTAGTAGAATACAAAAAAAACTAGAAAAGGTTTTTTTAAGGCAACAAACAAGAACACCGCCCGCCTGATGTTAAGCAGTTACCGTAGCCTATAGATGTTTGCAGTACCAAAGGCATCGCTCGCACGTTGCTAACCTTATGGGGAGTAGGATATATGGAGGTGTAGGTTTAGGTAAATACATAGGTACATTTATAATACTGTAATGTCTGAATTTTACCTAGAAGACCAAGAGTTTAAAACGAAAGGGTTTTTGAAGTGACTATTTTAATCTTTATGGAAGACATTAATAATTTCAATTTGCGGCTGTCTCCATGTTAGCCCCTGACGGTGACTTATTAATTCAAGGTAAAGAAAAGCTTAAAGCTTATTGCAGACGCCGTACATTTAGGTTCGTCCATTAATCTTTCGTCCCACTACATTTTCTATTAAGATATTTAGCCCACTTTGTTTCGGGTCTTGCTTAATAAGCTGCTGAAGATTTAAAAGGTAGTCGTGTTTTGTTTTCTCTAAGATATTTAATTATTAAAGCTTTGGAGATATTAACCTACAATTTTAAAGGATTAAGTTGGTGTCTTCTTTCCTTCGATCAGGGTCCCAAGTCTAGTAACTTTTAAACAGTTGAAAACCACTGGTCACTCTGTTATCTTTGTGAATTTTTCACTGTACCTAAATCAAACATTCTTGGAGATTTACATGTTGTCGGCCATCTGATGGCAGTCCTCTGGTCATCAATTATCATATATCTCATCAATTAGCAAACTTGGGGCCCAGACTTGGTAGACAGGTCTAGAAATTGGTAGGTATGTATAGGTACTTATGTAAATAGTTAGACCTGGTAGGAGCAATTTGTCTTAAATTGTTTGTGCATGAATAAGTATTATACTAACCCTAAGTAGGTACTCTTAGTGCGATATCCCACGAGGCAACCATGGTTGCGTCACCAGCGGGTAGTTCAACAGCCGGTGTGGTACCCTCCATACAGCACTATACATTTTGTTGGTGGAGCAACTGGTTGCGCTACCACTGGTGTCCTCGTGCGGTGGGCTCTTAGGGATAGTAGGTATAATACTTATCGATTAAAAAATGTTTGCTATAATATTCTACATCAGACAAGCCAATTTAATAATTGACGTTATTTAGCCCACTTTTCACGAATGTTCCGGCGAAGTAACTTCTGCTAACATCGTTATCTTGTTTAATAACTTCCAGTTTAAGTGGTGCAATAAAAGTAATTTTACGAGCAGTCAAATTACGGCAAAGTAGCGCCATCCTTCCGCGACGTTATAAATACCTTAGGATTCTTGATTTTAGAACATAGTTGTTGAATAATTTATGTAGAGCTAACTCTAGGTACCCTACCGTACTTAAGTAGGTACCACCATGAAATTGGGAATGGAAATTAAATACTAAAACTGTATCTTCATCCAAAGGTTGCCTGGTAAAGATAACTAAAAGCCGACCATTGTGCTACTTTTTAGTAAATAGTTATTTTTGTTTTTACGCGTGGGAAACAAAAATAACTATCGATCTATGAGCATTTACGATATAAGTTGTTAAACATCGTTATAATAGCAATGTAGAGCACCTTACAAAAATAAATTATTTACCCGTATTATTAAAATAATTACCCTACTCATACCTACATAGAATTTAATTTGACCTGTCACAATGTTGACTTGCTCTGACACTGCACGCGCCTTAGCTCACCTCATACATTATTCTAACATTACAAACCTTTCTCTGTGTCCCGTTTCACCTAAGTAAACAATTATTGCCATTACACCTACGTTGTGACTCTATTTGACTTGAAAATAAATACTGTTGAACGCAGAATAATATTCGGGCTGAACTGAACAAAGGGAAGATTAACAAACTTCAGGCTTTAATGTTGCGTAAGGCTAGAAACATATTTATCAAGACACAGGCTAGAAACATATTTAGTGAGAAACAGGAGGAAATTTACAGCTGACTTTGTTGTGCCGACGTGACACGCTCTACGTCCGCTCAGAGATTTAGCCACGCACAGGGTAGGTACTCGTCCGACTATTCGTCGGTACTATTCGTTGTATTTGGCCCTAGCCTAAATCGATAAGGGGGTAAGAGGGGGAATGGCAATAACATCTGGCCAGCCCTAATTGTCAACCTCACCTGCACGCGCCTTACCAGGCGGCAGTGGCTGTGCAGTCACTGCGGTGCCCCCTGCTAGATAACTGACGAGGCTCTGGCGACCGAGCAGTGGCGGGATAACCACACACCTGACTGGGCAACCTGACAGAAGAGGCTTCAATAGCCTTGGGGCCTAAATAGTTCCTAAAAGAATGGTGCAGAAGGCAAGGGGAAACCACTGCAACTATATTCCCAAGACAGTCATCATGGATATACAGCTACAAGTATCACGTTTGCCATGCGAACCGACTAGCGACCGGCGCCGCGCTGCGTCCGGGGCACGCGGTGGGAAATGGGCTACCGGCCATGGTGGAGTAGGAGACCAGGCTCTCCATGGAAAATCTGCCACTGGAATTTCTGTCAAACTGCGACAAATCCAGACGATAGGAACTTGGAACGTGCGCGGTCTACTTGACCCAGGGAAACTCACAATACTCGAAAGAGAGATAACCCGATGTGGCTTGAATATCTGTGGACTAAGTGAAACCCACTGGAAAAACAGCGGGCACTTGCTCACCGACACCCACATCATTTACTTTTCGGGCAATGACAACAGAAGCCAAAACGGCGTAGCTTTTCTTATTCCGAAGCATCAGCGAAACTGTGTGATGGGCTATGATGCTGTTAGCGACAGAATACTCAGTATTAAACTTAGAGCGTCGCCGGTAAACTTAAACCTAATACAGGTCTATGCACCAACCAGCACAGCAAAAGACGAGGTCATAGATAAGTTCTACTCGGACCTAGACACAACAATAGCTAAAATCCCCAACAGAGAGATACTTATAATCTTGGGTGATTTCAACGCCAAAATAGGAGAAAATTCCCACCTACTCAGCAACTGCACTGGAAAATTCGGGCTTGGAACTCGCAACGAGAGAGGAGACCGTCTAATACAATTTGCGACCGAGAATGATCTGATGATAGCCAACAGCCTATTCCAACATCACCCACGGAGGCTATATACCTGGACATCGCCGGATGGTAACTATAGCAACCAGATCGACTACATTCTAATTCGTTCTCGATGGAAAACATCTATAACAAATGCTCATACTCTCCCCGGAGCTGACTGTGGATCAGATCACCAGCTATTGATCTCAAAAATGAAGGTGAAACTTACGGCAGCTAGAACTCAGGAAAATCAGAGAAGACACGAAGTCAGAGACACCTTTAATTTTTCTAAGAACGTGAAAGAACACTGGGCTGAGTGGACTAACGCATGTCATGCCGAAGAAACACCAGACTCGTTGTGGGACAGAACGAAAAGCCTAATAAAGAATGCCATCTCAAAGTGTAAGCCTCCGTATGAAACACGCAAGCGCCAACACTGGCTGACTGATAACACCCTAAAACTAGTCGAAGAGAGGCGTGAGATGAAAGTTAGGGGCGTAGATGTTAGAGATCTGAATAAGTTGTCTGCCCAGATACAAGCAAATTGCAGACGAGACTACAACGCTTACCTTTGTAATACTTGCAAAGAAGTTGAAGCTCACGCAAATCGACATGAATCTAGGGATCTCTATCAGAAGATACGCTTCCTCACGCGATCATTGACCTCTAAAAGCTGGGCGATCGAGAACGAGAGTGGCGATGTTGTAACGGAACTTGACCAAATCTCTGAGGCTTGGAAGAGTTACTGTCAATCCCTGTTCCAGGACTCACAGTCTCGTAACTTCACCACCACAGAACCTACAATTGCAAACCTGGAGCCGGAAATTCTCAAGTCGGAAGTCCAAAATGCTATCAAAGTATTAAAGAATGGGAAAGCCACGGGTAGAGATGCGATTCCCATCGAAACCATTAGAGCTTTAGGAGAACATAGCACCCATATTTTCCACATCATCTGCAACAAAATATGGCAGACAGGGGTATGGCCAACTGAATGGACTCATACTGTTTTCATACCCTTGCACAAGAAGGGCTCGACGAAGAAATGTAGCAACTACCGCCTTATTGCACTCATATCGCACGCAAGCAAAATCATGCTACATATCCTCAACGAGCGGCTCAAGACTTATCTGACAAAAGAGATTGCACCGGAACAAGCCGGATTTGTAAAGGGAAAGGGCACTCGAGAACAAATTCTCATAGTTCGTCAGATCATAGAGAAGGCTCGTGAATTCAACAAGCCGACCTATATTTGCTTTGTTGACTTCGCAAAAGCGTTTGACTCCGTGAAATGGCCTATTCTATGGAACACACTACTGGAAATGGGAACGCCGAAACACCTTGTACACCTTCTGAGGTGTCTTTATGAAGAAGGATCAGCCTCAATACGGACAGACGACGTCTTGTCAAGCACCTTCCATCCTAGTGCAGGCGTCCGACAGGGATGCATAATATCGCCACTCCTGTTTAACGCATACACCGAGCTTATTATGAGAATAACACTTGAAGATTGGACAGATGGTGTTACAATCGGGGGTTATAGGAAATCCAACTTGCGTTACGCAGATGACACCACACTATTTGCGACTAGTGCTCGCCATATGGAACGATTGCTTCTCAAAATGGAGCGTGTAAGCCTTCAGTTTGGATTAAAGATTAACCGCAGCAAGACCAAAATGATGATTGTTGACCGCGCAAACAACAACTCGCCCGAAGTCACACAGATTGCGAACTGCGATGTGGTCCAATCCTACATATACCTTGGCACTTTAATTTCGAACGTTGGTGGCTGCATAGATGAGGTAAAACGGCGTATGGCGATTACTAGAACTGCAATGGAGAAGCTGAAGAAGATATGGAGGAACAGGAACGTCACTAAAGCCACTAAGATCCGGCTCGTTAGGACACTTGTTTTCCCCATTTTTCTTTACGCTGCAGAGACGTGGATGTTGCGAGAAATTGAAAAAAAGAAGATAGACGCTCTGGAAATGTGGTGCTGGAGAAGAATGCTGGGAGTATCATGGACCGAGTTCCGTACCAATGCTTCCATACTCCAGGAACTCGGAATTAAGCAGCGCCTTTCAGCTACAGTGCAAACTCGCATCCTAAAGTTCTTCGGACACGTCTCAAGGCGGGAACATGACTCCATAGAGCGTCTTGTTGTGCAGGGGAAGGTAGAGGGCATCAGACCACGAGGCAGGTCACCCATGCGATGGACTGACCAGATAAAATCTTGTGTGGGTGGACCCTTGTATGAATGCACCAGAGCCAGCACCAACAGGGACAAATGGCGAGAGATCGTGGGGCGAGCGACATCTGCCCATGGTAGCTCCACATGATGACCACGACCGCTCTGCCAAGAGCGTAACGACTAAGAAGAAGAAATCGATAAACTTTTCCCTTGAAAGCCAACGGGATACGTTTTACGCTGGGTTTTTAAAGCCTTCACTTTCTACATTATAAATATTTATAGGAAGTATTTAGATTTCATGAGAACTAATCTACAGATAATTCATATCATTATCTGTAACGCTACGTAAGTATATGCATACGCTTCATATTGTCCAATACTTGAAATATCGACATTGCACGTCTCTATTTTAAGCACGTAAAAGTGGGATGGGTAGGGACTTGGGGCGGGTGGCAGGGGGTCGTCGGCATTCAACAGGCTACGGTCGATACGGCCGACGCGGGGCGCAGCGGGGTTCATCTACCTACCTACACCTTTTTACTACAAACTTGTAAACATAAACTACATTATTTGAAACGGTTAATTTGTTTGATATCAATATTCATGGTTCGTTAACATATGGTACTACTATACTAGTAACGACTGTGTTATTTTTGCTAGAAAGCTTATTGTATCCCTATGTATTTGTTACAATATATTTTGTGTTCATAATGAACAACAGAGGTATTGTTGTTTTAAAACAACAACCGTTCTAGTAGATTAAAAAAGCGTTTTTAATTACAGAGCTAACGATATTTAACTTTTAAAACTCTACGGCCGGCTCTATTTACAGTCTGCGCTGTAAATTGATATTAAAACTTAAAGTTTATTTAAAGGGGTTCTTGAGGGATTGAAACGGTGCACTCTAACGTAATCTCGGCGGTCGCTCCAAGATTTGAGCTGGTTGCGGCAAGTCTCTTTAGACTACGGGTCTTATCTTTGGTCGGCTGACGGCGTCTTTGTGCGCCTTGTGCCCGAGACACGTAAATTGAGCGACTAATATAAATTCCCTTATTTATTGCTCGTGTCGAGCATGCTACGCTACAACGCAGTAGGTACGTGCTACTTTTGAATCTACGTGACGCACTTACCAAGTAATGTTCATATTTTCTCGGAAATTAGTGACATAATGCGTAGCAAGTTCCTTTGTCGTAACTGGCTTTGAAAGCAGCGATGTTTTCCAGTTGCAGAAAAAGAAGAAAAATTATTCTATCGCAACCAGTTGTAGATAAAGAAATTAATTTTAAAAAATGCGTATTTTCAGGTGTTCTTATTGCATTATAAATCATTACATAGTGAAAAAAAAAACAGCGTTCATATTGTAGGCGGAAACCCAATTTCACGATTTCCACTATCGAGAGGGTTATAGGGAACTAACAATGTTTGTTAGTTTTTACGATTATAGAACACTTCTACGGAATGGTTCGAGGGACATATGGTGAGTGTTCTCAGTTCCGGCGTCATAAAGTTGGATTTACTGCGTGCGGTATCGTAGTAACTAGTGGTACAGATACGTATCTCGGACAGATGTTTCGTTCGAAATGTACCGATCGATACCGGCTGCATGTTGACTCGCACCATTCGATGGTGTTTACTCTTTTAAGCCTTACTGTAAAGTCTACTCTGAATAAATACCGGTGTATCAATAGTGTGAGAGATACCTATTTTTATTTGAAAATTGGAAGGTGTAGTAGGGACACGAAATTATGGGCTCAATTGATGACAACATTATAACGAAGTATGTGACATTTTGCATAAGTTGGTACCTACATAATTATGTAATGAAATAATTTGTAAAATAATTTTAAAATAGGCAAATCGAAAACAGTACTTACCTAGGAGATTTAGAAAACCTTAATATTGAGATTATCTTAGTACTTAATAATTATTCAAACAACGTACATAGGTATTATTAAACTCAATCATTTTCAACGAACACTAACAATTTTCAAGTCGGACGTTCAACAGGAAGTTCCCGAGTAATCAATTTAGCAATCCAAATATTGTTTCGTTTGCCTGACTGATGACAAGCCAGTCAAATTGGACACACAGCCAATAATGCCTCTAATCCGATGATCTCTATTTAGGGGTATTGGCGGTCCAACCATTTGCTATAATTCCCTGGACTATTGCCCTGTTCAAAAGGATATTCCTGGGACTCTGCGGCAATGTTAATAGTACATAACTAATTGGACAAAAGCCGGATATAATGGATCGTTTACAGCAAATATGATTTTATGATAGATAGCTACTCTTTAGGTATGCTTTCCTAAGGAGTATTTTCAATTGTGAATGTTTTAATATAGTTGTAATAGTTTTTAGTACCGGAACGCTCCGCAGAAACATTGTGATATCGAACGCCGCACTCAAAGGGGTGACAATCAAGAAGGCACTTGATAGTGGCGTCCCCTACGTTTTATTGCCCTAACGCGGCACGTGGCGACTCTACCACCGTTTATGGTCCCAGTTTTAGGGCAAACCTAAATTATTTCTTTTGGATGCTCTCCAAGAAACGGTATTTGGACGGATTTTGCATCGGATTTTTACTGTCGAATCCGGGTTTTTTAAAAACAACCCGATTGAGCTGTAATGGTATCGATATCCGTTCGGTGTTTGGAGAAAACATGTAGCGATTTAATATGCTCATGAATATTTTAGTCGCTTTTGGCCTATAGATATGATAATACAATCATAAAAAATACTATGGTAATGTAGTACATTGGGAACCTATAGTACTTGCCCAAATAAAACAGGGTGAGATATTCTTTTGTTTTCAAATCGCCTAGAAAAACACGAATGCTGCATAAAAGAAAAGAAAGAAAAATCAAAAAGAAGAATTAAGTTCAAAAGCGAACATTTGTTAATGACAGATAACCACCCCGGAGGGCGTGACCCCTGTAAAACATGGCACGCTACCTGCAATCTGTGCTCTGATACACTTGATCCCTGTAAGACCGGTGAATGAAAAGTATATCACTCTTACATGGAATAGAGCTGAAAATATTTTTCCTGGTATAAAAGGGGAACGTAGATCATATTCAACGGGGTATATTGAGCGTTAAGAGTGTCAGGTAAAACTATTCTGTAGTGTCACGTTCAGATTACGGTTGTGGGTTAGATTTCAGAAATATAATATTTCGGTGTGGGCTCTAGTTATTATTTCTGAGTACGCCCTTAACTGTAGTAGGTTCCTTCAAGTTTTCTGGTATATTATACAGTAAGTTGGTGTGACATGTATTTATTTTTGGTTGTTTGTACTGATAAGTAAAACCCACCCACTAAGCCCACCCGAATGATTTAATTTCGATTTTTTGAACTCGGGTTTTACCTGGGTGGTCTGAGAAAACAAATCGGAATTATTCGTCTACTTTATTCACTTCTGTATCAAATCACCGATACGATATAAGCCAGGTTAACATAGTGGAATAATTAGTGTCCTTTGTGCACCTTTTCATCCAGTTGCATCATCGTTAGACCACCTATATTCTTTTACATATACACCGTGTTCATGGTCATTTGCTTTAACTTTATTGAGATAATTTCTCAAAGAAACTAAGTGCCTAACTCGTACAGTTTTCAAATTATTTAAAATCTAAATTAAATCACTAATCTAAGTGATGTGAACCAGTGTAAAATCTTCTTAATTCATAACCAAATACTATTTTCATCTCGTTCGTAAGTAAAGAGTTTTCAATGTTCCTTATGTACGACAAGGTTTAAAAAATGAGTTCGTTTTGATGTTGTTTTTACTTTTCTCGCATGTGTCACGTCAAATTGACAATACAAATTTGTTATTGTCGTTTCTTATTTTATAAAAAAAAAAAAAAAGAAGTTTATGTTAATGTTCCAAGCACTTTGTCGAAGTTAAAGCAAATGAACATAAACACGGTGTATACTTTCAGCATTCATTTTGGTCTACACTCGCATTTTCTTTACTTTGAGATTCATTTCTTCTCTTCTCGTTCTGACAAAACACAAATTTGAGCGTAATAAGCCAATTTCCGTATTTCCTGGCTTACTACGATGTCTACGATCCACTTTCCTAGTACATCTGCCTTGTCATTGTACTTCCGACAGTCATTTAACATGTCAAAACGAACGGAACACAGCTTTTCTCACTTGATGTACCAACATAGAAAACTGGTAAAGGTACCCTTAATATGTAGTGTATATTATATGCATAATGTTTTTTTTTTTTTTTTCTATACTCACCAATATATAAATTAATCTGTCTGGAATTTCTTACTTTAAATGCATATGTTTCTAGTATCAGAAAATCCCGTGCGTAGCAAAAGATTAAAATAAATTGGTAAAATAACACGAAAAGGGATGATATAGCAAATGTTGCGTCATAAAGGTAGAGTATTCGTCCCAAGAGAAATATTTCAGAGCCACCTACGGATAGGTTATATTAAGAAATATTATCGCCTGCCATGGGTAGTGAGACAATTTCTGTATACAGTCTATTTATGGGCTAGGCAGAGCTGAAACAATCATTATGTTTGGTTTTTGTTGTACCAGAATTCAGATGGTTAGACGGTATTCTGTTTCTTCAAATCTCTTTATAGCGTCATAAGCTCAAAGTAATTAGAAAGTGAAACTTTGTTGTCCTTTCTCCATGTTATTAACGATATCCATGACAATTATTATTTTAAATGAATTCATTGTTTTCACAAACTCATTGCGTCAATTGTTATTCGTGCAAACTTTCGAATGGAGGTCGAACTCAAGAGCACTATAATAGTGTCATTAAGCTCCTGTTAATTAATTTACAAGTAAAATTCAAAACTACTGAGTGAATAAGAGAATTCTATACAAATTGTCCCGGAGTAGGAATAGGGGTGTAAAAGTTTACGAGTTTGGTTGGTATCCCCCTGGGTCCGCCGAGTCCGGCTTCTCACGACACAAACATCCTTTTAGTCCTTGGACGATACCCTTTAATCTATCCGTTACGTGTTGAAGTTAAGAATTCATAGCTCTACATTTAACTACTTTTCTATGATCCGTAGTCTCAATGTAATAAGTTATTTTATTTTTTTCTTTAAGTATACATTTGCGAAAGGCAGAGTATCTTTTTTACAATGTAAGAAATTACTTCCGAAAAAAATTTTGAACTTTTGTCCTCCTGGCATTTACTCTTTACCTATGTGTCAGGACTATGTAATCTAATTTGTAACTAAGTTTACACTTTTTTGGGACTAAGCCCGCCATACATTCCCACCACTGTTACTCCTGTAAGCCAGGATCGACAATGGTGTCCAACGATGACGTCAAGGTTTGACCCTCGACGAGTCCCGGGGAAAAGCTAAGTAATCTAATTTGTAACTGTAGGCTATTACAATATCTTATTTAATTAAAATAGCACTGGACAGCCCGGGAATCGAGCTTATTTCATTATCAGACCGCGCTTGACTACGAGATAATTATTATTGAATAATAAATATTTATTTCTCATTGAGAAGTAATTACTTTGCGTGACTCCAAATACTCACAAAACACTCGAAAGCAATTAATTAGATGTAAGTAAATCGATTTGAAAAGCTAACGGAGCGGAGTCGTAATTAAATTTATCTTTTTGTCGAGGATCTTAATCATTAGAGTTTAAATATACTTTGCTAATAAAATATTGTAATCTATAAAAGCTTTTGAGAAGTAGGAATCTTAGTAACCTATTAGGTGTGTCATACAACAAGGATACAATATAGCTTGTACCTATACGAACCTGTTTAGAACTACAGCTAAATTGAAATTGGGTTTATAAGATAAAGTGGGCGATGCGGGCGGCATCCAGATGGCGTCTAGGATGCCGGGATCGATACCTTTGCCATGAATAATTAAAATGGATGTACCGCTTTTTAGCCGTCCATAGTGTGAAGATTTCATAAGTTACCGAGAAAGGTGCGAACACGTTTTGATGTAAGCACACAGTTGTTCAAAGTTGGTGAGAAATTTTCAATTTGTGTGAATGTTTTAATGAGTATGTATAGAGTGCTCAAATTTTAAAACGGTTTCGTAATATTTTTTATTACTTTTATAACATTTATCGTAACATGACGTATAAATACACGGCGAGACTAGACACTAAAGCATAAAGGTGGTAGAGTCAAGCTGTAGTCAATTGACTGCAGCTCATAAACGGGCTGGCTCGGCCGGGGTAGTACCACTCTCTCACAGAAGATCGGCGTAAAGCAGCTATTACAGCTGCGTTTCGTACTATGAGTGAGAGAGCCGAAAGTCCAACCCCCCTCCCCCTCCCTCTCCCCTTCGGGTTGGCAATGTGCGAGCAATGCCTTTGGTTATTATATTTGGTTATACAGATCTTTTATTTACTAGTAACTGCTTAACATCAGGCGGGCCGTAGGCTTTTTGGACACCGCAGTCCCAAAAAAAATAAACATACATCGAGTGTCTACGTGTGTCCACCACCGCGACACCTTGTTACAGTTGTAGTGGCGGTGTCGGTACACTGATACACTGAGTGTCTAGTGTCTGGTGTCCTCGGGCATACTTACCAATTTTCTTAAGTCTGTTCGAAAGGAACAAGTATTTTTGAATCAGAAGTCAGATCAAAAGGTCAAGGTCAAAACACCCAAGTTTGCGCTATCTTGGATAAATGTAATACTTGCTCAAATCTTTTGGGAACGAACGTAGGGAGTACGCAAATATAAATAGGTATACGTTGCAAAATTAGACTCACTGCTACATCAACCTGTTTCGTATAATAAGTAAGGGTTAGACCCAGATGGTCTCTAGAAATTAAACTAAATTAGAATTTGCATATTCATACCGCATGTTACTTTAATGCGTTGTGAATTTGAACAAAATGTGTTTTTTAAACGCTTCGTGTTAGAAAACTTTTTAGTATTATGGCTTACTTAATACAGGGAGAAGGTTACCTACAGTTCAAACATTTCTTGTGGGTATTATCCACATACTAATTAGTGATTAAACGAACTCCAAATGATCGAAATCACTGTCGTCGCGTTGCCTTTTAGGCATTACAAATAATAATTATAAATTTTACGGATTGAAAAAAAATTGAGCACTTGAAACAGCGAAGCACTGACTTGTGAATGATGACAGCCGGTACAGAGACTACCATATATGTTTCTTAAATATTTATTATCTCTCAAATATAGTGCTAGAACAGCGAGTCTGTGAGTGAAACTCATAGGTGAAACTACATCTGTATCTATGCTAATATCTGCGAACGAAGCTCGAGTGTAATAGATATACACAAAGTATACAAAACACTATTTTAAAAATGTTTGTCTGTCTGCCTGTCTATTCCGGCTAATCTCCAAAACGGCTAGCACGATTTTGACGGGACTTTCACTGGCAGATAGCTGATGTTATTTTTGCAAACAATACCACATTTTTTGTTAAATTCCGTGCGCACGAAATCACATGCACAGTTAGTTAATTGTATATTTCGTTGCAAGAAAACTGTAGCACGTCTTTTTGATATAGAGGTGAAGGTATCCGATAGGCGCGAATTGGATGTTCTCAAATTCTTACATAGGTTTATTCAGTGTTTTGTGGACTCGTGGTGTATTGGAAGGAAGCCTTCTCCGATCGTCGCCGTTGCCCCGCGGTGTCGTGACAAAGAATTTGTTCCCAGAGGACGTCTGGTTTATTGTTTACCTACCTACTACTTCAGAAGCTTTTACATTGGATGAAGCTTTTGCAGCGCCGATATTAAACTTGTTCTGTAAATCGAAGGCGGTAAGAACAAAGAGTGGGGATAGATATTTAAATTTTAAAGTGTTGCTCGGATATAATAAGTTATATTTAAAAATATATTGAATATAAATTAAAGGGGATTTCGTGTAGGTGTTTTCTGTGACGAGTTTGACTTTTCAAAGTAATCTCATCCTAAATGAAATAATATCCATAAGTTTATTCAAAATGTTACGTGTATAGAAATGAATGAACATGAGCAACGTCTTTAGCGAAAGATTTTCGTATATTTATGTAGCCAAATACACATTGACAAAACACTTACAAAACATAGCCAAACAGTATTGTAGACATAGAGAAAGTCTACAAGTTATTAGATCTACCCATAAATTAGGGAGTTACTAGCTAGAGTTACTGATAAATTAAGTGGAACACATAGATAGTATCAAGACGAGACTTTCATAGTAAGCGACGAGCTTAATAAGCAAGTCTCTTTTCCTATTTTGTTACGTAAGTACAAACTTTTTTACCGAGCACCAACCGGTATAAGTATATTTTTCGATGACATTCCGAAATATTTTGTCAATGTTGCATGGCTATCTTAATAAATAATTACTTATTTGAAAATAATTATATAATCGAACCCACAATATTAGGTAGCTATATCACCAGCAACTAAATGAAACAAAATAGTGCAGCTAGCTTCTAGGTCAATTAAGATTGTCAATTGTAATATTATCTCAATCGTTTCTGTCCAAGACAATTGAAGCAATTGTACAATAATTATTCTTAATTTTCGCCACTGCACACAAAATGAATTCTGGCTATAACCGATATACTTTGCCTTGTAGTTTTGACGCTTATCTGTATAAGGTAAAGTTGTACCTAGTTAACATCATTCACAAATTTCTTAGAAAACTGTAGGTATGTTTTGGCATTTTTCTCCCTTAGTGAAGTGGGGTGGAATATCTAGTTCAACTATAAAATATTATGACTGTGCTGCGGGTTCAATGTTATCACCAATAACTTTGATAATAAAAAATATTTCGATATTCATATTTATCTGAAGCATTTTGGTTATAACGATGTAAGGCACCTACAGGTATCGACGCTTACAATGATAGGAAAATTTATATCACTTGAAAAAATTCTTACACAATAGGTAACAATACAAAATATGTGTGATCGTCAGTAGTTGATATAACACTGCTTTTATTTACTTATCCGTCTATTTGGACTATGTTCTGTCCTGAGTTACTCAAGACGATGGAAAAAATATTAAAAGTATAGCTTTTGAAGATAGTAAAAGTATAGCTTGGTTTTATTATCTATCTAAGATTAAAATACTTAAGAATGGTGGAAGGATGACTACAACCCCTGTTTATAGATAAAACTACTTTTTAGGGTTCATAGTTTTATATACTTATCAAAGTAAAGCACGGAAACATTACAACAAATTTCCAGCGCACCGAATCGGTAAACAGGCGGGCCCCGAGTCTGGTAGCTAAAACGAATGTAAAACCTAGTCTCTAATAACATCTCCGTGAATTCTTTATTATAAATCAAAAACATTCTTGGCGGTCGACATGCCGGCCATCTGTTAGCAGTCCTCTGGCCGACAACATGCTAACTGCCAAGAATTTACGACTTATAATGAATAATTCGCAAAGACAATATAAGATTTAATTTAAGATTAAAGATTATATTAGAGGCCAGTGGTTTCGCAATGTTTACTTGTTACGAGACTCGACGCCCAGCTGTCAAACGCTGAAACGTAAATAGGCACCTCAATATCTCGCTTTGTGCTCTCAAATGATGAAACCCGAGCCTAAGCTTAAATTAATTCCGACTAACTAGTTAATTAACTCAGACGAGTTTTGCTTTACGCTACAAATTAGCTTTTACGGAGCCTTATTTTGTGACCTCAATCATAAGATTTGCTGATTGAAATGTTCTGAATGAAAAATCTTTACTACGTGTAGATTTTCTATGCCATTCGTTTATGTAACAATTTTGTTACAGGTATTTTTTATGAAATACTTTGCCATGGCCTCGTCTACATCAGGCGCATGCCGCGCCCGAGCACTTAAATTTAACGTCGGAATGCATAGACATAAGGGCATAAAGCTGGGTCCAGATATGTTATTTTGCCCATACCGTACCTCCGTTTCGTATCGCCCGTCGCGATTCAAGAACGCTAGTTTGGACGCATGTTCGGTACGGTTGCAGGTACGCTCCTATCCATCGCCAGTCGGTTTTTTCGTTCTGTTCAAAGGCGATACATGCAGCGACGTTACGAAGATACTGGCTATTTTTACTATCCGTCCAGAGTTCTTGGATCGCGACGGCTATACGAAACGGAGGTAGGGTACGGGCAAAAGAACATATCTGGACCCAGCTTAACATAAGAGTTCGGGCGAGGTATGCGAGGCATCTGAACGCACCAATTTAAATTCACTCATCCTTAGGTATCTTTTGTTTATACTTAGAAGAATTTAACGACATTATTTTTGTGTTTAGACTATGATAGTCGACTTTGGCATTTGGAAGACACAAAATGTTGCTATACATTCCAGCAGTAGTGTGTTAATAAAGTAAAAGTTAGACCACGGCTTAGGTACAGTCCTGCACGTTTAAGGTAAATTTCCAACATTCCAACAACCTGAGCTCGCTTAATTACGGGTGTAAATAATAAATAGAGGTCAAGTTATGGTGGTAATGTTACCTTAGACGTTCAGGCAATACGAATATCAATTTGCTTAATTTGGTGCTCTAAAAGCGACAACGTAAATTATTAAAAGCAATAGAATGTGTTTATAGCAAAACAAGAGAAAAGAATAGTTAGAGTTTAGTAGGAAAACGGATCCTGGCAATCTGCCATGATGTGGTACGTGGATGAACAAAAACTGATTTAATCCTGAAGGCTGGATGCCTAAATCATGTATTCTGACAATGGGATCATATATTGTGTGCTTTATTTATGAATATAGCGTTCATAATTTAACTTCTCGTTGTTTGTTTGTGAAAGCTGTTTGTGAGTGTACAATAGGTAGGTACATATACAGGGTGGTGACGACATAGTGACAACAAATTAAAACACGATCCCTGCTAGTCAATCACAACACATTAAAATTATAAAATTATGTTTACATCAAAGTCCAAAATTTCAAATTTTCAAACAAATTAAAGGCAATGTGCGAGCAATGCCTTTGGTATTGTATGCATCTATAGGCTACGGTAACTGCTTAACATCAGGCGGGCCGTAAGCTTTTTTTCCACCGCCGTCCTATAAAAAAAAAAAAAAAAAAGGCGGAAATAGTCAAAACGAAACACAACAGCCTTTATAAACGTCTACCGACCTCATAGACTAACCTGTAAGTACAAGCGTGGCAACATCGCTTCGGTATCGGTGTTTTTAGCGGTATCTTTGTAGGCGTAAAGAAAAAATAGTAAAAATAAAAAGCAATCCCGTGGCAATACCTTTGAATATAATTTAATAATATTTTATGTGCGAACTACTGATGTGATACCCAGTATGTGGTTTCGATTATTGTCATGATGTCGTCACCACCCTGTATAAAATACAAGTAAGTAGATCTATAAAATTGGGATGCAGACTAATATGTTTTATTGCATGTAAAGTAGGTGCCTATGTCTAACTAATGATTACTAAAGCTTGAAACGCATTGCGAGGCGTTGCACGACGATGCTGCGTGAAAAAAAAAGTATTGGTTTTGCTCGCGGCATCGGAGAGGTGCAGCGCGGCATTTTCTCCATACAGTTCGTTCACAGCGCGGCATTACTATGAGGAAAAAATATCGTGCCGCACCGCTAAAGTGCGTAAGCTTAACAACGAAATATTTTTTTTCTCAAATAACTTTAAAATACGAAGACTTTTAAAACTCCGAAAACAGTACCGTTTACTCTTTGAAGTCATACTTTAAGCAAACTTCACCGAATATTTTTGCAGTTATTTTTTCCATATGGAAAAAATACAACACAAACACAAACAACTACACAAAAAAACGAGCATTTAAAACCTCAGTTTCCAACGAAATTTATCCGCCGATAACTCATATAAACGGACAACATTTCATTATTTGCATGAATATTTCCATCTGTATAAAGTAAATGATAGGCGATGAATATTCGTAGCCAGTAGCTCGTTATTGAAATGTTGGTGTCCATTAGTGGGCGGGTAATGAATGAATATCGATGATTCGGGTGGCTCATTTATATTGCACTTTATCTACTGCGGGTACGTACTTAGTATTAATGGCCACAGTGATTGATTCAAGGCTCGAGATAAACAAGATTAATGGTAGCTTGAGGAAAATATTAAACAATTTAAATATTTACCTTAAATGGACATATAAACAGTGGAACAGGATACAGATAAAATTACGGATAAAAAATAATCTTTCGGCTCTCTCACTCATCGTACTACCCCGGTCGAGCCAGCCCGTTTATGAGCTGCAGTCAATTGGCTACAGCTTGGCTCTACCACCTTGAAAACTTTCTGGTGTCGTCTTTCATCTTGATTTGCTTGGTTAATTTCTGGGTGACCATTGAAATTTTTTGAGGGCCCACTACAAAATTTTGAGGTGTACACCTCCTACAACATACCGAAGAATATACCTACCTGATCAGACAGATATAAAATATCAAAATTTTGACCCAACAGTAGGTACGAGGGTTATTATTTTGATACCATTTTCGACCAGTCGTTACTGGATGTCGAATTACTACAGTAAACGCTACAAAACACTTCACATGCAGAACATAGCCGGCATCCGGCTGACTAAGTGGATTAAGGCGATGGAGTTCGCTCGTTTAACCCAACGCTGCCGCCAATCGAGCCGAAATAACTGCGTTGAACTATGTGCAGAGACTGGACTACAACATTATGTGAATTTTGAACAAATATTATGTGTGTTGATAAAATAAATCCTCCTAAGAATAAAAGCATATTGATATGCACTTTTATTGTTACAAATTAACATTTTCAAGTCTTAAAATATGATGACCGAACTATGGTATGGTAATTTAATTCAACAGATTGGGTAGACGCTGTTTTCATTTCGTCTTTGTAAATTATTGAATACTAGCTTTTGCCCGCGACTTCGTCCGCGCAGAATTAAAAAAAAAAAATCGGATCCTGGATCCCGGATCTCTTATACCGGAACCCGTATTCCGGATATCACGGGTCCCGTATCCTATGTCCCGGATTTCGTATCCCGGATCTCGTTTTCCGGGTCCCGTATCCTGGATCACGTTGGCCAGGTCCCGTATCCTGGATCTCGTTGCCCGGATCCTGGATCCCGGATCTCGTATACCGGATCCTGTATCCCGGATATCACGGATCCCGTATCCCATATCCCGGATTTCGTATCCCGGATCTCGTTTCCTGGCTCCCGTATCCTGGATCTCGTTGCCCGGTTCCTGGAACCTGTTTTCCGCAACCAGGATCCTAAATTCCGTTTTCCGGATCCCATATCCCGAATATCCCGCACCCCGTATCCCGGATCCCGTTTCCTAGATTCCGTTTACTAAATCCCGGATCCCGTATCCCGGATATCACGGATCCCGTATCCCATATCCCGGATCTTGTTTCTTGGATCCCGTATCCCGAAACTTATTTCCCGGATTCCGTTTGTCGGATTCCGAATCCCGGATATCACGAATCCCGTATACCGGATCTTGTTTCCCGGGTCCCGTATGCCGGATCTCGTTTCCCGGATTCCAGATTCCGTTTGCCGGATCCCGGATCCCGTATCCCGGACTTCACGCGTCCCGTATCCCATGTCCCGGATTTCGTTCCCGGATCTCGTTTCCCGGGTCCCGTATCCCGGATCTTTTTTCCTGAATCCCGGATCCCGTTTCCCAGATCCCACCTTCCGTTTGCCGGATACCGGGTCCCGGAGCCTTATCTCGAATCCCGTATCCCGTTTCCCGGATCTCAGATCCCGTATCTCGGATATCCCGGATCCCGTTTCGTATTAACCCGTAAAAGTCCCGTCAAAATCGGTCCAGCCGTTTCAGAGATTAGCCCGAATAGGTACCGCCATACAAACTTTCATTCCCTATTTTACACCCTCGGGGGATGAATTTTCCAAAACGCTGAAATTAATATTTTTTAGTTGTATAAAGAAACCTAAACAACAATTTTCATCATTATAACTTCAAAAATGACGAATTTCAATACAAACTTTCATACCTATTTCACCCCCTTAGGGGTTGAATTTTCAAAGACCATAAAATTAATCTTTTTCATTATTAAAACACACCAAGTCAGCAATTTTCATAATTCTAACTTCAAAAATGACGAACTTCCATACAAACTTTCATTCCCCTATTTTACCCCCTTAGGGGTTGAATTTTCAAAAACCCTGAAATTTTTCTTATTTATTTTTGAAAAGACACCTAATCACCAATTTAAATAATTCTAACTTCAAAAATGACGGAACTTCCATACAAACTTTTATCCCCTATTTTACCCCCTTAGGGGTTGAATTTTCAAAAACCCTGAAACCCATATTTTTTTAATTTTCAAAAGACACCTAATCAGCAATTTTCATAATTCTAACTTCAAAAATGACGAACTTCCATACAAACTTTCATCCCCTATTTTACCCCCTTAGGGGTTGAATTTCAAAAAACCCTTTCTTAGTACACCTCTACACATTAAGACAAACCCACCCTCCAAATTTCAAGTCTCTACGATCAGCGGTTTAGGCTGTGCGTTGTCTGTCAGTCAGTCAATCAGGACTTTGATTCTTATATATTTAGATGTTCATGAAATAAAATTTAATAGTATCACATTGGTAATTTGAAGGCAAAACTTTAAATTATAACCGTATTGTTTCCTACTGCGGTATTGATTTGATATATAATGACTTGAACAGTATGTATACGCCTGTGCGTGGTAACCGCACAAATTAGTTCCACTGTCTATTGTATCACGTAGATACCATTGTATAATATGGGGATTATTGATCGGTGGTGCCGTAGCATTCATAATAGAGAACTAATTTGAAACATTAATTGTGAGGAAACCTGCGCATTTGATAAAACATCTTGTTATTTAAAAATAACTTTTGAAATACACTTCGCGTGAATAAAAAATATCATTTACGTTACACCTTAATTTCCGCATGAAATTATCTTCATAAAGCGTACCCGTGTAAATTAACCTATCTACCTACGTACGTTCTACGTTGCGTAGCAGCTACGTAAACCTTGTAAGGAAGTATGTATCGAGGAAGGAGAAATCGTTATGAAGGTGACCTATAATTTTCCAAATATATTGTACACATTTTGAATTAGTATTATGTAGCGATGTTTTGTTAGTAATGTTTTCCATGAATAAAACTGATAATAATAAAATCAGAGGATGCGAAATATCTTAAGCAAATAAGGCCCTTCTTACAACTCTATAAACAACTATTTGAGTATGTAAAGCCACTCATACTCATCAGTATTAAGTAATTCCAGGTTTAATACTGTGCAAGTAAACATCGTAAACGTAGTTTGTGGAAAACCATCCAATTACGTCAAACGCCAATCCCGCCGTGTTGCCGACGGCCGTACGGTCCGCGGACACGGACGGGACCAATGAAATCATGGCGGAATAACCGACACAAAACGTACGCCAATGTCGCAGCCAGTAATTGGCAGCAGCTATTGAGCGATGTAGGTATGCCCAATAGAATAATATAGGCGGTCAGTCAGTCAGTCAGAGTCGTTCGAGCTATATTAATTTATTCACACCATTTACTTTGCCGTCGTGGATGCATGATTGGTAATCTTTTTCGTCTCTCTAGTTGTTGCTTATAGTATCTACACCCTAGTAGTAGCGATGAAGACTCGATTGTTATAGCTACTATTGGTAATAGTAGGCGACAGGTTCGTATGACATTCGGGGTATGAGCTTTTCCAGAATAAAATCCGAATCAAAATTAGCAGGACCCGATAAACAATAAAAATTGCCCAAAATATTATTAAATTAAATTATTTTGTTGCGTTGCAGGTCCTGCTAATTTTGATTCGGATTTTATTCTGGAAAAAGCTCATACCCCGAATGTCATCCGAACCTATCGCGGACTATGGCTTTGTAAATTATTGTGTTTTCTGCTATATGTACAATAAAAAAGTCTTAAGATATGCTCCAAACAAATGAAGTCTCTTTCATTTGTTCTGTGGCTAGGGATTATTGCTGAAAGTGGTACCTACTGCGCTGTAACGAGATATATCCAGCTGTTATTATTTTTTGCTGACTCTTATAAAATGTTGTCATTGGCTTTTTGTTCTCAAGCAATTAATCAATGGGCTCTCTAGAGAGTCAAAATTGCAAGTCGTGCGACTACATTTAAGAGGGCACAGTGCGATGATCTTAACTCGAGTGAATATTCTAACTATGTATTATTAATCTTATTAGGGCCTCCGCAGACTAGCTACTTTTAGCATCGGCGATCGGCGATTTTGATGCTGCGTCTCGCTCGTTCGCGCTCGAAGAAATGCGACGCAGCATCGATACGTCACAAAATCGCCGGTCGCCGATGCTAAAAGTAGCTAGTCTGCGGAGGCCCTTAATCTCTACAATGTAGAGTCATAAGATTAATATTGTGGCGTCTACATATTTTATGTGTACATTTGCATATCCTATTGGGCTTGTGGTCGCAATATTATCGTGTTAGTCGTGTTAAGGGATTTGATTTATTCTGCCCTTTAATACGTGAATACGTTATACGTCAGGGATTTCCATAGTCAAAGGAGTTCGTGTCAATTCCTTCCCTTTTCAAGAGTACCTTTATGTTCTCGCGGTGTCCCATCATATCACTTGGGAATATTTTATAAAGTATAAGGTAAATTAAGGGTTTATTCATAATTTGCCACTGTGTGGTTGTGTGATGTGTTTTTGATATTGATCACGCACATTGTATTATTTTAGCAGATATGCTACCTTCGAACATTGCAATCACAAAACTTGTGCTCAGCGCACCACTACATATAGCCAAATTCACACATCTGACATTATTCACCAGAAGATGATTGCCAATACCGACATGTTTCCATCGTTATTTTCCCCGAGCGACCTATTTTAAACATTCACGTGTCTTCCTCTTTCTTGGTAATGTCTTTATGCGTATAAAAATTAGATAACTGTTTATTAATCAACGTTGTCTGTGGCATGTCGCCGCCACAGCGGCGCAAATGCAATTATTGTCACTTGTTGCCTCCCTCGTGGCTCGAATTGCGTTTTATTCCCGCAGCGAAAGGGTTAATGGTAACAATTTCCACGAACAATATTTTAATGGAAAAAGAAAGATGAGGAAAATTCGCACGATAATTCCACCATTATGGTGCGAGCACGATACCTATATTTTGATGGCATAAAAAAGGTGCAAAATAAAATTGACTGTTCATATCCACTGCTGCGTTTACTTTTATTAACGTAAGTTAAGGCGTTCAAATGTAGATTTATCTACAAGATATATAGACACAGAATTAAGTAGACAGATATCCCTAATCCAGACAATGTTTAAGCTCTACCTCGGGTACTTATTTGATAAAGATGGTTCAAAATAAATAGAATCAGACTGAAATTTTAAATATTTACTGTTCTTTTTGGGCTTTCTTAGATAAGTCTTAATGGAAGTTAAGCTGGTTTCAAACCCTTTTTCTCGTTCGTTACATTTGAAATTACAGAAGGATCGAATCAGTAGATTGATTAAATATTGGTTCACGCTAAACACCTCTTCGTTACCGTCAAGATATCTTGTATTTATCTTCTTTCAGACCTGAAATGTAAATATAGTAGGCATATATGTTAATGGAAATAAATGTAGGTGTCTCTTATAATATATCACAAATAACTAATGTCTTATAATAAATGCACGTGGTGGGCGGCATCAAAAGTAGAATAACAATAAATTAAATCGGTATCCAACCAAATAATTTTCCCGTTTTTATGACGGCGCAAGTTCGATCGAGCTTGAAATTGTAGCTTCATTGCGATCAGATGACCGGAACCTCTACCAATATTTATTGCAGCTCGAATAAATATCAAGAATTCATACTGAAAAGAGTAAATAAAATCTTTGGATACGAATAAAATCGCAGCACATCTAGATAATAATAAACGAATCAAACTAAAAATACAGAAAATATGCGCTTTGTAGTATCATCATTTTTATTTCCAAGTTGAACAAATACAATAGAACTGAAAGATAAAATTTTACTGAGATATCAACGTAAACTAAAGTAAAAAGTCTAATTCCATGAGTAGAAAAAATATCGGCCGCTTCTCACAGGCGCCTTCTGCCTTTTATTTTCTTTTCTGTTACGTTTTCAATTACAAAGAGACTCTTCAATATTTACCGTATTCACCGAAAATAGATTCGGGAGCACGTCTTTTGTTAGAGTTTTATTTTTGTGGAAGATGACCAAAACATATATTTGAGCTCAATACCTATGAATGGTTTTAGAGAAATCATTATAATGTCAGTTGGGGGTGATTTTGACGAGTTACTGAAGAAAAGATGATTAGGAATTCAGTTCTATTTGCAAGTAGTTTATATCTACAAACTGTTCAAAAACTATCCCCAGCAATGCTTTGCTCATAATTATCCTGAATTCTAGTCGGAATTCGAAACTTAAAGTTTATCTTGGAATCATCCAAGCGTATACAATAATAGTCTCGGAATTCTAAGTTGAAAACATAATGGATACACTGTTGGCATACTACAAGTCTAGACCCAATACCCTAGTTTGCGGCTGTCGTCATTTAATTACTTGAACATTAATCTACCTAGTACGGACAGGTCGGGCCCCTCGGGTGTACCGTAATATCCATTTATTGTGTAGCTTAAAAATTAATTAAAATTGATGTGTTATAAGGGAAGGCTGCCCGTGTTCTTATCGGTATGAAGCCGTTGAAAATTTTAATCAATCACGTATATTGAGATCATGTTACGATGAAAAAAATACTGTAAGTATTTGATTTTGCTTGAAAGTATCTGTATCTGATCCTGTATCTTCATGTACCTTTTGATTTTTTAAATAAAAGTAGACAAATACCTAAATAAATTGTCGAAGATATGACAGATATAAGGGCCACCGTAGACTTGCTACTTTTAGCATCGGCGATCGGCGATTTTGATGCTGCGTCTCGCTCGTTCGCACTCGAAAAAACGCGACGCAGCATCGATACACTCGCAAAATCGCCGTTTGCCGATGCTAAAAGTAGCAAGTCTGCGGTGGCCCTAAGCCATTAATTCCATTATGCCTAACAATTAAAATTTCTTCGAGATTTACCTCCAAGTTACATCTGCAAGCGATAGTTTGTGTCCTTTGTGATATACCTATGCTGATACTCGAAAAAACTATTATTACACACCAGGGGAGTTCTATTTGAATTCGTTATTTCAACGAGGTGGTGTATTAGCTACTAATTTTAGTATCACAGCATACTTCTTTGCACCATACGATGCGCTTGAACAAAAAGTTGCGCTACATAATAATAAAACAATGAGACCTTTCTATACAATAAAATAAATAAAACTAAAGTCATACCTATAATCTAACAACTTCTGATCCTTCTCTGATTAATAGAAAGTACACAGTAAAAATGAAACAAACCATGTTTGTCTTGATAATTGCAAAAACTTTGTAAGCGTGGATTGTGGTTTCCAATTAGAATTAACTGTTTCTCGCTGAGGTTTGATAAATTCTAAATATAGGTGCAAAATCTTGACTCAGACTGAGCTTTGGAATAATTTTGACACATTAATTCGCAAAATTACGCGAGGTTGGAACGGGAGAAAATGCAATTTTGGCCATTTCCAGACGAGTGCTTTTACTCATTTAATTGTACTTACTTATATATATTTTTTTCGTTACAGGTAAGAGTGAGAAATGTTGATTTTGGACCGATCGGATAAGTAAGTATTGACAGACGAGATGATAATAATTTGCTTATTACATTCTTGTTGAAAGTAAAACAACTACTTTCTAAAGTGCATCACGTAACAACTACGAGAAATACATTAAATCATGAGACGTTTCTTAAGGCGAGTGAACATGCATTAAACATTCAATTTGTAAATGCATCTACGTTTCATTTTGTGTATCCTGCCTTAGGTGGTGATGGTGGTGGTTCAGGTGTACCTATCGTGGTAAACCAGTTGGCGGAGGTAGGCTACACATAAACCTCCAAATTCATAGTTATGATGCACTTATACTGGTATTACAAACCACCTTTGTTCCTAGAAATGCTTTGTAAAACCATTGTAAACTGTCTGAAAATATCTATAAATTTGACGAAAACTATTCTACAAATCGGCAAGTCGAATGATTTGTCTTCAATGAAAAGTTTCCGATTAAGTGATCCTGCCTGGGCCAGATTCTCTTCAGACGAAGCGAAATTTTCTTTTATTAGTTCATATTTCTAAATCTAGACGGTCAAAGTATCAATGAAAGTCGTCGATACGGAGACTGTGAATCATAAAAATAGCTCCGGAGAGAAATATAAGTGATTGAAATGCCTGAATCGTTGTGCAAGGATTCCGTTCCGTTGCTAGTTTTAATTTTATTTTCTGCAGTAACGGGCATTGATTGCTTGGACGCTGGCAGAAAATAGATATGATCGTTGTTATATTTATTACTTAAAGCTCTCGAGTTAAGTATCATCATTTTGTGTTTTTATTGACGTTAATTAATTAAGTAGGAAATTATAATCGTCGATCAAAAATAGATACATCTCATTACCTTACCTACCTATTGTTGTTCGACTTAGGGCGGAGTTAACCGACAATACTAACGGAACGTTAGGGCAGTAAACATCTGTTACCTACTAGTACATCATACATTTGTTTACTGCTCTGACGGTCTGTTACTCTGTTGGTGAACACGGACCTTACTATGTAAACTCATTGTCTCCTTAATTGAATCATATCGCAGCATTTGACTCCACATGTGACTATTAATGACGACATTTCCTACAAAACTAATCCGCGCCTTTATCACTTTTGACCATTGGTCACACAATGGCGTATCCGGTGGCACCATGAACGTATCTGTTATAAATTCTTTGGGTGGCACACAATGATGACGTTTGACACAATAGGACTATTCTGTTTTGGTCACGTTTAATAGGACTGCTATTTCTGTTAACTCGAGTCACGGCCCACGGCGCGGGAGGTCTATTTTCTGTGCCGAAAAAAAGGGAATGAAAAATACTTGCCATACCAAGAATTGCTTATAAGCCTGCTATTGGCAGTTGAACATTTTTCAGCATTAGCTTACTAAAGCTGAAAAAATGTTCAAGGAGTAAGGATTTATTTTTACTAGTTGCAATCAACATGATCGAAGGTTGCAATGGTGTATTGAAGACTTTATTTATTTTAGTAAGAGAATACTAGAGATGTTAAAGTAGACTTCTAGAGATCGACTATTGTGTTATTAAGGTATGTTAGCATGTCATTTACATATCTAACATAACCCTTACTACTTAAATTTAGAATCTTTCAGCTGATAATAACAATGAATTCGTATCTTAAATTATCACAATAAACGCTTATCTACATATTAGATTATATTAAGTAAGTGCTCTTTTGATACGTATATTAGCATTTATATAGTTAGTATTAAGATAGTTATATATTTGAACAGCGAAACTATAGTCCTGAAGAGTCGTCTCTATCAGAACGTTCATTGTACTTCGCCTACAGCGATGAACCGTCAGATAGACTTTACAAAGAGCTCTCCAGTTTCATCCCCCATTGAGGGGTTTAACGATCTGTATTGACGTAATCAAAATCTGGGATGAAGTGAAAAGGTTTCTGATGAAAAAATACCTAACGGCAATTTTGTAATGATATTATTAAAGGAAGTATATGTTTAATCAGATACATGAAAATCGTTCGATAATGAAATGATCGTATTTCGTTCGTGAAGTTAACTGAAGCCTCAAACATCTATCTAAATATACTAGCAGTGCCCCGCGGCTTCGCCCGCGTGGAAATTGATGTGTGTAAGATTAGTCTATGTCTTATTCCAGTGTCTATACTATTTACGTTTCAAATTTCATTAAAATCGGTTAAGTAGTTATGGAGATACGTGGTAACAAACATGCACACGCACATGCACACACAAATATTTATATATCTAAAAATTATAAAACCAAGTCTATAAATGTGTCTAGATCAATCATCTACATCTAGACTGGTACAGACTTTCATCCATCCTAGGCATATAAATTGTAAAAATATCCTAGATATTTATCTCACGTTTTTTGAAAACCTCTAGGGCCAGATTATTTTATATTTATAAACAAGATCGATGGAGACTGATGGGAAAGATAAGGAGGCCGGTTCCAGCAGTGAAGCGGATTAGGTAGGTAATAAGATAAAATGAACAGAGATTTCATTGGTGTAGTACACTACAGCTTGGCTCTACCACCAACCATATATGTACCGTATATGAGCTGCAGTCGACTTATCGACTGCAGCTCATATACGGGCTGGCTTGACCGGGTAGTACCACTCTCCCTCAGAAGATCGGTGTAAAGTAGCTATTACAGAAGCCTTTCGTACAATGAGTGAGAGAACCGGAAGCCCAACCCCCCCTTCTTCCCCTCCCTTCGTTCGACTCACTTCAGGTCAGCAACGTGCGGGCAATGCTTTTGGTATTGCAAGCACCAGGCGGGCCGTACGCTTGTCTGCCACCTCAGTCCAATGAAAAAAATATCTTCTTCTTCTTCCCAGTCGTTACCTCAATACTGAGGATCGTGACGATTATGTACAAAAAACTTCTGGAGAGCAATTTTCGTCCACCGGCTTCTGTCACCCGCGAGTTGTACCGCTTTGTGCAGTTGGAATTGCGTAAGCTCAGTGATCTGCGAGCTCCATCTAGCGGGAGGTCTGCCACGAGATCTAGTGCCCTCCACTTTTCCCGTCATAATAAGCCTTTCCAGGCAGTCGGAGCTTCTACGTGAGATATGCCCAAAGAAGGTCAAAATGCGAGCCTTGCACGTGGCCGTGAGGCGATCCCCAATGCGCAGCTCGTCTAGGATAGATATGTTGGAAAAAATATAAGAGTAAGTAAATAAAGAAAAATGTATTAGGAGAAAAGATTATCTCACCGGATTAAACTTTTGAGAAGGCAGATCAAACGCGGTTCCGCTGTGAATGCATGATTCCTTATTAGCTACGTCCAGAAGTGTCACATGCCGCGCGAGGAAAATTTTCCTCGCGGTGTTTGACTTGCCTCACGTGAGGCAAATGCGCGTCCTGCCTCACCTGAGCACTCACATTTGCGTCGCCTAGTTTGGCAGCCGTGAGACAGAACGATGTCAAACGTGTCAAACTGATTGATCGGGTATACCTTTCCCTGTCTAGAGTGTCAGTTGCCTCGCCATTTGCCTCGCGCGGCATGCGACTGAGGCAAACGTCGTGCTTCGCGAGGCATGTGGGTGAGCAGCCTCGCGCGGCATGTGACACTTCTGGACGTAGCTATTAAATTACACATGTTTGTTGCCAGCACGCGCCACACTTTGATTATATCACATGGGAGACTGGCTACAGATATTTTCGTTGCTACATTGGCCTTTGTATAGCGTTTTAACTTATAAAAGTGTTACACAGCCATTTGTAGGTTGAGTGAATTGGGTAAAATTCTACCATTCGAATGAATTTGGTTGTTTTCTTTTGATATAGTTACCGATGTGTTTATTTTAAGTTATTGTAATTGATCACTATGCAACATTGCAGCAATTCTGTTATAGCAATTCATTTTTCCGATCCTCCAGCAGAGGCAGCAATATTTCCGTGAAACGATCAAGAGTGGCGTAAAATGTGTGGTGACTATTTCACAGAAATTTAGCGGAATTGCTAAGGATTTCTCAGAAAATGTGAAAAATTTATTGCATTGGCAATAATGCATAGTATGAACGCTAATCGAATAGAATAGAATAGACTTCACAATGTATGGAAATGATATTACAAGTAGCTATGTAGATCACGTGACTTATGTCATTACATAAATGAAGCGTAGCGATTTGAAGGAACGCTTGTAGACGTCTGCGTCAGCCACTTGTCTAGAGAGGCTGGACAGATTGACAATTAATTATATTTATCTTTATGTATTTAAGGTAATACAAATGTTCAACTGGGTGGGTCTAAGTAAATGGTTTGATGAAGCAGCTGGCTTATGTGCAATATAAAGTATACAACATTAAACCTCATATGGTCGGGAATAAAATGGCTTAGCCGATTTACTTTAAATGTTACCAAATTTTGTAGAAATCGATTTCAAAATATGAAATTGTCAACCTTAATCGTAAATGTTCTCCATAGCAACTGAACAGATTTACGTGAAACCTATACCAGAAAAATTGTCAAGACTTGTCTAAGAATCCGTGGATCCAAGATTTAATATTAGTCATTTTATTTAAAAAATAATCAATAATAACCTTAAATATGCTACAAACGTCATGGGTCATCCTGACTTGGACTGCAAAATGTTCGTCGCAGATCCGCGATGGCGGCCTCCAAAGCTGGACGTGCGCGCAAATTTTTGCGTGAAATTCGTAAAAAAATTACGTCTTCTTAGCATTTTATGAATTAAATCACGTTTTAAATAGTTTAAATATAATATTGAACATAATTTTTAGGATATTATATGATTACAAATATTTTTAAATTAATATTTATGTCAGTGACGCGTTTTGTTGTCATCATAGATTATGAATAATATAGAATGATGAATAGGTATTTGATTAAAAAGCATAATCGTCCTCTAAAAACCGCTTACCTACTTTCTAATCTTATTGTCTTGCCTAACAATAACAACAGGTTGGGCTAACAATCAGAAGGTCCCAGGTTCGATCCCCGGTGGGGCATGCACCAATGGATGAATTTTCATCTATGTGCATAATTTACAGTTCGCTGACGGTGAGGGAAAACATCGTGAGGAAACCTACCTATCCCTCGGGATTAGGTAATAGTCAGTTCCTGTATACACGGCGACAAGGTTCACCACCTGTCACGTTGGGTTCTGACTATCTGGTGAAACATGGGCTTTGAGTTGGTTAATCCCTCCACAATGTGGTGGTGTATGGCCACTCACGCCTCTGACTACCCCCGAATGGGGATAAAAGTCGTGACGTTACATTTCATTTTTTCATATTTTTTGTCTTGCCTATGATATCTTTTTATACCACTGAGTTGCTAGACAAACTTGTTTTTTTTTGGCGGGAAGTGGCGAAGTGCAACATTGAAAATCTATATCATTATAGGTAGGTACTTGACACTGGCTATATGCGACAAGAAAAGCCAAGACAAAAAAACATGCGTACGGCCCGCCTGATGTTAAGCGTGTTTCAGTTGATGTTATTCATACTACTTAATATTAGTAATACGAAATTATTTTTGTTTGCTTATTTTTAAGTTGGACTAACCACCGTTTGGTGGGGTAGTACCACCCTCTCATAGAAGATCGGCGTAAAGCAGCTATTACAGCTGCGTTGAGTGAGAGAGCCGTAAGCCCAAACCCCCCCCCCCCCTTCTCCCCTACCCCTTCCCTTCAGGTCGGCAATGATTACTATATGTTTAGTTTTATTGAGCATCAGGATTAAGTTGGGAGACTGGAGTTCAATGCTCTACATTACTAAACCATATATCAAATAAACATCACAGCTTCTTAGGGATGGGTCCAAATTTAATAAGTCGCTAAATTTGCAGTGCTAAATTTATTTAGTGTCATCACCTGTTAAATATTTTTTTAGAAATGTAACGTTACCACTTTTATCCCCATTCGGGGGTTGTCAGAGGCTTGAGTGGATATACACCACCCCATTGTAGAGGTATTAACCAACTCAAAGCCCACGTTTGTACAGGGTGAATTTTTCAAGTGTGCGTGGATGGCCAAATCCGAAACTATAAGGAATATCGAAAGGTACTCAAAGAAGTCTCGGGGCCGATTTTGGTGAAAACTAAAACTGCATCATTGGATTTTTGAAAAAGGAATCGAACTAGTTGATTTCGAACTAGTTGAAAAAAACCACTTACTGTATTATTACACCATTCGATAGTGTCGCTGATAAGGAACGAATTCTGGGAAGTAATGACATACGGCAAACTTAAAAAACGGTGTTTTTTAATAAACTGCTGCATATTTTCAAGTTGACTGTAATAAGTCATACGTACATTACCTTTACCTTGTTCGAAATTATGCTCAATATTTTTATTTATTTACCTTCACAGCGCAGTCATCTTCATAACATTATGTTCTAATTACAAATTTTCAATCATTTTTGAAAAATTAACCAGTTTAGGTTTAATAGTTAGGTAACTTAAGATAAATAAAATACTATTTTGTTTAAAATTAGCTCTTTCCTTAAGTTTACCGTAAAAACAATATTCGTAGCCAGGAATCAAACTAGTTGATTTAGAATAAAAAACCAAATACTGTATTATTACACCATTCGATAGTGTCACTGAATAGAAACGAATTTTGAGAAGTAATTACATCTTCTCAAAATTCGCATGTGCATGTGCATAATTTACAGTTCGCTGACGGCGAGGGAAAACATCGTGAGGGAACCTACCTATCCCTCGGGATTAGGTAATAGTCAGTTCCTGTATACTTCTCAAAATTCGTTTCTTATCAGCGACACTATCGAATGCTGTAATAATACAGTATGTGGTTTTTTATTCTAAATCAACTAGTTCGATTCCTGGCTACGACTATTGTTTTTTCAAAAATCCAATGATGCAGTTTTAGTTTTCATCAAAATCAGCCCCGATATTTTTTTGAGTACTTTTCGATATCACTAATAGTTTCGGATTTGGCCATCCACGCACACTTGAAAAATTCACCCTGTATAGTCAGAACCCAACGTGACAGGTGGTGAATCTTGTCGCCGTGTATACAGGAACTGACTATTACCTAATCCCGAGGGATAGGTAGGTTTCCTCACGATGTTTTCTCTCGCCGTCAGCGAACTGTAAATTATACACATAGATGAAAATTCATCCATTAGTGCATGCCCCAACGGGGATCGAGCCTGGGACCTTTTGATTGTTAGCCCAACCTGTTCACCACAGTCGCTTGCAGTGCAGTTGTTATCCCGAGATTCGAGTCTTCATGATTTTCCCTGTTTTCGGAACAATACACACTTAGGTGTTGTAATTATTATATATTGTTCCGAAAACTAGCAAAGTGGAAGCTCGAAGAACCCCAGCGAGACAGTGGAGCAAATCTTGCTTCATTACCCTGTATTTGCACGCCAAAGATATGATGCACACACAAACATAATAAAATTTGTGCGGAACCCTCAGAGCACGAGTCCTACTTGCACTTGTCCGGTTTTAATTTGTAATGAGTAGCCCAAATACAAATTTTCATGTCTCTAGCTTCAGAAAAATTGGGACGCCTATACAAACTTGCACCCCCTATTTTACACCGTTAGAGGTGAAATGATCAAAAACGCTGAAATTACTATTCTTAGTTAATAAGAAGCCTAAATACAAATCTTATTGTGCCTAGCTTTAGAAAAATTTGAACCCCCATATAAACTTCCACCCCTTATTTTACCCTCTTGGGGGTAGAATTTTCAAAAGCGCTGAAATTACTATTTTGTATTTGTATTAGTAGCCTAAATAGAAATTTTCATGTTTCTAACTTCAGAAATGAGGGAATTCCATACAAACTTCCACCCCTTATTTTACCCCCTTAGGGTAAGAATTTTCCAAAATCCTTCCTTTGCTCTTCTTTTACGCTATGAAAGGTACTTACTGTCCAAATTTCATGTTTGTATCACCAGCGGTTTGAGCTGTGCACGTTTTGACGGACGGACAGATAGACAGACGGACAAAAAGTGATTCTATAAGGGTTCCGTTTTTTCCTTCTGAGGTACGGAACCCAAAAAACTCACTAAACGAGGCGTTTTGTGGAGCAAGTATTTTATTTTTAATTATACCATATATTATTATTATCATGGAGCTGCTCCAGGCCCATGGCTCTGGCTTGAAAATCTTGACCTTACATGAAAATTAGTATTTCGGCTACTCAGCCTACAAATACAAATATTCATGTCTCTAGCTTCAGAAAAACTGGGACTATCCATAGATACTTTCTCCCCTTAATTGTTGAATTCTTCTAATATTAAACATTTAAATTATGTACTAGTCTTTTTTAAGTAGTACTACCTATTACCCAGTGTTGGGCAAAATTTAATTTCAGAACAATTAAAAATTAACAGTTAGTGAGCTTTTATTTACTATATCAACAAAATAACAATAAAAAAGATTACAAAGAAAAAATAACCAACCCACCTACCTATTAATAAAAATGTAGTACTTAAATTGTACTTAAGATTTAGTGAAAATTTTCCTTTACGAAGTTACCCTTATACGACTAAATAAAAGTAGGCAAGATACGAATTTAGTATATGAGTCACTTCTGTTTTTGATTTATCATGTCGTCTTTTTGATGTATCGTGGCGTATCGAAAATTCTAAGTTCAAAAAATTCAACTCGCGGTCCTACGACATTGTTTGAGCAAAAAGCGGTCAACCTCGAGCTGTCAGTTGCAATGGTTCCAGCCTTAAAACAAACATTTATGGCACAAGAAGCTCTATTGAGAAAATAAGACCAAGTCAAGTGGACATTTAATATTGTTCGCAGTAATGAAATACGATACGAGTTCTCGATTGATTCCTTCTTTGTGTAAAACGCAAACACTGGAATGTGCCGATACACGAAAGTATTGTGTTCCCGGACAAAACAGTTTATTCTTCCCTGTCGTTATATTTATATGCCGTCTTTATTTTTCTAGATAGAAATTGATTAGGTTTTTCCAGGGTAACATAATATAAAATAACTGTAAATTACGTTATACTAACGCCGTAAGCCGCACATTAAAACTAGGCTAATTGGCAAACCTGAGTTCAGTATCGTCGTCGCTTAGGCAAACTCTATTTGTATGAAGGTCACTCAACTAAAATTAAAGGTCATTGATCTGACCAAATTGTTTAACTTTCGTAAGTAGGTACCTACATTACTCAGACTGGGCCGCACTGGTAAGGCGACAGCAATGCGACAGCGATCAAACTCCTAGAAGGTGGTCGCACCACATAAGCGAAAATTTGTATAGAAATTGTCGTCGCATCGCAGTCACCTTAGGTTGGAGCTGCACTGTAATCAAATCCTTACAAACATTTATGACGGTGGCAGTATCTAAACGAAAATTTGTATAGAAATTGTCGTCGCATCGCAATCAACTTAGGTTGGAGCTGCACTGTAATCAAATCCTTACAAACATTTATGACGGTGGCATTATCTAAACGAAAATTTGAATAGAAATCGCCGTCGCATCACAATCGCCTGTATTGGCGTAAATGCTTCATGTATTTTGTGCGAAGAGCCTGTTGTATTTATATGCTCGAGCTTTGCATGAATTATATGGTGTCCTCATAAAATTTATTGCGGCGTAAATGAGATTTATTTGTGTGTACTCGGCACAAGGAAATGAGTTCCGAAATACTCAAGCTGCGTGTACGAAAATTATACAACCTGTATTTATGAAGGAAAATTATTAACGAGACGAATTATTATTACTTATCAAATTATTTAATTACAGGGATTGTAATGAAATTCACGAAAATCGCTATTCCGGGAACGGTTAACAAATTACACAGAATCTTGTGATGATATGTATAAAGGTATAGCAATGGAGGTGTTTAAAGGTTGGCACTCGTCTATCAACTCGGCACCCGACCAGCACCGCCTCGTCGGTCGGCGGCCACTAACTGAACCGGAAATAAGTGGACCACGCGCTGACCACGCGACGTTCACTCGTTGACCACGCGCGGTCCACTGGTTGATTACGTGACGTTTATGGTATAAAAGCAGCGTCCGCCCGCGGACCACCTGTCGATAACGACTGGACGCCGAGCGGCGAGGCGGTGCTGGTCGGGTGCCGAGTTGATAAATGAGTGCCAACCTTTAATCTATACCAAATAGGTACCTATAGGTATTTTGATTTGAATGGTGACTAATTCATTAGACTCGCATAGGGTTTCAACGACGGCGTGATTAAGTACAATGAACTCAAGCTATGAATACATATTACATTTTATCGTACCGCAAATGTCAACGATTCGCACGTGCTAATTGCTTAAAATATTCGGGGCCACCGCAGACATGCTACTTTTTGCATCGGCGATCGGCGATTTTGCGACTGCATCGCGTTTTGGTGACTCTCTGCGTTCGATCGCAGTATCATAAGCGTGCGATTTTGCGACTGGTCGCTGCATTTAACTTCTAAAATGCGACTAAGGGCCTCCGCAGACTTGCTACTTTTAGCATCGGCGACCGGCGATTTTGTGACTTATCGATGCTGCGTCGCGTTTCTTCGAGCGCGAACGAGCGAGACGCAGCATCAAAATCACCAATCGCCGATGCTTAAAGTAGCAAGTCTGTGGTGGCCCTAAATCGTCGATCGCCGATCCTATAAGTAGCGTGTTTGCGGTGGCCCTAAGGCTGAGGCGCTGAGGCCAGTGAAGTTGATAATAACATAGATCCATTTATGGTATTACTGTTATACCTAAACTTTAAAGCATACTAGTGTCATATTAACGAGACTGCAAACGACCGATAAACCTTTCAGGGCATAATATTATAGAAAAATGTTTGAACCATCGCTGCCTATAAAATGAGTCCGATTTTTATGTGAGTGGGACTTAACTTTAATACTATTTAACTTTAATACTATTTCTGCCATTACCTTAGAAAATAAATAAGTATGAGTAATAACTACGCAGTTTAAAATGTTTCATGTTTTCATAAAAAAAAATGTTTTCATCTATGTGCATAATTTACAGTTCGCTGACGGTGAGGGAAAACATCGTGAGGAAACCTACCTATCCCTCGGGATTAGGTAATAGTCAGTTCCTGTATACACGGCGACAAGGTTCACCACCAGTCACGTTGGGTTCTGACTATCTGGTGAAACGTGGGCTTTGAGTTGGTTAATACCTCAACAATGTGGTGGTGTATGGCCACTCAAGCCTCTGGCTACCCCCGAATGGGGATAAAAGTCGTGACGTTACATTTACATTTTTATTTAAAATGTTCTGCGTTAATATACTGGATAGTATTAGGATACCATTAAAGATGTGTGTTTAAATCTGCCTCTAAAAGAACGTCACTAAACGACCATTTTCTATGAGAACAGAGTATTTACTCAGGAATGTTGTTATTGAAATTCTTTTATACAGGCCTGCTGCAGGTATTCTATTAATCTTAAATCATAGCGATGCGCTCGTAGCATAGCTTACCCGTATAAACGTCATGCATGCATGCATGCGGCTCTTAATGAATTCCAGACCAAGAATGGGTCGGGTTACCAGTCGAGTGGACTCCTCATTCAATGCTATGCACAATCATTGTACAATACAACAATCTGTGGTTCAATTAAGACATCGATGTAAAGCATTGTGTATGTTTTTTCGAAACGTTGAGTGTAATTTTAATTTTATTGTTGAGAATTCTCATTTGAATCTTGAGATAAATTTGGTTTTAGAATATATTTTTTTCTAAAAATAAGAGGATGTACTTCAAATTACGCACAAATAAAAACAAAAAATACGGAAGAAAAATCTCTTTGTAATATTTTCCTCGCAGTCAATGAAGTTTGTAATAAAAGCTGACAAGAATGGTCGGAACAAAGCTGATTTATTACATGATATTCAACTGAAAATATTTACTTTACAGGATAATACTGCCCAAAGCATGCATCTGAATATTGTAAATCCGCCCTAGCGCGTGCCGGTGCATTAATGCATTTTAAACGTTAAAATATTCGCTCCCAGGTACTTTTTGTACTACCAATAACGTAGGAGCTTGTAACAACCTAGCTGTTTTCTGAATTTAAGCTTTATAATTAATAAATACAGACAGGTATCTATAAAGTAACAGTTACTAAAATAAAGCTACGTTTTAACGTAAGATTTTGGAAATGAGCGTTCCACCTATACTCATGTTACCGAACGTAACCGCCCTCCGCTGGTGTATCGCACCGGAATCAGTCCTAAAAATAATATATTAATTTCCGTTGTGAGGCGTTTACAAGCTTATTCCATGTTTACCATCTCTCCATCACGTGCCTAACTTTTCGTGTACCTAAACAAACGGTTCGTGAGCAGAAATTTTTCGGTTAGCCGCTTGTAAAAGCTTTGTTTTCTTGTCAGTTACACGTTCCCAATATGTGTGGATATTTTGTTACATACGCCTATCTTTGTATTAGTATTGTGATGATCCAGTGTTAGTTTGATTTTTGAGTAAATTCTATTCGAACTCCAATCCTCTCCCTCTCCTTTAGGTAGGTAACATGCGAGCAATTCCTTCGGTATTTCAAGCATCTATAGGCTACGGTAACTGCTTAACACCAGGTGGGACATACGCTTGTTTGCCACCTTAGAACTATAAAAAAAAACTCATATTGCAGTTCAAAGGATGAAGTTTTTTTTTTTAGTATAGTTTATAAGCAAGTCTCAAGAGAAACTCCACAGTAACGTAGTTAGGATAACGACTCTTGACTACTGTTGAGTTATCGATTAACACGTAAAGGATCGAGGGTAATTGGCTGGCGGCGCTGAGCCTCAGGCTCGACTATCTGGCGGTTCGGTGTGATCATTAGCGCTAATTTGTTTTTATTATACCACTGAGATAGGACATGTGGACTATTTTGTGAAAATGGCCTTCTGTGGTTAGATGCTTGTGAAAATTGTTATTTCTTACAAACTTACTATCTATTTTAGTGATAATAGTATTTTGTAAGTAAATAATTAATATAATTACACTTTTATGTTAACTATATTAAATACTTTTACCCGTGCCTTCGTCCGCGCATAATTAAAAAAAAGTAGCCTATGTGCTATTCTAGACTGTAATCTATCTCTGTGCCAAATTTCGTCCAGATCCGTTCAGCCGTTCTAGCGTGATTGAGTAACAAACATACATCCATCCATCTATCCATCTAAACTTTCACATTTATAATATTAGGGTGGTTCCTGCAAAGCTCGATTTTAGCGGTCACACAGTCTTATCTCTGTTCATATCAGAGATACCGTTTAAAAGTATATTTTTTTCGTTTCTTACTACATTTGTCTATTTGGAAAACATAATTTTTATTTCATAAATAAATAAATTATACATCCAAACTTCATTTGAAAACCAAAATCGGGGTCAAATTAGCCGTTCTCGCTGTGTCACACGCTTCACTTTCATGAATCAATAGCGTTTAACTTTTCGGTAAATGGTGTTGGGATAGTGTTATAGATATCAAAAACATTGTAAAAATATACTCTTTTTATTGATTACAAATTTAATATATTTTATTGTTTAGTTTGAATATTAAACAGCTATTTGTGTTGGTCACACGTTTGTGCACATTTTTACGGCGCATTACTAAATGATGTATAAGTCTACGTTGAAACGATGTATGGTCTTGTTGGATGTCACTACTGACAGCCAGTCATGTCGAGGCAGTCCAGCAGAGAGATGATCGAGGGTGTATCTCTCCGCGATGAGATATAGGGTATCAAAGTCCAAAAAACATGTTTTTTTGCCGATGTACCGGAGTTTTGTGGACAAAATTTATTGTTGTTTGCAGTCACTTTAGATACTGGGGTTTTTAATACGAATTAATTAGCTGTCGAAGGATGATTTAGTGTTGTTTAATTTATACTACATTTTGAAGTGCAAGAATAATAGTGAAATATGTTTAATTTGACGAGTTTCGTGGCATGAGATTCGTGGCAATTTCTCCACGAATCTCATGAAATTACCACGAATCTCATTTTTCGTAGGATTTTTCATGTGATGAACACGTCTCAGTGCCATAATGTAGTACATATTGGGATCAGACACTGGTTGTATCCCTCACGCAGCGATCCTCATTGCTGACGCTCATGATTTGCCCGTCGCGGAATGATTTTTTGTCTCATGATGCTTCGCCATTTGTTTATGTTAATGGAATCGTAAAGCTCAGAGTTGATCGCATTTGCTCCATACTGTCATCTCATTGCATTATTAATTGCTTATGGTTGTGTCCGTCTTTCCTAGTGATTTGTCCAGGAAACTCAAGAACAAAATTCAAAAATATCATTTTTTTATTAATATTAACTAAACCCGCACGTCGTACCTGGCCTATCGACCACCGATCCGATGTTTGCTCTGAACACGATTGCTGATGAATATCACTCCAAAAACCGACCATTGTATGTTGCAGTCTTGGACATGGAAAAGGCATTTGATGATAGGGTCCCAAGAAACACGATCTGGTGGAGCCTTCGGAAGAATAATGTCCCCGAACAATACATCAACAACGTTGCCGACATGTATAAGGGTGCAAGATCAATGGTTCGGACGGTAGTGGGTGAGACAAAACCAATAGCGGTCACAGAAGGCGTACATCAAGGCTCTGCACTGAGTCTCTTCCTATTGCCTCGTTTTGGATTCATTCACGGAGTTAGCGCAAAATTCGGCAGCGTGGACTATTATATACGCTGACAATGTAGCCATCTGCACAGAGCGCCGTGATGAGTTACAACAGGCACTTTTATCTTGGAAACACCAGTTGCAAGCCGTGACCTTGTGCTGAGTGTAGCAAAGACCCAATTCATGTCCTTTAACGAACCAGGTCCAAGCGACAGCAGTTCCATTCCCATCGATGGACAATTGGTCACTTTGTGCGATCAATATAAGTACCTGGGGAGTATGATGCACAATTCAGCACCGAATAGCTGCAGCGTGGCTAAAATGGTGAGAAGTAACTGGTGTTACATGCGATAAAAGAATGACTGTAAAACTAAAGGGCATGGTATATAAGACCATCATAAGACCTGATCTGCTTAGTGCGCTGCTTCGACTCTTCGCACCTGGCAACTACAACCGCGTCAGGAAGCATGAGTTGTTCGCAGTCCCCTCTTGCCATACTGTAGCTACGCTAGCTACGTCGCCTGTACCGCGCACCCTCATAGCGCTTAACGGGCTCCTGGATTCGGACGCAAGGATAGATGTGTTTGCGGATGAATGAGCGAGAATTTTGATAGTGTGTTTGATATTATAATAAAATTTTGGGTGATTTTATTTGTTTATCGGGTCCTGCTAATTTTGATTCGGATTTTATTCTGGACAAAGCTCATACCTAGGTAGTGCTTATGAATCGTTAATATAAACATTTTAGCGTATTGCTTTCATTGAGAAGAGCCGCAAGAACATTCGTCTTGTGTATTTAATTTTAAGATACACCTGACGTGGAGCTCTATTGAGAACATAGAGCTGAGATCCTCCAGTCCAGACCAGGATATCATCAGCAAATTGAAAGTGCTAACAAGTACACCTATACTCGCCATTAGCATCGATGCTTTACCTTTTCCAATGGGGAAGATAAAATACATCATTCATCATCATAATTTCGAAGATGGATCGTTTCCCTGTCTGACCCCTTTGGCAGTTGGATCGGTTTCGAGCTCTAGTTGATCCTAAAGCTGGATTGATTGAAGCTCTGCTATTATTTGCGAGAATGCTCCCAGGCGACCCAAAGAGTCAGAGACGCGCGGTCGTGTACTTTTCTCCTCCAGAAAACATGAACACAAATGTCCTTAAAACGCGAGATCGCTTTAGGATTCTGTCGTTTACGAAGATGTCTGAACAAATGGCAGTCCAGGTGGGATATAAGAACTAAGAGCCGCCACCTCCGTGACATTATTTCCATGCGTTTGTGAGCATCTGGAGAGGACAAGGCTAGAAGTGGACCACAGTGTGACTCAAATTTTCACGAGACATGTAATCTTTTGGAGTACCTAAATTATAATATTTCATATTAGTTTCTTCACCTCTATAACAATGTTCGACGCCGCATAACGATCACAAACAATTTGCATATCACATCTTTTGGGAGTGTGGTCTCTGGTAAGACGAACGGAACACTATGTTAAATAGCTTGCAAGTGACATCTGGAGTAGTATATCACACAGAACTTGTAGAAATCAGGGAAAATATCATTGGAATCAAGTATAACCAGCTCATAAGTTTATGTTAGATTTTTTCCCCATATTTTGTCTTTTATATTCATACAGAAACAGAAATGGCGTTTTATATATTCTCTTGTTATTAAACACAAGTCCCAACAACCATAAAGAGAGCTAAACTTATAGTTAAGTACATAAATAATGCGTAAAAAATACCCGGAATTGACTGCGTGAGTTTCGTGTGGTACTGCATGAGTTTCGTGGCACCATTTTCTTCAACCTTGAATTCTGTCCAAAGTTTTCATCAGATTTACAAAAGCGATAGAGATTTGAACTTGTATAAAAGGCTATATTATGTTATTAATATAAATTATCTAAAATTCACAAAAACAAAAATTACCACGAAAATCACGGCGAGAATCTTGTTCGCAGGAATGACCCATTAGTGGGATTTAGTACCAAAATGGAAGACTTACACTAGAATAGGTAATAGAAAGCAAATAACAAGCCTTAACTGGCAGAAATATTTTAGTTAATAGTGGGCAAACAAGTAGGTACCTACTTACAAAGCTGACGTAGATAATTTGGAATAATAATAATAAATTAACAAAAATAAAATCGCCGAAAATAATGGTGAAAACATGTCTGTGTTGCCAATACGGCTCATCTTTACAGCAAGTGTGAATTTCACTGTCTGTAATGGTGCGCTGAGCACAATTCTAGTCTACAATGTTAGGAGGTACATCAACAATCTACCAGAAAATGTGATTCGGTAACCATTTTTCTCAAATAACTTGTAATTGTCACCCCCAGACTGGTTACCGCCACAGGTGACAAGAGGGCTGGCTCTTTCCTTACTCAAAAATTAGCTTGTCAATACAGCGAGGAAATGCAGCCAGTATTCTTGCGGAATACCACCGTGGGATCACGCTGACAGGATTTGCTTAATTAGGGGTAGGTTTTTATATTATTTTATCTTCATTTTAATTTATGTTATATTAAATATTGTCATCTATATTTCATTTAAAAACCAATAAGATATCTTCACTATTACCTGTACACGAATGAAAAGCCTACCTACCTATAGGTAAACTATTAATATATGGTCGATCGAACTTTAACCTACTTTCGGGAACACCATTTTATCAAAATGATTAACAGTAAACTGAAGGCCAAACGCGGTCACTGGCAGGCGGGCTTAACAAATGGTTCCCGCTTACATAACAATATGGCTGGATTACGAACTTCCGTGTATCACCGTTTACGTTTTAGGGTTCCGATCCTCAAAAGGGAAAACGGAACACACATAGGATCACTTTGTTGTCGTTTGTCTGTCTGTCTGTCCGTCCATCAAGACGTGCACAGCCCAAATCGCTGGTGTTAGAAACACGGAATTTTAAAATGACGTTTGTCGTACGTGTTTTTATACTTGTCCTACTTGGTAAGCAAAGATGGCATCCAGCGGGGCGATTGCGTATCTTATTTGTCAATGTTTCAGTTGGTTTCGTTCATCCTATGTCAATTATATACGAAACCAATTGAAACATTGACAAAAAGTTACGCAATCGCCCCGCTGGACGCCATCTTTGCTTACCAAATAGGACAAGTATAAAAAACGTACTATAGGTACCTTTTGTAGCGTAGAAGAAGAGCTATGAATTTGAATCCCCTATGGGGTTAAATAAGGGGGTGAAGGTCCCAATTTTTTTGAAGCTAGCGATATGAAATTTAGTATTTAGGCTAAATATTACAAATGAAAAATATTATTATCAGCGTTTTTGAAAATTCAGCTGCCTATTAATATTGTACAGAATCTTCAGGGCACGAGTCCTACTCGCACTTGTCCGGGTTTTTTTATTCTGTGTGTGTACCGCGCTACGGTATTCCGCGAACATTCCTTTCTCTTATTGTATTTTAGTTTTTTCCGTTGAGCTTGCGTAGAGCCTTTATTGGACAGTTCCAATGTGACACGTAAAACCAAGAATACTTCGTCGAAAGTACCTTATTGTATAGCTTTGGTTTATTGCTGTGACCTTTGTATTTTATGGGGCAGCCAGTTTTTGTAGCACTAATTATGTTCTGGAGTACCGCGACTTGCGTGTTTACTATCAGACAATATTAATGCGTTTACGGATACGTTTGAAAGCATTAGATCGTGGATATCGTTTCCAGGTTTATAGAGTGTGAATGTTTATGAATTGTGTAAAAATTAGTTACATTTTAACTGCAAATAACAAGTACATATTATGTATTGCTGTGAATATGGATTTGCAACAGCACTTATGACCGCGACTGTACGTACTTGCCTTTACAAGTGGAAATTAGACATATACCCCTAGTGACTAGACTAATACTACTGGCGTCATAAATCACGTTTGTTCCTACAAATGCTTGGTAAAACCATTGTTAACTATTAGTATTGTTATTATTAGTATTGTTGTTAATTGTGCGGTTATTCAATTAAACGATCACATGTTTGCACATACCTACGTCGGTGCTTAAAAACAAAAGACGATTTATTTTCTGTTACATACCTACGAGGGGATTCACTCCTGTCTGCATCTTGTAATATAAAAACTGTAAAAAAGACTACTTTAATGTAAGAAAACATTTCTCTAGTGACGTGACACTTGTTGAGTTAGGTTGCTTTCAGCTTATCAGACGCAGCCAGGTGTACTTCTTTGTGGTAAAATGTAGATAAGTAAAACGCTTTAGCGGACGAGACGACTTATTTGGAAGTTTTGCATAAGTACCTACACAAAAACTAGAAGCAATTTTTTTTTCGCCGTATAAACCTCGTATTATCGCATGATACCAGAGTAGTTAAAATCATTATATAATATAAATTCTCCATTCGGACGACATTGCCTGAAATTGCTTCGCCAAATTCATAATATTTTCTACAATTTTTTTTTTTTAAATTTCAATAACGTTCAATCATTTTCAATCATCTTTTCTTCCCACTTTTCGCTCGTAGGTTGGACTTCAATGCTGTAGGTGCCTTTGGTTTCAAACAAAATTAGGAAACCGAGTGAAATTCTTTGTAATTGTTATAAATAAGCGATGTTCAAGGAAAGCGGCGCTTTTACAAAGAGGTCCCCTTTGTAAAAGCGCCCTTTCTCCCTTATTGTTTTTCTAACCTTTCTATCTGTTATCTATCGTTGGAATTAAATTAAAACAATGTCTCCGGGAGGATCGTTTTGTTTTTCTATATTTTTCGGCGTTATGGGGTTCGTACCAGATTACGTTGCTCTCTGCGATGACAGTTTGATGTTGACGACAGACGAGTAATTGCCAATGTGTAGGTAATATCGTAGACAAATTTACGGAACTTGTTATAGAATTGGTAGATACTATTTTTGTAGAGATTACTTCACTTCGCTTGCAAGGTTTGACGAGAGCAAGTAGTCTTGTGATATTCCTTTCTTATTTTAATAGCAGTACTAATTTTTATTAATTTACTGTAGGTAGTGAGCTAACAGAGATTACAGAACTATCCTATGCATGCGAGATGCCTCGCATGCCTCACCCGAGCACTCATGTTATGGCATTATGTCTATGCGTTCCGACGTCAAAAATTTGGGCTCAAGCACAGGATGCACCTGATGTAGACGCAGCCTATTATATGTATTATAAAATCCTATTTATGATAATCTGAGTCAATTAAAAAAAAAAAAATTAGGTACTTTCTTCCTTACACTGACGAAGTTATCATTGTCTTCGTGGAGTGAGTTTAAACAAAACGACAAAAAATTTGAAAACTTTTGTTAAGTATTAGAGTCAGCGTTTTAATTTCTTAAATGATAATCATATAACACATGCTCAGTGTGTGGTTTAATAGTATCATCATCACCTAGTTTCACATCCAAGTCCGCCAGTACTAAGCAACAGATCTGTCATTAAAATTCGAATAACGAGGAACACCAGAATAGAGGGAAGTAAATCATAACGTTATAGTTCTCAATTTATGCGCTATGAGGGGGCAGGTGCCGCGGTCGCATCGCAGACTAGTGCCAAAATAAACACATTGTTTATCTTCCGTGGCTAGTACTGAATTCCTAATTCGTTGGCAAACAGCGTCCATATTATGGATGACTTCTCCAGTAAGGCCATTTTATTTTGAGGCTTCCTTTAATAGCATGCACACGTGCAATGCTATATTACTGTTTGAAATGTTCGTAAAATATAGCTTCTGTTCGTAAACTGATTTATCTAGAATCATAAGCAACTTCTTGGTAACTAATGGTCTCGGAGTATTAATGAAAGCTATTAGTTATTGCTCCTAAAAATAAAAATCTACTTACAATGGCTTTGCCAATATATATTTTTTAAACAAAATAGTTTTTTTATTACATTGAAAATCAATATTAACTTTATTTGCGGTTCGTCTTCGTCTATATGTATATGGCCTTCAAAATCAAATAGCTGACATGCATGACTTCGTAGAACACACTAGTAGAAGTACCTACCTGTAGAATAAGTTACGTACTTACCATAGTTTTATTACATCATACGTTAGTCATCTTACATAAGGTCAATAACATCATCATCTTTGTAGCACGGATTTAAACAAGTGTAAAATGCGTGAAAAATGTTACTCACAATAAAAGCATGTAGTATAAAACTGAAGACCCGATGACGGCCGTTTATCTTGGCCAGTCTATAGATCTACGAGCGTATTATTTACGAGTTTCACAGCTGTCATCCGCGCCTCACTATGATGGATAGTTTGTTTTATTTCCACCAACAAATTGTTCGTTTTGACGTAAAAAATACATAAGTAGTTTGTTGTCAGTACCACCTTATGTTTATAGGTAAACTACCCATATTTCAGTCATATTTTTCTCTTTATTTATTATGACGTTTTAATCATTCATTTCATAACATGAATTCTTCTGTACTCTATCTACACCAAGAGAAAAGATCTAAGGAAAACAATGCGCTATAAAATATTATAAATGGTTTTTTACTCACTCTTGCTGTTTAGAGAACTATCATAATGATGATAGCAGTTTCTATAGCACAAATGATCAAATACTACAATTCTTTCATAGTGAACTCTGACTTTGGAATTGCACTCTAAATTTGCAAACATACCCCCGTTATGATGAACTTGCTTTACAAATCATGTTTGTTCGTAGAAATGCAGTGTAAACTAAAAATCTCTATGAATTTGGGTGATAGTGTACCAAAGAGGAATTACAACACTGAAATCTTTACTTGTTAGATTGACCAAGGGCTGCCAAAGTAGTATTCTGAAAACTGTATACCCAAACCGAAGCTATAGGACTTAAAAAACGAAGCTATAGGACTTGAAACATCTCCGGAAACGGATACTGTAGCGCCTATTTTTTACTCGACTTTCTGGAGGCGCTTCCACGTGTTGTGTTTGTATTAATGATGAGAAGTAAAAAAAAATACGTATCTTAATGATCCATCTTGTTCGTCATCTTCTTAACTTAACTATTCTGTGGCATGTGGTGATAAAGGGTCTGTCTAGACGCTAGACGTTCGCCATAAATATGAAAGTTGCACTTCACTGACACGTGTTCCACTCCATTTGCGGGTTCGCTGGCAATTTGAACACTGAGACTGTCTTCGAGAAGATAATAAGTGGAATTATATTAACCGAATATCTTGAGACTAAGCTGTCTGAGTGGAGTATACGCATTTAATTCCATCATAAACTTCTTGGATGACAATAATTTGTTGGTACAAAATGTATTGTTATGAATGAAATGAATTTTGTGCAGAATAAATATAGATAAGTAGATAGATAGATAGATAACACGTTCTTAATCCACCACTAGAAAAAAACATTATAATAACGCTATTTATAATTCGAAGCAGACACAGGGCATAGGCTGGGTTAAAGTTAAGTAAAACAAATAAGTAATCTACTATGCTACTTCTACTATGTAATCAGGTTTCCTTTTGAATCTATAGCAGCTTTTTTGCAAAGAAAACAAAACAACTACAGTAGCGGCAAGCTACGATGGCCCTTCACATGTGGGAGGGGGGGGGGAGAAAAGGAACCTTATTATAACGGAATAAGAATGACGTTTTAAAATATTCATTTCATTTCATTTCTAGCCTGTACTGTCCCACTGCAGGGCAAAGGCCTCCCCTCCCTTTTTCCACTTGCTCCGGTCTATGGCTACCCAGGACCAATCCGTCAAGTAGGAGTCCAGCTCATCCCGCCATCTTTTCCTGGGCATGCCGCGTTGTCGTTTACCGTTGTTTGGGATCCACTGCGTGGTCGCTTTTGCCCATTTAAAATATAAGAATGTCAAAAAATTAATGCGAGTATGAATCTTATTCCGTTATAATAAGGTTCATCCTCTCCCCCCCCCACATGTCAAACCGGCCATCGTAGCGTGCCGCTATTATAGGTACTAAATAGGTATGCCATCTATAACTTAATATGTTCCACATATTCACGTATTGCATGTGACATTTTCAAATACTAAAGTTCAAACTAGGCGTTCAAGCTACATTTTACAAATGGTTTCGCTTCAAATAGTTTGCAGGTCTTTGTGAATTTTGCACCGATGTGAAAAAGAACTTTGTACCTATGCACTCTGTATTGATTACGCTGCTATTGCAAAGTCAGCATTTTACCAAACTCTACTTACTAAGTAATGTGGTGATGATCTGTACGTCCACCTCGACACAAAAAGATCCACAATTTATTCTCCCTTCAAGTGACGTGCTCTTATGAAGATTCTTATTCATTAATCAACTAGAGAGAGAGAAAAACTCGAGGCAGACGCAGACATGTTTAGTGATGTCGTTTATAACGTAATACCTTTGCTTTGTGCGATTGTTTTTATTTGCAAGCGGTGAAAATATTGAGTGTCAACCACAGAACATTAACGGCTGTTAACGTAGTAGTTTTGTAAGTAAATTATTTTAATAGGGAAATCATAGATAAAAAAAAATTAAGCAGTTTGTTATTTCGCAAGATAAATATACTAAAAAAAAATTAAATAAATCGCAGATAAATGCGGCAACTAAACTTCAACCTTAGTGATTTTTTTGGAGTAGCTTTGTCTGAATAAACCGAAAATGGTTCAAAATTGCCTAATACAACCCACGCTCTACCAATTCACAACATAGGCACATGGCCATTCGGCCTCATCATTACTAGATACCTAAATAGAAAACACGTCAAACGGAATCTCTTTCTGATTTATTGTTCCATGATTCAACTCCACGTCGATACGTGGACTAATAATATCGAATCGCCTATCAAACATCTGCTAAAAAGAGCGACTGTCCGACCGAGTGCGATCGTTATAAATAGTGATCGATTTGGCGGCCCAATTGACAATACGTGACTAGTGAAGTAGTGACGCGATTGGGAATCCGAATGACTGGTGGTCAAACAGTAAGATGATTGCGATTATTAAAACCCCTATAAATATTATGGCGTGGCAGCATCACATAAACGAAATAATTGGTTCAGAAATCAACGTCGCATCGCAACCGCCTTCTGCTGCGAACCCGGCCTTATCGATTCCTACTCCGTGAATTCGTTCGATTGCATTTTTGTGGCTTCAAATCACTTTTGTTATAAGTAGTGCTTTATGTGGGCACCGACGTGTGTGATGTCAGTAGCTGTATTGAGCGCAGGCCACCAGTTATGCGCAATGAGAACCGGCTATTACCGAATATTCAGCCGCCTGCAACGATTGTATACGATGTTAGGTACCATACATTCATTAGTAAACCTTTTATTGGTGGTAGAGTCAGGCTGTAGCCAATTGATTGCAGCTTCTATACGGACTGCTTTGACCTCTCACAAAATATCGGCGCAAAGTAGCTATTACAGCTGCGTTTCGTACGTACTACGATGAGTGAGAGGCCGCCATAGAAATACTAGTGCCATTAAATTTTAGCAACTCATTAGTAATTTCAGTTAGAAACTACTTTCTTTTGAGTAGCGCCGTGAATGAATAGGCTAAAGCGCTAACGAAACGCCATCGTAAAGCTAACTAAGATTGTGTTTGAGTCGCCGCCGTTGTTAAATAAAACAAAATACAATTAACAAATCGGCTCTTTGCAACCTCTCATTATCACTCAATGCTAATAAAACCTTTACGTCTATTTGTCTATCATCCATACAGATAATCATACAGTCGGGCACTAACGATGATTGCTCTGTTTAGATGCGATGTGTGCTGTGGCACCGTCCGTGTACTTTATGCGAGTGCAAATTACTCCTCTATAGCAGTATAGATCTATAGTTCATGGAGACCGTGATCGTTGTATGCAATAAACAACTTACTCTATATTAGAATAAATAAACACGGAAACGATTGGAATGTTAGTTACCTACTGAATTTTACACCCTAAGAATTACTACCTCATCTGGTAGAACTTTGAGTTCATGCAATTCGGAAAATAAAAATCGACGTCAAAATATAAAGATACCGAGTGTATTTCAGATCCGATGATATCATCGGAGTCAGCTTTGACACTGAAATACAATCTCAATACCTACTGAAATGAGAGATGGAACTGAAAAACTCCGCAAACAATGCTGTGGGAAAAAGCTACTAAAATTATATAGATCCTCATATTACTTATGTTACGGCAACCAGTTATAAGGAAAAAATCTCCAACTTATTTGTCACAACTTCACTTATGATTCCGATCGAAAAAAAAAATTATACGTGTTTTGCCTCTAAATTCCAGGGCAGTACACGACTATCAAATAAATTTCCGACTAAGAATAGGTTCAATGTTATCAGCCCGAACTATTGTTTGCCTTTCGGTTGAGGCTACTAAGCCAAGGGACGAAGTTGAGCAGCACGCCTTAACTATCTATTGTTTTAGCAATTAGTTTCCACTAAGTAAGTTTCAATCATTATTATAATCTTGTAATCTAAATTTCAAACGTCTGTAACTAACTTAAACTATTGATTGGATATACAACATAATTTGTTGGCAGCAGACGGGTGATTTATATTATCCCTGGGTTATTTATATGTCCCTGGAAATCGTAGCTTTGAGGTTTCGCAGTTTTCGCAATGGCAAGACTCGCCTTCTGTTACTAATTATATGGACGAAAACCTATCTGGAATTACAGGGGTATACTATCGTGACGGTATTTGGCAAATAAAACAACGTTGAAAGTTGAAAGCTTAATCCGACTCATTGGAATGTCTCTTCGCTTTTAAATGTCTCGAAAGTCGATTAGTTTGGGCGGTGCACTTGTTTTAGCCTGCCCGCCTCCCACTGTTTATTGTTTTACTAGAGCACCCGGAATAAAAAAAAATTGGAGTGTATTGTGTCTACCCTCATGCATATTTGATAGAAACTCTCACTGTAGCCTATCTGTCTTTTCGACCCGATCTTGAAACACGAGATTGTATCACATTTTCCTTTAAGTTGTCAATTTAGGGCATCTTTTTCCGTAGTACATACTTTCGATTCATTCTGGAGACTGATCTCAAGAGTTTTTTTTGATTACGGAGGGCAAACGGTGGATCACCGCGTATAAATATAAGTAATCTGCCAAACCAGTTAATAAGGAAAATAAAATGAATGCTTCTACAAGCAGTCCCGAGCAGCCGCTCACGACCGAGCAGTCAGTTATCACGTTATGACTACGTGGTCAGACATCAAAGCTGATTGCTCAGCCGCGCTGCGGTATATATACCTATAGATGCAGAAAAAATCAATTGAATAAATAAAACTCAGATAGACATTCTAATCTATATCCTACAATCTCAAATCTATCGTAAGGACCTATGCAGACAAGCTGCCGGACTGCTTGTCGACTGCAGTCCGCTTGCAGTCGGTGAGCAGCCTCAGACCATAAGCAAGCAGTATAAAAACACAAGAGCCCTTCAATTATATGTTATCGTGTCGGGGATTTTGATAAACACCTCAAAGGTATTCAGGGCCTCATAGAAGGTACGAGATCAAATATCGACATAGATATGTTACACGTAAGTGATCGATGAGTACACGCCTTGATACTCGAGATAATCACACATAATTACATGGTCCAGGGGATTCAATCGGAGTTCACGCTCTGTATTTCAGCATTTCAGGCGTTAACAAATCATATGTATACCTGCTTTCATATCTTAGGATATCATGTTTATTCAAAATGTAAAATTGGAATGATAAAAATGATTCAAATACTATATTGTACTATTATATATGAAATTAGATAGGTATAAGGATAGTAGAGTCCAAAGAAACAAGAAGAGAGTTATGTAAATTCATGGAATATGTATGCTTAGATAGTGACATATAATAAAATTGTATATGTGGATAGTAGGAAAGAAAATATGGGCAAGTCTATATTGATTTTTGTGACACAGAAAAATATAGAGCTCGGTAAGATACAAGTTTTCGTTCCGATAAAAGCCTGCGTCTTAGATTTTCCCGCAAAATAATGTTGGACTGAAATTGTTTTTTTTTTTCAATAATCAGATTACTATATATTCGTATAAATACTTCAAAGTCATTCCTTCTTAAATCATCTTCGTGGAGACTTCGTCTATCTTCCAAAGTGAAAGTGGGTAGGTAATCTTCTTCCAACTCCTCCTATCCCTTCTTTTGATTAAATTCGTGCAGGTTCAAGACAACTTAGGTTTTCCCCGGGACTCGTCGAGGGTCAAACCTTGGCGTCATCGTTGAATACCATTGTCGATCCTGGCTTACAGGAGTAACAGTGGTGGGAGTGTGTGGCGGGTCATGTCCCAAAAAAAGTGAAAATGTATTAAGGAAAATTTCAACATCACACGACGCTGCTCGTATTAATAAATTGATCAAAGTTAACATTTCAAATAATATGCTATTAAGAATAACAAAACCTCATTCAGTATTTTTACAACGTTTAACTAATTACACGTACGGCTTCTGTTTACAAAATAAACGTTGGTATTTACTACGAATCGGGGTGTTAATGGAATAAACTGTCTGCGCCGGGCGCGCGTCACACTGCCCCTCGGCTGCTATAAATCATAATGGCCCAAATGAGTGCACGGCTCTAAACCACGTTCATGGCCACACAACAAGGCACAGCCACGCTCAATAATGACATAACATCCAAACGACCCATAGCATAGAAAAGGCCACGCAGCATCTCTATCTCTAGCGTCTACGTAATTGTTCGCGGGATCGGCCGGCTCGCGGGGTGAAAACCCTTTTGCCGCTGTACAAAAACATAAGAGACCGGTCGGGAGCAAGGTAAATAGGAATCATGACAGAAGGTTCAAGGGCTAAAATCGTAGGTGGAGTGCGGTGCCGGTGAGTATGTGCGTCCCGCTCGCTCGGCGCCCTAGGCTGCGGCGCGCAGCGAGTGGCGACGCTCCAGTCGCGGTCTGCCGGCCGTCGCGACGCTCGGGGCCGCTCCGCCGCCGCGCCGCCGCTCGCCGCGTATGTGGCGAACGTGAAATGCACTGCTGATCAGTGATCACCAGCCCCTGTGCGCTCGACCCTCGACCGCCGTGGGACCCCGGCCCGCGGCCGTCTCTCGCTCGCGAGTCGCGACTCTACCCCGTACAGTGCAGTGTGCCACAGGGGCATTGTCTTTCTGTTGTTGCACGTTTGTATTATCGAATTTGTCTCATCTGTGGCCGATTTTACCTCGGTGATTCAGTTTTTTGTTAAAATGAACTGGAAATTCGCATGATTTCGGTATGCTATCGAATCGCTCACGAGATACATGAGAGCGTTCGGGTTCAGGAGTACATTGTACGCGTCGCGATCATCGTAACGAGTTACGACATACTTGATAACAGTTTAATCTGAATATCACGCAGTAAAAAACATGCATTAGCGCTTTGCGCAGTGTTGCTGACGAGTACGTACAATGATGTGTAAAATATAATTCCGTAAAAGTGTCAAGGCCTTTTTGAACACGCAAGAGTTTTTTATGAATAGCCACAGTTCTGTTAGCTTACCATCTAAACCGTTATTGTACACGAGAATATACAATAACAACATGTTGATACTTTACATGCCCACACGCATGACATATAGCGATGTCAAACCAACATTTTGGATACTCTATTGATTTTGTCTTTTAAACTATTGAAAGAGTCTAAACAGTAATGTTTTTAAGACGAGGGTTCGAAATTTGGTTGATTTTCTATTCTACTTTTTCTTTAAGTAAGTATGTGGACTAGGAATCTTATATTTAGATGTATGATTTTTGACTATATTATCTTGAGTATCTTTAAATCCAAATCACGATTTGACGAAATTTTCTCGATAAAAAAAAATTATGAAATGAGCTCTAATTATTTACAATTTTCCTTGCTACCACGATGTTTTTACGATTTAGATCACGAAATTATTTCTAAAACATAGCAAATAATGATATCTAAACTACCCTTCAACCATATTTTAATTCATGAAGTAGTTTTTTTTTAATTCAAGAAAATGTGGTTTGGCGCTTACGTTGTTTATTTCCGAGCGCGCGCACAATATCGCCATCTCACATTTTAAGTACTTGAACTAACCATGTCTCTCTCTAACTTTGTATTGTCAGTGTCCAGTCGGACTTGTTCGACGTCGGACCTGTGAAGGATTTTTTAAAAAATATTACGAAAAAATATTACGGTCGTGCCACATTACAGGTACAGTACAGTATTTACAGTCCGCCGACGCCTATGATAAATAAATAAATATCCTTGGAAATTCTTTTACACATGACTACCTGATCCCAAACTAAGCAGAGCTTGTACTATGGAAACCAGATAACTGATATTACTACATATACTACTTTTTGTTTGTAAATACAAACTAAATATACACTTAATTACACCTAGACTCGGGACATGCGGACATGTTCATGCACACAACTACATGTCCTGGGCAGGAATCGAACCTATGACCTGCACTGCAGCGTGATTTTCGTTTGCTTTTCCTTGTCTTGTGTAATTTCTTTTCATCTCTTGTCATTTTGTGTCATCTCTTGTCATTTTGTGTCATCTCTTGTCATTTCATAGTTATTCGTGTCATTTCTGTAAAAACTCCCTATTTCGCTTACTGTTATATACTTGCAGCATGGTCTTGGGCCGACAGTGGGAATACATTGCTTGTCAAAACAATGGAGTCGCTTTATTGCGTTTGTTGTAGGTATGGATGGGCAAGTAATAAATATATCATACATCAATAAATTATCGTAAAAAATAACATTACAGATATGGATAGGAAAATGTTTGTCCGTCCTATTCAATCTATTATATTATAAACGAAAGTAACTCTGTCTGTTACCTTTTCACGGCTAAACCGCTGAACCAATGTTGATGAATTTTGGTATGGAGATAGACTGGGTCTTGGCGGAGAACATAGGCTACTTTTTAGGGTTCCAAAGGGTGCTAACGGGACCCTATTACTAGGCCTACGCTGTCCGTCTGTCTGTCTGTCCGTCTGTCAGCGCGGGCTGTATCTCACGAACCGTAACAGGTAGAGAGTTGAAATTTTCACTGAATGTGTATTTCTGTTGCCGGTGCAGAACAAATACTAAAAATATAATAACATTTAAAAATAAATATCAAGTCTCAAACTTGATATTTTTGATGTGTTTATTCTACGGTGGTACGGAACCCTTTATGTGCGAGTCCGACGCCTTCAGATCTTATGAATGTTTTCTTGAAATAAATATAGTGTATTTTAAGTAATTAACTGGCCAACCCTCAGGTCCTACCTAAATGTTAGGATCTTTTTCATTCTAGCGGGTGTAAACCGTGATTTAACGAGTTAATGTGATAATTTTTGTATTTTTTAAATTATTCAATTCAATGTTTTTGTTTCAGACATAGTCCAATATTGATTATTAAAATTATTATAATTTCACAATAAATATAAAACAATAAATAAAAGTAAAATTAAATTTAAAAAAAAAAAAAAAATATTTTTACACCGACTTCAAAAAGGAGGAGGTTTCTCAATTCGACCGTATATTTTTTTTTTTATGTGTGTTCGCGGATAACTTCGTTGTTTATGAACCGATTTTGATGATTCTTTTTTTGTTGGTAAGGAGATATCCCAGCGGTGGTACCATGATAAGGAAACCAGGATCTGATGATGGCATCCCAGAGAAATCGAGGGGAACCTTCGAAAATCGTAGGAGCGACTAGTGCGTTTGTAATTTTTTTCATTAAGTATTTTAAAGCACTACTATTTTATGAAGGTCTGGAGTCGATCTGATGATGGAGCCGAAAGACAGTCGAGGGAACTCCTCAACGATTTACAACAATTACCTGGTGTTTGGGCTTGATTAATTTGTATTGGAGAGAACTTTACACCCATATGGGTTATAAGTGCCATCACAGGTCTAATGATGGAGACCATAGACAGTCGAGGGAATTTCTCAAAGATTTACAGCAGTTACCTTTTGTTGGGCTTACTTCATATGGTTCAAAATGCCAAAATGTTCATTGTTATGGCGCCACTAAAAATCGTGAAATAAAATTATTTTTATAAAAAAAAACAAACCGACTTCAAAAAAACCTGGATCACTAAAAAGCCTGAAATAATATTTCGATTACCTACCACCTCTGCCTACCCCTTCGGGAAAACCGGACGTGATGGTGTGTTATCGAGTATTTGGAGTCGGTGCCAATCTTGGTATGCCAAGTCTACCTACTATAAAAGTAAGAAGATAGATTGGCACCGACCCCAAATACTCGATAACACACCATCACGTCCGGTTTTCCCGAAGGGGTAGGCAGAGGTGGTAGGTAATAGAAATATTATTTCAGGCTTTTTAGTGATTTTTTTTAATTTTTCATGTTTTATCATTAAAATACAATATAATATAACATAAATTAAAATAAAATACAATAAAATAAAAACCTACCCCTAATTAAACAAATACCGTCCGCGTGGGATACTGGCTGCATGTTCTCACTGTATTCAAGCTGTTCCTGTTGTCAAGCGAATTTTTTGAGCAAGGAAAGAGCCAGCCCTCTTGTCACCTGTGGCGGTAACCAGTCTAAGGGTGATTTTGATAGATAAAAAAATAAAGATAAAAAGATAAACAAAAAATAAATGCATGGTTAAATCAATAAAATTAATAAAAACTGAAAATTAAATTAAAACATAAATTAAATATGGTAAAAAAATATATTATGACACCGCTGATGACTTCATGATCGGCATCGAAGTTAAGTACCAAAGTATTCCTTAGCCTACGAAACATGAAAAAGATACTCATATCCGGCAGTCAGTCACTGACACAGAGTATGTACATTTTTACCCGACTACGGTGGGCGGAGGGTTATGATTTTGACCGATATGTATGTATGTTCATCTGCTCCCGTATAACGTCCAAACTATTTTTATATCATAATAATTTGACTAATGAGATATCGTTAGACGCGTCTGGATCGTCCGCTGGTTATAGGCTATTATACGATCGAAGTATTGTTATACGTATCTATCAGCATATTGTAGGTATCGTTTGTCTTCTTTTGACTTACTTTGTCTTCAGCAATAAAAACAACATAGAAATTAAATTATTTTTTTCAAATACACTCGACATAAAAATCCCATATAAAACGAAAAAAATATATTTGAATATTTTCATCCATTTCATCTATTTTAAAAGGTGCACTGGGACATATTATTTTAATTGTACGAATTAAACAATATTGTTCCTTCAAAAAATAACTATACTATAATCTACTCCATAGCTGTTCTGTCCTAGCTAAGCGAGAGGGATATATCCTTCGGCAGCTCACGCGACGCCAGCCACACCCCGAAACTAAAATTCATTTTTTTCTTGTATCGTCTTAACATAGGTAACCGCCGACACGTTATTGATTTTTTGTACAACTTGTTGAATGTTTGTTTGTCCATTGAGACATAATGCATGGCTTCATCTAGTTATTAACGCAGTTGTCAAGAAATATCAGAATGACTTGTGTGCAATTCAAGATTTATACAGCAAAATAGATTTTACAACACAGTAGGTACGTAACCGCGAGCGCAATAATAATTAACCTCAATATAGGTTGTTATACGAGAGTAAATTATTGAAGATACCGCGCATCATCTACGTCTTATCATAATCTTAAAATATTTTTATCGCTTCCTGTCATCATCTCTTTCCAGCGTCGTGGTTGCTGAAGTATTTTTATTCCAAGCTGTGCTATTTGTTGCACGTCTCAAATTAATTTTATTTATTTTACTACGGGGCCATGAAAGTATCAGTGTCGAATTAAATAATGCCACGATACTAATCAATACTTGCCGATGTACCTTTTTATCATTCATCAGTTGATGTGTTTACGGAAATAGCCGACATCAAAAGTCCATTTCGCTGGATCGTCAACGAGAAGATTGTAATTGTAAAAACAGTCAGTAATTCTGTTTTCGCGTTGTTACTCCTGATAATTAGATTATACCGCGATAATGTTAATACAGTAACTAGATTACCGTGTGACGATGCAAATAACAATGAAGCGTTCTTAGCAACACTGTCATGATAAAAAATATTCTTAGATACGAAGATTATCATAGCGGTATTATTAGATGGATCTTTTAATACCTGTTACAAACTGAATTTGATAGGATTTGATGTGTACACGTCATTAAGGCCAATAACAGTATGTGATTTGTTCTAATAAAATGACAGGAAATTTTACAGTACTATGACTGTCAGCTGACACCGCATATTTATCAATTCAGTTGACGATGACGTAAAAACATGACTATACAATTGAAACCACCGACCGCTCAACGAGCAGTAATTGATTGTATTGCTATTGGTGTCAGCAATTCCTTACGAACCATAGTAACATCAATTGGGATATTTACGTATATTAAATTTTGTACATTTTTTATAATGACAACGTTGGTTTTTTTTAAAATATTAACAATCACAAAAGTATTCGCTATAAACGTTTACTAAAAGTAAGGGATTATGAAATCACAAGTATAACTTTTTTCGAAACTTAAACATCGTTATTATTGCCAATTTTAAAGTTATTTTCAATACATCTCATCTCTCATTCATGCAATAAAAATACTCAACATCCGAATAAGTCGACCGTTATTCAGCCACTGAATAAATGAAAATTATCTCCTATATGTTTCTTACAATAACACTATAAGGAAGTTCAAATACGTCACTTGGCATCGACACATAATGTTCTGACCGATTCTATCTTCGTCGTCCTTGACCTGATTACCAAATAAATTGATTGGTTTTTCATGTCATTCGAGCTTTCACTTAGTCTATTTGAATATTACAATCAATATTTGACCGTACAATTCGAATGTTTGATAAAAAAACTGTTTGATACTAACAGCTAATTAAATATTGGTAGTGAAATGTCATATCAATTTAATTATGGATTAATTAGATAGGTCGCTCAAACGAATACCTATGATAATTATCAGATTTTAAGTTATGTGATTGGAATATTTAATTTATTCACCACACTACTCATGTTATATATTTTCTCAACGTGTGTTGCACATACGTTAATGTATCGTTAAAAACATATTCGTTACATCACTATTATGTGCGGCCGTTGTGTGCCTATGATGTTATTATAATGTAATCCTATATTTGTATGAAATTTAAGCCGGTCTCTGATTTTCGCAGAATCTCACCATTTATTTTTTTGCGAAATCTCTTTTAGGGATGAAAATAATGTTTATTTACGGTTATATCAGATTTTTTGTTATTGTCTGCTGGTTGTACCTTGTTTTCTTTGTCCATAACTTTTAATTTCATAGATATCTATTTGAAAGAAATTTTTACTGACGAAAATGTTTACGTCTTTTTTGTATTGACTAATGAAGTCACGTTTCAAGAAAACTTAATAAATAGTATTCGATTGTGTATTTGATTTTTTCCTCGGATTGAGTTTTTGTTGAAGCAGAGATTGTGAACTATCAATAGCAGGAAAATGTTGCAAATATAAACTATTAACAACTTGCTTCAATCTAGATTTATTCTCCTCGATATCGATACAGATCTATTACGTATTTTTTCTTGATAATACCTTTTCTATCATTGTAGTTAACTTCATTTAACAGCTTTACTGAAACTACGTAAATTTAACTTCAGGCTCCTAAGTAAACACCGACTATTTGAAGGGACACCAGTGACTTAAGAAGTGGGTATTGCTGAGGGATAGCTCAAATAAGTAAACAGTGGATGAATAGTTCCTTTTTAGCATAAAATGATGGTCCACTTTCAATAGATGGGAGAAATGTTGTTCAAATAGGCTTCAGCTGAAATTGGTTTATCAAGGCTCGACGAGGAATGAATAAAAAAGTTTTTGGCACTGGTTTTCCCCAAAGTGAGTTGGATTTTTTAGACGTAGGATCAGTAAATGGCCATTATCCGGTATACCACACAACCGACCTACTTATACTTAGAAATAATACCTACGTACTTATTTATTATATTATGAGTATACTTAATACATACTACTATGTTAATTTAGTAGGTAACTCTTTTATACGTAGCAAATACATTATTTCAATGAAACCTATACATATCTACCTATCCATCTGATACGACATTTACATACTTACCTCTTAAAATAAAATTGTTAAAAGACAATAAAATTGAATTATTGAATACAAACGAGATGCTTTCTTTATATCTATATTTTATCGACGTTCGTTTGCATATTGCTCATTTCATATTTCAATGTGACTGGATGAGAATTCGGTATAAAGTGATAGCCTGTGAACAAATCCGCGACTCTGTTTGGCATCTTGCCAATACAACAAAACAATAATTGATTACACTCCACACCTCTATACGCATCGCCATGAAATTTCAACGCGATCGAAACTTTGTGACGTGCGTATGTACCGATGTCTGTATTGACATATTAATTATTCGTCCATATTATTGTTGAAATCACTCCCGTACATTATCGCTCTCGAGCTTTCGAGTGAATCGATAGCATTGAAATCAACGCTTTATTATTAAACCAGGTACTTCTATTGAACGATTGGGTGATGGGCTAAGTGAATTCACAGTGTTTCTATACGCAACAACGACGCCGAGATAATAAACTCGAGTGTACAATATAGACAAGTGAGCACATTTATCGGACTAAATCATCCCTGCTCGTCTTCGCCCCTCCCTTCACGCCTGAAAGTTTTCCTCCCGGGAATCGCTGTAATAAACGCTCATATAAATCGACTGACATATCGATACCCTAACTTATCGTAACTTCTAAGCCAACTTCCAAGACTGAATTTTTTTCATAGCAAATTACCTGTATTCTTATAAGAAGTGCCAAAATATTTTGTGTAAAACTGCTGTGTTCATGTTGGGATGTTGTTTTGACGGTGACGTATGGTGATATCGCGCGTGTGTTGTGCGTCGCCAGCGCATGTGTTCTGTGCGTTAGTGGTTGGTGCGCGAGCGCGTGCGCGTTGGCTCGGAGGTCGCGCACGGCAGCAAGGTGGTCGGAGGCGGGGTGTTCCGTTGCTGCGTGCCCTGGTGCGGGGCGCGCGCGGCGGCGCCCCTCGACGACGCCGACTATGCTCTGCGAGAGGGCAGTCCGCAACTATCACACGATGAATATGGTAAGTTGTGTTTTGTTTACCTAACTTATTTTCCGCATCCACGTGTACCAAGCAGCTGCACCCATTATGATGATATGTCAACGTGGTCTTACGGCATAACTGATAGCTTGGGCGCGCTGCTTAGTACATGAGAGCTTGCCTATTTGTCCGCAGCCCTGGGCGCCGTACGCTTAGCCATTGAACTGCCACTGTAGCATTTTGCTATTCGAACCGACCCTCTGTTTGGTCGGTTGATTCTGACCGACCAATCAGAGGGTCAATCAGAATAGCAAAACGCTACAGTGGCAGTTCAATGACTATGCGACTCGGCGCCCTGTTTATCAGTTCAGGGGGCTTACCATGACCTTTTATCGCGATTCAATTATAGGAACGTTTTAACGTTTCAGCGACTTTTTGTGCAATGACGTACCTTATTGTCATGACAATAAGAAACGTCATTGCTCAAAAAGTTGCTGAAATGTTAAAACAATACTGCTATAAGAGGTGGTGGTAGGGCCCCTGGGTACCTATCATGACGTCTTACTGCGATTCAATTGCAGAACTAAAATGAATCGCTCCTTTATTTTGTCCCATGACCTCTATTAAGACGACCAGCGTGGTTCTTTAATTACGATGCAGAATAGATTATGTGTGTTTGCGGACCAATTGCGACTCAGTTCAAGCGTGGTGATGATATGTAAAAAAAGCTATTTCGCTAACCGAGTTTCTCTGAAATATAATAAGCTTTGAGGTTATGGTAAGGCCCCAGTTCATATAGATATTTAATTTAAATATATTTTGAAGAAAGTTATAAAATAATATAGGTAATTGTTCAATTTATTACATGAAACATTTTACGATTTAAAAATACCATACGAAAGTGTTATGACATTTAATAAAAATCATTGCGCTTTCAGGCCCCGCCCACATTGCACGAATTTATATAAATATCTGGTATTTGATATATAAATAAATTGAATGAAGTGACCTTTAGCTGTAAATATCGTATCTCTACAAACAACTTAGATAAGGCCAAATCGAATTGAAGTGTAAGAGCCAACGTGTAAACAACAATACAGGACAGGAATATCAGATAGAAAGTCTTATTTCGGAGCAACAATAAATACATGGGCGCACATTATTATTATTATTCTCTTGCACTTGATCTCTGTTTATCCCCTGAATCTTTTACCTGTCATACTTGTGTGTTCGTACCTGTCATAAACCAAAACTGAAATTCCCACAAGAGAAGTTTTATACCTATACAATATCGTAATGGACACTTATATTTAAATACTAGCTGTGCCCGCGACTTCGCACTCGTGGAATTTAACAAATATATTTGTTAGTGTTTGCTTAAATAAAAGTAGCCTATGTTACTCCCTATAACATCAGCTATCTGCTAGTGAAAATCCTTTTAATATCGGTCTAGCCGGTTTGGGGATTATCCGGAACATGCAGAGAAAAAAAAATTAAATTGCTTTTTTGTTATAAGTTATAAGTTACTGTATACTTTCATATGTGTTTAGTTAAAAGCTGTTATATTATGTTCTTTATGACTTCATAAAGATACTTGACTGGTGTATCTACACTGTTTATGTCGGAACATCAATACAGTTTTAAAACTTAGATGCTTATACCTACATTAGCTCACAATTTATTTTCAACAATACAGATGTAGAGCCACCATTATTAACAATTTTCCTGAACGGCTTTCTCTGTCAGCATTTTAAAGGAAGTCGGAGTGAATGTAGGGATCGACACCAGCTGTTGCCAACGCCCTGTTACTACCAACTTGCCTCGTATGTTTTACAGGGAATTTGAATTCCACAATCCCTGTTCATCGTAAAGTTCTCCTTAGTGTCTCTTAAAGAGGATTGCTTTTTGTCAGATACGTATTTCTAGAAAATGATCTTGATACATATTTTAAAATACTCATAGGTACTTAGGCTCGTATTAATAAAGACATCTCAAAGTTAAGATCGATCTTAAAACGCTGTTTTTCACAGATGTTCCATACATTAAACGTCAAAACTGCATCTTAAGATCGACCTCAACTTTGAGATACATTTATTAATTAATACGAGCCTAACTTACTAAGATCACGCTTGTTTCTGTTGTTAAAAGGTTTTCGGTTATAAAAGAAGTGTACCAATATTCTGAAATTGTGCTGAGGAAATATCAATAGATTTTCATTTCTTTTATTATCAGCAAATAGACATTTAATACGCACAGAGCAAACTGCAATTTCAATTTCAGCTCAAGTTGCCAGAATCCAATAGTTATAAATTTTAAGTCAGTTTGTTCGAGTTGGTGCTTGGGAGGTTCAGTAAAGTAATCGGGCTTCGAAGTTTGCTAAACGACGTGAAATTACTCGGTAAAGTTAAAGGTTACCCGGTAATTAAGTAAGAACAAAAAGCTCTTTGGTGTTTCTGACCTTGCGCCTAAAATACGAGTAATTACCCACATCATACATACATTATCGGTTATGTAAATAACACGTGAAATTATATGATAAAATACCTATCTACTGCTTTCGTTAAATAAATTTATAAGGCTTGATTTGTACTCGGACACCACTAGACAACTAAACAACGAGAAAAAATTTGAAGATCTTCACGATTAGGACAAAATTTCATAAAGTCATGTTTAGCAGCACTGTAATCACTTGAAATTAAAGAATGTTTATATGGACTGCACGCGAAAAAGTTAAATACATAAGTAGTGTGGGCAAGTGTGCGTTCAGATTCAACAGCTTAACTACTTAGTGTACTTACACCCATGGCACAAAAAGTAGTGCACAATCCAAGCAATCTAAATAGCGTTTGGTCGCTGCTATGAAACTTCACATAGCGATGGGCAAGAGGAATAGCATTTAGCTTCATAAACACCGCTCGTCCGCCGCATCGATCGGCGGCGCCGCCTGTCACCCCTTCTGTTTACTTTAAATTAAGCCCACTTTTCACATCTAAAAGTCGCGCGCTATGAAAATTAATATGTGGCTGGTCGCTTTGATTGATGTTTTCATGGGTCAAGAGTATCAAAAGGAGATATATGCTACTGAAAAAAGTGGTTACTCATTACTAAAAATATAAATCCAGGAATAATGTATTAAGAAAAACAGAATATTTTATCAACAGTTGAATAAAGAATACCACGTAAGAAAAAATATTAAAAAGTATGCGAAGTTATAGTTTCCATAAGGAACAACCACAAATATATATCTATGTACTTTATAATTTTAAGTTAGAATGACACCAGACTACTTTTAAATCTCGATGTTCACGCAGAAAGGCCTTGATTAAAGAGACTAGTAATAGAATAAATAAACGTTGTTAAATAAGAATTAAAAAGCTAATTAAGACCAGATTAATTAGACACCTTTAAGCAAATAAGATACCATTTGTAGTCAGATTTATATAGAGACCTGCCAGATGGGTCCGTCGAACTCCCGACCTCATGTCGACCTCGAAGCGGTCACATTGTTAAAAACACCGTAGTATTTGGTTTTAATTAAATCACAATAAGATAAACAGTTGATTAATTAAAGGAAATACGTTTAGGGTTCGTTCATCTAAATTAAAGAATAACATTTAAAAAATAACAGAGTTCATAATTACTCTGTTAGATGTATAAGACATTTATGAATGTTAATGAACGGACTTAGTTATCTTTAACTAAAGTAAAAATAGTTTTCAATAATCTTTATCATAAATTAAGTTAAATTCAAATTCAATGTTAAGTGATTAAAACCCAATAGTAACAAAATTTTCAACATAGTGTACTCTGTATACTTACTCACTTGTTTTATTCTATACATATAATAAGAATGTAAAATTGGTCGCGTCTGTACATTCGAAATATTTGGAAAAAAAATAGTGGGGGGGACTTAGATTGACCAGCAGAATTCATTTTTATCATTTTTAGAATTTTTGTCTGTGGGTATGTTTGTATGTTTGTATGTTTGCTCAGATTTTCGAAAGAGCACAACTTCGAATCCACCGGATGGATTTCAATGAAATTTAGCATGGATATGACTAACAGTCTAACTTAAAATCTAGGATACTTTTTTTTTCGAAAATGTCTAGGGTTGCAACAGAAAATTCAAAAAACTACTTAAAAATTCTAAATGTTTGAAAGAGCACAACTTTGAATCCACCGGATTAATTTCAATGAAATTTGGCATGGATATGACTAATAGTCTAACTTAACATCTAGCATATTATTTTTTTTCGGTAAAGTTTAGGGTTGCCACAAAACATTCAAAAACTACCTAAATATTCGAACACGCACAACTTCGAATCCAGTGGATTGATTTCAATGAAATTTGGCATGGATATGACTAATAGTCCAACTTAACATCTAGGATATTTTTTTATAAAATATTAGATTGTAAATTTTTATGACCACACGGAAATTCTAGCCAACAATAAGTTTTAGTTATTGAAATACGTCTATTTAGAGCGGAGCCCTACGGAGCCCTACGTTGTGTGTGATCCGACACTATTTGGAATACATAATCTTAATTTTAATAATAATAATAAATATTTTATTGCTGCGTTCTACCATCTTAAGTTTCGTTTTTCTTAACTAGATGTCGCTATACTTAAAATCAGACAATACCTGCCTTGCACCACATGTCAAAATTTAATATCTTCCTTGCTTCAAGAAATTTAGTTTTTTTATTCCTAATTACGTATAAAAAATATTAAGCGGGTCTTTGTATCACGCGGAATCTTAGACGTTAACTCTGGAATTCATCTCCACAGTACTAATGCCGTAGGGAAGCTACCTACCTAAGAAGTAAGTCTAGAGGACCTGCTGATTTTGAATTAAGTAGTAATAGAAACACAGACATTGAACTCTGAACTCCAACCCCTCAGGAATGATGCTGCTGGGTAACTGCCTGCTTAAACCATAAATCTGGAGGACCTGCTAACTTTGAATTAGCAATGTGGGTATCAAGTAGAAACTTCTCAGGCGAGGTCGCGTTTCCGATCCGGCGCTAGAATTTAAGGAAAACATGTAAAATGACTACTTGTAAGTGCCCTCCTAGGCCTAAACATAATAAACGCTTTGACTATTGACTTAGACGATAAACTCCGGACTCTAACTTTTTAAGCACGATGTTGCGCAGTGACTCTTACCTAAGCCGTGAGTCTGGAGCACTCACTCATTTTAAATAAGGGACATGGGTATCAAGTACAAACTTAAACATTGAGCTCTGGAGTCCAACCGCTCAGTCGTGATACTGTGAGTAACTACAGATATAGATAGACGGATACAGATAGACTGGTACAGACAGAGATACTCACCTACCGATAGATTACAGACAGACCGATTCAGACAGACAGATACTTACAGCTAAACTGATACACACAGACAAATAAAGTCAAACTTTTGTTATACAGCTAAGGCGCCAGGCAAGCGTACGGCCCACCTGTTGTTAAGCAGTTACCGTTCCCAATAAATGCTTGCAACCAAAGGCATCGGTAGCACGTTTCCAACCTGAAGGGGAGTGGGGTTAGTGGGAGGGGACGGGGAGGTGGCTGGGTTGCGCTTCCGGCTTTCTCCCTCATCATACGAAACGAAGGTAAATTAGCTACTTGAATGCCAATCTCCACCTTACTGGTCAGACTCTACCACCTTACTGGTATAGACTGGTACAGATAGACAGCCACGGACATACGAACTCAGACTGATGCAGACTGACGTAATACAGATTAGACGATAGACAAAATTATATTTAAGGGCTTCACCGACTGGACGCGGACGGAGTCGCGGGCACAGCTAGTTTAGTAATAAATGTAAGCGGTTAGGTATTACCAAACCATTCGTCACCATTTGAAGAGGGAAGTCCTTAAACTGAAGTTAAATCTTTAAATAAAACGATTGTTACTATGAACACTACAAGTCCTTTTATATTCCGTGCTATTGAACGATCTGGCAGTTAACCGGAGTACTGGATTGATTAAATTTGAAAGTAGCAATTCTGCGGGAATGAAATCCTATTTGTGGCTCCAATGGCCGTGGAATTTAGCGCTGGGCCAGTTTTAATGAGCATCCACGTCACGTTACCACACCCTCTGTTTTTATGTCACCGCTAGCTGTGCCCGCGACTTCGTACGCATAGAATTTAACAAAAAACGTTAGTTAATGTTTTCTAAAATAAAAGTAGCATAAGTTACTCCGTATAACATTAGTTATCTGCCAGTGAAAGTCCCAACAAAATCGGTCTAGCCGTTTCGGAGATGAGCCGGAACAAACCGACAGACTTGACTTGTCTTTGTCTGTTAGTCTAGACAAAAAAAATAAATTTAAGTGTTTTTTATATGTACCGTATATGCTTTCATCTGCTGTTATTTTGACATTACAAACATTCACTTCAATGTTATTTCTTTGTGTATAGATTCAGTTTCTTAATGTGATATTATAGGCAAAGTTTCTCCTAATGGCATTTTAAGGACTTCCAAAATGTGTTTTAGTTCAGCAATATTCTTTGTAAGTTAAATGATAAATTATGATTAACTTTATCTTTTTTGTAATACCGACCGTATTAAACACTAATTACAATAAAGCTTCAGTTAATTAAAAATATTTAAATACGACATAGGTATATTGAATGGACTAGAAAGCTTTTAAATTAATTACTTAATTTAAAATCCATCAAACTCGATCTAAAACTAAGCGGCTCATCCATTTAGCCGTCGATTTAATCCGAAGTTAAGTGACTGCATATATTTTTTGTGCAACCCGCATCTGAATAGTAAATAATAAATAAATATCGCCAGATTTACACACCAACTGTATGGTCCCAAACTAAGCAAAGCATGTACTATGGGTACAGTACAATAAATTGGAGGCGGTACCAAAAACTCCCAAACCTGGCAAATTGCCAAAAGGTTGTTTCTGTTTGCCTCTGGCGGGAATCGAACCCGCCATCACCCGATGCAGTGAGCCGAGCGGCATACGCGCCACTGGGCCAAGTGGTCGTCAGATGTATAAACTCTTTCTTTTTGTGGACTCAACTAATGTGTTTGTGACGTTAGCAAGCCGACACACCTATTAGGTACATTATCGATTCTCCAAAGGCCTCCGACTGAATGATTATCCGTTGTATCACTGGTCGTCGCTGCGTTATACGCTCCGTCCTCTAATTTCTCAGCCGATTTACTCGTCTGAATGCTGTACCTAAGCCGCCATTATGCCGTGTGTCCACTGGCAAGAAAACTTGCACGAGTTTACTCGCGCAAGCGACTTCCAATGTGCCACTCACGCAAGTGGACTTCTGCGACTTGGCGAACTTGCTGCAAGTCCCACATGTACACGGTTGTATCAAATTGCAGTCAGTGGAAACACGTCGGCAAGTGACTTCTGCAAGAAATTGCGGAAGTTACTTGCCAGTGGAGAGCTTGCTCCCACGTAAAGTTCAAGTACGCATAAATATTGTTCAAACAAAATCAACCACCTCCCCCACCTTCTCCGCCCTCTGTTCCACTTCTCTTCAGTTCGGCAACGTGCGAGCGATGCCTTTGGTATTGCAAGCATCTATAGGCCACGGTAACTGCTTAACATCAGGCGGGCCGTACGCTTGTTTATCACCGTAGTTCCATAAAAAACCATGAAATAGGTACATGCTTACATACATATACTCACGCCTGTGTCCTACGTAGGTAGGTAGAGACTATTGATTGCCACATGCTACGATTTTGACACACCTCTTTGCTTCATCCACATTCATACATCTTCTCATGCACTGTCGGTTGAGGGTGCTACGGACTTAACCTTTCTGGAAAAGACCATTAATATGGTCGTGAAAAGTTCTCCTTGGGCGCCCTCTTTCCACGCATCCACTTACTTTCGCTCCGCATATCTCTTTCGTGTCGACTTTCACTCATCCTCTCTACATGGCCAAACCATCTTAGCATACTCTTCTCATCATGCTTAACTTATAAGTACTGTAGATTTCCCTGAGATGTGCAGTTTACTGTACGTTCTTGACTTGAGCAATTATTGTCTGAACATGTATAAATTTCAAATACAAAACAACATTTTCATTAAAAAAAAAAACAATAAAAGTTTTTTTTTTTGAGATTTTAGTTAATATCGTTTGTATATATCACTCTCTCGCGTTTTATTAGTATTATCTTGTTATAAATTCATCGATAACTGTAATAAAAATCGGAATTAAATTAGATCGAAGCACGGCGCCACTTATCTAGGGTGGTGGAAATTACTCGTTAAACCAAATCTCCCGACGCAGAACAACGACTGGTGAATACGTAATTTCAATATAAGCTGCTAACTCGAAAATACTAATTAGTGGGCGGCCGGAAATGATTATAAAGTGGTATCAAAGTGATTGTTATCACAGCCATAAATAAATTGCAGAAAATTGAACTATCTATCTATCGGTATTTAGTTCTCAAACAATGTTTAGGTACATACCTTACATTTTTATTACCATGGACGCATAAAGAAAACTCGTCGCTAAATAAAATATTAACATAAAATGTTCCATTCTTTTATAAAACCTTTATTCAAAACGCCGGCTGGGATAAACTCTTATTCTGGACAAATTAGGGAAATAAGACAATCAAGGACTTTGAAACAGCGCAATCTCATAAATTAATTTTGATGACAGAGTCGTTTAGCAAACTTTCGTTTTACCTAACTTGAACGTGTACAGGATCGCCTACGTTTTCGTTCGTAGCTTGTTTGTATAGCGTCTTTATTACTTGTTTGCAGTCGCCCCAGAGCTTGTAATAAGCTCACCGCGTCCGCTCGGTCAACAATCCCCGCTACCGGGGATCGAGGAGGAGGACGATTCCGATTGGCCGCTAGAGGACGCCACGGACGCGACGATCACCCCTTCGTACAAGAGCACTAGAAGCAGTACCGATACCGCTTATACGTCATCGAGGAGTTCCGGGAAGCGAAGCTTTGGTAGTACATCATCAGTGAAGATATCTATAGCGGCTTCGGCTAGGAAGTCGACGAACGTGCGTAAGCGTGGCGCGGCGGTCAGCGCTCCGTCCGGTCAAGCCGGCGAGGAGGCGGCGCCCGCGCCGGCGACGCCGCACGGCAGGATGCAAGCCGAGCAGGGCAGCATCGGCGAGCTGCAGAAGTACCATGGCAGATACCTCAAGAGTCGACGACATACCCTCGCTAATGTTCGGTAAGTGAGTAAAATAATAACAGAATGTACATTCATAAATATGAATACTTATGTATAAGACCAAAACAATGGCAGGTCGCGTCCTTATTTTGACTTTGCTATGTCGATTTGAACGCTTAATGATTCTCCGCCACAATAAACATTTACTTTGCTTAGTTGAGCACTACTTTAAATGGTATTGACATAGCTTAATGACATCCAATTGTTTATTAAACTTGCGCTCATAAAATGAAGTTTATAGTCTAGGTAACACACTATGGCCATTAAACGCGTCACATAGGTCATAATTATCTCATAACAAAGAGGGTATATATTAAACTATTGGATATTTCGATTGTTCTGTATTTAGGTGCATATCTACTACTGTGTGGGTATACTAAAAGGTATTTTCTTTCTTGTCGACATACCTACAAGATATTATTTTTGTTTATACCTCAATTAAATCTACCTTTCACTTGTTACCCTGGTACCATAATTTGTAGGTAGTAAGGCAACATAATTTGTAGGTAGTAGAGCGATAAGAAAGAGCTTTTAAAAAGTTTTAATTAGTACTTATTAACAAACTCATAAAATAAATGTCCTTTATGTAGACACAAGAATGATCCCTAGAAAACTGAATTACTTCTGGGGAAATCTAAACAATCGTGGGTGACTCTACCCCCTAAACGTGAGTGAAAACAATTCTTCTATCGTTCATAAAAACATTACACAAATCTAAAGATAATTACTGAACTCATTTGATATTAATTGTGTAATATTCTGTTAATGAAATGGACGTGTTAAAATTTCTCACGGGACATATTGAACAAGAGATAATAATCATTATTGTTTTGCTTTTGTTTTTTTCTCGCTGATTTTAATTAATTCCACTTTTATAGTCGTAGTACTACAGTAGAGGTTTTTCTCAGTTTTGATAGAGCAGTGCTTAACATCAGAAGTAGAATAAATAAGCTCACAATTTTTCTTTATAGTGTTATTTTTCTGTTAACATGTCCGCTTGTTATAAAAGACGTTCTTACACAAGGAAATAGCGATAACGTTTTTTATACTTTCTCTCATTACGAGTTTGCCGACGAGACTTGAACCCACGTCGGGTTCCGCCGGTATTTTATTCGAAATAAAATAACATCGTTTCAAACAATCTGATAATTGGATCAACCCTCGAAAAACTGTTTTTCTCTGCCTTACTTCGTTATACACTCGTCAACTAAAAGCTACAGCCACTAAGATGTTTTTGGTCGTGGGTAGGACAAAATTATTGAAACAATGTCAAAAGTTATAAACAAATGCGTTACATTTACCGTTTGCTCTACACACTTGTGTGTTTCAAAGTATATTCAATCAATGGGTGAGCTCATGCGTAATTGGCGCTGTTTGAAATTGGAACTGTTATTTTAAACCAGTACGAAACCAAAACAATAATATTGCAATGGTTTTTGTTCTGGAGAAGGAAAAAGCGTTCGGAAATAGAAATCGCACACACGCACAAAATTACACATATTATTATTTATAAACATACAAACAGAGGCGTAACTATACTCAGGAAAAATTACATGTCAATACACAATAAACAATATCGGTATTATTACAATAAAGTTAAACTCCTTTTGAACGCGTGTCTATTTTGACTTAATTCGTGTTAAGTTTTATATAAAAACAAGGTTAGTGTTTAGAACAAAGTACATACAAAATTCATTTGATAATGGTAAAAACAACGCATTAAAATAAATTTATACTGTTTAAGAATTGGGACGTCCAGTAACATTACTGCTAAGTATAATAAATGGAGGTGGACAATATTTGACGTATCTCCATTCTTTTGCCAGGGTTTATTAATGACCCAAGTTCATGAAAAAATAAAACAAAATAACAAGTAGCTCTATACTTATCTGTAGCTGTGGGTGACCATTTTGGTTTCAAATTCAAATAGTTTATTTCGTTTAAGCCTACGGCCTTACGAATTGTATATATTTTTTTTTTTCATTTTTAGGGTTCCGTACCCAAAGGGTGCCAACGGGACCCTATTACTAAGCCTACGCTGTCCGTCTGTCTGTCTGTCTGTCTGTCTGTCTGTCTGTCTGTCCGTCTGTCTGTCAGCGGGCTGTATCTAACAAACGGTAATAGCTAGAGACATGAAATTTTCACAGAATGTGTATTTCTGTTGCCGCTACAACAACAAATACTAAAAATAAAATAAAACTTAAAAATAAAGGGGGTCCCCATACAATAAACTCGATATTTTTGGCGTTTTTATTGATAACTCATAAATTAAACAATATATAAAGAGAAAACTAACATTTTAACCATAAGTGATCATTATGACATATTTTAGATAAATTGTTGACAAAAAAAAGAAATGTAAAACTACATTTTTGACCCATAAATAAGTTTTAAATTAATAGTACCAGTCAAAGTAGCGCCATCTAACATTGTTATGATATCATTGGCATTACAGTGTCATAAGTAGTATAATAATTCGAGTGCAATACTAGAGATCATCTTAGCCGTATGGTTAAGGCGTTAGTCCACGTGTATGTGGGTATTAGGTTCGAATCTTACTATAAGTTGTTTTTTTTTTGAGTAATACGCATTTTTTTTGTCACCCACAGCTTAAATTAAAATAATGTTAACACTAAACTGATTTGTGCAAATACATTGTTTACGTACGTAAACATATTTGTAAATCAAGTTTCAAATGCATTCGGAGTTTCAAGCACAGAGTATTAGAACTATAGATGGCGTTGTAATAGTTTTTCACAGAATGTGTATTTATTTATTTGTGTACTTTATGTACCTATTATTGCAGGTGTGTACTAACAATTATGGGACTGAGGTGGCAAAAAAGCGTACAGCCCGCCTGATGTTGAGCAGTTTTTTTTATGGGAGTGAGGTGGCAAAGAGTAAATAATTGTTGCTATAACAAAGATAATATAAAATAAGAACCTCATAATATATAAAATAATAGTACCGCTACGCACCACTAGATGACGCTAGATGAGCTCCTAGATCGCGCTATGGTTTCGTTTTTCAGATCGCAATATAGTCACGACCAAAATTCGCCTGCTATTGACAAGTTTTGCGTTATCTCTAGGTTTCGATCGATTGGAAATTGTTGTATTGCTTTCATAGTGTCATATTTGATGGCAGAATACTCCCGTTGCCTCCGACTATAGTGTGCGGGGATTTTAATGTAGACTTACTGGAATCTAATGAGAATGCACCTTTAAAAAAATATTTTGACCATATTGGTTTAAATTCAAAACTTCCTCGTGTTGTTACCACAACGGGTTATACTCAAATAGATAATGTGTTTATCAATATTGACTTGAATGCTGGCACATACTGTGCACTCTTTAGTTACCATAGCCCTTTATGGATACAATTTCGAATTGAGCAATAGATTTTATCAAAACTATCCGAAAAGTCAGAATAAAATTTGTATTTCTGTTGCCGCTGTAACAACAAATACTAAAACAGAATAAAAAAATATTTAAGTGGGGTTCCCATACAACAGACATGATTGCCGTTTTTATAGAATGGTACGGAACCCTTCGTGCGCGAGTCCGACTCGCACTTGGCCGGTTTTTACTTAATTCTGCCTCCGGATCGGAAACGCGACCACGACTGAAAAGATCCGGCAAGAAACTCGGCGGGCTTCTCTTTTTACATTGATTGTTGTTGTTTTTTCCATCGCCACTGTGTTCCATTTGGAAGTGATGAAACTCGCCCTAGTAAGACACGACACACGAACGGACCAACTGTTTCGTTCGTAAATGATTTTGTCACAAACTTACTACGAAAATATGTCAAAATACATAATTCTATGCATAATTCTGCCCGATCAAAACGGATTTATACCGGCTTTAGTACCGGGTTTGAATTGGTGGTAGACCCAAATCGTAGCCAATTGACTGCAGCGTATACGTGCAGGCTCGTTTGGGGTAGTACCACCATCTCACAGAAGATCGGCGTAAAGTAGCTATTACAGCTGCGTTTCGTACGATGAGTGAGATTGTCCCAGTCACCTTCAGATCGGCAACGTGCGAGCGATACCTTTGGTATTTGTTACGGTAACTGCTTAACATCAGGCGGGCCGTATGCTTGTTTGACACCTTAGTCACATAAAATGTAATAAATGAGTGTAATTTGGCTTAAGTACAGATTAGGTACATCTCCTGGCATCCGTCAATGTTTCTATCCCAAAAAGCCTTTGAAATTGAATCATTCCAATAGGTTTACGAAATAATGTATTTAACATTAAACAAGTTAGGGAAGCCGAAAAAGTATCGGATCGGAATTTTATTACGAAATTGAGTTTACCCGGAGCTTTATTGGACGCACCGTATCGTTTGCGGCCAACCTAATCCATTACGTCATCAGGTATTGGAAAACAACTACGGTTTTTTGATTGGCCTGCGATAACTGTTAGGCATCTTGTATGTAAACTATATCAAATGGTGTGGTTTAGTTTTTTGGCATTTTCGTTTTTTTCCTTAGAAATTACACCACTTATTTTTACATGCCTGGTCCTCATTCACAGAGCAAATCGTGGTAAATTTCTGACAAAATGATAAAAATAATATCATGTTTTTTACTTTCATGAAAAATGCGGTGCTGATTCATGTAAATTGAGATTTTGGGGAAGAATTTTAATACATTCGTCTTTGTGCACACCTGTATAAGAAAAATACAGTAGCCAAATTTCGGAGAGTGAGTAAGATGTTTACAGAACGGGGTAGCCTATAAAATTTATATTTAGAACTCGAAAGTAAATATGTACAGGGCCTTGGAAAATTACCTGGTAGTAAGGTGGGTGCTTACCCAAATAGCAGTCGACACCGGACGGCGACACGCTATTACAATACCCATAAGCGGCCCGGATGATTGATCGCAGACAGTGGTTGATTGATTTTGTATATGTCACATGATACACAAATGTACGGCCCCATTTGTTCGAGTACAATTCCAACATGTGGTATATTAAAAGCCGATCAAAGTAGTATTGCTTTATTGTTTTAAAGAGTTTAGAAGATTTGAGCTTATATAAAATACAAGAACCGAGTGGTCGTTCCGGACATTCGAGTGAGTTAAAAAACAACCGACAACTGCACTCAAAGCCTCAGAACGACCGGCTGGTCCTTGTGTCATGGAGATTCGCAGGGAGTTTTACAGTCATATGACCGAAGGTGAAAAAAAAGTTTTTACAGTAAATCAGGACCATATTTTGTATTTTTTTTTGGTTATTAAATTATCTTTAAAACTAATCTTCTAGTATTACTTAAACAATTCATATTTTGGATGTAGGAAAATACCGAATTGCATATTTTGTTCTCGTATGCTCTATATAATGAATTTTTTTTAGCACGTCATCAAAACTTCCCCATCTGGTTTTATGACGTATGACTTAAATATTACTTTCTTTACAACCTACCGTGAGTTTACACTAAGTCCTCCGCAGAGTCTATTAAATATTCTAATCGCCGCACGTATTATTACGATGATGAGGTATGAAACAAAAGCGCGCACGTTGCCGCGTCGGGCGGAATGTTACCACGCAGTAAAACTACATAATCCCCACTAAATTGAAAGTTATGACAGTTTTTATTCTCACTACAATGATTTTAGTAAACAAACAGTCTCCAGTAGCCAGCAATAAAGTAACTTTGAACACATGTACAATAAATTTTATAAATAAAACCCGTAATTAACGAAGCAAGCTGCGTATATTTACATTTCTTCAAAACAATGCGTAATGTACCTTACTTTACATATAATTTTTTTATATTCTACAATTTATTCGCCGCAATAAAAATACACTCACCGTTTGTACATTTGAGTGATAGATGAGCGAAGAATAAAAAAAACATGAAAAGGAATTGGATATTTTTTAAATAAGTACCGTTTAATATTTGGTTTTCGGGTCGGTGAACCGACCACAGATTTTTTTATTTAGGTACATTGTACACAACGCAGAAATAGAAATTCATTGTTTTATATTCTTATTTTATTGCTTAACTTTAGTTTTACTAGCTAAAACGTAAGCGGTTTTGTTTTTTTAAGTTGTACCTAACCATGTTGCACGTCATTGCTTTTACCTGACGATTGGAAAAGTAGCTCAAAAATCTGGGTCTTTCGTCATTTCACCCCACGAACGGTTCGCCGCTTTGTGCGAAACGCCGAAGTGTTACATTTGAATGTGCTGTTTCGGACCATGGTGCGAATCGGCCAATGTGTTGTTATACATCATCGTTTCGGACTGTGGTGCGAAACAATGAAGTACTGTTTTTTTACTTCATCTATTCGGACCAGCGACATTTATTACATCTAAAGGATTTTTCATATAAGGATAAAAGAACATCATCAAACGAGAATCGTTCTGCTCCGGGACTCCCCGGGCTATAAAACTGGCATAAAAGCCTTCCGTATGTTACATCCGTAGGTTCCGCCGTGGGTTCCGCTGCCGGCTGCACCTCAAAGATCATCTTGAATGCTTTATGAATGACCGCTGACGACGCTCGACGACTTGCCTTGTGTGCTCGAAGACTTGCCTTGTACCTCGTTTCAGTTCACATTTCCACGACACACTTGGAAGACGCTTTGTATGTTATTCTTTTTTTATGTGACTACGGTGCCAAACAAGCGTACGGCCGCTTGATGTTAAACAGTTACCGTAGTTTATAGATGCTTGCAATAGCAAAGGCATCGCTCGCACGTTGCCGACCTGAAGGGAAGTGGGACAGAAGCAAGAGAAGGAGGATGTTGTGTTTTACAAGCTTACTTCAACTTCAAATTCAATTCAAGTTTATTATATAGTTTGTCTTGTTGCATTTTATTTCTTAAAAATAACAGATTCGCTTAAAATGTATACGGAAAAGCTGTACATTTTCCGAAACAACATTTTCTCGGAACTCATATTTTGTGAAGTGTGGCACCGCGAGGTTTATTTCCCCGAAGAGACGACGCTATGAAAATAACGGGCACTTTCATTTGTGAATGATAGTTCATTAGATGCCGGGGTGCGACTAATGATGTCACCCTCATACACTCAACTACAAAATTGCCTCTTTGAAAGCCCCATTTGTTGAGCTTTTTTTAAAATTCATACAGGACTCTCCTTTGTTTAATATTAAATGAAAAAAAAAAAAATTGTCTCCTCTTTATTCTTCACGTGGAGTGGCCCTGCTAATAACTTAATGGAGTCTGCTATAAAAAAGGTGGTGGTCGTGGTCTGAAACAAAACAAATGTTCGTGCCTATTTTTTTATATTTCATGAAGCGAATGATGCTTTTGCTAGCGTAGCTTTTGTTCTCTTTCTCGAAGTCACTCGCTTTTTAATGAAACGCACGTCGTGAGGCAAAGGATGCGGTTGCTTTCAAAGGGATCGTGTGGGAGCGCATTATGTATGGATCAGCGTACTCTCAGCGCATTGAGTGGATGATCTTAAGGTCTCCTAGGATGAACACTCCTTGTCGGATATAACACACATCTCAAAGACTTGTGATTATTTATTTAATAGTATTTTAAATGTTCCACTGCTGTGCAAGAGACATTATAAAAAATAATGTCACTCCGATATACGATGTATATTTTGAAGCCGGCGGCTAAATGCGGTTCAGACAGGCATAGAATTGAAATAGAAAATTGAGTTGACGATAGTTCCAATATTCATTTCATTTGACGACCGCTTGGGGCAGTGGTTCGAGCGTAGACCGCTCGTTTGTTCGCTCGCACTACATCGGTTGGTTGGGGGTTCGATTCCCACCAGAGGCAAATTTCTGAAACGGCATTTGTCTAATTTCCCCTGGTCTGGGAGTCACTGGGATCGCCCCCAGCCCCAGCCCATTGTATCATAGCCATAGTACAAGCGTTGCTTAGTTTGGGACCATACAGTTGGTGTGGTAATCTGGCTATATTTGTTTTATTTATTTCGAGTTAATCCAAAGACCACCAAACCAATAATTTATGAAACATTGTGAGCAAAATAGGCGCTTCGTAACACCAGTAATTATTCGAGGCTTGCTATCGCGATCTATAATGGGACACCGAGTGATGTAAACGGTATTTACAAAATGTCAACATAAATCTCGTTTTAACGAGTATCATGAATAAAACTTAGTGCGGCTTGCGATGTCCGGGGACTGGGACGACCACGATTTAACGCTTTCCTTTATCAAAGGAATCTATTGCGTCACGTAGTTATGGATTACTTCCTAACAGGTAATTGCTTTTTTGCAACGTCAGTAACGAAAATAGTATCATTAAGAGGGCGGGCAACGAAAATAGTACCGCTAAGAGAGCTGATGTGTAGGTTTGTTCTCAGGTTTTTTTTTTTTTGTGAAAATTAATAGAGGTAGGTACCAATTTTAATTATACTCTTTCTCCCTTTCCGGGGCTTCGGCTTCGGGGCATAAATAAACCCCATCATGCATCTGGTGCTAACAAAAGTTTTGATAACTTTTATTGGTGGTAGAGACAAGCTATAGCCAATTGACTGTAGCTCATATACGGGCTGGTTAGACCGGGGTAGTACCACCCTCTCACAGAAGATCGGCGTAAAGCAAATATTCAGCTGCGTTTCGTACGATGAGTGTGAGAGCCCTAAGCCCAAACCCCCGTCTCCCCTCGCTCCGTCCCATTCCCCTTCAGCTCGGCAACATGCGGGTAATGCCTTTGGTTTTGCAAGCATCTATAGGCTACGGTAACTGCTTAACATCAGGCGGGCCGTACGTTTGTTTCATATAAAAAAAACTTGCTAAGTAGGTATTTACTTATTCGTAATAAATATTATTATAAATCACTGTAAAAAAGCTTTCACGTACGCTACTTATTCTAGTGTGTTATATTTTACCCTGAATAACAATTACTTACATTATTTTTGTACACCTGCACCACACCTTGTATATGTATTTGGCTCACGTATTCTCTCGAAGTAATTACTTCCAACATTTTGGTTACAGAGCAACACACAAATAACTCTGAACAAGTCCGCGGATACTTCAATCTTTTCAGACATGGTTTTCCTTCAAGTTTTCGTTCTTCGAACACTTATACCCGTATACAGATTGTATTTTGTTCGCGAGTTTGTACTTTGTTAATCAGGACCGCGTTGAGAGGCTACGCACTGAATGCAACGCAACTATTCAGCCGTTGACATTTGAAATGTCATTTTCAATTTTTGCCACTGTCAACTTCCCCATTAATAAGGACATTGATGATATGATAGTGATACCCGAATACGAAGATGCAATGAGACGTGTGCAGAGATCGTCAACCAATTTATAAAAAGGTTTCTATTATGTTCATTCTCGTGAACACGTGGGCACGTTTGCTTTCATTCGGGAATATTTAATTTCTATGACACACCAAGGATAACTCAACCTACCTACCTACTAAATTAGGTTGAACGTAATGTCGATAAAATGTCATATTTAAATAAGGTTTCGCACGCAATCTATCTTGAGTTGGAATCGCGTAAATTCAATTTTCGTTATACCCAATATGATGACGTGGTAATGAGAATTTCGCTCCGTCATATAACTCACAAGCGGAGGTTTTGTATCCGGTGAGATCTTCAATAATTGAAAGTCTCACCATACAATACAGCGAGATGCGAGAGCCTCAAAGATGTTTCAAAATGATGACATGTTAAGACTACGGCCGTGGTCGCATGCGACGCGACGGTGATTTCTATACAATTTTTCGCTTTTGTGATGCGGCCACCCTCATAATATGTTTATAGGAGTTTGATCACTGTCGCCTCGCGGTCGCCTTACCAATGCGGCCCTGGACTATCACCCATTTAAAACGTCCAGAAAAAAATGGGCAAAACAAACTCGATGGTTACTTTTTTCAAAAACTTGTGTTATATTTTTGTGGTAGAGATTTCTCTTGGTATACAACTCTACGTATTTAATTAAAGTTAGAAATACATTTCAATCAAACTGATCCTAATAAATCAACCATATTTTTATGAGCACATGATGATAATGAGCCGAAATTTGTCTCAAATATTTAGTAAAATACAATTATTTGTGATGTTGTAAAAACGATACAATAAAGCTGAGAAATAATATTGAAACATTTACAACCAATATATTCTACATGCGAAATACTTTCCTCATTACTGGCCTCTTTTCACAACAAAAACGTAGGTAATGGTCATTAAATACGAACAAATTGTCGGCTCGATGGGCGAATAACGAGCACCTACAAACATACATACGGAATCCGATTTCCTCGAGACCTAAGTAGGTAATTTGTTGCAAACTCGGTTGTGTTACTTTAGCGGTTGCGAATGATCCAAAGTTTCGAGGGTTTGGTTTCATATTTCGTAAAAAATATGAATCGAAATATGAACTGCTGATAACAAAGTAGGTACCTACCCTATTTAGTTTGTGAGTACTGTGGAGAATTAATTCTCCATTAAACCAGTGTGTACGTCCATATACCAATTAAACACAAAATGCCTTAATAATAATGTTAAATGAATTAGCGAACTTTCACAAGTCATGACAGCTTGATAGACAAACACGCACTTTTTCGTGACTACAATTAATTAGGTAGATTGTTCTTGACAAAGGGCCAATATCCCGGACAGGTCTGGAAAAGTTCTGTTGTCTGGTAACCCTACGTATGTCAAAAAGCCTCAAGTTAAAGTAAACACAAAAGAACATCCGTCATCGATCGAGTTCACGATTTGGTTTCGCGATCCGTTGCAATGGTTATTCGTTGTGATGTCGTCAATGCTGGGCCGCGTTCAGCGGCTACGCACCGAGTGCAACTATTCACTCTGACCCCGATCCGTATGTACTTCCAAGTGTGTTTAGTTGCGGCGTCAGAGTGAATAGTGGCATTCGGTGCGTAGTCTCTGAACGCGGCGAAGATGAATTTAAAAAAATAATAGGCGTAAGAAGATTCACATAAAAGCCCAAAAATATCAAAGGATGTAGGTACCATAGCAACAGGTAGAAAGGAAAAATACATAATTAAGTGAGAGGAACCACAGATTCAGAGCCACTGACGCGGCGACGGAGGGTCATACCTCTCTACATATATTTCGTATGATATACCTAAGTTAGTTCTACTCGCTTTGACACCTTATACCTTAACCAAATTTAATTTTCATTTTGAAAACAAATTAATTAAGATAGGTATTTTAATGACATACATATAATGCAACATAGTTTTTTTTCAGAAGAGAATATATGTTCTTAGTAGATATCTCTGTGTAACAACGCGTGGAAATTTGCGCGGGATGGCGCGGGTGGTGGGGGTTAAGAAATGGGAGGCAATTTACAAGATACCGCCCCTTCCGATTATTTCTATCTACCGGTAAATAACAACTACTCGCTTCGTTTTATGTCGATGTTAGTACGTAGTTTAACTTTTTGCACTAGATGTTACTAAGTGTAGGATGATAAAAAACCGGCCAAGTGCGTGTCCGACTCGCACATAGAGGGTTCCGTACCACCGTATAAATTTTATTTAATTATTAGTTGTTGAAATTAATCCTGTGAAAAAAATATTTTACTACAACGCCATCTAGCTTTACTCTGCGAACACATTTGAAACTTTCACCTACTAGATGGCGCTACTGTCACTGGTATATATTTTAAAACTAAAATTATTGTTAAAAAAATGTAGTTTAACAATTTTTTTTTTATCAACAATTGATGTAAAAGCTATTATAATGATCACTAATGGTTAAAATGTCAGTTTTCCCTTTATATATAGTGTTTTCCCTTTATATGAGTTATAAATAAAAACATCAAAAATATCGAGTTTATTGTATGGGGACCCCCTTTATTTTTGAACTTTTTTATTTTTAGTACTTGTTGTTGTAGCGGCAACAGAAATACACATTCTGTGAAAATTTCAAGTCTCTAGCTATTACGGTTCGTGAGATATAGCCCGCTGACAGATAGACATACGGACAGCGTAGGCTTAGTAATAGGGTTCCGTTGGCACCCTTTGGGTACGGACCCTAAAAATGACGTACAAAGGGACGCCATCTAGTGTCGAATAGAATTATATTTGGGATGCGAACGTTGGCAAGACGTCTGCACAGGACGAACGCCAACAGCACACTGACTTAAGCCACGCCTACTGTGATGACGTCACAGTATTACGTTCATGTGGGCAACATAGAGCGTCCGCGAACATTTTGACAGTTGAAAGAACGAGACACAAGCGCATAGCTTTGCGTTAGAGCAAATAGGATGTGAGAGTAGCTTATATCTTGCTTAGCGTTTATATTGGATTATTTTTTTGTGAAAGTAATTAAAAATATGCTTGCTTTACTTTACTTACTTACTGCTTTACTTAATGCTGCTGCTTTTTGCTTTACTTTGCTTTAGTTGGTATTTCTGTGTACTGCTGCTATCCATTTCAGGTGTACGCAATATAACATGTCCGTGGTATCCTAGTTCCATGTTTATAGTCGTTTCCAAATTAAATTCCAGAGGTTTCGCAGCTATGGATCATAAAATATAATATAGCCAATAAGTTATGGATCGCAATGAAACTTCTGAACTGATCAAAGCTGAGGGGTCATATAAATCATTATTGAAATACTCGGCAATTGAATGATTTTTATATCTTCAGCAGATTAACATCTGTAATGTTTCACTGGCCCATAAACATCATCGGTGGCGTAATATAATAAATTTTGTGCCTGTAAAGCGTCAACGAAGTGGGACATTAGACTTTGGCATAAAAAGTATTACGTTTAATAGGCGAGTTTTCGGGATAATGGCCATTCTTCGTAACCCATGTTCGGCAAATTTACGATGTACTAAACCACAAGCGTTCTAATTCGCTGGCTTTTTCACTCACTAAGTACGTTAAAATATGTAGGCTTCTAGAAAAAAACGTATTCGTACTAAGAAGATTCACCACCAAAAGAATTTAGATCTATACATATATTGTAAGTGACAGCCCTCCACATACTGACAGGGTGAATGCAGGACCTTATTTTAAATCATATTTCACGAGAAATTTTCTTCGGTTTTTTTTTTTGTATTTTTTTTCAGTAACAATTCCTTTATTTCAATGTACAATTACATTATCGGTACGCAGCATTCCATTTCTGTAAATAAAACAGATACTATATCTAGATTCCAATACTGCCTATATCCGTAATGTACATACCACATACGTCGTCGCTTATATTGGGTGGGTACTTTATAAAATGAGTTTCAGTTAGCATCCCCACATCAAGAACTACATTTAGGACAAAAATGTATTTCATTTATACTACGCCTAGACTATTACATGAGGACTATAAAAGCAGTTGCCTAAATAAAATGTGAACCTCACTTCTGACAGTCACGAAATTATTCCCGACATCATTCGTCCCAATTGCCTTTTTCGGATCAAACCGAATATATTCAACTATTTTGTATATTAATAGCATCATTGGATCCGCCGGAGCCTATTGATTATTTAAAAACAGCGAGTGGCGAATTTGCGCCAGCCTCGCCTCAAACTTTGGATACATTTTATAGGTACCTACGGTAGCTATAGATGGCCGGGCTAGACTAGAAGGTGCCTGAAGCTAATTACGGTAACATTATTATAGATGGGGAGCCGTAGAAGGATTTTCTGGATTTACTGGTGCGCGTCAGATTAAGATAAGGGAGATAGCTTACATATTGATAAGAACCTCCAACCAGTATGAGCCCTTAATATTGGTGGGAACGCTCAGGGGAACCAAAAAAAAAATTAAGATAAGGGGCATTCATTACTAGCTAAGAAGTGTCAAAAGTGTCAATTTTGCTAATTTGATCGTCAGTCTAAGAAATGGGAGCATCTGGAAGTTTCACTTTTTAACACCTCAGTTTTTTTTTTATTGGACTGCGGTGGAAAAATACCGTATAGCCCGCCTGATTTTAAGCAGTTACCGTAGTCTATAGATGCTTACAAAATCTGGCGCGCTCGAGTAATATTTTTTTTTCAATTTATCATGTTGGAGCATGAAAAGTATCAATATCTGACACGTTTGAGTATTTCCATGTCATTGCTTTATATTTAAAAAAAATGAAATTGTCATGTAGACGCTTCCCCCACCGCTGAAAGTGGAAACATCTAGAACAATGTATTCTTCCTATTATCTCATCTACCGAATCTACTAGGTTTGGACGACGCTCGAGTAAATCCACGAAGTGCACGTTAGGCTCCCCATCCATTAGGTACATATGAAACGTAAGGTTGACTATTCATAGCTAATAAGCTAACACCATTAATAATAATTAATGGTGTTAAAAACTTCGGTTTACTATTTAAATCTCTAATAAACTATGGTAAAAAATAGAGTAATAATATCTATTGCACTTCATTTCTTAAAGCTCACTTTAGTGATTTTAGTACATATAACTAGGTTGATGTCCTTTCAGAGAACGTTAAAACTGATTGTGCTTACTCAATAATAAGGCAATTTGAAATTTCGAGGACAATAAAGTAGAAGATACAGCAATGCGTATTTTATAACGATACTTGGTACCTACTAAATAATTTATATTGTAAAATAAGTCAGTTCGGATTATCCCAGCATAACTTTAGGCTTTAAAAGTTTGTGCTAAACTCAAAGCAAAGTTTTTAATCAATTAACCTTTTCCTACTCTACGATCGTGTCGCTCGAAAAAAAGCGAGAGGGAGAGATGGAGAGAGAGGAGGGGGTGGGGTTTCGTAAAGGGAGGGTTTGGTAAAGAGAGTGGGTAGAGTAAATCCAGTATAATTTTATTCGATCTCGAACCTAAACCCAGGGTATGTATTGATTTCAATACATACTCTGGGTTTACCCATATACCAATACTTCGTAAGTCCTATTGCTTTGAGTTGGGCTCTGAGTTGGTTTAATACCTCCACAACGTGGTGGTGTATGGCCACTCAAACCTCGGACTACCCCCAAATGGGGATAAAAGTCTTGACGTATATGTTATTGTGATGTGACTCTTAATTATAGTTTTATGGAGAAACACAACTATAACTATTATAAGTAGTGGAATAAAATCAACCTGCACAACTGCTAAGGGGGCGTCCATAAATTACGTGAGGTAATTTTTGAGATTTTTCGACCCCCCCTCCCCCCTTGGTGAGATTTCGTGAGATTTTGCTCGACCCCCTCCCTCCCCCTCTAATCTCAAGTGAGATTTTTCGAAAGCTATATTCTAGAGGAGAAAAATGTTTTACTTAATAATTTAACAAAAAAAGTTAAAGTTAAAAAAAACTTAATTTAAATCAGCTTTCTTGCAATTTTACACTGTTTCATGCGGTAAAACAAAATACGTGAGATTTGCCGAGACCCCCCCTCTCCCCCACGTGAGATTTGGTGAGATTTTACTCGACCCCCTCCCCCCATAAATGCCTCACGTAATTTATGGACGCCCCCTAAGCGTTACAAGAAATGGATACAGCTAGAGTTATTTCAACAACCTAGATATATTCTTTGGTACCTATGCTATCCTATGAAGTAATTATTAAGTTACTGAATTTAGATCCCTTCAACAAGTGACGTCATAATCACGCGAGCGAAGCCCTGGAAACGTCAGTAACATTATGTAAAAAGGTGTTAAACTTAATATCCACGCATATCTAAAGGGAAGTCTTTATCACGGGCCATTGAGCATTCTCAAACGATTTGGCGCGAGAGCACTAACGCTCATGATTATGGATGTAGCTCGAAATAGAAGGAAAGCATTCGTTGCACGTATATTTTGGTGCGGTAAGGGCCCTGTCCATTGCGAAACCACTACGGTCTCTAATCTTATTTTTGTGAATTTTTCATAGTAAATGCGGGCCGGGGTTTGATTGAACCCTTTGACCGGAACACGCGTGCTTAACCACTGGGCTATCACTGCCACGTATCTAAATAATTATAAAAACTGCAGGTTCATCTATTACCGATTCCCTTTTAATATCAATTATGGAAATAATATTTCGTCCTAATTTCATATAGCGAGCGAGTTTCGGCGAGGAAAATATCGCGAGGGAGACACCTCATTAATAATTTCAGCGGAATTTGATAAGAATAAATGCTAATTTACTACCACCTGTCGTGTTGGCCACATCGCACCGACGCGGCGCCTTATAGACTCAACCTGTGCCAATGGAAATAAAATGAAGGGATCTAAATACTTTCGGCAACGTATTTTTGTCACTGCGTGAAAAAAATTATGAGTGATGTCGATTTTACTCATTACATATCTATCGCGTTTCGAAGAGGTAAGGTTCTATGTAAAGAATAGGTCCTCATTTAAATTAAACTGATTTCCCACGCCACTTCATAGTGGCAAACACTATAATAGCGCGCTATGATGGCCGTTTTGACATGTGGGGGAGGGAGAGGATGAACCTTATTATAACGGAATAAGATTCATTTTCGCATGAATTTTTTGACATTCTTAAATTTTAAAACGGCCATGCTTATTCCGTTATAATATGGTTCATTTTCTCCTCCCCCCCACATGTCAAAACGGCCATCATAGCGTACCGCTATTATAGTGCCCTATTTAATTTTAACTCTGTGCTACTTCCAAGCATCAAACTGATATATGTGTTCAAGTTAAATGTTCTCCGCCGCCACCATTTTGCATTAGCAAGTTAGCGCTAAAGTTTCAGCTTGCTGTTCCACTTCTGAGATTTATAACGCCAAGCCAGAAAAGCGTCGTATAGACTTTAATCTTGACACCTATTTAAAAGTTATGCAATATCAGCAATATCCATTTAGTTCAGATATTCACTATAAGAAGATGGAATTCCATGAGAACAAACATGAATATACACTATCTCGTCTGTATTCCCGATGGGTAGGCAGGGTTGCACTGCAATACCCCCACTTTTAGTTCCCAATATAGTAGGGGGCGAGCCTATTGCCATTCTTGTTCAATAGCCGCGTCCAAATGACTCACATGCCACGCGAGGCAACTTTGCCTCGCTTAGTTTGACAGGGCGCGCCCTGCCTCACCCGAGCGCTGTCATTTGCCACACCTAGTTTGGCCTAGTCATGAGACAGAACGATAACTATGTAACTGATTACTCGGCTAGGTACACACTTATGTCTAGAGTGTAAGTAATGAGCTTATTACACCATCCTAAATTTAGGCTTCTTAATTTAGTCGTGACTGAATTTAGGCAAGTGTAATCGCATTTAGCAAGCTATTCAGAAGCTAGAATGGTTTAAATATTTAGAAGCTTCTAAATTTAGGAAGGTGTAATAAGCACTTAAGACGAGGGTTCGAAATTTGGTTGATTTTCTATTCTACTTTTTCTTTAAGTAAGTATGTGGACTAGGAATCTTATATTTAGATGTATGATTTTTGACTATATTATCTTGAGTATCTTTAAATCCAAATCACGATTTGATGAAATTTTCTCGATAAAAAAAAATTATGAAATGAGCTCTAATTATTTACAATTTTCCTTGCTACCACGATGTTTTTACGATTTAGATCACGAAATTATTTCTAAAACATAGCAAATAATGATATCTAAACTACCCTTCAACCATATTTTAATTCATGAAGTAGTTTTTTTTTAATTCAAGAAAATGTGGTTTGGCGCTTACGTTGTTTATTTCCGAGCGCGCGCACAATATCGCCATCTCACATTTTAAGTACTTGAACTAACCATGTCTCTCTCTAACTTTGTATTGTCAGTGTCCAGTCGGACTTGTTCGACGTCGGACCTGTGAAGGATTTTATAAAAAATATTACGAAAAAATATTACGGTCGTGCCACATTACAGGTACAGTACAGTATTTACAGTCCGCCGACGCCTATGATAAATAAATAAATATCCTTGGAAATTCTTTTACACATGACTACCTGATCCCAAACTAAGCAGAGCTTGTACTATGGAAACCAGATAACTGATATTACTACATATACTACTTTTTGTTTGTAAATACAAACTAAATATACACTTAATTACACCTAGACTCGGGACATGCGGACATGTTCATGCACACAAATGCATGTCCTGGGCAGGAATCGAACCTACGACCTGCACTGCAGCGTGATTTTCGTTTGCTTTTCCTTGTCTTGTGTAATTTATTTTCATCTCTTGTCATTTTGTGTCATCTCTTGTCATTTTGTGTCATCTCTTGTCATTTCATAGTTATTCGTGTCATTTCTGTAAAAAGTCCCTATTTCGCTTACTGTTATATACTTGCAGCATGGTCTTGGGCCGACAGTGGGAATACATTGCTTGTCAAAACAATGGAGTCGCTTTATTGCGTTTGTTGTAGGTATGGATGGGCAAGTAATAAATATATCATACATCAATAAATTATCGTATAAAATAACATTACAGATATGGATAGGAAAATGTTTGTCCGTCCTATTCAATCTATTATATTATAAACGAAAGTAACTCTGTCTGTTACCTTTTCACGGCTAAACCGCTGAACCAATGTTGATGAATTTAGGTATGGAGATAGACTGGGTCTTGGCGGAGAACACAGGCTACTTTTTAGGGTTCCAAAGGGTGCTAACGGGACCCTATTACTAGGCCTACGCTGTCCGTCTGTCTGTCTGTCCGTCTGTCAGCGCGGGCTGTATCTCACGAACCGTAACAGGTAGAGAGTTGAAATTTTCACTGAATGTGTATTTCTGTTGCCGGTGCAGAACAAACACTAAAAATATAATAACATTTAAAAATAAATATCAAGTCTCAAACTTGATATTTTTGATGTGTTTATTCTACGGTGGTACGGAACCCTTTATGTGCGAGTCCGACGCCTTCAGATCTTATGAATGTTTTCTTGAAATAAATATAGTGTATTTTAAGTAATTAACTGGCCAACCCTCAGGTCCTACCTACCATGTTAGGATCTTTTTCGTTCTAGCGGGTGTAAACCGTGATTTAACGAGTTAATGTGATAATTTTTGTATTTAAATTATTCAATTCAATGTATTTGTTTCAGACATAGTCCAATATTGATTATTAAAATTATTATAATTTCACAATAAATATAAAACAATAAATAAAAGTAAAATTAAATTTAAAAAAAAAAAAAAAATATTTTTATTTTTCATGTTTTATCATTAAAATACAATATAATATAACATAAATTAAAATAAAATACAATAAAATAAAAACCTACCCCTAATTAAACAAATACCGTCCGCGTGGGATACTGGCTGCATGTCCTCCCTGTATTCAAGCTGTTCCTGTTGTCAAGCGAATTTTTTGAGCAAGGAAAGAGCCAGCCCTCTTGTCACCTGTGGCGGTAACCAGTCTAAGGGTGATTTTGATAGATAAAAAAATAAAGATAAAAAGATAAACAAAAAATAAATGCATGGTTAATTCAATAAAATTAATAAAAACTGAAAATTAAATTAAAAAATAAATTAAATATGGTAAAAAAATATTATGACACCGCTGATGACTTCATGATCGGCATCGAAGTTAAGTACCAAAGTATTCCTTTGCCTACGAAACATGAAAAAGATACTCATATCCGGCAGTCAGTCACTGACACAGAGTATGTACATTTTTACCCGACTACGGTGGGCGGAGGGTTATGATTTTGACCAATATGTATGTATGTTCATCTGCTCCCGTATAACGTCCAAACTATTTTTATATCATAATAATTTGACTAATGAGATATCGTTGGACGCGTCTGGATCGTCCGCTGGTTATAGGCTATTATACGATCGAAATATTGTTATACGTATCTATCAGCATATTGTAGGTATCGTTTGTCTTCTTTTGACTTACTTTGTCTTCAGCAATAAAAACAACATAGAAATTAAATTATTTTTTTCAAATACACTCGACATAAAAATCCCATATAAAACGAAAAAAATATATTTGAATATTTTCATCCATTTCATCTATTTTAAAAGGTGCACTGGGACATATTATTTTAATTGTACGAATTAAACAATATTGTTCCTTCAAAAAATAACTACTATAGTCTACTCCATAGCTGTTCTGTCCTAGCTAAGCGAGAGGGATATATCCTTCGGCAGCTCACGCGACGCTAGCCACACCCCGAAACTAAAATTCATTTTTTTCTTGTATCGTCTTAAGGTCGCCGTTTGGCTCACCCGAGCATGTGCCTGAGGCTGCCTCTCGCGGCCTGTGAGCGCGCAGATTCGCGCGGCATGTGCCTGATATAGACGCAGCCATGCGAAAGGGATTCGAGCCATAGTCCAGCACACTGGTCCAGTGCGGGTAAGCGAACTTCACTCGGCATTCGAAAGACGAGTGTGGTCACGATGTTTACCAAAGACGAAATTACTAATGTTTAGTTGGCAAATAAAAAAGAAAACGTTTAAAAAACGTGACAGTGATGACGATCTTGTAAAAGTAAAAGTTTTTATGAAAGATACAATAACAGTGTTGAGTAATTCGTTTGCGAAGTCCAACCATCGCCAAACAGTCGCAGACAGAAAGTTTATACGTCAAAGCGTGTTTAAAAAATATAACGGCTAGTCGTTAAAATAATATTGAGATGGGTTACAGATAGAGTGTTTTTATAACGTCTAAGATCGTAAAACAGCAAGAACTCGCTTTTGTAGAGACGATTTTTGTCAGAGAGTCGTCTGATCGGAACCTCAGTGACATTTCGCTTTCCGCTAGTCTCCTCCAACGTATTAATTTACCTGCTCTCGTAAAATGTTTATTGGCATTCTGACAACTTAGGGTAACAACTGATTAGAGCTCTTCTTGTGAATGTTCGCGCATGTTCGAATATCAAGGTGCTTCTACATAAACCAAGCGGCGCGCCTGAGCAATCAGTTTTGATAACCGACTACGTAGACATAACGTCATGTCTGATACTCGGGCACGGCTGCTCGAGGCTTGTGAACGCAGCCAACGACTTAAGATCCATGTAAAACACGCAAAAAATGTACTCTTTCTGCAATTTCATGTAGATATTCGAAATTGCTGCAATACGCTTAAATTAATGGCTGCGTCTACATCAGACGTATGCCGCGTCCGAGCACTAGGTTCTAACGTTGGAAAACGTATAGACACAATTTCATAACAAGAGTGACTCATAAACTAACTTCGACCTTATATTCGGACTCAGCTAAACATTATTGATCCTAATATTCCTAATGTTAGTGAAATGACCACATCGCCTATTAAGTTCAATGTTACCTACTATTTCAGGTAACTGCTCTAGTTTATTACTACCATTAGATTCACGAACGGGAACACGGAAGATAAAGCAATTTCTTTTCTCGGTCAGACAACGTGAAAAACGTAAAAATTCGTATTCATGGTTTTAAATGAAATGCTATTTGACGGTGGTGACGTGACACTGAATATTAGTGAGAAATGTTGAAGATAAGAATCGTTGGCAGGTATACTCGCAGTAAAACAGATCAAACAAAATGTGCAGTCGCACAATTCCGAGCAACCACTTTGTTGTTCCTCGTTGCGCTTACAAGCTCAATTTGTATTTCCTACATGAAAACAGTCTAGACTTAGGCCTTGAACGAGGGCTACCTCTATTCTCTTACTAATAATTAAAATGTGAAAGTTAGTATGTTTGTTACTCAATCACGCCAAAACGGCTGCACGGATTTGGATGAAATTTGGCACTCAGTTTAATAATAATATAATAATAATATCCTGGGACATTTTTGTACACACGGTTACCTGATCCCAAACTAAGCAGAGCTTGTACTATGGAAACCAGATAACTGATATTACTACATATACTACTTTTTTATTTGTAAATACATACTTAATATACATATACACCCAGACTCGGGACATACAGACATGTTCATGCACACAAATGCATGTCCCGGGTAGGAATCGAACCTACGACCTGCAGCGTGAAAGGCGCCTCCGCGCCAACCACGCTAACGGGCCCGTCAAATTCAGTCAGTTTATAACCTGGATTAACACATAGTTGTAATTTTAAGTTGCTGTAGTTATAATAAACTTATTACATATATAAGCATTATTTACCATAAGCTGAGCCGTATTAGCAATATCGATATGTTTTCAATATTATTAACCGCGAGCAGCTGATTCATACTGTGCACTGGATTGCATTTATTAGGACAAACTATTTTTTACTGTCGCGAGTCTCCCTCCTCAGTAATGTCTTTATTTTTCTCGAGAAAATAATAGTTCGATGTTGACAGGTTTGGGACGTTTGCGTTGTGGGTTTGTGACTTTGTTAACAAATAGGCAGGTGGTGACAAGTTCAATGCCACCACCTATAACGTATTTTACGACTGTTGGGTGCCTAGTCGCGGTTCTAATTGGACTAATAATAGTAAATACTGTTATTCATAATATATAAGCACGGTTTGAAGTGCTGCCAATTTGTATAATTAGAACAGCACACGCTGCAAATAAATATAACTACGCAATTCCGATATTAAATGTTTGTTATAATATAGTGTTATTACCCTCTAATAATTAAAATGAGAGAGACGAAAAAGTTTCATGAGTCAGTTTTTTATCGTTTCCATGCTATCTTTGGATTGTTTTGTCGATTTCTTGGAAAATACCTGTTTGCAAAAATGAATAAAAGAAACTCGATACATCGTATCTTCGGTAACATAATATTCCAGGCTACCCTATTTTTAAATGCTGTTTAAATATTCTGTTTAAAAATATAAAATCTACAGTCAAAACAGGACAGGTTGTAATTGCTAAAAGCTTGGGTTATAAACTTCGTTTTCTAGCTCAGTTGCGGCGTATTCGCGTTCGTCAACTTACTAATTGCAGTTTGTTCAATGTTTGCAAACTTTATAAGTTGAAGCGTAACTTAAGGCATATTTTAAACCCGAGATTTGCTAACGGTACACGAAGCATCTGGGTAAAAGAAAGGGTAGGTTTCATCATTTTTAGAATCAAAATTTTTGTGTCACCATCATCTTCATCATATCAGCCAAAAAACGACAGGTGCCGCCCGTGCTACCCATGCTGCGTCTTTCGGTTCGTGGTCGCGTGATCATTTTTGTGCACATACAACAAATCATTGGCTAGAAATATAAGTATCTTTAAATACTACACAGACAATTATAAAGATACTTAAAAGTAGGTAGTATACAGTACATGTACACAGTTCAAGACAGGGTTTAAAACATGTTTTAAATACATAAATCGCCAGACATTAGGCACCAACTGTTCGGTCCCAAACTAAGTAACGCTCGTACTAACGTACAATGGACGATCGCGATCCCAGTGACACCCAGATCAGGCCGTTTTCGAAATTTGCCACTGGTGGGAATCGAACCCGCAACAACCCGATTCAGTGGGCCGAGCGACCAACTCTTGAACCACGGCGCCAGGCAGTCGTCAATTTTATTCTAACTACAATTGGTAATTTGTTCTATTTTTCTATTTCTGTTCACAATAAATACCTTTAAATACCTTTAAAACATACAAATTATCAATCCCCTACTACCTGCTACGATGCGGCGTAGCAAGATCGTAGACCGTAGTAAGGCCTACAGCGTAGTAAGCGTATCCATAAAGTTACACATAAATGAAAAGTATATTGAAATAAGAGCAGATTGTTCGTACAAATACGCAATAAAACACGCGATCTACGTCCGCTGTAATTACATTAAAACCTCCCCCACTAAGTTGCGTTAATAAAATAATCACCTGAATAAACCACAATCACATCCAAAGACATTGCCAAAAGAGGGAGACACGTGACTGTCCAAAATAGTTTGTCCTATTAAACGGAGTCCATGCCCGATCGCTTCGGGAAAATAATGTTGAAATCATGTCTGTGTTATTGCCAATACAGCTCATCTTCTGGTGAATATTGTTTTCTTATGTTTGTAATAAGTGAGTTGTCGAATTGCGATTACAGGTGTGTGATTGCGCTGAAGTTTTGTGATTGCGATGTTAGAAGGTACCATATCTACTAAAATATATCAATGAACACATCGCTATTATTCCAAATTACACTCTGCGCAGGTCAGCTGACCCAGAACACATGATATGTCTATAGAATTATTTTTACGACAGTGTTGACCTTTGATAGCGCTTCAACTAGATTTAACTTAATCACTGTTCCAATATCATTCGAGGAATGAATTCTTTTGGAATGTACTAGTTATATTAGCTACGATATTGTTTTGAAATGATTATTATTAGTATAGCGATGGACAAGTAGTAGAAAGCTTGCTTTGGGAACAAAATGTGAAGGTGCCTGCACTGCTCGCAACTCTGGAATTTTCTGATTTTACGTGCAATTCTTTTTAAACAAAAAAAACACAAAATTAATGGATAAAATAGGTAATCTACTTACTAAAAACTAGAAAATATATGGGTCACCAATGAAACTGTATGCGTTTAGGATTTCTAAGCTCTCAAAACAAAGTTAAATTCTATGCGCTCGACGGTTTTATTTCAATCCATGATTTCCCCACATGCAAACACCCGGTAGGAATAAACACTCGACGTTATCTGTGAGTGACAGTCGAAATCAGGTGCCGCGGTATTTCGTCGTACTCCCGGAACGGATCAAAGGAACCACATATCTGCAGATTTTCACTGGGCAGATTATGTCAGAGCAAAGTCTTTACGATCTAGATTTACGCAGTAATTTGAATCCTATTACAATCTTAAAATATATGTATGTTTGCAAACGTCTAAACACGTCTTCAGGGCCCTAAGTCGCTTAGCCATTGAGCTGCCACTGCCATTGAGTTGCTATAATGATCGACCTTTCTGACTGACCAATCAGAGGGTCGGTCACTATAGCAGCTCAATGGCAATGGCTGAGCGAATTAGGGGCCAGTATGTATAACATAATCCTATATTACATGTCTGTCATACATTTGCGCGTAGTATTATTGCTGTCGTTGTGTTCTACACGATTATAATGTTATTTTTAAGGTAGAGTAACAAAACACTCTTGAGTAGTTAGTTATAGCGAACAGCGTTTGACAGCACTTAACCTTATTTTAGAGATTTTTATTGTATTTCAGTTTAGTGGCGTACTAACACAATCGGCAGGAATGTGCTCCTAGGATGTGGTATCAAATGTTACCCTAGGCCTATCGTTAATTTTCAGACTGAAATAAAGTTTTCAATACTATCATGTTCCTTCGTTTCATTATTAATTTTGATATTTTGTTTTAGAAATAAGCGACAGATTCAGCCGTAATTAAATGTGGATAATCTTCGACAGAAGATATCGTATATCGTTAATGTTTATCCATTAGGCTACTAGTCACTGAGACAATAGCTAATGTCTCATGCTAACAATGCCCGACATAGACAAGACTTGTAAAGCCACTTTTACCTTTGCATCTTTTTATATACTTATTATCTTAACATTACAATATAATAAAGGATCACTTATTAAAATGTATTATTGTATGTATTATTATTAAAATGTAAAATACATAAAATTACCTATCATATCTAATTCAGAAGTACCTAAGCAATAGCTCATCTTATAATAGCAGCATAAGAACTAATAGGGTCCACCGTAGTGATTCTGTAATATTTCAATCTCTATAGGTAAGTAGGCTAGATGTGGTTATCTACGTCTATGTAGATTTTTACCTGGTATTCCTTGTTATTGTCATCCCACATATCCAAAGGGCATCGTATATTGTTGACATGCCAACTAGGGGCCATCCATAAATTACGTCACACGTAAAGGGGGGAGGGGGGGATTGTGTGACAAGGGGGTGGGAAGGGTCCTAAGTTTTGTGATGTCACATTTAAATATCTAATATATCTAAGTATTAAAACCGAAATTTGAATTTTTAACGAAAAAATTTGGAAAATTCTTAAAATTTTAAAAATATTTGACGCCACACAGGGAGGGGGAGTCTCGCAAATGTGACCAGCCGTGACAAGGGGGGAGGGGTCTAAAAATCATGAAATTCGTGGGACGTAATTTATGGATGGCCGCCTATCAGTAATCCACTGAATAGGACATGAAGTTGACACATGAAGTTATGGCCAATATCTGAAGGGCCAATAATATTTGTAGGTACTTACAGAAATAAGGTAAACTTTTGTATCATCCTATCGTTTCATTTAGTAGGAATGAATGGAGTGATTGATCGACGCTGTAATTGATGGAGATGTTGGGATCGCTAAAGTGGATTACATGTAGCGCAACAAATGTGTTTTTATTGAGGAAGGTAGCAACCAATTGTAGTAGTAGGTATAGGTATAGTGCGCAGCAGAATTTAGGAAATACTTTGTATCCGTTAAGTTCATTTTGTATTTGAAAAGAATAAACCCCTAGAGTAATTCACTGAGATCTATTTTCGTTTATGTCAAAAAAATTACTCTTTGTAACTTTCTATATGATGACGATGTAGGACGATGTAAGGATAAGCAGTAGTAGTTGAAAATCGACTCGCTAGATTTTGCCTAAACAAACAATCCAACAAATTGTAAGTTACAAGGTTTATACAAACAAACTCACTGTATCCCTTCGCAATACATAAGAGTAGATACATAATAGGTATTGTTATGTGTAGTTAAATCGAGATGGAGATGGAGCTGTAGATACTTAGCACAAGATACACAAAGTTTCCCTTTCAGATACGTGATGTACCTATGGGAAAAATTGAAAAGTTTGTATTGTTCATAAATTTGTCGTGAGTAAATACGAATAAAAATTCATTCTTTTATATCTCTTTTCAGATGTTTTTCTTTATAAAAAGTTATGTTTGACTGATGTGCAAAAAAAATCTTATTATCATACGAAATCGAATGAAAGCTGTACAAATATGGCCAGATTTATAAAACCTGTTATTTATAAAATTATGTAAGTATGTTCAACCATTTATATTTAGGTCACAAACGACGTAAATAGGCACCAAACTTGGCACATTACAGCTATTTATCTACCCTATCATAAGATTGTGTAGTCAATCTCAATATTTTACAATAACGTCTGTTACATAGGATTATCTTTGGGCTCATATAATACAATTTATTACAGTATCACGTCGAAATTGTGTAAACACTGTGCTTTATGATAATGATATTAAGGACGAGGATGTTTACATGTTACATGTATACAGGGTATTAGGTAACATGAGGGACGTATTTAAGAAGGTGCAGAAGGGTGCAGGTTCAGTATTTGTTTCTCATAACAAATATGTAAAATAAAATTACCTTCATTTTTTATCTAATTATCCAATAAAATACGATTAATAAAAAAATCATGAATAAAAGGAAGTATAAAGTCATTCCCGGTGATAAAACAGCTCATCTCTCAGCTCTTTTGCATTATTTTTGTTAAGTTTTCTGTATCATTTATTTTAGTTACGTGTAAGCTTGAATTATCATTGACATGATACGTCCCTCGTTAACCTAACAACCTGTATATTTACTCTGTTTCAGTACATAATAATAACAATACAATGGAGTTACTTTTTGCATGCGGTGCTTACTTATAAGTGATTATTACGTTTAGCAACTTAACTATGCTATTTATATAATGCATGTTTTAATGTAAACAATCGTTAGTAGGCCAATAAATAATTAAATAAGAAAATACTGTGCGTAAACTTTTTTAAAACGTGCATGTGTTATCGATTGACAATTTATTTTATTTGAATAGTGTTAGACTCTACTGGTGAACCGCCCGCGGCCCCACGGCTACTCAAATAAACCATGGTTTAGCTGTTGTATCTAAAAAATATACAAGCTAATAGGCATTACACTTTACTAGTAGCTGTCACAATAATTAACATTAATTTATACCTACTTTCGTACTCCAAACAGAACTTAGTACTAACGCCAAATAATCCCAACACTGAAATTATATTAAATGGCATTCATAAGTTTAAATAACCTGCAAATGGTCTAGTATAATAAACCCATGCTCCTAAGCAATAAAGTGTGTTTACCTAAGACAGCTCCTGACACGAGCTCGTAAAACGTGCACCTAGTCCTTAGGCATAATTGTTTGCGTCTCCTAAGTGCAATCATAACTCACGGTGCACCACTTACTCGAAAGTAGAGATGTTATTATGCTATACCTACTATTAAATGTATGCCAAGTACCTTAGTTTTGATCGGGAGGGTACACAAGACGTCGTTTTACGGCAAAGATAATAACGATTTTACCGTAAGTATATTGTACTGTATAATGTAACATTATTGTAGGTAATAGATCTGTATGCAATTTTTTTTTATTATACAACATGTCGAGTTTAAAAAAAATATTTCTGGATCTGTCAATTTGGTTAAAGGCTCACTCTAAATACGTAGAAAACTTTCCCAAAAGTTGAATATTTAGGAAATGGCCAGCTGTCACAAAGTACCCAACAAGAAAACAGGAAAAATATTTTCAAGAATCACTAAAAGGTTTTGCGTCCTAAAAGTTTGTTGCCTCAAGGTAGCACTTGTAAAACTTTTGAATGAGAATGATTACTTTTTCCGCTAAGCTACGTCAATGTCAAACCTGACGTATACGTGGAAGCAGCGAACGTCGGCGGGTGTTGCGTTAATTTTACACAAGTAGCCCGCGCCATTACGACGCGTTGTAAACACTCTTCATTTGTTTTCTATTTACTAAACAACCTGTTACAAATTTATTACGCATTTTGCTCTAGAACAAATTCATGGGTTCTTTAGAGATTTCTTCAAAGATACAAAATAGTAAGCGCTGATTGAGCTATGTAACAACACCTACGTATTGGGTTAGTTTCGTAATGTTAGAAGCAGGATGTAGTATTTGAAATATTTGTTTTGAAAAGTGGATGTTTAATAGTTAATGTATTAGCGTTCCTACTTTATTGATATTGAACCGAGTACAAATTATTATTGAAATTCAATATTCAATGTATGTTTTTGGAATCCCCGGTAGTAATAGCACTGTTAATAATCAACCTATCGATTTTTCAATAAAATCAAAATTCAATTTGGTACTTTCTGCATATTTCAGATACCGATCGAATTATGTACCTAACTATTTTGCGTACCTAACTGCCAACCAAAATGTACCTATAGCTAATCTAATTTCGTTGAAATAATAAACTGAAGCAATTCATTCATATCCTGCTTGACTAACAATTTCTCCATTGTATGAAAAAGAAAAACTAATTTACTTTTTACTAACTGACAGTAGAACTCGGAGTGCTTATATTTTATGCTAGAGATTATCTTTGAGTCGGTCCGGAGTGCGCTTGAGATGAAACAATTATGTAAATATCCACTCACTAATTGCTCTACCGTTACTTCATCCATGATAAGAACGACAAAAAAAATTATCTCTCGAAAAATACTAATGAATTGTTGAAGAAATATTATGTTTCAATTAACGTGCTAATGAAACATCGTAGAAGCTTTTAACGAACTCGTTACAGTCTCAAAATGATGATATGAATATAAGGGATTTCATGAAAAAAACTTCTCAAACCGATGTAGGTACTAGATCACAGGTAGATGTAAAAGAATTCTCCAGAAAATGCAGAAAAATGACAAGGTAGGTTTTTTTTTATAATGCACATTATGTTGTTGGCCAAAGTGGCCTCTACAACTTCACCCGGACTTTGGTGAGTGCAAAGTGCGCTCCAACCAGAAGCCAAGGTAGGTATGCCACGGCCAACGGGAAGCGATAGAAATCATAATAATGTACGAGTTCAAATCAGTCACCGCCGCCGGGCTCGCAAACATTCAAAAGAGTATTTTACAAATTCTTAAAATTATTTAAAAAAATTAAGACGAAGCGTTTAAAACAAGTCCTTCAGAATTATGTAGACATTTTCGTATCGCTTTTCTTTGACCATGGTAACCATGAGTAACTATATCATTGTTTTACTTAACATCTCTGTTATTTATATTTTATTGTTGTTTGGGATGGACTGTATCTTGGTTCCTATTCTATCTTGGGTTCCTATTCTTCAGGCTTCTATTTATATCTTCAAAATGAAACTCGTCTTCAGGAAAAATTGGTAACATTTATTTACAAAAACACATTTCTTATATATACAATTTGGGGGTCACAACTAGTGTGTACCCTACCGCACATACGTTTTCTTATGCGCCAATCACGGCGCGCTTGAATTTTGAGAGCTCGGCGTCCGCAACATCTCTCCCCCCGGCGTAGCCTGCGCAGCCTCTTCTTCTACTAGGACGGCGAGCTTGCTGGCGGGGCGTCGGAACGTTCCTGTCTTCGTCTTCACATCAGCGACGCGAACTGCGCCGTCCGGTCCCGGGTAGGTGCGCTCCACTATACCCAGCGGCCACACGTTCCGTGGCAGCGTGTTGTCTACCACGACCACGACGTCCCCGACGCGCAGACCTCTTCGCAGGTCGGCTGAGTCCCCGCGTGGCACCAGCACGGGTAGGTACTCGCGCAGCCATCGCCTCCAGAAGTGGTCGGCGAGCGCCTGACTGGCCCGCCACGTGCGTCGATCGGCCTCGTGACATGGCCCGGTGGTCGGTAGGCCCGTTGATGAGCCCAACAGGAAGTGGTTGGGTGTGAGCGCCTCGGGGTCGTGCGGGCTCACGCTCACGTAGGTAAGGGGCCGCGCGTTGATGGAGTGCTCCGCTTCGGTCAGCAGCGTGTGCAACACCTCCTCAGCCGGCGCCTTCTCGTTGAGCGTCGCGTGCAGCGCCGTCTTCACTGAGCGCACCATTCGTTCCCAGGCTCCGCCCTGGTTCGGCGCGCCCGGCGGTATGAAGCGCCACGTCATGCGGTGCATTAGCCCTTCGTCGCGTAAGGCGGGCGCCCACTCAGCGTACGCCTTCCGTAGCTCTCCATCCGCGCCTCGAAACGCGGTTGCGTTGTCGGAGTACATCATGCGCGGCCATCCGCGACGCGCAGCCATCCTCCGCAGCGCCATCAGTGCAGAGTCCGTCGACAGTGACGCCACCAATTCCAAGTGGACGGCGCGTGTGGTGAGGCAAGTAAACAGTGCCCCCCACCTCTTCTCACGGCGCCTGCCCACCTTCACGATCATCGGCCCAAAGTAATCCACGCCACAGTTGGTGAACGGGCGGTGGAATGGGTCGAGACGGGCGCGCGGCAGGTCCCCGGTGACTGGCGTCCGTGGTCTTGCCTTCCTTGTCTTGCACGTCGCGCAGCTGTGTTCCACGGCGCGCACGGTCGGTCGCAGATGTATCACCCAGTAGCGTTGCCGTAGATCGTTCGTCACGCGCTCCCTGTTCGCGTGTCCGGCGGCGCTGTGGGCCTTGAGCACGATTAGCTTGGTGATGGGGTGGCGGCCGTCCAATATGACGGGCCGCTTTGTTTCAGCCGGCGCGTCCGACGCCTCGATGCGTCCTCGTACTCGTAGGAGGTCGTCTTCTATGATCGGATCCAACTTGTACAGTTGGCTCGCCCTAGGTATTGGGCGGCCGGCCTCGATCTTCCTCCACTCGTCCCCGAAGTCGTCTTCCTGGGCGCGCCGTATGAGCGCCTTCTCCGCCCGCTCGATGTGCCTCAGCTCAAGGCGCGTCGCTCGGCGTCGACATATGTCGGCGAACGCCAGCACGCGCGCTGCAGCTCGCACCAGCGTCTCGTACTTGGAGAAGCGGGCTGGGTCAGGTAGCCAGCTGTCGATCACGTCGTCCCGCTCGCTCGTGTGCAGGACCTCTTGCTCTTGATCGGCGAAGGCTTGGTGGGTCGGCCACTCTTCTTCCGGATCGCGGAGGAAGTCGGGCCCCTGGAACCATCGATCGGTCGCAGTGATGGACGTGCGGTCAAGACGGGTCGCGTCGTCCGCCACGTTCACTGCCGTCGGCAGCCACCTCCACTCGCGGCGATGGCTGAGCTCGGCGATCTCACCCAGCCGGTGCGCGACGAATGGTGTGTATCGCCGCGCGTCGTTGTGGATCCAGTGTACCACGGTGGCTGAGTCAGTCCAGTAGGTTGTCTTCTTGACCTCGATGCGGTGCTCTCTTCGTACGACGTCCGCGAGCCTCGCACCGATGACCGCCGCCTGTAGCTCGAGGCGTGGTATGCTCAGCGCGCGTCGCGGCGCCACCTTGGCTTTGGCAGCCACCAAGGCGAGCCTTACGCTGCCGTCGCGATGTACAGCCCTCCAGTAGGCCACCGTCGCGTATGCTTGCTCGCTCGCGTCGCACAGGATGTGTAGGTCGACGCGCTTGTATCCCTCTAGCGCGTAGCAACGTGGGATGCGTAGGCGCGTGATCTCGTCGAGCTGCTGTAGCCACGCCGCGAAGTGTTCAGCCTCTTCTGCAGGTATCGGTTCGTCCCATGGCATTTGTAAGCGCCACAGGCTCTGCAGGATGATCTTCGCTCGTATCGTGTAGTGACTAAGCAGCCCGAGCGGGTCATAGATAGACATGACCGCGCTGAGCGCCTCTCGCTTCGTCGGCGCGCGTGTTCGCTCGCGCACTTCAGTCGGCACCCGATGCATGGCGGTGTTGAAGCCCAGCTCGTCGTCTTCAGGTGTCCAGCAGAGCCCGAGTATCTTGTTCTCAGGGCCCCCTGCTCCCAGCTGAGTGGGCGTCGTCGCTCGTAGCTCGCCCGGCACGTCGCGTAGCACCTCCGTCTTGTTCGCGTTCCACCCGCGCAACGTGAAGCCTGCATGCGCGTGTACGGTGCGCAACTCGTGAATAGTGCACCGAGCCGATTCTTCATCACTGTAGCTGTCCGCGAGATCGTCCATGTAATGGCTTTTGGTGATTGCCATTAGCGCGCGGGGGTGTGTCTCCGCGTGCACGCGTGCGTTGTGGTCGCGCACGCTGTGCGCCATGAAGGGCGAGCTCGCAGCACCGAAGATCATCGACGTCATCTTGTAGTGGCGGGGCGGGGCGGATCGGTCGCTCCCGCGCCACAGAAACTGCTGCGCCGGCTGGTCTTCTGGGCGAATCTTGATCCGTAGGAACATCTCCTGGATGTCGGCGGTGACGGCGATCGGCCGCTCACGGAAACGAAACAAGATCCCCTGCAGCGAGAGCAACAGGTCCGGCCCCTCGAGCAGTCGGTCGTTCAGGCTCACGCCGTGGCTTCGGTGCGCCGCGTCGAAGACCACACGCAGCTTGCCCGGCTTGTTCGGGTTCTGTACGGCGAAGTGTGGCAAGTACCAACTGACGGCACTTTGTTGCTCGGTGCCGTCACATGGCGCGGCGTATCCCTTGGCGAACAGGTTGTCCACTTGCGCGGCGTACGCCTTCGCGAACTCGGGGCTGGCGTCCATTTTTCGCTCGATCCCTTGCAGCCGGTGACGCGCAGCGTTGTAGCTTGGCGGCATGACGACGCCGTCGTGACGCCACGGTAGTCCCACTTCGTAGCCTGCGTCTACTTTTTTTATGGTGCTTTCGACGATCCTTGATGCCCGTTGATCGGCGTCGCTCACTCGTGGCTTGAGCGCGACACCGAGCGCGTCGATGCCGAAGTGCGCCTCCACCAACTTGTGTAGGCGCTCGTCGTGAAGTCCGTCGTCGTGCACGCGCCGATCGGGCACGTACACATGTAGCACACTTTCACTCCCGTAGATGACACTGCGTGGCGCCGATCCGTGTACCACCCATCCGAGGCTCGTCCTTGACGCTGCTGGCTGATTGGGGCCGCCGATCCGAAGTTCGCGGGATACGATCAGCTCCCAATTATCACTGCCCACTAGGATAAGTGGGCGCGCCATCTCGTAGCACACGTCTTCGCTTAGGCCGCGTAGATGTTTGTGTCGTAGCAGCGCGTCCGGAACAGTCTGTTGGTGCAGCCGCAGGTCGCGTACGGTGCGTGCTCTTATTTTGTGTGTTGCGCTCTCCCTCACACCTCGCAGAGATAGAGTGACGATCTTGCTGTCCTTTTCTTGTTGCGACATATTCACACCGCTTAAGTGCAGCGGTTGCGTGGGTCCCTCCGCGCCGATGCTCTCCGCCAGCTCATGGTCTATGAGCGTGATGGTCGCACCTTCGTCCAGCAGCGCGTGGGTCTTCACCTCCCCCCGTGGTCCGGTGATGACCACGGGACAGACTTTCAGCAGCACGGTCTTCGGGTCGGTAGCGTTGATCGGAGCTACTGACAAAACCGCCGCCTCGTGGCTCTTCGTCTGTTCACGTTGAGGCTGTGCTTCCGCTGACTCGTTCGGTTGTCTCGTCCTCTTCGTCTCGTCGTGTAGCAGCGCATGGTGCGGGCGTCCACACTGATTGACGCCGCACGGCTTCGCTTTGCACCGGAAACGTCGATGCTTCTTATGTGCGCACTTGAAGCAGATGCCCTTCTTCTTCACCAGCTCCCATCGCTGCGCGATGTCCAAGGCCCGAAAGGAGGGGCACTCGAATAGCGCGTGCATCTTGTCGCAGCTGGGACATCGGCCGGCGTCGTCCTGTTGCTCCGCGTCCTCTTCCGTCGCGTACACCGCACCAGCTTTCTTCTTCGGCGCGGCGGCTGCCTTTTGTTCCCGGGCGGGCGTCGTCGGCGGCGCGTACGTATAGCGCAACGCAATGTCCGCCTCCCTCGTGAGGAAGCGGGACAACACGACGACTTCCGGGTCCGACGTACCTTTGTGCTGGTCTGCGTAGTCACACCAGCGCGACTTGATGTGCGGGCTCAGCTTCTCAAGGACTTCCCGGGCCAGCATGGGGTTGTGTAAGTAGCCCCGCTGGTCCATGTTCTGCAACACGCAGACGACGTTTTGCAACTTTACGGCGAACTTGTTTAGGTCCGCCGCCGCTGTGCCGGGCTTCGGTAACTTCTTGACGTCTTCTAGGGCTTGGTCGATGATCAACTCCGGCCTCCCGAAACTTTGCTCCAGAGTCTTCATTATCACGTCCGGGTCGGTCGCCGTGTGTAACAAAGCGACCACAGCGTCCCGGGCTTCGCCCTTCAGGCAGCTCCGCAACCGCTGCAGATTTTCGGCGGCCGTGATGCGGTGCAGCTGCGTGGTGTCCCTCACAGATGCCTTGAACGGCAGCCACTCGCCCGGCGCTCCGGAGAAGGACGGCAGGTCCCAATTGAAACGGGGCCGCGGTCTGGCCATCCGCTCAATGGCGTCGGCGAGCTGTTCTATGCCCGACCGTCTTCCCGGCGTGGGTGATCGTTCACGCCGCTCGAAGTGTGCCCGCCGTGGTTCGTCAGCGTGCCGCGGTGTGTCGCCGCGCTCCCCCCGTAGCGTAGCGGGGTTCGTGCGCAGCCACTCGTCCACCCGCTGATGGTCGTCGTCGCTGGTCTTCTCGGGGACTGGTGTTTGCTCTTCCTCGTCCTCGATTGTCGCCACTTGCGCGGCGAGCCGCTTCTTGATAAGATCAGCTTCTATCTCCAGCTCTTTCCTCCTCACCTCGGCCATCTTCTCTGCGGCCTCCAGCTCGGCCAAACGTAGCCGGAGCGTGGAGCCGGTGGTGCGTTGGGAGTGTGCTGGCGACTTGTTCCTCTGCGGTCGAACGGTGGTATCTTCGGTCGGTGCTGTACCGGCGGTCCCCTGAGCCGACGGCGATGCCGGTGGTTCTTGTGCTTGCCGTCGGAGCCTTTCCCCTTCCAGCCTTCGGAGTTCCTCCAGCTCCGCCAGATCGCCTTGGCTTCTCGTAACAACCATTTCTTCTATGCGGTGGCTGTTACTCGTTCAATTGAAGTCTTCTTTGGTGACTGGCAGATCTTCCACTGGAGTCCTTTTTCACGTTCACTTGCTGGTTCTCTTCGATCCGGCCTTCGCAGGACCAGAACTGTTTGGGATGGACTGTATCTTGGTTCCTATTCTATCTTGGGTTCCTATTCTTCAGGCTTCTATTTATATCTTCAAAATGAAACTCGTCTTCAGGAAAAATTGGTAACATTTATTTACAAAAACACATTTCTTATATATACAATTTGGGGGTCACAACTAGTGTGTACCCTACCGCACATACGTTTTCTTATGCGCCAATCACGGCGCGCTTGAATTTTGAGAGCTCGGCGTCCGCAACAATTGTAGTACCACTACATCTAATAATGTTAATGTATCATTAAGTACTCAAAAACATCAGCAACGAGAAAGTTAGTCGTATTTAACGGCGGCGCCGGCGGCGGCTGAATTGAGTTACCCTTCATTACCCACGGAGGTCGTTAAATAATAAAACTGTATTCGACTCTATTGAGGCCACGGTAATCAAGCTCCCATACACTGCCCTCTTCTGAACCCACGAACGGTGTCCGCACGGTAAAATTAACAATATATGCTTTTATTATAACATTGAAAAGGGACTTTGAGAAGGGATGTTTATGTTTTCTCCGAGAATATCTGGACAAAGGTGAATTTTGTTCCAGTTTATATTACAGACCATTAGAGCCATAACACACCGAGACGCCAGGTGACGTCGCCGGCCACGTATCCACACAATTTGTATTGACTGGCGACGTAGCCAGTCCTTCGCCAGGTGTGTTACCTCCCAAACATTTCAATACGAATAGTTGGCTACGGTGGCTGGCGACGTCACCATGGCTACCCGGTGTGTTATTGCCCTTAGATCGATATAACGATATAGCCTTTGTGCCGCCCAAAGGCTTTTCATACTTTTACTCTAAACATATACCGAGTGTTTCAAAAGTACGAAATAATAATATAAAACTTGATATAGGTACGGTATCTGATACGTAGATGCTCAGTGAAGACAGACTACACCTAAATAATAATTATTAATAGTTTCCAAGTTAAGGACCTTTGAATATTAGTGACAACTTTCGTGTTGCAGCCTTAGAACACATCAAAGGCCTAGAATCCAGTGTAAACTGCATTTATATCCACTCATATTCAAAAAAAGGTAGGTAGGTCCCAGGTTCGATCCCCGGTGGGGCATGCACCAATGGATGAATTTTCATCTATGTGCATAATTTGCAGTACGCTGACGGTGAGGGAAAACATCGTGAGGAAACCTACCTATCCCTCGGGATTAGGTAATAGTCAGTTCCTGTATACACGGCGACAAGGTTCACCACCTGTCACGTTGGGTTCTGACTATCTGGTGAAACGTGGGCTTTGAGTTGGTTAATACCTCCACAATGTGGTGGTGTATGGCCACTCAAGCCTCTGACTACCCCCGAATGGGGATAAAAGTCGTGACGTTATATATATATATATCATATTCAAAAAACGGTTTGTGAAAATTTTAGATACATTTTGAGATATTAAAATATTTGGAAAATAATAACAAATCGCAATAACAATTTTATACCGTTCAATTCTATTCCTGATACTCATCCAAACAGAAAACTGTACCTATAACTTCGTATATAGCTTGATGACGTACCTAGTACGTAGTACTTGAAAACTTCCGATGGTCTGTTGACGTGCACTGAACCTGAATCTTCCCACGTGTTTCAATAATTTCTTCAAAAACATCGGCTGAACGCATCCTACTCATGTATTGATCTCAACGTTTTATTTACTTTACTATGCTGTAGTATTGCTGTGAAGTGTTATTCGTGCTATTTGTGGATTTTAGAGGTGAATGCGACTGGCTGTGGTTTGAACTTTTTATGTATTTTGCTAAAAATATTCGGCAACATAAAAACGTTCCACGTGTTTTCTATTGCGCGTTCGTTTCTGGTAACTTTCTAAGTCTATTGATGTTGGATGCTTGTCGGTTTTACGGTTTTCAGGTGCACGGGTAACTAAGAAATGTATGATTAGTTAGTGAATATATTGCAACGTCGAGAATGCATGTCAGTGAGCAATACCGTAGTGTCCATTAAGAAAGTTTAATATTTTGAGAATAATAATATCAGAAGGAAGCATGATATCATATTATGAATATTTTACTTAAATAAATTGGCTCCTATCCCAAAAATATGAAAATATACCTTCTTAACAAATGTGTAATGCCCCAGAAGTATTTATACGTTACAGTATTTATATCATCAACTGGTGATAAACTGACTAGTCACTCCACAGGTGAATAAAAACCCGCCCGGCCGGAATTAGATCTAACGTTGGATCCGACACTGTCAAGGAAATTCTAACTGCTATATTCTATGTTCTATTTCTTGTTCGGTTTATATCCTTAATTTCAACAGCTATAAACATCTAAATTGGACGAAGTCAACTGACCAGTACCTACTAGAAGTCTATGAATTCTCGGCGTGGGAAATATACTCGCCATCACACACCACAGATTCAGAGAAAATATAACTAGGCGCGATGTGACCACGATGATACATATTATAATATAGATATACTAGGATAGATATAGGATAGATATTATTTGTATATTGGTGTTCAAAAACAAAACTAATCAAACTGTAAACCAAGTTGGTGTCAGAATTTGTTAGTGCCGTTATTTGTAATATCGGAAAGTACCTTCAGAACTTTATTCAGTCTCAGTAGTTAGTCTATGTATTGAGGGCACCAACTTCAAATAGAAACGAGGTAGGTATCTATGTGACAATCTAAGTGAAACAAAAAGATAAATAAGTTGGTAAGTGAATTACAAACATTTCCAATAGAAACATTATGATTTTATTTAGGTGTGCACATTTTTGAAAGTAGGTACATATTACATCAAATAATCATTTAATAATAATGATAAAAGACAGTTATGTAAATCAAATTTTATGCAGGATGGTAAGTACTTACCTAAGTGGAAAACTACCCGCGACTTTCCATTATCAATGAGTTGGATCATTATGAGAACTTATATTATGATAAAAATATTATGGGGAACTACGAGATCTCGTAAAATTAATACTAACTTAATAATGATTTATAACTTACCTACGGCATTCGGCTTAGTCCCGTTCGTTAAATATCCCATTTCGCTAATATGACTCCAGACCTATCATTCCATCCTTTGGCTTTCCTCTTTGGAAGCCCTATTTGTTTTATCAAAAAACCCTTGTCTCAATTTCGCATTCTCTTTTGATATCAAATTAAGGCCACCGAAATAAGTAGATACCCATATTTGAGTTTTGTTGTGTAGGTTCATTGTTTACTGTATACTTGATTACATAGTAATCCTTCACGAGTCTTGGAGGCGGATCACGTACTTAATCCCAAGCCTCACGAAGTTTGCGTTAGACTAATCTAGCTATGAGCTCGTATACTTACGACATATTGCCGCGAGTAACATCAAGTACACTTACCTATCGTATAATCCGGAGTATCTTACTAACATAAAAATATGTGTGGCATCTATGGGCTACGGTAACTGCTTAACATCAGGCGGGCCATACTCTTGTTTGCCCCCTTAGTCAAATAAAAAAAGTTAGAAATCGTGTCAGTACTTAATTAGCTCTTTGAAGGAACAAGATAATCTCAAAGATCTAAGTAAGTAATGATGTCCAAAAGGTTCGCAACATTATCTGTTTGACCGAGTTTATACAAAAAGCTATCCATTAGACTTAATTAAATCAAATGTATTCACGAAATGAGGGAATTCCCTAATCCATTCGTATTAAACAAAAAGCTTTGATGAAGTTTTTCATACACGTCTTTGTGCATATCCGCGAACACAACAGGTGTATTACAATAGGCCCGTGCCTATTAATTAAGGCGATTAACGAGCGAATGCGTAAACGCCACTCAAACGTTTAAGTCGATTACGATCGATACGGCAATTTTGTATGAAAACGTTATTTTGATATAAAAATAGTGGCTAAACATTTGTTGTGTGTTGTTAAAGGATTACTTAGCATTAGAATCAAAGCAAAAATGTACTACAGTTCGATACACTCAGATATTTAACCTGTTATTCACCCTTAATTATTGTCGAGCATTGACGAACACTTTACAAGGCCTAGGTGGCAGGATCAAGGGTCAGATCCAGAAGGCAGTTCTCATGGAGACGACTCGCATTGCGAGGAGATTCCTCTGCCTGGAGCCTTGACCACCGGTAACTAGGACACTGTTCCCGATGCCAGTAGAGAGCTATTTTTTATGATTTTAAATGTATTTTTTATAATTATATTTGAAAATGTAAATTATAAGTATAAAACTTAATAAAAGAAATGAAGCTAAAAACATGTCAACTCCAACATACGTAAGAAACTTAGGGATAAGTTATTATCTTCTTAAAGAGGAACTCTACAAAGCCATACACAAGTAAAATAGGCCTTCGTGTGAAAAGTTTTGATGGGAAACGAATGCCGAAGTTTGGGGCAGTTAAAAATCAATACCTATTACTTACAGATGTGACACGGGTGAGCTAACTAGGACGATTTTAGGGGCTCCGTGATAGACGATCCGAAGTTTTTAAATAATAAAATACACATTTTTGTTTGGTTAAAGTTTTTTTTGTACCTATTATTTATGACATGTCGAAACCAAGGTACCAGGTAACCATGTAGTTAAACATTTGTGTGTAAATATCTGTGCAACATTAATTAGCTCAGTGTGGGACATGAATGAAGAACAGGGCTTCGAATCTCTTAACATTGTCCATTGTGAAACCACTGGCCTCTAATAATCTCTAATAATCTTCGTGAGTTCTTCATTGTAAATCGCTAATTCTTGCTGGTCGGCATGTCGACCAGAGGACTGCTAACCGATGGCCGACAACTTATCAACCGCTAAGTATTTACGATTTACAATGAAGAATTCACAAAAATAATATTAAGGACCAGTGAAGAATTCACGAAGGTAATATTAGAAACGGACAATTGTTAAGTGACTCAAGGCCCAGTTATTTTAATGGATCAACTATTGTTAGTTAATGTTTGTTAGTTCATGAAAACGTAGCTACCTAGTCATGCTATATTTTACTGTATGTGTTCAGGCACAAATTCTATTTTACAAAATGGTAGCATACCAGAGATTATATAAGTGTACATAATATTAAATTAAATATTACAAGACTTACACACCAACTGTATGGTCCCAAACTAAGCAACGCTAGTACTATGGCTACCGTACAGCGGACTGGAGGTGATACTAGTGACACCCAGACCAAGGAAAATTACGAAAAGGCTGACTCCAAAATTCCGCTAGCGGTAATCGAACGAGCCAGCCAACAACAAGCCAACGAGCCGAGCACCTACTCTCGAACCACTGCGCCAAGCGGTCGTCAAATACAACAGAAGACTTTAAGTTATACCCATCCGGAATAGTTTAATAAAGTTTAATTAGCTTTTCAGACATTCTTACATCTATAGCGAACTAAAAGCTAACACTACCTTAGTCTATACAATATGTTAAAAAAACCCTGTCCGAGCCGAAACCGGTATTTAGGTTTCCCAATCACTTGACCAAATAAAATTTAAAAAAGAAAATCCAGATAGTAAATATATTAATGACAATTTAAAATTCCATTTTTTTTTTGCCTTTTTCCCTCAAAACGTAGCAAATTTTAAAAATATGACAGCACCGTTACCGGAAGTAATTGTTAGATCGTGTGGCGGCACCTCTGACCACAATGTATGTGATGATTTCATTTTATGTTTTTTTTTTTTATGTAAACGTAGTATTTGTTTTCCAAAAAAATATGGGAGGCCTTTGCCCAGCAGTGGGACACTTACTATGCTAAAAAAATAATATATATTTTTTTTATTAAAAAATAAATATAAAAAAATGAAATTTTTTACAAAAATAGAATCTAATCTCGATACCCACAATACGTTTTCGGGTCGGACAGGGTTTTCTTAACATATTGTATACTACCTAGATGCTGAAATTGAACCAAGTGCATATATGTATGAAACGCATGGCCCCGCTGAAATGAAACGCTACGCTACCTATCCGGTACGGTACCGGTACCTATCCTATCCTATATGATACCTATCTTCTTATATAGATAGGAACCTAATATATTATTATGTAGGTAGTACCTATATTTATACCTAGGTATATGAACGGTGGTCTTACCGAAGGTTAGCTATGCAATGTTCTCGGGGCTTTTGTTACAGATTTTATTGTTCCGAAGCGTCGTTCGATTTAACCAAGATCTTTTAGAGTTCCGTATTCAAACTAAGATACCCTTACAGTTCTACACGGTCTATTAGGTCTACATGGCAAATACAGATATTTGTTACCGGTACAAAGATATGTAGGTACGAGAACAATTTTTTTCTAGGGTTCCTCCTCTACATGGAAAGTGGGGTAAATATGGTTTTCCTGCTTCCCCGAGTGGAATGTCATTAAATAGGTCTTTACTTATTTTTCATCACTCATACGCGGAAAGTAAGTCGAAAGGTGCCTGAAGAGCCGACAGAAAGTGATACTTATCTAATCGGGCAAAATCGTGTTTCTAGATTCTTGTAAATTTTGACAGATCAGGCAAAATCGTGTTTCTGGAAACACGATTTTGCCTGATCTGTCGAAATTTCGACGATTCTGTCAAATTATAAAAAAATACGAGTTATGATGAAAAGCACAGTGTTTATCTCGGGTTAAAGTGACTTATTATTGGTCCCTCGAACTATTAGCGCCCTCGCTACGCTCGGGCGCCAAACCCCGTCTCGGGACCAATAATAAGTTACCTTGCCCCTCGGATAACAATGTACTATTACTTACTACTCATTTTCTCTACTTTCCTACTTACTTGGTACTCTTGGTTGAATTGGAATCTACGTATGTATTTAAAAATCATAATGAGGTTACTGAGACACTTCTTCTAAATCAAACATCGTAAAAAAATATAACTCTGAAGTGGCTTTACGTGTAGTAAGTCAACGATACGGGGACATTACGTAGTTGCAAACCTAAAATACTAAATGTACATACTACGCCACCAAACCAATTAGGTGCCTGTCAAATGTGACGACACCCGCACAAAAAGGCGGTAGCGGTGTGCGGGGGGAAGCGGGCGGGAAGCTGTATTATATCCGAGCGCCTAGTTGCCTTGGTGGGTTAGTAGTATGATATAATGTAATATAGTCAACACGCACGGCAATCGCGTTATGCATCAAAACGTTTATCAGCTAACGTGAACATAAAAAATAATATATTTTTTATTACCTACCTAGTCTTACAACCGCTGGTTATTTCAGGGTGACCATAATAATAATATACGAGGTTGTAAAACCGCGTAACGCGATGAATAAACTAATATTTTTAGTGATGTGAAATATTAAAAAATGGTAAATGTTTTCTGAGTTTTTTTTTTCAGTCAATAATCTTCTTTAATCTTTATAAAATAAAAATAGGGTTACGCAGCAAATATTTAACTATAGTAATTTAAAAATAGGTAACTTATTCATATTAATCCTACTATCCTACTTCCTATCCTACTAATATTATAAATGCGAAAGTGTGAATCTTTGTTACCTCGTATCTCCATAACTACTACACCGATTTTAATGAAATTTGAAACTTAGATAGTGTAGGCTCTGGAATAAGACATAGGCTAGTCTTACACATCAATTTCCATGCGGGCGAAGCCGCGGGGCACAGCTAGTTATACATAAAAACAACTCTGTTTATCATCACGCTTAGCTAAGCTCTAACTTAATTAAGTCACGTTTCCCTTATCCATAGTAACTGTTAAATTGAAAATCGCTGTGATGTGGGTATTGGGTACGGTCGACGGCAAAAGTCCCCAACTTTGTGTTACTTAGCTTTTACACTTGGCGTCATTCCTCATTAGGGAATGAGAGGGTTGGAAATTGGGAAATAGGTGGGTATAGGTAGGGTATTGAAAAAGTACTTATAAATGTATGTATACGTACCAGTGGGGAAGCAAGCACAAATGGGGGCGTTTTGTAGACTCTACACAACGCCCCCATTTTTTTTCTGGGTCTCTTACCGCCCCCCTTTAGGCCTGCAGCGCCCACAAGGGGGCGTTATCGCCCACTTTGGGAAAGGATGCTTTAGAGGGAACCTGGATCAAAATTAGTTGGGGGCCCAAATGAAGGTAAAATAATTTTCACACACGTTCGGGGCCCCTGTAGCCCGGGGGCCCTGTATTATTGATACGGCTGATACAACGGCAGCTACGCCCCTGGTAGATAGGTAATGAATGGTTACGAAAATAATGACAACGAAATAATAAATGATTTTAGTAATCTTAACTAATTCCTTTTAGTAGGTACATAGTTTTCACTAATCGTTTTGTAATAACAGCAAATGATTTATGAATACGTGGTACGTAGCATTACGTAAATATTTGCTGTAATCACGAAAAGTTTAGTAAAATACTCATACTAAAAGGAATTACTTACAAGAATCATTTTTGTACATATTTTTAGTACAACTGCAATATTATCGCGGTGACATCCTTTGTAACTATAAAGGCAGCGATTTTTTTTATGGGACTGAGGTGGCAAACAACGTATGGCCCGCCTGATGTTAAGCAGTTACCGTACCGTGCAACACCAAAGGAATATCCACCAAATTTCAAGAAGTTTTTAGCTAGTTTACAATGTTTTTACAATGCATTTCTAGGAACAAAAGTGATTTGTAATAATGCAAGTGTAAGTCCATCATAACTTAGTGGTTAGTCTGTAACAGCTGTCACGAAAAAGCTGAAACTTATTTGTATACTGACTATACAGGGTGAAATCGAAATCGTGGGCAATATTTTAAAATATGACTCAACACATTGTTCAGAATATTGTAGGAAAACAAATAAAAAATCGATTGATAAAAAAATATTGCTCGGGTAAGCAAATTTATAAGCAAACCATGTAACTGTTATATCTTACCTGGGTAATAAATTTTTATCAATTGTTTTGTTGATTAATATTCCCTTAATATTCTGAATCATATTAGAATCACCGTTTAAAATATTGCCCATAATTTAGATTTCACCCAGTATAGGTACTTGTTATCATATTTTAGTTTCAAGTTGTTTCCAAAATAAGCTTCCATGGTAGGTACCTGCCGTTGGTACCTGTTTGAGTACCTATATCGAAGAGATATTTCATAGTCGTCCCAAAAATAATAAAGTTCAGTAACTACTGCATAAAAAATCATTTTCTATGCAGAGCTCATGTAGAATTTATTTTCGTACGAAAAACCTTATAAGTTATTATGGAAACTAGCTACTTATAGTATACTGCTGCTTGTAGAACTTATAGTATTTACCTGCAATACAAGTTTCCTGTTAACCTATAACAGACATCAGTGGGGCTAACTCGATCACAAAAATGAATCACTTTATGATCATAATATGATTCACCGAAATCGTAAGATGGTTACTCCCAAGCAATTCATATTATGAATCGCAATTCATCTATTTGACAGTTATATGAAATTGGTAATATGGTCCACGAAGAAAGATGAATTGCAATGTTGCAAATTGTCAATGTCAATTTAATGACAAATAGGTCAGAGAGAAACTTATATATAGGAAATAGGTACCATACCTATTTATCATAACCTATGAAGATGTTTATTGTTTTTTATGTATTACGAAATATTACTTAACATGCACATCAAGAGTCTCCACGACGACCCCTCAACATGCCAACGCAGGTGCCTAAGAATCCGGCACCGCTGGGAGAAAAGCACGAGCTTTCGCGAGTTTATCCGCGGGATTACGAGCCATCGGGTCCACGAAAACTCCAGTGCAACAAGGAGAGCTTCATCACGGTGGAGGAACGAGGAAGCCAGCTAGTCTAAACAATGTGGCATCGCGTCAACGAAACCCTACCAGCTGCGCGCTGCCATGTGCTGAATTTTAACCGGAGGGTGGTTTGTTTCGACGCTTCAAAGGTCGGTTGCAGGGCACGAACAGCGTCATGACACCGACTAGTTATAGCTACGTGTTAATCGTTATGACCGTGAATGTGTAATATTGTTATGTAGGTATATGTTTGGTTTCCCGAATTATAAATAAATAAAATGACTGAATTTCTTAAGTATCTCAATACCTACCCTCACTATAAGCAAGAACATGAAGATTGTAACAGTGGCTCATACTAAACAATTACCATCTTGTGAAGGAAGTTTATCACAAACAAACTTTCGGGAAGAACATACCTACCTAATATAGCGCAGCGGATACCGTCAAGTAGGTACCTAATAGGTGCCATTTCGAACTACAAAAACCATTAAACGTGAATCAACAAAAAAAAATTGCCCGATTTTCAATAATTTTAAAGATGTTACTATACCCACAGATTATAATCTGTGACTATACCTTATAATGTATTTTATGTACGTATCTAATTAATGTTTTTACAAAAGCAATTATTCTTAATAAAATAAGATCAAAATAAATTCAACCATAACTTTATGGATTTTATCGTTTTTCTATAGCAACCTTGAATACCATGGCTCTAAAGGGCTTGTATCTAGGGCAGTAAAACAAATTAAAAAAAAAAAAGGATTCAGATATGAAATTGTCTATGGAGCAGAATTGCTCGTGAATCGCGGTTCATCTGTGCCCATATTACCGAAATTAGATGAAATGCAAAACGGTTCATTTGATGAATTGGAATTGCAATTCATAAGCAATATTGCATAGTGACGCAGTTAGACCCGCAGCTCTCACAATGCAGATTTGTCTGGTTTTGCACCTATTTTTGTACACTTTTATATCACATCAAATCTATTGTGAGACAAGGAAATAAATTGATTCCATTATGGATGCGCCTTTACGTACTACGTAGACGTAGTACGTACCTATACTAGATGAGTAGGCATGCATTTCATATTATTATAATTCCCACTTGACCCAAATATCTACCTCGAGACGTTATAACGAGTGGAGACAAATAAAGAAATTTATGTGGGCTGCTTTTATATTAATTTTATTACATACCACACGCAGTGACGCACTTCCAACATATAGGTGGGGCATAATCGCGAATTATTTGTGGCTGGTATTAATTTTTGCACGTGTCTGTTTATAATCATAACATACCTAGTTAAAATAGAGACATTAATTTTATTTTCCATTGGGAGCTGTAAATATATTGCATTAAGTACGTGTTGTATACCTACTACATCCGGACAAAAATTATTACAGCTAGTAGTAGTATTTATTTTAAATATTTTAAGAAAATTAAGTAGGTACTAAGGTACATGCATAACTAAATTAGGTAGGTAACTACTTTAGATATTATTTATACTTAGGTACCTACTTCTATTAAATTTACCTAAGTAATTATATGGTTAGTGTTTTTTCTGTTTTTAAGGTTTATTTCAGTGTTTTTAGTAATAATGGATTCCCTATATTTACCTAAATATAACATTTAATACAAGGGAATAATTATTAAGTATGTAAAAAAAATACAGAACCTAAAAAATACCTTTAGTTTACATTTCCGAAATTCAGCGCCATCTATGAGGAGGCTGCAAAACCACATGATTTGAAAGGTTCTGTATTTCATGTGGGTTTCCGCCTTCAGGGCGAGGTATCTTGGCAGCAAGTAGTTTCCCTACTTTTCGCTTTCGACAACAGATGGCATTGTTGTCAACTGTTCCAAAATTAACTATTTTCAATATTCGAGGCTCCCATTGACTTGAGGTACCTACTTACTTCTCCTCTACTTAGTTTATTTTTATTAAAATATGCTCTTAAGAATTCGAAATGTCTACTACTCTTAGACTTGCTACGCTTTGCTTACCTACAAAAACCCTACCTATTTTATAACCAGCCTAAAAATTTGACCATATTTAGAAGAAAGAAAGAGGAGATAATTTAAAGCGGGGTCGTGTCTTTACTAGGCAACTAGGTATGTTAGAGCTTATAAAAAACTTAACCATTTAACTGACAGAACAAATTATACCTACCAACGGAATTGACTGTAAGTAAGTTTTAATAGTACAGACGCCTGCACGTCCATGGTAACGTTTGCAACATAAGCTGCGCTCTCTTTATTGTTGACACCAATAATTGGGCGAGCTTAGTTTATGTTGGAAGGCCTACCTACATAGGTACCCTACTTATAGATTCCTAGCACTAAATACGAGCGTAATCCGTGGGTCCTTATTAATGACTCCGACTTTTCAAGCTCCCTGAATTGCCCTGAAAACTTACCCAAGGCAAGCTGGAAAAGTTTAATTTAAAGGAGGTCGTCTAGCGATTTTAAAATTGCTGTTTTAAAACTTTTAACTTGTTCTTTCTTTATCCATAATTACCTACTGCTTCTTATTTATTTGTTTATTATTTATTTTGTCTGTGTCTCAACTGTTGCGTGCTATTATATTCATTTAGCCATTACATAGTAGGTATAAGTATATGTAATATTATTTTCTTGATTATTTAATGTAATGTATATGTTTATAAGTTAATTTATGTAAGTACACCCCCGTATTATTTTTCTTTGGATCCTCTCCATCCTAAGGTTGCCTGGTAGAGATCACTTTTAGTGATAAGGCCGCCCATTTTCCACTTTCTGTGTAATTTGTGTAATAATTTATAAATGATTGTTTTCTAGTGGTGGATTAATAAAGAGTTATCTATCTATCCATCTTGTATTCAATAAAATAATAGGTAAATTAATAATTAAATTTCGTAGAACAAAAATGTTTGCACCATAGATTATATATTGGTCGAGCGCATGCGCGCTAGTTTGCACTGTAGGTATGTCATGGATTTCTTAGCTCTATAAATCTGCATTCTCAACTAAATTCGTTACGGATCCTCATTCTAATACGATATATAATATATCATACTATCATCTTATGTAAAACCTGACTAATTGGTAAAGGCAGACGATGGCGAGGAACCTTATCTACGCTAGTTATTATCACGTCAAGCTTTCATCCACATTTAATAGTTTTCTTGTTGACTATAACATTTTAATCAACACCGCGGATAACGACGAAGTTTCCTGACATTATAACAGAAGCAAGACATTTTTCTCGCCCCAAGTAATTTCAAATTTCCGTAGTTTAGACGGAAACTGTTAGGTACCTACAGATTTGAACTTATGAAACGTATTTTATGTCAATATAGGTATGAGAGTATAGCCGTGTATTCACTAGGGGACAAAATGTCCCGCGACTCGTGTCGACAGACAAAATAATTTATAAGTTACACGTCGATGAGGTGTACATGTCGGGCAATTGGCACTGGCTATATGCGGAAAGCGAAGCCATAACGAAGAAAAAAACAAGCCCCGAATTTATAGATGGTTATGATAGACTTAAGGTTGGCACTCATCTATCAACTCGGCACCCGACCAGCTCCGCCTCGCCGCTCGGCGTCCACTCGTTGTCGACAGGTAGTCCGCGGGTGGACGGTGCTTTTACACCATAAACGTCACGTGATCAACCAATGGACCGCGCGTGGTCAACGAGTGAACGCCGCGTGGTCAGCGCGTGGTCCACTTATTTCTGGTTCAGTTAGTGGATGCCGACCGACGAGGCGGTGCTGGTCGGGTGCCGAGTTGATAGATGAGTGCCAACATTTACACTGGCTTTACAAATCACTTTTGTTCCTAGAAATGCTAATATCCCTTAAATTTGGCGGTAATTGTTTATTAAATTTCATACTTTTGCAGCAAAAGCATTCGGCGAAAAGAAAATCAAATTGCAAATACACATACAAATTATCTAAGGATGCAATTCAGAGAAAGTTTCTCTAGGGAATTGCGTTCAGCATGAATTTAAATGTTCTGCAGCAAAACCCGGGACTGTTTGTTGCGTCTTCTCGCAGTTACAGAGAGTTCACTGTTGACGTAATAACACATAAAGGGTCGCTGTTTTCACTTTATAATATTAGTTTCGAGGCAAATGCAGATCGAAATGAATATGGAAATGAAAATGTAAAAATACCTACTTCTATTCCTTGAAACTTTGAAAGCTAAGACGAAGAAGTGGTTAAAAGCATTAGATAAGAACATTTTCCCTGTTCTTTTAAATAAGGATTTGCATTACTTATTGAAATACCTATGCAACAGAGTTATTTTACTCTGTCTATCTATGTTATCAAAAAGCACATTTCAAAAGGAACTATATTTACACTGCTTCTTCCTACTTTAATAAAGTATGCTGCATGAATATAACTCCCGTATTTAATGTGGGAATGATACCTCGCTATGAATGTTAGAGTTTCCGAAATCTTTCTCGTAATACTGCTGAATTTAAATTAAAGAGGGATAAGTCTTAAATTGCTTTCGCTCGCGTTCGGAATATACCAACGTTGGCTTCTTCATTTGGAAGTCATGTTACGAAAAGTGCAACTCGTGACGAAACTGGTAAAGGGGAAACTCATAACTGAGGACATCATTGGAGGAAATTTAGAAACTTTTCACCTTACGTTGTGGGACCGTAGATTTTTCTCTAGTTCTTCATATCTTGCGCATTTCAACTTTGACACGTAACTGTCGACGTATATATCATTTCATCCGAAAGTTCTTCCCTGTTATTTAAAAACTGGTCTTATTTTAAATTCACGAAAGTTTATTTGATATTGTTCAAGTTACTTAGTTTGATTAGGTGGTAACATCGCAAATGCTTGATCGTTTCACAAATAAATTACTGATCCATTTTATTTCCACAATTTGATCGTATTTGTACTCAATAGTGGCGCTTGAAATCGTGAAAATGGTTTAGATTCCTACAAATCATCAATAAAGGCGCCGTTCGACCTCCATCCAGCTCAATTGATATCGAGCAAAGACCGTTGTGTATCTAGCAACAAATTCTTCAAAGATTCCCCAATCACTTAACTCAGCGGAGAATGTAGGCGGACACAAATTCCTTTTTATGTAGGACCCGATATAGGAAGATAGGGATACCAAACCTTGTTGATAGTTTGCTTTATTTATATTATAGCTTCTATAGTTTGTATGTAATAAGGTCTAAAAAGCGAATGGATAGGCTAGTATATTAGAAAATACACCAATATCACCTAGGGCACCTAGATGGAAAAACAAACAAGACAAAATTTCTATTCATTTTACACGTGTAAACCATTGTTCGCATACAATACAGAATATTCCCGATATATATAACTCCAGTTGCTATTTTCTCCGTCTCGTTCCGGGACGTTTAACCGATTCGTTTATTACCCGCACCAGTCCGGACAAATAACTCCGTCATCCATGTCATAAACCATGTTTACGGCACGTTTGTTTCCCGATTCCTGGCTCGAACTAGCTTTTGCTGTGGTTGGTCCCACAAAGTACACAACTGTTTCTGATTTCTACAGTTCGCTCCGTAGTTTATGTTAAGTCTGATTTCTCAAATTCTCTTTCTTTAACTTTTACTGTATGTACAATCTGGAATTGTAGTTGGACTTTCTTTGGATTTTTTACTTCTTTGAGATGTTTTGGACTTTGAATGTATAATGGAGGGTTCTAGTAAGTATCCTGCTTTGGGTAATTACCGATGTTTATACGGAGGTTACCATTTACCCTCCAAGGGTACCGTAAAATGTTAGATCCCTTGCCAGAATTTATTAGGTATTTAGTCAAACATAATTTGTGGTGGCCCTAAAAATCTATTAGCTCAAGAAACTTCTGCTTGTATTTTTAAAAGGCCAACAGCAACAAATGAACAAATTGTCCCATATTTACGTTAGTAAAGATTTCGTCTGCAGTCGTTACTTTTGTGTGTTACTGTGTTTATGTTTCTGCACTTTGTTTGTTTTCAACAAGGCGTGCGTTATAGTTGTTAGTTAGATAATTAAGTCAGTTTACAATGTTTTCAGCCTTGCATTAAAAATGTGGTTGCGGCATTGTTTTATTGAAATGAGCTTTATCTTTTGATATTGATATCGATTTTAAATCAACCTCTTGGTAAGTTAATCTGTCGTGCTTACAATCTATCTACTTTACAGATGGTTTGCGAAGATGTGTTTTAGACAAGGACAATAATTATTATAACAATCCTAATATTATAAATGCGAAAGTAAGTATGTATGTGTGTGTGAATGTCTGTTACCACGTATCTTCATAACTACTAAACCGATTTTAATGAAATTTTAAACGTAGTAGTTTAGGCTCTGGAATAACACATAGGCTAATCTTACACATTTTCCACTTGTGCGAAGCCGCGGGACATAGCTTAGTACATACGTCAGAGACGTTGGTTTCTAAATAAAATTGTAGATCTTATTTCGGCTTACATCCACATGTTAGTATTGCGATGTAAATGAGAGTAGGTAGCGACAGTAAAAGCTCGCTCGGCTTGCACTGGTTACGTAAACGACGGTCGATATACGTTTGTCGACGATACATTTGTGTTGAAATTTTGTGAAATGCGAATATCCTTCAGTACAATGTTATATCGAATGATTATATCATTTCGCTTTATATTCATTATGTTTTTGTTTTTGTTTAAGTAAACAGATTTCAGAAAAAAAAATAGGTGTGACATCAAAATCTGTAAATAAGTTTTGAGGTGGCAAGTTATTATCAATTTTATATACATTTAATAACTATCGGAGTGTGAAATGACTTACGATGCTGCTTTTTCATCTTGACATTCCTATAAAAAGAAGTCAATGAATTGGTGCGTCCAGAAGCCGCGCATGTCTCGCCCGCGCACTCATGTAATGAGATTATATCTATACATTCCGACGTCAAAACTGAGTGCTGGGTGAGTCATGCGCCTGATGTAGACGCAGCCACATTCAATAGATAGAGAATGTAAGTAGGGTCTAATCATGATATTGTCATACGCACGTATTATTTCTAATCATGACAGTAGAGATTTTGAATAGCAGATGAATAATAGGATTGCTAATTCAATTAAACTTAAACAGTACTATAGTCCCTTTTGAATTTACCTAATTCATCATCTGCCGTACCTTATCCCATTATCTGGGGTCAGAGCAGTAACTATGTCTTTTGAATGTAATTGTGATATCAAAAGCACGAGACTGCATTAAATAACAATTTCCAATAACTAAGTATTTGAATTTGTTGTCACAAAACAAAGTTAACACTTCGTAATTTTTTTATAATATTTATTTTATCGATTCACCATCCCACGCGCTTCCTGTTTTACATTCCAGTTTGCTGATAACTGGTAAAAAATATCCTGTTTGTGTAGGTATATACTACGTACAATTTGAAATACATTTTTATTTTAAAACTTCTATTGACTTGAACGCTACTAAAACCACAATCCGTTTACCTCAAGCTCTAGAGAGCGCTTCTACCTATTTCTATAGCCAAATTTTTCTTTACATTATCTTTAAACTACCATTTTAATTTTAATAAAAATGACCTGTTTATTTAGAAAGCTCTTTATTTATTTACTTATTGAGAACGAAAGAACAGCTTGATAGCGTTGTAAATAAGTCCTTTGATATGTGCCATTTTCCTCAGACCCCACTAAAAGCGACTAAGAAATTGGCCATAAATATTTCAGGCTCTCTTACAATTCAATCTATATCCGGGCACTACAAATTCCTCTGTCTATTAAACGAAAGGAAACGGTTTCAACCGGTTGATCCGGTCAAGCCGTCCCGAGATTACGTCCGAAGCTTATGGAGTTTGGGGAAAGATGTCACTGCGAACCGTAGCAGGGAAAGTTGTTAAGTTAAATCACGTATGTACAATCCGTTCCGTGCCAATCCTGGGCCGAAAGTTAAACGAATAAGATGCTCTGGAAAGGGCGTTTGTTTAGGTAACCTAGAAGCGTAACGTAAAATATTCAACAAGTATATAATTGAAAAAAAAGTGCCCTGAAAAAAAGTGTCCCTATCATAGTTGCTCAAAAGCAGTAGTAAAATAAAAATCCTTAACCCGTTCAACAGTTTACAATAATTGTACAAAAATGAAACTTGGAATTTCATAACTGTAATTTATGCAAAATGTAAACAGAAGCACCTACTAAGAATAAGTAAATAACAGCCAAAAACATTCTTAAAAATTACTTGGAGATTCAAGGGGTCTTCCAGTAAACTTTGTAGATGCCCGTCGGTCGTGGAACAGCGCCAAAGCAATTAAACGGCGGAGCCGCACGCGAGGGTTTCTCTGCCACTCTCGCGCCGCGCAAAATTACTCTCGTTACTTGCACTTTTTCGGATGGAACGTTACCACAATCCACGCAAACCATCTGTTCGTTTTATTCAACCGCGGATTTTCATTATAATATAACGAACGGCATCACTTTTTAGGAAATGGAAAGCATTCTAGGTTTTGTCTTCAAGATATGAACAGTCCAAGGATAACATCAGCCGACATTCATTGGCGCAGTGGTTCAAACGTACGCCGCTCGGCTCGACGGAAGCAAATTACGAAAACGACCTTTTCATACTGACCTGGATGCCGCTGGGGTAGCCCCCAGTCCATTGTACGGTACTCATAATACAAGCGTTGCTTAGTTTGGGACCATACCTACAGTTCGTGTATTAGTCTGGCGATATCTATTCAAAGCTACAAAACCAATTTAAATTATAATAAAACCAATATTTGTTACATTGTATCGAAATCCTGTGATGAAGGAGAATCCAATAGAAACTACTTTCAATTTCGTAATGTAGGTATAATGTTTTGCTTTCTATTAAAGCTTTAGCGCAGACATGCTACTTTTTGCATCGGCGATCGGCGATTTTGCGACTGCATCGCGTTTTGGCAACTCTCTGCGTTCGATCGCAGTATGAAAATCTCGCGATTTTGCGACTGGTCGCTGCATTTAGCTTCTAAAAAGCGACTAAATCGTCGATCGCCGATGCTTAAAGTAGCGTGTTTGCGGTGGCCCTTAATGGGCTCAAGTTTGTCACAGGTGCGTACCATTAAATTCCCGATTCGATCTCGCTCTATTGTCTGCGAAAACATAAACACGAACCAGAATTTACCAAATTTAAGCTGTGAATAGAAAACATTGAATCGTTTGAATACATTTGAATTACGAAATGAGTCACTGTTTTCGAACAATGGTATGCTAAATGATCTGAAATTTAAAACGATCCTAGTGTGTGCTGAATTTGACAAGCTATTTACATTGTTTATGAGGCATATTTGTCTCCGCATGTGGTGTATTGACTACGCAGTATCTTATGTAGATACAGGGTACAAAGCAAAAAAAAACAATAGGAACTCTGAATCTGGTCACATCATGAAATGTTGCGAGATATTTATAAGCGACTTTGTTATTTTAATTTCTAACAGATTGTAAACTTTATTCTATTTGGCAGGTTGTGGAATATTTTGTTCCCTATGGCCTAAATACAGAATTTAGCTAAGCTTAAAAACTTAATCTATAGCCTTGGTACAGATTACCGACAAAAACATCGATAAGTTATGTTTTGTAAATATGTTTGTAACACACATTGAAGATATATTTTGATATATTAAGGTACACACTTTTAGCGTAACCATTTTGTTACCAACTCTAATATTCAATGAAATATGGCCGAGTCATAAATAAGTATAACGGTGCTTTACTTGCGAAATAAAATTAATAAACGTAATTAAATTAACATAACTCATACTAAATAGACTCTGAGATAAATTAGACTATTCTGTCATCTAAATTAATAATTTATGTTTAGATTTATTTCAGTGTTATAGACCAAATTGAGTTTGTATACTTTTCATTTGCGATTTTAGACTCTGCTGCTTCGATTTTGGGGCGAAAATAGCGTAGGTAATTATTTTCTCTTCTATTTTTCCTCCTTGTCCTTCGCTCTCCAACTGATAACAGGTACAGGTATATATTTTCTTTCCTTGGCTTATATTACATAATTAATCTGAATCATGGCACTGGTATCGCGAACCCTAGGTTTATCTTGCGTTACTTTGTATAGGTATTGTTATATGATATGGGTCCATCAATACGAGCAATACTAGTGACACTTATAATACTTTGAGATCATCATTATCAGCCTATTGCTGTCCACTGCTGGACATAGGCCTCCCCCAATACAAGCCACCTTAAGATGCTTTCTATAAATTCTTACATCCATGCTTTTTATGGTTAGGTAATATAATTACCAGAACACGTTGAATCATAAGTGAAAAGTAATTCATCATTTATCATCATTCCAGCCGAAAGACGTCCACTGTTGGGCATAGGCAAAAGTAATTCAATACACTCAATATATTACTTTTCTCAATCTTGTGGTAATGGTATCTGAACCCCGGCCAAGTGGAACGAATCGAGCTGCGCGCGTTCATTTCAAATTCAAATATATGTACCTACGTATATTCCCGTTCTAGTCGGGCGAGCCTTCACGCGAATCACTTTGATAGTGGTATAAAATCGTATACTGATGGTATTTCTTCGGGTAGAGATTCAACTGACGTTTAAACGTGCTTGGGATATCAATGAAGTAAAGATAGTGAGGCTAGCATTTGAATTTGGATTCCCGACATTGAATCTCTAGATTAAAACTTGGCAAGTGAAGTGAATAGAGCAGGCAAGGAAATACAAGTCGCTGGGGCGGACTCAATGTAGATACCTAAGAAGTACAGAATAAGAGAAGATAGTTTTTGGAAGTATATAGAAAGTAAACATAAGAACTACGTTGAATTTACTCTTACTTTGAAAATATATAGAGCCGCAGGGTGTAAAGTACATAGGGTACAAAATACATTAATACTTAGGTCAATCTTAACCGCGAACTTGACTAAGCTCTTAAGATGTAATTTTCTAAGTTCGCTATCAGATTGGAAGTCACAGACTAGAGCACCTTATATATTGGCTTACTGTACCTTTGTATAAAAGTTTACTGTGTATAAAGGTGTTGAGTGTTGTTGCTCAGTTTAGATAGCGATTTCTTCAATTTAAATAAAGGAGCTACACTAAGATTGATTACTGTGGAAAACTCGAATTACTCAAAGCGAAGGGTAGTGCCTTGACCTAGTTGCAGGGACAACGCGAGCGTAGTTTGAGAACCAATGGTTTTACAATCGAATTCTACTGAAATTTGAGACAAAACAGAGAAGAGCTTAAACAAATAAATTAAGTTTGTCTGTTGCACTCTTTAATAATTCGATCTAGGTATGTTAAGATTTTCCAAGGGTATCAATTCGTTTATTAGTTTTACAGTTTGACCCAGATTGTTGTTTTCATAAGGTCCTACAAAAATAACTTGCTACAATAATTTCTAGGCTCTTTTCATCAGACATCAAGTAAACTAATTGGTTATTCAGTTTGTTTCGTTAACATAATACATTGAAAATTACGAATAAAAGCATCTTTCGTAAGATATAACGAACATTCAGGAAAATTCAACAGGTCTTCAGCTGGCTACGTATTCTGTAAAAGAAAAACATAAAGAACCATTTTCTATGGCCGTTAACGCATCCTAGCACTAATGGCGCTGAGCTCTTACAGCCAAATGATAATGATAACCATTAAACAAGCCATTTCAGCCGAGGACGTGACTAATAATTGGTTAGAACTATGTAAATATTTCCAAGAAGCCTTTGACATGTAAATAGATTGGCTTGACGAATGATTTTAACAAAGGATGAGTATAATTAGATACATCAATATCGACGGACAAACATTATACTATTCCATTACCAAAACTAAGCAAAAGTGGTACGATTAACGCCATCTTTCTTTGTCACTGTCATTACCTACATTACGTATGAATGCAGATGTAGAGATGAGGAAACAAGTGTTGTTTGGTTACCTATAATAATAATAATAATATCCTGGGACATTTTTGTACACACGGTTACCTGATCCCAATCTAAGCAGAGCTTGTACTATGGAAACCAGATAACTGATATTACTACATATACTACTTTTTTATTTGTAAATACATACTTAATATACATATACACCCAGTCTCCGGACATACAGATATGTTCATGCACACAAATGCATGTCCCGGGTAGGAATCGAACCTACGACCTGCAGCGTGAAAGGCGCCTCCGCGCCAACCACGCTAACGGGCCCGTCAATACTAATGAAATCAAAAACAAAGTACCTATTGGTATTCATGTAGGCCACCCAAGCACTTACCAATAGTTACAATTTACCACCGGTTTGGAATGTTGCTTCCTCTAAGAAGAGCGGGCAAGAAACTCAATGGTTATGAAACTATAAATAACGAAGCTTTTCAATTAAGTACTAAGTACTACAATTAAGTACATAAGTACTAAAAACTTAGCACGCTATATGAAGTTGGATTGGTGACGCGGACATTTCAAATATTATTTATTGAAACAGTAATTTAAAGGTCAAAATCTAAAAAATCTTGAGCTGTTTGGCCGACACGCAATATCACGTGCTTGCTTTCAATTTAGTACAAACTATTATTTATAAGCTCTAACAATGTTCTTACACCAATTCATGAGTTATCTCCTTTTATCCTGAATAAGATTTTCCATACAATATTTTAGGTAAAGTATATTTTTTCAACAAAAGAAAACAAAAAGCAAATTAAGTATCGCAAATTACCATTCGTTAAGTTCACAAAATAATTATTCATAGCTTTAAAGATTATAAATAAGTAGGTACATAGGTACTGGTACAATACATTTTCATGAAAAACAAGCAACGCTTCACTGGCTGCGTCCACATCAGTCGCATGCCGCACCCGAGCACTTAGTTTTGACGTTGGGACGTATAGACATAAGTTAAGGACGGTCTGCCAGTGTGCCATCTTTAGCAATAAAAAAACCGGCCAAGTGCGTGTCGGACTCGCACATAAAGGGTTCCGTACCACCGTATTTTTAATTTCATTTAATTTTTTAGTTTGTTGTTGTAGCAACATAAATATACATTCTGCGAAAATTTCAACTCTACCTATTACGGTTCGTGAGATACACAGACGGACGTACGGACAGACGGTGAGCGGAGGCTTTGTAATAGGGTTCCGTTGGGACCCTTTGGGTATGGAACCCTAAAAAGACATAGTGCTCGGGCGCTTCGGCACACTTTCAAAATTCTTAGAAATGTAAGTAAATTATTAATAGTAAACTGAAAAGTCGTAACGGTCATTAGCCTTTATGCAGTAAAACAGCTATTAACACTAGAGTTAGGTACGTACACTGAAGCGACCACTCGTAACTTAAATTCGGTCACTGCCCGCAATAAACTGTCACAGAATTCCAGTAGTCTATATTTATGTACAAGATTATTTTGTTTCCAACATTCATACGAAATACAAATGTTATTGTATCTAACATACAACTTCCCACAGAAAAATAATAATCGGTTATAGACTCTTGTATATACATATGTAACTATATCTAGAATTAAATAAATAATGATTGTACCACACAAACATAGAGATTTTTAGCTACTTTAGAAGGTTTTAAAAAGCAATCCATGGAACAAAAGTGATTTGTAATGCTAGTGTAAGTCCTTAAAAGTGAAATAAAATGTAAACATGAAAAATCTCATAGGCCTGGCATTCAATATTTCATTTGAAACGATTCAGTGGAGTATTACAGACTGGTTTTTCATCACACATCACCATTAGATTACGTTTCACTCTGCGATATAAGTTTTAAATGTGCAAGTCGTGATAGATTTGCAGGTTGAACGCTCGCCTTGTGCGACTGAAGGGCGTGGGTTTGATCTTCAACATGATAGGGTTTTTATTCAGAATGCAGAACAAATTAAAAATGACAGTTAAAATACCTTTTGTGAATAGATGGGGAGCCGTAGAAGGATTTTCTGGATTTACTCGAGCGCGTCAGATTAAGATAAGGGAGATAGCTTCCATATTGATAAGAACCTCCAACCAGTATGAGCTCCTAATATTGGTGGGTACGCTCAGGGGAAACAAAAAAAAATATACCATCTTAAAATACTCGAACTCGTCAGATTAAGATAAGGGGGATTCATTACTAGCTAAGAAGTGTCAAAAGTGTCAATTTTGCTAATTTGATCGTCAGTCTAAGAAATGGGAGCATCTGGAAGTTTTACTTTTTCACCCCCTCAGTTTTTTTTTAAAGCATACGGCTCGCCTGATTTTAAGCAGTTACCGCTGCTTACAAAATCTGGCGCGTCCAAGTTATTATTTTTTTTTTTCATTTTATCATGTTGGAGCATGAGAAGTATCTATATCGGACACGCTTGAGTATTTCCATGTCATTGCTTTTCAATAAAAAAAAATGAAATTATCATGTAGACGCTTCCCCCACCGCTGAAAGTGGAAACATTTAGAACAATGTATTCATCCTATCATCTCATTTACCGAATCTAATAGGTTTGGACGACGCTCGAGTAAATCCACGAAGTGCAAGCTGGGCTCCCGTATTAGAAGTTATTATATTAAACAGCATGAAAACGCAACTTTCAGCTTTCGCAGCAGCCACAGAGTATGATCCCGTGCCTCCCAGTATTAAATCGGGTGCACGTTTTCATGTGCAATAAGCGTGATATTGCTATGTAGACTAATCCGAAGGTGTCCTAATGCGTTATTTTATAGAAGTATTTCCATCCATAGAATTTGTTACATTTTTTTTACGCTATGTTTGATAATATAGGATATTGAGCTTATTTGAACTTCGGTAATAAAATTAAGGTAAGTGCTCCAATTTATACCTACTGCAAATACTTTTACATATTACTGCATTGGATTCTGAGGATGTGAGCTATCTTTATTTGACCAATTTTACCGACATCCTCGATATCCCACAATGCGAGGAAGTGCAATAACTTTCAAGATCTGCAGACTGTAACGTTCAGGATTGAAGTTGAAACACCATTTTCTTACAATACAACAATAGCATGCAATAACTTCAACTTATATTGCATTTTCTTTAAAAGGGCCAAAAAATTATGTCTGAAGGTAGGTACGATTCGGAGGAACGCGGCAGACGGCAGACGTCACTCGATCCTATACAAATTGTCACGATGACACGTGCCGCGACGGCACGACGGCATTCAATTTCTATGAGATCGAGTGACGTCTGCCGTCTGCCGCGTTGCTCGGAATCGTACCTTAACTGAAACATGTATCATGACTCTGCTAACTCTCGATTAATTATCTCTATCCTGTGACAAAATACGTCCTTGATATACTATGACTGTAATTTTATTTATATTGTTTCGAACAAAACAAAGCCACTGTACTGATGGATGTCAGTATTTACCACAAACTGTCATTCCGGAATTGAAATACACGATCAGTTTGGACCACGGTTTTTGATACGTGACGGACCACAGTATTTACTGAACGTCTAACCGTCTCGCCAAAGATTGACATGGAACATTGAAAGCTGCAACACCCTTATCGGGAAATAACATATTATACTTGTTGCGTAACCGCATGTACTGTTGTGGCGGAATATCTTTCCCTATCCACCTTTCAAATTGTATGTTACGCTTAGTTATAATGACACGAATCTTTTCTTTATGTTAAGCAGTTACCGTAGCCTATAGATAGTTGCAATACCAAAAGCTTTGCTTGCATGTTGCTGACCTGAAGGGATTGGGATACAGGGAGGGTGGACAAAGGAGGGGTACCGGCTCCCTCACTGACCGTACGAAACGCATACGAAATAGCTAGTTTACGTCGATCTTTCGTAAGAGGGCGGTACTACCCCGGCAGAGCCCGCCTTAGTATGAGCTACAGTCTATTAGCTACAGCTTGGCTCTACCACCTTTCTTTCTCGAGACGGTCAAATTCAAATGTTATTTCTCATCTCCTTTCTTCACTCACTCCTCACATATATTAGCAAATCACCCAGCTCGGTCCAACTCGGAACATTGAAGAGTAGCAAGTTTTATTTTTAAAAATTAGGGTCTTTTAAAGTTTTGGTTCGAGGCGGGCTAGCATCGGTTCCCGCCCGTTACGTCATCGGGCGGGTCGATAGAGGCGCCCGCCGCACCCTGCGGCCGCTACCCGTACAATCGCTCCGACGACAAATTCAACAACTTTTTAATACTTTTTTTTACATGCTTCTTGTTGTCGTCATTCTTTTCCCTATATTATGTAGTAAATGTGTTCGAGAAATGTTTTCCCAAACAAAAACAGACCAAAACTTTGTGCTTTTGTTTTCGTGTTCCTATTTCAAAACTAATTTGAATACCCTCTCTAGTTTATGGAGAAGTCTACCCTACCTATAATGCTCTGTTTTATCTTTTCAGGTAAGTTTATTTCCTGTTTGCGTCCGACGACGACGTTTGCTTGAAGCAGCGCAAGTCGAAATGAGATGAAAAATCGAACGATAGCGCTGCTAAGAGGTAATTTATTATAGGACTTAAGAAAGCTTCACATTTTAGTTATAAATGTTATGTAAGCAAAGATAATTATATCGTTCGCATCGGAACACCTGCCAAATGGGGACTGATTTTTTGTCTGATAATTTTAGGCACAGCACAGTTATTAAAAACACACTTTTATAGACCTACTACTACACTACTAAAAGTTTGAGAAATGGTTTGAAGTAAAACCATTGTAAACTGACTAAAATCTGTTTACAATGGTTTTACAAAGCATTTCTAGGAACATGTGATTTTTAGTGCTAGGTCATCATAACTTTCTATAAATTTGGGGTCATCTATTTACAGTTTTGTACTCTCTACACGAGAATTTCAGTCCCCATCTGTGCTCCGATGCGAACCTAAATTTGCTACAGACCTCTTAACCAGACAGAAGGGACATGTTTATCTCTCGATATTAATCAAAGCGACACTCGGCGTGACGGCGGATATATTTACGGTACCATATCTAGTCTGTTTCGATTGCAGAAATTCGTCTGGGACTACTTAGCCGTAATGTATTGCTCAGATGAAAGTCTGCCTGTGAGAGACGAGACTTGACGTGGATATAGTACATTCACGTTCAATGTACGTATTAATCGTGAGCGTATACGCGGCTTTTATTATTTGGTGAAAAGCTGTTACTAACAGCAACCTTGAAATATAGTAAGGTCTTTTGTTTGGGGGATATGTTTCATCAAGCGCCTCGTGGTGTGTGATACAGTTATTTCAATAAGTATATTGTTAATTTATGAACCTAGCAATATCTACTTACGATATGGACTTTATGAAGTACCTAATTATTTGTCATAAAACTTAAACATACCTTGAAACTGTTGTGCTCTGGCTGGAGCGCACTTTGGGTTAGCCCTCCGCCAGGTGAAGCCACATCGACCAACAACGGACAGTCCATAAAGAAAATGTACCTATCTAAGAAAATCAATAAATATACCATTATGAAGCCTGTTTCCCCGAAGAAATAGGTACGTAGAAATAGGTAGGATACTTCAGTGCACCCCATAATTTGCTGATGTTAATTTTGCCCCAATTTAATAGAAGGCGAACCTATTGTCCTTATACCTACCGAGCACATCTTCACAATGCGAGGGGATTTCTCGCCGTATTCCACCACGCTATCCCAGTGTGGGTTTGCGTACTTATCACGTCTTTTCAAACGACGACCAAAAACAACCTGCATTTTTTTATTGCCTAAAATGGCACACTGGCAGACGGTCCACTTGTTGGGTAGTGGAAATAGTGGCAGTACATCTGCAAGTTAAGGGGAGTAGAGACGCGGCACCGGCCTTTTAGGGATCTGTAAACAACACCTTTGAAGAAGGTTGTAGTACAACGGAAAGCCTTCGCGAGGGAGATCATTCCACAACTTGCATGTACGGCGGGAAGAATGCCAAATTTTCCCTTTATCACTCAGCAACTGATATTTTCGTTGAAAATTATCATCTTCAATAAACATCTGCGAAATATTCCACTAGTTGGTGATTGGTCTATCTTCTAGTGATCTAGTGTATCTTCTATCACTACCTACTTTGACGGAATTGGAAAATTCGGCAGAGACGGTCGGGAACGGGTCATCATTATCCGATTATCGCCACGTTCTACCCACTAGCACCGGAAAAGCTATAGAAAAAGTCAATATGAAATGATTTATGATTTCCTACTGTGGAATTCCGAATCCTTTATCCTCAATGGTAATATTTTATATTTTATTTACGCACTTACTTATTAATGATTAGCAGCCATTAGCTATGCGCATTATCCTTATTTGTGTTCGTATACTACTAGAAAATATATCAGGTTAGTACATTGATGTTTTATTTTATCAGATATGGTACATTTATTGTCCTAACATTGCAATTACTAAACTTTTACTCAGCGCACCACTACATGCAGCGAAATTTACACATCTGTAATCGCACTCACAATAAATTCGACAGTCGATTTAAAGGCATTTTAATGCGCATTAGTCTCAAGCAGATGGGCTGTATTGGAAATATCGACATGTTTTCAACACTATTGTTCGCAAACGACTGAGTCATACTGTGCCCATGGACTCTGTTCAGTAGGACTTATTATTTTGGACAGTCAAATATCTCCCTCTTTATTGATTGCGTTTTTAATTAGGCGTTTTCTAGTCATTGCTTTGCCGACGTATTTTCAACAGCTCTACCTATATCCAACAAGCTAAACTCGCCTCAACTAAGTGTTTTGCCATCCTTCTCACGTTTGTAATGCATGAGCAAGACAGCAGTATTTTTAGTTGTGTCAAATTTAGTATTTTCTCATTTGTAGGTAATTAGCACCAAGAGGTAGCTTACTTTTTAATTCAAATAAGGAGCTATTAACTTCTTTGTCTAACTGGACTCGAACGGACTTAGGACTTATAATCTCTGTAGGTAACTAAGACTGTAACACGCAGTTACAAAGACAATAGCGCTTACTCTGATACGTAGGCCCATTGTGACGTCGCGTCGGTAGGTAGTGACGTCGACTTTTATAATAAAAAACCTGTTCGACAATGCTGCAGGAAAATCATTATTACTGAGTTTACTGCCTACTACTATTTCCAACATACGCTGAGCTCTGTTATTTTTGACGCCCTTAAGTATAGGAGCTCAGCTTATATGTTGTAAATGTTACCATAGTCGTACAGGCAACTGTAACTACATACCACGGAAACATGTCTTGTTTACCTACTCATTCTAAAACACGTCATATAAATACAATGATAATAATATGCATATGCATAGTCAGGAATATATAAAATGATAATCTAGGTATATCAGTTACATCGTAATATTTGCAATTGTTTATCTAATTTATCTGCAATGTAAATGTTAGCAAACAGATAAAATCACTACCTCTCTATCGTTTATTTAAGTTATTGACAATTGCCATGTGTAATTACGGCTGGAAAGTTTACCTACTATTACTCATGGGCGTGTGTTACGCGATATTGGACTTTAAAGGTACCCTATCATTATCTTTAAGCCACGTATTTACTTACACAGAGAGGTAATTTTTTTTGCATTACTTTATACGAATCGTTTTCTTTACAAAATTTTCAATAAAAGTCATCACCTCAGGACATTAACCTTTCTTTTAACATCCACTGAGACACCAAAATGAGTGCTTTAATTTTGCCACTTGTTTGTCTCCGCAATAAGTGAAAAGATTTCAACGCGTTTTCTCTTAAAAAACTAGTACCTATTTCTAAATTAAACAGTGTCAATAATATGGTATTCATGTAGGTATATTTTTACAGTAATTTAACAATAACTTTGTTTTTTTTTTAATTCTGTAATTAGAGACATGGGTAGTTTGTAATGGAGCTAAATGCTATGAATTCTATCACAACAAAGAATATTGATTGAGGGTGTTAGGTGAGATGAAAGGTTTCATTAGCATGCTTGCCAATGATTTTGACTCAATGATATCGCTTTAACATACTTATATTCTTTCTCTTTCGAAAACGAATCTGTCTAATTGAGGTAGCAAAAAAAAGCTTTCGTAGCTTTTCAACACACATCAACACTTTGATTTGTTTTATACTATGTTTCGCTTAACGAAATATTGCGCTAGTGACGTCACGAGTTAGCGCCAGCCGCACGGAGTGTTTGCGTTATTTACGCGCGAGAGATGATCCAGGTCGGCGAGCTCCCTCACCAGCGAGCCGAGGAGACTGCCGACTTGCTGATGTAGGGTAACCATTAACACAATTAAAATACACTATTAATCAATAATTTAGAGCAGGCAAGAGTTAGAGGTCAGAGGGACTGTCCTCAAACCGAGGGTTTCAGGGTTTAATCCCCACCTTGTCCATTAAGGCTGGTACACAATGGCATTGACTGGTACCAATCACTCAATCAGTGATTAATAAGACAGTTTACGGTCTGTTTTTGACACTTGGCGGTCGTTGTGGACACAATTATTTACTCTTAACACAAGCATTCAGCTTCACACATCAGAAAACTTTGTAATTAACCGCCCCTGTACTTTTTTTTTATAGGACTGCGGTGGCAAAAAAGCGTACGGCCCGCCTGATGTTAAGCAGTCACCGTAGCCTATAGATGCTTACAATACCAAAGGTATTGCTCGCACATTGCCGACCTGAAGGGGAGTGGGATGGAGGGAGGGGGAGAGGTGGTGGGCTTACGGCTCTCTCACTCATCGTACGAAACGCAGCTGTAATAGCTGCTTTACGCCGATCTTCTGTGAGAGGGTGGTACTACCCTGGTGGTACTGTCTAAATTACCTACAAGAACAACGCCGCTACTACGATTATGGCCATAAAAAGGTTAGTTTCCCGAGCTAGTAGCCCTTGGACCAGAGATCCAGCACGCAGGCGATAGTTGGGGACAATATTTGTAAGAGGGCCAAATATTAGGTACGTCTCCAAGAAAGTTGGGCACAGACCCGTACCTATTATCCAGGTTCTTTCAGTAACTTTTAAAATTTAATTTACACGAAAGCATGCTAGCTTGGCTGTTTGGATAGCTATCAAACATTTCCAAATCCTTACCCAATGTTAACGATGGTTAAGCGAAACAGGCATATGAAAAAATCTTCCTCTGAGATAAATACCTATAATGAATAGATTTCAACTTGAGTAGTGCTCAAGTATGGGCTTACGATTACAGAGTATTTATTAAAGAAGCAAAAAGCAGCCATGTGTCGTACTCGAGATTATTTATGACTCCGTATTATCGTTGCTTTTGTAAAAACCTGATAAAAACCGGGCGTTGATACCAATTTAATAAATACACGTGTTCCTGTAGTTCAGAAAAAAGGCTAAGTAGGTACTTTTGTTTTTTTCTCTCATAAGTTACGTACTTTATAGTTTATTAATGCTAAATAATAAGTGGTTCATGAGTGGCTCATGATGATGACATGAGTAATATAAATGTAGATAATCCGTTAACTAACACTTCTTCTAAAAAATATCTACAAAGGAATCGTAAAAAACCTCATAGGTAAGTAAGTAGGCAGGTTTTAATACAACTGCTGCAAACAAGTTTACGGCCCGCCTAATATTAAGAAGTTTTCATAGCATATAGATGCTTCCATTACCAAAAGTATCACTCGCTAGTTGTCGGCCTGAAGGGAGTGGGACAGAGGGAGGGAATGGAGAGGGGAGGTACTCTTTATCTTCAAGTTAATAAAATGGAATTAATTTAATTATTGAACTATCGATGAACAGCATTAGTTCTAGAGGGATTACATATTGCCTGTCAAATGGTAACCCTAGCCGGGCTCCGGTCCGCTGGGCACTAGTGGGCAGGCCGCGTGGTGGCGGCGCTCCGCTCCGCTCCGGCGTCCGCTCCGCTCGTGGAGCCGCGGGCCCGCGCGCGCTCCACGCACAGTCCTCTCCTAACCGCGAGCGAGCACGCTGCCGCCGCGGTGCTCCGCCGTAGCAGGCACATGCCTACGATATGTCACCTACCTACATTCCCCGATAACGTCCGATTAGCAATTAACACCGCCAAATAGCACACTAGTGCACGGCGCCATTCGATAGTTTAAACGCTCCTGTATTATTTCGTCGCGAAGTTTTTCGAGTAAGATTTTTTCGCATATTACTTACGTATATGGAATGTGTTGTTATACGTAACCTTGATACGGAATCGCATTTGGTTTTTAGAGTGTTATTTTTTTGTTGTTGTTGCGTCGCCGGTAATTATGTGTCCGCGTGTTTGTGTATTGTTTGTGACGCGTGTGTTCGAATCGCGAGCGAAGCAGGAAATATCGGTGGAACGCGACGATCACTCACCTACATTGTTTGGTTGTAAATTAATTTGTTGTTTATAAGTTCATGTGGCGATAAATGCATGCTTACTTGGATTTGATGTGACGTATGCATACCGGTTTTTTGTTTATGGATCTGTTGCTGACCTTGCTGGTAAGAGAAAGAGACACTATCTTTCGTTGTTAAATATCGTATACGTGGTATATAAAGTAATTAAAAAAAAAAATGGTAGTTAGGTACACATGAAGGACATATCTTAGACGCGGTAACACCTCATGCTTGCGTTGGCGACAACTGATCATACTACATTCGCATTCTAATGTGCAATTAACTAAGTATCGCATGCGATGGAAAAAAGGAAAATAAAATAAAGCAATGTCAAACGCCATTTTAAAGTCAATGCACGTGGTGCATCGATTAGTACAGACAATTTAAATTCACTTAAAACAGTGTTACAACCTCTAACCTAAAGTCCTCTAACCTAAGGATACGACATAATCACAGTGACAGAAAAATCACTTATAATATAACTGCCATACTCATTCATTATACTTATAGGTAATATTTCTCATTCTATCGTGGAGAAGATATACATGCAACATGGTACTGCATTAACGAGTTTATTTTCTATTAGTTTTTAAAATAGAAACATAAATTACAAAAGTACACCTGTTTAATTGTGTGTGGCAGAAAAAGCACTTTAACATCAAAATATATAAATACACTACGTCTAACAACAATGTGTTAAATATTGCTACTATGACGCTAACAATGGTAAAAATAATGGAGTTACGTCATAGTGACACGTACGTCCGACAGACAAAATGATTGCATTATTAATTAGCGTAAAGAGAATCAACCGGCGTGGTTATTATGCTCATGATCAATTAGGAGAACTTTAGCTAACAACTAAATTGGCAGTTCCGTGTTATAAAGAGGCCAATATCCTGAAAATAAGTCCTGAAAAGAACTCTTTACATTCTAATAGGTATATGTTTTTACTTTTAATTCGATAGTATGAAGTCTTACAGCCAAATTTCTAGAGATTTTGAGCCAGCTTACAATGGTTTTACAAAACATTTCTAGGAACAAAAGTGATTTGTAATGCCAGTGTAAGTCCATCATAAACGCTGTTGGTTTCCTAAAAATATTGAGCCCTGTGCCTGATTCATCCTGTAGCTCTTTTATGGGATAAATATTCTAAAATCTTTACCTACTTTACAAAAGGAACTCTTGTACAAAATTTCATGCTTCTTGACTTGCCGGTTTAGACTGCGTTATCCGTCTGTTAGTAAATGTTACGAGTTTAAATAGAGATATAGTATAAACAATCAATTATAATTTCACGTGCCTATGATTACGACTACAAATAACTACTACCCTATGGTAGGTAACAAATGCTGTTTGCCTAGATTTGTAAAGTGTTTCAATATGTCATAGGAAAGCTGAAAATGTGTTATTTTTACAAAGCAGATTTTATAGATAGTATGGACCTTATTTAAAATTCTCTCAGTGCGAGTAAAAAGTGCTAACCCACGTAATTTCATAAATGCAGCTGTGCGTCATTTATTAATTGCATTGTAACTACTGTTTGTAAGAATATTTTTTTTCCTGTTTTTTATTATTATTATTATATAAGTACTTAAAAGTAGCATATCATTAAAAAACCTTTCATCATTTTGAATTAAGCAACAGTGATTCCAGTGTCGCTTTTAAAACAAAGAAATCCTAAATAAAGAAACCATTTTAATATCTTAAAGCCACAGAGGGTCATCTTTGAAAAGGCAGATATATTGTATTACCTGTCACATAACTCAATTAAAAGGGATAATTAATGTTCTGAATTAGCCACTTTCTTTTCAGGCCGTTATTGATATCCTGACTTGAAAATAGTGTAAAACTCATCACATCAGAAATGCGCGTCAATAAAAACGGGATTGCCAAATTAATTAGACAACAATTTAGTTGGTACATAATTAATATTAATAACATTGTCGGCATATAAGCCTCTTGCAATTATATAATTATTTTCTCACCGTGCACCAATTATGGTTTGAAATATTGCACGTACGGAATCTGAAACATTAACATTTATTTTTAGTGATTTGTGTCTCATGACGGAAACATACACCGTAAAATCTTCTTCCTCGATAATGTAAACCGTTATTTGATTATAATAAATACATACTATATGACCATCTTTTCCATGGATACACATAGGTACATATTGGGTTACAAACAAAGGCGCTTTATTTAACAGTAGGTACGTACTCCATACAATCTTACTCTGTGTACCTAATATACATTATATTCAATGAACCAAATCAACATTCGTAAAAAAAAGATTTTGTCTTGGCCGGAGATACTATTAATTGGTAAAGCTAAACTTCTTTTCAACCTACATCGTCCTTCTGCTAGGCAAAGGTCTCCCTACAACTCCATGTTTCCCTGTTATTTGTAAACCTAGTGAGAATTGATTCGCTTGTTTGCGCTTATTGGAATTTCTCCCTGCACTATCGAACTTTAGGTCTGGCGCCGACCTTCAGTCTGGACCACATCAGCTCATGGGATACTTATTAGTTCTGAAATTAATCATAAAATTCTAGATGCAGAAAAAAAAAATACAGTTATTTTTTATACGACCAAGGCGGACAAAGGCGTTACCGTAGCATTTAAGCCCTGAAATCCCATTGCTCGCAAGTTATCGACCATGTAAAAACCTTAACAGCTTTCTTACAAACTCCATGCAGAAATCCCTTGGGAAAACCTCATCAGGGGGTTCGTTCCACAGCCTAATCGTAAGAGGGAGAAATTTCCTCTGTACGTATGATCCTGTGATTTATTTTTATTTAATTATTAAAACAAAAAACTAATTCTAATTATTCATATAATTATTATACAAAAGCCAATTAGATATATAACTACCATAGATTAATATGTTAGATACGAAATGAACACAAAGATTTTAAATTAAGATTGTAAAATAAATCTTTTAATTTACCGTAGTGAACTTTTATCGATGTCATCTCTGAAAAGTAAGAGTATATAAGATGAAGTATCCATGAAAAGTAATTTAGACCTCATTAATACGGCAAAGGGTCGCACATTCTTAATAGTAGTTATGGTAAATATAAATGCTGTGTTTCTGTGTATGATCCATGGACCAAGTACTAAGGGGACTGGCCCTAAGCAACTCGGCCGAGTGGTCGGCCTAGTACTAACATCGACATAAAACGAAGCGAGTAGTTCAACTATTTACCGGTAGATAGAACAATGAAAATGAAAAAACAATGACCACGTTTTTTTTCATACATATATCTAATAAGGGGACCTCTTTCTTTAGTCTTTACTCTGTGGTATGATCAATGATAAATAAATATAAATAATAAATATCGCCAGTCTTACACACCAACTCTATGTTCCCAAGCTAAGCAAAGCTTATACTATGGCTATATTACAATGGACTGGGGGCGATCCCATTGACACCCAGACTAGGGCTAATTACGAAAAAGCCGTTTCCGAAAATTGCCTCTGGCAGGAATCGAACCCGCAACCACCCGATGTAGTGAGCCGAGCGGCCTACGCCTACGCCAAGCGGCCGTCGTGATGATTGTTAACATGACCTTATAAAATGAGTTTTTAAAGATTCAAATTGCTTAAATTAAATACAGTGCTACAGTGGCAGGATTAATTGATTTCTATTGCGTTAACTTCGCTCTGAACTTTGCTACTGATGTTAATTTATTTCGTTTCTAGTCCTTTGATTAAGAAACTTCGCCCTGTTTTTATAATATTTCGATTAAGACAAAGGTAAAAATAAAAAGCATTCGCTTAATTACATAAAATAATTAAAAGTTATGCTAAAAGACGGAGGAACATTTTTACTTTGTGAGTTGTGGCTAATATTATAGTAATCAGTAGAAAAAATAATAAACGATTTTTAACTATTTTTTTATCTTATAAAGTCAATGTCCTGGCAAACTTAAACATTCATCTATCATGGATTACGTCTACTGCCGGACATAGGTCATCTACTTGCTATTATTGTAGTCTAAAATCTATATTCTATATTATTATTGATATATACCTATGTATTATTATTTAAAAAAAGTAGTAAGTAGTTTTCTGACTATCGAAATGTCTTTTTGAGTTATTCGGCCTCCAAATAGCAGGTTTCGACCGAAAAATTGAAACGCTTAGAAACTACTTTAATCTTCAATTAGCGATTCCTTGATCGAAGACATTAATAAATATGCTTATCGCGTCGCGTCGCCCTCATAAAACCACGTATAATGGCGGTTGTAGTTTTACGAAATATCGAAATGACTTGTTGACTATTTTAGCCCCCGAATAGTAGTTTTTGGGTGAAAAATTAAAAGTCTTAACCCTAGTAACAGGGTCGTGGGAAGATCAGTAAGTTATAAAACGTATTTTTCATAAAAATTCGTAAATTGTATCAACTTGAGAGTGTATCCACGTGGCCTTAGCGCCGTGTGATGCTGTCGTAAAAAGATCTCTTTGATGGTGGCGAACCCGATTACATCACGACGCGTATACATTCACCATTCTAGGTTTATCACACACGGCTGTCGTTAACAATAAAAAATATTTTAGTTGAAATTTTCCTAGCTTACTCAGCTCAACTCTTCTAATTTCAAACCAATAGAACATATTTATATTCATGAATTCTTCGTGGTAAATCGTGTTTGGCTTTCGATATGTTGTCGGCTAGATGACTGCTAATAGGAATGGCCGACAATATGCCAACCGCCAAAAATAATACGAAGATGGTAAATCGTAATACGATGAAGAATTCACCAATGGTTGGAATTGGAAATTAGCAGACTTGGGTCCCTGGTGTGATGGCGATCTAACGATTAACTTCGGTCACAGAATAAATAATAGTACGCTTCCGCCCCTTAACATTATCCCACGAAAAAGTACTCGTAACTGAATTTACATTTTTATACGACTTTCTGTCCTCAGCGTGTATGTCGTTAAGTAAAACAGAAGTAACAAGTAAAACAGAAAAGTTATAAGGCTAGCTTCTATATTAGATTTATTTTTTTCGATTTATATAAGGGTATCTCAATATTTATGGGTCGTATTAGGTTGGATTTATTTTCACGGATTAATACGGCGGGCGGATGCAGGTCGGCGGGCGTTTTGCTGAGTGGTAGCGAGCCGATGCTCATAAATTTGAATCCAACATTTTGAAGAGATATATTAGATTCGAAATTACTCTTTTCAATCACACGTCGTATTAAATTTAAAATCGTTATGTAACTAAAAAAAACTCTTATTGATACCGAAATGTTGATATTTAATCTGTCAATATTCAATAGCTACGTCCAGATGTGTCACATGCCGCGCGAGGCAAATTGCCTCACGAAGTTTGACTTGCCTCGCGCGAGGCAAATGCGCGTCCTGCCTCACCTGAGCGCTGTCATTTGCCTCGCCTAGTTTGGCATAGTCACCAGACAGAACGATGTCAAAAATGTCAAACTGATTGCTCGGCTATACCTTTCTCTGTCTAGTGTCAGTTGCCTCGCCATTTGCCTCGCGCGGCATGCGACTGAGGCAAACGTCGTGCTTCGCGAGGCATGTGGGTGAGCAGCCTCGCGCGTCTAATTATGTTAATATCATTAAATTCGTAATATAAAGATAATGATTGCGTAACGGAAGCTGTTAAGGTAATACATATGCTAAACTGGGTGGGTCTAAGTAAATGGTTTGATGAATCGGCTGGCTTATGTGCAATATAAAGTATACAACATTAAACCTCATATGGTCGGGAATAAAACGGCTTAACCGATTTATTTTAAATGTTACCAAATTTTGTAGAAATCGATTTCAAAATAAGAAATTGTCAACCTAAATCGTTAATGTTATCCATAGCAACTGAAAAGATTTACGTGAAACCTATACCAAAAAAATTGTCAAGACTTGTTTAAGAATCCTTGCATCAAAGATTTAAAATTAGTCATTTTATTTAAAAAATAATCAATAATAAGCTTAAATTTGCTGGAAACGTCACAGGTCATCATGGCTTGGACACCTATTTGTTCCCGGTTAGTGCCGCGATGACGGCGTCAAAGGCTGGACGTGCGCACAATTTTTTGCGTGAAATTCGTAAAAATGTTACGTCTTCTTAGCTTTTTATGAATTAAATCACGTTTTAAATAGTTTAAATATAATATTGAACACAATTTTTTGAATATTATATGCTTATTTATATTTTTAAATTAATGTTTATGCTAGTTATGAATTTTGAGGTCGTCATAGATTATGAAAATAAAAATGCTATATAATGGTAAAGTGTGATGTTCCTCTGAATACTATTGGTACCAAGTAGGTTGAATAATTATTATTATAATTAGGTAGAGTTCATTTGGTAACTAGTTATTGCATTGTAATTATTTTAATGACTGATTTGGTTAAAAGGATTTTAATTTAAGTACAAATTTGATATTATTTTTGGAATTCAAGATGGTGGCCACATGCTATGTAAAATTTGGATGATGGGTGTCATGTAAGGGTTTTTTGGCGGATACTAAATATAGACTTGTTTTTTTTTATATTTAAGATATTATTATGTAACGTCACTACTTGTATCCCCATTCGGGGGTAGTAAGAGGCTTGAGTGGCCATACACCACCACATTGTGGAGGTATTAACCAACTCAAAGCCCACGTGGTGAACCTTGTTGTGTATACAGGAACTGACTATTACCTAATCCCGAGGGATAGGTAGGTTTCCTCACGATGTTTTGAATTTAAGATCTTTATTGGAATCCTGCGGGCTTACCACCACCTCTTATAGCAGTTTTGTTTAACGTTTCAGCGACTTTTTGTGCAATGACGTTTACGGACGGTACGTCATTGCCTAAAAAGTCGCTGAAACGTTAAAACGTTCCTGTAATTGAATCGCAATAAAAGTTCGTGGTAAGCCCCTGGCCTTCTTTTGTTTTTCATTAGTTTCCTAGTCTTTTCTTGTGTTTTCTTTTTAATTGACTTCAAAAAGGAAGAAGTCTCTCAATTCGACCGTATATCTACGCATCTCTGCCTGACTTTGATTGCAGCTGGCTATGAGCGCCTCAGTTAATCGATTACCAGTTGCAACGAGACCCGTTTCGGACTCGTGTTAATTCTTGTAGATTTTTGTCGATTCTTATCGATTCCTGCCTTTTCTTGATTTGTTGAAGAAATGACAAAAACTGACAAGAAATTATAAGAAAAGACAGGCAATGACACAAAAACACAAGAAATGTCAAAAAACAACACGAAGTGGCAATAAATTATGAAAAATGGCAACACAATCCAAAAAAACACAAGTTATGACAAGAAACGACAAGAGTTACCAAGAAAAAATAAGTAAAAATTAGAAAGGCAATTAATTACAAGAAAATGGAAAAATGACAAGAATATACAGGGTGAATTTTTCAAGCGTGCGTGGATGGCCAAATCCGAAACTATGAGGAATAGCGAAAAATACTCAAAGGAGTCTTGGGGCCGATTTTGATGAAAACTAAAACTGCATAATTGAATTTTTCAAAAAATAAAATTCTTAGCCAGGAATCGTACTACATAGTTAATTTTGAAAAAAAAACCACACACTGTATTATTACACCATTCGATAGTGCCGCTGATAAGAAACCAATTCTGGGAAGTAATGACATACGGCAAACTTGAAGAAAGTGTTGGATTTTAATAAACTGCTCCATATTTTCAAGTTGTCTTTAATAAATCATACGTACATTACCTTTAGCTTGTTCGAAATTATGCTCCATATTTTTTTTATTTATCCTCGCAACGCAGTCATCTTTACAACATTATGTTCTTATTACAAATTTTCAATCATTTTTGAACAATTAATCAGTTTAGGTTTAATAGGTTACCTACTTTAAAATGGGCTCTTTCCTTATGTTTGCCTTATGTCATTACTTCCCAGAATTCGTTCCTTAACAGCGACACTATCGAATGGTGTAATAATACAGTATGTGTTTTTTTTAATTGAAATTAACTAGTTCGATTCCTGGCTACGATTTTATTTTTTGAAAAATCCAATGATGTAGTTTTAGTTTTCATCAAAATCGGCCCGAGACTCCTTTGAGTACTTTCCGCTATTTCTCATAGTTTCGTATTTGGCCATCCACGCACGCTTGAAAAATTCACCCTGTATATTCTTGTCATTTTCCCACTTTCTTGTAATTAATTGTCTTTCTAATTTTTACTCATTTTTTCTTGGTAACTCTTGTCGTTTCTTGTCATAATTTGTGTTTTCTTGGATTGTTTTGCCATTTTTCATAATTTATTGCCACTTCGTGTTGTTTTTTGTCATTTCTTGTGTTTTTGTGTCACTTCCTGTCTTTTCTTATAATTTCTTGTCAGTTTTTGTCATTTCTCGAACAAATCAAGAAAGGGCAGGAATCGATAAGAATCGACAAAAATCGACAAGAATTAACACGAGTCCGAATCGGGTCTCGTTGCAACTGGTAATCGATTTACTGAGGCGCTCATAGCCAGCTGCAATCAAAGTCAGGCAGAGATGCGTAGGTGGCATTTGAAGTGAGCGTATCCGTGCATCGGAGGCCATGTAAAAAGTGGATCCCAGTTGTTGTCATATAAGCAGCAGTCGTTAAACCTTGTCAGAGGTGTTCGGGCGGCTTGAAAAACTTTGACACCAGGTTGTTTACTAACCATTCGATAAGAAAAAGAGCTGTATATCGTTGGTGATAAGGTACAATATGACTACGAGAACCTTATTTAAAATGAAAAACACTTCACCCTTTTTTATTAGTCGAGTAATCAACCGTTTAAAACGGATTGTTCGAGGTTCATGTTAGTTGTTTTTTTTTTTTTTTTCAAAATTAAAAAAATAAATTGCAATAGGTTTAATCGAAACTCATAAATTAATGTCCTGTAATCTAAATAAATTAATTGCAGAGTACCATCAAAAGATTATATGCAATTTAAATTTTAATCAATTCATTATACCTAGGAGTTCTAGAATAATCTCGATGGAAGACCGGGACTGACATGCAATGGACCATCACGTCAGGCCAGGTGAAAGACCCCGTTTCACCTAACAAAATGAAAGCCCGGCCATGACTTCGCGCGATGGCAACGGACGACGCGTTTTTTGCTAAAATGTTGCAAACGAAAAAAAACGCTGTCGCCCGTCGCGCGAAGTCGTGGCCGAGCCCTGAGCCTTAAACTCGGGGCACCCACCCATCTAGGAATTTAATTGGCAAACCCGAAGATGATCCATGATCAAATCAAGCTAAAGATTGAGATGGTCGCCCACCTTCCGTCCGGAGTGCATGTCTTTTAGTTGCGCTCCGCGAAATAATTGCTAAATATTAAGAGACTCGGTGCGATCATCTTTCAAAAACGGCATCTCAAGTTCGATCTAAATCTTGAGATCGATTTATTAATACGGGCCTGAATAAAAGTAGGCAAGATACGAATTTAGTAGGTACATGTCACTTCTGTTTTTGATTTATCATGTCGTCTTTTTTATGTGTCGTGGCGTCTCGAAAATTCTAAATTCAAAAAATTCACTTCGCGGTGTTCGAGCAAAAAGCGGTCAACCTCGAGCTGTCAGTCGCAATGGTTCCAGCCTTAACAATATTATGTATATTATCAACGTGTATTTTATTGTTGTGACTTGTAAAAGAGTTCACTCATTGCTTATGTGTGTTTAACATACGTGACAACTAACCGATAATGAACTTATGCCAATATTGTTTTGTTATCAGTTGAGTCACCGTAATTTATTTATAAACAATTTTTAATTTAGTTCATATATGTTACATCATTTTTTAACAAAATTGTTCAGTTTTGTGTGACATAAAAGAGATATAAAATACTACTATTATCACAATGTAGATACTTATATTCATTCTGGTTACTTACGAGTATTTAATCATATTATATCATATACACTAGCTGATGCCCGCGGCTTCACCCGCGTGGATGTCGGTGTTTCTCTACTATATTATACATATAAACCTTCCCCTTGAATTACTCTATCTGTTAAAAAAACCGCATCAAAATCCGTTGCGTAGTTTTAAAGATCTAAGCATACATAGGGACAGACAGCGGGAAACGACTTTGTTTTATACTATGTAGTGATGTTATGTTTTTCATTGGCTTAACTTTTCCAAGACCGTTCATAGATTCTTTCAGAATGTGCTCAGAAATTTCTCAAAGTTCTTCTTCTATCTCGAATTCCTTCCAAACTGAGAAGGTTACCTATCAATGTTCATTGATGCAGTTTCACTTGACCGAAGATAATAGGAAATTGGAAGAGTTTAAAAAGGTTGGCGACCAACCTTTGTCAGATCAATGTCTCCCCGAGTTCATTGTGCTTTCAGACTATAACCGTCCTCAACTCTTAAGAACCTTTAATCTCCATGTTCGAATCTCTCTAACGGCTCTTGAAAGCTGTCGAAATTGACGCATCTTGCTGCCAATAAGTACTTAACCATCGGATAGGACGGACAAGTGGCTCTAGACTGAGTAATCCCTCAGGCGAGGCCGAGTGAGATACATGGGCGATAATCTACGTCCAAGGCTCCTGCGAAAGCAAAATTGCTGAATGCGACACAAGTTTCAAGTCGAGACAGTGGACTGCGTCAAGCGGATTAGCGGGAAGGTAAGCCGTGACAAGCTGAAGTTTCAGATAATGTTAGTGTAGTAGTTTTAGGTAGATGTATTTTATGTAGAATAGAAAGGTATTTCTTAGTCCAAATTGGTAATTAATTCGTATTCAATTTAATTTAGGTATCCGCAAGAGATTATAACCACAAACCTAAATTCGTAATGATAAGTTGAAGTCCAATGTACCCATTTCAATTATGCATCAACGAATAGGATTTAATTGCAGTAATAACTTGTTCTTAATTTCTTACATTTTATTACAATTTACTTAAATAAGTTAAGTTTTTAAGGAAATTTGGGAAAATAAAATTTAGAAATTCTTGTCAATATTTGTTCTGTACTTACTTTTTATCAAAATCTATCGATTGCCACACACACACACACATATGTCACGACTATTATCCCCATTCGGGGGTAGTCAGAGGCTTGAGTGGCCATACACCACCACATTGTGAAGGTATTAACCAACTCAAAGCCCACGTTTCACCAGATAGTCAGAACCCAATGTGACAGGTGGTGAACCTTGTCGCCTATCGATTGCCAATTTTATATTTAAGTTTATGTTGGCAGCTTAGCAGCCTAAAATTGGTTGCTACCGCCTACTGTAGTGAGGAGCAAAAATACCTATTCAATATCGAATATTCATAACGCGATATGAGTAGGTATTGGTACCCGGCTATGGAATATCGGCTATCGTGACTAGGATCAGTTTTATATTTCATTACATCGATTGGAAACTGATGCAATCGGCCCTGTAAAATACTCCTGAGCACTAAAACCTGTAGCCGCCAGTTCGCGTGGAATATTGTTTTTGACTATGTCATAGCAACTAGTATTTCCTAGAATAAAAGACTACATACCTACTTGTACCCCGCTAAACATTTTTAATCTAAGCCTCCATCTTTAAGTCTACACATTTTTTACTATAATAATAATTAAAGTATTTACTAGGTTTATACCTAGATATATGTAATATTTTTATTTATCCGTAGGTATTATTTATTCGTAGGAACATAGGTACATGTAGTCGCTAGGTCGCCCACTAATGACGCTCATTTAGCACTACATTAGTTCTTCTGACTCATATACGATTAGGTATCTAACTCATTATGTTCAGCAAGGCAAAAAACTAGCTTTTAGTCTTAACGCTTTGTTCTTTTATACACCCACTACGCTCTTTATTCGTAACAAGATCAAAAAGAAATTATTTACCTAATAAACTTGATAACTGCTGCGTGAATATAGCTAATAAATGATAATTTAAAAAAAACAACAACTCTAAAGTAGAAGAGGCATTAAATGCCTTCATTTTATGGAGTGTTTTTATAAAACAAAAGGTTAGTAGATGTACATAACCATAAGTTTCGCCCTTGAAGGACATCCCGATAGAGCGCCGAATAAATGAATATTCAACTATAAAATAAAGACAATACGTCATATAATCATTCGATTAGATGTAACACAGCATCAAGGTGACTAAAGCCGTATGGTCTAGTCGCGTAATAGTATTACGCGATATGTACCGACCACATTATAGAGATGTTGTTGTCAAATCATCAAATTTCAGCACATATGCAACATTTTACTAACTATTTCTTGAATATTAGTTGCTGCTACTCCTAAATGTAGATTAGACTGTTTCCTAGACCATTTGAGGCGTTCTAAGGCCGCAACGCGAAAGTTGAGTATTTAAAAGCCCATTACCTACTTCTTGAGATCGTTGCCTATTACTCAGAAAATATGATACATAGTTACGTATAGCTTGTATTTATTAGATATTTACATATCAGCTATCGTATATTTACTACCTAAGTTATTATATCAAGATGTTAAGTTATCGGACGATTCAGGGCCCTCAATATAACTAATACCACCAGCGTACAAATTGCGATGAGAAATTACGGTGTGTGAAATCTGCAACAAACTAACGTGTTCTCCAAACATGCTTCACAATCAACAATCCCGAAAACTATCCCCTAAAGTTACATAACACCTAACTATATGTAACATTGTTGGTAACCAACCAACAGCGCGCAAGTTGGCTTTCTGATGACCTGCAACCCTAAACGTAAGAGATTCCGACAACATGTTGCAAAACTTTGTAGTGGCATTCAGACTCAAAATTAGTTAGTCAAAAATATATTATGGTATAACTATAAAAAAGAACCACTACACACAAACATAAAACAAAAAAAAATTAAAGACACTCACCATGCGGCAAAAAGTTCAAATTCGAAAAAAAAAACGAAATTCGAGGGGGCGCCGCCCGCCCGGGGCTGGTTTGGTCAAAGCTCTGATCTATTAAAAGTCATAATATCGGATCCACTGACCACCACGATATCTCCGAAATTAGTCACAAAAATAAATCAATAGATTGTCTTGTTTTTAACATACAAGACATGTAGTATGTTCCTCAGGCAGTCATGAAAATAAGCTTATACAAAAAAAACTTGGTGAGAAGAGGACACTAATACCTACACATTATTATGTACGACGTTGCACTATAATATCCTATTTTTACTAAAATCATGTGCCTACTAGGTAAGGTGATAAATGAAAAGCTTTGGCTCTGACGCACACAATGTACCTACCCACACATTTAAAAATCTAAACAGCTGTGTGCGTATGTGAATTAAGTGACAACTGTACACAATTTATATGCGTTAATATCCTCAATATAAATACCAGAAATGCGAAAACGTAAAATATAACTGCTTTTAATAGAGATTTAATGGACGGTCCGCTCATAGCAGCATGGTTATTAATTTTCGTGTTCTGCGCACAATTTTATCTTGCGTGTGATAAATAGAGCGTGGAATGGCGTACTACATGCAAATGTATGTAACATCGTTTTGCACAGAGAAATAGGGTATAGAGTATTTTCGTCTTTTTATATAAGTAGGTAATAGCTAATACATAAAAATATCGAATCGAATAAAAAAAATTATAGATATCTTTGTGACCATAGGTTCTTAAATGAACCGTTGAAAATTCAATTTTAACTATACTTTGCCACTTAGAGTGCTGCTAATAATTTTCTAATAAACTTCATAAGTACGCAATATTTTATGTGTAAACTGTATTTAACAAATTCCCACTCGACAAAGAGAAAGTTATGAATTTAACCGAAATTAATAAAATATCCAAAATGGTCGTCATTCGCGAATATTACAGAAAGAGTTTGAAATAAAAGATTTTTTTATAGAGATAAGTTAGTTTTAATCAAAATGTTAAATAAAATAAAGTTCCACGTTACCGCTATGTAAGGTAAGAATAACCGTGGACTGTTAATACCGCTGTCTAGCAACGGCGAGGCTATTGAACTGTGAAATAGCTCCATATCATGCCAATGTATGCTGCCTTTAAAAGTACAAAATTGGACGTGAAAATAGGAAAATGTTTCAAAGTAAGCCTGAAAGTTTAACCCTTTTTACCGCTCCCAGATAAGTTACAGTAAAATGCTTTCGCATTTCAAAGTGAGATATGACTTTCCATTTTCAGTTTCGGGGAATAGTAAGTAACGTATTCTAAAGAGCTGGTATTTATGTAATCTGTCGATAGCTACGTCCAGAAGTGTCACATGCCGCGCGAGGCTGCTCACCCACATGCCTCGCGAAGCACGACGTTTGCCTCAGTCGCATGCCGCGCGAGGCAAATGGCGAGGCAACTGACACTCTAGACAGGGAAAGGTATACCCGATCAATCAGTTTGACACGTTTGACATCGTTCTGTCTAACGACTGCCAAACTAGGCGACGCAAATGTGAGTGCTCAGGTGAGGCAGGGTGCGCATTTGCCTCACGTGAGGCAAGTCAAACACCGCGAGGAAAATTTTCCTCGCGCGGCATGTGACACTTCTGGACGTAGCTATTGAATAGTTGTTAGGCACAAATGTTACTTACTTCATAATGTATAGTCTCTATTGTCATGTACAGTTTAATCGTAAAAAATTACATAATACATCTATGATAGATAACTTGATTTTCGAAATAACCTTTCCTTTTGGCTTTGCCGTAGTCGGGTAAACAGTATGGGATTACCGCTAGTGTGATAATATGCCAATACAATAAGGATTACTGCAAAAGTATGTCTGTCTGATAGTGCAAAAGTACGCCAGTACCTACTATAGACGATACTGCAAAAGTACGCCAGTGCGATAGACAATAAATGCAGAAGTACGCCATTGCCATGATAGTCTATAGTATGAAAGAATGATAGTGCCACGATAGTGCGAAAACAATATAATTCATGACTTTTTCCTCCTGCTAAAGGCAGAGTACCTAATTGAAAAACGAATTACCTTATGTATCAAGTACCTTAATCAAACACGAGACATTTCACATGACGATCACAGAATACCTAAATAAAATCGAAGGATTATATTGCATTTTTTATGACTAGGAACTTTACTAGTCGTTACTCATCATTACAGTCGATCCACATAACTTATTTATAAAGATATCCGTTATTTTGTGGTTTATATAACTTATCTAGCCCATTATTCGCTGGACCGTCATAAAATACCAGATCACGTAGCTGGCAATGGCCATAATCCTGAGCGCCCTATTTCGGCCAGGGACCTCGCTAATCCGCACTATCGACCCTCCGAATGCCTAGGAATTAACGGCTCGTAATATAACGAAAGCGTGATTTTCTTGGATTATACATAATTTTATCACTTGCTTACGGTGAAGGAAAACATCGTGAGGAAACCTGCATGACTTTAGACATGTGAAATCCACCAACCCGCACTGGGCCAGCGTGGTGTATTATGGCCTGAATCCCCCTCGCATTGAGGGGAGGCCCGTGCCCAGCAGTGGGACGTTAAAAGGGCTAAATTATTATTTATTATTACTTATACATAATTTTATGATTAAATATTGAAATTGAAGAACTTTGGTATAGTTTCCTTTCGTGCGATGAGTGAGAAAGCCGAAATTCCAACACGCCGTTCAGGTCTGCAACGTGCTAGCGATGCCTTTAGTATCGCAAGCCTCTATAGCCTACTCTACACCAGCCTACTTTGCATCACGCAGGCCATAATATTCTTGTTTGCCACATTTGTTACTCATATATAAAACTCCCAGCCATGCTCCCAATCCCAATTTTCTTTTCGACGTATCTTCACATTGCAGACATTTACAAAAGATAGAGTATAATAGGCTGTACAAAAAACTCTACTTGTAGATGACACATAACATAACAGAAATACACATTCTGTGAAAATTTTAACTCTACCTATTACGGGTCGTGAGATACAGACCGCTGACAGACGGACGGACGAACGGACAGACGGACAGCGTAGGCTGAGTAATAGGGTCCCGTTGGCGCTCTTTGTGTAAGAAACTCTAAAAAATGAACTGAAGCTTTTTATTTTTAATATTAATAAATGTAAAATAAATAAAATGTTATTGAAGATTTTACAACCGACCCTTTTTCTTTGCGGTCCAGTGTATATTTACATAACTACTTATATCTTACTTTGAATGTCTAGTTTGAATGTCTAGGGATGATAATAATAACATATTTAGTATTCAAACCTTGGCTTTACACGAAGGTTACAAAACGTTTCGATTTGTCAGCCAAGTCGATGTTTTGCTCATTTTGTCAGATTTCCCAATGTCCGAATATTAAGACCGGCTGATGACATCCAACATCAATACATTTCGAATCGAATCCGAATGTTTAATTCATAAAATCGTCCATAAATCCACTGAAATTTTTCACCGTTCCAATAAATCGGGTTCAGTAAATACTTTCCCGATATTTTGACGCTGAAATCGTTCTCTCTCATTTCTTTTCTGCTCAAATGACAAAGACAAATATTTTTTGTTCCTATAATGAGGGGTCTTTTGTCATATTATTCCTGGGTGCTTCAATTTCACTAGTAAGCGTTCCTTCGTAATGGCGGGTAGTATTTTTAGTTTTTGGCGTTGTGACATTTTTTCAGGTAAAAAAAATATAATCCGCAACAAAGTGCCTAGGCAAATCGTGGCTTAGGAATATACGGTGAATTTTAAAAAGTAACTCTACTTGTAAGTAGTACTTATAACTAACTGAAAATTTCATGTGTGATGAAGGTATACCTATCAGGACTATGTGTAGTGGTCCTGGTCTGATTATACCGGTCGGCTCACTCAGGTCCTCATTCGGTTCCCAGCAGATCACATATTAGTCTTTTCATGATTTATCCTCTTTTGATATATTTTACGATCTCAAACCGCCTTTCCAGCGCGGCGCACGCTACGCACGAAATGACGTCATTGACGTCATTGCTAGTGGAAGCTACGTCATTTCGTGCGTAGCCTGTGCCGCGGTGGAAACGCGGCTTTAGTGTTGATTGGACTGGGAGTGGTGAGTGTGGCTGTCAATATTTCTACAAGAGGTTAGTGGCGCACCGGAGCAGTTTTGACGTCTAAACGGCAAGACATAAATCATAACCGATGGCTCGTGTAGAATTGTCCCAACTATTGTATAATAATATAATGCTTAGTTCGGTACCAAACCTACGATTGTTGTAGTTTATCCGTGATAATACGTAGGTATATTTATTTATATGTTAAAACATACACTGTACCTAATGGTACAGTCGTAAAGAAACTCAGTGCATTACCACAAAACAGACGAAACATCGAAATGCTTACAGCAGCGTAATCCCAAGCAGGTACTTATTTTTACAAGCCTAAGTAAACTCCCCACTTACCGTAACGGTGGCTATAAAACGATATTACCCGTTTACCCTGCCATTCAATATCTAAGCGTTGTAGTTTGATACACAGTAACAGCACGATATTATGCTGATAGTCATTTTAACCCCATGTTTGTGGTACAGCAATCGTTATCTCGTTATACAGAAAGGCAGTTTTTATGTTTACTCAGGCATTCATTGGTCGTTGAACTTTTTCGAAATTGGAAGTGTGTTGATAAATAATTCATGTTCAATCTGTTTGTTTTCGTTAATAACATTATAAATAAATAAATAATATAAATATTTTCATCAATGTGCATAATTTACAGTTCGCTTACGGTGAGGGAAAACATCGTGAGGAAACCTACCTATCCCCCGGGATTAGGTAATAGTCAGTTCCTGTATACACGGCGACAAGGTTCACCACCTGTCACGTTGGGTTCTGACTATCTGGTGAAACGTGGGCTTTGAGTTGGTTAATACCTCCACCATGTGGTGGTGTATGGCCACTCAAGCCTCTGACTACCCCCGAATGGGGATAAAAGTCGTGACGTTATGTGTGTTGTTAAATAAATAAATATCGCCAGATTAACACACCGAATTTATCGTCTCAAATCCCAGTGACACCCAGATCAGGGCAAATTACGAAAAGACCGTTTCCTAAAGTTGCCTCTTGCGGGAATTGAACCCGCAACCACCCCATGCAGTGAGCCGAGCGGCCAACGCACGAACTACTGAGCCAGGCAGTTGTCAACACTTTGTTTAAATCTATGGTTTAGTTTTGGGTATTATGCAAATCTTACTCCACTTATCTTATTACAAATGCGTTTCGTACGATGAGTGAGAGAGCCGAAAGCCCATCCCCCCTCCCCCTCCCTCCATCCCACTCCCCTTCAGGTCGGCAATGTGCGAGCAATGCCTTTGGTATTGTAAGCATCTATAGGCTACGGTAACTGCTTAACAGCAGGCGGGCTGTAAGCTTTTTTGCCACCGCAGTCCTATAAAAAAAAAAAAAAACAACAAATCTGATGATTGAACCCTCTTGGGTTTTTATTATTCAAACACGCAGGTATTATCGAACTTAAAAAAATGGCTATAAGTAGGTTCAACATCATGTTATGATTGCCGCATAAGTGGGACTGCTATGAAAATCTAAAAAAATAAAATATCGTAGGTACTTTGGGTATTAAAGTAGGTAGTGATACAATACTCTCCGTATCATACATTCAATATGTATCAGCATTTTATTATTCATGAGCGCGCTCCCACGTCCAAATAAAATTGTTGGTATAATAATATGTGCAGGGCAACGCTTCTGTTTACATCGTCTATCTTCAGGAGATCATAAAAATGTCAGTATTCTACACACATTTCAGCTTATGCAAATGCGATTAGCAATGAAATCATATTAAACCGGCATCCCTTTCGTTACCTCGTCATTTTCGTTGCTCTAAAAATGGAAATAAAAGAGTGTTTATTTTTAAACACACGATGCAATGCAGCGTTTATGTTTCATGTAACTGTGTGTTATAGGAGTCCCATATAGATGAACTGATTTATGAAAAATCAGCCTTCAAACGTTAGTACACATTAGCTATACTCCATTATTTATAGCATTAGACAGAAGTTAAAAAAGGTTATTTTTAATGTCCACTTTGTAACAAAAGTACAATTAACATGTTACAGTTACGATTGACGTCACATTTATTATAATCTATTTATATACCAGCTTGTCTCAGCTAACTGTAATCATTTTCATTATTTATCTTATAAAATAAATTGCCTTTCATTTAAATAACATCAGTTCAGTCCAATTTAAAATTAGTGTCAATGTTAAAAACCCAAAAGAAGCAGGGGTGAACAATACCGGGAAAGTTTTTCGTTCCACTATAATCTTAACAAATCTAATAAAATGTTACCTAATCGCTTTAGAGGTTATGACAGCAGGGTATTTCTAATTTTGTCGGATTATGTTGTCTATGAAATTGACGTAAATAATGTTTGTCATTTAGTCATTCACCTTCATTTTTAATGTTTAAAATGTGTGATACGATGTTATTATAAATAAAACATATTATAAAAAGTACGTTTATTTTGTTTATCGAAGTAGTTAGCACTGTTTTAGATCTATTTATCAAAACTAGTGGCCGCCGAGTGGTCGAAATTCGACCATTATTCATTTAAATTGAAGGTTTAAACGTTAGTAAGGTTCTATTGTCAAAGATCAACCTTCGATTTAAAACCTCTTCCATACATCAATCACAAATCTTCCCTCCTCCGAAGACCTTTCATAATGTTTGAAAAAGTACTGGCCTTTAAAAAAACAAAGTGAGAGTGTCAAAAATATCAAAAAGTCTACGTTAATATATGTGTGTATATATATGTGTGTATATGTGAATATGTGAAACGTCAAACCAACGACCTTCCTTGACCGAAGGGTGAAATTGTATGCAGTGTGAGTAAAGTTTTCTTTTATGTATTTAGTGCACTCATAATGCACTTTTTATGAAAATATAACGTTTGTGCAGTCAATCGGCATGTAAAATTTTACTATGCCAAATTTCATACTCCTCCGTCCACGCATCTTTTAAAAACAGGTACCGAACTGATTTGCTTCACGTAGTATTAATTTATGATGATGATGATAATGATTTATGTTAAAACAATTTTAATGGAACCACTCTAAATAAAAGTGGTTTTGACTTTGAAATAAAATGTTTTGCATCCCTGCTTCTACGAGCCTCTTATTTCTAATGTTATAATGAATGGAGTATAGGCAGCGTATCGAAATCGACTAACCATTGAAATCGGCTGCGGTCATATATCTGAATCTCCTCAAAAAATTACAAATACCTTTCTACCGCAAGGTTATTTGATGTCCGAGAAAAAAATAAATACTGTCCTAGTTATTTTCATACAACTTGGACGTTGAAAAATATTGGCAAAGTTACCTACTGTCATGTTCACGCCGGATATTGCATTTTCTCAAAATGAGAAGCTACGAATTTTCTAAACCAAATAACGATATTATTTAAGCGACTTATACACACCAACGACTTACCTAAATAATAAGTCTCTTTGATCTTAACAAAACGTGCAATATTTTATTTTAGTTAATAATAATAAGTTAAGTAGGTAAATATGTAAATTCCTAAAAGCGTGAGTAAAAATATTACGTAAGTACCTACCTTCACTAATAATTTTATTTTTGATCGCACGGATTTATTTCACCTTATTTGTAATTTATTATGTTATACCTTCATATTTGAATTTGAATATGATATATTACCTAAATAAGCCAGTAACATTTTTCTATTTCGAAATTCAATTTATAAGCAAATTTCGTAGGTCTCCAGCGGAAAGCAGGTCACAAGTTGTCTATGTTAGCCAAACACGTTTTGTCCTACCTAGATAAGTATAAATAATCAACTATACTTATCGGTGTGTTCGGAGAAAACAATAGCTAAAAACAATAAGTACCTAGTCTTGTTCTAATTTCCATAATATAAAGTTACATTTGGCCTGAAAGCGTCGTGCGAGATTTATTTACAAACATAAAATGTAAATTGTGATTTACATGAAAATTATATCCCGAAAAATATTTGTACAGAATGTCATGAATATGCAAACGGTAACAAAGCATAATTTTCTGTTAATGATAGAACAAGGAGCGTCTTAAGGGCCGAGCCGGGCGCGCACTGAATACTTGCGGCTGCGTGACGATGACGTCACGGGGCCCAAGAATGTTTCCATTACGACCCTGAATTCTTGGGCTTACATGAACATTTTACAATGTATTTATGGACACGAAACTACTTTAGTTAGTAATTAATTAAAAGCAGATTATAATTGCACTAAATAAGTAAGTCACAAAATTAGTTTCAATGTTTGTGGTTGAATAGTTTCATAATTATGATTACCAAAATGAATGTGAGTTACATCGAAATTTAATTCTGTGCTGTGAAAGACATTAAAGAATGGTTAGATTTGCTTTAATTCGTATTTTTGTGCACTGTTGCTGTCCCTTACGGGTGTACGTAATATTTCGTTTCCATGGCATTGTACTTTCATGATTTATTGTATACCCTATGTCGTATCATTCAAATACATATTATATTATACAATAGTTCTTTGAAGTCCCCGTACATGTGTTTACAATGATGTCTATATTATGTCTTATTTGATTGATAATGGAAACAGTGTTTGTACTAGAAATGAAAATGTTTAAGATTGATTGTTTGACGTACCCTGGAGCCCCTCGATCTATGAACATGAAAGGGCTATAAACATATCAATCATGCCGTCATAGATAATTCGCTTTTATAATTTCTCATGGGGAATCTTCCCCATCAAATAAATCACGAAAGTGCCGGTGAATTTAATGGAGAATTATAAAAGCTGTGTGATGAAATATGTATAGATCCGAAGATATTTTAGAAGGTTTAGAAAATGAGAGTTGCTTTTTAAAACCTTGTTTGAAATATGCATTATTAATATAAAAAGCTGTTAAATATTTGGATAATTACACAGTGACACCCGGACCAGTGCAAATTACGAAAAGGCCGTTTCCGAAATTTTCCTCTGGCGGCAATCGAACTGCGCCAAGCGGTCCTCAAAATGATGATGGTGATTACGTCATGCTAAATTTATTTTTATTTTTCAAAAAGGATCTTCGTTTCCTTAAATAAATACGTCCAACTCTCTATATTTCTTTAAGCATTCAGACTTTGCAGTTTGCGGCATTCTGAAAAGCTTTTTCCTACTGAAACCTACCTCTCTATTTCCACTATGTTACAATAATAAACCATAAAACATGAGATATAGACCTAGCTCATATATTTTGGGAAACCACAGTAAAATAAACTTTCATTGTTACAACAATTGCATCACTTCCGCACAGCAAAACTGGCTTTTATTTTTATAGCCATAGAGATTGGCGTGGTTTATGAATTACTGGCCACCGGCGGCGGACGTGCCACAAGCGTGTTTGTAAACAAATTGGAACACGGCTCTGGCACGTACGATTACCTACACACCGCGTTCATCATTTATTCCGAAACTAAGGGTCACTCCAGCCAGGCAGAGCGGTAAAATGCGCGAGCCGACTAGCCTATGGTAATACGGTTCTATTTTAATGGAGCCAGTAAAATGCTCGCGCATCTTTCCGCTCTGTCTGAACTGACCCTAACGACCCGCCCCGGCTTCCCCCGGTGGGAATTTATCTGATGCTCAGCGCGATTTGGTCCTCCAATTTAAATCTTCGTGGGCACAAGCCTAAGGGTCCGTTTCCACTCACGCGGAGCGGACCGTGAATTGGCCAATCACAGTGCTCGAAATCTCCACTCCGCTCTTGGCCCATTACAGTTGGTCAATCACAGTCCGCCGCTCCGCTCCGCCCAGCTCCGCATCAAAGGAAACGCACCCTAAGCCTCGGTCCAAAACTTACGGGATTCGATAAATTTGAGATTTATTTTTATCACCACACACACAAGTAGTCTTAAACACATATTTAGGTACAGATAGTACATATAGGGATGTTGTAAGTTATCGCTACCTTAGAATATCGTCTCACACTATAAGCCATCGACTCGCCAAACTTATGCATTACCACTGCATATGTGTGACGTGACCTCACTTAACGATTTAATTGGTCAAAGTACGAACGAATCAAAATTCGCAGTCTTTCCCGTCTTTTTGCATACAAGACAAAAGTGGACGTGAGTGGCGACTTGTCCTATTGGCCTGTGTTTGTGGTTTTTGGTGAAATGTCAAAGTTTGTATTTAACATTTGACATTTGACCAGAAAATTTCACGAGTGAAATATGAGTTTATCGTTACTAAATAGCTCTCTGTTACCGGGTAATATCGGGTGAATTTACAGTATGTCAATATTAACAAATCACTTCAAATCATCGTGAATAATCGGTGCGATAACATTGTTTAAATGAATTTGTTTGTTTAGTGTGCAATTTTCAATCGTACCCATATGGAGTAGACATGTGTCTACTCCATGATCGTACCTGTGCTATGATAAAACGTTATGTTCGCTAAATTAAATATACCTATCTATCGAATAACTATGGGAACTCCACGGCAAAATATTTCACAATAATAATATATGTAATTAATTAGCAACCAAGACCCAAACATATTTTGGAGTCATTAGAATGCCTCCAGAAATAAGTTATATTTTTAACTGTATGTAACTGACTTATTATAATATATGTAAATGTTAAACCTAGTCACGAATGTCTTGAAGGTCAATGACACAATTATTGGTGCCAAGAATTGTTCCGAACTAAGCATACCTACGATGGAGTTTTGATAATTCTTACAACTTCCATATTATGCTGACTATATAGTCGTATCGACGTACATCATCGTGTCTCTATTCCCTAGTGCACACAAGTAACATTAACCTTTGATTAATGGGATAACTTGGAGTTACTAAGCTGAATGTCTAGGGACTACAAGTACCAAAAGTCAAATGGCCCCGGGCGAATGGTTCACATCGAATTTCACGATCGACTGTGTAAACTTGTAAACTATTGACCAAAAATTAAGATACCTATTAGCCAGATTGGTCGACTGGTTAGCGAATAGTAGATAGGCAGGTGAACTTACAAGAGTAAGATATATCGCAGGTTACAGAACATTTTTTATTTGCAAATAGTACCTACTGAATTTGGAACCAATACATTCATGAAATAGGCCGCCATTATTCTCTGAAACAGTTTCGCACAACTTTGAATGTTTCATCCCAGACACCGGGGCTGAATTCATTCAGAAAAATGTGTTTAATAGGTACTAATAAATCAAAATATATTCATTATTCTACAAAATAACTTTGCATAATTTTTAGATTTTCAACCTGGCGTTATCTAGCGACCAATAAATAAAATCATCTTAATAATAATTGTTATGATAACATGAATTTCATGATAGCATCATGTAGGTACAAACCCCTGAATACTCAGGAGTTTTACATCTAAATATATAAGAATCAAAGTCCTGATTGACTGACTGACTGACTGACTGACTGACTGACTGACTGACTGACTGACTGACAGACAACGCACAGCCTAAGCCGCTGATCGTAGAGACTTGAAATTTGGAGGGTGGGTTTGTCTTGATGTGTAGAGGTGTACTAAGAAAGGGTTTTTTGAAATTCAACCCCTAAGGGGGTAAAATAAGGGATGAAAGTTTGTATGGAAGTTCGTCATTTTTGAAGTTAGAATTATGAAAATTGCTGATTAGGTGTCTTTTGAAAAATAAATAAATATGGGTTTCAGGGTTTTTGAAAATTCGACCCCTAAGGGGGTAAAATAGGGGATAAAAGTTTGTATGGAAGTCCCGTCATTTTTGAAGTTAGAATAACTTAAATTGGTGATTAGGTGTCTTTTCAAAAATAAAAAAGAGTAATTTCAGGGTTTTTGAAAATTCAACCCCTAAAGGGGTAAAATAGGGGAATGAAAGTTTGTGTTTAGATTTCTTTCGTGTTTTTGGAAATTCAACCCCTAAGGGGTGAAATGTGGAGTGAAAGTTTGTATAGGGGTGGTCGAGTTTTGTTATTTTGACGGGAAAGGGGAAAACGGGGTCAAGGGATGTTTTAATAAGTCATCCATATCTCGATATTGGTTATGATTGCTTATTTGAATTGATCAGACTGGGGTTTCCGTATTTTTAATCATTTTGACGAGAAAGGGGAGAGCGGGGTCAGCGCATGTTTAGTCATCCATATCTCAAAATTGGTTATGATTGTTCATTTTAAATAATCAGACTGGGGTTTCAGCGTTTTTAATATTTTGAAGGAAAAGGGGAGAGCGGGGTCAGCGAATGTTTAGTCATCCATATCTCGAGATTGGTTATGATTGTTCATTTTAAATAATCAGACTGGGGTTTCAGCGTTTTTAATATTTTGAAGGAAAAGGGGAGAGCGGGGTCAGCGAATTTTTAGTCATCCATATCTCGAAATTGGTTATGATTGTTCATTTTAAATAATCAGACTGGGGTTTCAGCGTTTTTAATATTTTGAAGGAAAAGGGGAGAGCGGGGTCAGCGAATGTTTAGTCACCCATATCTCGAAATTGGTTATGATTGTTCATTTTAAATAATCAGACTGGGGTTTCAGCGTTTTTAATATTTTGAAGGAAAAGGGGAGAGCGGGGTCGGCGATTTTTTAGTCATCCATATCTCGAAATTGGTTATGATTGTTCATTGTAAATAATCAGACTGGGGTTTCAGCGTTTTTAATAGTTTCAAGGAAAAGGGGAGAGCGGGGTCAGCGAATGTTTAGTCATCCATATCTCGAAATTGGTTATGATTGTTCATTTTAAATAATCAAACTGGGGCTTCGGCGTTTTTAATATTTTGAAGGAAAAGGGGAGAGCGGGGTCAGCGAATTTTTAGTCATCCATATCTCGAAATTGGTTATGATTGTTCATTTTAAATAATGTGACTGGGGTTTCAGCGTCTTTAATATTTTGAAGGAAAAGGGGAGAGCGGGGTCAGCGAATGTTTAGTCATCCATATCTCGAAATTGGTTATGATTGTTCATTTTAAATAATCAGACTGGGGTTTCAGCGTTTTTAATATTTTGAAGGAAAGGGGGAGAGCGGGGTCAGCGAATTTTTAGTCATCCATATCTCGAAATTGGTTATGATCGTTCATTTTAAATAATCAGACTGGGGTTTCAGCGTTTTTAATAGTTTCAAGGAAAAGGGGAGAGCGGGGTCAGCGAATGTTTAGTCATCCATATCTCGAAATTGGTTATGATTGTTCATTTTAAATAATCAAACTGGGGTTTCGGCGTTTTTAATATTTTGAAGGAAAAGGGGAGAGCGGGGTCAGCGAATTTTTAGTCATCCATATCTCGAAATTGGTTATGATTGTTCATTTTAAATAATGTGACTGGGGTTTCAGCGTCTTTAATATTTTGAAGGAAAAGGGGAGAGCGGGGTCAGCGAATGTTTAGTCATCCATATCTCGAAATTGGTTATGATTGTTCATTTTAAATAATCAGACTGGGGTTTCAGCGTTTTTAATATTTTGAAGGAAAGGGGGAGAGCGGGGTCAGCGAATTTTTAGTCATTCATATCTCGAAATTGGTTATGATTGTTCATTTTAAATAATCAAACTGGGGTTTCGGCGTTTTCAATATTTTGAAGGAAAAGGGGAGAGCGGGGTCAGCGAATGTTTAGTCATCCATATCTCGAAATTGGTTATGATTATTCATTTTAAATAATTGGGGTATAAGCTGAGCTGAATATGGTAGGTACTACTTCAGTTTGATCCCATAAAAAATCATTTCGTAAATCAACACCCAAAAGAGGGAAACTAAAGGTAGAAAAGTACGGCAGAAAAATATGTTTGTACCCGATTGACTTGAAACTTAGTATGCATAGGGTAGGTGAGGGAGGAAGGGGAAGACGTAAGGTAGGGGGAAAGGGAAATGGAGGGGGAGGGAGCAGAAGGAAGAGAGGGGAGGAAAAGGGGTGGAGAAGGGGAGGGGGATTAGGGATTTTGGCTCTATATAACTACCTACCAAAACACGCATTCACCGAATAAGGTACCGTGATAAAGTTTGTATGGCTCCAATAAAAATCATGAAATAAAATTATATTTTTATAAAAAAGCAAATACTGACTTAAAAAACCCTAGCGCACTAAAAAGTACTAAAAAGTCTTAAGTCACTTGCCCGATTTTTTTTTTATTTTGAAGTCTACGCGGACGAAGTCGCGGGCAAAAGCTAGTAAAAATATAAATATCACACGTGAATTAAGAGGAGGGTTCGAAATTTGGTTGATTTTCTATTCTACTTTTTCTTTAAGTAAGTATGTGGACTAGGAATCTTATATTTAGATGTATGATTTTTGACTATATTATCTTGAGTATCTTTAAATCCAAATCACGATTTGATGAAATTTTCTCGATAAAAAAAAAATATGAAATGAGCTCTAATTATTTACAATTTTCCTTGCTACCACGATGTTTTTACGATTTAGATCACGAAATTATTTCTAAAACATAGCAAATAATGATATCTAAACTACCCTTCAACCATATTTTAATTCATGAAGTAGTTTTTTTTTAATTCAAGTAAATGTGGTTTGGCGCTTACGTTGTTTATTTCCGAGCGCGCGCACAATATCGCCATCTCACATTTTAAGTACTTGAACTAACCATGTCTCTCTCTAACTTTGTATTGTCAGTGTCCGCTCGGACTTGTTCGACGTCGGACCTGTGAAGGATTTTTTAAAAAATATTACGAAAAAATATTACGGTCGTGCCACATTACAGGTACAGTACAGTATTTACAGTCCGCCGACGCCTATGATAAATAAATAAATATCCTTGGAAATTCTTTTACACATGACTACCTGATCCCAAACTAAGCAGAGCTTGTACTATGGAAACCAGATAACTGATATTACTACATATACTACTTTTTGTTTGTAAATACAAACTAAATATACACTTAATTACACCTAGACTCGGGACATGCGGACATGTTCATGCACACAAATGCATGTCCTGGGCAGGAATCGAACCTACGACCTGCACTGCAGCGTGATTTTCGTTTGCTTTTCCTTGTCTTGTGTAATTTCTTTTCATCTCTTGTCATTTTGTGTCATCTCTTGTCATTTTGTGTCATCTCTTGTCATTTTGTGTCATCTCTTGTCATTTCATAGTTATTCGTGTCATTTCTGTAAAAACTCCCTATTTCGCTTACTGTTATATACTTGCAGCATGGTCTTGGGCCGACAGTGGGAATACATTGCTTGTCAAAACAATGGAGTCGCTTTATTGCGTTTGTTGTAGGTATGGATATAAGTAATAAATATATCATACATCAATAAATTATCGTAAAAAATAACATTACAGATATGGATAGGAAAATGTTTGTCCGTCCTATTCAATCTATTATATTATAAACGAAAGTAACTCTGTCTGTTACCTTTTCACGGCTAAACCGCTGAACCAATGTTGATGAATTTTGGTATGGAGATAGACTGGGTCTTGGCGGAGAACATAGGCTACTTTTTAGGGTTCCAAAGGGTGCTAACGGGACCCTATTACTAGGCCTACGCTGTCCGTCTGTCTGTCTGTCCGTCTGTCAGCGCGGGCTGTATCTCACGAACCGTAACAGGTAGAGAGTTGAAATTTTCACTGAATGTGTATTTCTGTTGCCGGTGCAGAACAAATACTAAAAATATAATAACATTTAAAAATAAATATCAAGTCTCAAACTTGATATTTTTGATGTGTTTATTCTACGGTGGTACGGAACCCTTTATGTGCGAGTCCGACGCCTTCAGATCTTATGAATGTTTTCTTGAAATAAATATAGTGTATTTTAAGTAATTAACTGGCCAACCCTCAGGTCCTACCTACCATGTTAGGATCTTTTTCGTTCTAGCGGGTGTAAACCGTGATTTAACGAGTTAATGTGATAATTTTTGTATTTAAATTATTCAATTCAATGTATTTGTTTCAGACATAGTCCAATATTGATTATTAAAATTATTATAATTTCACAATAAATATAAAACAATAAATAAAAGTAAAATTAAATTAAAAAAAAAAAAAAAAAATATTTTTCATGTTTTATCATTAAAATACAATATTATATAACATAAATTAAAATAAAATACCATTAAATAAAAACCTACCCCTAATTAAACAAATACCGTCCGCGTGGGATGCTGGCTGCATGTCCTCCCTGTATTCAAGCTGTTCCTGTTGTCAAGCGAATTTTTTGAGCAAGGAAAGAGCCAGCCCTCTTGTCACCTGTGGCGGTAACCAGTCTAAGGGTGATTTTGATAGATAAAAAAATAAAGATAAAAAGATAAACAATAAATAAATGCATGGTTAAATCAATAAAATTAATAAAAACTGAAAATTAAATTAAAAAATAAATTAAATATGGTAAAAATAAATATTATGACACCGCTGATGACTTCATGATCGGCATCGAAGTTAAGAGGAGGGTTCGAAATTTGGTTGATTTTCTATTCTACTTTTTCTTTAAGTAAGTATGTGGACTAGGAATCTTATATTTAGATGTATGATTTTTGACTATATTATCTTGAGTATCTTTAAATCCAAATCACGATTTGATGAAATTTTCTCGATAAAAAAAATTTATGAAATGAGCTCTAATTATTTACAATTTTCCTTGCTACCACGATGTTTTTACGATTTAGATCACGAAATTATTTCTAAAACATAGCAAATAATGATATCTAAACTACCCTTCAACCATATTTTAATTCATGAAGTAGTTTTTTTTTAATTCATTTAAATGTGGTTTGGCGCTTACGTTGTTTATTTCCGAGCGCGCGCACAATATCGCCATCTCACATTTTAAGTACTTGAACTAACCATGTCTCTCTCTAACTTTGTATTGTCAGTGTCCGCTCGGACTTGTTCGACGTCGGACCTGTGAAGGATTTTTTAAAAAATATTACGAAAAAATATTACGGTCGTGCCACATTACAGGTACAGTACAGTATTTACAGTCCGCCGACGCCTATGATAAATAAATAAATATCCTTGGAAATTCTTTTACACATGACTACCTGATCCCAAACTAAGCAGAGCTTGTACTATGGAAACCAGATAACTGATATTACTACATATACTACTTTTTGTTTGTAAATACAAACTAAATATACACTTAATTACACCTAGACTCGGGACATGCGGACATGTTCATGCACACAACTGCATGTCCTGGGCAGGAATCGAACCTATGACCTGCACTGCAGCGTGATTTTCGTTTGCTTTTCCTTGTCTTGTGTAATTTCTTTTCATCTCTTGTCATTTTGTGTCATCTCTTGTCATTTTGTGTCATCTCTTGTCATTTCATAGTTATTCGTGTCATTTCTGTAAAAACTCCCTATTTCGCTTACTGTTATATACTTGCAGCATGGTCTTGGGCCGACAGTGGGAATACATTGCTTGTCAAAACAATGGAGTCGCTTTATTGCGTTTGTTGTAGGTATGGATGGGCAAGTAATAAATATATCATACATCAATAAATTCTCGTAAAAAATAACATTACAGATATGGATAGGAAAATGTTTGTCCGTCATATTCAATCTATTATATTATAAACGAAAGTAACTCTGTCTGTTACCTTTTCACGGCTAAACCGCTGAACCAATGTTGATGAATTTTGGTATGGATATAGACTGGGTCTTAGCGGAGAACATAGGCTACTTTTTAGGGTTCCAAAGGGTGCTAACGGGACCCTATTACTAGGCCTACGCTGTCCGTCTGTCTGTCTGTCCGTCTGTCAGCGCGGGCTGTATCTCACGAACCGTAACAGGTAGAGAGTTGAAATTTTCACTGAATGTGTATTTCTGTTGCCGGTGCAGAACAAATACTAAAAATATAATAACATTTAAAAATAAATAAAGACAAGGAAAAGCAAACGAAAATCACGCTGCAGTGCAGGTCGTAGGTTCGATTCCTGCCCAGGACATGCATTTGTGTGCATGAACATGTCCGCATGTCCCGAGTCTAAGGGTGATTTTGATAGATAAAAAAATAAAGATAAAAAGATAAACAATAAATAAATGCATGGTTAAATCAATAAAATTAATAAAAACTGAAAATTAAATTAAAAAATAAATTAAATATGGTAAAAATAAATATTATGACACCGCTGATGACTTCATGATCGGCATCGAAGTTAAGTACCAAAGTATTCCTTTGCCTACGAAACATGAAAAAGATACTCATATCCGGCAGTCAGTCACTGACACAGAGTATGTACATTTTTACCCGACTACGGTGGGCGGAGGGTTATGATTTTGACCGATATGTATGTATGTTCATCTGCTCCCGTATAACGTCCAAACTATTTTTATATCATAATAATTTGACTAATGAGATATCGTTGGACGCGTCTGGATCGTCCGCTGGTTATAGGCTATTATACGATCGAAATATTGTTATACGTATCTATCAGCATATTGTAGGTATCGTTTGTCTTCTTTTGACTTACTTTGTCTTCAGCAATAAAAACAACATAGAAATTAAATTATTTTTTTCAAATACACTCGACATAAAAATCCCATATAAAACGAAAAAAATATATTTGAATATTTTCATCCATTTCATCTATTTTAAAAGGTGCACTGGGACATATTATTTTAATTGTACGAATTAAACAATATTGTTCCTTCAAAAAATAACTATACTATAGTCTACTCCATAGCTGTTCTGTCCTAGCTAAGCGAGAGGGATATATCCTTCGGCAGCTCACGCGACGCTAGCCACACCCCGAAACTAAAATTCATTTTTTTCTTGTATCGTCTTAAGTACCAAAGTATTCCTTTGCCTACGAAACATGAAAAAGATACTCATATCCGGCAGTCAGTCACTGACACAGAGTATGTACATTTTTACCCGACTACGGTGGGCGGAGGGTTATGATTTTGACCGATATGTATGTATGTTCATCTGCTCCCGTATAACGTCCAAACTATTTTTATCATAATAATTTGACTAATGAGGTATCGTTGGACGCGTCTGGATCGTCCGCTGGTTATAGGCTATTATACGATCGAAATATTGTTATACGTATCTATCAGCATATTGTAGGTATCGTTTGTCTTCTTTTGACTTACTTTGTCTTCAGCAATAAAAACAACATAGAAATTAAATTATTTTTTTCAAATACACTCGACATAAAAATCCCATATAAAACGAAAAAAATATATTTGAATATTTTCATCCATTTCATCTATTTTAAAAGGTGCACTGGGACATATTATTTTAATTGTACGAATTAAACAATATTGTTCCTTCAAAAAATAACTATACTATAGTCTACTCCATAGCTGTTCTGTCCTAGCTAAGCGAGAGGGATATATCCTTCGGCAGCTCACGCGACGCTAGCCACACCCCGAAACTAAAATTCATTTTTTTCTTGTATCGTCTTAATACATAACCACGTCGTGCTGTGTGTGAAATTAATCAGAATCTGTGAGGGACATGACGGCTGTTTGCTCAACATGTTCCCGTCTCGTTGATAAGGGTGGGGCTAATGAGGTATCTCCCCGTCACTGTTACACGGCTACTGAAAAAGGATTCCGGTTTTTGCCCACTAGTTCTCTTCCAACTGTTCTATTGTGCCGAAGCAGGGTCAGGTTTTTGTATGGTTTTTGTATGTGGAATTTATCGTTTCTGTTATTCTATAGAAAAAGATAAGTTAAGTAGGATCACTTATTTATATTGTTATTTGTTGATAGGTATGTTATTTGTTGATAGATATGAAAAATGTAAGCGAGTATGTGTGACGTATTAATCTCGTTATAACGTGAATTAAAATACCTAAGCTGCCATTTTTTGTACGTTAAAAAATAATTAATTAACAGATATTACTTTGTTAAACTACTATCTTGGTATAGTTTCCACGTAAATGACAATTGTTTTGAGATAACTAAACTTCAATTAATCTTACTTACACATCATTTTTATTACCTAGAGACTCCTATAATCTACGTACTTACATAATTATGTCATTATTCTTAATCATTAAAAATGTATGCACTGCATATTATTTATTGAACATCTCTCCGTTGGCGTAACAAATTCAATTAAATATTAAAACGTCTATTCAATATAATTTGATGAAATTCGATGGTGTCAAAACATCACCTTTCACGAACATTTTTAATAGGTGCTAGACAGCTCATCAATATAAAAATCAAGATTTAAATTAAAGAAGGCTGAGTCGGACTCAGAATTTCTGCATTAATTGCATCAATTATTTTCGTTTCTAAAACAAAGTAAAGTACCTGCATAAATCGAGCTGACAAGATAAATATATACACTTTTTACATAACACTATGTAAACTTATGTAAATATCGCCAGACTACACACCAACTGTATGGTCCCAAACTAAGCAAAGCTTGTACTATTGGTACCGTATAATGACTATAAGTGACTAAGTGCGTTTTTCACAGAGGGTAAAAATATATTTCTAAGTTAAAATATTACCAACACGTTTCTATGTCAGGGAAGGGCGGTAACAAACGGAAGGAAAGCTATTAGCTCGCTACCGGACAGTCTGAAGATATATACTCAGCCATTTATTAGCCAAGCTAGACTGGCTAACGTAACGCTCCTAACGAGAGTTATTATATAAAAAGAATAGAGAAATAATGAAGTCATTACGGTTAAACGGAGCTTTATATTCCATTACTACAGAAGAGTAGTATTTTATTATAAATCCTTGAATTCATATACTATTTGTTTCATGGAGAGAGCGAACTTATTTAATCAAAAACTAGTTTTTTTTCGTTGGGGGAGGGAGGGTGTCTCGTGATGCTTCTGATATGATTAATTAATGTTTACATTTTTGGCCCGTGGTGAAGGCACAACGATATCAATGCAATGAAACTATGCAACTGCAATTGCATTATTCCATCAATCCTAAACGTTATAAGGATTATTGAACTGGAAAGTTGCACTGACGTGCATGCGTTGGGTTCTGACTATCTGGTGAAACGTGGGCTTTGATTTGCTTAATACCTCCACAATGTGATGGTGTATGGCCACTCAAGCCTCTGACTACCCCCGAACGGGGAGCACGGAAAAGTCGTGACGTTACATTACATTACAAAGTTGCACTGTCAGGCCAACGTGTTAGGAAGACCTACTATGATGATTGGCCCGCGTGGTGTTTTATGGCTTAAATCCCCTCTCAATAGATCACGCCAAAATAGTAAGGCCCTCAGTCTTCGGTAGCCCTACTGTTACGTGGTTTAGTACGGCAGCGAACCTGGTACAAGACGGGAGGAGGGTGCTAAGAAGCTCCTGAGGGGAACCGGCTACTAAACGATGAATCTGATTCTGAATACAAGAGAGGCAGACCATCAACCAGATTGGATGATATTAGCAATTACTTGGCCAATGTGCAATTATTGATTTGTAATTATTTGGCCGGCACATGCTGGTCTAGATATAGGTATCAATAGCATAGGACCAGAACGAATGGCGTGAAATAGGAGAGGCCTGTACCCAGCAGTGGGTGGATCTGGCTAGACTTATTGATTTACGTCATTACAAATAGACTAAATATTATCTATTATTATAGTATTTGCATGCTGTGAACTAAAACTCATCGTCAGTCCCATGCTGCTCTACCCTTTGTCATTATGATTGTTATCGAAACTAACTGCGAGTCACTTTTGGATTAGCAAAATATTATACTTCTGCATATGCCAAGATCGTTACATAAATATTATGTAAGTATACTATAAAAGGTATTTACAGATAAAAATCGCTGGTGTAAGCATATAAAATCCGGTTCATACTGACGATCGAATAAAACGAAAAATATAATAAAATCCCTGCACTGAAAATGTAACGTTTGCAATACTTCGATTGCGTTCCGAATTGCAATATTCGACATAAAAACGGTACAGTCAGCAATATCGTGTTAATTCCCCGCGAGTTTATGCGAGCGTGCGTCGTCACCTCACCGAGTCGTACTGTTTGCAAAACAACCCTGATTCCGGATAATCCTGTGCAAATATTTGCTTTCATATCGTAAAAATATTGGACACCGTTATTCAGACTGGTTTTATGTCTATTTTTAATGTATTCAGTGAATGCGGCGCCGACCTTTTAGCCAAATAAACCGGTAAAGACGCGAATAAAGGCTAACTTGAGCAATATTATGTAAAGCAGATGTCCTTTTACTGGTGGACCGAGAAATGATAACGTTAAAAATCAGTATTAAAATTAAATTAAACCTTCATATCACTATTATGCTTCCTAAAGAATCAGCGATTCTTGCGAAAATACGTGTACGGTCAACGACATAAATCGGCGAATCAATTTTTAAATCGATTGCACACTTTTGTTTTACATTAAATCCATGATAATTATTTTTCTTGATTAAATAATATTAAATAGGTTGCTAATATTTGGTTTAAACAATTTTCACCAACGATCGTAAAATAAAGAGTATCTACCTACTTAATTACAGATTTGAACGATTGAGAATGTTCAACTACATATGTCGCAGACTGTACCTATTGTGGAATAAATTAAATAAAACAGAAGATTATAGGTATTTTGCTGTGCAATCGTATTATGAGGTACCTATTTTTATATTCTGAGATAAGATTTAAGAAAACAAGCAAGTAGGTTAATTACAACATTGTATACATATGTACTTATATGGTACTTAGGTACTTACAATAAAGGGTTGTAGTTGAAAGTGGTAGCAATCTTTAAGTTTTGCAATAGCCAGCCAGGTATGAAAGTAACGCTATGACTTTATACAAGGCAATAAAAGATTCGAGATACCTGAAAAGTTATTTTACACCTACTATAAAAACATTGCAAGTGAAGTGAGCCCCTATAAAAACGTAGATAGCATAAAATTAGGGTTGTCAAATAAATTAAGAGTTGTTGTGCTCCTCCGTACAAATTTTACAAAATAACTAAGAATGTTTTAAGTAGGTGAAGTACCTACCTACGTTAATTTACTAGTTTCTCGGTGTTCGCGAATAGGTAATTTTTCAAGCTTGGAGTTTTTATCATTATTATATGATGAGTGACTTAAATTGACTTTGATAATCCTATTTGTATGGAAATACCAAAATATTTATATTTTGTGATCGCTTACGTCATTTAAGGAAACACAATCTTCATGGGTTTATCCGTCGGTATAAGAGATATCTATTTACCTAAAACTATAAAATTAACAACGTCTGGAAAATACCCAATAGGCATAAAACAATAATATATTCCTTACATACGTTTAGTAGCTCTACCACTATACCTGCGGCACGTTATGATGGCCGGTTTGACATGTGGGAGGGGGAAAGGATGAACCTTATTATAACGGAATAAAATTAATTTTCGCATTCATTTTTTGACATTCTTAATTTTAAAACGGCCAGTCTTATTCCGTTATAAAAAGGTTCATTTTCTTCCCCCCCCCCCACATGTCAAACCGGCCATCGCAAAATGCCGCTACTGTAGTTTTACGCACGCTACTAGCTACCGTCTACCTATAATATTTTTATTGTATAGCCCCCTATCTGAAGGGCTAGACAAGTGGCTGACGTCTACAAGCGTTCCTTCAAATCTTTACGCTTCATGTATGGAAATGACATAAGTCACGTGCTCTACATAGCAACTTGTTGTTCATCTACATAGCGACGTTTGTCATTTCCATACATTGTGAAGTATATTCTATTCTATTCGATTAGTGTTCATGCCACTTGTCTAGGGGGCAGCCAACTCAGAAACTAATAATTTTCCATACAAACTTATGACGAGTGTTTGGCGCAGTGGTTTCAACGTTTGCCGCCCGGCTCACTGCATCGGGTGGTTGTGGGTGCGATTCCCGCCAGAGGCAAATTTCGGAAACGACCTTTCATAATTTTCCCTGGTCTGTGTGTCACTGGGATCGCCCCCATTCCATTGTATGGTAGATATACTACGAGCGTTGCTTAGTTTGGGACCATACAGTTGATGTGTGTCTGGTATTTATTTCAATATTTAACGTGGACTAGCTACTCCTTACTAATGTACATAAACCCTGATAGAGCTAAGTAGGTACAGTAATTATAAAAACCTAGTCTTATCTAAATAGTACCTAGTAGCAGACAATGTTAATTGTTTGCCCTACAATAACCCAAGAAAACCTTTTACTTACCTGCAGACGCATTAACAAAGTTGCTAATCATAAAGAAAATAAAAGTAGTACCAAGGTACCTACTATTTTTATATGTCTCTGATACTTTTAATCTGAGTCTCTTGAATAGTGTTTAAGGGCCATAAAACTTTGGCAAAATCGACCTTAGGACACATCCAAAGGGTTAAAAAATAGCGTATACTGATTTATGAGTAGAAGCCACCAATATTAATGAAATATTAGAATGTTTGTATATTGTCGAAAGAAAAATGTTTATACTATTTAATTCTATGCCCTATACTCATCCATACTCCCAAGTAAGTATTATTTCGGTCTTTTGAGACACCCTGTTTAACTACAGATTAACTGTAACTACAGTTGTCTTATTTGCTATTCATCCCTTGTAATGCTAGACAAGTAATGTTCAAAGCGGGGAGGGGGCTTCCCAAATTTAAATTGCACTTATCCGGCACTATTGGTCATCTACAAAACTGGCCTCATGTGCGAACAGGGCCTCAAGATTCTTAACGATTTATAATGAAGAATTCACGAGGATACTATTAGAGACCGCGGCCCTATGTCGCTTAGCCATTGTGGCGCCACTGTGGCGTTTTGCTATAGTTATCGACCCCCTGATTGGTCGGTTGAATCTGATCGACGATTCAGAGGCCGGTCAGCCGGTCGGCCGAATAATCAGAGGTTTGATAACTATAGCAGCTCAGTGGCTAAGCGACTTTGAGCCCAGTGGTTTTGCGCTGGGCAGTTGTTAAGGGACTCGAGACCCAGGGAATCCAAGGTGACCCTTTCGAAACTTGCATCTCAGATGCGGTTTCCTGGTAACTATGACGCGTGTGTTATAAAGATAATTACGGTGGCGTGCAGTCGATTATGAAATGTGGCCTGCCTATCCAGCCAGGCTTATTATCTAGTGTTCGTTGTAACATCGTAGCTTGTGTAACTGAGACAGATTTTTTATGTAAAGTTAATATACCTGTTTGGGTCCAGGCCTTAGAACAATGTGTACATGACATTAATATTAGGTTCTTACATACGAAATAAGCGTTTTGTCGTACTGACCACTTTAATCTGAAATATCTCCTCTTTGGTTAAGAATTCCAAATTCAAATTTATAAATTCATTTAGCTGGTACATTTGACTATGATAACAGTCATTCATTTGTTATTTCTCATTATTTTTTTCTTTGGCGTCGCTTATTACCGCACAATGGAAAACATGAAATATCGGTATATTTACGAGTACGAGTTCTACCGTGGCACCAGTGCTGCAGAAACAGCTCAAAGGATTAATGATGTGTACGGCACTGGTGTCGCAAAAGAAAGCACGGTACGTTTTAGGTTTCAACGTTTTCGTTCTGGAAATTTCGACCTTCAGAACCAACCCCGTGGACGGCCGGAAACCAGAGTGGATAATGAAGAATTAAAGGCTATTGTGGAAGCTGATCCATCACAAAGCATTTCAGAGATAGCTGCAGGCTTCGGGGTAAGTGATAAAACTGCATTAATCCACTTGAAGCATATCGAGAAAGTAAAAAACTTGAACGATGGGTACCTCATGAATTGAGTGAACCGAGCAAACACGCGTCGACTGCTGTGTTACTTTGCTCAACCGACACAATAATGAAGGGATTTTAAAACGAATCATTACTTGTGATGAAAAGTGGATACTGTACGATAATCGGAAGTGCTCCTCGCAATGACTGAACCCTGGAGACCTGCCAAATCCTGCCCTAAAAGAAAATTGACTCAGACTCAGAATTGTTACTGGTGAGTGTTTGGTGGACTAGAGCCGGTGTCGTTCACTACAGCGTTCTAAAATCTGGCCAAACGATTACGGCAGTTATCTTTTGTCAGCAACTGCAAACCATGAAGGAAGAATTAGCTGCTAAACAACCGAGATTGGTCAATCGCTCTAGGCCACTGCTGCTTCACGACAACGCAAGACCACATACTGCACAACAAACAACCCCTAAGTTAGATGAGCTACAATTGGAATGTCTGCGACATCCACCGTACTCCGCGGACCTTGCTCCAACAGATTACCATTTTTTCCGGAATTTGGACAACTTCTTACAAGGAAAAAAATTCAACTCCGATGCGGCAGTCCAAACCGCCTTCAAAGAGTTTATTGATTCTCGCCCCCATGGTTTTTTCCATCACATTTCCGACCTCTCTTGTGAAGACTTTGCCTAACCTTATTTATTTCTGCAATTTCTACAATATTTCTTGTTTGTGGGCTGATATTACATTGCTAAAATTTATTCGATACTCGTATACGCTACTGAATTCAAATAAGCGCGCAAATCCGAAAAATATGCTAAGAAATTGATCCTAGAATACATCAGCGACTGACTGTGTATGCCTTTATTCACGACATACAAAGATAAAGACATAAGGTGTAGGTACTAGGAGTGGGTGCTTAAACGAAAAGCCGTTTGAAAAGTTTGTTTTTTACGTAAGCACACAAGCGCGCTTACAAACACAAGCGTGTAGCTTTTAAGCAATGACGGCCAGAAAGAGAAAGAAATTCCAAAAATGTACAAAAGTAACCTTATTGTTATGAAAATACAGCTCAAATCAATATTTAATTAAATTGAACCTTATTTCGTTACCCATAAAAAGCAATACATTGATACTAAATTATATTAGATTGACAACCATATTTCTATGCGCATAAGGTTCACTATCAATTTGGCAGCAGATAAGTTTTTGCTATCTAAAAGTTTAATGCACAAAAGCACAAAAAAAAAGTAGAAAGCAGAAAACTAAGTAAAAAAGTAAACTTCCACGCTTTTAAAAACAAGCACAAGCGTTACAGCGTGCTTTTAATATAAAGCCGTTTATCACAACTTTAGTAGGTAAAAAAAATATGTAATGTAACGCCACAACTTTTATCCCCGTTCGGGGGTAGTCAGAGGCTTGAGTGGCCATACACCACCACATTGTGGAGGTATTAACCAACTCAAAGCCCATGTTTCACTAGATAGTCAGAACCCAAGGTACATGAGGTATAGTAGGTACTCTAAAATTATATTTTTTTATTAATATTCATTTGCTGTAGGCGATGATATCGCATGAGTATACCTCATGGACAGGTATTTGCCCTGTGGTATACCTACTCATTACAAAATTGTAATAATAAACCTGAGTTAATTTAAATTACGGTGTGATTCCTGGGTTTTGTTGGGGTAGTTATTTAGCCAAGGGGCTTCGTCTACGAGTGTTTCTACAAATCGCTACGCTTCATGTATGGAAATGAAATTGTAATGTAATGTCATGTATGGACATTTAAGCGTAGCGATTTGCAGAAACGCTTATACGCCTCGTGCGATATAGCCCTAGACGAAGCCACTTTTGGTTGGGGGGATGTAATGCTAGGTAAGTCCATCATAACTTTCTGTGTTGGGGGGTAGTGTTTTCAAAATTTTAGTTTCATTACATTTCAATATCATACCATTGCGGTACCGATTCATAGTTTCATTTTAAAACCAGTTTTCTCACATGAGGACGCTGGTAAATTTTTTACCCGAAACATTTCAATAAGTATTAAAATTCGTTTGAGAAGGCTAATAATTAAACCAAAATGCGCTGAGACCGTTAACCACGTCTAAATTTCAAATATTCCTCCCAACTCCACTGCATTCAAATTAAGCACATATTTCCTTCCTTATCGCACACAGAAATTCAGAGGAGGGCAATAAAATTTAAATTGCTTCACCAGCCAACATATGGGCCTCCATAAACGCCCAGACGTAATAAAACCCGCAAATAATAAGGTAACCCTCATGTACATTTTATTTCCATATGTACAAAAGCCTAAACAAAGCAGGTCATAACAATAATGGATACTCGTAAAACTGTTAATATGTGCGTACATACTAGGCACAGACCAATAAGCCATAGACGCCGCTTAGCCGGACACCCACACTCGTCTAACATATGCATTATGTGACTGCACCTGTCATTTTGATTTTAACCAATCAAATTTCACCGTTTTGTATGTTAACCGTCTACTTATGAGGAATGCATTTTATAGTTGTCATACAATAATGAACTTACCTACGTGGCGTCTTATCTTATTAGTCTGTGGTTCAAGGTGATTGCTGAGAGATGGTCCCTGTACAGCTATAAAATGTAACGAGGGCCCTCGCTGAGCCTTAGCGTGTTCAGTGTGACGTCATCGCGCCATGGGTTCACTCACTTCACTACTCTGTGTACATAACATAAACAAGGAATACTAGAAGTGACATCATTATCTACATACGAACACACAAGTGAGGCATTCCAGTTAGCGCACTAATTTGAATCGCACCAAATATTTAATTTCTCCTGGTGAAGCTGTAAATCCATGCCCGCACCGTTTGCGACGCGACGGCAATTTCTACACAAATTCGCTTATGCGATGCGGCCACCGCCATATGTCTATAGGGGTTTGATCGCTGTCGCATCGTGGTCACCTTACCAGTGCGGCCCCGGCCTTAATGTGAGTCAAGCTACTCTCTACGTCTAATGGCTTCAGGTTTTCTCTAATCAAATATACCTACTCATCATCAGAAGGAAATGCCATCTGCATTCACAACACTTGACCCATAGATCAAGCAAACTTTTTCTCAATCGTTGTGGGGCTGTATTTTCTTTTGCAATTACCGAAGCAAGGACCCAAAGTACCTTCACCGAATTAAGGTCATTTGATGAAGAAAGTTATCACAATGAATACACGTCGAACTTGTTAGCCGAACCATGACGCGATGTCATTTATCAATCGTTGGAGGACGCTCCCTTCACGATATAAACGGTAACAGCGATAATCTTGCTGACTTGTCCTATAAACTAAGCATTTTTAAAGATCTGACAAATTGGATTATATTTATAGGCTTTTAAAATTAAATCTAAATAGTGCTGTGCCATGTCCAAGAAAGGGAAGACCTGTGACTGTTCAAAATAGTTTGTCCTACTAAACGAAGTCCATGGGCTCAGTACCTACGAAACATCATATTGAACCTATTTATTGTCAATAATTTCACTTTCTAGTGAATAATACGCATTAGAAAACGATGAGAAACGAGAAACAAAGACATTTTCTGTGAATTTCGCTGCTTGTACTGGTGCGCTGAGCACAAGTTTAATAATAGTTACCACATGAAATGGTGTTTTTTTTTTTTCATTTAAGGTTTTTGCCTGAATTTGTCTAGGAATACTACCTATAAAGGCAGGGCGTTTTTATCACTAGGTACTACTAACGATGTGATGAATAGAAATACCCTACTCCCTATTCTAAAGCCTGTTAGGTATTTGTCAGATTACCTTAATAGCTAGGTAATTACAGTTTCGTATTCCGTTACCTTACTACGATGTAGCAAAGTTCATGGCTCTCGAATCACTTTACGAAGCGCTCCCAACGGGGGAATTGATATTCATTCGGTGACCTTCCACATAGCATTTTCTCGGCACCAAAACGATCGTCTTGTCTGTTGTCAACCAGAATTCTTTAGCTTTTAATGATACTTTTGATTGCTCTGGAAGTATAGGAAACACGATACTTACTTTTTTACTTTCATCCAAAAATGTTTGATGTATTTTTTGTGAGGTCCTAATTTCGACGGGCCTGTTAGCGTGGTTGGAGAGAAGATTCGGCCTTCCACATTCGATTCCTACCCGGGACATGCATTTGTGTGCATAAACATGTCTGTATGTCCCGAGTCTGGGTGTAATTATGTTATAAGTATGTATTTACAAACAAAAAGTAGTATATGTAGTAATATCAGTTATCTGGCTTCCATAGTACAAGCTTTGCTTAGTTTGGGATCAGGTAGCCGTGTGTAAAAGAATGTCCCAGGATATTATTATATTATTATTATTTAAGTAACAAAACGGTACTCTTCCGGTACTTGCAACCAGTATTACCAGTAAAGCAGCTATAGGTGCAGTAACAATTATATCAGTTGCCACATCTCCAGTTTTCACAGCTACAGTATTTAATTAAAGTAAATTATGTTATACCTATGTTGCTGCTTATCCCATTATCTATGTATGTTCTATACATAAACGTCGAGTTCAACCACTATACGATAATGAGCACTAGAGTATATGCGAACTTGTAATCTTATCACTTGTCTACCACTTGAGTCATTAATAAATCGATGGATATACAAGTTAACAGACAAATTTAATCGGAATTAGCAGATAAGGCTTTCCAAATTCCATCAATGAATCGCAAAAAAGTTAATTGAATATTGTAACAACTTGTAAGAGAAATTTATCGCTGACAGTTTTTCGATTAAAACAATTAACGATATTATACCTTTTGATATTTTTGTATTTTTTTTAATTACACGTTTATCAAAAGATTAGTCGAAGGCAGGAGAGTTAGATGCTAAGTGGCGATAAAATAAATTAGATGCTTTATAAATTAGGTTTCTTGTTTGCATTTTAAAAACTACAGGTAAGTCATAAATGGAGGTGATTATAATATATAATCGATAGAATAAAATATTGATTTATTTCGGAAAATCCACTTATTATACCGAAGAATAAAGTAGCCGAAACGTAAACAAGCACTATACCTATACCTATGTATTTGATTCTCATTCTCCACGACCTTGAACTTTATTGTTGGCGACATAAGAAATGATATAACATTAAGGATGAAAGAAACTTACCTATTAGACGCAGTCTCATCGGAAATTAACACTATAAAAGTGTATTTATATATGTGGAGAAACTTATACCTATATGTAGAGTTGTATACCATCTTTAAGACTGGGAGAGATGTCAGGCGCATGACTGACGGCTTTACGTGCTTTACGTGTCACCCATCTTTGACTGACCTGGCCAAGCGTTGATTAACCTCCGTTCGAACTTGCTATGAGAGACTATAAGTACCAGAGAGCATGCGTTTTAAACAACATATAGTTGCGTGTAACATCACAGTATACCTCATTTAATGGCAAGCGTACTTAATGACCATGACAAGTTAGAATCATATATGAGGTGTTGAAGAATGGAATCTACATATCTCGCTTTGTTAGTGCCATTAGATGTCGTCACTTAATTAGTATTGATATATTCCTCTTTTTATAACCACTTGTAGATAAAGGAGGTGTTATGCAAACAGATAAACAACCTATTGTTTGTCGATACAGGTGTTACTAATAACTGTAGATACTACGTCGTAGGGCTTGTAATTACTTATTTATGAAGAAGAACGCGTTAAACCTACCAATGACACTTACTGCGAGATACAATAAAAATAATGTATGATAGTCAATACGTTCTTAGAACACCGCACCAGTAAGACGATTGTGATGCGACGGCGATTTCTAAACAAATTATTCGCTTATATGATGCGGCGCACCACCGTATGTTTATTAGAGGTTTGTCCCTTGTCCATCGCCCTGACCAGTGTGGTCCTGGCCTTACACACTCCTCTCATAAAAACCCAAGCACTCCTATAATACCTATCATCGTCCATTCAACGCAAACACATGAGGTACAATCAGGAGCCGCTTGCCTATCTTTTTTATTCAACAATCGTACGGCCCGCCTGATGTTAAGCAGTTGCCGTAGCCAATAAATGCTTGTAATACGCATGTTCTCGCTTGTTGTCAACCTGAAGGGGAGAGCGATAGTGGGAGGGGAAAGAAGGTGGGGAGGGGTTTAGGCTTGCGGTTCGCTCACTAATAGTATGAAACGCAGCTGAATTAGCTACTTTACGCCGATCGTCTGTGAGAAGGTACTACCCCGGTCGAGCCAGCCCGTATATGAGCTGTAGTTGCTACAACTCGACTCCAGCACCTTAAATCCGTATGTATCCAATTTGAAGCGTTTTTTATACATTGTATAGATAGTTATAATTTATCTCCACAAATCACATCTTATAGTACAACCCTGCACAGCATACAGGACCTCTTCACACTATACTTAGCAATAGAAAGATATGCTTTAAGAGAAGCGCCTGTTTCAGAATCGTCGAATAACTTTTATCCACCAAATAAATATGGCGCTTTATCAGTTTTCCATAGAATATCTGGCAATTCTGAAACAGGTCCTATCACCCTATCGAACCTATGAAACTAGTTTCGCTTTACACTGTGCTCCGTGTGCGGCCGTCTAAACACCGTTAGTTACGCGATATCGCTTATTGTTTTTGTTTTGTACTCATACCGAATGCTGTTTGCGAACTCCTAATTTATCCGTGGGTTCACTGTCTATTGTATATATGTTTTCATTAGGCCCGCATTTAAAACAAGTACGGTTGATAACGGCATACGTGCGGAATAGTTATTGCGAATTTATCTCGCCGTTTCCTTTTGCGCTGTAATTAATAAAATGATCGAGCTGTTTTTGGATGCGGACGCGCGTTGGTATTTAATTGTTTTGTTAGAAAGTTTTTGAGGATGTGGGTGCTTTTGAGGTCAATTGGCCTTTGTGTTGATAGTACTAGATAGGTACTCTTTTCACTAGGTTCCTAGGGGGTAGGGTACAAAATCAGTGACCTGGTACCGTCGTTAGCGATAGGTTAGTCATATTTTGAGACAACTCTTCTTCTTATCGTATGGTTAGTGGTGAAACTAGTGTAAGGGTTGTGTAAGCACTGACATGGCTTAACGACTGCTGTCTCGATGATAAAACCAGGACAGACTTGTTACGTGCGAACGAAATTCCACTAATAATTCGATTATTCTGTAGGTACGGGTAAGGGCCGTAAGATGAATGGTTGTTGATTGATCATGGAGGTTTAAATTCAAACTATCAATTTGATATGGAAGAAGACGGGGGCTTAAACTCTCTCCCGTGGTTTAAGCTACAATTTATCTTACGGCCCATAGCTGACATGTTCGATTTACAAATCGTCTTCCCTCACGTAAAAAATCTGGTTTACGCAAACGCCTACCGATATAGAACTGCAAACAGTTTCGATACCGTTCGTGCCGCGCGCCTGTCAGGCGCTCGCCTCACGCGAAGGCCGTCATCTCCGATTAATAGCACTGCGAGGTTGCCCTGCCCGCCCTTTATTGCCCCTCCGCATTTCGAGTGCCGGCAAATGAGCAATGTTAAGGTCACATAACGTCGGGGTTGCCAGATTCAATGGGGCAACGCAGGCTTTGTTGGATTGTGTAGGGCAAAATATCAAGCTATGCAGACATAATCATAGATAGTTAATCGTAATTATTCGTCTGAGTAATTTACATACTAAACGAGAAATTCGTAATAGTTATTTTGTAGCGAACTAGTTTTTATTAAGTTACATAAATAAAAACTCTTGTTGATAAAAAATATTGCGTGATACAATATTTTAATATAACGATTAGAAACCACATTAGAGGCTTCTTAAGTCAAGGCTGATAGCTCTGAAAATTTCTTACAACTTCTACGCTTCGTCCTTTATTAATCCATGGTGATTATAAGTTTGTATGATGTACATTAGTATTTTAATTAGATTGCACGTTGGCTTCTTCCTCGGAGTTCCGTATACGTGACTAGGAAATTAATGGACAGTTATTATGTAGATAGTCTACAATCCGATGGTAATTCAAGCTCGAAGTGGAATAGATTAGTGGCAGATAAGTAGCAAATTCCGTGAGATGAACATCTTGAGCGCAGCGAGCTTTCGGCTTAAGTGCACATTCAATACGATTTAATTATTTAGCAGGTTGGTACTTCTAGGTGTATTTGATGTCGAAATCTAGATCGATATGGAGTCTATAGACACCATTAAAATACGTTTCATTTTTCAAACTGTAAGAATAATTAAGACTGAAACATTTTTCATGTTGATTATGTTTCTCGTATTTGTTTTATGTACACGAAATAAACCTATTGTATACCTATTAATATCCCCAGTCATACATATTACTAAAGGTACCTCAAACAATGTAAAAAAAATTAGGTGAATGAAAAATACCAGAGTAGATGTGACACACGGATTCTAAAATCGTTTCTAAATAGGCAGGTACCAGAAAATGGTTGAGCCAACTTTTTGGTACTACCTTTTTAGGTACAAACGATATGTTAGATTCTGAGTGTCACATCTACTCTGTTTAATTCAATCTTGTGATCAATCCAAATATCCCAAATATTCATAGCTTTGGCCATGAATACAAATAGGTAGGTATCGTCGGTAGCTGGTACAACACTGAGGTGCATGACCCGATGATTGCACAGTTAAATTAGCATGCCTAATCGACATATAAATCATGATTATTTAATCGTTGTTATGATGAATAAGTGAGCTTTCAAAACAGAATACATAGTTAAAGACAGGGTTTTACCTATTCAGGCCTGTTTCAGAATCTTCGGATAAAATTTATAGGTACTGCAAATAAATTTGACGTAAAAAAAAAGTCATAGAATATCAAACAAACAATTTATTTGGTAAATTTATCAGACGATTCTGAAACATAAGTATTTTGTACATACATACAATTCAGTACCTACCTACCACAATTCTTAACTCTAAGCGCCTGTTACTAAACCGTCAGACAACTTTTATCCACCAAATAAATATGGCTTTTTGACAGTTTTTCTTAGAATATCTGTCAAAACGCCATATTTATAACATGATAGTACTACAGAACGCGCTTGTATCACTATTCCAGCTTACTTGCTCTCGTTCCAAATTTAAAACCATCGCAAAATGGGACAAGTCGACAAAAAATATAGTGATAAAAACTCGAAAAATGTCATTGGTAATTTCTCTACCCACTGTATTACGCGGTGCCCTACTTACGTCACTCCGAGTGACTTGTCTTGTGTTTGGGTATTCATGACCACCTTTCATGAATACCTCTTTGTTCTCGCCAATCCCAAATTCTATACAATTGAAATTTAGAAGTGGATCTTTGAATAGGTTGTCAGTGACAGGGGACTAGCTAGACTGACAATCTTTTTGTAGTTTTGATGCTCTGGTTACTAGTCTTACAAGTTGTTAATATATAATTATATATTGTAAGTATCGTATCCAATAACAAAGTGATGAATTTAAGGTACCTATTTAAAAATGATCAAAACATTATTTTCAAAGTTCTATATTTTGTTAAATTGCACAACTACTTCAAAACCCTACCGAAAGTATTGTCTTAAATATTTTCACGAACAATGAAAGCGGTATATCAAAGACTAGCAAGCAGCCAATAGTTAATTAATCAGCTGCTAGGCGGAGCGAACGAAGTGCAAAACGACTGCTAAGATTCTTTTATTTAAATGCATTCAAGCAGACTTTACCAGAAACTTGTTTTTTATTTTTACCCATTACCTTTACTCGATTAATTCCAATTAGAGGTATTTTATATTAATAAGTTTCAGGCAGGCCATTAAGTTTAGCTACTGAAACTTCAAACCATGTAACGAAATAGATATTATGTACGTCAACGCCTGCAACCTTTTTAATTATTAGTTACTTATTATGAATTTGTTAACAATTTTATCGCATATTGGCTATTCATGTTCTAGAATAATTACAATTGATCCGATTAATAACAGTCGATACAAGACTGCAATATGACATTTCTCTATTCGCCAGTTGATTCTGATCGACCAATCGGAGGCCGATCAGCTGGTTGGCCAAGCAATCAGAGGGTCGATCACTATAGCAGCTCAATGGCAAAGGCTAAGCGAATTAGGGCCCAGATTTGTTGTGGGACTGAACGTAAAAGTCATAATTCTTACACAGGTGTCGCCGCATGTTTACATAAATTATGATTCTCTAAAATATTCTTATGATATAGTTTTTGATATAAGCTTTCAAGAAACACTTTGTGAGCGGCGTCGGAGGGTAAATTATGTTGACACTCCGCTCGTATGACAACTATGACAGCTTTGACTACGGGGACCTTTTTACACTCTGCTACGGACGTGTTTAGTCGTCGATATCCGCTTATTTACCGATGGAAGACCTGTCTGATATGACAATTACTTCCAATACCGCACGAAATTTTATGTCGAACTAAAAATACTACCAACTCTTTTTTCTTCATTATTTATATTCCAGTTGGGTTTTCGTTTTTTATTCATGTTAATTGTAAGTAAATTATTTTTTAAATCGACAAGACGTCGACGCTCTAATGGAAATAAAACACAAAGATTACGTGGATGACACATTAGTCGACATTCTGCCGTGGATGCTGTAAAACGACTAAATATTCCTCTCACATCTGCCAGCCACCCCGTTACGTGCACAGATTTTTCACATAAGAAAAAATCTCATACCCCAATCGACCCTACTAAAAGTAGGTCGTAAACTTCTGATGAAATTCCTCGTAAAATGAAATAATAAGCTAAAAAACTGCCACTCAGATTATCCTAAGTTAAGCGAAACTGAATAAATTTGGGACTTGAAAGTAACTGAACCGAATAATCACATCTAACCTAAATCCTGTAATAAAATAGTTTCGGGACACTCGCGAATGTATCCGAATTAGGTTTTAATTCGTGTTTCCAACTTCGAATGTAGCGCTGGTCGTTAAATTTAATGTAACCCGTAATTAGAAGATTTTAAGCGGTTTTAAATTTCCCCTGAGACGTAATGTCTGTCAGACAGTTTTATAGATATCCGGGATGGAATTTGCGATTGTAAAAGGTTAATGAGAAAAAGATGTTCTTTTTACACGGAACATTGTTTCGAAATAGATTGTTTTCATATGAGAAATAGATGTTTGCAAGTCAGTGAACATACAAATTAGGAGGTAAAATACTTAGGGTAGTGATGTGTGAAGAGATTTTAGTAGGTAAGGAGTACGGTGCACGGAAAAATGAAGTGTTTGAAAAACAGTATCGAATAATAAGGGTCTGAAAATCCCATCAAAAGTCGGTGTTACCAAAAAATGTAGTTTAATAATAATGTCAATTTAGTGGCGTATGTATGCCCCAAAAGAGGTCGGGGTCACACACATTGGCGAGGTTTTAGGCAAGCAGCCAACAGATGGCAGAATAGTTCCGGTCGAATGTTACGCGGTATTTATCTTTATTTCTTTATGCACCCGATGTTGACAAAAAAATGGAAACGGTTACGCCATTGCTTGAAAAAAAAATGCTTTCATTTTCTCCTCGGCCTATTTTATTTTTACGGCTCTTCGGCGGAATATAATGAGTTTGCGCTTTTATAAATGGTTGTACATTTTGGGCCTTTATGTAAAGCAACAATGAGGGAAAACTGTCAAGGGTGCAATACATTAAAACAAATCTCTTTGCGGTAAGCACCGGCTGGCTCTTATAAGCGGATGTAGAGATGGGGATGTTTCTCCCGAAATCGTCTCTTCGCATTTTCAATAGTAAACTGGCGCAGAGATTATTCAAGATTCCGTTTATGAGCTCGCTTTATGACGTCATTAAGACGGATCATAAACATCAAGTAGGCAGTATGCCGCTATATAAACTTGCAAACGTTTGTACATTTAATTATGTACATCTATATAGATTAGGATATTTGATTGATTTGTGAGGAATTCAGAGACTTCGAGGTGACTGAAATTGCTACTACTACAAACTACGAATTATTTTAATAGAAACACACACAACCATTGACACTTAACGCGATATAAATATAATAAGAATTATTGATAAGATCTATTTCCTAACGTCACTTTGAGAATGAAGCAAAAAGCGATTCAATTTCATCTACGAATAACAACACATTCCAAAAATATTTACATAAAAAAACGAATAATTTCTAAAAACTAAAATTCTATTTTCAGATGACAAAACGTTTACCGAATAAACCGAATTTATTAAAACTAAAAGACGAATTTTGATACGGCAATTTTATCGAATGTGGTGTACCAGTCTTCGGGCGATAGAGGAGATGTTGGATCTGATGGAGGGATTCTAAAGTGTTGTGATGAGTGGTCGGCACCAGCTTCGCGTGCCGGAGCTGCGCGTGAGTGGCGCGCCGGCGGAGGATGATGACCCGCCCGCCGCCCTGCCTCCGTTCGCGCTTACCCTCGCTAGTATACCGAGACGCAGACACTCTTGGATATGCGGGTAAGTGAAGCTATTGTTAGGCAGTATAAGTAAGACTGGTGATTGAAGACGAAGATCCTTTGGTTTTCCAGTATCTGCTGCAACTAGACCCCAAATGTAAAAAAAAACATTGTTGTTTCGCATCAATAAAGGAAGAAAGAGTGGGTGTGATGAAATCAGTGAAATGAGGTTTTTGTCACGATTATCTCAACAGTAGTTACTAGAATTTTTAGCTAGTGCAGGTTCACAGATCTGCGTCTCACTATAGGTACCTCAGCGAATGTATCAATTGACGAAATTAATGCGTAAGAAAGGGACTTCTTAGTACCTACTGAGGTACAGCCCCTCTAGACAAGTGGCTTTGTCTACAAACGTTTCTACAAATCGCTACGCTTCATGTATGGAAATGACATCAGTCACGTGATCTACTTATCGACTTGTAATGTCATTTCCATACATTTAAGCGTAGCGTTTTGTAGAAACGCTTGTAGACGAAGTCACTTGTCTAGGGGGGCTGTGGTGCTAACTGATAGCGTACAAAGACTTTAGATTAGATGAAAGATAGCTACTTATCGTTATAAGAAAACTGATGATAATATGGAGTCAATAAATAAAGTTTGCAACATATTGATCCCTTTATTGACCTGGCAGTTTTGTTACTAGTAGGTAAATGTATACTAAACTGTACAATATAACATGATTGATGAAGAGGTGTGACGTCATAAATCAATCACCCCAAGTTGTAGCTTCAGTTGGCTTATCTATCGCCGCGTGCTCTAGGAACACACAATACTTACAGTTATGTGCTGTTCATAGGTGGACTTGAAACTCGCGCTATATTAATTTTGCTTTCTATGGCGCGTTTATATTATGGCAGTAACAAGCCAGTCCAGCGACCCAGTCCAGCGCTGACCTGTAACTGGCACCGTGTAAACGCTATTTTCAACCCAGTCCAGCGCTGACTTCAATCGCAAGTCAGTCCAGTCAGACTAGCCGCCTGTCTGCATACGGGCAGTGATGTTTACACGGGGCCAGTGACAGGACAGTCCAGCAACCCAGTCCAGCGATCCGCGCGTGTAAACACTAATTCCAACCCAGTCCAGTGCTGACTTCAATCTCAAGTCAGTCCAGTCAGACTAGCCACCCGTTCTATTTTGGAACCCTGTAAGTAAGTGCGTAACTCAAAAATAGCTACTTTACATAATAGCAAAAAAATTAAATGAAGTTATTGTTACCCATGCCTTACATAGTGTTACAAATTTTCAAATAACGAATCATTATTGGTCTGTTTTCTGTTGTCTGATTCATTGAAATGGTCCGGGATAGCCTACACTAAGCAATAACATTAAAATATCAAAACCATAAAAAAAATACTTACGCACTGTTAGAACCTAACCGTCAATTTGTTGTACGGTGTCCGCCATATTTTCGAATGTCAAACGTTTCCATGACAATAGACCATGGATGCAATAAGTTCAGACAGGATTGTGCATTTGGGAGCAAAGAAGGTTTAAATACTTTTAAAATAAATAATCGTAATTAAAATATCCATAAACAAAATTGTGAAATGAAATGGTTAATTATTACAGGATGTCAAGATTTGATTTCAGTTTAATAGTAATTGTAAATAACTTCAGCATATTGTCGTTAGACGGCATTATTACTATTGATGGCGTAATTAATCTTGAGGAGTCAACTTCAATATTTACGCCGTTACCATCAATCCATCATTGTATGTAGGGTGTGCAGTGAAATAAATGTATTTGTAGCACTTTAGTGCTTTAGTTAAAATACCCCACGCGCCGCCCTAACGAAATGGGACGACATCGCCATTTGTAGGCGTTGGATCACTTTGGGACCAGGCTAAGTCCCATTAAACACCCACAATACGAAAAAAGAGACGGCCCGGCCTTTTTTCTCCGACATATACTAACATTCTGAATTTTCACCATTAGTTGCCTGTATTAATTTCGGCAGATTTTACACCTCAGAATATATCCTTTACCGTTAATTAAATTCATAATGGCAACTGTGCGAGCAAGACACACACGTCATCTAGTTTGTGGCACTCACTAGGCATGTTTTCTCTACTCATTTACTTCAAAGAAATATAAGTTTTTCTGCAATGTGAGAGTTTATTTCCGCAAACCATATCTTGAGATCGCACGAACTGAGCATGGGGCTAGAGAAAGAAAGAAGAAAAATCACTTGAGATCGCACAATCCTTATTAACTTAATACGTCCATGACAACATAGACATAATTCTTTGGATAAAACTATTTTTGACATTGCCTATTGCCGCCATCTTGATCAAAATGTGAGCGTCAAGATGGCGGAACCAGACCTTATTGAGGAAAATAATAGTGGATAACTTTTTCTTGCCTCATTTCCAAACTGAAAATAATATATCTTTATGTACATAGCGCGTACTAAATCTAGGAGCTTTAAGGAAATATCGTCACGTTCACGTTCATCACGTTTCATTTGTTACTTACTTAACCGAATCGTCAAGATAGCGGGACTGGTTGCAACATCATATTATTTTAATTCGGTTGATGCTATGTATTAAGTTAAGAAAAAAGAAAGAAGGAAAAATATTTATTTAAAAATAAAAGAATATTAGGTAAATAAAACATGTTATTCCCATACTAGGCTGAGCCTGTCCTAGTGTTGCAAAAGACTCGAGTTCTTTTAGCCTTCTCAAAGAGGCTCGAGCTTTTCTATGGGGCTCGTCGAAGAAAAACGACTCCGAATATTTCAAGCCTAAAAAAGGACTCGAGTTTTAAATAAACCTCGAGCCCTTTTTAGGCTCAGAGTTCTTTTAGAGCTCCGTTGTTGTGAGCTTTCTAAGTCTTCGCAAGTATAAGAAGGAGTCGCCTAGTCTAGCTGACTATTCCTGGCTAGTCTATTGTATTCCTGACTATTCTTGACTATTCTCGACTATTCTCGACTAGTCTTGACTATTCTTGACTATCCTGACTATTCTCGACTATTCTCGACTATTCTCGACTATTCTCGACTATTCTCGACTATTCTCGACTATTCTCGACCATTCTCGACCATTCTCGACTATTCTCGACTATTCTTGACCATTGTTGTCTATTTTTGACTATTGTTGACTATTTCGACTATTCTTGACCATTGTTGACTGTTTTTGAATGTTTTTGCCGAATTTTGACGATTTTTGACTATTTTGTCGATTCTTGACTATTTTGACCATTTTTGACTATTCTTGACTATTTTTGACTATTTTTTGACTATCCTTGACCATCCAGACCATTGTTGACTGATTTTGAATATTTTTGCCGAATTTTGACTATTTTTGTCAATTTTTGATTAGTTTTGAATATTTTGACTATTTTTGACCAATTTTGACTATTTTTGACCATTGTTGTCTATTTTTGACCATTGTTGACTGTTTTTGAATGTTTTTGCCGAAATTTGACGATTTTTGACTATTTTGTAGATTTTTGACTAGTTTGACCATTTTTGACTATTTTTGACTATTTTTGACTATTTCTGACTATTTTTGACTATTTTTGACTATTTTTGACTATTCTTGACTATTCTTGACTATTCTTGACTATTTTTGACTATTTTTTGACTATCCTTGACCATTGTTGACTGATTTTGAATATTTTTGCCGAATTTTGTAAATTTTTGATTAGTTTTAAATATTTTTGACTATTTTTGTCTGTTTTTGACCATTGTTGACTATCTTTAGCTATTGTTGACTATTTTTGACTATTTCGACCATTGTTGACTATCGTTGACTATTCTTGACTATCGTTGACTATTGTTTACTGTTTTTGAATACCTATTTATACCGAATTTTGAGGATTTTTGAAGATTTTTGACTATTTTTGACCAAAATTCGGTAAAAATAGGTATTCAAAAACAGTCAACAATAGTCAACGATAGTCAAGAATACTCGAAATAGTCAACAATGGTCGAAATAGTCAAAAATCGCCAAAAATAGTCAAAAATAGTCGAAAATGGTCAAAATACGTCAAAAATAGTCAACAATGGCCAAAAATAGTCAACAATAGTAAAACATAGTCAACAATGGTCAAAAATAATCAAAAATAGGCAAACTTAGTCGAAAATTGTCAAAATACGTCAAGAATTGTCAAAAATTGACAAAAATGGTCAAAATACATCAAGAATAGTCAACTATGGTCCAAAATAATCAACAATGGTCAAAAATAGTCAACAATAACTAAAAATAGTCAACAATGGTCAAAAATAGTCAAAAAAAATCGTCAAAGTAGTCAACAATGGCCAAAAATAGTCAAAAATTATCAATAATATGCAAACTTAGTCGAAAATTGACAAAATACGACAAGAATGGTCAAAAATAGTACAAAATAGTCAACAATGGTCAAAAATAGTCAACAGTAGCTAAAAATTGTCAACAATGGTCAAAAATAGGCAAAAATAGTCAAAAATAGTCAACAAAATGTCAAAAATTGTCAAAAATTGTCAACAATGGTCAAAAATATTCAACATTAGCTAAAATAGTCAACAATGGTCAAAAATAGGCAAAAATTGTCAAAAATAGTCAAAAATAGTCAAATATAGTCAAAATAGTCAAAAATCGACAAAATAGTCAAAAATCGACAAAATAGTCAAAAATCTTCAAAATTCGGCAAAAACATTCAAAAACAGTCAACAATGGTCAAGAATAGTCGAAATAGTCAACAATAGTCAAAAATAGACAAGAATGGTCAAAAATTGTCAAAAATGGTCAACAATAGTCATAATGGTCAAGAATAGTCAAGAATAGTCGAGAATAGTCGAGAATAGTCAGGATAGTCAAGAATAGTCGAGAATAGTCAGGAATACAATAGACTAGCCAGGAATAGTCAGCTAGACTAGGCGACTCCTTCTTATACTACAAACTTAGTCGAAAATTGGCAAAATACGACAAGAATGGTCAAAAATAGTAAAAAATAGTCAACAATGGTCAAAAATAGTCAGCAATAGTTAAAAATAGTCAACAATGGTCAAAAATAGTCAAAACTAATCAAAAATTGACAAAAATAGTCAAAATTCGGCAAAAATATTCAAAATCAGTCAACAATGGTCAAGGATAGTCAAAAAATAGTCAAAAATCGTCAAAAATTTTCAACAATGGCCAAAAATAGTCAAAAATTGAAAAAATAGTAAAAAATAATCAATAATATGCAAACTTAGTCGAAAATTGTCAAGAATAGTCGAAATAGTCAACAATAGTCAATAATAGTAAAAAATAGACAACAATGGTCAAAAATAGTCAAAAATAGTCAAATATATTCAAAAACAGTCAACAATGGTCAAGAATAGTCGAAATAGTCAACAATGGTCAAAAATAGTCAAAAACCGCCAGAAAATAGTCAACATTCGTCAAAAATAGTCAACAATGGTCAAAAATGGTCAAAAATAGTCAAAAATAGTCTAAAATAGGCAAAAATAGTCAAAAACAATCAAAAATATTCAAATATAGACCATAATAGTTTAAAAAAGTCAAATATAAGGGTGTGTGTAGCCTTAGGGGCGCAGTTAGGTTTAGGTTTAGGTTTAGGTCTAGGTTTAGGTTTTGGTTTAGGTTTGAGTATAAGGGTGGGGAAGAGGACACGGGTCAACTTTGACGTTGAATGACCATTGACCTTTAACCCTGAAAGTCCTTTGACCTCAAGTAACCTTTGATATCGAATTTCATTTGACCTTGAATGAACTTGATATTTAACTTTGACCTTGACCTTCTTACCTTGCTAAATGCTTGGACACGTTCGGTTAGGTTAGGTTAGAACAGTGACCACAACGCGCGAGCCGAGCGAGCGAAGCGAGCGTGCCGCGGCAGCGGCCGGCGAAGCGCCAGAGCCAAATAGAACCCGTTACAGTTATTTTTATTAACCTCATGGTCTTGGTCCGTGACCTTGGGATCAAAGGTCATTCAAGGTCAAATGTCAAGTTGATTCGAGGTCAAATGACATTCGATGTCAAAGCTTACTTGAGGTCAAAGGTCATTCGGGGTTAAAGGTCAAAGGTCATTCGAGGACAACGTCGACTCGTGTCCGTTTCCCCACCCTCCTACTCAAACCTAAACCTAGACCTAAACCTAAACCTAATAGCGCCCCTAGGGATACACATTGACCCAAATATAGTCAAAAATAGACAAATATATTCAAATGTAGTCAAAAATAGTATAAAATAGTCAAAAATAGTCGAAATAGTCAACAACGGTCAAAAATATAAAAAAATAGTCAAAATAGTCAAGAATGGTCAATAGTGGTCAACAATAGTTAAAAATAGTCGTGCTTATTAAACTAAAGTCTAGAATGGTTACAAAGGGCTAAAATAAAAAAGGGCTCCAAGCCTTTTTAGAAAGAGCTTCAAAATAAAGGCTTCATTTCCGAGAGCCTCCTCTTCGCCTCGCAGACTCGTGGCTGAATTAGTTCTTTAGCCTTCGAGGTTTCTTAAAAAGGCTCGAGCCCTAAAAATGAGGCTAAAGAACTCGAGTGTTTTGCAACACAAGCCTGTCCTGTGGGAATCAAATTTGGTACAGATTAGTAAAAATATAGTACTAAATTCCCAAGTCCGAATTATCCATCTGCGAGCAGCACTTCTTGGCCTAGTGGATTTTTTTAAATCGCAGGTACTGCTTTGGCCTTCGGAGGCAAAAATTTCAAGTTTAGGGTACAATCAGTACATATTTAGCACTAAATACTCGATGAGTTTTTTTTTTATTCTGAGTTCTGAAGCCCGCCACTTTGACGCTCACACAAATAGATATCAAACTGATTTATTGACTTACTGGCTTGTGAGTGGCGCCGAAATTTAGCATCGTGTAGACGCAATTGGACAGTCGGTACTAGTTTGTTCACTCCGGCCGTCAGTTTAAAAAATGGGCAGCTCACTGACCTACTGACTTACTGACTTCACCCGTTTACACTATTCCAGTATTTTCGGCGCAATTTCATAATTTCGGCGCCAAACGCTGAACCTGTTTAAACGATCCATAAGTCTCACACACTGTATGAATTTCGACCTATAAGTTTCCAAAGGAACAACATTTTTGATTGCTTTCTTCCTCCGTCTTATCTCGATAAGAACATGTTCTCAAAACTTATCAAATTACCACAGAATAAAATGACATCAGTTAAGCTACGCAATAACAAAATAATCATTTAGAATTCTCAAACATACGACTTGTTTTGTTCTACTAATATTACCGTATTGTTCCGTGCTCGAAAATCGTGTCTATATTGAACGGAAATTTTTAGCAGTGAGTGGCCGTCCGTAAGACAAATATTGGTTAATATTCATGATCTCTGCCAGTGTCCCCTGCATTAGCACAACAATGGTCCGGCCACGTAAACGCTCACAGCGCTAACCTCGACTATTGTACTTCGATCACTGTCTTCAGCTGTTTTTGTACCTAGGCACTCCATTATACCCGAGCCCGCCTTTCACTGCAAATGTCCTATGATTCATTGTAATATTATGACTGTCTTTTACCCAAACTTCGTAACTTTATCCCGATCCACTCATTTTTCAAAGAAACTATGCGAATATTTCCATTTTCTAAACAGTATTCTTTATCGAGCATTTGTGAAATATGTGGAAGAATGGACGTTTTTTACTGTCATAGTAATATTTCATCAGAACATTAGACGCCGCATTGAAGGAAACCATTAATCTGGCATCGGCAGCTTTATGCGTCGTTCTTCACACACGATGTCCCCTTATACGATATCCAAATATTTGTATTGCAAATATAAAGCGCTATTAATATACAATTTCACAGGAAACCGCGAAGGGGAGCTATTAATACTTGAGATCTGAGATATTTTAGAATTTTCCGATGATATTTTCAAGAATACAGAGCAAGTCAATACGAGCTGACGGAAATAGTTCAATCGGGATGTAGGAAATTGGTGTTTGATTCCAATAAGGCGCTGTTTTGATCGTTTGATTGCACACTGTGCATTCGTATGGGAATGATCAACGTGAACAAAAAGAACCTTAATTCAAAATTTGAACAAATTAAAGTACAACGGTGGGTAGTAAACGTTAGCAAGGGAAAACGCTCTGGGGTTATGTTTAGTGATGGGATGTTCTCGAGAACATTCTCACCCTCGGAAACTTACGGAAACTTACTCATGAGAATTTTCGAGAATTTATCTTCTGAAGCATGTTAAACTTGGCATAAACCTCATTAAACATGCAAGTATGGTGGTTTTAATTGTTTTTAAGATTGAAAGTTAGGATAACGTCACCCAAAATAAAAAAAGATCACGAGTAAGTTTCCGAGGGTGAGAATGTTCTCGAGAACATCCCATCACTAGTTATGTTTGATTGAAAATGAAACAACAACTAGAAACAAAAATTGTTCTGTAAAAAGTTTCATAATCCGATAAGGGCGCTCTTTTTATTGTGCAAGTTTTTGTGTGTTTTTCGAAGTTCGTTACATTACGCGCAATTATACTGAGAACACGAACATAAAATGTTATGCCTGAAAACTCGCTTGGATTATGGAAATTTTAGACGTTTAATTTTAAAATTGTATCACTTTTAATTCTCACGATAAAACTCACGAGCTAACTTCTATAATGTAATATTGTTGGATAATTCAATTAAAGCCAACGACCAACGTAGTACCTTTAAGATACTAGAGTGTAATTGTTCCAAGATAAGCAACGCTTGCACTGTGGTTACCATACAACAGACTGGGGGCGATCCTAGTGACACCCAGATCAGTGCAAATTACGAAAAGGTACTTTCCGCAGTCAGCTTCTAGTGGGAATCGAACCCGCAACCAAGTTACAGTGAGTCGAGCGGCCTACGCTCGAACCACCAAGCGGACATCGGTTTGACTAATAAATTCAGTGTTTTTACTATCAACCCAATGAATACTTATAATAGAGGGGGAGCCCATGATGCTAACTGTGGATCTACTCCGGCGTTGCCCAAACCTATTAGATTCGGTAGATTAGATGATAGGAAGAATACATTGTTCTAGATGTTTCCACTTTCAGCGGTGGGGGAAGCGTCTACATGATAATTTCAAAATTGTAGAAAAAATCAATGACATGGAAATACTCAAGTGTGTCATATATTGATATTTTTCATGCTCCAAAATGATATATTGAAAAAAATAAAAATTACTCGAGCGCGTCCGATTTTCAGAGCGGGTGTTCAGTGAAACTTACAGATGCTCCCATTTCTTAGACTGACGATCAAATTAGCAGAATTGACACTTTTGACACTTCTTAGCTAGTAATGAATCCCCCTTATCTTAATCTGACGAGTTCGAGTATTTTAAGATGGTCTATTGGATGGATACGACTCCCCATCTATAAGTTTTATAGGTCTGTATATAATACACAATATAGTATTACAATGAATACTATAAGCTGTGTAGGTACCGTCCTTCAGGTATTTTGTATATGGTATCTCTAATAGGTATCCTACCAGTAAGTCTGAATTTGTTCAACTTCAGCAAACATCATTTCGTATGATTTGCATCACCAAACTAGTAACTAGTATAACAAAACTGAACGGGCTGTGTTACGGAGGGTCCAAATTCTGTCACCGACAGGCACCGGAAATTTATTACACCACCGAAGTTGTTCAATAACATGTTTATATACAGAATATTTCAAACGTACGAAATAGTTTTCGAGCTAATGAATCATAGAGGAAACGGGTTCGACCATTTTTTATTCGCTCAAACTTAATTCGTTAAAACGTCGTGCTTCCATACATACGGTTGGTTATAAGTTGTAGATGCCTGATGAACACAAATTAGATATACCTACGTTACTATCATATTTTCTAGTTACAGGCCTTCGAATATTTCTTTTTTGGTGAAGCTTAGAAATCAACATTTATGAGTACTTCTCAGGATCTGAGAAATAGTTTTTTTAAGTTAATATATACCTACTCAATGCTTGACATATTTGCCAGGAATTTTTTATTTCATAAGTTCCCGATACTCATCCATATTACAAGTATTATTTCGAACTTGAGACATCCCGTATAGGTACTGTAGTTGGTAATAGTTATCGGAGTAATACGGTCCGTCATCAGCTCCATTAGGTCACATTATTATATCTTGTTAGACGCACGCTCTTCTCAATCATAGGTTTGCAAGAAAAACTCATCAGGATCAGTTAATGCTGCAGGAAAACTTTGAACACCTCTGGAAGAAAAATGTTCCACTCTTTTTAAGTTTTTAAGTATCTTAAACCCTCGTCACTGAGCTTAATCAACAATAAGTAGGTAATATGTAGTGACTTCTTTCTACCTAATTCAGTTATCTATTCCATATAATATTCGATAAAGATCTTCATTAATTCCGCAACTTTCAGCAACTTTAGTTAGTTACTGTATAAAATTCACGAAAATACAGGCCAATATCGAGACTCGTACTCGTATGTATTCCACATCGCGTCTTACAGAAACTTTGTAACCTCATGTGAATATAATGTGCGAGATATAATGGATACAGTTTTACGTAAGTGGGTTTGAATTTCGGCTCGCGTCCAAAATTCTCAACTTGTTGCTGAATAAATTCGATTCCTTACACTCAGCACCGATCTTATTTCCGAATTCCGAGTGCATCTGTAACGATTAAAGCTCGGCGCAAACATAGTCACAGCAAACTACTGTCATCGATAGCCAGCGACAAGCAGTTTACACGCTTTTTTATGCATTTTGTAAAAACTCACCGCACACGTGTGGCCGGTGGCGGCCACTCGCTAAGCAGTGTCCGCGACTGAACTGCTTGTCACTGGTCACCGGTGGCTGTGGTCGGTGGCCCGTTTGCACCGAGGCTAAGACAACTCGAAACGACATATTTCAGAAATAATACCCCGCGAGAGCTTGCAAACATTTTTAATGTAATGTAATGTAACGTCACGACTTTTATCCCCATTCGGGGGTAGTCAGAGGCTTGAGTGGCCATACACGACCACATTGTGGAGGTATTAAACTACTCAAAGCCCACATTTTTAATGAACTTTCTATATCGTAAAAATAACCTATTTTGCTTATTTCCTAACCATGTTGTACTAAAGTTTAAGATGAGATGTATTATTATTTTTTGTTTTCTTTATTGGAATAAAAAACCTCTTTCTGAATATAAAGGTTTATCAAATGTTTAATTATAAATAGCTATAGGTACCTACTATAGAACACTTATATTTTCTGTTCCGCACAGACGGGAACAATCTATATAGTTTCTGCACAATTTAATTTACAAACTACCCTAACACCATTAACTGCCGGGCTGCTATGATAAGTGCATCAAGCGTATACGTGTTTTAATGCAGGCGAAGCCGGATGAGCTGATTGAATTTAGCTATCCAGGAAGCCTTAGCACTAGCCTAGTTTAGTCTAATAGGCAAGCTTTTACCAGTATGTCTTTATGTCTTACATGTCATAATTGCGGAAAATAACTACTGGGTCCTTCACCGTTTCGCCCCACGTCGTTTCGTTCCTCAAAACATATTTTATTTGTAGGTAACTAGTAACTACCACTAGAATACAACCAGAAAATCAAATAACCTTTTAAACTTAACTTAACATTCCGGAACGTACCTATATAAATCCACGCGACATAATTTATTTTGCTTTTACATGTGCCATTGTGCAAAACTGAAACAAATTGCAGGCTTACATGGCATATTGAAATTAAAATTATACGATATTTTGAACATAGATGCACAGTTGTTCCGAGCGAAACGCGTGTGCGAAGTTCGCAGGCCCGTTTCATATGAGTACCTACCCAGCGTTTTAATTCACTTACCTGAAACTCCCACTTTCAGTCCTGTTTTACGACTTCACGCTTGCCTTGTTAGTGCTACAATATATTCAATTGTATTGCCATACCCGCCCTCTCGGGTTCCACTCAGTTTAATGTATTTACTTATTTCCATTAATTATGTTCAGTGAATTTAAGCGAGCAGTATAAGTTAATTTTATGTTCAGTCAATTATTTGCCGGAAGTTGTAAAAGACATTTAACAGCGTCTCGACTGACGCTACATTGAAATGGAGAAGGGTGGAGCGGAGCGGAGCTATGTGTAAATTGACCAGTATTTTAAGCGTAGTGATAAGAGCCGTTTAAATTGTTTCGACAAAATTGGTATTTTGTTTGTCACGCTGTTGTCTAAGGCTTAGCTGTAGTGAATTAAAGATTTAAAAAAAATGTCTTGGCAATTATCGTACAAACAACGAAAATTTCCGTAGTGCAGTTTATTGAGGCGATGAAGTAGTTTGGGTAATTTCCACGCTTCTTCGCTCTCCGCTGTCAGCCTGAAAAATGATACAGGTAGTAAATGAATTTTTGGAAGGAAAAATTGACAATTATTTATTGTTTTAAGGACACAATCAATCAATCACGGTGCATTGTCTTCATGAACACTTTGTTTTGAAATAACTTTATTTATAAAAGTACTAGCTTTTGCCCGCGACTTCGTCCGCGCAGCATATAAATTTAAAAAAAATCGGATCCCGTTTTCCGTATCCCGGGACCCGGATCCCGTTTACCGGATCTCGGATCCCGTTTGCCGTAACACAGATCCCGTATCCTATATCCCGTATCTCATATCCCGCTTTCCAATTACCGCCTTATAATTGCCCATTTTTTAAAGTATTAAAATGGATATAGTATGTTATCCTTAAGAGATATACATATGCCATCGCAGACTTTTCTGTAGACCGATATAAGATACACAATTCCACCATACATAATTTTGTTATATCTCAAAGGGTTTGAGCAGCGTTTTCGTTGAAAGATCCCAGACGGCTTATTTTTCCGGCACCTTCAACAAATATCATTATATTTTAGGCAATGTATACAAGAACTAAAACCTTCCTCGAGAACCACTCTATCCATTGGTACAAGCATCAAAATCCGTTGCGTAGTTTTAAAGATCTAAACATACATAGGGACAGATAGACAGCGGGAAGCGACTTTGTTTTATACTATGTAGTAATAGTGATTATTCACACATGTAGGTACACAATACAAAGTTTTGGAATATGGTTCAGGGTCAAAACTATAATTAAATCGGACTTGAACTCTTCGAGTATATCTCTATATTTTCGTTTCAGTACCCCATCCCCATAGGTACTTACTTCACTTTTCTCCCAAAACCAGATACTCAATAATATCCTGAACATTAGTCAAATATTTACAGATTATGGTTTTAAAACAATTCTATAATAAACTTACAACCCTTGTTCTCTCTAACTAGCATCTAATACCTACTTACGTGATTAGAAGTCCTTACCTACGTCTATTGCGCTCAATCAAGTTTTGGCATTCGAACCAGTTGCTCGACAAAATTTGTATCTCATTTGTCACGCAGCTAGACGCTGTCTACACTTATTAAAGCTGTTGATAGTCATGAAATATTCTTTGAAAAAAAACTTGGCAAATATCGTACATAGACAGAATGAAGATCTCCGCAGTGCACTTTATTGAGGCGATGAAATAGTTTACGATATACGAACGATTTTAAAGGTGGTATTACTATCGTAAATAGGTGACAAGGACGTCTCGAAAGGTACATAAATTACAGGTGTACTGTATATTAAATGTGACAGTATGAGAATCTTCGGAGATGCGGTTTAAGACACAGCGACATATTTGAAACTCTGCCACAAGTTATTCTGGTCGTCGGTCGCGCGTAAACACCGCCACGTAGACGTTATTAGACGTTATTATATCTCGCAATTTTAATACTAATGGTCGGTTATATTTTTATTGGAATTTGAAAAATCTTCAAACGTTTAAAAGTGGAACACGCTTGAGATCGGCACGTGATTCGTTGTAAACTAAGAAATTAACTGCCAGTTGTGAATTTAAATAAATTAACAGCAACTCCGACGTATTAAGTCAGTTTCTACTTTGGTGGAATAAAGTTGCATCAACTTTCAGCCGCAACTTTTAAAATTAATTACCTACTTTCATTGTAAAATTAATGAAGTAGAACAAAGTTAACGGTTATATATAGCATCAATGTGTATGAACTTTTATTAAACCGACTTCAAATAAGGAGGAGGTTTCTCAATTCGACCGTATATATATATCCTACTAATATTATAAATGCGAAAGTAACTGTGTGTGTGTGTGTGTGTGTGTGAATGTTTGTTCCCACGTATCTCCATAATTACGGCACTGATTTTAATGAAATTTAAAACGTAGATAGTGTAAACTCTGGAAGGAGACATAGGCTAATCATACCTATAAATTTCAACCCCTAAGATGGTTAAATAGGGGATGAAAGTTTGTATGTAGGTTCGTCATTTTTGAAGTTAGAATTATGAAAATTTGTGATTAGGTGTCTTTTAAAAAATAAAAATTAGTAATTTCAGCGTTTTTGAAAATTCAACCCCTAAGGGGGTAAAATAGGGGATGAAAGTTTTGAATGTTATTTTGCATGGATGTTTGTCAGTTTTGAAGTTAGAATTATGAAAACTGGTGTTTAGGTTTCTTTTTATATATGTAAAAAAATAATTTCAGGGTTTTTGAAAATTCATCCCCTAAGGGGGTTAAATAAGGGATGAAAGTTTGTATGCAAGTTCGTCATTTTTGAAGTTAGAATTATGAAAATTTGTATTAGGTGTCTTTTAAAAAATAAAAATTAGTAATTTCATCGTTTTTGAAAATTCAACCCCTAAGGGGGTAAAATAGGGGATGAAAGTTTTGAATGTTATTTTGCATGGATGTTTGTCAGTTTTGAAGTTAGAATTGTGAAAATTGGTGTTTAGGTTTCTTTTTATATATGTAAAAAAATAATTTCAGGGTTTTTGAAAATTCATCCCCTAAGGGGGTTAAATAAGGGATGAAAGTTTGTATGCAAGTTCGTCATTTTTCAAGTTAGAATTATGAAAATTTGTAATTAGGTGTCTTTAAAAAAATTAAAAATGTTAAGATCAGGGTTTTTGAAAATTCAACCCCTAAGGGGTTTAAATGGGGGATGAAAGTAAGTCATTTTTGATAGTTAATAATTGTTTTGGTTTCTTTAAATAAAAATAATAATAATTACAGGGTGTATGAAAATTCAACCCCAAAGGTGGTAGAATAGGGGATGAAAGTTTGTATGGGAGTTCGTCATTTTTGAAGTTAGAATTAAGTATGAAAATTGGTGTTTAGATGTCTTCTTAAAAATACAAGTCGGTTTTGGGATACGTGATATACACCGTGTTTATGTTCATTTGCTTTAACTTCGACATAGTGCTTGGAACATTACCATAAATGGGATGAGGGATGCGGGATTCGGGATATGGGATCCGGCAAACGCAATCCGGGATCCGGGAAACGAGATCCTAGATACGATATCCGGGATCCGGGATCAGAGATACGGGATCCGGGAAACGAGATCCAGGAAACGGGATCTGGGATATGGGATCGAGTCCGTTTTTTTGCAATTTAAATTTTGCGCCGACGAAGTCGCGGGCAAAAGCTAAATAAGTGTATGTGTCTGTATGTGTGAATGTTTGTTGCCACGTCGGTATCTCCATAACTACTAAACTGATTATAATGTGTAACGCAGATAGTGTAGGCTCTGGAATAAGACAGACTAATCATAAACATCAATTTCCACGCGGGCGAAGCCGCGGGCACAGCTAGTATATATATATATTTTATGTGTGTTCGTGGATAACTTCGTCGTTTATGAACCGATTTTGATGATTCTTTTTTTGTTAGAAAGGAGATATTCCAGGGGTGGTACCATGATAAGGAAACCAGGATCTGATGATGGCATCCCAGAGAAATCGAGGGGAACCTTCGAAAATCGTAGGGGCAACTAGTGCGTTTGTAATTTTTTTCATTAAGTATTTTAAAGCACTTCTATTTTATGAAGGTCTGGAGTCGATCTGATGATGGAGCCGAAAGACAGTCGAGGGAACTCCTCAACGATTTACAGCAATTACCTAGTGTTTGGGCTTGATTAATTTGTATTGATGAGAACTTTACACCTAGATGGGTTGTGACTGTCATTAGGGGTCTGATGATGAAGACGAAGGACAGTCAAGGGAACTCCTCAACGTTTTACAGTAGCTACCTTGTGTTTGGGCTTGATTAATTTGTATTGATGAGAACTTTACACCTAGATGGGTTGTGACTGTCATTAGGGGTCTGATGATGAAGACGAAGGACAGTCAAGGGAACTCCTCAACGTTTTACAGTAGCTACCTTGTGTTTGGACTTAATTCATTTCTATTGATGAGAGCTTTGCACCCATATGGTTTATAAGTGCCATTACAGGTCTGATGATGGAGATCATAGACAGTCGAGGGAATTCTTCAACGATTTACAGCAGTTACCTTTTGTTGGGCTTACTTCATACGGTTCAATATGCCAAAATGTTCATTGGTATGGCGCCACTAAAAATCGTGAAATAAAATTATTTTTATGAAAAAAAAACAAACCGACTTCAAAATAACCTGGTGCACTAAAAAGTCTGAAATAATATTTCTATTACCACCTCTGCCTACCCCTTCGGGAAAACCAGACGTGATGGTGTGTTATCGAGTATTTGGAGTCGGTGCCAATCTTGGTATGCCAAGTCTACCTACTATAAAAGTAAGAAGATAGATTGGCACCGACTCCAAATACTCGATAACACACCATCACGTCTGGTTTTCCCGAAGGGGTAGGCAGAGGTGGTAATAGAAATATTATTTCAGACTTTTTAGTGCACCCGGTTTTTTTGAAGTTGGTTTGTTTTTTTTTATAATCTTTTAGCCAAACTTAAATTCTATTATTTAATGATTTATATTAAGGTCACGGAGATAATTAATGAAGATATTCTGATTCAGGTACTTAGATAAAAAGAAAGTCGAAGTCGTCTTTTGGAGCTTAATTTGGATTGAAAATATCACAAATCACAGCATAAGACTATTTAGGAGAAGTGCCTATAGTTGCACAAAGTGACGATTACTGGTGTGACTTATCGGATAACTCTTAGGGCCGCCACATACATACGGAATTCCGTTTCGGAATATCGAATCGGGATTCGGAACACATACGTACGGAATTTCTCCGTTCGAAAATTTTCCGTTTCGGAATTCCGAATGGTGGTAGCCTGTGCGTCCGGAATTATTCCGAACGTAAATATACGTATGTGTGTGATAAGCTTACGGAATCCCGATTCGATATTCCGAAACGGAATTCCGTATGTACCTATGTGGCGGCCCTTATCCACGGCGGCGTTTTGACTGATATATTTTGTGGAAAAAACTGTCAAAACGCCATATTTATTCGGTGGATAAAAGTTATCCGTCGATTCTGAAACAGGCCCTAATAGCTAATGGAACGCCATTCATCTTATCCATATTAAATCTATGTTGGTAGAATAAGGCCTATAATCACATTGGCCCAATATTTTAAAGTTACAATTTGTAAAAACAGACAAAGACAATCTCGAAATCAACTTTGAACAATAAAGAAAAATATTTCACGTGGAATTTCAGGTGATTACCAAGTGACTCACGTCCAATAGACAGTGAGTAATAGACGTCTATATTTTTTAGGTAATAATAAAGATGAGAGGAACGCAGGTATGTCATCGGTATCACGACAATGTGGTCCCGGCGCTATACACGCTAGTGAGGACTTGCCAACACTCACGCGCAGTCCACACCACGCTTCGACCAATATAAACGTCGATCGAAATTAAAACATAACGAGAAAGTATGCGGGGATTCACAGATGTGATCTGATCGTGAGAATTAACGCATTTCGCTGTGACCTCGCTGTACTCAGTGCATCTTAGACACATGGTGATGAGCTGTATGCGCTGTATGATGTGAATCTGTGTTCCTTTGTGATGTTCAGTGGTATAAGAAAAGCATTTTGTGACAGTTCGTTTATGGTAAAGTAGCAAAATAACGCTTATGACTTAGCATAGAATCAATTAAGGATGGATTAGGTCGACAGTCATCGTGTTAACCGTGCCTACGCTAAACGTTTGCACTATCTGGGAATAAACTATAAACACTATGTTAATATTTGAGTCGAATTAGTAGGAAAGTTATTAGCTACCTCATTGCTTCTTACGACATTATATTCAGTAGAATCTTTGAACATTAAGCAGGACTTATTAAATTGTTTCTTGTATTGCTGAAAAGCTTAAAAATTTAAATTAAACTTCCATTCTTTTTCAGTACTTATCCGACTTCATTGCCGGAGGTCAGTGTAATATAAAAGCGAAGCAATAACAATAAACATTATACTTTACCTAAGACCACAGAAAAATAATCAAATGGGCTTTTGGAATAGGGTGAAGCTGAATGTTAGAATTGTGATAACATTATTTTATATTAGGTATGGAAAAGAAGTTTGACGCAAACAATATAAACTTTGCCACTATATTTCTTGCTTTTGGTAAACTTATCGTTTTATTCGTGAGTTAGAAAGTATCAACAATAAGTACCTACTAGGTATGTGAAAACTTTCGATTGATTTGATTTAGGGAAAAAATATGTAGTTATCTAAAAAGTCTGGTAAAGTAATTGAGAAAGTGATTTGTTTGTTGAGTAACCATGTTATTATTCTGTTAGAACTTAAATTCTTCGATTACACATTACATATACCTACCTACGATTCTATCTAAAAAAATAACCTAACGTATAATTAATTATTAAATTAAACGAAATGCTCTGACCAAGATGAAACGCAAACCGAGCTTTTATGAATACGAACTACGCATTTTTATGAAAAGTTAAAATATGGTTTGCCAAGTACAAACAACGTGCCTTTTTATAAAACCGAATCACATTACTTTCGTTAATGTAATACAAACGATTTTACTTTGAACATATTTAGTAATTAGTTATTTAATTTGAACATCTTAGTTCAAAAGATAGGTTAAGTACCTTAATTGGTTTTTACGCTTACTGGCAGAATTAGCGGACGCTACGTTAAACATTAATAGGTATACCTAATTAGCACTTTTATTGGCTCTTTTTTGTACACGGGCGGCCTAATTAAATGTTTGAGAGATACTATCGAGATACTAAGGTACCTTGTATTTATATCTGAAAAAATATACTCTTGTGTTTGATTTGTACGTTAATTTTTGTAAACAGGTACCTCTTATTGCGTGCTTAATAAATGAAAAGAAGCTAAAGTAAACACGTGTTACATTCCCGACGTGAACATCCGAAATACATTTATTTTGAACTCATTATGATCTCAGCCTTGTAGGAATAACGAAAAATAACTACGTAGGCACAGTAGTAAAGCTGGAAATAGTTCAATAATAGGTATGTTTGTTTTCTTCGTCGAGCAATCATAATTATTTTTTTAAATAATTTCTGTTTGAGAACTTCCTCTAATAATGAAGTATTTGTTGACTTTCTAGCGATAACAATAAATCTTATTGCCTAACATTCATCAACAAAGATTTAAGAATTATCAGTATTTTGTTTTCACCTCACAAACAATTCATTGAACTATGTATCTATCAATTAACCTTATGACCTGCCTACGTACCTACCTACCTATTCCTTGTAAAAAATATCAAAACAAAGCTATAAATTAGTTAAAAAACTTTTGATGAAAAAACTTTTAACAACAAAATAGAATGATAGACATTAGCAATGATAAATAATCATAGGTGCTTAGTACATAACAGCATGATTAAATAAATTCATGAAATAGTACGCACAGTGACTATACTTAGGTATTATCTATTCTATGCTTAGGTACGTAAATATTAAATACCTAGATAAATTTATTTTAATGTCGACCAAAAAGGGTTTGTCACTTAAATACAAAATCCTAACAAAGACAATACAATAAGACATCTACTTTACGTACTTCTGGTTTGTTACATTTTAGTTACGTTCTTAATGTTAAACTACAAAATGTCAATGAAACCAGTTACCGAACATAGGTAAATAAATAGGTTGAAATCTCTAGTTTAATTATGTTTATTCTATGTAATCATTGGAACAATGGTTTGTGTACTGAAGTCGGGCTCTCATGTCGTTCCGAAATGAAACACACCCTCAAGGGGACTCCCTAATATGTTTTGGGACTGACTATTTCTCATTTCGAGTTTCCGTAATCATGTACCGGGTAAATTTTAATATTAAATAAACAATTCTGGATATTTATCATGAAGTTAGTAACATACTAGAATAACTGTGTATGTATGTTACACAAAGTAATTAGAAGGTAAACAAAGTGAAGATTAATTTATTTACTTACTATGATTATTAAAGTACGAAGCACACTTAATAAAAAAAAACTTATTTATTTCCGTCAGGGCAAAGAGCACAAAAACTGGTCAAGTGCGTGTCGGACTCGCAAATAAAGGGTTCCGTACCACCGTAAAATAAAAAAGTAAAAAATATCAAGTTCTTGTATGGTCCTTTATGTTATTTTTAGTAGGTATGTATTGGAATGGATGTACTGTACTTTTAGGTGTTCCCTATTGCGTTATTCTGCTATTTTCTAACCACCCACAAAATGCTTTTAATTAAAAAACTGTTACAATGTAGTCACAAAAGTTGGCATGAAAGAGCGCTGAAAATGTAACAAAAAACTGAAATTTAGAACAGCGACATCTAGTAGCCGGTAACAACAATATTTCCGCGAAGTCCGCAACGACGCCGTCAGAATGTTGCCAATCGCAGAAACGGAGGAAAGCGCCACCTTGCAGAGCGCGGCAAGCGCGAGTCGGCACCGGCGGACTCGCGACCGAGTGGTCACGGCCGAGATGCGCGCGGTGCGCCGCCGGCGGGGTTGGACCGTGGTGGGCTCAGAAACTAGGTGAGTACTGATGAACGCAACGAGATGGCACTTTCATCAATATTTACTGTACACTTTTTTTTAATGAAAATGTACAGAAATAAATAAAAATGGGAGGAAACTTACACCGTAATAATAATACACCAGTTGTCTTGAAAAACTGAATAAAATATTCAAATTAGTTTCCAAGAGAACCAATATTTACTCTACCTCAGGAAATTCCCATTAACTTTTAAACATCTTTGTTGAATAAAAAAGTTTATAAACCGTAGAGCGTGAGATAAGAACAGAGTTTCTCAATATTATCAACATCTGCTTTTACCTGGAGGCATCTTTTGGAGGCGCCGTAATTGCCAATTAGTAGAACGGGGAGCCTTGATGAGCATCTTACAGGAATTCTATTTGATAATATGTACCTACCTATTTGGTTAGAACTGTTACTAAGAAAATCCTGTTAAAGTACCTCCCAAGTTGTTCTCAGCTGTTATGGTACCGAATTTTTACGCGTTTTTTTTTTTCGTTTCGTTATTTGAAAAGTGTCGGCACCACCTTCCCGGGGTCATTAAAGCCTTACATTATAAAATGACTTAAATCCATACCCCTGCTGTCGTGCGTGACGTAATCATGATACATAAATATTGCTGCATCATCCTTTTGTTCAGACTATAGTGATTGATTTCTTTCAGTTGACTTGCCACATATCGTGAGTCAAGAACAAATAATAATGAACAAATAACTCTACCATCTCAAACAAAAACAATATTGGAATGCTATAACAATATCTACAATGTTTTTGTTTTATGTAGAGCGCTTAATAATAAAAAAATGGTTCGAGAAAAGGGCCTTTTCTACATGACTTGGTTAAGGCAATACCGTACCTCTAGATAATTATAGGTATATTCTACTATCATCACAGAATAGGGATTTATGGCGAATATACCTACTACATATCCATAATTATTATATCCTCATTATTCCACTTTAAAAATTAATTAGGATACATTTTCTACAGAAACACAAAAGGAATGTTATCCTATTACGTTCTTTGTTTTGTATTTGTTTACCGTAGTCTGAGTGTCTCTGGGTTCAACGTAGTTTGTGCTACGACGCTACACGGGTTTGTGCAAAGAGTATTAGAGCCAATATCGTAGGGCATGGAACTTGCTGTTTGCAGAAAGCGCATAGCAAGTACCTACTACGCAGCAGCTTTATTTCGTTTTTCTAATCTAAAACTATGATTTTATAACACCAACTATTGTTATTACGCCTACCTATAAAGGTGTTCCCATACCTAGATATCACAACATTTTATAAAGATTAACATTATGAACCATCTACTCAGTTGACTTAGAAGAATGGATTCTTCACCTGTTACGTATGCAGTTCTTCTAAATGTATGTTCTGAATCTGATTTTGGTCGAGATGTTGTAAAATTATTGGTCAAATAAGAATGTAATTGATTCTTACCAATAAACCCTCAACGTTATTGTAACCATGCCTGTAAACATTATGTCGTCAGGAAGATATAACACCGAAGGTCTCTAACTTTCCGTAATATAATTCAATAAGCCGGATGACCCTCAAGAGAAATACAACGGCGCCTCAAAGAACCAGTCATTTTCTAAAAAGCCTCATTTAATTTTGTCCATAATTTTCCTCTAAGACATTTCAGTTTTATACAGAAATAGGTAATTAATTACAAACTTATTTACATACCTTTTTCTTGTTTTAATTGGAACTTAAAGACCCGCGTTGCGCGATTTTTTACTAAAATGCAACCAACGATTTTTGTAGTTTCTTTTAGTATGTTTATCTTTTTGTAATTACAACAATCTTTATGACTACGAAGCATAGAATTAATTATATTTGCTGTAATTACAAAACGTTTAGTAAAATACTAAAAGGGACAGTAGGAATTGCAAAAAATGTAGTCAAGCGTTTTAGTAAAATGTCTCCACAGTGCGTGTGTTTTGGTAAGTTTCTGAATAATGGATATCTATTAGGATCTACATAACTTGGAAACTACGTAATGTCTGTTCAGTATGCAAACTGCGCACAGACTAATTGCCATGTTGTACATAATGTATAAGTTAATCAGTCGAGGGAGACTGATCTTCAGCTTCTGTAGTTGCTCTGTTTGAGATTATTCCGTTGAATATTGTATTTAATTATGGACTTTATTACCTACCGACATGTTAATTTTATATCATATAAAAATACTGATATCTATTTTTACTACCTATGATTTATTGAAATCGTCTAATTTGTAGTACTCGTGTGAAATCTGCGTTAAGGTTTTCTTCAAACTTGCGCTAGATCTCGCACTTCTACAGTCGTTCACATCCGCTCACTCAGATGAAGTGAGTTTACCGAATAAATCGCACCTCTGCTATTCATCTAGTGAACGGGAAATCGTCGAAACATAAAGATATAATAAAAAATAAGTTGAAACGGCATCGCATTGAAAGTTTCATTTCGATGTGAAAGTTTCGCGATTGTGTAGATCCGTCTTTATTTTTTGTCGCTTTCAGAATTGTGTTTTTACACGCCGTTTATCTGCTGTACCTAAATGTTAGTTACAGCCAACTTTCATTGCATGTTAGTTGGCCTTGTAATTTTTGCGACTGTAGAAGTTGCTGGCAGCATTCCGACAAGTATAAATTCTGAATACTCATCTTTGTTGGATTACATGAATAAAAACATTTTTATTTTATGTTTTGATTGATTAAAAAACATTAGGTACCTACTCATATATTTAATTAATTATGAGGTTAAGTCACTAAGGTCCAAGTTTACTAACATTAATGTTGCATTAACTCACCTTTGCCACCTTTCATTAATGTTGCCAAAATAAGTACGGTAAGCTGCATCTAAAGCTTTATTACATCTTTGGCAGTAACCGATTGCTTTATACCTATACGGTAAACGATTGTTATTCGTAGTTATATACCTATATACCTACGAATAACAATCGTTTACCGTTCTATCGGTTCGTTAATGTGTTGGTGAACTCGTCCCAAGGCATTAACTATGATTTTAATCATCTGATCAACTCGAATTAATTTGAAAAATAACACTCGCGTACTTTGTGACAAAACATTTGATCCCCGTAAATCGTCAGTTTGTTTGTAGGAGAGATTACCTTTTGTACCTAAATTGCTTTTGCTCCCAGAATAAGAATAAGCTGAGATTCTCGAGACAGCAAGTACCTGAGTGCCTCACGTGTTTTAAATATTTTTCCTTTGTTGATTGAAGTATCTTGCACTTGATTTGATGTCCAAAGAAAATGAAAGCAAATAACTGACACAAAATAAAATATGTCGTTCAAATGTAAATAAGTACGAAACTTTGTCTTTGTAAATTACAATGTAGATATTTTATTTTCGGATGCTTTGAAAACAACTTTAGTAAAACTTACAGAGAAATCGTACACATTTTTGTAAAAAGCGTATTGTAAAAAGTATTCGATTATTCTCAGCAATATTTCATTTTGTTTTTGTACACCACATAATTTGTTTTAACAAATAAAAACATACAAATGCTACACAATTTTATTTTCGTTACGCCAGCATTTAATATAATAGGCGCAGGTCTACCTGTCGAATGGGATTAAAGGATTTACTCCGTCCGCTGTCGGGATTTATTTTATAAAAATATAATGATGTTTTACAAATTCCTCTAATTCCGACATATTCTATTCCAATGTCAATTGATATATAATAAAACAAAGTAATTTGATTATCAAAATATTTAAAGCCATCGATGCGTGTATGTTCAAACGGCTAAACCGATTTTCATCAACAAAAGCAAAACCATGCCACAGGCAGATAGACAAAGAGAAATACCGAAATATCCCTCTTTGTGGCAGCTTGTGGCAAAGAAACCTCTTTTATTTAATAACTAGCACCTATTGTGTTGTGAGTGTAAAATTCGGCTGAACTGAGAGAAAATTGTCACAAATATGAGTCAAACAATTCTCATAGACAATTGTCATACCTGAAGCGTTTCGACGATTCGTCAGAGGTGTTCAGGTGGCGGCCGATAAGCAAGCCCCGGGCGGTTGGCATTCTGCCCTCACGGATATAGCCGGAGACATTGCGTCGTATCGCATACCCGATGGAGAGAGCTAGCATGTTCATAGACGAAGCGATGGCGGGAGCGGATTAAAGGTTGGCACTCATCTATCAACTCGGCACCCGACCAGCACCGCCTCGTCGGTCGCCTTTATATACCTATTTAGATTTTTTGTGGAGTATAGTAGTAAAAGTAGAAGAAAGTATGAATATAAAAACGAATAAATTAAAAAAAAAACCTAATTCTAACCACCGACAATTTTATTCTGTGCCAGTGCTATGCTAATGCATATAACTTGAAGAAACGATTTTTTATTAGATTTATCCCAAGTCGAATATGAACAAATTTACATTCAAAATAAAAGTTGTAGGTAGTTTTAAACAATAGTAAAAGTTAAAAATAACAGTTTGAAGTAGGTGCACATACTTACTAGGCACCTATCAAAGGAATTCATGAAATTCATTCCAACAACTTGCAGTCCAATAAACTCTTGGGTATGTGATTTGCTCGACATACTTTTGGCAAGAATTCCTGTTCTGAACCCGCATTTAATTACCATACGCGTGACACAATACGATGACCAAGCAATTATTTGGCAGTAAATGGACGCCCAATCAAAATCGCTATTTTAGCACCATGTCATAAGCTTAGCGGACATTTGTAGTTAACATGTGTGAACGTTCCATTTTAAATTAAACCTGTTAATGATTTTTTTAAGAGTATACTGTCATGGAGCTGCTTATTAAGAAAGAATATTATGAACTTACCATGACATAGGTAATTTTTACAGATAAAACTCTCAAAGACACTGCAAAGTACGTCCGCCTCATCACGAAAAAAACTATATCGGACTAGATTTGACTAAATTAGGATGTAGCTATGATGCAACAAAAATACTCAGTTCCATAGAGGACATGCGCTCAGTTCTCATCACTTGCAATGCACATCTAGTGCAGATCATTCCTATCGTTCCGCATTGTTGTGTCAAATGAAATGTTATTAATTTACATACTAACCGCCATATTTATAGGGATTCTCAATCAGTTTACAATGGTTTTACAAAGCACTTCTAGAAACAAAAGTGATTTATAATGCCAGTGCAAGTACCTACATCATAACCTTCTATAAATTTGAGGGTAAATATATCAATGATCTTTCAATTTATAATTTCAAAGCATATACATATTTTTAAGTATTAAACTTGTAGGTACATTCACCAACAAGTTAGTAAGTAGTTGTAAAGAAATCGTACTTACCCAAAGTGAGAAATGACAAGAAGATAGCTTGAACTTCGATAGTAAGTTGAGGATTACATAAGAAGGTGACATTAGTAAGTTTTTCAAATATTTTTTTCTTCGCTATAAAGCTTTTAATTTAAAGTCAAGTCTGCCTCAGACAAGCTACACAGCTTCAGTTCAGCTCACATTAGCCCTCGGGGAAAACATTGTAAATCCAGTACCTATTGCTCACACGACAGTAAAATATTGTCTAGATATGTTGTTACGAGATATTATATTTCTTGAATAAAACTAATTTAAATAAATCACTTCTGAAGTGAGTTGTCTAGTGTTGCCAAACATTTTTATAGCCTGATATTATTACTACTCTTAATAAAGTATGTTACCTTAGTACTTTAAACTAAAAGCCTACTATAGTAAGAAAAAAAGACTTTATTATTTTGAAGTCACAAAAGATTCAGTTCAGAAAGCTCACCAACCCTCTGTAATAACATCTGCTCATAAAGTTTAACGACCTACGTTGAAGACACCTGGGTATTAGGAATGCTGGATATCGATTTTCAGCGGCTTGCGAAGAATAAGAGATTGTTACAGCCTACTAAGTAATTGTAACGTAGTGGTTATATTCTAATTGTTTATAACCATAGTGATACTGCAATAAGTAACAACTAACGTTAGATAGGTAATCTAGATAGGTAATCTAGATATTACCTAATCGGTCTTCTCCGTTATTGGTGGTAGAGCCAAACTGCAGCTCAATTGGCTGTCTCAACCGGGGTAGTACCACCCTCTCACAGAAGATCGTCTAAAGTAACTATTACAGCTGCGTTTCGTTCGATCAATGAGATTATATACTACTAGAGTACTAGTCTCGTACAAAAAGTTCTCATAAATACGTAGCTACTCGCGAGTTTAAAGACGTAGCTTGGCAACCGATACATACGCCAAAGAAAACTATGTTTGTTTCGTTTCTTCTGCCGTCAAACTAATTGCGTCAAAAAGAGACAAGACATTGTCAATGGGAAAACGGCCAGTGTGGTCAGGGTTCAGATTTTTTTCCCCAGATTGAATGAATTAATGAATGTATTGAATGAATTATTTGGATACTAATTTCTTTAGATCTAACATGATCTATTGAAATTTTATTATTGTTCAAGTTATTCCGATAAACTTTCAATAGATCATGTTAGATTTAAAGAAATTGACAAGGATAAGCACAAGCTATCCGTCGTTGTAACTCGTCTCCATAACAGCGTCATGTCAAAGTGTACCGTGTCTTGCCTTGCTTATTTCAGAGGGCAGCACACTGGAGCTATTGTTTACCAAAATACATTGAATTATAATAAGTAAAGGGCGATTTAAATAAAACAATGTAAAAAAGACAAGTTTCTTGCCGGATCTTCTCTGTTAAGGTCGCGTTTCCGATCCGGTGGTAGAATTTAAGGAAAAAAAAAGTAAAATGATAATTTGTAAGTGCCCCCGTAGGCCTAAACAAAATAAACATTTTAATTTGATTTGCAGCATGTGAAACCGTTATTGTTCCATCTCCATATGTGTGAACTTCCTGATAAAATTTCAAACGTAATTATTGATCCCAAGACACTTTCCTTTCATTTAATTTACCATGTTTGTTAAATAGATTTGGTCCTTATGATTGATCTTACCGATTGATGCCACAAAAGAACAGGATGTTATTTTTTGGTTGAATCTTATCGCTATCTAAAAAATGTTTAGAACATATCACGGTTGTTGTAGCTGGGGTCCAGTCCGTTTCTTTACGTAAACGTCGTATGTTGCGTGTCCACTCCTCCCTACGCTTTTGATCTTTAGGTACTCTGAAAAACGAATAGGAAATCATTATAACTAGTACTGCACTTAGTACTGACTATTTTATGATGATTACTACTCATTATATAGAAATAATATAAATTATTAATAATACTTTGACTAACTGGCACATACGGTCGTCTTTCCATCTTTCATTCACTAAACTCCCAACAGTGTGGGAAAATTAAAATCGTTTTCTGGCATCACTGATTGCAAGAACAATTTATGATAAATTTATTTCGTTTTTAATGCGCTTTTGGATACCCTGAATAAAATTAAGCAAACTTACTTGTGAAAAGTAACACCATTTGCTTTATCGTCCTTTTCGGACCGCGACATACACTTTTTAACTTACATTTCACCATTTTTGAAATTTTATTTGTACGTTGCGAATATGTTCGCGCTCACTGACGTCAAGCTGGCAACTGATGTCGGATATGTTTGAAGACATATAATAAGTGGCCACGCATCGGCGCCGTATACTGCGTATCTAGTGTAACTTAATAAATCATTGCGTTCGATGAGTGAGAGAGCCGGAACACCCTCCCCCCATTTCCGCTTTCTCCGTCCTACTCCCCTTCAAATCAGCAACGTGCGAGCAATGCCTTTGGTACTGGAAGCATAGACTAAGTGAGTTGTTTATTGATTAGATTTAATGTTTTTCATTTCCCCAAACATTAAAAGTATCATAATAGATATAGGAAACGTTAAACGGACATTTTATACACAGCCATGGCCAACTCTCGCGAGATCTATATGGGATCATCTAGATTTGCTATTAAGACTGCGTTTCTATTACGGTAGGTTGCTATGTAGGTTGTTGTTTTTGTTTCGATATTTCGACATCAAAATTAATTCGTATTTTCAGAGAAACCAGTGCGAAAAGGTTGCTTAATGTATTTTGTAGAAAAATGAGCGAGAATCTTTCTGGTTTTAATGCCATTGTTCGTTACCAAAATATCATTATCCGACACCGCTGATTTAGCCTTGTCAAAACATCCATTGTTCATGGGAAAAGGGCTTACTAGGCGAAAAGATATCGATCGCAGCACCTTATTCTTCAAGCGAATACAACAGAAGTAAATAAATAGCTATCACCCGATTATAAGAGACTCTGCCAAAATTAACAAATATTATCACATGTTTGTTTTTAATTAATTATAATATGCTTTTCTACAAAAGGCGGTTTTATCAGTGGTTTGAAGTTAAGTTTAGTTGTAAACATACATTACATTGCAAAAAAGCTAATAGAATAATTGTATCTACTAATCAAATAAAGATATGGATTGATTCAAAGGACTCGAAAATAACGAAGTTTTTTTTTTTTCATACATACCACCTCAGATTTAAACAAAACTCCCGAACTACAAAAATCTACATATTTTGGCAACAAATTTTACAATAAAAAGTGCTGTTATAATAATTGCTTTCACCTCTACAGTTTTGTTTACGCTGGGAGCGTGAACCAAAACGTAATAACGTAACTATGAAAGCAGTTATAACTTAGGCCCCACATTTGCTCTACAATTTATGGAGCTCCTAACTGCACACTGTACGACCAAGTTTTACGTTAACATAACAATCTGGTTACATTGCTGCAAAGTTACTAAGATTGCTCTAATTTTGAATTTCTGTAAACAATTTTACTGTGAAATTTTTATTTGCTAATAGGGCGAAATTTTCGTTTTATATTCAGTAATCGTCACATTCGGTTGAAAAATAAGGCTTTGTCTTTTAGCCAGTGAATTACTTAGCCACAGTGGCTAGTGATTTATAAAACTTGCTATTTTATAACTCAATTTCATAAGTTACAATCAGACAGTGGTATTACGATTTTTCTGCATAACAATATAAAAGTTGTAAAGACTAGAAATATTTTTTGATGTAGGTTTGTCTATGTAATTTTAACTTACAGTGTAATAATAACAAATAGCAATTCACGTAAGCCAGTGTATGTGGTAACTTTCATAGTTTGCAACCTTATCACTCTTTATTATTATTTAACACCGCGATAACGATGATATACATCAGCTGTTACCGATGTTCTAGCGCTTATCAACACTACCTACATGAATAGTCCAAGGACGCGTTAATGATAACAGATACAAAACAATAACACAGTTTTACATAATACTTACCTTTTTCCTTGCGAAAATAATATGCTGAAAGAGAAAGGTGCGAAATAAAATAAACTTGTAATTACCTTTGAACATTCGCCTAAAATGCCCGTCCTGAAATAAAATAACACAGTTCTAATTGAAATAAAATAAAACTGATATTATTTTAATTTTAGGTGAAACTTTTTTTGCATGCCGCATACGAATTACTATATATATTGCACTCGATTGACCTTTCTTTTTTCTTTTAAGGTTGCACTTTAATCTCGCGTAGGTATTCAAATATTCCATAATGTCCATAATAAATATATTTTAATTTAAACCCTTGTATAATAAACAGAACGAATTACATGAATATAAGTCTGTAAACGAACGATTTTATTTAATAAGCACGAAAATATTTACATACATAACATTAATTAAATTAATTATAAACTGAAAACCTACCCCTAATCATACAAATCCCGTCCGCGTGGGATGGTAGCAAGAATACTTGCCGCATTTCCTCGCTGCATTGCCAAGCTGATTTTTTGAGCGAGGAAAGAGCATTTCCATCAGCTGTTCCTGTTCCTTTCTGTTAGAGTTTAAACTCTTTAGTAAACCAATAACTTTAAAAGAAGAACACATGTCAATTTTTTCAAATGTAGATTTACGGTTACCTTAGTTACTCCGTATTAACTGCCATTGTAACTACACACAATATAATTTTACTTTGCTTATTAACTAATTTCTATAGTTTTATTTATGTTTTATTATTCTGTGGTCTCGAGTAGTCATGACAAGGGGATTGTCACCTGTGGAGGTAATCAGTCTGGGGGTGATGTTTGTTTATTCTTCCAACATCCGTTATAATTGATCACGCACTATCACCCTCCTCCTACGCGACATGACACAAATAATGATGAACTCCATTTCCGTGTTATTATAACTTACGTGTCTATACCTATAAGATTACCGTCAATCACTGTGGGTACATAATCGAAAATTAAAAAGGTGTGGCTATTTTGAATTGTTTATAATTGCCAGTATTGCATTTATTAATCGTACTAAAAACTCAATTGCCGCGTCCACATGTACCGAACAGCTGCGCCCGTACAATCTGATATGACGTTAAGACGTCGTCAGACGTCAAAATTGATTGCTTCACTGCTCAGTACATTAAGACGCGTCTAATTACCGATGACAAACTGCCACTACTATACTCTAGAGACCTTAGCGGTTTTTTCAGTCTTTACATACAAAGTATTTTCCTTTCATAAAACATACAGGCAATTAGGATTTCACGGTCGATTAAATTCAGGCATGTAAGTATACATACTTACATAGTACATTATGTAATCAGTTGTAACAAAAAGCATACTCCACAGTCAGGGAAGTGGGGGCAATTTTGTATAATGCTCAAGGAAGGAAGCATTTTGTACGATGATTTTTATTTTACGATTTAAAAGCTTTCTCTTGTTACCGAGGCCAAATTTTCATACTTAATGTATTCGAATTGCAAACACTATTAATATGTAATAACTTCCAATTTGATTTGGATTTGGCAGGATTCAAGGTAAATAAGTTATGAGGGCCTGTTTCATGATCCTTTGTGGAAGATTTTCTCCAAATTAATGTGACGATGTGCTAGTTATACCATAGAAAAACTAAACTTATTTGAAGATTTACCAGAGGATTGTGAAACAGGCCCTAAGTAGAATATTTTATAAGGGTACCAGTACGCTCGGAAGTTTATCCATTAGACGACCGACCAAATTAAGTTCGCCATAGGTGGTCCATTTCATAAATGCGCCAAGAGGGGAGATTGCGTACCAAGTGTGCGAACCCTAATATCACGACCAAGCAATGGTACTTATATTTTTATTCTGACCAAGATGAAAAAAATATGTAGGTATTTTTTTCAAAAAGATATAATATTTAATGTAATTTATATATTTTGATGATATTTACAATGTGTAGTTTTAAGAAAATTTATATTCAACAGTCTCCATCGCATAAATCGTAGTATTCTTTAAGGCCTAAAGCAACATGGCACTTAGATCCAGACTAGAGCTAGAACGTTTTATTTGAGAGGGAAAAGATCGTACTTACGAGACTAACGTTTCATTGTCAAGGTGCAAGAACTCTGAAGATATGTAATAAAAAAAACTATTAATAAACACTGTAGTAATGACAGACCGGTTGACAGATACATAGAAAAGGCTGTGCTGTTTTCAATGTTGAAAATGTTTATTAGAATATGCTCAATCTACTACAAATAGAATATATTACCAATCGAATTTGCAATTTTTTATTTAAGCTATGAACTATAAACTAGTATAATATGTATGGGAAGTAATATTTTAATAAGAAGTAAATATGTCGGTGTACTTATCGACGTTATTTACTTATGCAGACAAACGTATAGATTAAGAAATTAAAAATCTCAAAGAGAAAATAACATCATAATAACACAGTCCTACTTCCCTATATGATGCCAATTAAGGTAGAGCAATTAAACAGGAGGCTTCTCTTAATTGTCGGTGCTTACGGTGCGAGGCGGCAATTAATTTGATAAAAGAATTATTCGTGTGAGGGAACCCAGCGCTATAAATCTCAGTTTATCACGAGATAACCAGAGGTTCCCTCCGCAGTATTTGCGACATACAGTTTGTAACTAATAAATTATTTATTTGCAAAGTACTTACATTTTGGTTGTAGGTAGAGTTAAGAAAATACTAATATGTCGTCTTAGTATGAGCTACTGTGTTATTGATGTTCAATGTGTTCAACTAGCAGTCATCAAATATCTATTTTATTACCACAAAATAGGTACTTTTACATTAATTGGAGCATGTTCAGGAAGACAGCTGTAATATCGATCAGCTACCTCACAAATATATAAACACATGAGGAAACAATCGTACATCCCAACTGTTTCCATAAATTTAACATTATTTACCCCTAACTTTTACACCTTACCCCGAGTATACCCATTTCCGCCCCAATATCTGTATTAATAAATTATTTTTTGTTGCAGGTGAGTACCGGTCGGAGTAATTAATCATCAGCATTTCACGTTCAATTATATCGCGTGACGTAATAAGGGCACTTCAGGTAAGCTCACAATTTTCACCACGCTTCATAAATCAAAAATATGTCTATATGACGATAAAATCGATATGGAAAATCGCTCTCTTCGAAACCGGTGACCGTTTTTGTTACGTTTGTTTTATTGAGCTATAAAACTTGTTGCCAATAGATTTTTATATGCCACTTTATTGGTACTGTCTGTATTATTTTATGACAAAAACGTCTCACGGAACTTGCGGTCAACATCAGTTATTTGAAGGGATCAAAAATTTTGTATCAGAAGGATGCTCTCAAAAAATATAACAAACTTACCTTTAAAAATTGTTTCATACAAAATGTAGAGCACACAAAACCCTTTCTTTTTAACGCGTGAATACTCTTACCTTTCTATTGAACATGTTTTGTTCGGATTTTTGGTTTTACAAAAAAGTATTTCAGTATTTGTGGAATCGGTATTTTTGCCTTTGTCCGGCGATAGGGGCCAATAAAATAGGGCCACATTTACGAGATTTGTTCATACTGTGTGCCTATGTTAAGCGCAAATTGGCCGTAAATCTGAAACGATAACTCGGCACAAACCCACCGCGATACTGTTAATTAGTAAGCAAACCTTTGATTTTATCTATTTATGAAAATGTTTGAGTTACCTTTTGTATTTATGTTAGTTTGTAAGGTATTTATCTATGGGCCAAAGTTGCCTGACAATAAATTATTTGATTTCAAAACCAAATTATTCTGAAGTTTTATACAGTAGTCTCTAATCTATTTGTAACTTTTTTGGGTACGTTACGGATACCAATTTCCTCTTACACTATTTGCTTGTCTGTATACCCTCGGGACCTTTTCATGTTTCCGTTTCTGTTAATCTCATTTAGTAGGATTATCTCTTTGACAACAGCAAACACCATGTTTAATCAAAGGGATGCTTAATATCATTAGATGCTACTGATCTGAAGTTCTGCTATGTCCAGTGGGTAAGAACGAAGAAGAAAGAAAACAGAAAATATGAGTTTCGAATTTCTTTTTTTATGTAACTAAGGTGGCAAACAAGCGTACGGCCCACCTGCTGTTAAGCAGTTACCGTAGACTTTAGATGCTTACAATACTAAAGGCATTGCTTGCACATTGTTGACCTGAAGGGGAGTGGGTTAGAGAGAGAGGAAGGGGGGTTGTGCTTCAGGCTCTCTCACTCATCATACGAAAGGCAGCTGTAATAACTAACTTTACGCCGATCTTCTGTGAGACAGAAGATGACTACCCCGGTCGAGCAAGCCCATATGAGCTGCAGGCAATTGGCTACAGCTTGGCTCTACCACCAGTACAGCTCAAAATATATACCGTATATTTTTGTGGCCACATAAGAGCCATACATCTAAAGATAACTTCAACGCAAAAAGTTTACGAATTGCATATTTTTCCTCCATCCATTAGTTTACAAAAAGCGAAGTCTAAAATTAAACTGCATTGTTAAATTTCAAATCTGCAACAATAATAAATTATGTATAAACGATGTTTAGAATGTTATCAAAAATGTAATGATTTACAGGCAAGGTGAGTGTGGTAAGGTAGAATCGAGCGTGTTTTCAAGAGCCTTGACGCTCTTCCTGTGCAATATCTTAAAATATGACGTATTCTGACACACCAATTTAGCAAAAAATGCATTAATATTATTTAATTAATAGACGTACCACGTAATAAGTGTTACGGTTTTACGTGATTGCGTAGGTTGTAGAAAAACCCTCTAGGTAATACCGGTGATGAAATTTTCGAGACTCCTTGATTATACGACGATAAAGCCGACAAAATGTCAAAAAGGTTACGGTGTAATAAGCGGCAGACAATACGTTGAATATTAAAAATAATGTGAAGCGGTTGTGTACGGTTTAAATGAGGGTTCCGTCTATATAAATAAGCAGCATTAAGAATAACTTGGAGCTTTGACCATAGATTATGTTCTGACATAGATACACACCTATAGTCTGCGACAGGTCGAGATGGCCTTCGGGTAATGAGCTTTTTGCAGAATAAAATCCGAGTCAAAATTAGCAGGACCCGATAAACAATTAAAATCGCCCACAAAATTATTAAATTAAATTATTTTGTTGAGTTGCGGGTCCCGCAAATTTTGATTCGGATTTTATTCTGCAAAAAGCTCATAACTCGAATGTCATCTCGACCTGTCGCGGAGTATACCTACCTACCTACAACCAACCTGTTCCTACTGAACAAATTTGTAACATAACGCATCTGTTTGCGCGATTTCTTTAAAGCCTGTTGCACAGTTCTCAGATAAAATGTATCCTCCAAATAAATTTAACGTTTTGACTGATACATATTCTATGGCATGTCAAACGATTTTTTAATGTTAATATATGTATTAAGCCCTTAGATTACTTACTTCAGATGTGACAGTTGTAATAATAGAATAGTACTTATATTGATATAAACATCCAGAAGGGCTAGACAAGTGGCTGACGACTACAAGCGTTCCTTCAAATCGCTACGCTTCATGTATGGATATGATATACGTCACGTGATCTACATAGCAACGTTTTTGTTGATTTACATAGCGACGTTTGACATTTCCATACATTGTAAAGTCTATTCTATTATATTCGATTAGCGTTCATGCTACTTGTTCAGAGGGGCAGGTACCTTTTTAGGGTTTGCCTAAAATTATTTATTGTTTTATGACTAACACTTAAAACGTACATTTACGTAGTTAAAGTCAATAACGTTATATTTGCCATCCGTACAGTTTTGTTTGTTACAAAATTTGAATACTAAGCAGTTGAAACAACATCTCAGGCTTACACAAATAAGCAGGGTCGAGTGCAAACGACAGATTTTACTTCGAGATGTACGACTGCGCTTATTGTCTTAAGAAATACCCATTGACGGTGAGGGAAAACATCGTGAGGAAACCTACCTATCCCTCGGGATTAGGTAATAGTCAGTTCCTGTATACACGGCGACAAGGTTCACCACCTGTCGCGTTGGGTTCTGACTATCAGGTGAAACGTGGGCTTTGAGTTGGTTAATACCTCCACAATGTGGTGGTGTATGGCCACTCAAGCCTCTGACTACCCCCGAATGGGGATAAAAGTCGTGACGTTACATTGTTACAAATACCCATTCTCCTTAGTTTTGTGATCTTTGATACTTACTACCTACTTGGTATTCTTCTTCTTCTTATCGTATGGTTAGTGGCCAAGGTGGAAGAAGGTTGGGAAGGTTGGGAAGGTTGGGAAGGTTGAGTTGGTTGTTGGTTGGGTTGGTTTGGGTTTGGTTGGGAAGGTTGGGCATTTAAAATTTCTTATGAAAATGAAATCTTAAACTGATTTATTTAATTGAACTTCACGTCAAAATTAGGTACTGACTTCCTAAAGATGAGAAGGTGGGTTTTTAGTTTAGTGTATATAATTATGTGTATTAAGGTGCGAGCCAGATAGGTACTGAAATGCAATTTAAAAGGATAAGTCCCACTCTACTACAGACAAATATATTTCAGACATCCTTATCAATAAGACAAGACAATCTCTCATATACCAATAAGTCAAGACGCCACTTACGTCCATTGTAAGCGAATGCAATATTGAAAAGTTGGCGTGGCATTGGAGAAGACGGCGAATTTAGATTAGTCTGTTTTCAATATCTGACCAATCAAATGTCAAATGCGGTGTTAGGCGATCAGTCCCCTAGACAAGTGGCATAAACGCTAATCGAATAGAATAGAATAGACTTCACACTGTATGGAAATTACAAGTTGCTATGTAGATCACGTGACTTATGTCATTTCCATACATGAAGCGTAGCGATGTGAAGGAACACTTGACGTCAGCCATTTGTCTAGAGGGGCTGGGGTGCCTGGCTTGCGGCGTCTGGTTTATTGGTTTGTAACAGCTCTCAAAAATATAAACTGTGTTCGAATGCGGCGATATCGTTGCTATACGAAGTCTGTAAGCGGCTGTGAGGTATACATATAAATATAAATACTAACCGATAACCAATAAATACAGGAGAAATGCCGAGTCATCATTCCTTAATATCTAAGCCAAGCTATGTGTGTACGTAGCCAAAAGATGCCCGTCATGTACACTATTCGTGGAAGACTAATTTTACTTTGATCCTTTAGCATTAAACCTCCTTAGTTGGGAAAGCGGACTCATATCTGTGTCAATGTTTTAAATTTAATTTCAAAAAAGACATAAGTAGGTTCGCATCAAAATTATACTTAAAGCCCGCCACATACATACGGAATTTTCCGAACGGAATTTCCTTTCGAAATATCGAATCGGGAATCCGAACGCAGTAAATCCATTCAAATGTATGGACGTATCGCGTTCGGAAACCCCGATTCGATATTTCGAAAGGGAATTCCGTACGGAAATTCTGTATGTATGTGGCGGGCCTTAATATATGGAAATGACATTAGCTGTCACTTAGTAAATCAACTGTCATTTCCATACATCGATTTGTAAAAACGATTGTAGACAGTGACCTTGGCTACACGGCTGGTATTCCTATTTTAAGCAACCGATTAAAGATTTTACCAATAAATAATTAATATTGTTTTTGCTCTCACGTTTTTATAGCAAAAGGTAAGGAACGAAGTTACGTTTTTTACGAGTGGTTGTTACGTTTACTTATTCGTTGATTGTAGTAGAAATAGGGTTAAGTAAGGTCATTATTCACGTGGCTACTATTACGTGTTTAGTTGGAATTAATTTTCTGAACCTGTCAACATGATAAGCTCTTTGTAAAGGCTCTACCGTGGATTTAGGAGAGATAATAGAGAATTAATATCAACAATCAATACCTACTTTGCAGACGTTAAAGTTATTATAATATCGATTTTAATTAAAATAATAATTATAAGCAGTGATAGCCACAGCGTTGAAAACACGGATTAATTTCCGAGTAGCGTCACAGAAATTTCCGAATTTTATTTATGTATGAATTTCAAGTAAATTCAGAATTTCTGAAAAGCAACCAGTTTTCTACAACAAGCTAAAGCAACCAGTCAACCCGCGCTCGGCTAGTGTGGTGAACTATGACCTAAGATGAGCTGAGATGAGTATGGAAGTGGACCGTTATAAAATTCTGCATGATTTTCTGTCCCCAACTAAATAAAACAAATTATGTTGGTTATGTAAGATTTTTATTATAAACTAAGGGCCAAGTTCTCAAAGAAATTAACGGGCCGTTACGTCAGCAAACGGACAGTCACCAGTACACCAAGCAATCGGTTACTACTCTATAGTTCCGCTCGTAGTGTGATGGTGAACCTGGCCCTAAATGCTAAAACGGAGTCTCTGGTTTCAAACCAGGTAGGTAGCTAGTTTAGGTTTATTTCAAGGAACAATAACTAGGTGTCTTGCGCCCTTAGGTCATAGTAGCAGTCTGAATAAAGGATATGATGGACTCAGTGAGCAGGGCGCGGGATGTGCGCACGATCCAACGCACATTAGCACAGGATGGCCATACCTTTGTCTAAATATTACAGGATATTAGGTCAAAGAACTTTATTTCTCAAAAGAACATAGTTCACTTAATGAGAAGTATAACTATTTATAAAAATGGTATGTTTAGTACAATGGTATGTTTAGTATTTTTATAATAATCCAGAAATTGGCCGGAAGATTCAATAGTCTGGAGGTATAGAGAGGTGGAAAAGCTTTGCCCAGAGTAACTAAACTAGGCTAGGCTAAATAGGTCAAAACTTGGCTAAATATAATAAGGTAGCGCTATTAGAATCTCTACAGAATTGGTGGCTGTATGTTTTCTTATAATGTTAATGATTCTCATTATCTTATCTCTATACACTCTATATCACATCCCTACGAAGTGATAAGCTTCCGTATCTCAGCGTTATTAACGCCTTGCTGGCACAAAAAATCAATAGATTGTCTTTTGTTTTTATTTACCGACGTATGTGTCAGTGACTTGCGCTCGGGGTCTGCTCACGTCTATTCATTTGTAAGGAATATTTTTTTAAATTGATGTGATAATTTTGAATAACTTAACTTTAGAAAGAGAGAGAAGTGAACATTGATTTAGAATGGATAGAAAAGGATGAAATTTAGCCTAGGGTACAAACAGGGCTCTATAAATGAAAAATGTATATTTATGTAAAACAGAGTTGGGCAAAATATAATTGCGATTAAATTGAAAATTGCAGGTGATGTCACAATTAACAATTAATTGTGATTTGTTCGCGATTCACAAACAAATCAAAATTAATTGTTAATTGTGACACCACATACAATTAGTAAAATTGCAATTAAATTTTGCCCAACTCTGTGTAAAATTGTTGTCACCCTATTTCTGCTGCCGGCAACCGTATACATAAAATAAATAAATCAATGCCTATTTCATAAATTTTCTATTTTATACCCGCTTCTACAAGTATGGAGTGACTGTGGATAAAAAAACTGAAATAAAGAATAAATGGCTATGAACATGTATACATTGTAGACTTTTTTTTGTTATTACAGACATGTATAGTAAGATGATATATTGTAACAATAATTATCAAATGTTGTCACTTAATCATATGACAACACATGTATAATTGTCTCCTCTTTCTAATTACATTAGGATCTTGTAAGTATCCCAAATAAACTTTTTATCCAAGACTATTATGGTTCCGCTTTGAATTGCAACTGAAAGCTTCAACATCTTGATGACTCTAGCGACTCTACTTACCTACCTACTTTATTAAATCCTTTAAAGACATCGCTTTTATTAAATTTTCTTCTATCGTCACAAATCACCGGTAAATGAATCTTTTAGTAGAATGTTTGATGACGAAAAGACAAATATCCTCGAGAATTCTTACTGATTGTTAGGCTCCTAGTTTGTTTCTTTGTGTCCCTCTTAAAAGAATCCGACCCAATCCAGTGTTTTTATTTTGTTCGAAACAATGTAACTGTTTGTTACGCGAATCTCCTCGTTGTAAGCTAAAATAAATTATAATAGGTAGAAATATAGATTATCAAAGTAACAAGTAGATAATAAATTGCATTTTATTATCTCACTGACGGCACTTATCACCAAATCACAACCATTGACACCGTCACAGATAACAAACAGTCCAATTAAAATGTTACAACATTCATTACAAACTATAACTATCAGAGCCAAGTCTGCAAATATTTTACCAATTAAAGATCATTGATTATTGATTAATCTTCGGGAATGGTTCTTCATAAATAATTGCCGGTGGACATGATGTCTGCCATCTGTTAGCAATCCTCTGGCCGAAAATATGTTGATCGCCAAGAATTTACAATTTACGAGAAAGATACTTAGGTACTTAGGCCCAAGATACTTAGGTATCAATGTAAAAATATTTCAAAATATTTCAATCGGTAAGAAAATTAGCAGAGTTGGGACCCAGATGTGTACCGTTATCGCACGGTGGATTGCGTTCGTAGTGCAGAGCGGTAGCGTGGCCGATAAGCGCAGGGTTCTGCCGGCGCTGCCGCTGGGCCGCCGCGCCGCGCCGCACGCGGCACCCGGCAGTCACAGTCGGTTGGCACGCGCGGCCAGACGCGCCTCCGCTGCGGGCACGCCGCCCGCAACCGCACCGCACACCGACGCACACAGGTAAACAAACAGTGACCACAGTGCCACAACCCTCATCCCTACGAACACCCCTCCTGCATCCGCATCCACCATAGTGTAGTGCTCGAATACTGTCAACTTAAATCTATATTTAAGTGCAGATTTGGATTGTTAACAAATATTTTCAGTGCCTTGTTTACGATGATTTATTTTAATGGTGCCAACGGATAGTGTATGACATAATCGACACGCACAAATGAGCGTCTGCTGAATACCTTTAACATTTAATCGGCTATGGATGAAGTTAAATATAAACTTGATCACAAAACCAAAGTTAATATGGCTCACGAAGGCTTGGATATGGTTCCAGAAACTTCATGGACTCGCAAAAGATATCTGGAGTCGAAAAAGACGAGATACCTAATGTACCCAACGGGATACATTTTATAGCACCCGTGTGATAAAGGTAAAACGTAAGTTGATTTAGCATTATCGCAAGACTAGACAATCCTCTTATCGGATCTCAGGCCTTGAGATGAGCCTGAATTCAACCTGCTTATCAAGATTAATGAGTATCTTTCCCGATAACTACACATGTTACGAACAATGATGTAATTAACGATGCAGAGAGAAAAACAAACAATACTTTCTGTAAATAGAATTGAAAATTGCCAACTGAAGCTGAAGACATGCAATAAAAAGGCGACCGTGTGACACTGATTCGCGTTTTATAAGGAGGAATACTCGAATCTCGGACAGCGTGATACGTGAAGATATATCACAAATACGTGTAGATCAAAGATGTCGAATGCCGAACATAAATTGCTTTAACCAGAATGTAATGGGATCTAAACATCTCTCGCAGATATATTATTACACAGATGGATCTTGAAATATCTTCAGTAATAGGTGTCGATCCCACCACTGATAAGGTGCTTCATAGTAGATCGGTTTTCTAGAGGTAATCTGAATACGCGTCAGAGTCAAATTTTCCTTCGCCAATCTAGAATTTATCACCAACACATGTCATGTTACGCAGTTCACTAGACCGGCTGACATTCGGATTTTACTATTAACATAATCTCTCCCCTGAACCGAAGATTCAAAAAATTCCAAATCATCAAAAATATTTATACAATAAACTGAAAAGCTACTGCCATAAGGCACTAAACAGTCCAAATTGCCTTCCTTCTGCCAGTTAAGTGGGTCAAAGATAATAACTCATTTCAGGCTTAAGTTTTTACCTCATAAGCTAACAAGAACTCGAGGATTGCGGGACAAAATGTCGCGTATTATTCTTTCTGAAACATTCTTTAATTCGTGGGCTTCGCGCAAAAAGTACAATCGGAGCTCAAAGTTTGTACGCTACCAATTCTTGAGTTTCTTGTTTCGAGATCACAGTTCATTTGAATATACTCGTATGAATACATTCAAAGTTTTTAGACGATATACATTAACAATGAACATGCAAAACATCGCCACAATACTCGTATCAAACATAATTGAACTCTAATTTATTCTAATTTAAATTCGTGTTGTTAATTCATGGCTACTTAGAATTTGATATTATTAACATGTAGTTATGGGGGACAATAGTAGTCATTGTCAAGTCAGTTGAATTGCCTATAGTTCAGCCGTAACCAAAACCGTAGTTAACGCCTCGGCCATCGATGTTGATTTATTGATCGTAAATTCATTATTGTTAGTAATTTTAACATCGTTAATTTTTATTGTTGATAGGTGAGGCTCTTGGCGCGTATTACCTAACTAAACTATAAACACAATTAAGTATATAAAATAATTAGTTTGTTATTGTTTGGAAAATATTGAAAAGCAATATCATTGACGGTCTTAATAAAGGTGCATGTTCTATTTCAAAGACAGAATTGGAAAGCCTTCTTCAAACATCTTTTTCGAACATGACTTTTGTCCTTGATGTAGTTCCAATTATAGCACGAAATGTTTATGTTTACTAGGTTACTAACATGGTTCTAATTACAGATTGGTAATTTACGATAGATAACATATAGATCTGTAACTAGCTATATGTAATCAGAAATGTCATATGGTTTATGTTACACCCATAAGGAAGTTATCAGGTATTTGTTTTGTAATTAGGTAGGTATATGTCTAACAACCGCTTAGCGCAGTGGTTCGAGCTTAGACCACGTGACTTACCAGGTCTTCAAGTATCCCTCAATTGGCCTCTAACGACTGCTGTTTCAAGGCCAAAATACGATTACCATCTTGCCAAAATTATTTAGTCTGATGGAGATTGGTAGCCAACAGTCTTGCTATTACTTTGCTATTGAGTGGTAGAATGACCATGATCTTTTCCCTGATTGGTCGATCAGAATGGCAAAACGCTATCGATGGCGGTTCCATCGCTATGAGACTACGAACTTTATGAAAGTTAAGTGGTTGGCAATAGCAGTTTTTCGTTGTCATTGATAGATAGTAGACTGAGAAATCAGTCAAAATCTTACAACTTTCATCATATTCTGCGCAATTGTGGTTAAGGGACTCGGCGCCCTGGTGTCAAAGTTGTTCAAGTCGCCCGAAAGCCTCTGACATGGCTTAACGACTGCTGTCTAAATGACCACAGCCGGGGCCGACTTTAACGTGCCCATCGAAGCACTGAGGAGCCCAGTTGGACATGCCACTGATGGTCACCCATCTCCGACTGACCTTATCGAGCGTTGCTTAAGCTCCAATCGTTTATCGATCAGTGACTGCAGATGGTTATGATCCATATTCCGGCATTTTGCGTAGCCGCGACTTCCGTCTTTTAATGTTTGTTGGTAAGTGTGAATTCCTTAGCTTAACTAAGCTTTCAACTTAGCTTTTCCCCGGGACTCGTCGAGGGTCAAACTTTGGCGTCATCGTTGGACACCATTGTTGATCCTGGCTTACAGGAGTAACAGTGTGGGAGTGTGTGGCGGGCCTAGTTTAAAAAAATGTGAATTGGTCTCAAAATAAATATTTAATTTCTATATTTATAATGTAGGTACAAATTAGTGAACAACAATTTGGCGGCATTTAAAATTAAAAACAGCTGCTTGGCCTTGAAGCTGTAGTTATTTTCTATAATTCTTAACGCGTTGGCCACATACACTAAAATTGCCAACAGAAAAACTACTAACGCAACTCAATCGTTTTTTTTTTTCAACCCTTACAAAAAATACGATTATTAATTACACGTCCATTGTTGTACTCCTCGCTTTTTATGATGACACTAGCTTTTGCCCGCGACTTCGTCCGCGCAGAATATAAATTTAAAAAATTCCGTTTCCGTTTTCTGGAACCCAAATCCCGTATCCCGTATCCGTGTCCGTATCCTGTATCACGCATCCCACATCCCATATCCTGTATCCCGTATCACGTATCCCGTATCCCGTATCCGTATCCGTATCCCGTATCCGTATCCATATCCCGTATACCGTATCACGTATCCATATCCCGTATCACGCATCCCACATTCCGTATCCCGTATCCCTTACCCCGTATCCCGTATCACGTATCCCGTATCCCGTATCCCGTATCCCGTATCCGCATCCCTATCCGTATCCCGTATCCCGTATCACGCATCCCACATCCCGTATGCCGCATCCCGAATCCCGCATCCCATATCCCGTAACCCGTATCCCGTATCACGTATCCCATATACAAAATCCCGTATCCCATATCGCGTATCCCGTATCCCATACCCCGTATAATTTTCAAAAACTCTATTATTTTTATTTTTTTTAAAGACACTAAATCACCAATTTTCTTAATTCTAACTACAAAAATGACGAACTTCCATACAAACTTTCATCCCCTATTTTACCCCCTTAGGGGATGTATTTTCAAAAACCCTGAAATTAATATTGTTTATCTTTTAAAAGTCACCTAATCACCAATCTTTATAATTCCAACTTCAAAAAATGACGAACGTCCATACAAACTTTCACCCCCTATTTTAACCCCTTAGGGTTTAAATTTTCAAAAAAGATGAAATTATTATTTTTAATACGTAAAAAGAAACCTAAACGCAAATTTTCATTATGCTAACCTCAGAAATGACGAACTTCCATACAAACTTTCGTCCCCTATTTTACCCCCTTAGGGGTTGAATTTTCAAAAACGCAGCAATTCAAGTTTTTTATTTTTAAAAAGGAACCTGAATACCAAGATTCATAACTCTAACTTCAAAAATGACGAACATCTATACAAACTTCCCAACTAACTTTCATCCCCTATTTTACCACCTTAGGGGTTGAATATTCAAAAACGCAGAAAACCATATTTTTAATTTTTAAAAAGACACTTCAACACAAATTTTCATAATTCTAACTTGAAAAATGACGAACTTGCATACAAACTTTCATCCCCTATTTAACCCCCTTAGGGGTTGAATTTTCCAAAATCGCTTCTTATTGCTTGTCTACGTCACAAAATATATCTACTATCCAAATTTCATGTCTCTAACTTCAGTAGTTTCGGCTCGGCGTTGATGAGTCAGTCAGTCAGTCAGTCAGTCAGTCAGTCAGTCAGCATTTCCCTCTTTATATATTAGTATAGATAATATTTAAAAAAATATAACTACTTAAAATGGTGATTATTATTTATATTTTTAGTTCAGGAACTTTCTAGTTTTTATAGAAGAAATACATCCACCCAAGAAAAAAATTAAAATTAATTAGAAGAAAAGATATCTACATTTCTTTCCTTCATTAGGTACCTACCTAATGAATTAAATGAAAAAACTTAGGTATTTTCTGTAAGTGCTTTTGTTACCGGCCATTATATGGTTGGTTTTCTGGTTTGTTAGATATTGTGTAAACGAAATACCACCAACTTTTCCAATAAACGTTGTTTTAGTATAAAAAGAAAACCCTCAAGGCTAAGAAAACCGTACCTACATCACAAACTTAGTTCTGACTTCTTAACAAAACATTGAAACTCTTGCCTATGAAACCAAAGTCGTTACATTTAAATGTACGTACGTATACCTAAGTGAGAGAGGGTTCTCAACTGACGACTTCCACCAACCAGCATCATCAGACATGGTGGAAAGGAATAGGAAGAATACCTAAGTATGTTGAAGTTTTATTCTTTCAAACAAAGTTAACACAACACCACAGTTGTAATAATCACCGTGATCTTAGTATTTAATTAATGATCAATTATAAAGCTTTAATAAGACTTTAATACCAATTTCCACATAAGAAGGAAGGTACTTACTTCACATACATAAACAGTGAAGTCAAAGTAACGAGAGCAATGGCTAGTTTCTGAATTCGATAATTGTTATGTTATAGATAAAGATATTTCAATTGTTTTGACGGTTGAATAGAAAGATTCTTAACCAACACTTTACTCATATTTTAACGAAAAGTTATACATAAATTGGCCTCAAATGTCTCAAAATGGATTTATTACATTTATTGTATTAGAATTAAATGATTATAAACAATATTTACATAAACTAATTACAAAAAAAAAAACAAAATTTGGGCCATGCGGAAGTGTACCCAAGATGCTGGCCGCATATTCCTGCAATTTATTAGATTTAATGCAGTATTACAAGAAATTTAATTAGATCTATATTTTAATCTATACAAACGGGTTTGAGAACAAGTCTCGCGGCTCTACAATGTCCTTGTAAACATTTCTTTGTTACGTTACAATAATTAACTTCACTGGCATCGATCAAGTCTGCTTATATCTTATCTAATGATCTTTTTAAAGTTACAAATTAAGCAATAGTACCTGCCTCAATTCAATGGCCGCGTCCACAAGTCCCGAGCAACCGCGCCCGAGCAATCAGTATGCTACGTAGTGCAATAGATGCATCTAATAGGTGAACTATATTTTGTTTAAATGCAATGCCCTGAAAATAATATACCATACTAGAGATGTGCCGAGTACAGCCTGACTCGAGTACTTAGTAAGTACTCGGGTACTCGAGATTATAGAACTCGAGTACCCGGTACTCGAATACGGATTCAGAGTACTTCATGGTTTTAGAATCCTAAGTCGGGTACTCAAATAAATGGAGGTGCAATCAATAATTTGTTTATTATCCCACTGTACTGTATTAGTGTTATATATTAAAAAAAAATCGGTGATCAGCCAAATCAGGGTAGACTGAAAGCCGACCCTTCTTAAGGGATAAGGCTAGGAAGAAGAAGATATATTTTCTAATTGGAAAAACAGGTAATTATTAATACATATTTAAGTAGACTTTATAACAGGCTTTTTTAATTTACTGTAACAGTTGTAGATTTTTAGAAAATACGTTATAAATCGGGGCTCTCGCCAAAATTTTCGCCATTTTCGCCAATTTTCACGAGTGCAAGTACAACGCACTAATTAGATGTGAAACTCGGACGTTTGAGTGGTTAAAAATACATAATACAAAAGTACTCGAGTCCTATTAAGTACTCGAGTACTCATTACAAGTATTCGAGTACCTGTCCGAGTCCTCTGACTCGAGTACTTACTCGATTCTTTTTTTAACGAGTACCAGAATAATCGAGTACCAAAAATAGCGTATTCGGCACATCACTATACCATACTGAACCATCCACAGAGTAAAGTAATTGGTCCATGGAACCATCCAACACGTCCTGCATCGACCAAAATCTTTAAAAAAATAAGAATTTATGTTCATTTTATTAACGGTTCTTAAAGTGTCCTAGAGGTATGATGTTCGCTTGTTATATTGATGTATATTTAAATACTGTCAAGTTATTAAGGGAGGTAATAAAACCCGACTACTGAAAAATCGCGCTCTAAAAAGTATGAAACAAGACAATATTCTCATCTAGAGGATAGCCGTGGTCCGTGTAGGTCCTTTAGGGCCAAATGGCATATGAACACGGACCACGGCTATCCTCTAGATGAGAATATTGTCTTGTTTCATACTTTTTAGAGCGCGATTTTTCAGTAGTCGGGTTTTAGTTTTTAAACTTACTTTTTTATTTAATTATTTTGGAGTTATAGGTAACATTATATATATTTTTGAAATGTGCTCATCAAGCTCTTTCATTTGATACCCCACACGGTTTTATTAAAAAATGTTTTATTTTTAATTCATGACATTATGTCCTCTAGAGGGCGCCATATGCAATTTTATGTGACGTCACATAGCCTATAACCAGCGCGCCATTAAGCCGCTTCTAACGATACCTCATTTGTCAAATTACGACAAGTAGTTTGGAAGTTAGGTGGGAACAGACGCACATACATACATACATACATACATACATACATACATACATACATACATACATACATACATACATACCGGTCAAAATCATAACCCTCCGCCGTAGTCGGGTAAAAAAAACCGCTCAGAAAGCGACAGCACCCCACTCTTCCCCGAGGGGAAGCGAACGATCATCGAGGGCTGATGATAGACTACCACCGCCCGCCTCACGCTCAGGGCGCCGCGCCACAGCTCATCAACGCAGCTTTCGGGGACTCACATAGTGTGAAAGTCTCGGGAAGAGCTTACTATAGAAATGATCCTATGAAGTAAGGTCTTAAATCGGATACATCGATCGAAACGGGTCATGAATTGTGGGTAAAACTTAACACCGCGATTTAAAAATCACCGTTTGCGATACAGCGCCATCTAGTATGTTAATAATTTTAATCTAACATCGTTAGTTTTTATCATCCCGACGTGTTAGGTACTCAATAATCATTACAATAATTAGAAATCCTTGCGACTAATGGCTATTAATGGATCGCGTCGCTCTAATTTATTGGTCTATTATTATAAGGCTAGAAAATATTAAGGGAAAATGTCTCCATTCGATATTTATGTGGGGTCTTACGCTATTAATTCAGCTCGTAATTAGTATTAGGAAAAATAACGCCATGTTTTGCGCTTAGCCATTTGAAACAATACTTATACCTGGAAAAAACATACTTACATTTCATTAAGGAGATTCCCACATTGGTTAGAATTTTATCCTTCCACTATTCCAAACAATCAAGTAAGTAAAGTAATCAAGTAGTAGTATCAAGATAAGAAATAGGATTCGATCATGATGGCGATGCCATTACATCGAGCTATTTCAAAGAAAATTAAAAGAAATCTTGAGTATTTCTTTCAATTAAACTTGAGTAAAAATCTTTCATTAAAAACATTTTTGAGAACAAAACTTACCAAAGAATTGTAAAGTTTAGGAATTTATCAAAAGACAGCGCACCCAAGTAAAGTCGAATATCGGAATTGAACATGAGAGTTTGAACTAATCACCTGTAAAATAAAATTTTCAACAATATTTTGCAAATAGCTCTGAAACTATCACGTTTCAGTAACAATTCTTTTGTTTACTCCAGACAGCTGTTTGAAAGTCGCAATGAATAGTTATGAATGGCGAAGATCTTTAAAATGACTTTTTCAATGATGCTTAACTCCCGTGCGGCGTGCTAATGAATTGCCTTTTGTTAAATAGCACGTAGTTTCCGAGATAATATTTTTCTATACAGCTCTTAATGATTTTTGCATTGTTATGATATTTACAGCCATTTTTGTCATATATTTTCTTACAATTATGCCACGCAATGAAACAAATTTTACTTTAATACCTATGCCGGTGAGAATCGTAGATTTGACAAACATCTATCTTTTATCCAAGATCTGAGGTAGGTATCTATATATTATTTACTCAATTCGTACATACAAAAACATACACTATGTAAATGTCTACTTTATGATAATGACTCGACTAAGACGGACTCGTTTCGTAATGATATCCATCATCACTTGTTTTTGTCATGCGGTACAAATGATGAGAGACAGCCAGAAACTGACCAGACCCAAAAATAAGTGTCGTTAAGATAAATTTACTTAAGTTTATTAACTGAAACTGACAGGCTAAAGTGAAAATGACACACTGAAAAAACATAAAACGTAAATAAAAAAATACAACACGCTTTCGCTTTTTTCTTAGTAATAACGCAAACAAGGTATTCATAAAATATAATCATATTTGGTTACCAAACCTAACCAATAATAATAATAACAGAAACCACAACCATACCACCATAGAACCTATTTATATTTTATGGTTTTCAAGATCGCATAAGGAATACTACTCGTTTTTCTTTCTTTGAAACGACCGCTTAGTCTGATTGTTTGTTAAGAGTGTGGGCCGCTAAGTTTATCTACATACACACAACAACACACAACACGTTACGTTACGCGTTAGATTCCATGAGGAATGGTCTTTTCATAGTTCGCACCGCCTTAGATTCTTCCTTTGAGTGCTATAATTATCTCTTCTTAATTTGGAATAATAAACATTTTAGATGTTATATGTATTTTTCTTATTTTATTCTTCTACCACACAAGGTCATAGTAACTAGTGCGGACACGCTCACGAAATTGCGTTTTATCACTCCCCATCTCGGTCATCAATTTCATTTCGCTCAAATTTTCTTTTCGGTTCGTTCGGAGAGTGATGAGTCACAACAAAGTGTCTTGGACAACATTGCAGCAACTATGTGGCAAGATTTTTACAGGTGGTATAAAACTTAGTACCAACACCTGTGTACACACTGGCGTTATTTTTGCTGTTGATGCCTGATAATCACCATGCTCAGTTCTAGTGACATAAAATTTTATTATATGTGTAACTGATGGAATGTATTTCAGTCATAGGCCTTAGTTTTCACTCAAATAAAGGCATTATCGTCATAATCAATCATGAAATTTACTGCTCCAGTAAAGAATTGGCTGAAATTTTCCGCCTTTCAGAGGCAATTGCGCGAAATAAAGACTTATGAAAGAAGAACCTTTTCTCCAAATTTTAAACCGTAGATTGTTCGTATCAAAATATGAAGTTAAGTAAAGGAATCACAAATACACCATCACTCCTGTATTCTCCAATGCTATTACTACCTTTATGCCATTATAACAAACTCATTCCCCCACAATGCAGGGGAGATCGGACTATATTCCACCACGCTAGCTCAGGACAGGGTTGCTAATCTTCACGCGTCTTTCAAAAGACGTGCAGATTTCAGGATTCAGGACAATTTAATTTGGAAATGAGTTACACAATCCAAAATCCTAAAATCCTAGAGATGCGGTGCAAGCCATTTTGAAGAAAACTATAATTACATTTTTCAGAAAGTTTAAAACGGACTCGTATTTACGCGCGTGTTAAACCAATGACGCGCACCATTATATGCAAATCACGACTTTATCGATAATCCACTTGCTATTTGTCGCGACGATTGTTGAACGCTTCATTAAGGAAATTATTATCTGCGAGAAAAACAAATTGGTGAATGATCGTCACAGTGTATTGTGACTCAATGTGACATTACCAGCAACAAGTTGCCGTGAATAATTAAGACGAAAACAATTAAGTATACGTACAAGTGACATACTCTTCTGTACCAGAATCATGAGCATGTATCGCTTACAGTTCAATAAATTGTAAAGGTTTAACTGCTAGGTAAGGCCGATTACTTAGGTTAAGTACTTAAAGTCTTGAGTCCCAGAAAATGATGAGTCCCAGAGACTAAGTCCCAGAGATTAATACGATTTTTAACCTTATCTGCCACTATAGGTCAATATATATAACAGATTATTAACACGTATAATAAATGACTACAGGTAGGTAATGTACCTAATTTTACAATTTATTAGACAAGTGATCCGACTGGGTTTTATCGTATTTGTTAGTCTGATAATATTTATTGATAACTTCTAAACATTATACATCATAAAATAATTTGTTATAGCCTTGTACATTTAATTTGTCGTTCACAATTAGTAACTTAGATTAGAATGTACAATTGGATGACAAGATACTTTGAATAGATAGTTCGTGAGACCTTGTAACATCTGATAGTTACTTTCACGAACTAAGCAAGTTCGTAATGCCACTATCACGAATCATAATGGACTGCTAACGTCACGTTATACATAGAAACAATAATATAATAGTTTATATAATCATGTCTCATGACTAAAATCCTATACAATGTTATAGGTACCTACCATATGTAATAAAATAATGTCAATTACTTGCATACATTTTACAGAACTTTTTAATTTACGATTTGTTTTTATACACATAATTACGTAGGAATTATGCCACCGTTTTTAAAATTCTGGGCATAGTGGCCTAAAAATAAGTTTAGTAGACACATTCTAACTATGCAACTGGCTTCGATCAGAGAATCACTCGTTGGCAACTGGTAAAGACCTGACGCGCTCAAAATAACAATTAACATTTTTTATACGAATATACCAGAATAAAAATACCGTAATAATTGTATTAATACAGAAGACCAATAAAGCACTTATCTATAGTCGGAATAGAATCTTCCACCAGTTCAAAATGCTGAATGTGATTCCTGCTCCACTTAGAAGAGACGGCAAGAAATTCAAAGGTTTCTCTTTTTAATAGAAAATCAACCCAAGCAATGCTGAAACTTACAACGTTATCTTACATCTGCCCATTTATTGAGAAAACTCTACTTGTAATATGCATAATACCTACGAAAGTTCCGTTGGGAAATAATCTACATATCGTGTGGAATATGAACAGGGAGGGAATCGTACGGATAATAGCATTTACCTGCTTATATTTGAATCTCGACGTCATAAAAAATAATTAGTTCCCTTCGTACAACGAAATAGCGTACTTATTGTACTATATTTAGATCTTTGTTAGAAATGTAAAAGAAAGAAACGTTAATAATTAGAAAATATTTCAATTCTAAGTATTTGTTCCGATGATCAACATAGACGCAATTTATCCGGAACTTGAAAGTCGCAACGTATGTAGAAACCTTTAATGGGTTATGTTAGCACAGGTAAGAATTTACATATTAAAACACAACAAAATAACGTTTATCTGCACATACTTACGCAAAAAAAACGGTCAGTTTGAATACTTTAACAACTTCTTAAAACACGTTTAGATCAAAATGAAACCCCGAAAAGAAAGTAACATTCATAGATACGTCAATTTATAAGTTTTAAGCGACCTTTAAAGTTCGAATGGTAAATTATCGGACCCGAAAATACTTGAAACCACGGAACGCCAAAATATTTCATTTCGGCGAATCACGTTTCGTCGAAGAATATTGACCAATAATACTTTTTGCAGAATATACTCTTGGCCGATGAACGTTTCATCGTAGCACTGTTGCCTGATCTTCCTACCTTATATTTTTCCTAAGCGTAGAGCGAAACTATCTTTACTATTCCATATGGTATTAATATGGTTCCCGAGTTGCCTTCGAACTGAAATACGTAAACTTCTGTTATTGTTTTAAAATACCTACAACAGGTGTTCTCAAGCATAATATAATGTGTAGGTTGGTGTTCTACACATGTATTCACAACTGAAAGCAAACAACGGATGCGTCAACCAATGGATATAGCCAAAATGTTACAAGTGATATGATCTCAAAATAAACCTTGAGTTGAGTTATTGCTTTTTAATAATATCACAAATAGTTCACAAATATCACATTCCCTTTTGAAAATGATTTTAAAGCGAGCATTACGGTGTTACTAATAAAGGAAAGTTATCGGTTAAACTTTCTCTTTTGAACTAGTTAACTAAATATATTTTTTAATAGAGCCTCGCTAAACATAAACTAATGTTTGCCGCCAATTTACCTTCCGAGATACATTCGACCTAACTGTAGCAAAATAACAGCCATTAATATCAACTAGCTGTGCCCCGCGGCTTCGCCCGCGTGGAAATTTATGTGTAAGATTAGCCTATGTCTTATTCCGAAACCTACACTATATACGGTTCAAATTAAGATTAAAATCAGTTTAGTAGTTATGGTGATATGTGGTAACAAACATTCACACACACACACTTTCGCATTTAAATATTAGTAGGATTACCCAAACTAAAGATTTCAATTTTTCCTGATTTATTAAAATATGCTAGTTTGTACAAATTGTAAACAGGGCATAACATTATTAAATAAAACCATGACCTTTAAATATTTCTCCGCGTGGAAATGGTTCAAGAGAGACAATTTAGTCTACCTAATTGATCAAATTGTAGATTTATCTAATTATAACTTAGTACCATTTCCTTTGTTATAAATCCAGTTATTTCCCAATTGTATTAATAAATTTTACTGAAGTAAATTTATTAATACAATTTACAAATTTATTAATACCAACATAATCATCACCATTGTATTTACAGTGCAAACATACAGTTTTAACTACAACTAAATGCTATCCAATCTCTGACAGTAGGTTGGCTACTAACCATACACAAAGAAGACCCAATAAACACTTCTAAACTATGGGCTGTTTTATTGATTTTGTTTCGAGTCCCGTTCATCTCGTGTGTCATAAGATGTTTAAATAAAACTAGTTATATCGTGTTTATTGGGTCATCTTTGTGTATAGTTAGTAGCCAACCTAGTGTCAGAGATTGGATAGCATTTAATTGTGGTTAAAACTGTATGTTTGCACTGTAAATACAATGGTGATTATTATGTTGGTACACGACAAAACTTGATTAAACTAACTATATTGCCATCCTTCTCTTGATCGCAATATATGAGCAAGACAGAAAAACTTTTTATCCGAAATACTTTGTATTAAATTTAGTTTAGTCGTAATTTGTAGACAATATAATAAGTACTAATACAGCTATATCTGGTGAATGACATTTTTCAAATGAATCACACGCTTTTTATACACGAGATAAGTGAAAGAAAATTGTATTTACAATTGCTACGTTATTGGCTACTCAATGTCAAACAATCACAGTGAACAATGACATTTGAAAAGCAAACAGTTGAACCTCTGATGAACTTGAATAAATTCAATCAATGACTCATTAATTTATGTAACAAAGTACCTATCGAGTTTCATTTTATTAATTACCACGAACCTAGGCAAAGGTATAGCTTTGATGTTACTGAGTAGAATTATGGATGAGTATAAATTATGAAATCAGTTAAGAACACAATTTATCTAGACTTCTATTACGGTCCGTATACTAAAAATTAGAAGGACCTAACACTTTTCAGTATTTCTACAGTACACGTTAGTTCTATATCTATATATAGGTACTTGTGTATCTGAATGGATATTGATGATAATGCAATAAGATACTAGAAAATCTATGCTATGCTAAAATAAATAGGTGTTCTGGCTGTGCCTACGTTATTAGATTAATGAACTTTTACGTCGAGAAAACAAAAATGATTGATTTGGGCAAAATAGTTCATAAATCGATTAGGAATACAGCTTGGTCATGAACATTTTTACGAAGAAAGTTTAGACTTATAGCCTAATTTCTATTGGACCGTATATTCTCTAATGGCTTTTTGTCGCTACTCTGTGTGCGCGAATCAAACTAAGTCAAACGGAATACTTTCGTACCAAGCATCTTTCCAGAGCTCGCTCTTGAAACACCCTCTTAGTTTCTGCCAAGACACATACGTGCCCAATTTCGTATATTGGGTGAGAAGTGTTCGACTTGTTATATATAGTAACGTCCTGAAATACTACTGTAATAATATTCCGAACTTTGGCATTAAATCTAAGTAGGAACTTTAAAGCTACCTAAGTGAAAAACTACGTGCAACGTTTTCCTAAATGCTTTCATTGTGGAATGCAATTTATCCAGTGGATCATTCGTTGAGCTGTCTCTCGCATCTTTGAGTGAAGGCAGAGTGCATCTGAATACTTTGATGAAAACATCAAAGCCAAAGCACTAAGAACTTTACAATATAATTAATTTCTAGAAAGATCTCCACGTCATACTCATACTCCACTACTATATAAGATTCCCGACTTGAAATTTTCGAAATCTGTTTGTGGACCGGCAATCGTTTTTTTTTAAAGATTTATTTTTAGAAAATGTCTAGGTACTTGTCCTTATATGAAAGAAATATAAGAAAGGAACCTGCGTACCTAAGTGCTACAACGATATGTGTTTCGACCAACATTTCTTCTACAAATATCGCCGGTCATTAATGTTTCGACGAAACGTGATTCGGCGAACTGAACTTCGAACTACCATAGTACACTAAAAATATAGGACCCAACAAGGAACAGTACAGCGAGGGAGCGCAGCTGTGCGTGCCTCGCTAATGAACGAGATCGTTCTCGCACCGTTTTTGAACAAACAACCAACTTCAAGTCAACTCTGAAAAATAAATCGAAAACAACAAACCAACTACTGTTTGATTACAATCGACTATCCACGCCAACAGTTGTGGCAGTACATATTTAGAATTCTAAACAATAGTTCATAGAAATACAAAATACAGAAGATTTTTACAACAAATTGTATGCTAATAGAATTTTCATTCGAGACACGTTTATATAAAGGCTAACTATGCAATTTGGCTGCATAAACTTGGGATAACTATCGCCGTATCTATGGCCCGAATACCTTGACGTGCCAGCCGCAGAATACTTAGCCTCGTAAGCCGTTCATACTGTTCATAGTCCTAGGGTGGCTCACAGCAACGCTGAAATTGGCTGAAATAGATAAATGCCTTCTTCGTGCAATACTGTAAAAAAAAATGTAATGTAACGTCACGACTTTTATCCCCGTTCGGGGGTAGTCAGAGGCTTGAGTGGCCATACACCACCACATTGTGGAGGTATTAACCAACTCAAAGCCCACGTTTCACTAGATAGTCAGAACCTAACGTGACAGGTGGTGAACCGTGTCGCCGTGTATACAGGAACTGACTATTACCTAATCCCGAGGGATAGGTAGGTTTCCTCACGATGTTTTCCCTCACCGTCAGCGAACTGTAAATTATGCACATAGATGAAAATTCATCCATTGGTGCATGCCCCACCGGGGATTGAACCTGGGACCTTCTGATTGTTAGCCCAACCTGTTCACCCCTAGGCTACAGTCGCTTCGTGCAATTCTACTCGCTATTATATCTTTACAAAGAGCACACGACTTTAATTATACTTAATAGATTTGGTATAATTTGCAATTTAAAACCTCCCGTTAAACACTGACCTCATTTCACATTTATATTTATACCTAGCTATCTTTTAAGCGTTAAATATAGCGCAGTGATTTTTAAATTACAATAAAATGGTTCAAATATATACTTTTTTTTTGTAAATAGGTACCTACACGTAGCGTGCTCACATTAGCTGCCACTGGATTAAAACTCTCTTCGGGAGATCCATTCATCTGAAAATAAGGCAATTTACATTATTACCCTTTTACAGCCTCAGGGGCATCCGTGTAAAAGCGGAGCCGAGTCCCTTTAAAAAAAACAGGCTGTGCATTTACAATTAAAGCGGTGCCTTTATTCCGGGCTCAAAGTAGTACGACTGGTAGCTACTTGATGCGAGATGCTTAGTTATTACCTTTCCTGAATAGTGATTAGGGCACGAACTTTGATATTTACGGTTGGCACAAATAGCGGACTGGCCTGCGTTCACTTAATCTCTGTAGAATTAGATAGATAGGCTGGAGGTATTAATGATCTACATCACGAAGAGGTTCCTAACCAGTAGGCTGTTTTAGCCATGTTCCGATTGGTTTCGTTCATCTTGCGTTGCTGTGCTCAATGCAATAGGGGATGAACGAAGTTGAAACTGTTTTGTTATAGCTCTGCAGATCTTAAGATAAGTTCATACTAATTCTAGCCTTTGCTTTATTGAGTTTACCCATTCACGTGAAATGGTTTACCCCATTATAATGCGCTGTGCTATTCAAAATTTATATCTTTTGCGCACCTAATTCTCTATAACGAAGCAACCCATTGTGCAACCCCCATCAATGTCAACGGAGATAAAGTTTGTTAGCTGTGAACTGATTTATTATTTTCAATTACCATTGGCTTTTCAGGCTTGCCGCTCTTTAAATATTTATAAAAAACACCATACATCTTCTTCTCACGATATACGGAACTATGGCTGCGAAATTGGTAGCCCTCTAAAATGTAACTGCAATGCATCATATAACTTTGTAATGATTCGATTTAACCACAAACCGAATTTGACATAATCGAGCGAAGTCGCCCAATTGCAGTAGCAATCAACTCGATTAAGCCACGAACGATGTATTTATGTATCGTTTCAGGTGCAATTTGTTGCATACCTGTAAGTAGGTACATAATTTTAATCGGGTCCAATCTCTCTAGGAACCCGGTCGACTTAGCAAGGGTCACGTTAATCGATATTAAATCGATTAGCTGATGAGGAAATGACACGTAACTAGTTTGGCGATTCATTATAAAAGGTACGGTTTTAGTGAAGTAGGTAGACACATGCTGATGATCGAGGTATTCTTTTGGATTGGACTAAAACAAAACTCGTTAACTATTACATCCTAGTTTCTAGCCTTACACGAAATAGCTTACCATATGTTATAGCTAAAATCGGAAGCAGTCATACATAAGCTTATACCTAGAACTAGGGGTGGGTTAGGTGAGGGATATTTTACCACCCACTAGTTCTTGCTAGCCACTAGCACTAGCCGGCTAAAGTTAGGTATATCCGCACTTCGGCTCTGAGCCCAACCTATGTATCCCAAACTTCTCAGAATATTCATTAAAAAAACCGATCCGGTGCCATTGACATTGGTAAGTTCTGATTTGTTAAAACCGTTGCAATATGTTGTACTTTCAATAAATAACGTAGAAATTCTCACATATGTTTGTCAGCAAAGTCCTAAGAATATGTACCTACTATCTAATATCTTGATATATCGCGCAGACCCACATATACAGAGCTTGAATTTGAATGTAGCCATAATTTATGGCGCACTGACTCCCACTTGGAATACTAACGTTATCTTCATGTGAGACCGTATAATACTGATATATTTCTTTAAATTCTTCAAGTACCTATTTTTCACTCTAGTTAGAGCAAATACAAGAGTTTAATGTATAGTGTGTTAACAACTAACCGCACAGATGTCCCGGCAAATAAAAGAGAAAGGTTTTAAAAGCTGCAATTCTAGTCTCACAATTGCGATTCTGAAAGTAAAGTTTACGGAGAGACTGATAGTCTTAACAGGTATGTGCTGCAAGTATTTTTAAGTATTTTATGAAAATACACATCCAATCTAAACTTTTAAATCCCTCGTCTTCTATATTTAATTTCCCGTAGATTGGTTCTCCGCAATCTTGCTCTTTAGATACAGAATCCGCAAAGCTTATAATCTTACTTTTAAAAGTCGCACCGCTTTGTGGGTTTTCGTTATCTTTTTTATTCGTTTTTAAATGAAATTCAATGAGGTATTTACAACTGTAGCTTTACAATTTGTACACATAGGACAATCCTCGCATCCTATTTGAATAATACTCACATAATATAACCAGGTGTATATTTCGGTCCCTATTCAATAGCTCACATATTCGGGTCCCGGAGGTCGAGCCGGTTTATTACAATGCTTTAGAACTTCCTGACCCGAATAAAGGTACCTTACCTGTATAAGGTAATGGATGCATTGATGAATTAAAAACATACAGTGACCTTCGATCTCTGGATATGAATAGGTGAATAATAATTAAATAATTATTTGTAGCGGTCCAAAAAAAAAACAAATTCCCTTTTTTAATATCGCTTGACTACTCAGCAACTGTATAGTTCCAAAGTCAATTTCAGCCGTTTCTGAAATTTGCATCTGGCGGGAATCGAACCATCTGATGCAGATACTTACGTTATAATCAGCAGTAAGTTTGGTTATGTATAATCTAATATGATCTCATCGTGGAACTTGGGGATTTTTTACACCTGGAATAATAAAATAAATAAACTGGGCATAAAACTATCTTGAGTCCTACCACTCCCTGCTAATAGGTTATTCGTCTTAACTATGAACAACATAGTTTAATACCGAACAGTACCAACCAATTCGAGTCCAAATCAATAAAGCTTAGACCTCCCTGAAGGTTTTGAAACCTGTCTGAATACAGTTGTATAGTGAGTTTGATCGACACGGCATTGGCATCTGACCCGAGGTACACAAACGCTGCATCAATCAAAATGTCGGCCGTTATCGCCACAGAACCTTCGCCCTTGTGATTTGTGGCAGTATATTTCAATGTTAATGTGGAAACCGCCCTTTGAGGTAAACTAGCGAAGAAATTCAATGTCGTTTCGGTTTATTTATTCCGTAATAGATAGGATGTTGTGGTCGCTTTGAGAGTAAAGGGATGTTTTTGTTTAATTTCGAACACTATTGTCACACAATTAAAGGGCATTTTAGTATGAATGGTGTAATTTAGCTGTGAATCTAACTGAAAAAAATTATTTATGAATATCTATAAATCCACTCGTTTCAGAGCTTATGAAAAGGTAGAAGTAGGTACATACATAGTTAAATATTACATTACAGTTCTAACATGAAATTCGAAAGGGTTCAGTTCTTTGTTCACTAAAATCAACAATAGGATATCGTAATCTGTAAAGTTGGACGTATAAATTTATATTATAAATCTCGTTTTTAATGCTTAAAACCTAAAAAATATGATCATTTTAAATAGGCGAAAGAAAATGTCTTTGAAAGTGAAAGCAAAAAGTTTAACCCAAAATTATACTCATTTTCAGCTTCACGCATTTCAGGCTAAGGTTTTGTGAGCAAAGGACTCAACGAAGCTGACGTACATTCGTAGAATCCCAAGGTAATTGACACACTTTCCTAACCGTGCCTAAAGAAAACAAAGGCAATTTTCATAATTCTCGTTCAAACCAAGGCAGGTACCTTAACTTCTGATTGGAGATCATTAGTCTAAAATACTTTAAACTCTAGAGTCACTTAGTTAGATTGATTGTAGAGTTCAGTCACACGTCAAGATCTCTTAAATAACTTGGGAGTGGAAATAAATAGTGATTTCAGTCATTTTGTGATGAGCCTATTGAATGTGGTAGATGTTTTCATGTATTGACAGGCTTCCGAATAGCCATAAGAACTTCAACGATAAGTGCTGAATCCTGAACAAGTGACACTGGACAAGCTAAATAGTCTAAATACTACTGAATAGAGAAACAGCTATGAAATAAATTTATTTATTTGGGAAGAAAATTGAAACGAGATTAGTTTTACACCTGCGAGCGGCCTGAAGTTAGCTTTAGCGGCGTCGCAATACATGTTTGTATGAAAAACGTTAACTGCGACGCCGTCGCAAGTTCGAAATTCAAGCTAGATTCAAGCTGGATTCAAGATAGTCCGCGCGTACGTATAAATTGTTGTCTCGTATTATACCAGAGTGACTCCTCAGTAATGAGTATACCAACTTTACAATGGAGGGTGAGAAAGTACTACTTAGTAAAAACCATTTCGGTTCCAGACTAAGATTAATTAAAGATAATCTCATGCACGCTAGCTTCGTCACTAATCCAATTATCATGTTAATTGCCTTTCCGAATCACGTACATCACGCTGACAGCTGATAAGAAATTTGTGATAGGGAATTCTTTGGAATTATTTTTTCTTGTGAAGTAAGTACCTGTGTACCTTAAAAAAATAGGGCCAAGTAGGGAAAATAATAAAGTTTGGGAAACATGTTGAAAAGGAAAGTTTTCTGAGACCAAACATTTGAAATATAGTTTTAGTGACAATACCAAAATTGATATAGGATTGGTTGGTTCACGCGGGAAACCAATAATTGATATCAATAAATACCGTAATATAAAATGTTTCTGTCCAAACGTTATCGTCAAAAGACTTTGGTGTTTATTTTGTAAGTTATAGACTAATCTAAATTTGATACAACTTAAATATTGCTACCTTTATTATGCATAACGGTTATGAGAAAGACGGCAATACACTTAGTTTAGTCAAAAGTAGTGTGTGCAAACAAAATAAGCACCCTTGTCTATTAATACAAAGTGGTCGTATCGAACGGTAAAGTTTCCCTGTGCGTGGTGTATCAGTTAATTAAGATAGTTAATCTCGTTCTTTATTCTACCAAGGGGCTACAAAAGACACTATAACCATAGATAATGAAACGTTTAAGGAGGAACAAAGGAAAATAAACAAAGAATTTACCGCAAAAAGGGCAGCGTCTTCGGAAATTGTACATTCAAGCTCATTTAAACTCCTCAGCGTATTTTTAATGTTCTCGAAATAAAGATGAAAGGAGTATCAAAGTAAATCTGGATTTATTAAATGAAATATGCGTATAGTACCTATTGATAGCGGTTCATTACTTCAACTAAATAAGGAACATTTTCCTTTATGTGTGAAAAATTACAAAAATAAAACCCTTTCCTTAACAATGACACGGCACAAGGAAATGGCCTGAACCGGCATCAGGCGTCCGATGGGCCAAATTAGCATTAAAACTGTGGTGTCACTGTTATTAGCTTATAAAAGGGACTGTTTTCAGGACATTTAACCTTAATTTCTCTAAACAGATTAAAAATCAAAGTAGTGCGGGGGACTTTCAAGGATGTCTCAAGTTCTTTGAAAGCCTTATGTACCTTTCATTATTTGAAATAAAATCCTGTAATTTCTTTTCCAGCCAAATACAAAATGACATTAGATTATCCTGTCTTCATTATCATTAACGTGACTTGTCTTGTTTACGTTTACGGTGGGTAGTGAAACTCGCTGTATGGACATTAATTTGACCCAAGAGACTTGAAGCTATAGAAATGTAGTGCATTGCGTACGTTTATACAATTCGCTTCAGGCTTTATTCCACACTTACGTAGCCGTTGCAACCAACCATTTTTAAATTGGGGCTAAGCCCCAATTTTCAACACGCCGTAGAACAGTTGGGGACTGCAGGGAAAGAAATTATTTAAAAGATAAATATACACCACTCTAACGGCCGAATACTCGTACGTAACTTAAATTTGAGAGCTGCTTAACTTTGACGCGCCATACAAAAAATGACAGTTTCAAACTGCTAAGTGGGACTTAAATATTTAAGTAGCCTTTGAGTATTCGGCCGTAAGTGATTCGATTTTATGTCATCCGGCCCATAAAAGTATGCTCAGTAATTTATTTTTACATTCGTAAGCGTAGAACGTGCTTTCGATACAGATTTCGGCATTACATATCTTTTCCCCGTAAATGCGAAGGAGACACTAGACACTACAACACTCAGTGTATACATCGAGTGTCTACATGTGTTCACCACCGCGACACCTTTTACAGTTGTAGAGGCAGTGTCGGTACACTGAGATACACTGAGTAGTCTAGTGTCTGGTGTCGTCGTGTATCCTTAACACAACACCTATTATTTTTTATTTGTTTATAAGATTTCATCCATTATCGCATTATATTTATGATCCCTGTAACGTAAAAACATATTTCAGTACCTAATGGATTTTTCTACTAAATAAATAACCGAAAATCAGGATAAGCCTACTTATAAATAGTTCTGCGCTTTCGTGTAAGTATAGTAGGGATTATCGAATCCAAATCCAAAACTGTCTTCCCCTCACATACGCGGAAGTTATACAAAAATCCTGGAACATGTTTTAACAACATTTCAAAATACTGTTTGGAAACTAATTTATAACACTTATTCGTTGAAATAATGTTGAAAACAATATCGACTTAATGATATTGTTTATTTGAAAGATACTTACCCCCAGTGTTAGCACCTACTCACATTTTACGAATACTTCTACTAATTGTCTATTCATAATTTTGGCAACACGACTGACTGTCCGACGAATGATTTACAATACTATTACTACAATTTCTTTTTTAAAAATAACATGTTCTGTATGCACTTAGTCATTAGTGACATGTGCATGGGACACTATGTAATTTAGGTCGTTATTCCTACTGTTCTTGATTTCATTTCTGTTTTTTTCTTTAATTTTCTGAAAATAATGTTAACGTACCTAACTTGCACACGAATAGCACACACGTACAAACCAGCCGCGTAATGTATAATTAAACCAAAACAATGTTAAAAAAATTAACATTCATTATTATTATACCTTGAAAAAAATCATAAAAGCATAAAATCAGCCTCATGCAATTCGTTCCAAAAATTAAAATACACCGCGAAATCAAATAAAACTAAAGTACTATACAACATTGACCCCACAACATGCAAGCTCAGCTTCTCACGATTAATAACGATAAAAGCATTATTTGTCATGGGGAAAATCTCAAGAATGTTAGACCAGCTATTACCCAACATTACCATTGTATTGGAGGCATTAATGTCTACCAACGGTCCACATTCGAAATACCTCTTAAGGTTATTACTTGAGTGCTTATACCTTTGTTCTGGCTCGTGAAATAGTGACGTCAAATATGTAAGGTATACACCACACCGTAAGTTTTTGCTGAATAAATTCCAGCCTGTTTCTTGTAGGAAGATAGCTTAATACTTATAAGATTTCTATCGCTTGTTTTTTCACTCCCAACAACATTGTAATGTTTTCAGGCCCTTATAATATGAATAAGTATCATGCCTAATTATTTCCCAAATCGATAAAGAAGCGTTTATAGTTTACTATCATCCACTTTTCGTTAATGTTCTGATGAATATGATGAAATAATACAAGAACCCCTGATTGGTCGGTCAGAATCAACCGAGCATTCAGAAGGTCGATAGTGATAGCGGCTCAATGGCAATGGCAGCGACGAGTGGCTAAGCGACTTATGGCCCAGTGGGTGCGTACAGGTACCCGAGCATAAGATAAAAACTGACTTAGCTCGTATTGAGGCAATCAAGGATAGGCCAGCAATTTGGTCTTTAGGTACTACTTCCACGCAATATTTTTGTGCTGTGCAAGAGCCCTTACTGTTCAAATTCCATTAGCCTGCGTAAACTGCACGTCTATTTTTGGCAATACCGTTTTATACATTCGTTTGAAAACGTGCCTGTAAGCATACTCGAGAGTTAATCAGTTACACCCGTTGTCACATTCCAGTTTAAATATACCACATTGACCGAATTACAAAAAGATGAACAAGAAAGTCTTCAGAATTTATTAATATAAACTCAGAAAGGAGTCATATCAGAAGTCGAAACTTTTTATAAAGAAAATGCTATGTTTGAGATTTTTACCTGTCTGTCTGTGGCATGGTCGCTTCAGAATAAATGAACTAGTTTCAACGCGATTTTAATATTTGATAGCTGGAACCGCTGGCGCTGCTACTACGATACCACTTATTTCGAACTAAAATAGGAGTGGGAAATCAAGTTTTTATAAACTTTCAGAATTATTATATCTACATACATAATCCAAATTAATTTTAAAGGTATAGTACGTTTTTTCATACTTGTCCTATTTGGTAAGCAAAGATGGCGTCCAGCGGGGCGATAGCGTAACTTTTTTGTCAATGTTACAATTGGTTTCGTTCATCCTGTGTCAATTATACACGAAACCAATTGAAACATTGACAAAAAGTTACGCAAACGCCCCGCTGGACGCCATCTTTGTTTACCAAATAGGACAAGTATAAAAAAACGTAGTATAGGTATCTAGTTTTTGTGGATACACAGGAGACTAAACTTTTTATTACTGCTCGATCTACTAAACGAGTTTCAACGAGTTTCACCTTGCCTCCGTTCCCAAAAGATAGATGCCTCGTTACCCATGTACATTTTAATTAGAGTAATTACTAGGTACCTGTAGGCTCACAACATTTTAGAACACGTGCCTGTATCTCATATAAATATAAAAATTAAAGGCAATACCAAATGTCGGGTGTAAAATATCGAATCATGTACCTATTTCTAAAGAAAGAAACACTGAATTTTTGCCATTTTAGACAATATGCTTCAAATGTGTGTACGTGTGTGTGATATAAATGTGAGTAAAAAGACTTTTTGAATTTAAAATGAAAAACTAAGGCCCTCCGCAGACTAGCTACTTTTAGCATCGGCGATCGGCGATTTTGATGCTGCGTCTCGCTCGTTCGCGCTCGAAGTAACGCGACGCAGCATCGTTACGTCACAAAATCGCCGGTCGCCGATGCTAAAAGTAACTAGTCTGCGGAGGCCCTAAATGCTGGGTAGGACTAACTGACGGTTAAAGTGGCTATAAATTACTTCTTGCTTCATCTGCCATATACCCTGATAATTGACGAATAATCAGGGTTGTTACGAAAAAATCACCTTGTTTTAAACACCGTGATTTGGTAACGTACAGAAATATCAATTTCTTGTATGTTACCAATGTTTTATTTGTATTCCGATCACAGATAAATGACCACCGGCATTCCGATAAATCTAATAAGGGTTATTACAGCCTTTATTGAAACAAATTACGATCGTGCGTGTGTAAAGGTCGATCAAAGGTTACAGAATTAAAATAAAGCAAATAATTTCTTTGCAACATCGAACCGAAACTTCTGCCCTAATATTTAACCCTGAACATGTACTTCACACGCTACATTTCGCCTTGGAATATGATTTTATCGTACCGTGTCGATACTGAAAATATTATTTGGTATCTTGTGTGAAGATCTGATTGAGCGAATCAAAGCCGTTCTTAACATACCTGCGAATCGAAAAGCTTCAATTTATTTTATATAGCCTAGATATTTGCATTGTTTGCAATGTTATTTTTGTATGTACGTGTGTATGTGACGGAAATTCAGAATAAAAAAATCCAATTTGGTTATCGTGAGCAGTAGACAGGCATGAGCTACAAAAAAGCTGGCTCCACACTTATTGAATTTATCAAAGAAATAATATTGATACATATTGTATGATTGTAAAACATCTAATACGTTTTTAAAGAGTGAGAATTCAGTAAAATCCCATCCTATCAAAATATTATCATAACTTATGTGCAGTTTCATGACAGTTTTAATCAATTAATCAATTAATTTTCGAGTAACGTCTTTCAATTTGTTAATGTTACATTTCGTTTCGATCTTGTACCCATTGTTTGACAAATAGCCTATGATTTGGCACCATCTATTCAAACCCGAAGGTCGCGATAATGTAAAGCGTATAAAGGCAGTGAATAGACACGCACTGTCGGCGAAACCATCTTCGATAAAGGGCTCGCAATACAAAGCTAACACTATAGACACGGTTCGCGTGGCTATTTTGGAAAACATACTTTCATGAACGGAAATATAATCCTTAAGAGACGTATAATAAAGTCCAAACCACTTTATCGCTCACCACGGTTTGATACTACGTATATATCTGTTTCCGTACCAATATAACCTGGATGCGCTTGCGATTGAGTCATTTATCATAGCAAGTTATGTTGATGAATTAACCAACTTGAATCATGGTCCTAAATTTGTTTTACTACACTGTAATATCTTGACTGCTTTGTGTGTGCAATAGCCGAAAACGCGGCTTCTCGATCATCAGGTCTTGGGTTCGATGTCTGGCTTGTCTGTTAATAAAACATAAAAACAATCCATGGTTAGGTTTGTAGTGAGTATGTCCAATCCAATCGATGAAATGATACAACGATATATCTCGGCCTACCCCTCCTAAAAATAATGCGTGATGGTCTTTATTTTACCACTAAAGTTAAAAACCCCGCTTATCTAATCAACACTATACCCACTGAAATCGCGCCCCAACTACCGCATTATGTAAGCAAGACAAGGGTAAAATGGTGGGTTAATAGGCAGTAGATAGGCATCGCCAGGGACGGAAGTCACCTTCGCGTGCCTGCATTGTGCCGCGGTGCACCGGTCTCTACATTTTCTAAAGGCCTCGTACGGAAAGGTCGAGCCATAAATAAACTTATATTAAAGACACGCTCGTTAGTAACAAACGGCTGTTTTCAATAACCTAAGCCCCTACCAACCAATAGGTAGTAATATGTAGGTAGTAATAATAAAACGGTAATACTCTTGATTACAATTAAACATTTAAATATTACAGCACATACCACAAATCTAAGATATCAATACTCTTTTGTTTCCATTTTCTGAATCCCCAAATTCAATTAAAATTTTTATGAAATCCCGACGGTTCCTTTCATAACAGGTAAATTTTAATGTGGTAGGTAAAATAGGGATTCTGTTGTTATTTTAAGTCCCCTGAGCACACAATGAGCGTTGGAACCGCTAAACCATAACTCAACCTTTAATGCGCCGAGTGTACCTAATCAATATTATTTCTAGTAAAGATTATTACCAGTAAGAAGTAGGTGAGTACCAGTAGGTGGTAATGATTATTACCAGTGTGCTTACTAGTTATAATACAATTTTCTTTTTCTAAATCCTGAATCTCGAAGTGAAACTTTTTTACCAGAAATGAGATTCGGGTTCGGTGTAAGTAATAACCCTTTAACTCTTGGTACATAGCTCAACAATACCTTCAATGTCTGTAAAGATCTGCCATCTATTAATTAATGTGCATAAATGAACAAGTTATTAATATCGTTAGCTCTATCTCTACTATCAGCTTATGCATTTGCTAGAGTCGCGAACGGACTCCATGAAATTAAAATAGTTTCTGGGATGACTGATAAGGGCGCTGTACAATTTGCCATACAAATATTTTACGTTAAACGCTAGCAACTTGAGAAAACTCATGGTAGAGCTACTGATATCCGATTATAAAAGTTCCTTTACGTTATCATGTTAAGCTGAAATAGATTACATGACCTGAATACTCTGTTAAATTACGGTTTACAAATACAACATGTAATAAATAGGTACACACAATCGTTGGTACACGTTTACTAATACATTGTCCCATAAATCTAGATTTCAGTTCTATTTTTTTGCTATACATTAGGGCGCGTCAGTATAAATAAATAAATAAATACAAGCTTTCCGAAAACTCGGCATTACTATAGTCTGATGTTTAATTAGACGAAGTAAACTGACAGGTGCTAATGTCACTTTTCGATATAAATAGAACAAATAAGGTTCAAATTCAAATAACAGTGACATTTATAGCTGAAAGTTTGCTTCGTCTAATTAAAAATCAGACTATAGAATCAAATTCTGATATTTAATTACTTTTCTGTATTTTTCGCGAAGTATAATAAATTATATCACGCTAACTTCACCATATAATTTCATAATTTCAGTTTTAATTTCAGTTTATTATTTTATTTCTCTGCGCGTATTCCCACTAGGCTATGGACAAAAATCTGAAATCATTACGTCTCACCAATCACCACTCACTACGTTTTAATTGCAAAAATGTATAACCGTAACTACATTTACGTCGCTTAATATCAACGACAAAGTTGCAGCTATAAAATCGAGCCCTAAAATAGACGTCAACGGGTTGGTACTTTTGACTGAGCTACCAATATAGCGTCGACTGAACCTTTATAATCTTAAACAAAGCACCGAATCATCTCTGTCTACTTATATATTCTCAGATTTATTACGCTGAAAATACCTTCAATCCTACATTTAGATGTGTTAAAATTATTTAAGATTATCCATAAGATTATATTTTATGATTCTCTGTTTACGATAATGTTTAATATCGTTGGTTTCCTAGCTCATGAGACGCGAATTATTTTGAAATTTTCAGTTTACGAGGCAAATTTGTGATGGTTCATTAAATTTATACGTGAAGTAAGAAAATCTCGTTAAAAAGTGAATAAACGGGGAATTAATAAACTGGATGAAATTAAATAATGTACCTACTTATATTTACGTCTCTTACGTGTTACAGACATGTCAGTTGAAGAGAAACATGCTTCCTTGTTAATGTCTCTGAGTGCTTTTATTTGGCGTGAAAATGAAGGGTTTCCGTTACTTTTTTACGTTGTTTTCCCTTACCCGTATTATTTCTGATAAATGATTAAGTAACATTTTCCTAAAACGTCCATCATTCAATTTAAGAAAATGGTTTATACTAAGCAGATTATCTTTGATGATCGATTTACAGTGAATAGATTTGTTTTAAAACATTCTGAACAAATATATCCTAAATAACAAAATATAAAATGCATAAAGAGTATAAACAGATCACTATATCGGTAATGTAGAGTAATGAACCAACGATTTGGAATACATCCCAAACATATCCCAATTTATATCAAAAGATGTGATGCATAAATACAAATAAAGAAATGACGTCGCGTCTACCCGTTTCCCTATAAACAATGATTTCAGCGGAAAACAGGAATGTTTTTATTTACTTCCAGGAATCACGCGCGGGTTTGATTCGTGGCAGTGATGATGGACTTAGTCAGAGGGATCTTTGCCAATCATTATTCATAACGCTATAAAGTTATCTCCCCCTCGATTTTGGTAGTCATCGTTCTCCCGTCTCCTGACGCATTCTGCTATTTACGGCAGATGCCGCAGATGTGAATTGCCACAATTTGTCATTATTCTGACTTAGTTATTTGTATAAGTGCAATTAATCGTCGAAAGGCGTATGAAATTATGATCCAGGAAATATTTGAACGACCGATAAATTTGCAATTTATACACTCACGTGGATGCAATTGACTTGATTATTCATATAGTACCTATCGATGTCAAAATAATAATTAATTAACAAATGCAGTTAATTTGCCAAAACAGATGTTTGAGTAGTCTTATTTCGGCCAAGTCTGTGTGGTGGCGCTGCGCAGACGTCCCAGGTCCCATGCGCCCACGCAAAGCTCGAGTACGCATCAAAGCACGACGCCGCGTCTCATACCGCTCAGTTCACTCGCGAGCTTGCGATAGGAAACAGCTCCCTAAAAAAACATACTATTGAAATATTTCTGTGTTTTACCCGTATATTCGGAAAGAAATTCGCTTTGATATTCAACGCATATAAGGTAAATATTTGTTTTGTTTTTTCGACTGTCGTTTCTAGTATGTTTCTGTGCGATTAACTTTTAATTAAATTTAAAAACCCGGTTAGTTAAATAAACAATATTTAATGAAACATTTAACTTATTTGTCCAATGTTTTATACAAATAACGATAAAATTTACAATTCTATAATTTCGACACCACATGAAATTACTCAAATACGATGCAATCCGATCAAATTCTAGAAATAATGTTATAGTAGTTATTAGAATGTCATACAGTCTAGAGAGTTCAAATGAGTCGTGTGTGGTGCAATAGAGGAGAAATGTGAAATCTCGCCGTGGTCACTCCAAACTAATATAGGTCAAGAAAACTCACACAGGTATTCACATGTTTTTAATAGACACGAATTCCTATTGTCGCGGCGTTAGGGCTGTCAAGATGTCAAAGGCGGAATTTCGCCTTGAGCATTGACGGCATGAGGAATATAGAAACTAATTCTCGTTTCTAAATTCAGTTCAATATTACAACAATTCTAAGTAAGAATGAGTCCAATCATTTTTAAAAATTCACTTGTTTAATTATTAATCTAGATCTTGGCGATAAAAAATAGTAACTACTATAATTTCTAAAATGTTTAAATCCGTAATCAAAATAATTAGGAGATATATTGGCCAAATAATCTTTGAATTAAAATTAATGACACCCCTAAAAAGACACGGCATTGTTACGGCATTCTTCTGGAAAGTTCGCTTCGGTATACTGTCATATTGAATTCTCGGCTCGCGTTTCAAAGGTGCCGTTCAGAATCTAATCAAAATTCTGCATTATTTTATGGCACCGAGGGTTCAGATTCAATTCTGATAGTTATTGTAACTAAAAAGTGTAGACCGGTGGGGAGTCATACCCTGAAATTCTCCCACACCGTAAATTTAAATGCGGTCCAAACATTCGGGACTGGCGCGAAGCCAACCGACGCTATCAGTTTCTATCAAACTGGGCTTTCTAGTTTTACTTATTCACCGTTGTACGAACATTTTATATTCCTGTTGTTATGCTGTCCAAAACAACGTTACACTGAGACCACGTTTTATGAGGAAGTATTTTGGGAACTTCTAAACAAAGTCACGTGTAGTAGCAAAAATGTATATAATACCGATCATGAAGTAACAATTGTTTTTCCAATAATTTTAGATAATCTATCAACATGTCTGAGAGCAAGCAACTCGAGGCTGGCCAGCAGCTCATCAAGAAGTCAATGGACCAGCTGATAGAGCAGAGACAGACCACAGAGAAGGTGTCCATTCAGGCTAGACAGGAATTCCGCGAACAGTATCAGGAGAGTTATGAGGAGGAGTTTGAAGAAGAAACCTTCACCGACCAGTTCGGAAACGAGACGACCAAGAGAGTGGAGTCCAGCAGCGAAAGCAAAGAACACTCTAAGAGCGCCGATGTCCAAGTGAAGGCCACGGGACTCAACGCGGAACAAGTCAAAGCACTCACCGACTGCGCGAACCAAGCCGGACAGTTGGCGCTCGACTCGAAAGCGGCTAACTAAACGTAATTAAAACAAATTCCTACATTAACAGACGCTATTAACGATATGGCAACAACTATTTTCATACGTTCCTGACGTTATTTACATTAACCAAATCGCGAGCAAATGGTCTTTCACATTAATCTATCTTTAATTACAGTAATTTTAGTTACTAATGTTCGAGCTATACACGAAATTGCTTCCTTCTTTTCTTTGTCCTTCCTTGAGTCCTTGACCTAAAGTACCTAACCTACGCCTTTATCTACTCGGTATTTTTAATTATAACATCTTACTTCATAATAAAACCTTTTGTTCCAGGTGTCTGCCTTATACCGCGCGCGTTGTGGTCTCAAAATAGTGATAAAGACTGTGTCCAGTGTTCCTTATTAAGTATTTTATTTTATCTATTTGTATAAGGGAAAAAATATGCAATAAATTTGTTGATATGCATAAAATTGTGTATTGAATAGTGTTGTGTTTGATTCGCATGTGCTAGTATAGGGAAGTTTAGGGAACATTACTAAAATGGAGGAGGAAGACGACGAGAGAAAGGGCCGTCGACCGACTCTCGCGACCTTTAGCTCGTTGAACGCGCGCGTCGTCCACTCCTCGTTAGAGGAGGGTTGTGTACGTCAACAGGCCTCGTCGGAATCCGCGGATGCTAACACATCGAGCATTTCTGCAGCTCAATATAGCGATACAAGTTTCGTGTCAAAAACGAGCACTTTCTCGAGGAGCGGCACCTCGAGTTCGAGCCAAGAAGAATGCGAGGTGGCGCAAACGACGATCACAAGCGGCCAGTACCTGGCCGCGGCGCGGGTCGAGACCGCTCGTTCTATGGAAAGTCTCCGTCCATATAAGGAAACGTCACCAGCGCGTCCCGCCAGCTCGTGTACCACCGTCCGTACCCACAGGAGTTCGTTTCTGACGGCGAGCGAGCGGGATGTGCGGGAGTCGCGCGGTGCGCCGGCGCGGCGTGCGCTGTCAGGGGAGGACATGGGATCCTCTGCTGAGAAAAGGCGGGGGTTGTTCGCGAGCACGGAACGGCGTGCTCTGCAGCAACTCAGCCTGCCGCCTCCGGAACGCCGGCTGACTATCCTCAGTCCGCACAGTCCAATGGCGATCACGGAATTGCAGTGGCCTTCACCCCCAGGCATACGAGGCAGGCGGAAGAAAGGCATGGTGCTACCGAAACTCATACTGCCTCGTAGCGACTCGGATGCCTCGGAGGTGTTTTTTGAAAGGTGCCTAATTTTATATTAATATTTTTTACTTATGTATCTTTGACGACTTTATATTTACATATTGAACTACACCTACAAAATATTACATGTGTGATATACTTAGGCAAAATGATCCGAGTAAAAATGTCTAGTCATTTTATAGGTATATTGTATTGAAGTCAAGTTCACCAAGGTTACACCAAACATAAAAGTAACGAACCCAAAAATTGAAAACAAGATTCTGTGTGCCAAGAGAATACATACAACATTATTCGTGCCGATGTGCGTCAAACGGGCTCCGTGAAACACTTTACAACTCTGGTGGATGTTTATGCTTTTCTTTGAGCGAATGTTTTATTTGTGTTATAAAACCTCGCAGTAAGTTAATAACGCAATGAATTATTGCACGAACTGCATCCATGTGACTATGCGTCACATTATTTATCTTGCTCAGACCATATAAAACAAAGACAGCTGTAAACAGTCACATCTAGGTGTAGTATACCTACCTACCCATGTACTTAATACCCAGTCTGATCTATTCATTTTCATATGAAATATTTTAACTCGTTCTGAAGCAACTATCATTTGAAGCTAGCTACGATCTTTTCTTTACCTAGAAAATAGTTTATTTTTATTTTGGAAAAATAAATTCGCATTGATTTACGATTAAAAATCGTTATTTGTGTTATAAAATATAATCCGTGTTCCCTTAACACCAGCGCATTATTTTTAAAATATTACCTATCTAATATCACAATGAAAACTACTAAAATACGTGTTTCTATCACAATATAGGTTAAATCCCAGTCCCCGAGAAAGAGGATTATACAGAAATACACACAAGCTACAATATACCGCTAAAACAGCCTGTACAATGGAGAGTAATCTCGTCTATAATATAAGAACTGTATACATTGTATAGGAATACACACGTGTAAATATTTGGAAGTAGTCCAGAATGAAAATTCTTTTGTGTCCCTCATGATTTAATAACTGCAACTGAAAATAGTACCTGGCCTGCGATTACAAACCCGGTACATAAGCAATAATCGGTTTCGTTCGGGCTTCCAATTTAGTAAATTCGTTTCAAATCACGAACGAACAAAACAGATGCTGTGGTTTCGTATTAGGGCCCTTGAACACTGTTATTTTCATGTGGCGATACAGCGCCACTCGTCATACACTGGTATAACACTGGTTTTGGCCACTAAACTTTATGGACGTGAGTGAGCCCGCTTCTAGTAGAATCTAGTTTATAGGCTAGCAATCGAGTAGGGAGGCTAACGGGATTTCTAATAGTGATAATCCTCACTTTGCTAATAATCTTTTAAATAAAAATAAATAAAAGGTAACCATTGGGTGCGTCTAAAAGAGCCGGGCAGTGAGCAGAAGTGAGCAGTTTTAACGTCTGACCACATAGTCATCATGTCATAAAATAATTACTCGGGCGCACCGCCTGCCTCTTTTAGACGACCCAATCAACTCTGAAAGAGAAATGTAAAAACGTCATAAGAGTGACTTCCTAAGCGCTTTTTCGTGTCTGTAAATGCATCGTAAAAGCCGAACTAAGGAAAGCCACACCACGATCATAAAAACCTCGTCACTCAAGAAAATTAACATAAAAGCATGCAACTCTAGCTGATAGGACGCAAGCAGTAGCGAACAAACGTAAGGAAAAAAATATCTTGAAATAAAAAACTAACCTTCTAAAAGTCAGAGAGAAAATTATAATGAAATATCTTACATGATATCTAGGAATCATGATTTTAATCATTCGGCCAGAATAGGATTAAATTTAATACGTTGATCGTCAATTCCTATCTATTAATAACAGAGTAATAGTAGGTATATGTCTTCTCCAAGCTTAGGCGAACAATAATAAAAGCTGATTCACATATTTTGTACTAGCCAGCGTATTGTCTTATATTTCCAGCCTAGATTAATTTATAAACCCCGATTATCATAAAATATGTCGTGTCATTTAAAACTGACGTGTGTATATTTATTTAAACTTGCCACTGACTTCAATTAAGAGCGAGTGATTGAACTTTATATCCTGTACCATTGGCATATTGCCATATCATAACTATCTCTCTGAGAACTATTTTAGAAACGATTTTACGCGTAATTAGATCACAGAGTCCGCATGGTGTACAGATAGGGTTGCCAGACCAAAAAAATAATGTTTTTAAGAAAGTTCCAGACTTTTTTTTCCTAAAGCATTACAAGTCTCCGGTATATCCGATATGCACCTAAATAGATGTGTCCATATGGCGCGCATGCCTCACCCGAGCACTCATATTATGGCATTACGTCTATGCGTTCCGACGTCAAAACTGAGTGCTCGCGCGAGGCATGCGCTTGATGAAGACGCAGCCATTTATTTGTTCTTTTACAACTATTTACCTAAATTGTAGAAATTTCAGAAGGCTTGAAATCTCCGCCGAGCAAAGACCTGTATCACCCGACATGTCCGGAAATTGCCGGAAATGGCAACCCTATATTCTAATTAATATTCAGAAAGAAATAATATTTAAACAAATCAAAGGAGAGTAGAGAATTGGATTTGTAGGTACCCAAAATTAACCAGTGACTGCTCATACGCACTCCATACCAAACTAGAGCTTCAAAGAGCTACATTTAGCCAAGTGTGGGTTATAGGTACTTAAAACATCTATTGTTGGCAGTAACGTTTGAACAATTCACGCCTATATGTCGCTCAAACGCTCGAATCAGAACACTTCCTCTTTGGATTGGCAATATCGTTTGCTAATAAAAGCTACGTTTTCTCGAGTTTCCAATAAAACATGTTTGTAATAGGTAGGTTTACTCCTTAAGTCTTGGCTTTATTCTCTACGGAGGCACTAATATATGTATAGCACGTTCCAATGGCTTATAATATTATATTGATAGCTGATTCATCATCTCAACAAATTATTATAATACAATAATAACATAATGTAGGTACGTAATAATAGGTCATATTATACACTAGCTGTGCCCGCGACTCCGTCCGCGTCCAGTCGGTGAAGCCCTTAAATATAATTTTGTCTATCGTATTACGTCAGTCTGCATCAGTCTGAGTTCGTATGTCCGTGGCTGTCTATCTGTACCAGTCTATACCAGTAAGGTGGTAGAGTCTGACCAGTAAGGTGGAGATCGGCATTCAAATAGCTAATTTACCTTCGTTTCGTATGATGAGGGAGAGAGCCGGAAGCGCAACCCAGCCACCTCCCCGTCCCCTCCCACTAACCCCACTCCCCTTCAGGTTGGAAACGTGCTACCGATGCCTTTGGTTGCAAGCATCTATAGGGTACGGTAACTGCTTAACAACAGGTGGGCCGTACGCTTGCCTGGCACCTTAGTTGTATAACAAAAGTTTGACTTTATTTGTCTGTGTGTATCAGTTTAGCTGTAAGTATCTGTCTGTCTGTAATCTATCGGTAGGTGAGTATCTCTGTCTGTACCAGTCTATCTGTATCCGTCTATCTATATCTGTACTTACTCACAGTATCACGACTGAGCGGTTGGACTCCAGAGCTCAATGTTTAAGTTTGTACTTGATACCCATGTTCCTTATTTAAAATGAGTGAGTGCTCCAGACTCACTTCACTCCAGACTGCTTAAAAAGTTAGAGTCCGGAGTTTATCGTCTAAGTCAATAGTCAAAGCGTTTATTTTGTTTAGGCCTAGGAGGGCACTTATAAGTAGTCATTTTACATGTTTTCCTTAAATTCTAGCGCCGAATCGGAAACGCGACCTCGCCTGAGAAGTTTCTACTTGATACCCACATTGCTAATTCAAAGTTAGCAGGTCCTCCAGATTTATGTTTTAAGCAGGCAGTTACCCAGCAGCATCATTCCTGAGGGGTTGGAGTTCAGAGTTCAATGTCTATGTTTCTATTACTACTTAATTCAAAATCAGCAGGTCCTCTAGACTTACTTCTTAGGTAGGTAGCTTCCCTACGGCATTAGTACTGTGGAGATGAATTCCAGAGTTAACGTCTAAGATTCCGCGTGATACAAAGACCCGCTTAATGTTTTTTATACTTAATTAGGAATAAAAAAACTAAATTTCTTGAAGCAAGGAAGATATTAAATTTTGACATGTGGTGCAAGGCAGGTATTGTCTGATTTTAAGTATAGCGACATCTAGTTAAGAAAAACGAAACTTAAGATTGTAGAACGCAGCAATAAAATATTTATTATTATTATTAAAATTAAGATTATCTATTCCAAATAGTGTCGGATCACACACAACGTAGGGCTCCGTAGGGCTCCGCTCTAAATAGACGTATTTCAATAACTAAAACTTATTTTTTGCTCGAATTTCTGTGTGGTCATAAAAATTTACAAACTAATATTTTAGAAAAAAATATCCTAGATGTTATGTTGGACTATTAGTCATATCCATGCCAAATTTCATTGAAATCAATCCATTGGATTCAAAGTTGTGCGTGTTCGAATATTTAGGTAGTTTTTGAATGTTTTGTGGCAACCCTAATCTTTACCGAAAAAAAAAAATATGCTAGATGTTAAGTTAGACTATTAGTCATATCCATGCCAAATTTCATTGAAATTAATCCGGTGGATTCAAAGTTGTGCTCTTTCAAACATTTAGAAATTTTAAGTAGTTTTTTGAATTTTCTGTGGCAACCCTAAACATTTTCGAAAAAAAAAGTATCCTAGATGTTAAGTTAGACTATTAGTCATATCCATGCCAAATTTCATTGAAATCCATCCGGTGGATTCGAAGTTGTGCTCTTTCGAAAATCTGAGCAAACATACAAACATACAAACATACAAACATACAAACATACCCACAGACAAAAATTCTAAAAATGATAAAAATGAATTCTGCTGGTCCATCTAAGTCCCCCCCACTATTTTTTTTTTAAATATTTCGAATGTACAGACGCGACCAATTTTACATTCTTATTATATGTATAGATAACGTGAAAGCCTAACATTGTTTGCACCACAAAGGAGCTATCTCCTTTCCTCCCGATCAAATTGATTTACAACAGATACAGGTCCCGATAAGCCGATAATTCATCGGAGCTGTAATTAATATGGTTACGATACATTATTACAGGCTCGTCTGCTTATCATGTTTATTGATAAACCGATAGAAGTAGGTGGGAAACCACCTGATAAGGTTCGGCCAAAATTAGAGAAAACTGTTTATCATAACACGGAAGAGTGTAAATTATTTTATAAATACGTTATAAATATACACATGTAGGTAGAATATTATTTAATTATGTTGTATTTTTAATAGGTTGATACGCGTTGCTAATTCAGTCAGGATAAAATAAATAGTTGCATGCATCTGTCAGCGTGTAATTGAACGAACCGTTAATGTATAATTAATCGTGTGTGGATATAAACTTTCGGTTAGGTTAGTTTATAATCTCACTAGATTAATTATAAATAAACGATTCGTACAATTATCCGATGAAACATCTAAATAGATGTTTCACTCACTCACAGATGTGTCGCTATTCTCGATCTATCTAATTTGCCATTGCGACGTTTCCCGACATCATTCGTACTTGCTTTCGTTGACTCTTCCAACACGTGGCTCCAGGATTTTAATAAAATACATATTTCTACTAACTCAGTAACTGTAATCTATTGGTACAAAGACTTCAAACAAACTATGATAGTGTGTATAGATAAAATATTAGATAAAAACATAATCCATTATAGTAGATAAAACCCCAGAAATTGACTGACTCATCTTCAAATATGAAAGTTTCCAATCCTGTCAGCAATGTTTGAAATATGTTTGCAGATTCAATAACTTTGGATGACCGTCGCTACTTTGTGCAAACTCAATTTTATTTTCATCTCGGAAATAACATGTGAAAAGGTTGTCGTGTTAAGTATAAACAATGTCAGATTCCAAATTGCTGCGGCAAAAGTTTTCCTCCGTTATTGAAAAAGCTGATCTAATTTATGTAGTTACAAACACAGTTGTATGTTTGCTGGAAAACGTCAGTCCCAAGAACTTAAGTAAGATGACGCACAAACCAAATCAAGTGACCATTAATTACTGGTGCAAAACCTCAGTTATTTTTATTTATTTCACAGCGTCAAAGTCGCAACATCAAAACGATACAAGAAATTGATAAAGATAATTCTCACATAAACTGAGACAAAGATCGAAACATGCGTCAAGATAACTCAGGCGCCGCGGCTTCTAGCGTCAGTACCGAATTTACGAATGATTCACAGTTCACAAATACCTACGTGAATAATACATAGCTCATAGTGCTTGTATTTTGATTCTTACTATTTTCTTATAACGGATTATTTCAACTGCGCTTGGACATATAAACACGAACTGTTCATAGTATACCTACTATTTTTTCAGAACAGTACCTAGTAGTATTACAACGCAATTAATAATAAAAAAAATAACTAGGTTCATATGAACTCTCATACGTATACCTATCAAATAAATAAATATCGCCAGACTACATACAAACTGTATGTTCTCAAACCAAGCAACGCTTGCACCATGGGTACCGCATAATGGACTCGTGGCGATCGCTGACACCCAGACCTGGACAAACTACGAAGAGGCCGTTACCGAAATTTGACTTGCGGAAATCGAAGTCGCAACCAACCGATGCAGTGAAACGAGCGGCCTATGCTGAAACTACTGCGCCAAGCAATTGTGCAATACCTCATCACTCTTTCTCATAACTTACGACCACAAGTTATGAAGGTTGGACATCCCCGCAAGTCACAAAATCCCTATTATTTTCGTCCCAGTTATCACAGTCTTATAACTCTAGACTTGTAACGACTACTGCCGCCATTAACTGTGGCCAGCTTACGTGCCCCGACCTATAGAACCTTAATCCTTATAGCTTTATAGATAGGACCTTCTGGGACCTTCTACTAACGTTAGTAAGATGTGAAGATATGTTATTTCTTGGAAGTAAGTGTAGGTATATATTGTTAAGAATGCACAGAATATGTATTCTCTGATGACTACATAAATATAAGTTTTCTATGTTAGCAAAATTGCCTACAATGTCTCCACGAAAAATAATAATTAGTAAGCTATAAGCTGCATAAGTAATAACATTTGAAACACGTCTACTATCGTAAGTGACTTGTAGCCGCCGCTGTGTGTGAGAGGATATACTTCAAAATTACAGTAATAGTCTAATTAGTAACTAATAATCGTTTCTATCCTATTATGTTTTAATAAATCGCTGGATTTCTACCACATACTTATTAAAAACTCTGAGTTGGTTCAAGTTTATGAACTAATATCTACTAAACATGGTATGACGTCACTCTGCGTCACGAGCATGACAGTGACTCTGCCAATTTGATATTAGAATTTGATTTTATTTTATTTGAATTTGAGTGACTCAGTTTTCTCAATCGTGGGAGTGTAGTTAAATACGGGACCGCCGCATATTAGATTAAGATTAGAATAAACACGTGCCTTTAAAGGGTTAAAAATTTAACAAATACATAGCAAAACAAAAAAATATTTGAAATCAATGCAAATACTTACCAAAGATTCAAAAATATACCAAAGATTTGGTCTGTGGTAAAATAGATCCTAACATAATATTCTGTAGACCGATTCGGTACATTAATATTATGATAGGACCTGACCTATCTAAATAAAAGTTTGGTTATCAGGTTCACGAACCTGAAAAGATTTGCTGTGAGATATAAAACAAAATAAGTTGTTATTACAATTCTTAATGAAAAAGCCACAATTGATGAACTAGTGAAAAATAACCCTAGGAAGTTCTTACGGAAAACATCTTATGCGTGTATCAGAAACGACTGATCTGATATTCCTTGTGTACTATTGCATTTACCGAGTTATATTCATACATATTATGACATGGCGTGCAGTTAGTCACTTGGCTGAGTCCAATAGCCACTGAAACAATACAAATTGCGTCCATTTCATACCAATTTACATTTTATATTGACACTCTACTACGATATTTGCTGCAGAAAATACACAAATATTAGAATAGATTTACTATTCCAGTTTCAGTCGATGAATGATGAAGATGATTGTAATTGGTTATTTCATCAGTATAATCATAATCACACAGAGATAAAATCTTACGACAGCATATGATTTTTGTAGTTACTCTTCCACTGTGCTACGGTAGCGGCACGCTATGAAGACTTGTTTGGCATGTGTGAGGAGGAAAGGATGAACCTTATTATAACGGAATAAAATTCATTTTCGTATATATATTTTTTTTTAAAGGCGAGTCTTTTTCCGTTATAATAAGGTTCATTTTCTTCCCCCCCCCTCCACATGTCAAACCGGCCATCGTAGAGTGCTGCTACTGTAGTAGTCCTTTTAATATACATATTTTACTAAACGTTTTGTTGTTACAGCACATATTTGTGTAATGTCTCGTATTCATAAAATATTACCTATAACTACAAAAACCTTTAGTAAAAAATACTAAAAAAGGACTACTAGGAACTAAAATTTCTCTCAGTGTAATTTAAATATTTTAAACATATTACATGGTATCAAAACATCGGACGGATGCACTTGATTATTCAATAAAACCATTTTCCCGGTTCCCTGAGTGCATCCTCCGTCCACAGAGGTCATATACAACGACGCTTGCGTCCCTAAGCTCGCATCAGTTACCGAGCCGAGCCCACCCTTTGTGCCTCCCTAATGCACCCCATATTAGTTAGCTCTACTATTGTACGCCTAACGGTCTCGCGTTTACGAGCAAAACTCAGTCATTTAACTGTGGCGTGGAGGATATAGTCATACTACCCCCGCTGCGAAGAGGCGACTTTTCATAGTACAGTTGATTAAACATCACTGGCATTTGTTTTTGTCATTTTTTAACTTTCATAATACGGGTGAATTTTAAGTCAGATGGACTGAGTTAACTCTTAAAATTAAATCCGTGTCGTCTCGTAAGAACACCTGCTGGTTCCCTTTGATCGTCCGAGTTCGGTGAGTACTTTGAGTACTCATTTTCACGCTAAGCAAGTAATATCCAAGTAGTGTTCTGAGTGCACTTGGTCCGAACGCACTTATATCGTGAAAACCTAGCGTGTGGTCATATTTGTCACAGTATTTTGTAGAATGCAATCTGATATTTTTTGCATGTGTCTTAAATTGTATATCTCACAATAATATGTTTGCCTGCCAGAATTTAAATATAGCAATATGAGTAACTGATAATGGTACGTCAGCATAAACGATGAGCGTGACAGGACTGATGGGCACTTTGGGCACTACATTTCAAAATGAAGTATCGCTCGTATCGCTTGTGTTATGAATGATACAGTGACGTAGGTATGTAACTCACGCAAATATGTATACTAAAATATACATACAACTAACACATTGTGTGATGTGGAAGAGAATTGAACCCTTTAATGAACCGAGACCGCAACAGGGTTATTTGAATAACGCTAACTCATCGCTAACTTTACAGTAAAGTCTGAAAAACTTCTTTAATTGTACATTTCAAATTCACATTGTTCTTAATATTGATTGAAGTCTCGTGCATTTAGAAACACGATAATTAATGTAAGCAGAGGGTAAGATAACACAATATTTGTCGAGAGCGCAACTCGGCTCATTCGTATACGTGTGGTGGTATGAATATTTTACGTGACACGCTCAACCTAGCGGCCTTTGCAGGGGTGGCCAACTTTTTAAACTTTCCAAGCTTTACTTTAAACTTGACAAACTACGAATAACTTTTATCCAGATTTGTAATGCTAACCTCAAATCATCTCAGATATATTTGAGATAATTTTATAGATTAATTAATAACAACTTAATCGACAGCTTAGTAGCTACCTACTCACTGATATATGATATGATATATGATATTCAATACTGAAATATTTGAATCGAATACTAATGTTCACATAATGAAACGTTTTCTATTTGTATGCACAGTGCCATCCTGGACTTGAAATTGTTAAATAATACCTGCAGGCCGATTGCGTAACTTTTTCGTCAACGTTTCAATTGGTTTCGTTCATTCTGTGTTGCTTTTTCCATTGAAATTGTTTGAAATCCGGATGAGTCTGGACTTCACTCTACCCGATTTCAAACAATTTCAATTGAAAAAGCAACACGGGATGAACGAACCCAATTGAAACATTGACGAAAAAGTTACGCAATCGGCCTGATGATATCATGTTCTGAATTAGAACTATTCAATATCAAGTTAGATGAGATAAGTAGTTGCTCCTTCACCAATCATCAACCCTATTTCACTAGTACGTCGGGGCAAGGCTATCTGTCCGGGATTCGGGGGATTATTTCCCGTTTACCGCCGGACGGGGCAGGTGCAATGCAATATTGTGGGGATTTGGAATGAAAGATGGCACCCATCAATTTAAAGCTATATTGAAGGGTTCTAATATTTTTTTGTGTTATCGTAACATTTGTGAAAAGAACACAAGTATGTATTATGAATTCGTATCCATGAATTCTGTTATTGATTAGCAAAATATAATTGATCATATAATGAGGTATTTATCTTTTATGGGCACCTATACCAAGTAAGGTAGGAGATTAGAATGTACACAATAAGTACGTCTCAAAACATTAAAATGTATGTGTAAATGCGTTTCATTTTGCATCTTGATTATGTATTTGTGGTAGACCCAAGCTGTAGCCAATTGACTACAGCTCATATATGGGATAGCTCGACGGGGGTAGTACCACTTTCTCACAGAAGATGCAAGCAGCTGCGTTTCGTTCGACTAGTTAGAGCCCCGGAAGTCAATCCCCTTCTCCTTCCTTTGCCCCACTTCCCTTCAGGTATTGCAAGCATCTCTGGGCTACGGTAACTGCTTAACATCAGGCCACCTTAGTCACATAAAAGACCACCCTATTATCCTAGATTTTCTTGATATACGGTATTCCTACACAGATAAGTATGCCAGCAACACTTAACGCTCGCGGCGGGACTCATGAACGCGGTGTGTTTAGCTACTTTCTGCTCCCACCTCCCACATACACGTGTTCCAGATTCGCGCTGACTAACGCCAGCCAGGTCCACTGAACATTTTTGTAGGCAGAAAGTATCCGAGTAACATCCTATAGCTACACCATTTCTACATGGTGGGTAAGTGATCGTAGATCTGACAGACTGGCTGCGTCATCAGGCGCATGCTGGCCCAAGTACTCAGTTTGGACGGCGGAACGCATAGAAATAATGTCATAACATGAGTGCTCGGGCGAAGCATGCGAGACATCTGGACGCACCAAAAGACAAAGACCAAGGTATAAAATTTGAGCGAAATGAAAACTATGTTGGGATAACATAATATGTTCTTTATTTTTGGAAACTTGATTGGTTTAAGTATTAACTATCTTAGTTACCTCATATGAATCATGTACAACTATTTGTTTCCTTTACTTAAATAAATAAATAACGATAGTGTGCCGATTGTGTTTAGTTAGTATGTAAAAGTGGATGTAGCTTGTATATACAAAACAAATTAAATGTTCGCAGTTCCAACAAACGCTGATGGATTAGGTACAATTAACAGTAGTTAATCTGACGTTAAGCTGACAAAAGCAAACAATGTAATAATTACGTCGTAACAAAGGTAACGCCAATATATGGATGGCAGCTCGCAGAGAACAAATTGTTACATTAATTACAGTCTCTAAGTGACCATCTGCTTACAGAACAAGTTGTTAGTGCCTCAGCGGTGAGTGCTAAAATGTACGTTAATCTTTAGAGCCTTCATTAATCTCTGCGAGTCCTATAATGGTTATAAATGTAACTACGTTTTTACTAAGGAGAAAATACATCTAAGAGCCGGGCCCCACTTGTGCGCTCGCAACGGATCAAAGTGTCAGCGGACGAGAGACAAAGCGGGGGAGGGTGATGTGACAGTACAAAATCTTGCCACGACGCAGCGCAACGCAGCGCAGCGCGCAAGTTGGGTCTCGCCCTAAGTAAATCTTCTTATACAAGATGAATAGACTATCTAACAGCCTATGCGCCAATTACTCGTACGCAAATCAAAAAAAGCTGCTTAACTTTGACACGCCAAACAAAAAATTACAGGGACCGTCGTCTCAAACTGCTAAGTGGGACTTAAACATTTGAGTAGCGTTTGAGTATTCGGCCGTATGGGTCCCTATGGAACATTAACGCTACACCATGTACGAGTATATCGAAACTGCGAAAATACAAAATTTTTATTCTCACAAGAAAAAGCGGTAGGCAACTTTGACGTCAAAGGGTTTCAAGGTACTGACTGACTGAGGTGAAGACTGCTTTTAAAATGAAGGGGAAACGTAATGAATAACTGACAGTACCCTTTTTCGTAGAGAATAAATATCTTGTACATATTTATTGCACTATCACCCCTAATTTAATATGCCATAAAAATTAAACGTCCTTCCGAATTATGTTCACGACCCCGACAGCCCAATTTAACGACCGGAAAATAACCACAGTTAATTACCAATCACGATGATACAGATTATACTTCTACTTTAGTATCATGATGCCCTAAGGCTAATAATGTTCGTGAAATAAAATAATTTAAGCCATAAGGTTGCCTGCAAATGGCCCCAATATTTTCTTCAATCCAATCCAAAGTATTCAATTCGTAAGTAACGTCGTCTAACCTCGAATGAGGGTGTAAGTCAAACGTCAGGGGGCTTACCACGAACTCTTATTGCGATTCAATTACAGGAACGTTTTAACGTTTCAGCTACTTTTTGTGCAATGACGTACCTTATTGTCATGACAATAAGAAACGTCATTGCACAAAAAGTCGCTGAAACGTTAAAACAAAACTGCTATAAGAGGTGGTGGTAAGCCCCCTGTTCTTTTCTAAAGAAATCTAACTTTCTAATGGATCCAGTATAGGCTTCCACTACAAAAATTATGAATTTCGGGAGCAAGTTTTCTAACCTAATCTTAAACCCATACAACTTTATTTTCCGATACGCTATGTTTGATTTTATACCGTTTGTTATCAAATGTACAGAAATGTAGGTACAAATGTACAGAACAATGAAATTTCTGACATGAACATTTTGGAAGGTTCTAAATAATGTTAAGATGTGATGAAGGTATAGTAGTAAAGAGATTAGTAACAATGCCGTTGGTTTGTGGACGACAAAAAAAAAACTATCTATCCACATATTTTAACATCCGCACATTTTATACTCCAAGATTACAGCTCAATTTTACGATCCCTTAGGGCAAAAATAAGGCTATTGTGACCTAATATTCAGTGAAACCGGATGACCGTTTTGTTACCCTTTGCTTGTTACCTTTTTATATTAACCGGCTTTGAAGCGTCCTTACGTTCCTGCGATACCTTTCATCACAGTTTTTGAACGTGTGTTCCGTGTTCCGACACGATTCAGTTCATTTGATCTTTTTGAAAGGTTAGTCGTTTGTTTCCAGGTTTTGCCTCCAATTGGAATCAGTAAGAGCAAATTATGTGTATCAAACGGTCGCTTAAGTGCAAACCGGAACTTTATATGTATTTATCTAACCGCCACCGTAGCCAACTATTTGTATTGAAATGTATGGGAGGTGACACACCTAACGACGGACTGGCGACGTCGCCAGTCAATACAAATTGTTTGGATACGTGGCCGGCAACGTCGCCTGGCGTCCCGGTGTGTTATGGCTCTAACTCGTCCTGGCAAGTAATAGCACAAATTTTAATACAACCCTTCAGCATTATCCGTCGATCTACTACCTTACCGTGATGGTATGCTAACACTATGTAATAAGGTCACGTGAACTTACGTAGGGCTTGTTTTAGTTCCAGACTTATGTAAAATAGTCTTACATGATAATCAAAACTAAACACGACTATGCCAGCTTAGGTACATTACTTACACTACTTGATAGAGTAGTAACATTTTCGTTTATTTCTGTGATAATTTCAAGTAGGTATCGGGGAAAACAAACAATCATTGAGATAGATTAATTAATTAGTTAAAAAACATTGATGCTTAAAACCTTTTCTCCCACGATTTTAAATTGATCAAATTTCTTGTCCAATTTTATAGCGCCATTGCGTTTAAACATTTTTGTAAAATGCCGCTTACGATTGGCTGCATATTCACGGAACATTACGAGCATTAACTGAGTTCTCTTTATTATTTATTTATTTATTTATAGCTTGAAAAAAAATAGCTTTTAACTTCAGTAGTGGTAACAATGAAACAAATAACATAATAAGCCTTCTGTTTTCGCATTGTTATATAAAAAGATAGCTCAACTGTACAGGCAATGTTCTCTGATATGTACAGCCGACCAAGCCAACATTAAATTATGTGTTCGAAAATTGTGCTCACTTACTATTTAATAGAGAAGTGTTTTCAAAAAAATATATATAAATCGGTAAACTCCATAACTTTTTAATTAAAGAACGCTTGAATAAATAAGTGAAGGCTATTCGTACTAACAAAGCATTAAATACGCTCTCCTCGACGGAAATGTCATTTATAATCCTCCTTGATTAAGATTCAGAATAAATATTTCAGTATCCGACGTCAAGATTAATATTTTTTTAAATTAGGTAAGCAGCACTGACACTGATGTTTGACCTGTTATTATAAAATCTGTCTTGTATAGGAAATGTTGTTGGACAGAGCAATGAGTTTAATTTACAAGTTTTATTTGAAAATTCATTTGTGTCGTCGTGTTGTTGTGAAAAGCCAAATTTGAGTGGTATTCTGTAACGAGAAACTCACTTCTCACGCGTGGATTTTCTGGGGACATGTCAAATTTCATCAGCAAATTCACGCTTGTGAAATTAGTTTGTTGTACCGGTTGTTACAAAAAAACTACCCAGCATTTGCATTGCTTCTTAAAACCGTGAATAAATATTTGCATTATAGGCCCTTTCTAATTATTTCCATAACTCTGAACAATGAACTTGATAAAACAAATCCTGAGTTTGCGGAGATTTCAGTTCAAAATCGTTCATCATAGCTCGCTCCACTGCCGCCATTGTGAACCTCAACATTAGAAGGAGATTAAATTATATTTAAGCAAAAGCTAAGTTTTTGTTTGGCAAACTCTTGTGGCACAAAGTGAACTATTATTCCTCACGTGCAAATTCCAAAAGTCAAATGTGCTTTTAAAATGTTATAAATTTTTACTATTCGTCTATGTTAATTACTATAGTTGGCGACAGGTTGAGATGACATTCGGGTTATGAGCTTTTTGCAGAATAAAATGCAAATCAAAATCATAACTCATAACCCGAATGTCATCTCGACCTGTCGCCAACTATAGGTAATTGTACAATTTTATCGCATTGCAACCCTAATTCTAAAATGGGTTAGCTAGTGGCAAGAAATACATTAAAGTATAATCTTCTTACCGAGGCCGGCCTAGCTCTCAACACCAGTAGATATATAATGTTAATATGTGAGCGAAGCAGCTTTTCCAAGAAACACTCATTTTAAATCGTTGCATATTTTATAATTACATTCTCTGAAGATGAGATTTAATTTAACACAACTTTGTTTTGATGAATAGTAGGTGGTTTACCATTTACCTACGACACTACTACATAATATAACCATACCTATGAATTTGATACCTATCAAAAATATTTCGTAAATATGTATAGTAATTAATATAGCTTAAAAAATGATAGGTATAGGTCCGAAAACTCGATATACTTCTTAAAAATAATGTTCATCAACTACAGAACTAGTTACCAAACATATGTAGGTACTAATTTAAACCGACAAATAGTTAAAACAATAGTGTAATCCGACATGGTCTGAAGTCTCTGCTACAGAATTTTGGTTACTATTTCTTGCACAGCACATGCATTTTGTTAGGATTCACCGTTGAATATGCAAATAAGCTTAACGGCGCCACAGTGAATTGTGTTTTGCTTTGCTTTTTTAAACAAAGAGAGTTACTGCGATGTACCGTTTCTGATGCGCAAATAACTATTTCACATTAAATTGGTTTGATTTAGTATATCTAGTATATCTCACCGATATATTACATTTATGATTATGATAACAATTCTCGTGCACAAAGATCTAATAATAACAGTGAGATAGTGAATTGTGATAGTGAATATTATGTTAGATTAGAGAGCAGTGTAAATTAACCGAGGGTTAGTTTTTTGCTAGTAACACTCTGGACCTTTAAAAACGTACTCGTACTACCGAGTTGGTAAATTGGAGCCTCAAAGAGGAATCTTTTGAGCCGGTCTTTCGTCCGCTAAGCTATTGTGACTTAAGGAAGTAAATTACGTCATTTATTTCACTCAGAGAACTTGTATTTACAGGCACGTTCATATGAAGTAATGTTCTGAAACTTCAATTTAGAATATAAATATTTGTTATTTTTTATTTTAAACAACTAAGTATGGACTTTGAACTCAACGTTAACTTTAAATAAAAATAAAATCCATTTTCTCCAATAAATCCGCGACCATTCCAATAATGTTGTAAGTTTATGGCCTTGACGTGTTTAGCTCTAGGGACCCGCAACTTGAAATTGATGGAGCAAAATCGTTCGTCTAACTTCGAGGTCCCCAAGAAAATATATCACGGTGAACCTGTTCAATCTCTCATCATAATCGATTTCCTGCATGTTTTGCGAAGGATTAAACAACAAAGTATGTTCATGATTTGTTCAAACATAAGGAAATGGGTGATAACAAACCTCGTCAAAGTGTTAAATATTTACTAATAAATAAAGGTGTTTGTACTTATTATGTTCATCATCTTTACTGTAAGCGTTTGTTGATCCAAATGGAGGCATCCAGCATATTTTTGCCACCAGGACGGCCAGGACTCACTTTGTTATGCAATGTTAGACCATAAATTAATGCCTTAAAGCGATATTGATCGCTTTTTTAATCGCCTTTAATCTCACCCACCTTTCTATATAATTCTATTGGGTAGTGGGTAATCCCATTGATCACTGGCAACTAAATTGCACTGCAGTTTGCAACGAAAAGAAAATAACATAAATTAGTTACAGTGAACTCGTATAGGGTTGGTACTATTATTGTGCAGTGAATAAGACTTTCAAAACAACTTTTATTCTAAAAGCTCATTCGTTTTCCAGATTTGCAGTACCTATATAGCAGTAAGTTCATGATGATGATTAAAGTAATACTTACAGGATGTTTAATTTTATCATAAAAAATGAACATTGATTTTCAGGTTGTGGCTAGAGACTTAAAATATAATAATAAACATACATACATACATATAATCACGCCTGTTTCTCGTAGGGGTAGGCAGAGACCACTTCTTTACACTTGCTACGATCCTTACATACTTGTTTCGCTTCGTCCACTTTCATTAAAAAAAGAAAAAAATAGAATAATATAATAATAAATCATTATTAAAATACACTTTATATGGAGGTACCGCAATAAATCTTATAGATTAAGTTATCACAGTTAAATATGAATTCCGAATCTTCATTGAAAATGTTCAATTGACAATTAGTTGGATACATATTGTCGTTTAGCGGTGCCACGGAACCAGGGAGATAGGAAAGGGAGTCTGATAGAATCTAGCATCAACTTGCCCCAATTTAATTTATCAATAAAAGTCCCCGAAGCATCTGTCGATGGACCAGGGAAATTCGTTCGTCCAATTGGATGACACTTGAACGCTCTCATCAATAATAGTGCCCGCATTGAATTTCCATTTTGATTTGATTATACTACGGCTTATGGTTTTAAATAATACTTCGTAGAACAAAATAAAATGGTATACTAACTTTAATTACTTTAAAAGGCCGGTCTAGAATTTTATGATAATGTTTATTTTTTCTTTCCAGGTAAGTTGCAGTTCAAGTAAAGGATACATTGATTCCCGAGGTATTTTGCTACTAATCTGACGGTAAGCTCTATGTAAACAGGGAGTAATGGTCAAACAACAATCTATGGTCCAAAATTAATTACTTCTACTAGTAATTCGGTACGCACTCACGGCACGCAATAGACTTAATTATTCTCTTTAGCTTCTACTATTAACAATATAGCCGTACCTACAAACCCCAAATATTTTTCAGGAAATCAAATTCATAAAATCTTGCGTACCGATGTACTATTAGTAGTGTGAACATCATAAGCTCAGTATCAAACGTGGAAAGCAATCACAAAACGATTCAAATAAACTTTCCAACTTACAAACTCGAATGGAACAATTTCGATAAAATAAAAGGGTTGAATAATGGTTTCTAAAAGTATTCCATCCCTTTGAAAATTCAAGGGTACCAAAAATCTCGGGATTTAAATGTGAAAGCCCGGTTAGGTGACAACCCTTAAATGTATTACATGCAGCTATAGGGATGCTATCGGCAAGCTCGTTATTGGAACAAAGACTTTAACGTTCCCGGACTTCAAGTTTTACAATTGGAGGTTTAATTCATAGTAAATCGAGGCGAGTCACGAAGTTGATACGATATAATAGATAGTAAGGTAAATAAATTAATTTGATTTGGGTTTAAATGTATGTTACTAAATTCTTTATTTAGAGTTCTTTAACTGTATGAAAATTCTTTATAATTGTTATTATTATTATTTGCTCGTTAAATAATCTAAGTACCTTTCTACTAATCAGTGTCTAGTTTTGATACAACACACAATCCTTTTTATTAATAATAATAATTTAGCTCTTTTAACGTCCCACTGATGGCCACGGGCCTCCTTTTTATTAACAAATATTATTAGGTTGGGATATACAGTAAAGCTATAAGAATAATATTAGTAAAAACTACCTGATAGTAACGCAATACATTTTATTACCAGCGGTGTATTCTACATAGCTATGGTACTAGCATGCAGTGTTGTTACTCTTGTAATCTAAACATACTTAACAGATTCGGGCTTCTTCTTACTACCGAATAATTTTGTAGGAAAAACAAAAGGCAAAGAAAGATAAGAGAAAGGCACACTGATCCCACAACTAGATTATTATTAGGGTAAAGCTCCACCAATTGATCGTTTGTCGACCGATGATGGTTCGACTGTCGATCAGAGATCGGTTGAACGTCGCTCCATGTAGAAACTGTCGATCAACGTCGACTTATTTGACTCTACCATCGTTTGATGGATCAGGCAATGGTAAAACCCTACAATAATTGTACGTGATCCGTTTGTTGTTTCAGTTACTTTAATAAGCCATAAGAAATTTACTTACCTTTTTATACTCTACTCAAAACGCGTTTTATTCGAAATACGAGTGCCGAGGGAAGTTAATATATAGTACCTATTTAATTAATTAGATTTTAATATCGAAAAACGTAATTTCACGAAACTGTTATAAAAATATTTTCGCCGTATTAATAAAACTCTATTAAATATGTAGAGTAGGTAGATACTCAGACTGGCTTTAAAAGGAATGCTGATTATTAATGAAAACCAACTCGTTACCTGATTAATTAAAATCCTTATAATATTATGTTGAACGATTTCTACCTAGGTACCTACTTCAAAACTTTATACCGACTAATGAAATTTTCCGACAGTGATGGAAATTATTGCTTCTTAGAAACCTTTCTTTGCGGGAGGAATAACTTCTCAAAAAGTTCTTAGAATATCAAATCACAAATTATGTTAAATTAATCTGCCTCCTGAAAAGGTCAGCTTTTTCTTGTGTCAACTAGTGACCTTTCCCGGCTCGCACGGGTTTTATCTACTACCTATTTATAAATGTAACTAGTCTAATTTTACTAATCCGAAGTGAAAATTCTCATAAAAAACACTAATTTAGATAGAGGCAAACTTTACTCATCTCTATATTCAGATACATCTGCGTGAAGTTAGATCGACGATAGGCACCTAAATTTGAAACCGACCTCAAACTCTGGTTTCAACAATTTTCATGAAATTGGGTATTGAAGAATGAACCAATCAATCATTTAGCTATCCTCGCCCTTTGTTGTACAAATTGGTTTGAAATTTTATATTACACGCAATTGTGTTCAAAAGTGGATCAATTTCAAAGGCACTTTAGCGAACAGCTTTATTTTTAGAACGAAATGAAACTTTCTTAATTAATACAAATGCGACAGGTTAAATGACCGAGCCAAGCTTGGGTTTCAAAATAAGCTTCAGTAAAGTAAAATATTCAAGTAAGGATTACTTGTGGTTGGTTGGCTATTTGAAACACTTGCTCTACAAATCCCTGCGATTGGCGGAACGTCTCAGAACGTAGGATGTTCCGTTTTACGAGAACAGATTTAGTATTGAAAATTGATATTGAAAAATAAATAGAAAACAATGTGGTTTGTTTTTTTGTAGTTTTGACGGGCCCGTTAGCGTGGTTGGCGCGGAGGCGCCTTTCAAGCTGCAGGTCCCAGGTTCGATTCCTACCGCATGTCTGTATGTCCGGAGTCTGGGTGTATATGTATATTAAGTATGTATTTACAAATAAAAAAGTAGTATATGTAGTGATATCAGTTATCTGGTTTCCATAGTACAAGGTCTGCTTAGTTTGGGGATCCGATAGCCGTTTATGTTTTTTTTTTATTTACATACTCTCTGTGCCAATATTAAATCAAAAACTTCACACCCGTGGGAAGCATTTATTAATTTTTTCTTTCATTTAATTATTTTACACATTATCCTTATATGTAGGTATTACAACACTCTCCTACATGTATGTGTACTTACTTGGATACTATTCTCATAGATGCTAAAATACTCCGTTGTCCCAAATGCATTGAGGGTGTAAAGTTTATCTATAACACACCTACGAGATCTATTATTTAGAAGCGTAGAATGTCGTTCCACAAAGAGTTTCAAAACCCCAAAGGTTTCCTCTGATCTAGATAATGCTTGTTCGTGAGCGGGCAAGCTATCTACTATCAGCTTCAACGACCCTTCACACAATCGTGAATATATAAGCGGTTCTAGCTAGCTTATTGACATTATTATACTGTTAGACAAATTGTGGACAGACATACGTGATCAGAAATAAAGAAAATAATTCGAGAAATAAAGTTATTTGGTGCGTCCAGGTGCCTTGCATGCCTCGCCCGAGCACTCATGTTATGACGTTACCTATGTCTATACGTTCCGACGTCAAAACTGAGTGCTCGGGCGCGGCATGCGCCTGATGAAAAACCACCCAAACTTCTACACTTTGATTTGAAATTAGGTAAAACATTAAAGAATTATGGGACTTTGTATTCTTTCTTTATTACCTAACTTACATTTAGGTACTTTTACATCTGGGTTTGTCACCATAGCGACTATATAAATATAGTAATACCCACCTTCAGAAAAATCGTTTCTTGGACAAATATCAAGCGATGGTTCGTGTATTGACAGACCATTGGACGTTATGTCTGTAAATAACTGCGAGGTAATGTCGGTCAAGATTTGTGTTGTGATATATCTATTATTGTAGGTGGAAAATATCCACTGATGTGTTCGATACAAAGAAGCGATATCTGTAGACTACTTAGGCTCGAGTTCACCAACACATATTTACGACATTATAACATCATCACTAAACTTTATCGTCAAAACTATCAAGTTAGTAGTAAATCAGTGAGCGTCCCCTTGTTTATCATTTGCAGTAAAATTTCACGAACATGGCAGCTATAAACCGTAAATAAAATTTACGAGAATGGTCGGAAAAGTTTTAATTGGAAATGAACGTTGAAAAGCACGGCGCGGAAAAAGCGAATACGTTTGGAGCAAGGCCGTTATGTGCATTTGTTGTAACGGTATGCACTTAATTTAATCATCATTCATTAAACCTATGAATTGAGCGCTATTAGGCAGGAAAATTTGAAATTAAATCGGGTAGTACAGTCACATTAAAATATTTAAAAGAAAGTATAAGTATACTTAAGTCGTAGAGATTACGAAATCTCAAATAAAATCGTTCAAGTGAATTATCATTTTAACTAAAAGTTAGTCGGTTCTTAACGTGACAAGAGAGATAAAAGTTATTATTGTTTTATTTTTTTTGTTACTAATACCCCGGTCGAGACAGCCCATGTATGAGTTACAGTCAATGGGCTACATCTTGGCTCTACCACCAATAAATAAATCATTAACAGAAATGGGAAATTTTATGTGAACCTAATTTATTTAATCTATATTGTGCTTCACGATACCAACTCTGTTTGATTTATATTATACGAAGCTTAAAAAAACGATCTGATTAAAAGTTGAGGATAAAAGAGATATAATACTATTGTACTCAGCGTGTTGTAGGCCATCATTCATCTATTTTTTTAGTGTTCTATATTGCACTCCCGTTGGGATCGTAAATTTTTCACAAACCCATTCCACAGAGTACTTTGTATACCCATTGTTTTCAAATGTATCCTTTTAATTGTGTTACAACAGTGCGAATGCTTATTTTTCGTTTGAATGTGTATATCATACAATAGGCAAAAATAAAAAAGAATCTTATATGTTCCTTATTAAATGTTAACCATCTTTTGACACAATTTTATTGGATACGCAGATGCTACTGAATAAGTATTTTTTTAAAACACCAACTTGAAAGTTTTTTTATTTCCAAGGGAAGTTCTGTGAAACACGCCATCTATGCCAAAAAAGACGCACCTTGTGTAAACCGGGCGAATGGTTTCAGTTTTCAGTGGACTACGCTGAAAGTATTTCAGTAGGGAAGGGATAATGGCATCTGTACAAGTTCTTATACTCGTGGATAGATGGCGCTGTAGACTTTTTCTCAGTTCTCTCAGCTTTTCAGTATTTTTCAGGGTCCCCTGAAAAATAACGCAAATTTACCAGGGTCACGAATAATAGTACAGTAACTATACTATGATAAGAACTATCTTATTGGATGTTTATTATTTTCAGCACAATACTGAACAATATTTGTTATCAACGAACCTACCTACTTTGTATATCCTACGTTGGGATACCTAATGAGCGATTATGAAAATTTAGTTTTAATGAAAGTAACATTTAATAATAAAATCACATTACGATACATAAAACCAGAAAAGCCGGAAGTATCGACCTACTGCACTCCTCGTTCTTTTGACGTAAGCTCGGCACACGCGAAATTTACTTTAGCGAATTAAAACTTTATCTTTTAACATTTAAGGTTGTATTCTGGTATGGGAGTTGAAACTTTGCAATTTACGGGCTTTGGCTGAAGAGTGTGGGTCGACGGCCGCAGCGCCCCGCCTCCATCGCTGACGTTACGCGCGTGACGTCAGAGGCTCACCTGCTCGCCCCCGAACCTCCCCTCAACCCCCGGCCGGGGAATATCCGGGGACCAAGCCCCGTCGGTGAATTTATTTAATCAGGATTTTGATATCATGAGAGATCATTTGACTAAAATATCAAGCCGTGATACATTTTGGACTTTGCTTGGATACCGATACCGACCTTTCTCGGAAACGGGTCTATTATATTCTGGAAGAATGGAGGTCACAAAAGACAGCGTTCATAAACTTATAATATGGTAGGTAGGTAAACCAGCACTCAATATTAAAAAGACCTTCTTAGTTCTACAGTCTACCAACTTACATAAAGTATTCAGTGAATCGACTTCACCCGAAGCTGAAAACTGCAAACGCCCGAGGTAATGCCATTGTAAGTTAAGAACGAGTTCAGAAAATACCTTCCATCCATTCCAGTTTACTGTACATAAGTCTAGTAGAACTTTTATTCAAGTTGTGTGCAACTTGTAAAATGGAGTTTACTTTAGATTACCATAATAATAGCAAGGCGGCAGGCACGCCTGGTTGGGTTAGGGACCGTCGGGAGAGTGAACAAAGGACTTTTTTTAGGGACTCACTGGGTTTTTGCCTTTGTCTGTGGCCGATGTGATTTTATTGGGGACCGGATTATGACATCGTTTTCCTTTATACTTTGTTGCATTGATCTATCAATCAAAGGCTTTTGTGTACTGAAATTCGTGACAATTTGATTATAGTGTTATACATAGGCATAGTTATTGCTACTTTTGGAAAAGAGTTTACGAAACTCTACCTCTATGGGGGGTAAAAGATTTCACGGGATTTGATTCCCACGGAAATTCAATTAAAAACTACTTTAAACCGGCTTCAGAAAAGGAAGAATTTCTCAAATTAATGGAGTAGCGGGTTAAAATAACCGACTTTGATCTACCTTGTGTTTTTAAAAATGGCGCAGACAAAATAATTTTTATTCCAATTTAAGTATCAGTTCTTACAATATTTATTTTTTCGACACCAAATAGCAAACATTTTTCACTTTTCCTTCCGTCGCCTCAATTGTAAATGAACGCCTAAAGTCATTTAGAAACTTCCTCCTCGCCAGTCTCCACAAAACGAGGTATCTACAGGAAACGCTGTAAAAATTAAATGATGCAAAACTTAATGAGAAAATGGAAATATGATTTTATAAAACCGACCTTCCTTTGCGTTGCTTTCGTAGGGATGTCAGCATGTTGTTTCTTTATATGCTTTTAACAGCGTTCAAGCATATAAACAGTGGGTCGGTCGTTTGCAAACCCTATCTCTTATTCTTTCTTCCCTTCTCCTTATATGATGCCCTTCTTGGCGGTATTTCCAGACAAAGCAACTTCATACCTTATTCATTTTTAAGCATTACATTTTCAATGACCTTACGTAAGGTACGTGACTGTATTACTAACTTTAGGAATGTGAAACTGGGCGCAGCTGTATGTAGAACAGTTTGCTTTTGAAAACTTTTAGATGAGCTTGTCTGGTGAATAGTTTTACTCCACAATATTTAATTAGATGAGGGTATTATATTAAGTTAACAAGCCTTTGTTTATTGGGTTTTCCTTCCCGGGCTCCCCTCGTGATTCCTTTTGGCTTCTTTCGCCACTCGAAGTCTCTGATCGCATTACAATGACTTCAGATTCAATTCTAACACCTATTTACCTAATTAATTACAACAAATACAAAACACAGTGGAAGTTTAGTCAAAATTAATTAACTATCGGGAAGTTTGTAGTAATTCGGCCGGTACGATCAATCTTAGTTTCGCCTCTATGTCGACTAACTAACGTGTATGTTCATGAGATCTGAATTATAAACTATAACTTTTATGAAGAGAATGACGAATTAAAACTACTTTCCTTCTTAAAATAATTTAACGGTTAATATAAGTGTAAATAAAAACCTACAATAACTGCAATATTATAACGTTAATATCTGTATAAACCATATTTATATCATAAATGCTGGCTAAATAAAGGGAACGAAAGGAACAAAAATAAGAAAACCATACGCGAACATTTGTCTACACATAGGAATGCGGGCTACAGCTACGACGCTACGCGCGTAGCAACTCGTAGCAACACGCGCGTAGCTACGAGAATGCGTTAATATTAATAGGCAATTTCACACGAAATTCACGTGTATGCCTTACGGAACGGTAATGTCCTCATTCATTCTAGACAATAATAGCTAAACTTCATTATGTTAGTATATGTTTGATAATAATGATAATGACAACAAATGGCATCATGAATTTTAATAGTATTTTAGTTCTACAGTTAAACTAACTTCGCTCAAATAGACTGAAACTAGTCTGCATTGATTCAATATGATACAGTACGGAATGTTTATAAAAAGCACTGGATAATATTGCGTTTGTGATATTCCTTCACAAGAAAATACCTGCGCGGTAAAAACTACGTACGACCATTACCAGCAATAGGTTTGAATAAGAAAACTTGTTGCCATTTTCCCACCCAAATACAATATTAGTTTTCAATAAAGGAGAGCAAAGGATTAGGTATGATAGTCATATAGCGTAAGGCATCCATCTAGGTATCAACTCGCTTCCGCGAAACTGCAGCTCAAAAATCGATTAAGTCCCAAAGCGGAGTTGAGGTCTCGAGGCGGAGGGCTCCGTGGAGAGTTTTGGAGTATACTGGAGGTCGGCGGGGGGCGCATGCGCGGGGCGGGGGCACGCTCTGACGTCACTCGTCGCGCCCGGGGCGGCAGTGGCTCGCACCGCGCGATCAGTCACGCGCGACTCCCGCCCTATATCGTCAAACACGATCACGAGCTTCCGATGTTAATTCTCGATTATAAACAATCGGTAATCGGTTACAAAGTATCGAGTGTATGCCACCGGTGCGCCGGTCGACCACGTGTGATACCCCCGACAGTTGTATTGTGAGGACGCGCTACCCAACGTCTTGTTTATCAGTATTGTTCCGTGGACAAGCCTGAGATACACATGCTATGCATACGTAGCAAGCAAATAAACCCAAGTATCGTAAAGGGCAAGCATAATGGCATGATACCTAATATCATAAGCATAAGGATGATTTTCCTAGCATGTGTATCACAGGATTTTGGCGGAACGTAGTTGTAGGATCTATTAGTACTTACCTGTGTTCATAAAATGCTTGATAATTCAAAACAATGCATAGTATTATGAACCTTAGGTTCACATTTGCCTAGCTCATGAATATCATACTACATGCAAAGCAAATGTAACTGGTACATATCATAATACAGTTGTAACTATGTAATTGAGCCTTATCACATAACGTCCTAAGGTTCACTTCATTCCTAAGTTTTCTGATGTTCTCAAAACTTTCCCTAACTATTTGAATACACGTTTACATACGTTTATCTGTTATAAGTTTTCTAAGATAATACAATAGAGTGGATGAGGAAGGTTACATGTTTGATAAAATAGACCTTACTGTTCTATATTTAAGAGCTATTCTTATAATGTAAGTAAAGAACGCAAAAGGTTCTGATTTAGGGTCGGGCTGATAAAAATCTTGTTTATAAAAGGAGCTATCGATTAATATCCAATATTTATACCTGAAATGTTTCATATTAATATCATCTTTGTAATCAATATTTTTATATAAGTGCACTAGCTGTACACCGCGGCTTCGCCCGCGTGTAAATTGGATTAGCCTATGTGTTACTCCAGAGCCTACACAAGCTACGTTTAAAAATTTCATTAAAATCGGTTCAGTAGTTATGGAGATAACAAACATTCACACTCACACACTTTCGCATTTATAATATTAGTAGGAAGTAAGTTACATCTCTTGTTGTTCAGGTGGTTTTATTTTTATAAAGACATTTGAACCTGTTTTTTAAAATGCAATGGATAGTTAATATTCTAGACAGATCAACACTTACCGTATAAATAGCCGTCTTGGTTACTCGCCCGTGCTTACATCGCCACTTTGTAAATTAAGCATCTTGTACAAGATCCCGCAGATCGATTTTCGCCAGCGTTTCTAAAACTTCTGTTTTATTCATGTTCACCCAGTATCTTGTTTAAATTAAACCCCTAATACTCTCGCCTGATCAATATTCATACCATATCACGCGATATCTATTCAGTATTTTATCATACTTTGTGGCGGGAACAGACTGCCGTTTATTTTATAGTTCATTACTTACATATTACATTCGCCTCCTCTTTAAACTCGTTAAAACCGCCAGACAAATGTGGTCGTATAAAATCTTACATAGAACATACGACATTTTATCCAAGCGGCAACAAAACTCCTTTTATATCGCCAATAAAACATGAATATTTTTCTTCTCAGTACGATATACGAGTTTCGTTTCATCACTCTATCCAATTTTGTTGCTTCCACATTGCCCTTGGGCTTATTACGGAGTTCAAGATGACTGTATCGTATCGTGCGTGCGTATGCAGAATACAGAGTCTGCCTTAAGTTGTTAACTACTAGCCATACTCTTTGCTGGCGGCCTTGCCTTTTTTTATTCAACATGGGCAGCGAATAAGCTTACGGCCTACCTGATGTTAAGCAGTTACCACAGCTTATAGACGTTTCCTATACCAAAAGCATCGCTCGCACGAATCAAAGCCACCAGCTAGCTTCGTGTGTGTATGCCTATGAGGTGCAGTCGATGGACTGCAGCTTGGCTCTACCATGACCAAATTTTTCATAGAACAGTGTTATGCGCATGCCAATACAGAATTTCATGTAGAGAGGAGTAATGTGTGATTTTACCTCTCTTCCAGGAAATTGTTTCTATTTAATATTAATGATTTCTAATTAGGTAGTGATATCCTTTCTCAAGTCAGTGTGACTTGTCTTACATGAGGCAATTGTACCCACTACATCCCCCCCCCTCCTCCTCTCCCCACTGCATTCGCGCTGGAAGTAGTGGCTGGCATACGTAACTAAATGTCCCCAACCGTCCTCCGACCTAAAATTTTTATTCACACCACATTACCTATGTATTTGGCCGAAAACGCCCTGGCCATTTTTCTACACGTGGACTCTCCATGCTATTTTCGTTTTAATTAATTTTAATTAAATTCGTGCTGTGAATTGATTGCACTGGCGAGTAATTAAGTTTAGCATTATATGAATAGATGCTAATTAGTCGAGTGACGCGACACCATTTTAGTCATATTCATCGTCGTTTATTGTTTTTTATAAAGTCGATTGTACACACAAATTTTCGTAATGACGTCAATTGCTAATGGTATTATTACGTGCATGTTACATTGACATAACAATAATTGCAGGCAATATACGTAATACAAATTAAAATATGTAATTCAAATTACTTTGTTTACGTTACTTATTACTTTTGTACAAATAACAATATGATAGATATTAAAAGTACCTAAGTACCCTACTTCAAACTTTCCATCAAATTATTATACTACCTCAGTGCACATCCACTGCAAGAAAAGTCTCCAAAGCAGCAGAACCCCAGGTTTTTTCGGCAAAAAACTCGCAATCTTAACTTTAATTAAAAGATATTACTTCCCAAATGCTTTTGTCTGAAATAAATCTCAAAGTTTTACAAAGGAACAATTTATTGCACAAGGAGGTACGGCAGAGGCTGGGCATTCAATCTTTATTATTAGGACTTTTTAACAACACACCGAGCGAACGATTCTTAGATTAAATAAAATAATTTATTTCTATAAAAAAGCCTTCAAATTTATGATTTGGGTGTAACCCTTTTCTATCCGGCTGACACATTTTGATACACCGGTAAAAGATCTGAAAAGGTTGCCTGCCCCCTCGTATTACGAGTTAAAGGTTTGGGGCCACTCGTGTTACATTTCAAATCATGTTTGCCTATTATTATGATGATCTTCAAGAGGGTTTGATTTCATACCTTATTCTCGTTTATGTTGCAATTTCTTTAAACTGCATGCCTTCCTGTGTCCTACTTTCGACGTCACATCGCAAATCACCGCAACGATTTTACAGTGCTTCCCCAGTTCACATAAATCTACGCCGTTTTTGTGAATTTGTGATCTCATTTCGGGAAGCGCAGGGTCATGATCGATGAGCTTCCTCAGGCAATGCTTCAGTAGATTCTCTTTTAGGTCGTGAATTTGAAAAACCAAAGTATATTTATTCAGTATATTTTAAAATTATTTATCATTTACTCAGACAATTTGAGATAAAGAAGTCTTAGGATATCTCGTCCAATCGAGATCCAATCGATTGCCATCTCGTCTCAACTTACTTATTTCGAAATAGACCAAAAGATACCGACCCCTTTTAACTGTTTCATTGATAAGTAATTCCTATCTTTGCGAAAGCCTATCTTTAACAAAACGACTTAAAAAGGGTGTAACAAGTGACTGACATCTAAGAAAAAAGTTGTAACAGTTTAACTGTCCGAAGTACATATCTTTCCGCTGCCTCGTTTTCGTAACACAAACTAATCTCATTGAAATATGTCTAACTTCTTTATTGTCTCTTATTCTTGAATTCTTATCGTATGAAAGTGTTTTTACTTCACATTTTGGTTATTTTTATTCTAAACTAGCTGTGCCCGCGGCTTCGCCCGCGTGGAAATTGATGTTTATGATTAGTCTGTCTTATTCCAGAGCCTACACTATCTGCGTTTCACATTAAAATCAGTTTAGTAGTTATGGAGGTACCGACGTGGCAACAAACATTCACACATACAGACACATACACTTATTTAGCTTTTGCCCGCGCCTTCGTCGGCGCAAAAATTAAATTTAAAAAAAAACGGACTCGATCCCGTTTCCCGGGTCCCGGATCCGGTTTGCTGGATCCCAGATCCGGTTTTCCGGTTTCCATATCCCAGATCCCGTATCTTGAATCCCGTTTCCTGGATTCCATTTCCTGGATCTCGTTTCCCGGATCCCGTATCTCTGATCCTGGATCCCGGACATCGTAGCTCGGATCCCGTATCCCATAATCCTTGATTCCGGATACCAGACCCAATATCCCGGATATCACGTATCCCGGATATCCCGTATCCCGGATGTCCCGTATCCCTGATACCGGATCCCGTTTATCGTATATATCACGTACCTATCCCAAAACCGACTTGTATTTTTAAGAAGACATCTAAACACCAATTTTCACACTTAATTCTAACTTCAAAAATGACGAACTCCCATACAAACTTTCATCCCCTTTTCTACCACCTTAGGGGTTGAATTTTCATACACCCTGTAATTAGTATTATTTTTATTTAAAGAAACCAAAACAACTATTAACTATCAAAAATGACTTACTTTCATCCCCCATTTAAACCCCTTAGGGGTTGAATTTTCAAAAACCCTGATTTTTAACATTTTTCATTTTATAAAAGACACCTAATCACCAATTTTTATACTTCTAACTTGAAAAATGACGAACTTGCATACAAACTTTCATCCCTTATTTAACCCTCTTAGGGGATGAATTTTCAAAAACCCTGAAATTATTTTTTACATATATAAAAATAAACCTAAACACCAATTTTCACAATTCTAACTTCAAAACTGACAAACATCTATGCAAAATAACATACAAACTTTCATCCCCTATTTTACCCCCTTAGGGGATGAATTTTCAAAAACCCTGAAATTATTTTTTTACATATATAAATGAAACCTAAACACCAATTTTCACAATTCTAACTTCAAAACTGACAAACATCCATGCAAAATAACAATCAAAACTTTCATCCCCCATTTTACCCCCTTAGGGGTTGAATTTACAAAAACGCTGAAATTACTAATTTTTATTTTTTTAAAGACATCTAATCACAAATTTTCATAATTTTAACTTCAAAAATGACGAATCTACATACAAACTTTCATCCCCTATTTAACCATCTTAGGGGTTGAAATTTATAGGTATGATTAGCCTATGTCTCCTTCCAGAGTTTACACTATCTGCGTTTTAAATTTCATTAAAATTGGTACAGTAGTTATGGAGATACGTGGTAACAAACATTCACACACACACACACACACACACACACACACACACACACAGTTACTTTCGCATTTATAATATTAGTAGGATAGGATAGGATATATCATTTTAGAAAAGCTTCTAGCATTTTATTCTGGACTCATCAATAAGTAGTACTCAATAATAATACTCTATGCCATGATATTATTTGTAATAATGAAAACGGCATCAAAAAGAAGGTAATTTTCATTTCCTTATACTCCTCATATACATGGCAAACATAAAAGTTAAATCTTATACAAAGTCTTAATATTTTCTTCGCTGGGGTCACATCGATACGTTTGTTTGATCACAGAGTTTCAGCACGCCATACACAAAAGAATATCAAGATCGCAAATCACGGGATATTGAATGGCGGCACTTTTAGCTGTCAGTTATCACGTTATCATCGGGAAATCAGTGCATCTCCATTCATGTTAATGATAAGTTTTAGCGAGATATGATAACAGTTATTGTTTATTTTTAAAATATTTGATACTATAGGTTTCTTCATTGAGTACCCATACTAGTTACTTTTTTTTTTTTAAACGTGTAGCATACAGTATGTAGTGAAGGTGGTGGAAAGAGATGAATTTGATTTATGCACATTGTGTACATACAAGGTATCTACTATTACTTTTACCCATCAACCATTTTTTTTACTCGTGCGCTATTTTTGTGATGTCTATATTGCTAATAGAATATTTCCCATATTTTTTCTGTACTTATAAAAAACATTGTTCACCTTTATCCGAACATGTTACCCTGTTATATCAATGTTATTAGGTACGTTGTAATCTTAAAAAAATAATTCAAAGTAAACATTTTTAGCAAAACATAAAAATAAAAATTACGTGGTTTTATATATATTTTATACTAGCTGTGCCCGCGGCTTCGCCCGCGTGGAAATTGATGTTTGTGATTAGTCTGTCTTATTCCAGAACCTACACTATCTGCGTTTCACATTAAAATCAGTTTAGTAGTTATGGAGATACCGACGTGGCAACAAACATTCACACATACAGACACATACACTTATTTAGCTTTTGCCCGCGACTTCGTCGGCGCAAAATTTAAATTTAAAAAAAACGGACTCGATCCCGTTTCCCGGGTCCCGGATCCGGTTTGCTGGATCCCAGATCCGGTTTGCTGGATCCCAGATCCGGTTTGCCGGATCCCATATCCCAGATCCCGTATCCTGGATCCCGTTTCCTGGATCTCGTTTCCCGGATACCGTATCTCTGATCCCGGATCCCGGACATCGTATCTCGGATCCCGTATCCCATAATCCTTGATTCCGGATACCAGACCCAATATCCCGGATATCACGTATCCCGGATATCCCGTATCCCGGATACAGGATCCCGTTTACCGTATATATCACGTATCCAAAAACCGACTTGTATTTTTAAGAAGACATCTAAACACCAATTTTCATACTTAATTCTAACTTCAAAAATGACGAACTCCCATACAAACTTTCATCCCCTTTTCTACCACCTTAGGGGTTGCATTTTCAAAAACCCTGCTTTTAACATTTTTCATTTTATAAATGACACCTCACCAATTTTCGTACTTCTAACTTGAAAAATGACGAACTTGCATACAAACTTTCATCCCTTATTTAACCCCCTTAGGGGATGAATTTTCAAAAACCCTGAAATTATTTTTTTACATATATAAAAATAAACCTAAACACCAATTTTCACAATTCTAACTTCAAAACTGACAAACATCTATGCAAAATAACATACAAACTTTCATCCTTTATTTTACCCCCTTAGGGGTTGAATTTTCAAAAACGCTGAAATTATTTTTTTACATGTATAAAAAGAAACCTAAACACCAATTTTCACAATTCTAACTTCAAAACTGACAAACATCCATGCAAAATAACATATAAACTTTCATCCCCTATTTTACCCCCATAGAGGTTGAATTTTCAAAAACGCTGAATAACTATTTTTAATTTTTTTTAAGACATCTTATTACAAATTTTCATAATTCTAACTTGAAAAATGACGAACTTGCATACAAAGTTTCATCCCTTATTTAATCCCCTTAGGGGATGAATTTTCAAAAACTCTTAAATTATTTTTTTACATATATAAAAAGAAACCTAAACACTAATTTTCACAATTCTAACTTCAAAACTGACAAACATCCATGCAAAATGACATTCAAAACTTTCATCCCCCATTTTACCCCCTTAGGGGTTGAATTTTCAAAAACGCTGAAATTATTAATTTTTATTTTTAAAAGACACCTAATCACAACTTTTCATAATTCTAACTTCAAAAATGACGAACCTACATACAAACTTTCATCCCCTATTTAACCATCTTAGGGGTTGAAATTTATAGGTATGATTAGCCTATGTCTCCTTCCAGAGTTTACACTATCTACGTTTCAAATTTCATTAAAATCGGTGCAGTAGTTATGGAGATACGTGGGAACAAACATTCACACACACACACACACACACACAGTTACTTTCGCATTTATAATATTAGTAGGAAGTAGGATGTATAATATGTATATCAAAATATCCTGTATTTTGTTTGCCATGAGGTAAAAATCTTAGAAAAAACTATTAACAGATTACTTACACGTTCAACAAATAGTAAGAACGACCGAGTTCTCTACTTACTCTCTATTTTACTTCCCTTTATTTATGTTGCGAAGTAGAAACTTCTTTTATCCATTAACCGGCGGTAAATGGTTTTTAGATTAAGTACTTGGAAGTGTTGTAAGTTAATGGAAATCTGTGGTACGCTGTAACAACGGAGCCGCGCGGCCGGGAGCAAATACACTTGATCTACCCCCGTTCGACTTCGTTAACAGCTTAACGTTTACTTAGCGCATTAATTTACGACCGAAGTATCGTGGTCTGCAATAAAAGCACTAAGTGAACGCCGACAGAAATGCTAGAATATCAAGATAAATTATTACCCGCGGCTCTATCCGCGTGGTACACCAAATATATCCTTTGCTACGCAGGAATAGTGTGTAATTATTTTATTAATATTCTTTTTAGAATCAGATCAGTAGTTCCAAAGAATGCCTCCTACAAACAAACATCCCTGATACTTATGTACAATTTTACCTCTTTATGATATTATAAAGTAAATGGAATAATGATACTGTGATATGAGAATTAACGCGGAAGCTCGTCATGTTCACCATCAAAACCTAACAAATGCCAAATTACTATAGACAACATGAAAGTTTGACTAAAAAACAATCAACGATCACTTAAAACGTACACATGAACTCTTGAACAATGTTTATAAAGAACGTGTGTGAAAAATGAACAGTGACTGTATGTGGTATCAACGTATGAGTGGGTTAGCGTGAAGCGAGCCCTGGGCGGGGGCGGCTCGCGGCGCGCGCGCTGTGATGCGATGGGCCAGGACTGGTGCTTCCGCCGCAAGAGGAAGCGCAGCAGCAGCCAGGACGACCCGCATCACACCCGGTAACTTGCCATGGAATCACCATCATCATGTCAGCCAAAAGACGTCCACTATTGGACATATGCCTCCCCCAAGGTTTTTCACAACGACGGTCCTGTGCTACTTGCATCCAGTGGTTCCCCGCGACTTTCACTAGGTCGCCGGTCCACCTGGCCTACCCACGCTGCGTCTTTTTTTTTATAGGACTGCGGTGGCCAAAAGCGTTCGGCCCGCCTGATGTTAAGCCAGTTACCATAGCCTATAGATGCTTGCAACACCAAAGGCACAAGGCCGACCTGATGGGGAGAGGGATGGAGGGGGGTGAAGGGGGGTTAGGCTTTCGGCTCTCTCACTCATCGTACGAAACGCAGCTGCTTTACGCCGATCTTCTGTGAGAGGGTGGTACCACCCTGGATGAGCCAGCCCGTATATGAGCTGCAGTCGATTGGCTACAGCTTGGCTCTACCACCTTTAAAAGAGCGCCTTCCGGTACGTGGTCGCTACTCATGAACCTTTCTGCCCCATCAGCCATCAGTTATGTGGCTCCATTTTTACCCAATTTACGATGGTTTTCTAGCAATAAAAGATATGTGTAATGCGTGTGTAAGTGCATCATAACTTTCTAAGTATACATTTGGGGATAGCCTCCACTTTAAAATACATAAACTAGATAGGTACCTATCAAGTTAAGTTACAGACCATTCCATGCATTTTCCAGAAAATTATGAATTTCAAAAATCAATCTTGCAACCTAAAATCTCTACAATGATACTTGAAATATTTTAACTCATTGTTATCTACTTTAAATACTTTAAGGTAGTAATTAATTAAATTATCTGAGAGTTCCAATATTCAGATATTTCGTAGATCCTATCTTATTTTCTCGGAACAATCACTTTTGGTTAAAGCGTGCTAAAATACACTATGTCCTAGATACCTATATTTTTACACCAAAATGCGGCTACCGATTATCGTTGACGGTCTCTTATAACCAAAGGAATGAACCTTCCTTCGCTAGTATATATGTACAATACGTGATCCTTGAACAAGGTCCTCCAAGCCAAAGCGGCATTACCTCCGCTGGCGTCGCGGTCAAGAGTCCAATTACAAACACCCAAACTCTTGCCCTCGTATTTACCACTCGATCTTTATGAACAAACATAAGTTTTGGCCTCAATTAGCTGGGCTGCTTATCCAAGATATTGCAAGTTCTGTTGATTCCAACCGAGGCCCAGGGCTCGTACCAACTTCGGAACGCTTCACGGCTATTAAGCTCCCAAATCGTGTTTATTTAAGCTAGTTGTGTTGGGAGTGTAGAAATATTCGTTTGAAATATGGTCGCGTCTCATCACAGTGTTTAATTTGTTTTTTAATGTTCTTAGTTTTCCTAAGTCATTTTAAGTTTATGTTCCTTCTTTTTTTTAAAGCACATCGCACTCTGAAATGTAACTAAGTAAGTTTTAGTAAGTATAGGTATATTATTAATGATTCCTATAAGAATTCCGTCTAATCGTCTAATGTTATCATTATATGTTTCTTTGCTTAGTATTAATCGTTTACCATTACAAAGTATCTAAGGCCCGTATTAATAGATCGATCTCAAAATAGAGATCGAACTTGAGATGCTGTTTTTGACCGATGTTCCATACATTAAACGTCAAAACTGCATCTTAAGATCGATCTCAACTTTAAGATAGATTTATTAATACGGGACTAAATCTTGGATAGATTTTCATATACCTACCTAAAATAAGAAATTTACATGTTAAGATATGTATTAGATTAGACAAAACATAGCTGAGAACAATTATGATCAGGATTGCTAACCCACATTACTAAAATTGTTCCATCTACTTGCTTGTTTATTATCGCGAAATATGATGCTTGTAACGGCAAACGATCCCAGCGGGTTGCATGACAACAGAGCAGCAATGGTGGCAAGTGGATAATTACAACGTAACGGCCTCGTCGTCGACAACGCGATTAGCCCCTAACCTCTCCATACACAACGAGGGAGTGCGATGCAACGGTGCACTGTGATAGTATTAACTGCACATCGTCTTCATAATGATGTTATAGATGTTGATGCACGTAGCTGCGAGACGTTGACGGTTTTAACAGATATGGTACGTCCTAAAACTGCAATCACTAGACTTGTGCTCAACGCACTACATGCAGCGAAATTCACACATCTATTATCGCACTCGCATTTCCACAATCAACTTTAAGGTGTTTTGATGCGTGTTATCAAACAGAAGATGAGCCGTATTGGCAACACCGAAATGTTTTCAAAATTATTATCCGCGAGCAACTGAGTCGTACTATGTCCACGGACTCCGTTTAGTAGGACAAACTGTTTTGGACAGTCACATGTTCATCTCTTCTTGGTAATGTGTTTGATTTCAACCAGTTGTAGGCGCGACGGTAGACGTAAAAAATATGGAGCAATTAAGAAATGAAGCCAGACATTGAAACCAGCCCCCCTAGCCAAGTGGCATGAACGCTAATAGAATAGAATAGAATAGACTTCATAATGTATGGAAATGTCAAACGTCGCTATGTAGATCAACAACAAGTTGCTATGTAAATCACGTGACTTATGTCATTTCCATACATGAAGCGTAGCGATTTGAAGGAACGCTTGTATAGTCTATTCTATTCTATTCGATTAGCGTTCATGCCACTTGTCTAGCCCTTCTGATATTCTCTTCGCACGATTTCTATCTTATTGTACAGTGTGATGTAGGTTTTCATTTGTCCAATACATGAATCTACCACGTACGAGGTAATCGCATCTACGTGCAATCCCGCAGTAATTATCTCTGGCCACAAGCGTAATAATACGGTGGACAGAGAACGGCCATTACGGGCGAAGGTAACCGCCATTCTGCCTTCTAACTTGAAATACACACCGCCAATCTTCGTCACTGTGAGCTCGTATTAAAGGGATTTGAAGTAATAATAGGTTTTATGTTCGTAATTGGATTGTTTGTTTCTCTCTGTTGTTACGTTGTAATGAAAAACAAAGTCTGGTGGAGTATAAAAACAATGTATTTTTATTGACACAAAACAGGTATGCCCTATGTTATAATTACGGTACATAGATTAGGCTACTCGGTATTACAGGAGATAGTATCCTCTCATATACAGGTTATTTTTTTTATCCAGTGGGTAAATTTGTTAATGTCGTTCTATATCGGTAATAGGACAATTTCCTTGTTTTTTTTTTAGATATCCTATGTTTCCTCCACGCATCCCTTGTTGTAACCACGTTTTACCCGCAAAGGTGTTTAAATCTTCGTAGGGTGTTTTGTTATAATTGTACTCTAAAAATATTCAACTTTACCCGAGTAATAAATAAGCAAATCATGGAAAAATAGGGACTGATAATTCGCGTTTTAACTAAATAAATAAAAGAAATGGTCAGTGACCTCACCGCGTGGAGTCGAGCGCGCAATCAGCTGATCGCTCGGCAGGTAACCATAAAAATATTTCAAAGTAAACATCTTGCGTAAACCTGATCTTTGATATTTGTTGTGAAACATTAAAAAAAATATGTATCTAAACTGTGAACTGTAAATTTTTTTAGGTAAGTAGGTACAAGTGCCATAAACTTATCTGACCCGATGGTCTCAAGTGGGATTTGTAAAAGAGACTCGGGAGCACAATCTCTAAGATTAAACGTTATCTGAGAATTGTTAAATAAGATCTAGAATAACTGAACTATAGGTACATGTATGTGCATATGCGTTTTAGCGTGTTCGTTTATCGTACCATTCGAGGACTTTTTCGATCCGAGGACTTTTTCGTACGTAACCTGGCGACGGCATCATTTTCCTCACGAAATTGCGATAATGCTAATTCTGTTCGCAAATAATTTACTAAACAAATTTGTTTACAACTTAACTTAAAATAATATTGCTATCTTGCACATGTATTACGACCATAATGCGGACGGCAATACACTTATTTTAGTCAGGTTTAGTTCGTGCGTCACCAGAATTAGCACCACTGTGTTTGTGAAAGCTAGTATTAAATGCCAATGGTTTATAACTAGTATTAGATGCAGCCATCTTGGGTGTTGGGCGGTGACGTCCCGTTCAAGTTCATGGGCCACGTGTGTCGCGAAAAACTAATAAAAACTAAACACCCATTCTTTGCATGACAGTTTGAGCAACAAAGTAGAAATTTAATATTTAAAATTGTATGTGACGTAACATCACTGTATGATGTTTTTTCTTATGATAACAAATCAATACAAAACATTTTAAGATGTTCAGTGAAAACTGTATTTTCTATAATTATGATAGTATCGGTTTTGATATACAAGTGTAAAACCTGGATTACTTTTTATGCTGCTACAGACCTATTGTGAAAAAACCTACCAGTCTACCTTTTTCGGTTTATCTATGCATATTGTTAAGTACCATTGTTGGCATGATGAATGCGCGGATTGAAGATGTTGTTCCTATCCCGCGGAACTAAGAGTAGCAATAATTTTCCCGGAAGCTGCGAACCTGTAACAATAGTGCCTCCCACCTAGGTAACAATAAATCAATGTAACACAATTCTCTCGTCGTTCAAAACGTAATCTTCTAAGCTCGGCAAATGTATTAAACCGAATTCAGCGGTCGTGATTCGCAGCAAGCTTCAGTGAAGACGTTAGGTTTTCGCTTGACCTATAAACGAACGCACTTCGGTCCGTACATCAAAATGGTTCTTGGGGCCTGGATATAAGCATCACTTCAGCGCGGCGGAGTGGTGACTTGCGTCATTTCTTACACGAGAGTTGCGTGCCGGCGTACGCATGCGGCTCGCCCCATCCGACCCCCGGCAAAATGGCGGTGGCAACATGGCCGCCGGGCAGCCGCAGGATGCTCTGTGACGGTGCTCCTGTCCGACACGACGGTGACACGATTACCCGCGCTGCACACCTCGACACGCAGATCCGCACTCGCACCGCCGCCGCGATCGATCATCGCTTGCAGCCGCGCCGCTGCCCAAACGAAACGCGCGTGCAACAAGTGACATCGGTTCTAAAACTGCACCAGCGAATGGACTGCACATATTATTGTTCCCTGGCAGTGATGTAATTGTGGGTCACATAAATATAGAACGTGCCCTTTCGGTGAGTGGCGGCGCGGGTGAGCCGTGCAGTGAGTGACGTCGGCCGCTCACGTTCCCCGCGCCGCGCGACGTCAACATTGCCGGCCGCGTCACGCACGCCGATCCTCACCGCACGATATCAACACGCGCGCTCGCCCTCGCAATTAGCGGCATACCGCGGCGCGATCGGGCCCACTATCCCCGCTGTTATTACATACGATGACCCATTGAAAGGTGGATGATGCGACAATAACCGCGAACAATTCGCAATTAATAGTCTCTATATCGTTAATCACCGCTTGTCTATACGCGATTTAGACGCGAAGTAGCCAAGTAATACTCATCAATAATGACGATAACACGAGTGCATAGTACGCGCGTGGCTCGCGAGGCCCAGTGTAGTATGAACCGCGGCGGCGCGTGAACCGCGCACTGGCGTCGGCACGTGTGTTGCGATGTTTTTGCTGTCATTCGTTATCAGTGTTTGACTGTTTCACGTGACTGTGGGGATATGTTGTGAACTGGTACCGATGTCGTGTATGAGGGGTGCGGGTGCGGGTCGGGGCAGCGCGCGGCGTGCGGTTGGCTAGTCGCGCAATGTTGACATTCATGTTCGCTGTGTGGTCGGCGGCGCGCGCGCTGGGCTGGGCGTGCGAGGCGGCGCCCGCATCGCCGGAAGTGGAGGAGATCCCGGTGCTGCCGCGGCTCCGCTCGGCTCGCGCCTCCAGCGACCTGTCCACACTGAGCGCGACCACCACTAGCTCCAGCCAAACCAGTAGCAGCGATACCAAGAGGTCCAAACCTCGTACCGCGCGTCCTTGACACACAACCGTCGTCACAACACAATGCTAACAGTTTCACACGACTCTGACTAGTAATCAACAAAAGAGGAAATTGCATTTTTAGCGTTGCCTATTGTGGCTTCTGTCATCACGTACAAACGTTGACATACTTACATATTTAAGTACTGGAATTACGATTTGATTGCTTTTATCAGCGAAACGTTAAATGTAAGCAAAATGATCGTTTTAAGACGATACAAGAAAAAAATGAATTTTAGTTTCGGGGTGTGGCTAGCGTCGCGTGAGCTGCCGAAGGATATATCCCTCTCGCTTAGCTAGGACAGAACAGCTATGGAGTAGACTATAGTATAGTTATTTTTTGAAGGAACAATATTGTTTAATTCGTACAATTAAAATAATATGTCCCAGTGCACCTTTTAAAATAGATGAAATGGATGAAAATATTCAAATATATTTTTTTCGTTTTATATGGGATTTTTATATAAAAAAATAATTTAATTTCTATGTTGTTTTTATTGCTGAAGACAAAGTAAGTCAAAAGAAGACAAACGATACCTACAATATGCTGATAGATACGTATAACAATATTTCGATCGTATAATAGCCTATAACCAGCGGACGATCCAGACGCGTCCAACGATATCTCATTAGTCAAATTATTATGATAAAAATAGTTTGGACGTTATACGGGAGCAGATGAACATACATACATATCGGTCAAAATCATAACCCTCCGCCCACCGTAGTCGGGTAAAAATGTACATACTCTGTGTCAGTGACTGACTGCCGGATATGAGTATCTTTTTCATGTTTCGTAGGCAAAGGAATACTTTGGTACTTAACTTCGATGCCGATCATGAAGTCATCAGCGGTGTCATAATATTTTTTTTTACCATATTTAATTAATTTTTTAATTTAATTTTCAGTTTTTATTAATTTTATTGATTTAACCATGCATTTATTTTTTGTTTATCTTTTTATCTTTATTTTTTTATCTATCCAAATCACCCTTAGACTGGTTACCGCCACAGGTGACAAGAGGGCTGGGTCTTTCCTTGCTCAAAAAATTCGCTTGACAACAGGAACAGCTTGAATACAGGGAGGACATGCAGCCAGTATCCCACGCGGACGGTATTTGTTTAATTAGGGGTAGGTTTTTATTTTATTGTATTTTATTTTAATTTATGTTATATTATATTGTATTTTAATGATAAAACATGAAAAATAAAAAATATTTTTTTATTTTTTTAAATTTAATTTTACTTTTATTTATTGTTTTATATTTATTGTGAAATTATAATAATTTTAATAATCAATATTGGACTATGTCTGAAACAAATACATTGAATTGAATAATTTAAATACAAAAATTATCACATTAACTCGTTAAATCACGGTTTACACCCGCTAGAACGAAAAAGATCCTAACATGGTAGATAGGACCTGAGGGTTGGCCAGTTAATTACTTAAAATACACTATATTTATTTCAAGAAAACATTCATAAGATCTGAAGGCGTCGGACTCGCACATAAAGGGTTCCGTACCACCGTAGAATAAACACATCAAAAATATCAAGTTTGAGACTTGATATTTATTTTTAAATGTTATTATATTTTTAGTATTTGTTCTGCACCGGCAACAGAAATACACATTCAGTGAAAATTTCAACTCTCTACCTGTTACGGTTCGTGAGATACAGCCCGCGCTGACAGACGGACAGACAGACAGACGGACAGCGTAGGCCTAGTAATAGGGTCCCGTTAGCACCCTTTGGAACCCTAAAAAGTAGCCTATGTTCTCCGCCAAGACCCAGTCTATCTCCATACCAAAATTCATCAACATTGGTTCAGCGGTTTAGCCGTGAAAAGGTAACAGACAGAGTTACTTTCGTTTATAATATAATAGATTGAATAGGACGGACAAACATTTTCCTATCCATATCTGTAATGTTATTTTTTACGATAATTTATTGATGTATGATATATTTATTACTTGCCCATCCATACCTACAACAAACGCAATAAAGCGACTCCATTGTTTTGACAAGCAATGTATTCCCACTGTCGGCCCAAGACCATGCTGCAAGTATATAACAGTAAGCGAAATAGGGAGTTTTTACAGAAATGACACGAATAACTATGAAATGACAAGAGATGACACAAAATGACAAGAGATGACACAAAATGACAAGAGATGAAAAGAAATTACACAAGACAAGGAAAAGCAAACGAAAATCACGCTGCAGTGCAGGTCGTAGGTTCGATTCCTGCCCAGGACATGCATTTGTGTGCATGAACATGTCCGCATGTTCCGAGTCTAGGTGTAATTAAGTGTATATTTAGTTTGTATTTACAAACAAAAAGTAGTATATGTAGTAATATCAGTTATCTGGTTTCCATAGTACAAGCTCTGCTTAGTTTGGGATCAGGTAGTCATGTGTAAAAGAATTTCCAAGGATATTTATTTATTTATCATAGGCGTCGGCGGACTGTAAATACTGTACTGTACCTGTAATGTGGCACGACCGTAATATTTTTTCGTAATATTTTTTAAAAAATCCTTCACAGGTCCGACGCCGAACAAGTCCGAGCGGACACTGACAATACAAAGTTAGAGAGAGACATGGTTAGTTCAAGTACTTAAAATGTGAGATGGCGATATTGTGCGCGCGCTCGGAAATAAACAACGTAAGCGCCAAACCACATTTACTTGAATTAAAAAAAAACTACTTCATGAATTAAAATATGGTTGAAGGGTAGTTTAGATATCATTATTTGCTAAGTTTTAGAAATAATTTCGTGATCAAAATCGTAAAAACATCGTGGTAGCAAGGAAAATTGTAAATAATTAGAGCTCATTTCATAATTTTTTTTTATCGAGAAAATTTCATCAAATCGTGATTTGGATTTAAAGATACTCAAGATAATATAGTCAAAAATCATACATCTAAATATAAGATTCCTAGTCCACATACTTACTTAAAGAAAAAGTAAAATAGAAAATCAACCAAATTTCGAACCCTCCTCTTAAATTACTAATGCAAGGATGCAGTTGTGATAAATCTCTATCTCTGATGACGCAAGACTTAATCTAGATATGACGGGGCAAGATATCAGCATTATTGCCCAATTATTTGCTAGTGATGAATAATCGGTAGACTGATTTTGAATTAACCTTTGAACACACCGACAAATTAATTAAATTACTTGGGAATGCACTCAGTAAGGCACACGAAGCGGGAAGAGCCATATTTCGTCAAACGCTATTTAATATGAGAATGTTGTTAAGGTATACACGGGAAATTCGATTTTGAAAGCAATTCTAAACAAACAAGTATAAATTATATCTTCCGGTTTCCCGGAGTTCCACGCTGCTCTACCTTTATTCGTATTGTTGGAGAATATATATTTACAGTAAACTTAAATAAATAATAACTTTGTTTTAAAAGATTGCGTCCGTAACTTTTTGAAAGTAACACACTCCAGAAAAATAATTCACAACTCTATCATGGGTAGTGGGTAGAGTATGAAGATACTTTCAATGGTTTTTATTCGAGTATCTAGAACAGAACCATTCTGAGTAGAGAGCTGCGTCAATAAGTGTCACGCGCCTTGAAAAGGCGCAATGGACCAGAATAAAGCGAACATGAAAGAGATTCCTTTATACATTTGCCCGGCAACGATTTCATACTAACGCTATTGGATTTATTCGTAACGATCTACTTAGAATTTTCGTCTATACGTATTTATACTTTAAACATTCAGTGCCTTAAGAAACTATAATTTATAATGCTAATAGCGAATTCTTCTATTATTATTTTTCATTTGTTTTAGGTCAACTTTGTAACTATTATCATTTTAAAATTTAAAGCGCAGCAAATCAATAGCAATAAACATTTTTTTACCATTTGTAAATTATAAGCCACACCATAATTACGTACATATTCATATTTAATTACAGTCTCTCCCAGAACACTAGTTTTAAAATGATAAATAGGATAAGACTCTATTCACTTTAATAACTAGAATTCTAAATAAGTTGATCGATAGTAAATACTAACCAGTGAAGTAGGTATATGTTCTATATTTAATATACGCTTCTAAAAGACTATAAACCTAACATAGAGTAGGTATACAGTTCACATATAATTGTCGTCGACGGTTGTGTGTCGGACCACATCTCTGAATAGCAACGGGTTAACAACTCCAGCAAATGACATGCAAATGTATGGATGTGGGCAACGAGGGATACTGAATACATTGTCATCTGGAACAACCATGTTGCTTTCACAACAATTATCGACATGTTTCAATCTTTTTTAAGTAGACTGTATCCAGAAATGTAGTATTATCCTAATTCTTATTTCTGCAGCAGCGGCGTGCTGTGCGTTTTGGGCCTTTAGCGGTAACAACACTTAAACTATGCAATAAAATATTCATTCTTCTGAAATACGTTATTTCGATATTTGATATGTGTATTTTATAACGAGATACCCATTTAAAGATAGTTTTGACATCACAAGTATTCATGATGATTGTAATTAAATCTAGTGACACTAGCGCTGACCGTCTGCCAAATTGGAATCAACGTCAATATTATTTTGCGTATGAATAAAGTGCAACGTGATACCATTATGTTTAAAGCGTATTTACGGATAGATGTTCTAGATATTCTATGTCACAACCATCGTAAACTAACTTGTATGCTGTCCTTGAACATATCATTCTTATTTTGTGACAGTCTGGTCCAACTTTTGCCACCAAACATTTCAACACAATATACCAAAAATATGCGACTGTACATTTAAACGTAGTCTGCATTAATTTCTGACGATGTATTGTACAATATTTGCTATTCTAATTTGCAATCTAGAGGCAACGTTGAAAACAATGCTGGAGTGTTGCTAACAATACTCTACTGTATAGCTATGTGCCAAATAGTTCTAGAAACGAGATAATTGCAATAGTCCATGTTACTTAATTAAACTAGACACAATTAAATTATATTTGCATTATAACGAAATTCTACAATATGTTAAGGTGTGTACGCTAATAGCCCAAAATGCATATGAATCTGGATACTGTCCCATTGGATAATGTCCCATTATTTAGTATCAAGTAGGGTGATAACAGAACACGTTCGCGCTCCGAATGTAGATTTGAAACATGTGCTTATAAAATATAGTTACTTTGGCATACTACCAAACCAATACCAACGCAAGTTCAAGAATATTTCGTAAACAGATGTGTAATATGGGCAACAATATGTTCAGTTATATTATTTCACTGACGTGTCCCTGCAACGTGCCCGTGCAGAGCATCGCAAGTTTACGACATAACAATAAACGTAATTTTTTTGCTAGTCTGACGGCTAATGGTCACAGTTCAATACAACCACTCGGCACCAGCACTGCCTCACCTCGAGCGGTTAGTATTCTTTATGTTAAATTCTATGGACACTCACTACATTAACTCTGTAGCCTCACCAGATCGCCTCGCTCGCAAGCTGTCTACGTGCTGGTCGGGTGCCGAGTAGTTGTAGTGAGCTGTCACCATGAATTAACGCGATAGCAACAAACATTCACAAACACACATTTATAATTAAAACATTGAGGTACTTAATTGCATAATCTTATTAAGTTCCTGGCCTGGCTGAGCTAGTGATGGTCGTAACGGTTAGACGATATGGTCAGGTGGAGTGAAGCGCCGCGGCGTTGGAGCGCCCGTGGATCGATCCGGAGGCCCTTGCGGAGGGCGCCCGTCTCTGCACGGAGACGGACCACCGGCAGGTACAAGGGAAAATAATTACAAGCAAGGGTTTAGTCGGACTTCGACCCTTGCCATGTTGGTTTAGGTCATAATCCTTCACAGTTGTGAAAATCAACACACCGGGGCGCCTAGTCGCTTAACCATTGAACTGCCATTGTAGCGTTTGCTATTCTGACCGACCCTCTTATTAGTCGGTCAGAATCAACCGACGAATCAGAGCAATAATCAGAGAATAGTAAAACGCGAGTCACGACCACGTACTGGAAGACGCAAAGTGGGTAGGTTCCCACAAGGCGGACCGACGACCTAGTGAAGTCGTGGGAAACCGCTGGATGCGACCGATAGGACCGGTAGTTGTGGAAAAACTTGGGGAGGCCTATGTCCAAAAGTGGACGTCTTTTGGCTGAAATTATGACATTAGCAATTCAATGACTAAGTGACTCGGCGCTCAGTCAGCCCGCGTACCATAACCTCTTATTCCGACTCAATTGTAGACCTAAGATGACTCGCTGCTATAGATATTTCGAGTAGCGATTAATTTCAGGTCTGAGTCTCAATAGAGGTGGTAACGGAGTAGGTTTTGTAAATTATTTAGTTCAGTTATACAGCGTCTATGTATATCGGGTACAATAAAACGGTAACTCTACCCCAGCCACGCCAAGTCGGCGGTATTAAAGGAAGCATTAATAATGCATTAAGCGCTGTTAATGTTAGAAAAGAATCCATTAGCGTGCTCGTTCAGCAGGTGTTAACCAACCTTTTCAAATCACTACGTAAGTTAATAGGTACGTATCAAGTTACAATATCTTCAACATTTTAATAATAATTATATTAAAACAATTACAAATTCCGGTCTAGTGGAAAGTATAAATTTGCAACTAGAAAAAAAGATTAGCATGTCTTATTCGAAAAAATAACAAAGGATGTTGGGTTTACTCACCAAATAACTAAATATTTTTTCTTGAATTAGTGAAATCTGTATTTTCAGGTGATATCCATCTCTGGTTATATTTTTGGGAAACCTTATTAATAATAATTTTTATCATGGTGTCAAACAAAAATGTTTTCGTAGCACTGGCTTGCTACGCGAGGACCCATCGTAGCTCGTAGGCGTAGCGAATACTCCGTACATTATGGCCATAGCATGGTATTATGGACGTTCATCTTAATACATTTATATAATTAGTAAATTTTCTTGTTATTAAAAATTTAAATTATTCGTTTATAAACTTCTTTCTTTAATATATGCTATGCAAATAAAATTACGTTTCTTTTTTTTGCAATGTCCTCACGTTGGAGTGTTTTTTTATTCATAGTAAATAAACAACGCTACTGCGTAGAATATTGATAAACATAGCAGGTGTTTGCGAGGGTCTACATAGTCTAGACTATTCAATACAAAACAGCGTCATAAAAACCACCCACACTGGTAGACGTGGCGTGGGTCGTGAACTGATTACAGATGAGCGTAATCTTAGAACAAAAAAACTTTTAAACGGGATTTTTCCAGGGGAATTTTGAAGGAAGCGCTAGGAACAATATTGCGAATGCCCACATATCTGCGTGTTTCGAAGTATAATGACGACCGATTAGCGCAGTGATTCGAGTGGTTGCAGGTTCGATTCCCGCTAGAGGCATATTTTGAAAACGTCCTTTTCCTAAGTTTCCCTGGTCTGGGTGTCACTGGAATCGCCTCCAGTTCATTGTACGGTAGGCCCATAGTTCAAGCTTTACTTAGTTTGGGACCATACAGTTGGTGTGCTTGTCTGGCGATATTTATTTATTATTTGTTTAGTAGGTACCCATATGCATTTCAGTTCCATTTCAGTTATTTTATAACGAATTCACAGCATCTAATTTGCCTACTACAGATCATTAGGTACGTTAATAAAACTTAACGAATTTATAGAATTCTATTCCAACATTTTATAATTGTTTCATGTTGTAATAAATGGTTTGTTTAATTATTTACAATTAATAATAATAATTTTAGCAGAGACCTCTAGTGACCGTAGTAAGTACTACCAAGCTACGAGGACTACGATACCTAAGTGAAACTTTCCGAGGTACAGTTGTGAACATTTTCCTCCAGATGTCACTTTATTAAATGAAGTCGTATAATATTTTCTTCGCAAAAATATAAGTTTTGTTTAATAGGACTTGATTTACGACATATTAATTTTTATGAGTTTCATTACTTCACAAAATTAACAACCTAAAATTGTTATTAAGATGATGTAAGATGTGGAAATCCCTATGATTACAAATCGATGATTTCGTAATGTATTGTCTAAATTGCGGTCTTATCGTCACTAGATAAATACAAGCACTAACATCTACTTATACGTAACGGTTATTATCACTTGATATCACGTAATCCACACGCTCATTTCTTAAATAGTGGTCCGTCAGTGCGGTCGTGGCTTAAGTTGTATGAGCGCCTTCTTTGCCTCTCGCGAAACTTAATTTAATTTCGGATAGTTTCACGAATGCCGGTGCTTCTAGGGTAATTCGCTATAATTGTATTCCCCCTATCTCTTATAACGACAAAACAATATCACAGAGCCTCTCAATTCTTTAAGACACTCGCGATTTGTACAATCTTATCTGAGTTTATCTGATGTTCCCGCTACTTTGAAGATTAGATTGTGATCCTAATTACTATTTATAAATAACAAAATCTTTCTACTATTAATACTGTATATTAATCACGTGGTATTGTTTCAGCTTCGATGTGGAGAACGGGGGTGCGGGGGGTGCCGCGGGGGGTGCCCGCTCCCCCCTCGAGGGGGGCTCGCCCTCCGCCGCGCTCGTCCTGCAGGCCATGCCGCAGCGCCGCGAGTCCTTCCTCTACCGGTCAGACTCAGACTTCGAAATGTCGCCCAAGTCCATGTCAAGAAACAGCTCGATCGCGAGCGAAAGGTAAGAATATTGTTTCTTTTATAACAAGAAACATATACCGCCAAATTTATAGAGATTTTAGTCAGTTTACAATGGTTTTAAAAAGCATTTCTAGGAACCAAAGTGATTTGTAATGCCAGTGTAAGTCATAACTTTCTATAAATTTGGGGGATAGAGTGTGGATTTTATTGGATGCAGCTGTTCCATGGGGTGGAGGATGTTCAGGTACAATCGACATATTGTCGCATTCCGCATATATCCATCCGACCGTACTAAACGCGGAAATAGGCAATAGATATTAGTATTTCGTTCGGAAGTGATCGGATTCATGAATTTAATCGATGCTTATTTGAGGATAAGCTAATCAAGCCTTCATACTTTACGAGTTACATTTTTATTTTTTATTTATTGGCCTACTAACGATTGTTTACATTAAAACATGCATAATATAAAAAGCGTAGTTAAGTTGCTAAACGTAACAATCACTTATCAGTAAGCACCGCATACAATGAAGAATTCACAAAGATAATATTGGAGACCAATGGTTTCGCAATGGTTAATTGTGACTAATTGTGAGGAGACTCAGGACCTTGCACTAGTGTATGTAATGGTGTGTAATAGACATTAATCGATTGCGCATGAACGTTGTCACAATGGTGCAATACAATGGTGCTATTTTACTGGCACAAACTGAACTTGATTAAACTTAATACATTGCTGTGCTTCTCAAGATCAAATTGAATAAGCAAGACAGAAATACTTTTAGACCAGGCGTTTGATACACACGGTTCATGCTTTCATGTGTCCGGGAGACAATGCTTTGTGTGGCTAACTAGACCGATGCGAGCTGTACGCACTCTACCAAAAGCTCTATCTGGATTTTAAGATAACATAATTGGTAGCAATATCTTAATATAGTATAGAAGGTATCTCGTAAGGTATTATAAGGTATCTATAGTTAGTTTTAAAGTCGGAGGATGTAGGCTTCATTAAAGGAGGTACCATCTAAATCCGATCACTTCCGAACGACAAACTAATAGCTAATGCCTACTTTCGCGGTTAGTACGGCCGGATGCATTTTTCATGAAACATTTCCAGCATAACCTGACACCTGTGATATAAAGAGCTCAGCTCAAGCTTGAAATTTTCCCCGGGATGTGCAGTCGACTGTACCTTCTGGGAAAAAAGCGGATGATAAGTTTGGGAGGCCCTGGGAGGCCTAATGGCATCCAGTATTAACTGTAGTTTTATCCATTATCGTAAAAACTCGGTGATCCCAGAAATTAGATTTTTCCAAATAATTGTTCCCCAAAGCCCTAAATCTGGATAGCCTATTGGTACCTAAATAAGAATTTATTCATGCGAAACCGAGTCTTAACTTCTTACAAACAAGATAGGTATAGGATTGAAAGGTAAGCTGTTCTAGAGATCTCATTTTGAAAGCTCTCTCCACATTATTCTTCCACGATAAACCTTTGCATTGAGTTTGAAAGGTTTTCCGACGCGGTCGACGCCTTTTTTCTCGGCAGGTACAAATGTAGGTAATAAGATCATTCGTGCCTATCTTTTTTAGGTCGGATCAAGTATAGTCAAGAGTAGGTCCACAATTCAGCTTTACAAAACTCCTCTAGGGGCAATTGTCAAGAGCTGTTTACTTTGTTTAGTCATAGGTTCCGACCACAGACCACTGAGCTATAGACCCCGCTTGCCTAGCTTATAATTACCACTGCATGTGTATGACTGCACCTGACATTTGCGACGATTAAAATTCCCAGTTTATGCTGATATCCTGGCATTTTCCAAAGATTGCATTATCATACACTAGTGGACGTAGCGGCGTCTATGGCTTATTGGTCTGTGGTACAGGCACAATAGATAGAACATAGAAAAAAACTGGCAAATAGATACTTGATTGCTATTGGTAGATAAAACAACAATTTATTGCCAGAGCCCGGTATATTCATTGGTAATAACAAAATATTGTATCTTAAAATGTTGTTTTCGCCCAACGATGGGACCGTGGGATAATTGGTTAAGTGATTCGGAGTTGTCCCAGTTTATTGTATCTATTCAAGACACTCCACAGAACAGTCCTTGTTTAATCAGATTTAGTTTCGTGCAAAATAACACTGCACCAGCCAAAAAATGTGTGTGTCATCGCAGTTCCATAATAACAAGTCATGTTATTGACTTGCCACACGACACTATACGTGACAATAATCAGGCCGTTTTGGCAATATAATTTTAAATTAAATACTAATAGACTATTTATAACTACCTTACATTATGTCACGTAATATAGACCAATAAAATGGACACACTTTTCCATTAAAAATTATTGAAACGTATCTGTCATAAGATTGAACACGTACATATGTATAATATGGAACAATATGAAAGCTATGTCAGATTCATAATAGCATAGTAACTAGTGATGCCGTTCTAAACGGACCTAAATCATCACTGGTCGAATGTGGATTGCAATCAGATAAGACGGGATATTTCTAGTGTCGTGCACCAGTCATCCACTTATAATCTAGATACCATTATTTGTGGATTAAACTCTCATCATTGGGACGGCAAAGGAATATTTTTTATCCATGATGCGGTCTGTTCACCACTTATTTAATGCTTAAAAGCAATATTGTATAACCGCCAATTTTTCTACAAATCTTACTGATAAGACAACCCTGATTTCAGATATATGATGGGTCTACCGTAATCACAGTTTAAAATACGCACAGTACGTCATTACAAGAACAATCTATAAAAATGTGTTTAGCTCAGGCAGGAACATATTCTAAGGCCCTATCCAAATTAGACGCTTTACCCGGGTTTATGTCTTACCTATATAATAAATTTGCGTTACTACAGCTCGCTACTCTACATACATTAATTTACGTGTACTTACTCGAACGATTTTCTGAAAACACGCATGAATCGCTCCCTGAACAGACTTTGACGGCAAACACCGCCGAAGCGAGAATGAAGCGGGTCCATATTTTTTCACATTATTACTAAATAAATTTATAGACCTACGTTACCCTTTCACCGATATTAAAAACCTTAAAGGTACGACCTTGGTAACGATCTCAAAGGGGCCGCGAACTCATTATACCTTCGTATCGCTTATTCGAACTCGATTGACATGATGGAGGGAATTATATCCGAAATTCGCCGCAACTTAAATTACTTTCATGAAGGAAGTATTTTGTTGTCAGGTGGGTAAATAAATATTTTTGGTCTCGACTTTGAGACGTATTCATGGTTTTGAATTGGTTCTTCTAATGACGAAAGTTATTCATCATTGAGGATAACGAAATATTCTGACACACATAGCTGATATAAACGCATTTAATACTTACATTGATGCTGTGTTTAAGTCATAAAATCGAAACTATACAACACACATAGCTTTTGAATACGAATCGATATTACATATTATGAACGTAGGTACTTGGTTATATTAATGTGGTGTTTATTTTTATGCTAATACTAATTTCCCCTTTTTTTTGGATATAATATCATTGTCTATACACATACCATACACAACCTAAGGTTAAATCGCACGAATCAAACTTCCACTAAACTTTAACTGTCATATTTGAATACCTTTATGTATGTAATTACCACCAATGAAAATACATAATTTATCCCTTGTCTCAACACAAAAAGTTGTTAAAAACTATTAATGACAATCAAAACAGCTGAAGTTCGTTAATTAATTATCACATGTCCGTGCGTCATCATAATAAATTGATTTTCTTGTGGTTGTCCAATGAGTTCATTAACGTCACATACCTATCACATAAAATGATGCTGAAATGGTCGATCCTTATACACTTTATGTACCACCAATGCACATAAGAAAATCTCCCACAATTCACATATTCATGATGACTATCCACTTTGACTGCCGTCAGCTCTTTCAGAAATTACAATGAATCAATTTTACTTTTTGTATCAATGACGTATTGCTTCATTTACTTCGCCACATAATACGATACACTGTTCGTAACGTCTTCAATACGAATCCGCATCAAACGTACCAACGAAGCTACAGCTTCGGTTGCAGGACCAAAGTAAGCTACATCATTTACTATAAACCGTGTATGTTGTATACGACTAACAAGTAGCCAGCTTATTCACAACAGCCTAGGTGATAGCATGCGTATGATTGTGGCCTCGTGTCGACTGAGGTGGCTATATACGTAACTGCAAGCTTGACAAGCCCGTACTCAAATTGTATTTTTTCTCGTTATCAAACTGTATACTTTATAGTCTGCGTATTTGTCCGCTTTGTATAGAGAATTGAATATTTTTGGAACGTCCGCTAGGGGCGCTGTTCAATTTGCCATACAAACTGACAAATACGCAGACTATAACTATACAGTTAGCTTACGAGACAAATTCCACGTGCGGGCCTGCATGAACAATCATTTTGTGCAAGCATGCTTGAAGACGTGTGACGATTTTGTGCATGCATTTTGCTTGTGCAAGCGACATGAAGCTGAATAGAACTTCTTTATGTGGCTTGAACAAGCCCTTGTGCAAAGTAAGTGCATCATCCTCGTCCAACGCTCAAGAAAACTGATGCTGTTCCAACTTTCTTGTAAAATGTGTGACCTATAGGAAAGTTGTGCAAGCATGTACAAAACGATTGTTCACGCCAATTTGGCATGCTTGCAGTTATATATGTAGGCACCTTTACGCACGTTGTCACAACACCGCTGACATCGATCCCGGACACCACATGCTATTGTCACTACAGAGCCTCTCACTACACTACTCTAGCACATCGGTGTGAACTGTCAAGCTGATCCCCGCATACTTGTAATCGCGACCTGTGCATAACAATGTGTCCTCTGATATCTATGTTCTTTCTTTCTTTTCCTTATTTTTTAATTGCTTCCAGATTCAAGGAGTCCGAGGCGGCACAGCTGGACCGAGCGTACGTACATTTACCGACACACGATATAGCACCACACTGCTTCTTTAACTGTCTCAGTTTTCTTGGCTTGCTCTCCAATGTCGCTTTCGCTGTGTTTTAGAGCTTATGTTCGTGTTCTTAGTGGTAATGTGTGCTGCAATCGGGTTTAGCGTTTGGGTTTTTTTATGCTAAACTAAAAAGACAACTATTTCTAGAAATATAATATAGGGCGCGCTGTAAGTAGATAGAAGGAAACGGCGTCAATTTCTCGACAAAAAAAAAAAAAAAAAATACTTACCCATATTTTATGTTATCTTTTGTAATTATTGCGCTTAATATTGGCATGTACCGATATTGGTAAATTTGCAACAAAGATAGATTTAATTTTTATTTGGTGGTATAATAATCTAGATAATATAATTCTATTATATGGACGAAAATACTGAGAATATATTTTTGTTCCTGGAAATATAGATCATGTAGAATATTCTATTATGCCCACCTCTTCGTGAGATATCCGAAGCCATCGAATTAAATTAGGGTATGGTTTCACGCGTCTGGAATTTTATTGGATTCAGCTTCTGTTCTATTTCGCTTCACTCAAATGATTTATACTCAAATCAACGAAGCACGATAAACGAAAAAAATAAATTATTATCAATTTAAACGAACTTAACCAAAATAATATGAGGATTGCATTATATTATTAAGTTGTCCTACGTTTTGAATATTGTTTTTATCGCTTTACGTTTCAAGTGCAGTAAGCCATACGCCGTTAAGTATGCCATAACTAAGCTTACCAAATAAGGTTACAAGTCTCTAATTTAGTTATGGTTTACTTAGTTGGTTGGTATTCCTCATAGACAGAAAGTTAGGTACTCCTCGACATAGAGAGGGTTAATTTCAAATAAAAAATAGTAACTACCTATATACCTATGTGTACTTTTTTACTATAATAATATTTTTATAGCCAGATAATAGGGCAATTAATATAATTAGTTTCTTAAGCTCTATATTGGAAAAAAATTGAATAGGCTTCAATTATTACATAAAAAATCTACTGTTTTATCAACGTCGTAAACGTTTTGATAAATGTCCAGACCTAGACATGTTTGATGTTCAATCTAATTTATACTCAATGACAATGCCCTAATGAGGCTTAATTGAGCATCGTTAAAAACAGTTCAACGATCCTGAATCTTCTAAAGCCATCAATCTAATTGAGACACACGTTCTTAATAGAATAGAGCTGCTCCGTATATCGATATACGTATGAGCTAGAGATGTATGTGCTATGTACTTAGCAATATTATATTTTCTGTATTTAATACAAAATTGGGTTTTTTTAATATTTTGCTATGAATGTTGCATTAAAAGCTGTCCACAAAACCTTTTTTGGATGCTAAAATATCATCTGACGAGTGAGAGAGCCGGAAGCCACCGCTCTTTCCCCTTCTCCTCCCCCTGTCCTTTGGTATTGCAAGCATCTATAGGCTAACTAAAGCAACCACTTAACATCAGGCGGGCCGTACGCTTATTTGCCACCTTAGTCACATAACAATCTTTAGCAAGTCTCCCATTCTATAGAAATCGCAAAGTAATCGCCTTACAAATATTGGAAATTAATTAAGCAAGTAAATAACTCAAACTGTCTCGTTTATAAATTGTATAAATGATTGATTATAATCTCGGACTCAAATGGAAGCCTTGAGTGATCCCAGGGGATTATACAAAATAACGTTTTAAGAACCAATATTCGCGATAATTCCAACAAAATACAAAAGACACAAAGAAAGAGATACATACATTTAAATTTTAATGCACTAAGTTATATCTACACTATATTAAATATTAACGCATAGTTCACATTTGATTGAAAATGGCAAAGGATGACGCCTTCATGTTTGAGCATAAGATCTTTTGATCCATACTTAATCTTAATAAGAAAGACTTTAATAATTAATTTTACGTTTATCGTAGGTAATTGAATATCTATAAAAGTAATTAGCAGGCAACGGGGAAGTTTGTAGAAACCTACAAATTGGTTTATTGAATTCTTTTTTCCTGAAGGAACACCAAAAGAATAAAGTTTTACGCCCAATTATTTTTGTTTAAAAAAAAACTTTATTTAAGGAAAAGATTTCCATTTACGTAGTCTTCTAGTCATGGCATCTTCAATAAATAATTCAATATTCACTTGACACAGAAAGACTCCTCAGCGGCGTGCACCTTGAATTTACAATAATCGATACCGACCAAACAAAGCGACGTAGTAGGCGAGGCGCACATGCATGAAGTCTTCGAGCGATGCCTTTCAACTTCACAGCTTCCTGAATAAGCTCGTGTCTCGTTTCTGTATTGATAATCTCTCGAGTCTTACTGCCAGTCGATTTCCACGTCGAACATTGATTACCGGCGCCCGCCGTCACCAGTTACCATTAGCGCCAAATTTATCCTCGGCTCGTCGGGCGGCGTCGAGCGCTCTCGGCAGCGCGCAGCGGCCGGGCGAGCGAGTGCGACGCTTCTCCCGCCGCGCCGCGCCTCGGAGGAGGCCCATTGATAGTCCGCGCGGGCTGCCGGCTACACGACACCGTCCATGCCCGGCGACACGCGATGCACCCACTCTTATTCTACCGCCGAACCCCTACCATCACATAAACCCCGACTAAAATGTGACTCAACCCACTGGTGCCGCTCGAACGGGAAGTGAACTCGCGAAAGTACTCATTGATCTCCAATAAAAACGCGGTTATTTACTCCAGTGTTTGAGGCTCGCGGCTAAACGGTTGGACAGTGTCGAGGTCGTTCACTGATCTGACAGGTTGGCCCGGTCGCCCGCACCGAACCGCACGCGATGCCCGATCTAGAGCTGTGTTAATGAATCGGTGCCAAAGGAAGCCTAACTTTTATTTAAACTATCAATTACATGGACGAAATAATTGACTCGTCGAACATTGCGAGGATTTAGTGATATTTATTGTGGTACGCGCTATATAAACATTGGTGCCACTTAAACGCAGCCGTCGATAAGGATTTCCGAGTGTGATAAAGTTATCTGAACACATGTATGTCGGGTGTTGAAATGCAATATTGAACTGAAAAATTGTATTGTTGTTGCATCGCGTTGCACTGTAAGTGTCATCTCGCCAAGCCTGGTCATATCAGGTAGCGTTACAGATTTATAGGCGGCGATAACGTCAGTGATGACGACAGGCACGCGATAGGTCAATCAACATCGTACGTGAGGGAAGTCGTGTTAATGTGAGTCACTGAAGACAAAGAGCCATGCAGCGGTCAGGGTCTCAGTCGGAGCGGTTGGGCGCCGGGGGCGGCGGTGCGTCGTTCATCGCGAAGAGTTCCGCGTCGGAGCACAGCATGTCGACGGGCGTCTCCGGGAGCAGCAGCGGGGGAACCCTGCCGCGAACCCTCAGCACGAGCGTGCTCCGCATCAAAAATAGATCCTCGTTTTGGGAGAAGTTTTGGGATGAGCGAACCAGGCGCGATGCGTGAGTAAAATTTTCCCGAACCAACTTTACCGAATATTATTATTACGAAGGACCATCAGTCCTAAGATAGCAAAATAAAATTATTCCATGATTCATGTCGTCTCATCATAATACCTACTTAACGTATTTGTTTGTCTATACGCAATGGAATATATATTGCCGTAAATAAATCACCCGTTACATCACAAATGTTAGATGTCACTATTAAAATAACCGCTATAACACGGCACATTTTCAGCAGATTTTTATTTTGTATACAAGCCGTTATATTAATAGCTGAAGGCTATGATCGAATATTGTTTTCCTTATTTAACTTTCGATAAAGATACAAAATTGCGTAGTTCATTAAAACTATGAGCTGTATATTTCCAAATAGCTAATGCACTATAAACTAATGAAGTACTTAAATGGAACGTAATGCTTACGTTGATCCATTAGTAAAGCCATTCTTTTAATTAGCCGGTCAATAAACAAATATAGAATGATATCAAAGAAACATTTAGGCATATTAGGTCTAATGAGCTACGGAAGACACATGCTGATCACCTTCATGTTTGACAAGCTGGCAGTCCCCGCTGTTATTTTATCTCTATAAGGCAGTCAGAAGATTGAATGTTCAAAACTAGAGCTAACGAACTGGGTAGGTATCTAATATAATCCAATTGCCACGATAGGAGCGACGTCGCAGGCGGAATGCATAAGTTGTCGTAATATTAGTGTAGGTATGACGGTACTACGAAAACGTAATAAAACCAACTTGAACATTTGTCTCTTTGATAAATGATCGGTGAAACAGGAATCACGCTTATACACTAATTGGTGTATCGTCAGTTTGTGCGAGCAAATCTTAAGGTAAATCAAACAAACTGTATTTGCAAAGCGTTCAATAATAGAATGTATTGTTTCACTATTGTAGAATACAATGGAGTGAATTGGTATTTTACATGATCACCGTAGATTGAGATAATTGAATAACATAACATTGTTGCTGACGTAGAGCGGGGAAGTATATTGTGGTTCAATTTGCATAATTTGTTGATCTCTACATTTAATACTTACTATAGCGAAGAGGAAAATAAATATAATTGTCCTTAAAAAACCTAATAATTTAATGATATTTCCGTGTGTGGCTCGTAGAGTCGTATAAGTTGCTCTACCATGTAGCTCTACCTATCCCTATGTATATAACAGTGAAGATACCCAGTGTGCAATATGCACGTTGATGACAGCAATTTGCATTCACCTTCACCGCGGTATTTAACTATAATAGGGAGTCGTGCGGACCGAGCTCCGAACGCAGCTATCAACTGATATCCATTGTTACAATGTACCTAGTTACGTATAAGCAAAATGCATGAACATAATCACTAGTCAGCGTTAACAAACGTATTTAACGACTCTACTCTGTATAGCAAAAAGATCTAAAAATTGATTTGATTCCTGCTAAAAAGTAAAATAAGAAAGTTGAAATGGTCAAAGCCAATTTAAAAAGCTTGCAATTATCGGTGACCCTCCTATCTACCCAAAATTATCGGTTTCGTGTCTTTATAAATTGTCACTCGTCGATAATACTAGGTATCGCGCATTATCCTAAATCAATTTAAATCTTCTGTGACGTCAACGGTACGCCAACTCCACATTTCCGTTTTATTTGATTTAACGTCGCTGAGAGCTGGCCTTTGAGATGTTTTTGAAGCCGCTCGGTTCAAAGGTTGAGTCGGCTTTGGTGGAAATTAACCCAATATTTCCCAGTAAAATTTATAAGCACAATTTTCTTCGCGCACATGAAAAATAATATTGCCAACAACACAGAGGTAATATTTCTAAATGGGCTCGTATGAAAACACATACGTAGGTAAGGACGGAAAAATAAACCGGTCTTTTCGACGTTAATATCTTCAAGATATAATCGATAAGGGCACGTAGGTGAAGAGAATAATTGGAATTTTCTCGTTCCGACAAACATAAAGAAATACTCGTCTTTGGGCTTTTGTAAAACTAAAATTAATTTTCCTTTGGCGAGCGCTTTGCTAAATAAATAACTTCGACGGATTTACTATATCTTTTCGAGTTTCGTAATTCAACGATATGATTTCTGTTTCATTTCCAAGCTTTTAAAGATACTTTATCATATTACGTGGGATAGAACTGACTCCCATGTATTTTCATAAAAATTATAGCGGTGTTGTCCAGAAAATATGCGTGAAAGTTAATTAAAATTTGCGCTACACTGCACCCCCAGGCTCTATAGCTACTGTTAATAGCATGGAGATGAAAGCTTTCATACAAGTATTTGCTCTAGCGAAGTACAAAGATCAATGTATTAACCGCAAGCAAATACTCGCAATATTGAAACTATTGCAATATTACGGAATTACCAATTGATCCCGGTTATAACAATGCTTTGTTCGGAATTAGTTTTAATGTCACCATCAGCCTTATTACAAGCGCAATTTTTGATTTCGCATACATTATAATTTACCGAAATTACCTACAATGAACATAAATTAATTTCCCTTTATCATTTGCCATATTTAAATCCTTATTTTTTTAGGAACGGTCTTATAATAAAAAACATTATCTTGATAGATCTCACATTAAACACACCCTACCTTCAGCCATACCCTTCAACATCAACTTCTTGTGCATTGAAGCTATACTAAACAACTTCAGTTAAAAAGTCCTTTTTAGATACCACACAATACGGACTCGTGTCGAGGGCTGGTAGGCACGTCAGGGGAAATAAAGCTGGCCTTCAAACTTCATGTTCCATTGCTGCGTATCGCAAAGATACTTGTCGATGCAAAATTGCCGCTCATTTCCCATGGGTATGGTTCTGACTATATGCAGTACTATCCATTCTGTTTGTTTCATAATTGATGAGTAAATTACAAATCAAATACATACTAATCAGGTAGCATGAGTGCCGATTCAGGTTTGGTTATGATTTAAGCATTATTTAGATAAGCTAAAAACTATGACAGCAAATCTGTATCAGATATGATTATAGAGCTTTGTTAAGATAAGTCCACCAAGTTCAATGGACAAATTCAGTGTACTATGGTCCCCACATTGTGACAGTTGCATTCACGAAATGCCTTTGGCGTAAGAACGCTTAGGTTGTATCTCTAAGGGCCTCAAAACAGTGGAATATTAAAAAAATAAACTTATGATTCAAATTGAAAACCAAGGATCTTTTATTACTTCAGGATAAACCAGTTGAGTTTTTTCTTAAACAGAAAAACGAGCCGAGCGAGAGGCCCTAGTTGGGACCGTGTCCCTCTCATTTCGAGTTGCCATGCCAAAATAATATTATCGTTGGGTAGTGATTGTTAGTTTTTAAATCAAACAAATAAATTAATTTATTATTTATCGTGACTATTGTTTTATCATATTAACAATAGTCACGATAAATACTAAATTAATTTATTTGCTTGATTTAAAAACTAACAATCACTACCCAACGATAATATTATTTCGGCATGGCAACTCGAAATGAGAGGGACACGGTCCCAACTGGGACCTCTCGCTCGGCTCGTTTTTTGTGCAGTAGTGAACAGTCCAGTATGTATTTACGTTCGTGTTGAAAACCTTTTCTTTTTTGAATTCGGAAAGACAAAGCAAGTAGCTTAGTCTTAGCAAGTAGCAGTAGTCTTTTGTGTTGCGTCTTTCAACAGAAACCTATATAAAATATACACTGCTAATAACAGCCGAGTGGTGATTATGAGGCTCTTCAAACCTTTTAAAGTATGAAAAAAAACTGTCATGCGGAAGATGAAGCTTACTGACGCCGTCAACAGCACTTGAACCAGAAGTCGAGACAGGCCTCACGTCCTTTAGAAATAAAGATAGCGAAACATATAAGAATTTTTTTTTAGTAATCCTACCTAACACAAGAATGATTCTGTAAGCAGATTTATTCTTTTAAACGTAAAAATATAATGTGCATAAGTGTGTAAAAATCTTCTTTACGCCCTTTCTCTTACCCTTATCATGTTTCCCTTCGTCGGTATTATGTGAAGTTTATTCGAACATAGGTATATAAATAAAGATGTATCCGATACTGACACCCGTTGTGAATAATAAACGGGGTATCGAGAATCGAAATCGATCACTCGCCTGCATCGATCCCGACTTCTCGATAAATAAGTACATCTGAATTTCAAATGGATTTTCGGTTTTCGTAAACAAATCTGCTGGCGAATTTAAAACGGTATGGAAAGTATGGTAATGAAATTACTGAGAATTTGAGTCCATATGGAGTTAGTAACCCACGTGTTATTATCCTTATATTTCAGGGTTAGTACATAAATGTTAAAAACTATAAAGCAAAACATCGTTAGTGAACTTTTAATAAGTAGAAAGTTTTGCATTTCAGTAGGTAATATTTAAATGCCAAAATTATTTTAAGCTTTGAATTACAGGTAACGGGATCTATATTATGAGACACATTTACAGAGCTTTGCTAACTCATAATTAAATTGATTATACCAGTAGTCTTATTTAAAAAAGTTGTTTTATAAGCGTTAAAAACATTAAAAAAGGTTTTAATATTTTACACACAGAATGTAACTGCCTACTACTTACTTTTTGTCAAAAAATTGGTTGATCTTAATGAAAAAGCGTAGACGGTATTAGTAATCTCTTGCAATTTTCATTACCTACAAAATCCTAAAGCAAATAAAAGAAGCTCCTTGATCCTTGATTTCCCAAATTAATATGTCTGGTCCGGAACTAGACCTCAATATTCCTACTCTGGCCATTGTTTAACCGCACCGCAAAACCAACGAGGCAAACCCATTAAAAGTTCCCAACAAAGTTACTGAGTTATTGACGTGTGATCAACTAACTCGACCAGGATCAGGGTATTGGATGATACGGGTGGATAAGTCTAGCTACCTGATCGTATGTGGGATTAATATCAATTGCTGAATTAACAAGCTTTCAATGATACGAATTATCTTTAATCTTATATAGAAGCTGTTATTTTTACACTTTGCACAAATCAAAAGTAAATCTAGTTAATAAAAATAGGTGGAAATCGGCAGAATGTTTGGTCTTTCAAATGTGTATGGAGTTTTGGTGTTGTTTGATTAGCCTTGTCGATTTGAAGTTAAAAGAGTTTATCAATTCTCACTCTCAATAAAATTTAATTAAAATATGTTGCTGTATAAATCCAAGAAACTAATTTGAAATAAGCACTGAATCGGGGATGTATGTTGCGGTATCTTTGGATATGATTGCGAAAACTAAAACAGTAGCGTCTCTAGAGTTAACCAAACTTCTTTCAACCGATGTATCAAATAAGGAGAAAGTAATAAAAACGTAATAGGTACTAAGTTTATGATACAAACAGACTTATTGCGATTGCCTTTATTGCGAAGGTATAAAATGTGGAAAGTTTTATCAACATAGACAAGGTGCTAAAGTTACTCTTGATTACTCTTTGTATCCTTTTAATTATGTCTCGTACCAAATTCATACAAAAGCCCCACAAGACACAAGTACTGAAATGTCTACTTATACTCCCCTAGGTTGTTATGTTGGTAAAGGATGTCTACATCATTTCCTCTTCCGGCGGCCCCGGCCTGAATCATAAAACCAATTTTCTCCCTATAGGCAACCTATTAAGGGACCTTCAAAACATAAAATAAAATTTACAAGAGTTACTGTGGTGGAAAGCGGAAAATGATTCAAAGTGAACATGAAAATAAATTGTAGGGAGTAGAAATTCTTACAAACATTTGTGTATGTATGTATGTATATTAATCCGTATTTACACTTCATATTCAATTTCATTCCATTTATTTCATATATTATAGGTACATTTCAATAAGATCCACTGTATATTTATAAAACGTTTTTTTTCTTTATAATCAAAAAAATATGAAAACCTTCGTTAATGTATTCGTTTTAAATACAATACGTACTTAAATTACTGAAATGCGAGGCCGCTATCGCTATAGATATTCCCGCTTATCCCAAAACTGTGATTTATTGACCTAAAACACTTGTTTATCTGCCCCATTCAGTTTATTTTCCATTCTAATTTATCGCTCTGTGCGTGCTGGATCAGAGCAACTGGTGTTATTTTCGCCTAACGCTGGTAATTTTTTACAATAAGTATCTTTTTTACAGGGTTTTCTTTTGTCTCGCCCACATTTTTCACCATTACAGTCTTATGACCGCCTGGAAACGACATAATTCAGTGTTACTCCTAAGCGGCTTTCGATTCCATGTTCCGTTATCAATTTGAGGCAGATCATTTTGTCATTCCTTATTATACTTTTGCATAATCGTCATAATACATTTTTACTTATTTTATTAATCGTTTTTTTATTTTAAATAACATGACCTCATTTAAAGAATTCAAAAAAAAAAAATTAACTTACAACTTGACAGCAATATTGACACTGCCAAATCAAGGTGCCAAGTAACCCATTGTAGACACGAAATTAATCGTAAAATGTGTAAAGTTTAAATAACCAGGTATGAGGTATGTGTTAATATCCTTTACAACTTTACATATTATAATGTAAATTGTATTCCCGCCGGAGGCAAATTTTGGAAATTGCCTTTCGTAATTTGCCCTGGTCTGGGGGTCGCTGGGATTGCCCCCAGTCCATTGTACGTAGCCATAATACAAGCTTTACTTAGTTTCGGACTACACAGTTGGTGTGTTAGTCTGGCGATATTTATTATTCTAGCGATATTGAAAATGGAAACTTTTGCTCAGCTAAGTATAACATATGCGTATCCTGGTGAACTAATACGGTTCTTAAGGATTCCATGGACTATTTCTATATTCGAAATTACGCTTACAGATGTTCAGTTAAAAATCGATAGGTAATCTCTTTTATCCCGCGATTCTGCGGCTAGGAATATATATATATAAATATATACCATCGAGTGGTTCTGCTTTATTAAGTAAATACGCGTCGAACTCCCGCTGCTGTAAAATAAAACTGAACAAACAGTTGAGCGTTCGAAAGCTGTTAGCAAATAGGTACTATGCTTTAGTAAACTTTGCAAAAAAATATAACCGCTAACGATTCATGTAGCCCCTGTACACATTGTGTATCATCGTATGACAACTACTAAGAAAGTCACTAATGTCTATAATATAAAAATATAATGCAATATTTGAGAAAACTTCAATAGAGTCCTCAATAGAGTCATGTAAAAAATATAAATAACAACGAATAGACTAACTATAGACTAGACTGTAGACTATTGGATTAATAAAGTTTTACCTATTGTAATTTAAAATTAATAAGTTCGTTGATAAGCTTACTAAAATTATGTAAGCAAACCACGTGAAACGAAGTGCCTTGTAGATTTATAAATATTTCATATGCTTGATATCTACGTGTACGTTACGTGTATGTACGTTAAATACGTACTATGTATTTATGTGTAGTCGTACTTCAACGTTATTTCATACATACTAAACTCTGAAGCTTGCTCGTATGGAATCTTGAGTAGGTATCTAATAGAACCTGTATCCAAGATAACAGGAAAATATTTTTGAGTCAGTCCACCGATAAAGCAGAAAATTTTTATGTATTTGTAACAATATAAAGAGCAACGAATGTGATACTATTTTTTTAAATTAGAGGTCTTCATTTTATACCTTGAGCGCATAATAGTATACCTTTGTTATTTTAAGAGAAGAATGAGATAGATATAGTAGTTTAGAGATATGGTAGAGAACAAAGGAATTAGTATTACTTTGTTATTTTACGTAGAGACCCGCTCTACATACTTACATTGGAATAATCATATATGTATAAATTCATGCATGTGTATTAGATGCTTTAAGTAATAAGATATGTAGCTAGTGATGCACTTAGCTATTACTAATTTATATCAATCTCTTACTAAATAGTAACTGTAGAACAAAGTCGCTATCCACGTCTGTTCGTCCGCTTAGTTCTTTTAAACTACGCAGCGGATTTTGATGGGTTTTTCACTTTTATTTAGAAAATTGAATCCCGAAAGATTATTATTACATTTATAAAATAGTGAGACGCCAGGGCGGGTCGCCAGTGAAATTTAAAGGTATACTTATATGTATAGACAATTTGCCTATAAAAGCCATTTTAAATGGAAAGCATCGACCTTCAGTGGTTGGCGAACGGGCGTACGATAGTAAAATTGTTTACATGTCGAATTGTGCGTTACTCAATAAGCGGCATCGTAATCTCGGAATGAGGTTTTATTAAATTTACCGTCCGAACGTGATTTGGCGCGGTCCCTCGAACAGAAAGTGGTCCTAAATTAGAATTTCTATCAAATCTACCTAGCTATGTGTTTAAAATTCATAGTCATGACTGACTGACTGATATATAAACGCACAGCCTAAGCCGCTGGTACTAGTGACATGAAATTTGGAGAGTGTGTTCTTTGTGAATAGTTGGTATCCACTAAGGGTTTTTCGAAATTCCACCCCTAAGGGCGTTAATAGGGGATGAAAGTTTTTATGGAAGTTCGATTTTTAATTCTGCGCGGACGAAGTCGCGGGCATAAGCTATTCCGATATAATTTCAGGTGCTTGTATTGTATAAATTAACTTAGTAAGTACTATTGCTCCAATTGTTGTATATCTATCGCACTAAATAATACCTCGCGACCCAAATTCGTTCAAGTTATTCAAATAATCTGCTTCAGTCATTGCCGAATTTTAGCTCTTAAACAATTTCAAACGTAAAATAATACAAATCTGTATGATATTTATCGTAATAATGTTCATAACTAGCTTTAGCCTACATTAGTCGTAATGTATTAATTAAGGGTAATTGTCTATTATGTGCCTCGGAAAGCTGTCCTAGGAACTTTTATAAAACCTGATTGAGCTGCTATTACAAACCCAGTATCAAAGCAATAATCCGTTCTTTCGTTAATATTTTGTTGAAGACAAAGTATAAATATGGGACTCTATTGTTTCATGAAAGAAGTCGTTGGCATCAATCCTCACCTCGAGCCTATTTCAGTAAACGCCCTCATGTTTTATTTTTATCTAACCAATTGGTATGACACCAATTGACGATTCTATAAAAAGTTCTCAACTCCAATGTTCGTTGTCCGTTTTTAACGAGTAGGTACTTTTAGAATGAACCAATTGATCATTTACAAACCTAAAAATAACTTCTCAATAAAAACTTTATCTAAAAACTGAGACCGTCACTTGAAGAATGTTTTCATACTTGATTAAACGGACCGTTTCTCAGACAGTGCTCATAATGCATTTAATTGAGTATTGGATTAATTGGAAGCGCGCTGGGGAAGGTGCTTTAAAGAAAAAAACCCCCCGACTAATACACCAACTGTATGGTCCCAAACTAACCAACGCTTGTACTCTACCATACAATGGAATGGCGATCCCAGTGACACATAGACCATGGCACAGGACACATAGAATTACGAAAAAGTCGTTTCCGAAATTTGCCTCCGGCGGGTATCGAACCCGCAACCTCCCGGTGCAGTGAGTATATGTCTTATGTTTCTCATTCCAAAACTTTGTATTTATTTTAAACTGAGTTTACGAGTTCTAACGATCAGCTTTGATACCAATACTGTTACTGTAATAATAAAACTAAACTTATTCCACTAAAGGTACAAAGTTTTTAAACATTGACCGTTGTTCGTGCAAACTGAATCCCTCTGAAGGTCCTTGACCCCGCATTTCATTTTCAGTATTCGTAGATTCTTTATAAGGTAGTCGAATTTGCTTTGAAATGTATTTTTCCTTATATTATCCTGGCACATGCTGAAATTTCATAGTTGTATTTTCTAGAACATAAGTCGGTTAACTTCGTTGAACGGTCTATCTTTAGAACTGCTTCAGCTGTCTCACACAAATCCATGTAAGCCTTCCAATGTTGTTTCAACCTAAAGCAACATGACACGTTAGAATTAAGTTTTACGAACCCTTCTAAAAATAGAAATAAAGTTTTATCTCTTTGACAATATACCTAAAGAGTTAATGTCCTGGGGGCTTACCACGACCTCTTATCGCGATTCAATTATAGGAACGTTTTAACGATTCAGCGACTTTTTGTGCAATGACGTACCTTATTGTCATGACAATAAGAAACGTCATTGCACAAATGGCCGCTGAATCGTTAAAACAAAACTGCTATAAGAGGTGGTGGTAAGGCCCCAGATACGGTAAAATTTTCAAAATTATTTTAACTTTATATCCGCAAGTAGTACTTTGTAGCTATATCACAATTATTATTGTCGTCATTTGAGTTTTGTTGACTAATAAATCATCGTGGTTTCAGCACAGTGTCTGAACCATGAATATACCTAGGCATTCTTGAAATGTCTTGTTTCTAGAAAAATTTCATGCATCAGCTATATAGAGTTAAGAAAAATAATAGAAATAGCATTTTTTTCCCCAGTAAGTAATAAATTTATGTATTCTGATTCAAAGGTTTAAAAAAGCAAATACAACATTGTTTCAGTGGTGAATACGGAGCTTGATAATAGGTAATAGACTGAGTAATCCGTGTTGATTAGCCCCAATAATGTACCCTTTGTTTACCCCATGTGGATAACGAATATTGCCTACTTGCTATTCATTACACACGCCGAAAAAACGTACTCACGAAAATGGGGTTGGCGACCCTACATTTGGTTTAATTAATACACTCGCACACGACGGAAGAAGTTGTACAACTTTGTTTACGTGTTACAATGGGAGACTCGCGTTTTTTGTGCACGTAACGCTTTCACTGAAAATGAAATACGCTCCTTTGTTTGAAGCACAACAAATTACTCTCGGATTCGAGAACTTTGACCTTTTGGGTTTGTAGGTATACAATGATAATATTTTCTTTTACAAGAGATTTTCGCGAAAAAAGTTGATCCCTTTCTGCCCATTCCCCTTCAATTAGTAACCATTGTTTTGATCTGGTAACTTTTATTAGAGTTTTGTTCGTTTTTTCATTTTTAGCTATCGTTATCATTCTATGATTTCTCTGTAGTAAGTACCTACTTTGATATAAAGAGTTTCTAACGAGAGGCACTTCAAAGATGATTATAATTTTACTGCTGCTCATAAATGTTCCAACAATAGCAACAAGGTCTTAAAATATCATTCATTCATTGTAACTTGCTTTTGCTTTATATTGCGCTATAATTGAATTAGTTCAACAGGATGAGAGTAAACGAGAAAAGTGGCCGCTCGGTACTGTCGTTCGTTAAAGTTAATAGGCATGACTATAACTGGCCACTAGAGCTATGTGTCTTAAACATACGGTGCTGGGGTTCAAAACTCATATAACATACGTAGAAATATACCGAGTGGACCCTTTTCAACTATAATATTAAAGTTTTAATTTATGTAGGTGTCCTACATCAAAATTTAGCAATAAAAGATGTTTATAGTGATAGGTATACTGTAGATAGAAATCTTATTATAAACTTTGCGTGTAGATTATTACAAACAGTTGTACTTAGTTTCCAGATCTCATTAAATACATATTATTGTTTAAATCATGATAGGGTATTATACTTCCGTCTGCGAGGGCACAAAATAAACAATATACTCGCAAGTAGAATGTTGTTATAATGGATTGCGGGATAATTACTTATCCATCTACTTCGGCTCGCCTTTGGATACATAGTTTTTGCCGGAAAAAAGTCTATGTTTATGTATTATTATATTATACCTACTAGGTGTATCGTTTTATACCAACGAGTACAGAAGAGAGATATACCTACCTATAAAATGATTTGCACTATTTTCTTACTTATTATGGCATACAATTTGAATCAGCGTTACCATAAAATTACCTAGTATATACGTCTTTCATAATTCGTATGATCTTTAAAATATTATCATGATTTGGATGTCAATAAGGAAAATAAACAATTTACGCAGGTACTCATACGTTATTTACCCAAATACTTAGACGACGTGTACATAATATATAAACGCATGTAAACCGTACCGAGAATTCTCACGACAATATATTCTAATCTTGTGATCGCTCCTGGATTTGCACTGAATATGTTTTCACACGAGATAGCGTAGGTATGTCTGAGAATGTAGGGTTTAGGATGTCTGTTTTAATACCGCTGGCAGGCTCACGGCGAGAAGACCCGACAACCCATTTCTTACGCAGTGAGAACAATAGGTTCTCGGGGCTTCTCAGCAAGACTGTAGGGTCCTGAATTTATTTTGTAACTATGTAGCTAATAACGATTGAATGAACTGACCTGGGGCCCTACCACCACCTCTTATAGCAGTATTGTTTTAACGTTTCAGCGACTTTTGTGCAATGTCGTTTCTTATTGTCATGACATTAAGGTACGTCATTGCATAAAAAGTCGCTGAAACGTTAAAACGTTCCTGTAATTGAATCGCGATAAGAGTTCGTGGTAAGCCCCCTGACTGTAGATTTGGTGTGTGTGAAATGTACCAGTATTACCTACTTCATATTCATCTTTTCGTATAGTATAGTTTTCTTCCGATTGTCTTGTAGCTCTCATAACGTGGTCACAGAAATTCAATATCTTTGGTCATGCAACATTACATACATTCTCAAATGTGGTCAACCAAAATTACTAACAATTATACTACATGCTAAAACCTCCAAATCCAGTAGTCAAATCCGAACGTCACGTAAACGCATCGAGACCACACTTCTATCCACCTACTAAGTCATTAGTTGTAGTAATGTCGCACGTGACTGTCGGGCACGGGTCCAAACTGGTTGGCCAAGTCGGTTCACATGATGAATCCTTGCTTCACATGATGCCTCACATGATCCCGTTAATCACGATACGTGGCGACACTCACGTCCACTCGGACCGCTTGTAAAATGACGCGGTTATTACGAGGTTATTTATAACATTCTATTCACGAAAGAAATATCTTTGCAATGACATATAGTTTATTTTTACGCAGAATAACTAAAATTGAAAATGTTTTGTTTTACGCTTGCTAGAGTAACCACATATGTCGCACTGGAGGTTTGCGGATGATCTATATGAGAGCGTAACGTAATAGCCTAGTCTGGGGTATAATAAATTAACTAGGGCGATAGATTACAGACTTGGCAGAGACTGCTTTGAGTAGGTATACTTAAGTTAATTATTTTTCGACATTGTAAATATTGAACATATTTAATTTATCTATTAAATGAGTACCTATAGGATTTTCTTAGGGCCTCTTTCAGAATCGTTGAATAACTTTTATGTGTGAAATAAATAAAATTGAATAAATAAAAATAAAACTGAATATAAATTCAAACTCAATATTTCTAATATTTTACAACAATGCTAATAAATCCTGTAATACTGCATTGGATAACGCACAAACAAAACGTTTACAGTTAACAATGTCCGCTCTTATTTTCCTAATTTATCGTCCCTGTATGTCCTGTTGGGACCAACGCGTATATAAGCCGATAAAATCGGGTAAAAATGATATGTTGTTTAATAACATCGCCCTGTTTCGCTAAAGCATTATACTCAGCAATGAAAACAAAACTCCCGTCCATCGCATCCCTCTAATATCCACGAAATAATATCTTCATACATATTTTACTCTCATGAATAAATATTGAATATTTTTCGTATAAAAGTTACTATCCACAGTTATATTTGAATGCTAAAGCGTTGAAGCAATTGTTGTATTAGATTCGGTATTGTTGTGTGGGAGATAGTAAGTAGTCTTGTTTTCCCTATGCATGGGTTATTCTTATTTAATTTGTTAACATAACCACAAAATATTTTAAAATACGTTTATGGGAAAACTTAGTATTACCTATTGTCCGCATGGGTTTCATATTTTAAATTGATAACAATCACAAATATAATACACGGGTCTTGTGGCAGTTCAAATTTAGTTTTGTTAACAATAATGCGTGTTATATTTTACGGTAAATTTAAAGTATCTTGAACAGAGGTGCATAAAACTTGTGTCTCATGAAACTTGGAGTATTTTATTAATTTATACACCAATAAATTGTTATTTATGTCTTAGCCACCCACCACATCGTCTGGACCATAAAAATATCACATAAATGCCACCTGTAAAATTTGCGACGCCATGAAATGAGAAAATGTCAGACAACACCGCGTGAACTGCCAATAACTGGGTAACGCGAAAAAGCTTTACCAAAGACCCATTAAATAACTGTCTATCCATTCATGCATCGTTACCAGAACTATCATGGATTGAGGCTATAAACTCTGTGAACTAATACATGTGTAGGAAATAATTATAATCAATTTATATTATCGAAAATACACGCACAGTATGCATCAAGTGTACCAATTTATCTCACCATTAATTTCATTGCAAACTTGGCTTTTGAAACATTATATCAAATTATAGTGCAATTAGTGCAATTAGAATAGATGTTACAGAAAATAAGTTGGTCTAGCGTTGCGTAACACATAAATTATAATAAATCATGAGAGTCTACTAACATCTGGCTAGTTTGCGTGAGGTGAGATCGCTCTCGCTAGTACTCTGACGTCAGTAGCCAGTTAATGTAATGAAGCTTTTAGTCTTTCAGTTCTTACCCTAATTAGTCTTCTTTGTAAGTACGTGTTATCATTTAGTTTAGTTCTGTGTTCACTATTTTGCATTTAATCTATGTGGATATTTCCACAACGAATTTTGCATGAAATAGTTAGTGAATATTGGGTCTATAGTTGTCTAGACTGTCTCACAACTAGTCTAGGACCTTGGACCTTCCACTATTTGCGTTAAGTATACCTACTAGACTAGCCCCTAGACTCTTAATTCCCACGTAAAAATCCTATTCCTGCATTTTAAAAACCGAATTTACTTTCCAAATATTATTATAGCAAACGTAAGTCAGCATAAAACTAATAACGTTCAATAAGCTGATTGTAGTTATTAAAAACAGAGCTCAAATAAGGTGTCATGATAGCAATCAAAGTTCGGCTGGGAGCAATATTTACCGAATGCTACGCCCACGTAGTTTCTATAAATATCCCTAAGGTACCGGGGAAACGCTCTCTGAAAAAACATGCTTAAATACTTAGCTATTATGTGTACCTACACAAGTATTCTGATATTAAAGCTATTGTTTATTGGAAGATGTGTAGGTAGAGTAATAAAACAGAGGTATTATATTATTACAGTTATATTTTCCAGATGGTCAAACTAGTGGTACTATTTATTATGTGTGTTAGGTAAATGCTTAGGTGGAGAAAAGGTGTGAAATAGATACTCGGTCATGCTGACTTTATTTTCGACTTACTCATTATTGAAGTTGCCATAGTTAATTGCACTTATTACGTATGTTAAACTTATAAAAAGGCACTGAATGACGATAATAAGTCCAAACGTTACGGACACTACTTGAGACTTTTTGATTGAAAACTCACTAATTGGCTTAAAGCTTCGCAATATATTTACGGCTCTCATACGTTTTCATTCATAAATATTTCAGAACTCAAGTAAGCGTGCTTCATATTCAATATTTCGCTTTACAAGAAATGCTTTTGCTTTTTTATTGCAAATAAATTTACCTTTTATTGACATTCTTTCTATTTTCTATTTATAGGTACTACGTAGGTACCTATTAAAGTAATAAGGTTTATTTAGAGAAAAAAATGTCAAGTAAGTATATTGTCTAAGTGTTACGTCAGGGTAGTAGCACAGTATAAATATAATACAAATTTATACTGTGGTAGTAGGAAATTAAGTTAGTTCAAAGATAGCTCATATCATTGATCTGTGCCTAGACTTGGTATTAAGTTTGTTCTATTCAGTAGTAACAGGTTTACAAAGTATTTTAAATTAATTAACTTAATTCCAGACAGTTATCAAAGATTATTATTGTCTCCAAATCCTAGAGCGTGATATTAAATTTCCAGTTTCCAAACAAAATTCCCTTGTCAGGCAACTTATAGATTAGTTTGATAGTGTTCACTGTTTTTTGCGTCTAAGATTGTTGTTTATAAGGTTTGTTTTTGTCCACAGCCACGGGGAGGACTTGATCGTGACGCCCTTCGCGCAGGTCCTAGCGAGCCTGCGCAGTGTTCGCAACAACTTCTTAAGCCTCACCAATGTACCCGTCGCTAAGTGAGTACCATTCTTATTATGATTTGAATCTATTTTATGAACAAACGGAGAACTAAGCAACCTATATACCTATAGAACTAAATAAATGGATTGGTGATACACACAGACTAGGTCAAAAAGTAAAAGCTCCAGTTCCTGAAGACTCTATCAGTGAGCAGAGCTAGCCATCTTTTATGGCGCTACCATATTGCGGCTTTATGTACCTAATTATTGTAGCAAATATAATTTTATAACGTCAGCGTAGGAGCTATTAAATCAAAATAAATAATAAAAATTGGATGCAAATAGGGTTAATTACCAAGCCTTCATCATATTTCATATGCTGAAGAACAATCATATTGAAGAACATTGCTGCTATGAACATTCTTACAGCACCATACGACCACGGTCGTCAAATGTAAAATATTCTTTAGAATACAAAAGGGTTATAAGAATAAGAAAAACAAAGGATCTTTTTATAAGCTGGAATTATCATAAAGAGGAGATGCGATATATTTTCAGATTTATTCTATAGTTGGTAATAAAGCACTCTATTACTTAAAGCTTTCAGATGTGAAAAGCTCTCAGTTTTGTGAATACGTTTATTTGCTATAAACTTTACAAAAGGCGCAGATATTAAATTTTCTTCATAGAGAACATTTTACAATCATAGAGTTAATGTTATAAATAAAATATAGAGTCAGTCCATTTGTGACGTCTTATTTTCAAAACTAAGATATTATATCTCTTGAATTCAAGCCTAAACTACCTACTTACTTATCAATACCTTAACTATTGATAACGTGAAAAGATTCCTATGGATTTAAATTCATTGACGTCAGGACGTCATTATGTGAAATTATTTCTTAATGATTCTGCTAATTAAGTTTTATAGTATTTTTATAACTATCAGCAGCTCTACCATGAGAAAATACGTTCGGTAGAGTCGCCAGTCGGTAGCGTCTACGTAAAAAATAGGTACATGGCTAATTTTAGGTAGGTTCCATGTAGTTCCCTTGCATGTAAAAAGTAGGTAGAGTCGAAACGCCAGTTTGTTGTATAAGAGTCAAGACAAAGTGCAAAGCTGTATTAAAGCACTCTACACAAGAATACACAACACATACAGAACAAATAGGTACCTACCTTTACATGCTCATGTCGAATACAAAGCTCTTGTGTGTCATGTAATGTTCTTTTCATGCAAATTTGCAACTGTTTCCTTGTTTTTCTTCGAGAAACTACCTATACCGTTGAATCTTCACAAAGCTTATAGATTAAATCGAGTCTTTTTTCTAAATATTGACTATGAATAACACCAATTACCTATTGCCCAATATGTTTACGTAAATGCAGATACCTGCCTACAATTTCACTAGTGAACTACTATACTAGCTATATTCTAATAAATCGAATAGTCTAATTACATATTTATTTACCGTAAAATGTATACTTCGTAGTTTTCCCTTTCCAAATGTTCTATTCAATAAACGGGCTTTAACATAGCTTATTTAGATATAGGTTTTGTTAAAAAAATATAAATTCCCAAGATTAATTTCCAATACGTAATATTCTTATGTACCTAATGTTGATTTCTAATTACGTAATCGCTTACTTAATCCATCATAATGAACTAGGCAGTATATTTCATTCCTATTTTAGCGGTTAACGTAAACAAAACTCTGTTACTATAAGAATACTTTACTTTTTATAACGGTACAACGTTCTTGAAAAAGATTTACTGTTTCTCTGTTCATGATCTCGCATTTTTCACATATCCGCATCTGTTACGTATGCATCGCGACTTCGTCATCATTGTTATTTATTATCTTAACCGCGCGTGAGAAAAGCCAAGGCCTTATACAACAGATATCTGAAACTTTGGATGCGCTATACAACTCTGCTCAAAAACATCCACATTCACTTATCGGCGCACTTCAATAATTTCAGTAGCGTAATAAAACGTTGTAATAATATGGAAAAACGCACTACCCTTTGTAAATTAACTGATAAGCATGTCCTTATCGTAGCACTCCATATGTGATTAAAAGCTTACGATGGACTGATGATAGACGTCGATATTTTATGACGTGGGAAAACACACCCGTTGCTTCACCTTTGTACCCTTCGGATAGTTAGATACACTGGATATTCCTGGTTCTGGAATTAGACTAGGTATTGCACGACAATTTTATAATGATAGCAATTTTGTGAATCAAAAAGCAATATTTACGAATTATAATTAGAAAAAAAACATTAGATAATTATCAAATTAGTCGATAATCCTAAATTTATAATCCGATAATCACCTGCGCACTACGAGTTTTATAAATTAGTCAGTCATATTTTTTAAGAGCAAGTGACGTCATTGACAAAGTGACTTCTCCGTTTATTATTGGCTCTTATGACGTGACGTGTACAATGACGTGCCGCCGTGTCGTCGAGTCTCGTGGCCGATGACAAATTTGTCGGTAGCGAAGCACGCGACGCCCGCCAAATCAGGCGGCTTACGGCGCGTGGGTTCCCAACCTTCTCACATGCTAACCGGGTGTTTAACACTGTCGTTATATGGATTTATTTGGTGGATAAATTATGATGACGTGTATAGATACTTTAATAAAGGTAGCTACGCTTTTTATGTCTGGTAGTAATCGGGCGCCTGTATAAGGAAACTGGATGAGTAGTTGTAGTAAGTGCTGTTTATACCGTTCCATGTTATTATATTTCAAGTCATCTCAATTTCATGTATAATGTTGTTAACGACGTTATATTTCGATGTAATGTAGCGTTCTTACGAATGGTACAATACAAGCGAAAGCTCACAAAAAGTATTTCCGTGTAAGTATTCCTATAACATTTTCCTACGAATGTAGTAAGTTACTTACTTACATGAAAAGGCTCGAAGCTGTTTTCCTGAAAAAGAAATTCCTACCTTAAATCCCTTGCACCGTATATACCTACTTTACTCGATAAAAGCGCGCAAAGCTTGCAAAATCAAGTTGTTACGAGTTGTGGAGCGTCGTGTTCGTTTCGTGAAGGGTGTCACATTAGAGCGGCTCAATGCCTAGTGCACACTTACCTTAACTTCAATTTAAATTGTCATTACGCATGATGAACGACATTCCGAGTAATCCAGCAAAATTGGCGTGCTATTACTCCCAGAAATAAAATACGCTGGAACCATGCGATACCTAATTAAAGGTTACGTTTGACGTCAGATATGGGACCCTTAACCTTTGCTAATATGTAATTCATATAAAAGTAGCGGTATATAGCGGTATTAAAGTGAAACAGAATAAGTATCTTTTGCCCGGTGAAGCAGCAATCGTCTAAAAGAAAATAAGTACTCTTCACTGCACGAGCAAACGTAAAGTCGAGTCTTTGACATCCCCAACACGAGTATAAAGGTAACTGTTATTATACTAGGTAGATACATACGATACTAAGTGGATACATCTCTATAATTCTATATGAAGCTTTGGCTTTAATTAATTGGAAGCTGCCTAATACGGGTTTGCAATGTAAAGGAACGAGGCTTTACAACGGAACTAATATTATTATATTCAGTTTTAATCCCACTTCAGAGACTACCAAATTATCTGTAGTTGACTTAAATACAATATTCAAATATTCCCTTGAAATTTTGGTAGGTATTCAAAGTACTCATTTGTATTACAATGGTCGTATTAATTAGAGTGCTCTCGGGTAGGCATAGTTCGCGGCGCGGGCGGGGCGCCCACAAACTGTAATGGGACGGTCAAATATTTACGTGACTACATCCTTGGGTTACACGAATAAAACTTTTCCTTCATAAACATAGTGATTAGAGTGGCTATTAATTTAGCGCTGAACGTCAGATCCACTTTCGTTATTACATCATATAATGTTTGCCTTCTTTAGACGACCGCTTGGTGCAGGTGTTCTAGCGTAGACTGCTCGGCTCCCTGCATCAGGTGGTTGCGGGTTCGATTCCCGCCAGAAGCACATTTGGAAAACAGTCATTTAGTCATTTCCCCTGGTTTGGGCGCCACAAGGATCGCTCCCAGTCCATTGTATGATAGTCATAGTAGGTACAAGCCTTGCTTAATTTGGGACCATACAGTTGGAGGGTAAGTCTGGCGATATTTCATTTTTATTGGTTATGTAATGGCCGGTCTACTTTTCCGTTGCATAGATTACAGAAAGATCGATAATTAGGGCTACCAGTTGGATTAATAGACTGTCGATAGGTGAAGCAGCACAAAAAACAACGATTATTAAAATTTCAAAACAATCAAATAAACCTACGCAGTACGAATAAAGTTTTGTATCTCTAAAACTAGTCCCCTACCTCAATATTATATCTTTCGTTATCAATGTAGTAGGTACACCAATAACCCAATGTGCTACTTTAAAGGCGAAATGCGCAACACATTCTTGACTGCATTCGTAAACAAATGAGTTTCTACTCCCATCTGCAGCAGTTAGACCTCGACCTAACCTTACTGGCGTCTAACACATGTCTAAAATTAGATTAAACGACATACAAGAACGGACTAATTCTATTTATAGTGCCAAGATTATGATTGTCTGTTTATAAGCCTGATATGACATGTGGGTGATGTGGGTCGGAGACTATTATGTATCTGAAATATTGAATAGTGATCGCTGAAGTCTGTGTATCACAATGATGTATTATTTTAGCAGATATGGTACCTACTATGTGCTAACATCGCAATCACTAGACTTGTGTTCAGCGCACCACTACGTACAGCGAAATTCACACACCTGCTATCACACTCGCAATTCAAAAATCAACTTGATAGCATTTTGATGCGTGTTATTCACCAGAAGATGAGCCGTATTGGCAATACCGACATGTTTTTACCATTATTTTCCGCGAGCGATTCAGTAGTACTGTATCCACGGACTCCGTTTAGTAGGACTTACTATTTTGGGCAGTCACGTTTTTCCCTCTTTCTTGGTAATGTCTTTGCTGTAATATCATTTTATTTATATCAATTGATAGGCTACTAATACCTAGAGTTACCTATCACTACGAATTAACTGATACCCCAATAGGTTACTTTAAATCGCAATATAAATAAATATTTATGTTACACTATCATGCATGTATTCTTCTAACGGTAGCCAGAGACGCATCCTTCTTATTCCCATATAAACTATTTTATATCCACTATATCCTAAATATTATTGAAAATGTTCACGGTCACTTCCGAAATCATAAAAGCCAAGGCTTCTAACCTGCTACACGTTATATGGATTATGACTTTTTTAAGGTTCATCTGTTTCATCTCACGGTTAACTGATAATAAAACTGTTAGCTTTATTTTTATTGTTTTGTTTATGTGTCTCTATTTACTTTAGAGTTTTTATTATTACCGTAATTACATTGAGGCGTCTAAACGACTGTTCAGATATGAGTGGTTTTCGGTTTCGTGCTAATAGCTCGCTACGGCTCTGCTGGCTAGACTGGTGAATATACCACCCCGGTTTGAACGAGCTTATCTGTGTCGACCACATTTAAATTATCCAATACCGTAGCCTCTGAGAAATTTTTATTTACAGTATGAACCGAGGAAATCCTGTTATTAAGTTCCCACCGAACATATACTCTTGATTCATTGGTTATTATATTTATTGTTTTACATCTACTATCTATAAAGAGTAACCTTCATTTATAAATGAACGGCTTTGGTGATTTATTTTTAACACAAACAAGCAGTGCTCGTGTTAGTTTCCGTGCAGTGATGGTAATTCCTTGGTCTTTATTAGATATGGCCTTTGGCACGTGGCGATGAGCGTTTTCTACTGCTCACAAACTGGTTATTTAATATTTATGAGGGAAAAGGGAAAACAGTCGAATCACTTAAAGGAAAATTACTTTACGAACTGACTGCCTAACAACAGCCAGCTAATAAAAACGCGAAAGTGATTTACCTGGCTTCGACTACATCGCACAAATCAGAAAACTGAAAACTTTCTCATGAAAGTACCTATGTACCAAGCTGAGTAAGATAAACATACCTACTGAGTACCGACGTTTGTAGGTTTTGTAGTTCTGGCTGGAAATTTGTGATTGGTGATTTAGTAATACGGCACTTTCCTAAATCTGAAATATGGATCGTGCTGAGGTAATCCTAGAAGATTATGAGTTTTAAAAATTATGACATTTCAAAAAAATAAAATTATGTCCTGTTTTTCTGTAAAAAAAAAACTAAATAAAAAAACTATTTTTCACCTTGGGTCACGTGACTATACACTGAGAAAAAAAACTACAACAACAAAATGGTTTTTGTAGTTCCTAGTAGTCTTTTTAGTATGTTTTACTAAACGTTTTGTATTTACAGCAAATGTTTTATGTAGCATTACATAAAACATTTGCTGTAAATACAAAACGTTTAGTGAAAAATATTAAAAGCACAACTAGGAATTACAAAAACCATTTTGTTGTCGTAAAATTTTTCTCAGTGTAAATCACCCAGCAAATCTTCATGAGATCACAGTGCAACAAACAACACAAACTTAAAAATTTATATCATGAAATGTTTCAAGTGTTTTTTTATAGTTTCAATAGCCTACGTATTTTTTGTTAGGGTCTGTTTCAGAATCGTCGGATAAGTTTTATCCGCCAAATAAATATGGTGTTTGATAGATTTTCCACAGAATATCTGTCAAAAAGCCATATTTATTTGGTAGATTAAGAGTTAGTCTCTAAGTCCGAAATAAATAGGGTTTTTTCAACCCATCTTTATGCACAATAATTATATTGAAACACATTAACTTTGTTTATTTTTACGTATAAGATATTAAGGTTGGTATTATCTATTATTATGAAAGACACAATAAGCAAAAAATAAGAGTCTTCACTCGACCCGTGCCCACTCACTCAGAGTCATAGATATACGAATAGAATTTAATCTCATTACGCATAAAGAGCTTTTTCACAAAGCAAATACGGTTATAAAAAGCTCTTATCCTATGATGTTTACATTCTACGTCTTATAGGAGCTTTTTATCTAATTTAATTGACAAGCACGGTCGCCTGCACGTGGAAGGTATCATTTCCAACGTAAGCTGCGATGTGCTCTCATTTTTTCGTTATTGACACTCGTTATTAAGGGAGGCCAGCTTATGTTGGGACTGTACTATAGACGTGCTGACGACTGTACATATAGCATTGTTATCATATTTCCTAAGATAAACAATCTCGAAATCTGGATAAATAATCGTATAAATGGTAAATCCCGTGTAGGACTAATCTCAAAAATGTCCGTTCAGCTGTTAATCTAGAATGTTTGTATCTCGGCCTTATCATTTTTCAGTTCTGTGTACAGTTGGCAAAAAAATAGTTGCTTAGTTTAGTCAAAAAGTTAAAGTAAAAGTCAAGTAAATTTTATGTAAAATCTCCTCATATCGTTTCAGATCACGAAGGTCTTCAGGGGCAGCCACTGCCGTCACTCCTCAGCCGAAGAATTTTAACACAGGAGGTAAGAATAAACAGGGTGATATTGAATTCAATGGCCAAATTGATATCAGAGATCGAGTAACTGCAACATAATAAAATGTAAAACAAAAAAAAACTATGTTATAGCTTGTAACTATGCGACATCGTTTTCATGTACTTGCAAACGTTTTTATCGTGCTCTTTTCTTATTCATTCATAAAATGTATTATTTCTTCGTAATAACAACATACGTGGAATAATTATTTTGATAAGAACTTTTATTTTATTGTTTTAGTAATATCACAGTGCTTAATATATATTACTTGATAATATGCTTTGTTACACAAAGGATCACTAATCGAAGTTTGGCTTTGGAATCCAATTTCATTCTGTGTGTGGTGTACTGCTTTATATAGTTTTTTTTAATTTATATAGTCTTTGTGATAAGTATTAAAAATTTCAAAACTGGCGGGAAAAAACTATAAAAAAGTGTTCGAATCCAATACTTTTTGATATCATTAAATTAAGTTATATTCTCGATACTCATCCACACCCCCAAGTATTATTTCGCAATTGTGAAACAGCCTGTACAATATCAAATGCCCTTTTGGAACTCATTGTGCGTCACAGAAAAAATAATTATTATGATAGTCGTATACGGTAATATATTATGAGTAATATTATAGGTACCTATTATTTGTTGCTATAATAATTATTATTAAGCGTATACGAATAATTAACAAAAGTAAAACTTAACTTATAAACAACGAAACTCAAACGAATGTAGATGCAAATGAACTTTTTTTATGAACACGAAAGTTTTTTTTTTATTGTGAATAAAAATTTGTTTTTTCTATTCTGTGGATATGGGGCATATTCCCACCTATGATAATACGTACGATAAGCTACTGATATTAGGGAACATTCTCAGCATAAGTTGAGCTTTCTTTATCACGTATGTCAATAATAAGGAGAGCTCAGCTTAGGCTAGAAATGATCACTAAAGGTAAATGATTTATTTCATTTTATCAATTATAACTTAGAAACTAACTCTCACTTGCACTACACGAAAGTTTCATATACGTATTGTGAATTTCAATAAGATATTTAATTAAACGCCCTGTGGGTTAGAACTTAATATTCTTCACTTGAGTAAATCATTAAAGCTAGACTGTTCGAAGCTCACTAAATTAATTCTCGTAATTTGCATAAGTGGTTTTAAGTTTCAAAGGTTTTGAATATACGATGAAATTTGCTCCAAAATTTTAACATCAATCTAATATGTTTTCGAAGAAATTGTTGCAAATTTGTTAGATACGAGTAGTTGCGTCCAATTCCATTCAAAAGTTATTATATTTAGCTTTATGGTATCTCGGTAAAAAACAAGGACTTTAAAGCCAATACATATAACCGTATACCATCGTAAGCAGTGCAATCAGACAGTATTGTTGGAAACTCAACCGTTTCATTTATTGATTGTAAAATGTACTTGAGGGCTTGGGAAAAGAAACAGACGACGCCGTCTGTCACATAGGAATAAACGATCACAGGATCAATACAACGCAGTATGTGGTGCACAAGATTATTGATTACGGCATAATACCATCCCTTTTATACTTACTTGTCTACTTGTTGTATAATTTCATCTTATAACATCTACGCGTCTGTGCAACGAAAACAAATTCATTTAATTCCACTTTTAAAGAAAAATAATGATTTATATCGTCTTTTAGTAAAATAATAAACAAAATACAGGGTGAAATCGAAATCGTGGGCAATATTTTAAAATATGGCTCTACACATGATTCAGAATATTTTAGGAACAAAATAAATTTATAAAAAAATATTGCTCGGGTAAGTAAATAAGCAAACCATTTAACTGTTATACCTTACCTGGGTAATAAATTTTTATCAATTGATTTGTTGATTAATATTCCCTAAATATTCTGAATCATGTGTAGAATCACCGTTTAAAAAATTGCCCATGATTTCTATTGCACCCAGTATACCTAATAAATATCGCCAGACTTAAATACCAACTGGGTGGTCCCAAACTAAGCTTGTTCTATGGGTACCGTACAATGGACTGGGGGCGATCCCAGTGACACCCAGACCAGGGCAAATTACGAAAAGACCGTTTCCGAAATTTGCCTTGGGCAGGAATCGAACTTGCAACCACCCAATGCAGTGAGCCGAGCTACGCTCGAACCACTGCAGCAACACCAAGCGGTCATCAAATTATTTATATTAAAAAAAAACACCAATGTGTTATGATTCTTTCAACATTGACTTTTTATTGTCTTCGCTTTAACCTTGTGTCAATATTTAAATCATTGTCAATATTTCCTATAGATAAGGAAGATAACATTGTAGGTACCTATTTGTGTTAGGATTAAAAATAAAACACTTCATTCGAGAGCATTGTTTATCTTAAAGATAACAGACAACCGATACAACTAGGCGACATTATATTATTATTATATAATTTTTGTCACGCAGCCTTTTAAGGGCAGCCCTTGGAGCCCTAAGATCAGTAGTAGTATGAGCCTAATTAGAATTACCAATATTATGTTAACCTGTTTTCCATGGCGTTCATAAACTAATGCTTTCAAATCATCATATACAAATATTTCCTAAAGCATGTAAAACAAATCTACAATATACATTTATAATACCTATACGCTCTAAACCTCAGCACTGCTTCATATTGATTAAAATACCCCGCCTCTTCCGAACTATTTGCATATATTATTATAGCTAATTGTCAAAGCGTTGTGTGTGCTCTCCAATTTCAGATCCACACCTTACCGTCATGTAGGTCCTTTGTTAGTTAAACTAGAGAAACATAGGTTTCTATTTGTATATCGTCACAACCTGTGGTCACAACGTTTGTCAATAAATTGGCAACAATGCCTAAATACTTATTGATAAAGCGACCCGTGCGAAATCATAGAGGTAGGTATCTCCCCAATCCCTAACCAGCAATCATTTTAGTACTGAGAACAAGTAGGTATAATCAATATTATTGGCTGTCACATCACACGAGTAGATAGAGATGGGTATTCCCAAGCAATCAGTATAACCAAGAAATAACTTAATCCGGTTTGAGACGTATCAATTTTGCCCGTGCGGCTGCTCGATATGTCAGGACGCAGCAATCGTGACATGTCTCTATTTTATTTTTTTATTATCGTACAGGATATGGTTATCAATGCATTTTTTATTCCGAAACATAGCCCGGGGTTCCCGCGAAAGGAACATGCCTATTACAAGCGAACAAAGTCGCGGTCACAACTAGTGACGCGTAATCTAGTTAGTAAGTACATTCCCTATCAATGAGTTATCTACACACATTCGCAAATGCAAACATGCTTGCAGACGACACACGCTTTGTTTACTATTTTATCACAATGTGATCGATTCTAGATGCGATATAACGAGATTACGAAGAATATTTAAATCACAAGGTAAACTGTCACGTTCCCGGTAATCTTGTTACCGGTAAAATATTCAGAACATATCCTCACGTGGCTTAATTGAGTTATGGGAATGCGAAGATTTGATCAGTGTTCAGGAAGTTAGTCATATTAGTCAAAGATAATAGAAAGATTCTATGTACATTTTTCTGGTGCCTACCTATTTCACCAGTCTTTTCGTGTTAGGTAATGGGATATCTAATTCGTCAGGATTGAATTGTATGCCTACAAAAAACCTTTGTATTCCTTTAATTTTTTTATTCCTGCGACTCTGTCCAGTAGAATATATGAGGTATGAATATTCATTACGAGAAGTCTATCTGTCAGTTTTTTTTAAGTTTAGTTAATAGGCATTTTATAGTAAGAGAATGCAATAAGTGATTCACAAATTATTAACCGGAATTGCCTATAAAACTGTGTAACGTGGCAACGTCGGTCAGAATTTACTCACAGCAAATTAAATTACCACTTCCTCACATTTTCCGGTTGAAATAGTTTTTGCCCAACTACGGCATAGCCAAATAGAAGGGCTAGGTTTTAATTATTAACAGTCTATGTACCTATTTATGTATGTTCCACCGTAGCGCCTAAACTACTCATCCGATTTTGATGAATTAGGTATCATTAGAATCGTTACTATGTTCCAAGTGACATAGGCTACATTTTAAGCAGTCTATGAAAGTTTCTAGGGTATCTTCCATACATGGAAAGTGAAGATGATTTTTTTTTCACTACTGGCCCGCTTGTTGTATCGACGTAAAAATCATTATCATTATGAGGTTACTTAAAAAGTTTTTCTAAATTAAGCACTGTGTAAGTAATTTTGAGGTCTAAAGTGGTTTTAGGTAGATCTTGCTTGGAAAACCAGATGCAATGTGCAGGTTTAATCGGAAAAGTTTAAAAAACTGTAACCCGACTCCGGAAAAAAGTATATTTAAAAAATACAATTTTAAAAACTGTGACATTAGGTACTACTCATTTGAATGGGCTACGCAATAAAAACTTACAGAATTTTTCTCCGAAATGTTATGCCTCCAGCCTGGCTGATTATGATTATCAGCAGACAATACTTTATTGTTCTGATAAATGCATTTAGACGCGAGTGTTTCCTGTTTACGAAACGAAACGCATCAGATTTGTGCGATATCGTGATCAGTAAATCTACTCTAAGCTTCTCCGTATCCAACTTCTCCATGTAATTTGTACTAAAGTTACAGCATGTTAGGCATGCTGAAACAAAGGATTTAAATGTAGGTCAGATTTAATGCGGTGATTAATGGACGGATTTATTGGGGAGCCAAGTCACAAATAGAAGATTCAAGCAAGATTACTATCCGGCCTTCGTTTGAATCCATACTGGCTTCAGTATTAAAGGTTTCTTGACAAAGCAACTGCCAGTGAAAACCATCTTTATATTTGGGTTTCCGTATTTCCTTTCAGATAATCCCTAAATTACCCTCGCCATAACGATACCTCTGGCGTACATAATACCAAATATACATAAAATCTCGTATTTCAGACACGTCCCACACTTAACTCGGGCTGACATGTGTCCGTCCACCATAAAAATATATTTTATTGAAATGGAGTGAATCGGGTATTTGGGAAAACATGGAAATAATGCAAAGTGGCCAGGTTGCCAGGCGCCTTTAAAAAATATAATTTCCCTAATGTTTAGTTTTTTCTATCCTCTTCGTTAGGACTAGAGTCTATATAATAACGAACGATTCTACCTTCATTCGTCAGTATACGCCGACACTTGTCACATAAGGACATTAATTAGCGGGGAACCTCGACAAAAACACAAACGGCAACCTCTCAATCACTTAGTTTGTCAAAAGCCTTCCAATATAATTATGGTCTATCGGAAAATGACTTGGATCGTGACAAAACAATTGTCACGTAGTTACTTGGCTCAGTTTTGGAGGCTAGTAAACTGTAGTGTTTAGGCAACCGCTGGCTCGGTCGAGTTTCTGTGTTAATTTTGGAAAAATACTGTGTTTATGACGGATATAGTATTGTTATGTGTTAAAAGCGGTATACTCCTTATAGAAACCCACCGCAATGTGACTGATAAGTTCTTGTGTTCTGTGATATCAAATAATAGTATAAGTATGTAAGTACCACAAACCCTAAATATTTTTCTACTTAATTAAGTTCAGCTCCAGTTCGTCGTAGGTAGTAGAAAATGAAATGGCTTGTGAAGCCGCAAAATCCTTGACCTAAAATTGTATAAAAAGATAAACTTTTCCGCTAGTACGTAACATGAATGCTCGGGCGAGGCATGTGATGTGAGGCATCCGGACCACCAATTGGATGTGTCTATATGAGGCGAGCGGCGCGCCCGAAAAATCCGTTTAGACATTAGAATGTCATAAAATGATTGCTCGGATGCACAACTCGCCTTTTTTGGACGCAGCCACGGCCGTAGTACCGGCTTTGCGTTAATGAATCAGTCAATAACAATTTCTCTATTCATAAAATCAGCATAGATATAACCTAATTGCAATAAATTAGCATTTCCTAATTCCCAACTCCCGCAATAAACAAACGTAAAATTACAAATACTCTCATCAACGAGTGCGGAATACTTTAGCGCTCTTCTTTTTATAAATGACGAAAACGTGTTGTTTTCCTCCGAAGCGTGACAGGTACTAATGAGCGATGCTGGGGCCCCATTACGAACCCGACAATCTGTTTCGTTCGGGATTCGTTTCTTGATTTTGACACTCATTTACTACAGTAATGTGTTAAAACACGAACGAACGAAACAGTCCTGTGGGGCCACTCCGAAATACGCAACGAAACTTTTCGGCTAACGGATGGTACGTTTTCCTAAACTCCGAAAGTGTTTCAGATCCGAAGTTCGGTTTCAATAGTCTTGTTTTGACGTTTCTTCATTCGTGGACCCTACTCCGAAAGAATCCGGAACACATTCGGGGTAGGAAAATGTACCATCCGTCAGCCGAAACGTTTCGTTTCGTATTTCGGAGTAGCCCTATGGTTCGCAATAGGTCCCTGGATTCTCGGTACGAATAAAATCCGGAACGCGCTGTCACTCGCCACGAGCGCGCCGCTTCCAGGGAAAAGCCGAAACTAGGCCACTGGATGGCGGCGTAACGTTATGGGACATTTACATTTCCAAGTGCCCAATCGGCTATATCGGTGTCTGCGGCTTTCGAAATACGTAACATTCGAGGTTATTAGCAGACAGTGGGGGAGAATAAAGACTCTATCTAAAATAGAGCTGAGATATGACTCTACAGTCCATAACTAGTCCAAAGATTTGTCGCACTTCAGTTAAACTAAATGCATAATGTCATAACTGATGGCTCGCCTCTTTTAGACATAAAAGCTCGCTCGGCAGATGCGAGCTTTTATGTCTAAAAGAGGGCAATAGGCTGCTCGTAACTGTCGTACGGATTAATTACACTTTATTATATAGTACATTAACTTACCAGTAGGTTGTCAGTTCGAGAGCTAAAGATTTGAAAGGCAGCGCTTGAGTCGTTTCAAGAAGGATTCGTGTCGGTAGGTTTGACAAACGAGCAAGTGTAAGTGGACCGTTACAGTGTGGTACGCATCGGGTGCATTTCTCGGAATGGACTAGTGCCTTTAGAATGTTTTCCTTTGTCTGTACCCAATCCAATTGTTAGTGTTTGTATCTTTTCTATTTCGGCGAGCTATACCTACTTTATTTTTTCTTGCATATTGTATTTTGTACTTTACTTTTGTCTGTTTAAAAGAAAATACTGCCAAGTTTGTAAGGTCAAATGTGGACCGTGGTAGGTACTAATTTTGGCTGGTATTGTTCAAATTTTCTCCAAACTTCTGGTTGCCCATTCCTTATTAGATGTGTCCATATGGCGCGCATGCCTCACCCGAGCACTCAAATTATGACATTACGTCTATGCGTTCCGACGTCAAAAGTGAGTGCTCGCGCGAGGCATGCGCCTGATGAAGACGCCGCCATTTACCGTTATTTTTGTACCTACCCTCAGCTGAGCTGAATGCCAGAAAGTAAACAGCATAGCTTAAAAAATCTAGGATTTAAATATAAAAATCATGAACACTATTTTTTTTTTCATTGTATAATATTGTGCGATGAACAATAGCTACCAGTTGGAATTGTGTCGGACAAACTACGAAACAAACATAACGATGCGGCAACAAAACTGAATGTTGTTTGGTTATATTATGTTGCGGTTGCAACTTTGTTTGGCCCATTTTAACTTCAGGCGATTGTCACCTCGGTATCTCTATGCTAACTAACTTTACTAACTCGTGGTGTGAAAATACAAGACAAATTAAAAATTATACAAAATTGTGAGATTACTGATGTTGCGAGATTTCCCGTAATAGCTACCTATGACAGGAAAATGCACTTACAAACATTGTTGTATAATCTATTTAGTGTTTTATAAATAAATCTAGTAATGCGATGACAATTTTTATGAATATAATTGAATTTATGTTTTATTTTCTACTACTTGACGACCGCTTGGCGCAGTGGTTTGAGCGTTGGCCCCTCGGCGCACTGCATCGGGTTGCGGGTATGATTCCCGCTAGCGGCAAATTTTGGAAACGGCATTTTCGTAATTTGCTCTGGTCAGGGTGTCAAGTTGTGGAGCATTCAGTTGGTGTTTAAGTCTGACGATAATTATTTATTTAAACCTATCTATTATAGCTTACAAAGTGTTACAAAAAATCATCAGTGGTACATTATTTCGGTTGCTGTCTGCACCTATTAACGTTATACAGATGACTTCTTCTGTTGATGAAAAGAGTACATTTCAAGTTAATTTAGTATGCTCTAGATACTGAGATAGAGGCCGTAACCATGAGCCATATATCTTTTTGCAATACAAATTCTTCGTCACTCACGTTGCGATTTATACAACACAACACTAATCTGCTGACGGTTTATAATTACTCACGAAAGTGTTCTTGGAACAATGCTAAAAGACGCCAAGAAAAACAGAGTTTCCCTTCAACCAATGGATGTAGAAATATAACAGCCATTTGTTAATAAACTAGGGTTTGTCTTAGTTCATCATTGAAACGTCTTGGGTTTGCTTATAAATAACTCTTCATGGTTCCAAACTAACAGATAGAAATATCAATTTAAAAATAATTTCACTGTTAGTTCGATCAGCAACATAAGTCGATGAACATTCTCAGATTTTTAATTCGCTTGCATACTTTTATTTTACATCAAATCCATGATTCTTGTACTATGTTACTAATATATTAGGTTTTGACAATGTGTATTACCGATTTGAAATATTGAGAGAGTTCTGCGACTTATATTTCTGACTGGTACCTTATCAAAGTCCGAATTTCAAAACAAATTACCCTTCTATATACAATACACTTTGCAATAGGTACTACAGTACATGTCACGTCTACAATTTCAGTAAGCTGAATAACAGGGCAAGTGAGTAATGACGCCGTGTAATAAAGCTCTGCTCCCGGGGGAACATCTCCGCAGCCTTGAGTAAAGAACCGGCAATAAACTTAATCAGGGGAAAACATTGAGAGTAAAGTAAAAACGTTTCCCTCCCTCGCCTTGTTCTCGCTGAATGGTCTTAGGTTTTAATAAAGTTGATACTAGGAAGTATTATAACGTCTTATATTGGTAGGTTTGTGTTGCTTACCCAGCATACTGTAAAAAAAAAACACATGTTAACCCCAGCAGTATAGGTTGTGTGTTGATAGATCAGTTAGTCAGTGTGTTTCTTCTTACAGTGAGATAATGAGAACAGGTCAGGCTATGAACCGGGTCATACATGACTTAATTTAAGATCTTGTTTATATTATCAAATAGATATGGATAAAACAGTTGAGAAAACTTAATTAAGTTCTAATGTTTGAGATCCCTTCATAATTCTCGGTTAACTTGGAATCTAGGTAAATGATAATAAAAATAAAATACCTTGAACTCCTTTTATTGCAATGTATGTGTATAATGTTCATGCAGAAAGTTGAAAGTTCAGGAAAAAACACGTAGCTTCGGAACTTGGTCATTAGCTAAATGAAGCCTATTTCACCCACGCTGAATATACTCACTTATAACTTTTGATAAAAGGTTATTTTCTTAGTTATTCATTTCACTCACTAAGAAGTCCATTTTAATTATTTAGTACCTATGTACCTATATTATATACCTAAAAAGAAAGTACTACCTACGATATGCCTCATACAATGCGAGGTCATATTCGAAGAAACAATATCGTGCTGTTACTATACAATGGTTTAATTAAATATAGCTACCTAACATAATTCTAGAAACTTTTATCCGGTCTATACGACAGACGCCCGTCGCACATGCCGCTATCAATATTTACATTAAATAAAATAGGGTCAAATCCAAGTTATACCTCACGTTATCGGGACTTTAAATAGTGACGTAGAGGATCACGGTACACTGCAGTGATCGCTTCGAATAAACATCGTGCACTCACATAATCGCATCCTTGTATAACACGTTTCAAAACTATTCTACATGTTTGGTAATATACTTTTATTAGTGCTTCGAGGTTATAACTACAAAACAGGGTTAATATAAATAAAGAACAACGGCGTGTCAGATTACATCTGATTTTTAATGTCTGATTGATTGGAGCAATCAAAATTATTGCTATTTATTTTTATCAAATATCATAATCATCTATTATTGTATTAATTTCATTATAAGTCGTGATTTGTAACTTATATGCTTGTAGTTCTATATGTTCTGGTACCTAACTGTCAAGATTTCACAATATTTTATCCTCAAGAGACAATTTACCTACAGAGATCGAGAATGTAATGGCCCGGTCAAAGAACCCAGTTCAAATTAGTTTGACCAGCAATTGAGTTAATGTGTGAAATGTTTATTTACTACAAAAAAAACACATTTGTTTACGTGACAATGCACGCGATGGAAACAATCAATTTGCTACGAGTAGACCACGTGCCACCCCAAATAGGATTCCATGACCATATAATAGAAATAATGACGCACAAGCAGTGAACGAACCACGCACCCGTTACTAAATGTCAAACAAACGTGTTTACATCGAAAGGCTTTAGTTGTATTTGTTAATACTTTTATGTAAGTACTACGAGAACAAATTGGCTAACAACACTTCAGAATATTGAGCAGTCTACAGCCTTTGGATCATGATTTATTGTTTTGTTACTCTTCTCTTCTAAAATATTATATTTATTTGTGGAGTTAAAATTTACTACCAATAAAAGTTACTTGAAAATCATAGGTACTTATTCGATTAAATTCATTATTGAAAAAATCATGGTGGGTACAAGTCGGGCTGCTACCGCAAATGTTTCGTGAATTCGATAGTCGCGTGGGAATCTTAACAATTATATGACCGTATTTATTTTATGACATATAAACTTTAGTAGCACAAAGCTTTCAAAAGTACATGTTTTAGATGGCGCCATTTTTCTGGAATGATATTTACGTCAAAATATAACAATTATTTTGTTTGTTCCAGACGAAGCCTACATGAAGCTAGCTCTAGAAACCGTAGAGGAGCTGGACTGGTGCCTGGACCAGCTGGAGACCATACAAACACACCGCTCTGTCTCCGATATGGCTTCGCTCAAGGTCAGTTTCTATAATTGCACCTTTATGATGATTCGCTGTAACATTCTAAAGCTCCCCGAGTGTGACATTGAAGCAATATAGCACGCGGTGATTATAATGACAAGCCTGGAAACAGGTGATTGATCTTTGCACAATATCTATACGTCACAGCTGATAAACAAGAGCGGAGTAAAGGTAATGAAATACGTATGACTCAACATTGAATTGGTAATGTAATCTCGTTGTAGGTACTCGTCGTATATAATTAGTGATAATGAAATAACGCTCTGTCTCGTATACGCACATTTCACAAAGGATATTATTCGATGTGAAAAGCTTGTGTTTCATATTGTCTACGAAATTACTTTATCGCTCCAATTAAAAGTTTGACGTTGGGCTTCGGTAAACAAGAGTCTTTTGAGTTAATGTGACGTCGTCGATAGCGCGTGGGAATTACTGAAATTGTTCGTGGAAATGAAAGTGGCACTTCAATAAGGATAAATGCGATTTACAAATATATTACACATTCATATACGTACCTATCTGCGTAGATTTTATTGGAAAATCTTAATACGGAACAAGTGAAATCCCCGTTCGTTTTAGTAAACGATAACTGTTTGTTCACGTACCGACCACGTCTCATGTTTATAGTTCTAATTTACTATTTACAGGATGCATTGTGGGGATGTGACGATGCGCACATACCTATGACATGTGACGTCATTCCTCTTGATGTGTTGTTTTAGATGGGTCTAGATCTATAGGTATAGGTCTCTAGTTAATTTCATGCTATGATTTTCCCATTTTCTTCTGACATTATGTTTTGGGTATAATTTTCAGCTTCACAATTTAATATAATATCAGATATGTTAATATCCCTTGATACTCTAATCACTACATATTATAAAACAAAGTCCTTCGCCGCGTCTGTCTGTCTGTCTGTTCGCAATAAACTCAAAAACTACTGCACCGATTTTCATGCTGTTTTCACCAATGGATAAAGTGGTTCTCGAGGAAGGTTTTAGTATATAATTTGTCAAGTTTTTGTATACATTGACTAAAATATAATGATATTTGTTGGGGGTGTCGGAAGAAAATAAGCCGTCTGGGAGCTTTCAACGAAAACGCTGCCTAAACCCTTTGAGATATAACAAAATGGTGTATCGTGGAATTGTGAATCTTCTATAGGTCTACAGAAAAGTCCATGGCATATGTCTATCTCTTAAGGATAACATACTATATCCATTTTAATACTTTAAAAAATGGGCAATTCTAAAGCGGTAATTGGAAAGCTATTTACACAAATACGGTATTAATCCTTATCATTTTAAATAAGTTAGAGGCTTTAAGCATTTCATGCAAATTATTTTACTCTTTTACACCATATAATTTAAACGAATATCTTAGGAGTAATCGCAAAAAAATAATGGGTTGCGGGACCGGGATCAAAATTAATTTTGGTCGCGATAACCAACAACCACGCGGGCGAAGCCGTGGACAACAGCTAGTTTTTTATAATTTTGTTTACAATTCTTTTTTATAAATTCGTTTAAATACCGGTTTGCAGTACGGATTGGTCGTCTGATTCTCCAAAAAATATGTACAGTACAGTTGTATTTACACTTTCAATAACAAATCATAGATTTCTGAAACATCCTCTCTATAGTGTGTACCAAGAAATAAGCATGCCTAAGACCTCGTACCTTTAACGTTTCTTTTAAAATATAAACATTTTTACCCGAATACACAGAATCGAAGAGGAAAACAGGAACTTATACAAGCCGATGTATGAGTGGCAACTGACAGATCCGTGAATAGTGCTATTGCTGTAAATGTTTCTCTGAAACAAAATTCGACTTCAATAAGCTACCACGCATTGTTGTAAGCTGCCAAAGATGAGAGCATGTGTCATGATGATGTTCATAGGTAGTTTCGTAATCTCAAATGACACATTAAATATGCTTCAGTTATTATTCGTTGTCTGTCTTTTGCTGTAACTTCTCATAATCAGATAATTTGGGTCATTGTAGCTTTACCAACTACATACTTAGATTTTACCTGGAAATTAAACCGGCACTTCATATTACGATATATTTATTTCGTATCAGTGGTCAATAACCTACAATATGTTTACACATATGAAATCTTAATAATCACTCTGTACTTATTACAATGCCTACAGAACACCTTAAGCCTACAAACTTGAAATATGGCACGTTTCTCTTAGCTTCAAAGAGTTCGCTTAGAAAGGATTTATGAAATAAAAATCTAATGTAATATTATAATATATTATGGTATTTCGCACGCACTGAGTCACGAGCTACAGTAGTGACTACCTATATTTTATCTAAAATCAACTGAGGTGACCAATACCAGACCATATAAGGTAATAGATCACCGTTTAATTAAACAATATAATTCGCAAATCAATTAATTGTATTGTACACAATATTTTTTAATATTACTCTAATATTTAATTTATTTAATATTTATACCGCTTGCATGATTGGATTGTATTATGTGGGTATTACGTGCATCTAAGGTGATAATAGGTAGGTACGTGAGTAATGGCAAGTGTACCTAGGCATTATCCTCTTGGACTACACGCAATGGAAACTTACTGACAGAATTACTGGAAGTAGGACTTTGAGATTAACACCTTAGTGTATGATACGATATAGCCTTTTGTTGGTACTGGTTTAGTCTCGTTAGCGAGTCATTCTGTACGTAAGAGCACCTAGTACTCTGAACGTAACATACTACACTGTTTTTATTATTTTTATTACACAATACTCACAACAAGTTTAGTGGATAACACCTATTAAAATTTTGAAAATATATTTCCGTAGGTTTCGTGTTGCTGTTTTTTTTTTTTTATTCTGTTCCACAAGTTATCTGGCGCGCTGAGAACATCCCTCCCTATGGTCGATAAAAGACTGTCCAAATAAATGAAATTTCTCTATTGAAAATGTGAGCCTTTTGGCCACCAGGTTAGATAAGTTTGTGGCACTGACGTGTCGCTTCCATATACAGGGTCCACTAAAAAGGGCAATATTCTAAACGTTAACTCTACATATGATTTATAATACTTTGGGAACATTCACCAACAAAAGAATTGATGAAAAAACATTGCTGGGCATTGTAAGCAATAAGCAAAATATTTAATTGTAGTACCTGGGATTTTTTTCCATTGATTTGTTGATTTATGTTTCCAAAATATCCTGAATCATGTGTAGAGTCGTTGTTTGAAATATGGCCCACGATTTCGATTGTACCCTGTAGAAGCTGTCGTAAACTTTCATATCTGATCAGTAGAGTTACATTTCGCATTATCAACAAATATGGCTTTTCTTTATGTTGTAGTAGTAATAAACTCCCATTGACTAGATACGTGGTAATTTCATATTCTCTAGTACCCATGAGATTTCACCTCGAAATAAATTAGTGAATTGAAGTGACGTCATTCGTTTCCGAACATGAATGGGAAACCCGATCTGCATTAGAAACTAAATTGCTAATATAATCTAGTTACATGCCTCGATGTTTGCTTTATTAATTTGAGTAAATCGTGTTATCATTTTACGTTATAACTTTTATAAACCTCATCAAGTTTCAACAACCTAAAATCAAACCACAACATGGTTCAGTGTATGTTTCGTTAGTGCAAACGTAGTTATATCAGTAAGTTATGCGTCAGAGAACTATTGACCCGTCGAAATCTAGAACACATTTATATTCTAGACTAGTCTCTAGTACGTTTATTATACACGTATAATCATCTAGTGTAACATTTCTGATAGCTAGTTACGTAAGTAGACGCATGTGCATAAAACAGAAATACTTTCGAATTTATTATATTCGTCAGAATGAAATCAAAATGAGATATCAAATTGGAGTCAAGATTTTTTTTAGAATATTCCATTCAGATTAGATACGAAAATATCAGACATGTTGTTTATGAAATTGGAATAAGTTCAACCTTATTAACATGTCATTAGGCAAATTTACAATTATCTGCTACATTATGTTCGAGGCACGTCTCCGCTCGAGTACACACTGGCACTCTTCGATCGCAAGTCAGCGTTCAAAGCTTTGACACGGAAAAGTTTTAATGATTTCGAACGCGACGTCCCTAGTATGTACCTATATTTTTCCGTGCAGACCTCATTTACAAGAAGTTCTATCCAATTTATCTTTCAAAATGTTCTGTACACTGAAATCTAGATCAAGCTTCTGAAATATCGAACATTTTATACTTACTTGCAAACTAATCTTCATGACATATAGAATGTAAACTTACCTTGACATTTCCATAAATAAAATAATACTTCTAATGGTTTTGATCAATTTGTTTAAGTGTGAATTTGAAATGTATGAGGCTATCTATTTTGTCTGGCGCTGATAGATAGAGAGCGGATAAAAGATTAACGAAAACAAATGGCAGGAAGTGAGAAATATAACATGGGGTAAGGTATTAGATAACAGATCTTTAGATAACCAAGTATCAGCAACAGATATACAAAGATATCATCTTATGCGATTGAAAAACATAAATAGGAATAACAGATATTCTTTTTCTTTTTATAAATGGGGAATATACCATGAAAAGGTGGCAAAACCTTATCACTTTACATAAAGGGTTCTTGTAGATGTTAAAGTTAGATAAAGTTACGCAGAATAAACCGTATTTCACGTTACCCCGACAACTTTTGCACGAAGAAAATATGGTAATGAACCAGGTGACAGCCCTTCCGCCATTATACGTATAATAGAAGCCAGACAAAGAAGAAATTACTTATTTATTCGTTACATTATTTTTGTAATATCACCATGTTTCCTCCGTTCTTAATATTCAGTATAATATATTATTAAACATCGTGAGGAAACCTACCTATCCCTCGGGATTAGATAATAGTCAGTTCCTGCATACACGGCAACAAGGTTCACCACCTGTCACGTTGGGTTCTGACTATCTGGTGAAACGGGGCTTTGAGTTGGTTAATACCTCCACAATGTGGTGGTGTATGGCCACTCAAGCCTCTGACTACCCCCGAATGGGGATAAAAGTCGTAATTTTTATATTATTATATTTATTATATTATTATTATATTTGCATATTCTAACATCTATTCCTAAACCTCGAGGATCTTATATGGCCCTTGTTGTGAGCTTTGTTTCAAACTAATTCTAGTATATGAGTGCCTTTACGAGTTCAGTGATTACACAGACCCTAGATAACTTTCTTAAGGGCGTTCGTTAATCGTTCGGCCTCCCGTATGCGTGACTAGGTACTATTATTAAAGCCGAAGGGCTCAGCTGTATCGAGTGACGCAAATCCCGACCTGAAAAATGCTCAGATGATACGAATATAACGGATATTTCAGTGTCAGTTCGTCTATTTGTAGATGCAGTAACTACGCGAGTGTATCCGATACGATACTTATTGATTGCTTTTATTTATAGCGTTAGTTAGTCTAAAAATAAGCTTAGTGCTAATAAAGTACTGACAATAAGGAAATGTTGTCTATAGTTAGAGTGGCGTTATAGTATATAGAATACTCTCGTTTTATTAAGCAAGACGCGGATCCTCCAGGATTAAAATATTCAATTCTGAATCGAGACTAATTTTCAATGACATTACGACGAAGGGTCCGCTCCCCTTGTTCATTTGCAAATACGTGCGTTCATTCGCTTTCGCTTCACAAAGGAAGATATCATTGGAGAAATCACCGTTGTCAAATTGTCTTTCTAATCTCAAGACTGCGGCTCTGTATACGTGTTTACAGCTCTCGTCTCTGAAAAACAAAATTATTTGAAGATTAACAAGCTGTAATAGTTTAACAGCGGTTATAATCCGAACGCGCGGAAGGTTATGCGTAGAGCCGGCCTTTGGCAACAACAACAGATAATAACATCATTTTTATTGGATCGTGAGCGCGGGTAAAGGTCCATGGACGCTGTCTGTCCCTACGTTGCGTTGGTCACGTACGCAGCGAATGGGAGCCGCCCCACGAGATCACTTATCTCCGCCCAAATTTATCAGATAAATAAAAGAAAATCTGCATCCATGTAACTAATAGATAATAAGAAAGTATTGATATCATGTCTATATATAAATGGAATGTAACCATCTTCGGTTTCTAACCTTACTACGTAAGACCTGTGGGGACAGACTGAAGCGAGGAAATCAATAAATGGCAATTAGGTATGCCATATAGCAATCAATTATTAACTACCCTGCAAATGTCATGGTAGAGTATACCGCTAGATCTATCAATGACACACGATATGATGCACCCACGTTCAACAATGAACTGACATAGGCGGAAGCGAAAACCATAATCTTTTTATCGCGGATATTACACGCGGTAATTCTTTAAAACCCATAACGATACTTTATGGAATGAGAGAACAATGAGTTTGCGTCACGAGCGTTAACTTTACATGTCATTAACATTAATACAGCTTTTCATAACAAAATATTCATATCCTTCACGATTCTCACGATCACACAAACAAAATGGCAATTCGCTGAATTGCAAACGCCCGCCCGCCCACACTGAACGAATCGCAAAATTTGCCCGAAACGTTCGTTCCTTGTAAATGCAATTTTCTGATACGATTAGACCTAACAGAATACGATGTTTCGGGATAAAGGTTGAGATCCTTGATCGATACGCTGTAGGTACTAAAATGTAAATACGGATAGGTACTAGGGGTATATTGTGGCTACATTTTGTAATAGGGAGATGTATTTTTCCGCAATTTGATGATAAATACGGATGAAAACCATAAATAGAATGCAGGCGATGCATTGTTCTGCGCTTAAGGTGTAGAAACATTCTGCGAGTTATTGTTACTAATAATGTACAGATATAAAACTATTTCAGTCAATTAATTACGATACAAAATCGCCTATATCACCTCAGTTTCAAAAATTGGACCCGGTTTCTTAAGACTATTCATTCACCAATCAAACGTTTACAATTATACGCATATAATGTACTGACTGATGTTTACATAACAGAACTTATCATCACTGTGCACTTGACATATAACTATGTAATTTGTTTAATTGCATATATTTATGAAGTCAACAGGTAGTGTTGATTTAGTAAATAAATATATATGCAGATAGTGTTGGCAGATCAAAAATAATAAATTCGGTTAAAAAATAAATATCATTAGCTTGTTATAAGCAAGTTAAAGTTTAAATAGTTAATTTTAATGTTAGTCAGTACGTATCTAATTTTAAATTAAAGAGTATTTTGTATGATCACGTATCCTGTTATGATTAGGTACCTATTACATTTACGAAAGTTCCAACCTATTATAATAATTCTTGCTGTCAGTTGAGTTCAGATACGCAATATGCCCAGTGGGTGATATCAGTTCCTCGAATTTCTCTCAGGACTAGGAACATCATGTACACAGGAAAGCGTGGGAGAGCCACACACCTGTTCCGGTACACACATATCCCATTCTTATATTTCACTATCCATCACAGATAAAATAAATACCTGCTACTTGCTACACTATTCTACTGTTTTCCTCAAACAAAGAGAATAAAGTATTTCTAGAGACGGACCATATTATATAATTCTGTTTATCGTTTATAATAGACGATGTCTAGTGTCCGTTTATTATACACACACTTTTCTACGATTATTATTAATTAAAACGAATCGTCTTTTTGGATACAGGAACTTGGTATCATGTGCAAGGTATAACAATCAGAGACCTTTCGGTCTAGGTGATAGAGTTATTGAAAATTAGCCTTAGCACATTACGTCTGTGATCTAGCAACACCAGCTATTTACCTATTGACCCGGTTACTGTGTGACGTCTTTTCCGACCTCAGCGTGGCCGCGCCGCCCGCCGCGCCGCCCGCGAAGGTTGTCATGAGTTTCCCGATACAATAAAACGACACCTACCTGTATGCATTTTATATAGAGATGCTCCCTTGTTCCACTTTCAAAATGCCAGTTGACCACTTTAGTTGTACGCCCTTCGAGCAGTCGAAGGCTACGCCGGGCAATTTAAGTCGCGTTACGCCGCCGGCGTAATTTATTTCCATGGAATATTCAAGGTACACAAGCTCCGAGGTACATAACACCATTCATTTAACATCTCATTACTCGAGCGCGACTGCTTGGAGCTTGTGGACGCAGCCATGTGGTTTTGTAGCATGGCACAAACAACATAACTATACAGGGTGAATTTGAAATCATGAGCATCCTTTTAAACTATGACTCAGAATATTTTGGGAAAATAAATAAAAAAAAACTATTAATAAACAAATATTGCTTGAGTAAGCAAATAAGCCAACCGGATAACTATTATACCTTAAATGGGCCATAAATTTTTATCAATTGATTTGTTGATTAATATTCCCTAAATAATCTGAGTCATGTGTAGAATCACCGTTTAAAAGGATGCCCATGATTTCAAATTCACCCTTTATATGACACGGAACATAAAGTAACTCACTTATAGTGGCATAACGCTAGTTCGCTCTCTAATGTTTTAAAAATGTTGTTATAACTAGTAAACTCAATTGAAACAGGTAGGTAATATTTGTTTACTCAAAAAGTTTATAATGTTGTCATTATTTCACAAACCTTCTTCGAGCAAAATCGGATTTGTCGTACTGCAAGAGCTACTAGACATACAATGTATTATTACCCCGTATTATCGTCATTATATTGCTGTTATTTGACCGTTGCCATGGAAACGTAACAAACAGGTTTGTTTATGGTTAGTTATTAAAAGTCTGATTGACGGTTAAAACGAGTAGGTCGGGCCGTTGCCATGAAAACGTAAACAGAGAAAATACGCAACTATAGATATAGTTCGTAAAAATATAAATATAATTGTATGAATTTTTATACCCACTCAGCTAGTTTTGTTTAAACTAATAGTCGCATTTTTGAGTAAAGCACTATACAAGCCTTGGTCTCTAATGAGTGTACTGCTGACCACGCTATACTGGCCTCAAGCTAAGCTTCGCTACGCTCACGGCCTCCAAGCTCATAGCTACCCTTGCTGGCCGCGCTATAAAGGCCTCAACCTTTGGTCTCGGCCTTTATTTTAGCTTGTCCATCAAGGGTTGCAATGCTGACCGCGCTGTGGAGGCCTGGAGCTGCGCTGCGCCGCGCTTTCGCCCATCAACAACGCGGTCAACAACACACTCATTAGAGACCGCAGCAGTAATGTACTATTACTAAATATTTTTTATTATTATAAAGAAAATACATTCGTACCATGTTTTCAAGCCATGCTTGAGCGGTAAGTATATTTCTGGTGTTTATTATAATTTTAATTACTGATAGACGTCAAAATAAGCAATTACGGTAATAATTATAATGTTTACTACACGGTCTAATCGAAAAGGAAGTCCAAGATAAAGCCCTTCTAATAACATAAACCGGTTTCCTTTTGAAATAGAATAAATTATACCTACATAAAAATATAGGAGGTACCTATTGTCATAGGCGCATAACTTCGATGAGGAAATATTCAGCTTGGCACCAGTAATTGATAATCATTTTATATTACAAAGCCAACCTAGACGTAATATGACGTAGGTATCGATACGTCATATTACGTCTAGGTAGGTACGCTACATTTACATAATACATAATTATCTATGCCTTCTATGCCTAGGTATATTAAATTTATGTATTTTGGGATTGGGATCCTAGTATTTTAATAAATAAGTATAGGTATACGGCATAGTATAAAGAGAAATAAACTCATGCGGGATATATTATTTTATCGCTCCATTAATTTACACTCATAGTTATTTTATAATCCGACAATATGCATATTAGCGTACTATCTCTGAGATTTAAATATAAGTAAACCAGTTACTTAATTCCTATATTACGTCACGCAACGTCACTTAATACAATATAAACGAGATCTGGCGCTGTCACGGCCGAGCTGACTCAAAAAGCAAACATAATTATTATATAACCACTTTGACTGAAGTAACCAGTATATTGAACGATTCCTTGTAGGTATATTGACGTCACTCGTTGACTTCTTGTTATTAATTATATATTATTTTATCTCATACATTTTTGCAGTGCAGGCGCGGCAAAAAGAAAAGAACGAGAGTTTTATCTTATAATGAACTTTATTTTTTTCGTATTTTGATGAGCTAATTTTCAACATGTACCTAAGTGAACTGTCACAGATTATGAATAGGTACAGTTTTTTTTTTGTAATTGTATCTACCTACGTGTTTAGTAGGTTCATACTAACAGCAGCTTGCAAGAAAGAACGCATGCATGACCATAAAAAACCAATTAAATAGGTATTTTAATGACAACGCTAATAATCGCCAATGCTGAATAAACCCGAATAAAAAACGGTTACATTTGCAAAGAATAATTCTGCTGTCATAAAATACTGATACATCTCAGAATTCGTAAACCATTCAGTACAAAGCGTAAGTAAACACTATTAATATTTTTCAAAGTTGAATGGAGCGTATTATTATAATCTGGGTCAGGGTTGTCCGGCATCGGAAAAACAACTGAATATATAACTTGACATTGTTTCCATCGGAGCAGACCATAGAACTGTATCTTATCATAACGTAATCATTCGTCTATTTGTCTTATTATAATTATTTAATCATAATACGATGTAACTATCAGATACAATCAAAAAACAAGATATAAGTACATGTTTACCGATAGGACTCTTTTTAGTACATGACTTAGGCATTTATATCAGAAAATTTATTTATGTATTCGAATAGGAAGCAAAGATACACTTATCTTTATTATTAAAATTCAATGTCTTATTGCAACGTGTGCGATAGGGCCGGATAGTAACTAAGTGCTAATATACCTACGTCACGGTGGACGTAACCACCGTTAGCACACTCCAAATAAGGAAAATGCACATTTTGATGAGGTAATGACGTTATATGGCTCGTTTTATCTCATTGATCAATTAAATTTGTAATAATCAATCGTCAAATTGTCCTGAGAACGATTTTAATTTATAAAAAATCTGTGAGTTCTAAAACGGAGAAAAGTACTCGTCCTAATGTTACTCCTTTTAATTATTTACATTCCTTAATTAACTAGATATCGAGATTTCTCAAGTATGCCTACAAAATAAACTCCTCCATTGTATTCTCATGGTCGTATTGAGGTTCTTAAATATTTAATGTCCAAACCGAACCGTACAGCTGCGCCCTTCTCGACCGAAACGATTTGAAAACTTAACCGAGTCATTGGAGGCGCTCGGTATTTTACTTTGGCAAAACCTATTAACGTCAGCGGGCAAAATTTATTGATTATTGGGTACCACCATTGGTCTATGTACGTTAATTTAAAAAAAAAACTTGGAAGAAATACGGGTAATGAGGTAGAGTCTAACCACAAGACAAGTATAGGATTTCCTAATATGGGGAGGTAATATTAGTTATTGTAATCTGATCAAAACCGCAGTAGCTATAGGTATACACGCCCTAAAACTATGTAGGTAAAATATACTTAGCAAACTATTATTATCAGTATCGCAGTAACTATTGGGATTTTTTAAATATTTACCTAAATATTTTGTGTGACGTTAAATAATCATATTCGGTATTGAACTATCGGGGTTTTTTTTTATACAGGACCTTTCGACAATAATTTGGCAACCAATTATACGCCTAAGGACAATGAATCGTAATTTCAAGAATCTTACAATGTGGGTATATATTTTAATTGAAAGTTGTAACATCACAAAAACTACGTAAAATCGTCGGAAAATGTGAGCCGGCGCCACGGCGCGGGCGCGCCTGTTTTATGTTACTACGAAAAACATATAAATTTCGAGATCATTGCATTTAATGCTTTCGTTAAATTCTCGGGAAAACATCTTTAAACTACTAAAGGTAGACGTTGATGCCGTGCTTTTGCAGAAATATAATAGGTAGTGATTTCAATTCACTGAGTGATAACAGACACCGCACAGCCTAAGCCGGTGGGTCTATAAGCATGCAATTTAGCTCATAAGTTCCTTTTGTAACGTTATTTTTGAAAATGCATCCCCTAAGGGGGTTATAGGGAATGAAAGTTGTCATGGAAATCTGTCTTTTTCAAAAGTTGGAAATCGGGAAATGTAGCTTCAGTCTCAAATTTATGACCTAAGTCAGCAGTATCAGCGTTTTAGAAGCACATCTCCTAAGGGGGTTAAATAAGGGATGAAGGTTTGTATAAAAGTGGACGAACTTTTACCAGACTATCCTAGAAGGAGGATTACGTTTTTGAAGTTCAAGTTCAGTTCATCAACAGTATAAGCATTTTAGGAAATTCATCCCCTAACTCTTAAGGGGTTGAAATAGGGGACCTAAGCTTGTATGGAAAAGCCCATCGGGCACACGGCTAGTGGTAATCCACAGAAATTATTTCTGTTTAGTTGTCTTGGTACCTTATATGGATATGACGAACGTTAACGTTTATCTACAGGTAAAAGCGAAATTTTATTGATAAATCACAGGTGATCCCATAATTATGAATAAACATTGATTGGCTTAGGTACTTGATGAGCAATGTCGTTTATCAAATTTATCGATATTGCGGTGCGTTTATACGACACGTCATCGCTACTCTCTCGTGTCATACTCTTACGGTAAATTACAATACAAACCATAAAATGCAATTTAAGAGGAAAATGTTACATAGGTTTATTACATAAGTACCCATTCATTTTTGTTGTGGCTTAAACAAAAAATCGTTTTGTTGTAACTAAGACGGAAAGGGAGGTTTTTTTGCCAAAAATATTTTTTTCTGTAGATATCGAAAATTACAAAATTTGTATTTTATTTTTTGCGTACGGTTTACTTACCTATCAATGCCAGTAAAAAATATATAGATAAGATATTTTTGAGAGCTTTAATGTTGCATTATAATAATATGTATTCTTTGGAAGGAAGCTACGAGGACATAAATTTAACAGTAGATCGTAAGTATTTGCTGCTCGAATTCCCTAATGACGTTTTACTAAAAAGCAGGGTTGTTACGAAAAAATCATCTTGTTTTAAACACCGTGTTTAAAACATGTTTTAAACATTTAAAAAACAATGATTTTTCCTTCTGTTTTAAAACACGTTTTAAACAGTTTTCATTTTAAATTTGCTTTTTTTTGCAACTCTGCTAAAAAGAAGTTAGTAGTAGGTCCCGACAACACGATGCATTGTTGCATTTAAGTTGTTACTAAGTCTTGATGAGTAAGCCACCGTAAGTTTTGTTAACGTCAACAAGGATAGTTTTGTCCAGCTGTGGGGTACCGACACTACGTCACGATTTAACAATGACTCAGTTTAGGTATTTTGAGCTGACTTGTCTCGTGACTGTCACGCGTCAGTAAATCTATAGTCAGGCCAGTCACGCCCCCGCCTCCACTGACGTCATAATGAAAGTTGTATTGATCAATCTGTTCGACAAATCCACAAAAAAAAACCTAATGTTTTTTTTTCATATTGTCTATTTTTATACAAACAAGGCGGCAAACAAGTGTACGTACCGCCAAATGTTAGGCAGTTACCGTAGCCTATAGATGCTTCCAATACCAAAGGCATCGCTCGCACGTTGCCAACCTGAAGTGGAGTGGGATTGACTACCGGCTCTCTCACTCATCGTATGAAATTCAGCTAAATTAGCTACTTTACGCTGATCTGCTGTGAGAAGGCGGGACTACCCCCTACTACTAAAGTATGTACATAATGTACTTGCTGCACGTTGATCCAATTTAGAAGAAAGTCGTAAATCAGAGATTGAGGTTTACACATTGACACTGATTTATTATTAAGACAATTTTATTGGCGTTCTTATCCAGAAATGTAAATCCAAGTGCTCCTATTCTTTAACTAGATTCAAAACACTATAAACAACAAAAACATAAATGTTTACTCAACACAAAAACATGAGATCGCATTGTTTTTCTTACTTATTTACGAAAAACAAACTATTGGTATAAGATATGCGTCTATTCGTTTGAAATAATAGAGAAACACTTAAAATATTTTCGTTCACGGACCGTTTAAATAATTACCGGTGTCTGTGTTAAAACCGTTTATCTTCATTTGGAAGATTCCACACAGTTTACACTCTGAAGTTTACAGTTTCAAATTGAGAAGAAATTTATTAACACAGTTGACTCGAAATTAACAACTTGTCACGGCTTAAATCAGATTCTTCTAATTTTTTTTATATTACATAATTCAGTGAATCATATATGAGCCAGTTTTCAGCTGAAACCGTACCGTTCCCACACCCATTGACCTGCTGCTCTAATCCAGTTATTAGGAGCAACATGACACGAAACATGAATGTTTAATTTACGTGTTTTCTTGCATAAATACACACAGCGCCCTAAAAATGTTATGTAAACACAGAATACCTCCAAATATTCCTGAAATGTCGTGCCTCATTCGGATTGGTCGATTTAAAGCAATTAAAACAATTCATGGAATCAATCCAGTTCAAAATCAATACGGCAGGATCAGAGCTATTTGCTCGGCCCCTCGCCAGTTTGATGATTGTTAATTTGGTTCATGTTACCGGGTTTTAAAATAACACTCCATTTAACTGGATAGTTTTTATGCCACTTATTTATTTATACACGTTCTACGCCATCTATTTTTATATCGATCAGGTGATTTACTGTTAAGGACGTAATTGCACCGTCGATGACTTATTTAGATAAAAAAACTCCTGTCATAACATTAACTACGCGCCGAGACTTTCACGACAAACAACAAAAATCGTTGTTCATACGTAAAATATCAATAACACGAAATAGGTGTGTTGCTTTTTTGCACAATAAATCCATCAATGTCTACAAAAATAAACACTATTCGCCAAATTTATTGAGATTTTTAGCTATCTTACAATGGTTTTACAAAGCATTTCTGGGAACATAAGTGATTTGTAATGCTAGTGTAAGTCCATCATAACTTTCGATGTAGGTATGTCTCATGAATGTGAGAAACGTGCATTCATATTGATTGTTGTGACGCAAGTACCTACGCCATGGCGTAGTACTAGATCGCAGTTTGCAAATGAAATTCTTATGACCAGGTCCTGAAAAATAATACTTTCACAGCTAATCTAGCTATAGATAAAACGGTCAGATTACATTTTACAGCAGATAAGAAACGATGTCAAGAACGAATCTAAATTTTGACGCAAGCTCTACATATAGAGTCCTACACACAGCAGTTGGCGACTAAATTATCCTTGTGTTATTTCCTAGCTGTTATCCATTATCACGTTGCTAAGCGGTTATTTTTTTGTGATTATACCGAAATAATTATCGGTGATATATCATAATTATGTTTTTCCACGCTTCAACGAGACCTGTTATTGCCACCATATCACCCAATCGGTGCATATTAAAATCATTTAGACGAAGATATGTATTTCAATTGCTAAAAGAGCTCGGATTTTGATTGTAACCGGATAAATGCGACCGCGACTAGAAAGAATAAACCGAAGCCCGTACAGCTAGTTTCATTCGAACAAATCCAATATACGAGCGTCACGTCACTAACGCACCGCTTACTAATTTTTTAGTGGGAACAGCCTTTCCTACATCACTGTGTCAGAGGAAATGCGAGCGGCCGACTGAATCTAGATTACGTATAAAGCACATTACTGGGAAGGCAGTATTTCTGTACAGCGTACATCGTGACGATAGTCGCGGCGCGGCGGAGCCGAGGCCGCGTCGGAACGACCACGGCACAGCGCTTCAGTTTGACGATAGCGCGCATAGATAATAGACGTTCTAACGTGATATCGCGAACAAACAATCCAAGTTCGGAAACTTGCGATTTTTTAAATTTAGTTTTTAATTTTATTTCGTGTTGTGAAATGCGCGTGTGCGCTGACAGACAGAGCGTTCGTTTCGCACCGGCCCGCTGGCTGAGGAGAAGGGCCGCGACTATGGCGAACTCAATGGATATATTGCACTTGCAGTTCAAGCGGATGCTGAACAAGGAGCTGAGCCACTTCTCGGAGTCCAGCAAGTCCGGCAACCAGATCTCAGAGTACATCTGCTCCACGTTTTTGGGTGAGTGTTTATACCTAATATTTGTAGGGCAGGTTAATGTAGAGTTGTTACACACATGCAGTTTTCATTCATTGTTTCGTATCATTAAATAAATATTCTAGTTCCTACTTATTAAATTATACATTTTAGCGTATTAGGGCACAGTAATCATATAAAATACATTTTATATTAAATCAATTTTTAAAATAGTACGAAGTATTAAATAACAGTAACGAAAATTACTTACAACTTACAACTACACCCTTACACTTACATTAAAAAATAATACTACGTAAAACATTATTCATTATTACAATAAATTTACATATTGCCGAGAACATAAAAACATTCAGTCACCCGCGCGTGAAACGTATAGTACGCACATCTGCAGGATCGCAGAACAAGCAATATTTCAATCAGTCAAGATGTTCCCTACGTCAGTCATCAGGCACGTTGCAGACGGCAGCCACCCACCGAGGTTACATAAACTTGTTTTTACACAATAAACTCTGATCATATAAAACGAACGAAAAAACCGTGAGATTATCTACGCGATTTCTTTTGGTGAATGTGAATTCGAATTAAGGCAATGATTAATCATTTCCGATATTGTAGTATTACTATAACACTCGTACTTACGTATAAGTGTTTTTATTGCAAAATGAACAAGAAACTCTGTAATTACTGCCTATAGAGACGTTTTTTTTATAAAAAATAAATTGAGTCATTCTGCGCGCTTTTCAACACACGCATTATTTTTTATAGAAAGGTAACTAAAAACCTCATCGCCAATGGCTCAAATTTTTTTTTCCTGACTTAAGTCAAGTTTTGCTCGGCAATGTAACGGGACTCTTGAACTTTTGGAATAATGCCTGAAGACCATGTATAATATATCATCTATCAAGGGAACAAAATAGACATTTCAGACATCTAGAGTTATATAAAATAATGAAAGCTCTATTCCACATTTACCTAGTTTTTGTATGACGTCAACGCCCTACGACTCTATCTTACCCACCCTGTGAGACTATTAAAGCGGCATATTAAATTACCCGAGACGCCCTTTTGAATATTAATGTTGAAAAGAAACTCTGTCGATGTATAATTAGGTCTACTAAATACCTACTCTTGAACGACAAACAATACCTCTTACGTGTTTAATAGTGTTTATTATTCGATATTTTTATAAACACACATTATCATAAAGTAAATATTTTGTTATGATTATGAGCGCATCTTGGATTACGTCCAATTAATTTCTTAACAATCATTTATTACGAAACGTCGTGTGAGTTTTGCCTAATAAGTTTTGCCTAATAAATTTGCTAATGCTAATGCCATTACACACTTGTGAACAACGATATTTTACGTATAACACATGTCGGCAACAGGTAAATAAAATGTGCAGGATAATTTATTGTAAATAAACCTTTTATCTGCGGGTACAAGCACGCGGCCTGATAACCTCTGGCGGCGCGCACGCGCAGGGACGCGACGCGATACGCACAACGACATCGATAACAGACGGACCAGACGGAAGCCAGTAAAGGCATTGTTTCACTGCCAAATAGCCTGACAAGGCAATAAAGTAGACACAATCGATCATACTTCCAAATTCATGTACTTAGGTAGATTCTTCTAGAAGACTAGGTAGGTATGCGTAAATCTAGACTCCAAGCGTCTTCACAAATGTTTTATAGTCGCACTGCGAAGAGTTATACATATAATAATAATAACAAAAAAATATTGAGAGTGCAAGCGAAACAAAAATATTTTAAAATATTTTCCTATAGCCATGATCCCGTAAATAAGATACCGAAATCATTCATTTTAAAATACTACAGAGCTTTAAAAGCTCGTAAAAGTAAAAGAGAAACAAACTAATTAGCCAGAAATGAAAATTGTGTTTACGTTAATTAACGTAAGCCTACAGTAACTACACGCTTGCGTACATAATCCGCATAGTAACTAGTGGTAGGTACATGTATTCTATTCCCTTTAACTACATGAGTACTTTGGCCTTCAGATCTCATGAATATTCAAGGAGAACTTATTGGGGTCGTAAACTATTCGGTACATCAGTGTTTGAGCGTCTAAACGATCTGTTATTGTGGCAATTGCTAACCGGGGAGTGCTCGCAGCTTTGCGGTCCTAATTAATGTGTTTGCCAGCCAAGCGTACGTGACTAATGACTGCCACTGCCAAATAATACGACTAAGGGCCGAGTTTACCAACACACTAACGGACCGCTAGAGCAGTAAACGGACTGTTACCTGTATATTAAAAATATGGTTACTGTTTTAACGATCCTATTGTTTTTTGATAAACTTGCCCCTTAATCTGTCTGTATTGTATAGATCAATGAATTAATTATCCCGTTATCATCGAATATGTCATCAATAAGGATAACTTAATAAATGGAACAAGATAAAACAATTTGACACACATTCGCTTGTGACTACGCTCTTATAATTACTGTGCGCTTATCTGCAATAACACTTCTATACCTACCCCTTAACAAAGTAACGATAAAAGTTGCAACACGACTTTAACGATTACTCAGATTCATAACGATATTGTTATTGGTTGCATATAATAGGTTGTTTTCGCGGCCGCGCCGGCTAAAACAAACAATGATTTCTATAACTGAGTCATATTATGAAAGTTTCATCTAATTATAGAAACTGCGGAGTTATTTATCGCCGTTGATTAGATACACACCGCCGTGAATGTAGTATACTATGGCACATAGATAACAGCCTTAATCCGTTAAAATGCACAGATTATGTTCTCATCATCATGTTTATATCGCAATAAATCGCCATTACGAGATTATTTATGTTAAAACGCCACCAACAGTGTATAAACATAGCTATCTAAATGAAAAGAAAGAAGAAAATGACCTGCAAGTCTTTTGAAAGACGTGTAAAGTTCGCCAACCCGCACTGGGTGGTATGATCTAGGTACCATTATTAATATAAATGTGAAAGTAACTCTGTCTGTCTGTTACGTTTTCACGACTAAACAGCTAAACGAATTCTGATGAATTTTGGTATAGAGTTAGACAGAACAATGGAGAAGGACATAGGCTATCTACTTTTTATCCCGGAAAAATGTTAGGTTCCTGTGGGATTCTAATGTAATACGTTCTAATATCAACGTGGAGGAAATCGCGGGCAGAAGCTGCTCCTTTATAATGGTATAATAGACTCACCCCCTATTACTAGATTGACACCAAACTACCATCAGTTAAAATGTATGTGCACTGCAGTACTAACACCTCTGACTACCCCTCCAGGAAATACAGGCTCGATGATGTATTCAAGATGATTTGATAAACACGATTGGTTTGGAATTTATTGGCTTATGTAAATAGGTTCTTGTGGATCTACTGCGTAGAAGTAAACTCGACTCGTCAACACATTATCGTCCGCATTCCTAGAAGTGCAGATGTAGATGTTTGATGCCAATGTTCGTTCCCAATATACATAATAGCTAGTCTATATCTGTACCAAGTCGCAGAGACCCAGTAAACAATCGAAAACTGTAGTCTTATGAAATCGTCAATGTATCTATTGTGCAATGATTTATGAAACTCTTAGTTCAACTACAAACAAAAATCTTTTCTATAGAAAATGATTGATTACATATCAGTAGATAATAGCACCAGAATACGTACACTGACCCAGAAACGTATAAATCATAATAATTAATGAACACTTCATATTTTCACCCAGTTTTTATGGCATCGTTACCCAAAAACACAATTTCGGTAAAGCATTAAGCCAATAAAATTGGTATCCAATCGGTGATTTAGTCCGCCTATATGTGGCGAGCTTTTTAGGTTTATTATAATAGCATCAGAATATTTAGGTCATCGACACACCACTATAACCATTTTCATGATCATACGCCTAGATTTTCTACTGAGTGTTCCTATTAAACCCGAAATGCATTACATTACTCATAGATTGTCAAACTTTCCAATCGTAAAGCAGAAATGTGAATGGTTCTTTTTCATTTTTTTCAGACAAACAACAAGAACTCGACTTACCATCGTTACAAGTTGATGAAAGTACCGAGCGCACTAAGAAGAAGGAGAAGCCGCGTCATGCCGGGCCAGCGACCACCATGTCACAAGTAGGTTTTACATACGTACATTAGCCAATCATAATTAACAAATCTGCAACCTGTCATATAATTAATTTCCGTAATTCCTTCCACAGATTACTGGCGTTAAGAGGACGCTTACGCACACCAACAGCTTTACGGGAGAACGCGTGCCAAGATATGGAGTGGACACACCTCATGAAGAAGACCTAGGCAAAATTCTCGGCGAGCTCGATAGATGGGGGGTCGACATATTCCGCATCGGCGATCTGTCCTGCGGCAGGCCACTCACTGCCGTAGCATACGCCGCGTTCAACTCCAGGGAACTACTCAACACGCTGCAGATTCCGGCGCGCACTTTCCTCGCCTTCGCCGTGACCCTCGAGGAGCACTACATACGCGACAACCCGTTCCACAACTCGCTGCATGCCGCTGACGTCACGCAGTCCACGCACGTATTACTCAACACGCCGGCGCTCGACGCTGTGTTTACACCCATAGAAGTGTGCGCGGCGCTGTTCGCTGCCAGCATCCATGACGTCGACCACCCCGGCCTCACCAATCAGTTCCTCGTCAATTCCGGCTCAGAACTCGCCTTGATGTACAACGACGAGTCGGTACTGGAGAACCACCATCTCGCCGTAGCGTTCAAACTGCTTCAGAACGAAGGCTGCGATATTTTTGTCAACCTTCACAAGAAGCAGCGACAGACGTTGCGAAAAATGGTCATAGACATGGTACTCTCGACGGACATGTCGAAACACATGAGTCTACTGGCCGACCTGAAGACAATGGTGGAGACGAAGAAGGTGGCCGGCAGCGGTGTACTATTATTAGACAATTACACAGACAGAATTCAGGTGTTGGAGAATCTCGTACATTGTGCCGATCTGAGCAATCCCACTAAACCTTTAACCCTCTATAAGCGATGGGTAGGATTACTTATGGAAGAATTCTTCCAGCAAGGAGATCGTGAGAGAGAACAGGGAATGGATATAAGCGCAATGTGTGATAGGCATAACGCTACCATAGAGAAAACTCAGGTCGGATTTATCGATTACATTGTGCACCCGTTATGGGAGACGTGGGCGGATTTAGTACACCCAGACGCCCAGGATATACTAGACACTCTAGAGGAGAATCGGGACTACTATCAAAGCATGATACCGCCGTCGCCACCACCGGTGCCCATCCAGAGCTCGCATTCAGCCCAAGATGAGGACCGCCCTGAACAAATACGCTTTCAAGTAAGTACAATTGATTTCCTTCAATTTTGCAAGCCTGATGCAACAGTTTCGATGACCACTTGAAACTTAAGCCTGACGTCATCCTTGATCTTACTCATCAAATATTATCCTCACATTTATTTCTTAATTATCGAATATCGTTGACGAGTAATCTAAGTAGGTACACAAAATGATTCTGCCTGCATTCAAGCATTAGGTTTCAAGACCTAACAAGTTGATGTTTTTTGTCTCCAGGTAACACTAGAGGAGGGTGAGGGCTCAGAAGAATGCGAAGGCGAGGGCGACGGTGGGATGTGACGGAAACTACTGGGAATCTGCAAGAAACTCAGCGAAAAGATGCAAGTGTGGTGGAAGCTCTGGCAGTAGAGCGGCGCCGGCCGGCCGGCGCGGCGGGGCGGGCGCGGGCCGCGGCGGGTGTACATACGGCCCACGCGCTCTTGTTGGATAGTAATACTTGTTGACGCTTACCGTCGAAATGGAACGATCCACGGCTGTATCGTCACATTTCGAACATAATTATTTTTATGTGATTATTATTACGCAGTGTTGTTTAGAAGATATCTAACGACTAAATAATTATGTCCCTCCAATGACTGTAACGTTCGATTGTCTAGTATTTTACTACTCTGTTTCGTTTTGTCTAACCAAAGATATATGAAATGTGTTTTCGTTCACAGAGACGTTCGATAATCCCTGTAAGTAGTTAGTATTCGGTTCTTAATGAGTCGTGTAAGTAGTTATAGACGTCGACGCCGCATATACCGGCTCGACTAAATAAGGACATTGAAAACGCTTATTAATTGGTATGAAAGGGTAATTTATATTGTCATATCATCCACGTTTCTCATATTTAATACGGGTTTGCGATAATGATGTTATTCACCAAAATATATTATCATAATAGGTATCCTAATATAAAATCTATTTTAAGGTAAATTTTAAAAATTGCCTTTCGGAGTTGTTGTTGTGTCTTTTTTCTGAATATTATAATATTCGGCCAGCCTCATATTGCGATGGTGAACATGACGCCCCGACCGGATTAATATACACGTCATATCCGTTGGATGATACAGACCACCAAGTCACAGTAGAGTAACATATACCCACGGTGGTGAGTCCACACGAGGCCGTAGCGAGGCACACAGTCAATGGTTGAATGCATACTTATTTAAGATCTGTTCGCGTTTGGTCGGGGTTCAAAAGACACTTTACCATTTACCAAGTTCATCCTATTAGAAAGCTTTACTTGATTTTGTGAACCTGAATGCACCTCATTACTTATGAAGGATCGCTGGCGATCCATTTAATTTTCTCTTTAGAGTAATGTATTATTTTTGTAAAGTTACGTATTTTATTCTAGTTCTCTTTTACCCAATTACAAACGGAAAAAATAGTCATGAATCTTAGAAGTTTTCGTGTACGCAACTAACGGGCTTGAAGTGTTTGAATTAAAATGTTAAATACTAACAAATGAGTGGTTTTCGACATAAGTTTTATTTTTGAGTGAGTTCAATATAGCTACAATTGGCTGGAGGCGCGCGGGCCGGGTCTTGCAATACTAGTAGGTAGCTCCGAGACACTTCGCACAATCGTTATTTTATTACTTTCTCATACGTTTCATGGCAGTATCCCTTCGTGATTCCGATGTGACTACAACTATCAGAACCGCTGCGCAGATCTGAGTTAGGCTGTAATCAAAAGTACTCAAGTATATTTGTTCGGAAAAGGACGGGCTTAACGGCGACTTCACAGTCAAAAACTAACTTTTCTCGAAAAAAGATATCAATTTACGCACTGTGCGTATTCCGAATTCATTTACTTATATTTTATTTATTTGGGTACATTTTGTTACACGGAGGGTGTAATACTTAAATGAACCTGTATTATTTTTGCATTTCATGATCCATTGTTTAATTTTTAATGAACGTTTTTACGAGCTGGTCTCTGTTCTTCGTGTACTCAAAAGATATTTTCGTTGAAACTGATTAAATGATTTAGTTCCTCTCATTTCATTTGTTTTGTATTTCTGTCATTATAAAATGTTTCCTAGTATTATTATTGAAGTATTTTCTAAGTCAGCAGTTCTTTCACTCATCAGCATCAAGAAGGAAGGTCCAATAAACATTGTTTTCGTAGGAAATTTAAGATATAGTCGGCGATCAAATAGGTTCTACGACTACAAGTATATTGTGTGCATCGCCTCTCTTCAAGTGTCTGATTTTCAAATTGCATAGTTTAGAATTTGGTACCTACCTAAATCGACATAATACACATATACATACCTACTACGTAAAAAAATTGGATACGCTTAACTACTTGTGTGTTAAATAAATAGAAACATTACGCTTAGAATCATTTATTTTCTAATTAAAACATACGTATTTGTAACTAATTGTGTTGAATATGATATTCGTACTTGCAGTAGATCTGTGTGTAACGTACGTACCCAATCTCGGTAATTCACACCTTGTGGACACGCATGTACCCACCTTGTTACCTTTACCAATTAATCATTACTTTTATGTTACTGTACATACAAAAACAGCAGAATGTATAGGAACTATTATAGATAATGTACTCGTTGTTCCCAATTACGAATTTCAAGTCTCCAACCGACTGCTGCGGACAAAACGCACGTATATAGGTACTCGGCGCATTCTGAAAATATGCTCGTACGTTGGGTTTTCTTGCATATTGTTAACGTGGCAGTTGGTTGGAGCCTCAATGGATTTATCTAAATATACTACCTGATGCAATAGCATGGTATATAGTGCACCATAACATGCCAGATACGCTGAGACATCTGTCGCTATGCTTGTGATTTTACTGCCAAAGAACGTTTGAAATAAATCTACAAGATAATAAATGTATATTATAATCTGCTTGGCGCATCTTGCATGTCATCGTCCAATAGTGATTTCTAGGAATATTATTTCGCCAAAGGTTTTCAGTGTTGTGTATATGTTTTGTCACTATGGAGAACTATCGCTAAGATTGGATAATACCTAGTTAAATATTATTACCGAGTTAAAAGTGTGCAATGCTGGTCATTTGCATTACTTATTATTTATGTTTAAAATTAAAGAAATAGCTTGTAATAGTTTTAATGAATATTTGAGTTGAATTAAAGAATATTAATGTATTTAGAATAAAAAGATATGGGAGAAAACTCTATAACCGTTTTATTTCTTACGCAAATGTTAGCTATGTAGGTACCTACCTTTTCGACACGTGTTGGGTGGTTTCATTATTACACCCTACCATGATGCCTCCCTACTAACTAAGTAGTAGGTACCACCAGGCGAACTACCTTCCTACCTACCTCCTAGGTACAGAAAAGGTATGGTCCTAGGCAGAAAACCTCTTAAAATGTTGTGGTTCTAAATAAGCAACATTTATCAGGATAATAATAAGAATAATATCACGTCACGACTTTTATCTCCATTCGGGGGTAGTCAGAGGCTTGAGTGGCCATACACCACCACATTGTGGAGGTATTAACCAACTCAAAGCCCACGTTTCACCAGATAGTCAGAACCCAACGTGACAGGTGGTGAACCTTGTCGCCGTGTATACAGGAACTGACTATTACCTAATCCCGAGGGATAGGTAGGTTTCCTCACGATGTTTTCCCTCACCGTCAGCGTACTGTAAATTTTTCACGTAGATGAAAATTCATCCATTGGTGCAAGCCCCACCGGGGATAGAACCTGGGACCTTGTGATTGCTAGCCCAACCTGTTCACCCCTAGGCTACAGTCGCTAGTCGTTAGTCGCAGTAGTAGTATGTAAAGATGAACTAACCACCATCCTATTCTATCCTATCATCCAGGCATATCGGGACAAATTACTACATTTCCGAAATTGAATCGCACGGGAATAAAACCCGTGATTACTAAAATTAATAAGTAGGTAAATACAATAAAGCAAATAAGTGTGCGTTAAGGACAATGCACATATGCCTACCCCTTCTGGGTATGAAGGTGAAGGGTCAATTTAACGCCGGGTAGCGCACGCGTTAAGAGTCAGTTAGGTGTCAGTTAGGTGAGACAAGCCCCTAGAGACAAGTGGCTTCGTCTAAAAGCGTTTCTACATTACAAGAAGCGTAGCGATTTATAGAAACGCTTGTAGACGAATGCCACTTGTCTAGGGGGGCAGGTTGGCGAAGCGAAAATCGATAGAGATAAAATGTTTTATGAAAAGAACGGCTGTAAGACGGCTATAATAGGTACTCTTAAGTTATGAAGAGTGTAGAGAACTAGTCAACCGGCCTTATTAACATCACTTCTTAATTTTGACGGATTATATCCGCCGCCATTTTGATAGTGGTCCGTTACATACACTTTAGTACGAATCATAGAATTCATGATATAAATTCTATGAATAGTATATGGAAGATAATGCTCTTTTAGCGTAGTGATTGTAATAATTAGGTATGCTCTTTGTAAGCTATGATCTAATCAAAGAAGTGATTGCGACGCGACAAGCGATCAAATCAAACGCCTATATACAAAATAGCAGTGCCCGCATCACATTAGCAAAAAAAAATATAGAAGTCCCCGTCGCCTCACAATCACTTTACCGGTGCGACCTTACCAAATAATTTGTAAAAAAACACAATACTCATATAAACAGTGACTTAGATCGATTCTGGTAGTTTGGCCAGTGGGCTAAACTCGAGAACGGAAAATCTATGTTATCGGCCTAAGAACCTATATTTAGGGTTCCGTACCCAAAGGGTGCCACGGGACCCTATTACTAAGCCTACGCTGTCCGTCTGTCCGTCCGTCCGCCTGTCAGAGGGCTCTCACGAACCGTAATAGGTAGAGAGTTGAAATTTTCACAGAATGTGTATTTCTGTTACTGCCACAACAACACATACTAAAAATAAAATAAAATTTAAAAATAAAAGGTATACGAGAAACTTCATATTTTTGACGTTTTTATTCTACGGTGGTACGGAACCCTTTATTTACGAGGTCCGATACGCACTTAGCCGGTTTTTGTTTTAAGTCTGGCCACCCCATAAAAATATTGTATCTGTAGCATCACATAATTCGTTCATTTCATAGACAGAGAAATACTAGTGTTGATATTTGTAGTTCTTTTACTTCGTTTGAATCCGCTCAAGTCACATTACTATAACAAACAGTATACGGATTCCGGATTGGTAGATATAAATTGACATCTTCACAAACTTCACGTGATTGGTTGAAGTTAATTATGTAGTTGTTCATTCTTCTTCTTCTTTTTTTCTTTTTGGCAATCGTCTTCTTGCAAACGAAGACACTGCTGCCAATGTCGAGTGCTTGATTTATCCAGTTTTTTGAGCCTCAGAGTTAGTGTTGCCTACGCACGTCTATTCTAGACGAGACGTGGGAAATCGGATGGACGGACAGGCATGGGATATGGTTAATAAAAGTAGGGCAACAAATAAGTACACATAATAAATATATATTATAAGCAAAAAAATAATATGTAAACTACAAAGAAATATTATAGTGCAATATAAATTTATTAAGAGATTTGATATATAAATTGTGAGTCAAGGATAATAAACAAGATACACTACAAGGAAGAGGAGCTTTATATTTAATAAGAAAGTCATATAAGGAAGGAGAACTATATTCAGGACAATGAAATAAAAGATGGGTGACGTCACCATTCCCGAAGCCACAGGGGCACAAGGGAGACTCTAAAATTTTTAACCTAAATAGATGAGCAGGAGACGAGCAATGATTAAATCTAAGGCGGGAAATCACAGTTGTGGATTTTTTGGGAAGGATATGGTTCGTGAACCAAGGTTTAGTTTGAATGAGGGGTTGTAAGGAACGATAAAATTTCGCTTTGTCCGTGTTACTATTACTCCAGTTGTAATTCCAGCTTTTAACAAGGGATAGCCGCGGCAGCTGAAGGAGATCATGGCAATAAGCTGTGTTAATTACGTGACCTTGAATGGCAGCCAGCTTGGCTAAGGAATCGACAGATTCGTTGCCCCGAATACCAGAATGACCAGGAATCCAAGCCAACGTAACCTGCAGATTTAAATCCAGACATATCTTAAGTTTGCACTTGATTTCGATAGAAACAGGATTGATATGCTTATTTAAAGGGTTTGAAAGTAAAGAGTATAGACAACTGAGAGAATCTGTAAAAATGAGTGACTCTTTAACTTGAACAGATATTATGTAATTAAGACATTCTAAAACAGCAAAGCATTCTCCGGTAAAATTTGAAACAATATAGGGATACTTAAATAATTTAAAATAGCCCGTGGAATGACGCAAAAAGGCAGCCCCCACATGAGCCTCTTCCCTGTTTTCTGGATCAGACAACACTTCCAAAACTGAGGATTCAACATCAGAAACCACAGACTTGGAAGCGTCGGTGAAAAACACCTCTGCATTAGGAGCACTCTGCTCAACATAATTACGAAGTTTCACATCAGCATCAGCAGTATGTTTAGAAATACCTATGGAAAGTAACACATTTGGTTTGAACATAATGCAACTGTAGTCAAAAAAGAAAACTGGGTGAGTTGGAAATCTTTTGACGAAATCAGTTTTTAATTTTGCAAAATTCCTGTAGCTTTGAAGTAAATAAGGTAAAGGTTTATTTCTCCAATAAGGGTTATTATTATTAATAAGATTATGGAGACATTCTAATTTTGGGAAGAGAGGGTGCAAGCTAAATTGCCAGGCTTTGAAAAAATAGCGATCTGATAAATACTGGCGTCTCAAATAAAGAGGAGGATCGGAACTTTCTACCTGAAGGGCACTAACAGGAGTGCTTTTCATTGCACCTACAATTAAACGCAGACATTTAGACTGAATGAGATCAAATTTGTGAATATCAGTTTTATTAACAGGTGAGAGAGTAAAAGAGGCAAAATCCAAAACACTTCTAACTAAAGCGTTAAACACTAATCGCATTGTTGCCGGATGGGCACCCCACCAAGTGCCTGCAAGAGCCCTCATGATATTTAAGCTCTTTTCACACTTATCAACAACAAATTTAATATGCGAAGCACCATTGAATTTACTATTAAATCTTCTACCAAGGAACGTTACTTCTTTGGAAGATGGTAACAGGGAGTCACCAATTGTAAGACTGAAATTCGGAATCTTTCTTTTTCGGGAAAAGGGGACAACAACACTTTTGCTCACTGATAAAGACAGGCGATGCTTATTTAACCAAGCTGTTAAATTATTTAAAGAATTCTCGACCGTGGTAGCCGCTGTTTCTACAGAATTATCAGATGAGTAAATAACTATGTCATCAGCGTACTGAAGGATCGAACACGGAGAAATGACTGATTCCAGATCCATGGTATACAAGTCATACAACAAAGGACTTAGAACCGAGCCCTGAGGAACGCCTTTCCACAAAACTCTAGCCGAACATTCTACACCAGGAACCCGGACTGAAATAGATCTACCTGAATAGAGATTAAACAAAAAATCTGAATACTTCATTGGAATGCGCAGGCCAATTAACTTAGATCTAAGAGTTAATAGGTCAACATTGTCATATGCAGCAGAGATATCAAGGAACGCAGCGACTGTAGATTCATTTTTACTAAGCGAGAGCAAAACGTCTGTGGAAAAAATACTTAGGTTATCGGAAACACCTTTACCCTTCCTAAATCCAAATTGAGAAGAAGGCAAAATATTGTTGTGTTCCACAAACCATTCCAACCTTACTTTTATTAGATGTTCGGATAATTTGGCAAAAACAGAAGAAAGGGATACTGGTCTATAGGAAGCAGGATCAGAAGGATCCTTATGAGGTTTTAAGATTGGAATTAAGACATGATGTTTCCACGAACTAGGAATGTGACCCGATTCAATAATGGAATTAATTAAATCAAGAATGAAAGCTTTGGTATATGGCAAACAGTTAACTATAAATGAATATGGGATACCATCTTCCCCAGGAGCTGAATCAGAAACATGGTTTAAAACAAAATCGAACTCATTCATGTCGAATGGAGAGCTTAGGAAATTAAAATCAGAAGAATCAACTTGGCTTGAATAATTATAAGGGATTTGATCAAAATTAGGAACAAAATCTGGAGCAAGATTACCTATAAAGGAAGGAACCCATTCTAGAGAATGAGAAGAGGGCGATACAATAGCACGAGAGGACCGAAATCGCTTGATGTTATTCCATACAGAAGACAGTGAAGTCTCAGGGGAAAGCGATGAACAAAAACGGCGCCAACCATCTAATTTCTTTTTTCTTAAAAATCTTTTTGTTGCAGCTGAGGTATTTTTAAAGCCTAAATATGTTTGCAGATTTAAATTATCGTTGCATGTTTTTTCCGCTGTATTTCTTCTATTGACTGCTTCCGTACAGATTTTATCCCACCACGGCGGAGATGGAATTTTCCCATTAGAAGAATTTTTAATGGGAAAAAATTCGTCAGCTGCTGACAACATCGAAGTTACTAAGCTGTCAAAACAAAGTTGAATGTTGGCCGAGGAAACTTTGGGAAGATCTCTTATTTTTCTATTTAGATTTATTCTGTATGAATCCCAATCGCAATTACTTAACTTATATTTCAGTAAGGGAGCAAGCGGAGGGATACGATTTTTAGAATTAGTAAGGGAGGAAATGAGTATAGGGAAGTGGTCACTACCATATGAAAGTGATAGCCGTTTCCAATCAAGAAGGGGTGATAACTGAGAAGAACAGATAGAAATATCTACAAAACTAGGACACTGGCCTGGAATAACGTGACGCGTAGGCGACCCATCATTCAAGACACACAAATTAAAGTCATCTATAAGATCTACCAATTTTAAACCTAAACAATCATCATTAGGAGCCCCCCATAAACCATGGTGGGCATTAAAATCACCTAACAGTACAAGAGGCGGTGGAACCGTCTCAATGATCGTTTTTAAAATTTGAATCACTGTAGGATCTTTACGTGATATGTAAACAGAGATATATGATACACCACCCACCCGGGCAGCAACAACATTTAAGTTTTCATTCTGATACTGTGGTAATTGAATAGTAGAAAATAAACAATTTTTCCTAATAAGGAGAGCAGAGCCACCCCATCCATCTACCCTGTCACTCCTGATGATATTAAAGCTGGATAATCGATAGTTATAACTTGGTTTCAACCAAGTCTCAGATACAGCAATTATTGATAAATTAAACTTATTACACAGGGAAATCAGATCAGATGTTTTAGAGAGTAAACTTCTAGCATTCCACTGTAGGACACAATCCATTTTTGAAATAGTTAAAAAGAGTGACTGATATGTCATTTATGATTTTAATAGCAACGGGGTCCGGTAAATTAGAATTAAGAATAGTGTTGGTTAAAAAGGAAATCAGATCACCTATATCCTGACTGTCGTTCTTTGGAGAAGATCCAGCATTGGAGACAAACACACTACCATTACCTGTAGGAGGAGATGAGTAGTCTGATACTAAATTATTATGAGCAGCTCGATCATAACCCTTCTGGGTAGGTTTGTGTAACCTTGGTTTGGATACAACCGTTTTCTTATAGGATATAGTATTAGAGTTAGGGATGAAGTTAGATGACTGGGAAGGAATAAAAGACAGGGGAGGGCTTTGTGGAGTAGGGGAGATAACTTCGGAGTAGAGTTTTTTAGAAGGAGGAAAAAGTTTTGCAGCTTCATGATATGAGGAACTGTGAGATGCCATATGTTGTTTAATACTGTTTTGTCTACTAAACTCTGGACAGATTTTACTACTTGCAAGATGTGAGCCTGCACAATTAATACAGCAGTGCTCCACATTGGAACAGGAGGTGCCATCATGTTCACCACCACACTTATAGCACCTTGGTTTGCTCCTGCATTGAGCACGGGTGTGCCCAAAGCGGCAGCAGTGGAAGCACTGAATGGTTGGGTAGATATATAATTCAACCGGAATGGACGAATAAAAAGAATACACATGTGAAGGCAAAGCTTGACCATCAAATGTTACCACTACAGTCTGAGTTGGAATCCAAACAGAGCCCTCGGGGTTGACAGACTTTCTGCTCATCCGACGGGTTTTAATAATCTTACCAAATCCTTGTGGAACTCTTATATTGCTCATAATTTCCTCAGGACTCCAATCAGTGGGTATACCCCTTACAATACCCATTTTAACAATATTAAATGAAGGAATATACACTTTATAGTTATTTTCTATGAGTAATGTATTAGATAAAAATATATTAGCATCTAGTGCAGATTTAAATTGAATAGCAAGTCTGTTACGCCCAATTCGCTTTATGCCATCCTCCAAAATATTCTTTAGGTTGTTCTTAAACAAAAAGTGACCAAATTTAATAGGGTGCAGAGTTGTTCCACTCTCCGGGGAAGATGAAATTAGCTCAACGTATACTAAATACGGACCCGGGTCCGCATCTGTATAAGAATTCCTAAATATATTACCTACTGGAGCATTAGTAACGGGAGTCATAATGACCTCGGTCGATTCTGTAGCTGTGGGAGAAACCGATGGTTTACTCAGTTTAACTTGTTTAACTGCAGACTTATTTAATTTGTTTTTGAAAGTAGGAGTTTTAATGAGTTTGTTAATTTTTTTTTCCTGGGTTTTTGAAGAGGATTTACCATTATCCACCAGTTCATTGTCCCCTAACATTGAGCTAGCCTCTAACAGAGCAAACAAATTATTTTTAACTTTATCAGGGGGTTCGGGCTCAATTTCCATTTTTAAAAGTAGGTCCTTAACTAAAAACTAAACTTAACTAACACCACTAACACTTACTGATTACCAAAAACTACAACTTACATACTACACTTACCAAATAAATAAATGAATTAAGCTACGAAAGATAAAATAATAAAATATAACAAAAACACTACCGCCCTTTCCAAAAGCCCGCCAAAAAGTCGTTGTTCATTCTTGCATCAATAAAACGTGAATGCCCATAATTTATAATATTTTATCAAGCATGATTGTATATTTCCATCCCTTTTACACTTACTAAAAATTATATTTACGTCCTGTTGTCAATAGATATAAATAACATCACTCCTCCATCATTCTTTCGAGGGAGGTTAAAAACCGCCTAAAGTCGCATGGACGATTAGCTTACGTTTATTACCTAGAAAATTGTTGTTTTCAAGAGTAATCTGTTGAAATGGCTGCTGTTAAAAGCGTTGAAGAGTTGTCCAAGGATGAGTCTGTGGAGAACGGCGAGGAAGAGGAAGTAGACGCCGTTGATGAAGGTGAAACAAAAGATCCCGCTAAGAAGAAGAAAAAGAAAAAGAAGAAGAAGAAGGCCGGTAAGACTAGAGTTACGAGCAAACACTGATAAACTCGTCAGTAATACCTTCGGTACAAGCACACTGAAAATCTATTTTTATCCCCACAACAACGATGACAAACGAGGCGCCCGCGCTCTGTCGAATGATAATACGCCATTTATACTGAAATTATTTATGTACCTAATATCTATGTGTGTACAAATCAAATGTATGTGTGTATGTAAATACATTTTCACAAAATAGGTATCACACACTATCCACAAATTTATAGAAAGTTATGATAGATTTACACTGGCATTACAAATCACTTTTGTTCCTAGAAATGCTTTGTAAAACCATTGTACGCAGGCTAACTATCTCTATAAATTTGGTGGTAGGTATATCTTCATTTAACATAGGCTATCAACCCACCAAACCTGAACACATCAATCTAGTTTCATCTTCTTATCTTTGTAATTTAATCTCTTGCGAAGGCATTAAAATCATTGAAATGCATCTAGGCATTTTAAAAACCCGTTTTGGTTGACAAGCAAATACTAATTTTAAACATAATGTAGGTATACTTATTATGCGAAAACGTTAAGAAGTACTTAGGTACCAATTATATTGTTTTTTACAGCTGAAAACGAGGTGGTAGCTGGAGACCAGAATGAAGTGAAAAATGCTTTAGATAAAGTGGAAGCAGTGACTGTGGAAGATGGTGCTGGGGAGACCGATGAGAAGAAGAAGAAAAAAAAGAAAAACAAAAATAAAGCTGGGAAAGGACCAGCTAAAGAGCAGACCAATCCACCGACCATACCCATCGCTCAGCTGTATCCTGATGGTATGCGATAAGTAAAATACATATATTCTAAAAACGGCATAGTACCTGGCATTAAATATTAGCTATCTACACTAATGTTATAAAGAGAAAAGATTTGTATGTTTGTAATCAGTAAACTCAATAACTGAACTGATTTCAAAAATTATTTCACCATTAGAATGCTACATTAACCCTGAGTAACATAGGCTATATTTTTTGGGATCCGGGATATCCGGGCTACGGGATCCGGGCTCAGAGATATTATTGACTAGCTTCAGCTTTATAGAGTGTCATCTATGAGCGACAGAGACACCACTCTACGAAACCGATTATCACTTTCCAAAGCTTGATGTCAAATTATTTACTGCCAGCTACTGAGTGCCACAGTATTTTATATTATAAATATAAATGATCTTAGACTTAAGAAAGCTACCTAGACTACTATTACTACTTCTTCAAATAAGATTCTTATTAGATTTTTGTTATAACTTAATTTTTGTACCTACTTCTTTACATTCCTCAAACTCAGATAAAGCATAAAATAGATTGTTACAAGGCTTTAAAATGCGTTAGAGATAGATTATCAGATTATAGTGAACTAGATCTGTTGTGCCCTTGTTTTATCATTGCAACATTTCTTCTTTGATTGTTATGTGTTCTGATATACCAAATGTTGCAGGTAACTTCCCTGAGGGGCAGATTATGGAGCATGGTCATGCCGAGGGTATCGATGAGAGAACTGCTAAAGATCGCTTCTCGAGCGAAGAGAAAAGGGCTCTTGATAGACTGCACCAAGACATCTATCAGGAAATAAGACATGCTGCTGAGGCACATAGACAAGTAAATATTTCTGATGCTGCCAATATTTTAAACAATGTTTTATTATAGGTTTACCGCAAGCGCGGTACCGCGTCTTAGGTATGCGCGGGGAGGTGGGAGGGTGGGACAGCGAGAGCGATGAGCCCCCCCGTCTCGCCGCTCGCGTACCTAAGGCGCGGTACCGCGCTTGCGGTATACCTATATCTAGTACCTCATTGTATGGCCTCCCCTTTACATCTCCACAGGTATTCCCTAGTCCTTGGGCTTCTTGTAGCCATGTTTAATCTGCTAGTGTCTCGTCTGTAAATTCTCAATTCACGGCAATCTAAAGCTAGGTCAAAATTTGATCATACTGATCAAATTATGTCCTTTTTTCCGACCTTGTCCTCTGTACATTAGTTTTTGAGTCTTGGAAGGAGTGGGAAATACACGGGGAGCGATCAATATATGAGCAATATCCCACCATAAAGGATAGATGAACAGATTAGTGGAAACAAGCTTGCAAACTATCAATAGACTATCACCATGTTCACTTATAATGTAATTATTTCAGACGCGTAAATACATGCGCGATTGGATAAAACCGGGCATGACCATGATCCAAATATGCGAGGAGTTGGAGTCGACCGCGCGCCGCCTCATCGGCGAGGACGGGCTGAAGGCAGGACTGGCCTTCCCTACCGGCTGCAGCCGCAACCACTGCGCCGCGCACTACACACCCAACACCGGTCAGTATGCGCATATTAAACCTATTTAAATACTGTTTTGCATGGAAGTTGCGCATACATTTACATTTTTAGTTGGGTATGTGATTTGTGTTTGCGATAAATAGCATATCAAGACATGTTTCTTTTTATTAACTTACGGTCCAGTTTTCGTTGGTTACAAATAGGGTGTTCATGTACATATACTAGGAGACATAAGTCTCCTTCCGACTCTATCTAAAGTCTTTGAGAAGATCTTTGCGAAGCGTTTAAATAAATCTATAGAAGAAGGTAAAATCATTCCTGAACATCAATTTGGGTTTAGAAGTAAACACTGTACAATAGAACAGGTGCACAGAATAACGAACGAAGTACGTGTAGCCTTGGAATCTAAAAAATACTGCACAGGAGCATTCCTCGATGTCCAACAGGCTTTTGACAAAGTATGGCATCAAGGTCTTCTATACAAGTTAAAGAAAACCCTACCTCATAACATTTATGCCGTACTGAAATCCTACATGGATAACCGCATGTTTTGCGTTAAAATCAATGACGCAATTTCCTCACTCTATGATATTAAAGCCGGGGTGCCTCAAGGCTCCGTGTTAGGACCTACGTTATACCTAATATACACAGCTGACATGCCAGAATCGGACAATATAACAACAGCTAGTTATGCCGATGATGTTGCCGTTCTTACATCAAATGAAGATCCTGTTGAAGCATCAAAACACCTGCAAACACATCTCGATAAGATACAGTCCTGGATGACTCGCTGGCGCATTAGAGCTAGTGCAACCAAATCTAATCATATCACATTTACCCTAAAACGTGGTGACTGTCCACCAGTTAAACTAGGAAACAGTGTCCTGCCCCACAACTCAGTTGTAAAGTACCTTGGCTTTCACCTAGACCGCAAACAAACATGGAAATATCATATCCAGAAAAAAAGGGATGAACTCAATATCAAATTTAGATCTCTGCAATGGTTACTAGGTAGACAATCAAAGCTATCCCTTAATAACAAAATACTTATATACAAAGCAATCCTTAAGCCGGTGTGGACATATGGGATACAGATATGGGGCTCAGCAAAAATGAGTAATCTAGAAATACTACAAAGATTTCAGAATAATGTGCTCAAAACAATAGCTAAATCACCATGGTTTACAAAAATGGACGAACTGCATGATTACTTTGATATTCGTACTGTCAAAGAGGAGGTGGAATACACAATTAAGAAGTACAGGGAGAGAATAGAAAGACACAGTAACAAACTGGCAGTTAATTTACATATACCATTACCTAAAAGACGACTCAAAAGAGAGTACATATGGGACAATTTATCATTATAAGTTGATACAAGAAGGCAAACCCATCGCTGGACGGGCCTGCCTAACACACCATCGACTTGGCATAATATCTGCTTATGGTCGCCAGACCGATCGCATGATAGTTATTAAATAACAAAAAAAAAAAAAAAAAAAATGTACATATACTGGCGCTGAATTGCGCTAAAGACATACGTACAAATAATTCAATCAAAATTAAGGAAAAGTAAACGCACATTGGGCTGCGATAACCACATTCACCTTACCAAGTCAACATTAAGAAAACAAGATCATTGCATAATTGCTCGATGACGCAAAGTCGCGAATATAAATGTTCATAGAATAATACAAGACTAGCTTCTGCCTGCGACTTCGTCCGCGTTAACTTTAAAATCCCACACGAATAAAAAGTAGCCTATGTTCTGCTCCAATGCCCTGTCTATCTTCATACCATAATTCATCAAAATTGGTTTAGCGGATTAGTCGTGAAAGCGTAACAGTCAGGCAGACAGAGTTACTTTCGCATTTATAATATTTATAGTAAGTACTAGCTTTTGCCCGCGACTTCGTCCGCGCATAACTTATCTTTAATTGTCCCACGGGAACTTACTTCTGTAGTTTTTGCGTGAAAGAGTAACAAACATCCATCCATCCAAACTTTCACATTTATAATATAAGTGGGATAGATGTTTCATCACATGTTTGCAATACTTCTTCTGACAGGTGATACAACCGTCCTCGAATACGACGACGTGGTGAAGATAGACTTCGGCACGCACATCAACGGGCGCATCATCGACTGCGCGTTCACTCTGCACTTCAACCCGCGGTACGACGCGCTGGTGAAGGGCGTGCAGGCCGCCACCGAGGCAGGCATCAAGGCTTCGGGAGTTGACGCCAGGCTCTGCGATGTTGGCGCTGCCGTCCAAGAAGTAAGTCGATCCATCCAGTCCATCTTTGTTGGAAACTGATGCAGAAACTTCTTGGCATAGTGCTTTAATAGTCAAAATTGGCCCAGGTGGATTATTGGGTCCGAAATTTAGTATGCGTGAACATTATTTGAGTCAGGGTGTGAGGATACCAGATAACTGGCGCGTCACTACAATGTTTTTTTTGCTCTAGGTATATCAATGTCCTTATCTTACTTTCCTGAGTATTCTACATTTTTGTTATTGCTAATTTCATGATTTTTATTGTCTTGTAATGCCGTCTGCTACTGGGTTAGTAATCATTAGGGCTATTTTCACTATGGAGATTGTACTGCACCACTGACGCAAGTTTTTCAGCCACGAATAATCATGTAAATACTTTTTATAGGTGATGGAGTCGCATGAAGTAGAACTTGACGGCCAAGTGTATCAAGTGAAGCCTATTCGCAATCTGAATGGACATTCTATTGGACCGTACAGTAAGTATAAAACAATATATTATGAGGGATTTATTTCAATTCATTATCGCAATCGCCTTACCGTCAGTCTATGTGCTAGGATGTAATACCAAAAGAGCAGTTTAATAAAATCCTACTGCCAGTGGGCATCGCAGTATTGTATGTATTTTTTTTTCTTTCAGGGATCCACGCCGGTAAAACAGTTCCTATCGTGAAGGGCGGCGAGACGACTCGGATGGAGGAGAACGAGTTCTACGCCATAGAAACATTCGGCTCGACCGGCCGCGGGCAGGTGCACGACGATATGGACTGCTCGCACTACATGAAGAACTTCGACCAGCAGTACGTGCCGTTAAGGTAACGTATCACCACATTACAGATTATATAAATCCACGTATTCATTAAGGGACAAATTTCGACATGTCTGGCGAAATGTGGCGAAGTTCGCGAGACATGATATCCGGCATCCATGAGATTGTATTGAACGCGCCCAGGCAGTTAACGTCTCACCACGAAGACAACCCGTTTATATTTCAGGTTCATAACATAACGTCTTAAATAACCGATTGCTCGGTCGCAGCTGCTTGGTACATGTGCACGCCCCTGTTGACGAATTATTTAATTTCAGACTCCAATCATCGAAACAATTATTGAACGTTATCAATAAAAACTTCGGTACGCTCGCGTTCTGCAAGCGGTGGTTGGAGCGTGCGGGCGCGTCTCGGTACGCCATGGCGCTCAAGGACCTGTGCGACAAGGGCGTGGTGGACGCCTACCCGCCGCTCTGCGACATCAAGGGCTGCTACACCGCCCAGTTCGAGCACACCATACTGCTCAGACCCACGTGCAAGGAAGTAATATCCCGCGGTGACGACTACTAGCGACTACCCCCGCTTAGTACTTAGTTTTCGCAACTCAGTTGTAGCATCGGAGAAATTCTCAAACCCGATCATGTCCAGACTTCAAGGCCACAAGTTTAATACTGTATGTAAACGTAATAAGGTTTAAAACCTGTGGTGTAAACGAAGACACTGACTCGAAATGGAATGAGGCAGGAATTTAGTCAATAGCGTTCGTGACGGCGCGAGCTATTGCTCTTGGTTGTTCTACATCGATATTACTTCTGAGTTGCGTCGTGTACCTACAGTAGTACTACTTTTTTAAATTAAGTTTAAATTCTACAACAGATTGTTTTCTTATCAGTTTTAACATTACGTTATTAAGTTGTGGTTTGTTGTTGATCTTCATGATATAAATGAAATCATGAGCAAAGTTATACTGTCAGATAATTTGTAACAAGGCTTTGTTATTTATAAGTTGGATATCATTTTTGGATTATATTTCGCATCAGCACGAGACGTTAACGTTGTTGTTTCTTTACTAATCTTATGTTAAACTCATATTTTTAACACGTCTGTATTCATAGCAATTGTGTCAATATCAACATTATTTGAAATAAAGTTCTACTTATATTCGAATCGAATTATTAATTAAAACATAAAAAAACTAATTTATTTCAATAATTTATTTTTTAGGAAAACGCTAATTTATTACTATCGCAAATATAAACGATTACATTCATAATTTTAAGTGTGTATTATGTAATATCGATACAAAATCTTTCGCCAATAGCGCCTTTATAAAATGTATAAAATTGAATGACAACTCAATATTATTCGCTAGCATTTACCAACATGTTATTCAGAACTAATGGCCGTTTTCACATTACACGGCACGGCAGCGGCGACGGCTGTCACTGAGATATTTGCGGGGTTTTCATTGGTCAGTGACCAGTTGTCATTGGTTACTGACCAATGAAAACCCCGAAAATATCTCAGTGACAGCCGTCGCCGCTGCCGTGCCGTGTAATGTGAAAACGGCCAATAGGTACCTACACGTTCTTTACCATTTGCTATTTCTCACAAAGCTTGATGCCGTCCTGCTGTATGTTCCTCAAGGGCTACAAATTCAACATTCAGTCACCTTTAATCTGTTTTAAAATATTATCAAACGCTATAACCATTTGAAAGGCCTCGTAATCATGCACTAAATAAGTATGTGCCAACAATACAAAATCTTATGTGCATAAATGTTATTGCTATTGAGTTTGGTTAATTTAACTTAAATATAGGTAGGTACTGAGTAAATATGAGCTACTACATAATTAAATCGTAACATGGGCTGCAATTGCGGCTTTGAATTAAACTTGACATGGTGTCACTAATATTAGCTTTCATAGGGCAATGTCTAGGTTCATTTTCCCAGAAAATAAATGATTACCGTGGTATAGCCAAAACTTTAGTCCATGCGAATCAAATCGCTGGCAAAGCTAACTACTTATTCAGTTAATAATATTATAATTTCATAAAAATTATAGCATTTACTGGCGAAGAAGCTTTTACTAACTAATAGTAATATACGTATTCAAATTAAAAAATTGAAAACTAAAAAGTAATTAGACTACAAAGAACTCGCTAATTTCATTATCTTGTCGAATGACTAGACTAACGGATCTCAGTTCATCTCGATTGTATAACTGTGTACGCAAGTAGCAGTAGCAGTAGCACCTAGTAATCATAAATATGCAATAATTTATATCAATACATAGGTACATATTATTATAATTAATTCAATCAATAAGTATTCATTTATCAGATAAATTTAGTTTACAATATAATTTATCTATAATAAAACAAGTCACGTAATAATACATAATTAAATATTCAGACATTCCACGAACCAGCAGTTGGAATACATTATGAGTAGAGTTCATTATACGCTCTCCGATTGGTCTCATCATGTTAATCAAAAACCAAACTGATAATAATAATATTGCCTTATACCAAATTGGTAAAGTATCACAGAAATTAACCATACCTAGCTAAACTTATGATGTCTCCAATAATACACGAATTACTAAACATCAAGATTTGGTCAATGTATACTAAAATACTAATCGGTGCTACAGAGATGGGATAAACTAATCACTGTCGGCACTTCGAAACACTCGAAGCACATCTGAACATGTAAAAAATGAGGCCAATTAAAATCAATCATAAATTAGGCCTTAAAGACTTTAATTTTGATAATAAGAACAACTTATTTACATTTACTAAACAATTAACACTGGTAATGGTACATCCATCACTGGAAATGTCTATACCTAGAAAAGCATTGTCCAGGAAAGAAAACATGATGATAATAACAATATTTTAAATAGTCAAGTTCGTTTGACTGCCCTTCAACACATTTTCAATGTGATCCTTTGGACTTATCATACGTTTTCTTTGACATTGCAATGTAGGAAGACTAGAAATTCATACATAAAATAATTATTTTACTCATATGTTCTACAAATAATATTAATAGAAAAATAACGAGAATCAATGTAATACAGAGTGTTTGACTTGTTTAATTATTTACTTCGTGTAAATCGACAGCGTCGCCGTTGGTGGCGACCGCTGCCGTGAACGGCCAATCGTAGATTGCCTGCAGAGGAACGTGGAGAAATTCCACTAGGTGTCGGTAATTGGGCTCTGGAAACAAAAATTTGAAAAATAAACAATTTTATGACAAAAAAAATTAAGAACTATTTTTTTTATTAAGGGGCTATGCACACGGGCTACTGGCAACTCGCAACTAGCTGTTTTCATATAAAAGAATCACGGTAACTGGCAATTGTTGGCTGCAACTGCCAAAAAACCATTAAAAAGTTGATAGTTCCGGCAACTAAGTTGCTAGTTTCTTCAACTAAAGTTGCTCCGTGTGCATAGCCTCTAGTTATCACATGTATCATGTAGATTACCTGTGTGTAACCGTGGCGCGGCGTGCTGTTATGAAATTGAATCAGCAAACATTTATTGGTAATTCAATGCGATAATCGCGGGATTTTAATTTGCTAACAAGTTATCTGAAGTGCCGAATTTAATCAATAATAATGATTTAAACTTTATTTTACCAATGTTTCCAATTTATCAATGTGGGTGATCATCGAAACTTTGAATGTTATGAAATCCACTGTTTTGTATACTCACCATTTTCTGGATTAATGTACCCTTTACGTATCAAAAAGTCTATTAAAACTGGGGCACTTGTTGTCTTGAACTGAGTGGTCATGGCTCTTTGTATGCATTGCTCGGCAGTCAGCAATTCGAAAGTTTCGACTTCTCCATCAGCATTTTGCGGCACGAAGTCCAACGGCAATTCAAGATCATACACATACTCAGTGTTAGGAAACAAGCCTTTCTCACTTTCGAAATAAAAACTGAAAACATGTAATAACATTGTAACAAAGTTTTTTGAATAATTGGGCTTAATAAAGAAGTCATGTTCTATCTACGCCCAGATTGTCTTTCACTAATTGAATCTAGTTTAATCTGCTTTGAGCTGAACTGATCAAATAAAAAAATTGATCAAGACCTCACTTAATGTGTGTGCACCAAGCATCAACTCGAGATCAATATTATGACTAAATAGTTTTTTTTTTTAATCAAGGTCAAAAAGCAGACATATTTTTTACCTAACACAACCAGCTGGAACTAGCTTTTTCGCCAATTCTCCTTCCACCGACGCCTCCTCCGCAGCCTCCTTTATAGTTGTCTCAAGTACACCATAGCCGACAGCTAGCCCTCCGCTAACAAAGCAATCCCACTTCCCTTGAAACAAACAAATTATCAGTTGATAAGAAGTATTATCTTAGGATTAGGATCATAGATAGATTAATTATTTTATCATTTTTAAAAAACAAAGCCAAGCTGTGGTTGAATAATTTATTTATCAAATCTGCAAACTCTTATAAACATAAACTTGCTCGGATAAATATTCAGTAGGTAATAATAAACACTTACTTATCAAAGTTTTGTTAATAAAATGTGGAAAAAACAATGAATGTGGAATAAATAATGTTAATTAACTTACCGGGCCAAGTTTGTTTTGTAAAGCTTCTCTGCTGTAACCAAATGCAGAGGCCCTTCGTAGGGTCGATCACATAGCCAGTAACACTGACCCCATAGTTCCGGATGCCAAACAGGCACATCGCACTCCTGTCCATCTCCAAAAGGCTATCGGGACAGAGTGGTGTGGTGACCCCAAAACACTGTAATATAAAATAATAATTCATAGCAACAGTATAAAAATCTATTGTAAATTTAACAGGACAAAGAAATAGAGGCTGGCTAAACATGAAAGTAACATTTAACTAAATAAAACATAATAACATGTTTAGCCACACAGTAACACGGATTAATGTAGATAATATATGGAGATAACACTCGTCCAAATTTAAATTAAATCAACTATTGTAATTGCCTTATCTTTTAATACATAGTTCAGACATTTTATATGTACAAACCTCATCTCTCCATCCTTTCAGAGCACATATCTCATTCTCTTTCCGAAGGCTCTGCAGCACATCGGCTATTCTTGTAGTCCTCTCCTTGTAGTCTCTGAACGCTGGGTTCAACTCCACGTATTTACCTGAGATTCTAAATACCTGAAACACCATGGGCACTTGTAGGCTAGGATGCCTTTTTAGAATGGTGTAATTTCTAATAGAGATAATGAATAGGTTTACCTATACACTAATTTATAAACAAATTAAGTAGTCACCTATTCATTTTTATTCCATTGAATATGAATGAATCTTTTTGACCATGTAGTAAGTGGAAAAGTCAGATCCACTGACCCTCTCATCACAATCTGTGAGACCTATGGTCTTTACATTTACCATGCATGTACCTATCCCTTTCAGTCTCTTGGTGATTACTGAATTGTATCCTGGGCGTACGCAGTCGCGTGGAACAACTATATCAGGATAATGCACACTATAAAAAACTAACCTCAGGAAATCTGTTCAGGTATTTCATGACATCAGGCCGAATCAAACCCACTTGGTAACCGGCTACAATAAACGGTTTACATGTCCCTTGATGCAGACCTAAAACAATGCCAAACATGTATGTAAGCAAACAACACAGAATTGTTTCACATACATACATACCATCCATTTGTTGTCACTGTAAACGCGAAAATAGAACATAAACGAATCGCCCATTCGTGAGTCAATGAATAGAGTTATTTCATTCTAATACTATTTTGTTTATTGCTATTACATACCTGATAGATAAAAACAGTTGAATTTCCTGGCTAATTTGAGTAAATCGGAAATGTTGTTCTGTGTGGAGGAACTCATATCTTTCATAGTATTATTCCATACGACGTTTATAAAACTTTATAGAACGAAATATAGCTAATACTGGAAGATAATTAATTTATAATTAACGAAAGAGTGAGTATTGCTTATGAAAAGGAAAAAGCCTATTATACTTCCCTGCTGTCCTTGAACAACAAATTCCACAAAATGTCTGACTGACTGACTGATGGGTGGATGAACGAAACGAAAACGAACCAGGGGTGCTACTCGCTTTCAAACGAAAACGATATTGCGGACGATATTTCGCGTGTTTCCTACCACGGTTCTCATCCGTTCCGAAATTTCTTCCGAACGCAAATTGTTTGACGGATCGTTTCTCTAAACCTACTCTAATTGGTAAATGTTCCGAACGAAAATTTGATTTTGACAGATGATTTTCGCGATATTAACCTCAAAATCGACGAAACCAAAAGTGTTATCGTTTGATTATCGTTTGTGTTGATTTTATTAGAAAATTGTATTAAAATGGCTGCAAGATTAGTTTTAATCGAGGCTGCTCTACGTAAGGAACGTTTAGAGCGTAGAAGAAGTCGGCGTCGCCTGCGGAATCAATTAAATGTTAGCCAAATTCTTGACTCAAAGAGTTTGTGGGAAATTACAGACTCAGTCGGCAATAATTTGAGGAGTTGTGTAAGGAAATAGTGCCGTTGTTACCTCCACTTCGGAGGTGTTATGGAATCGACCTCACAACTAAGGTGGTGTATATTTTTTATCGTTTTCTTAAATAAATATTGGCATTTCTCTGTTCATAATCCTCATCTTTTTTTCAGGTCCTTACGGCTTTGAATTTTTATGCCTGAGGCAGTTACCAAGGATCTGTGGGACAAAACCTAGACGGGCCCATGGCAGAACAGACTGTGTCTTGTTGTTTGCAGGAGGTTACGACTGCCCTCAATGCACTCCATATACTAAGGAAATACATAAAATTCCCGCAAAATATTAATGAAAGGCATCTCATTAAGCGGCGGTGAGTACCTAGCTAACATGTATCTAAGTTTTATTATTAATATTGGCTTAGTGTATTTTGAATAAATGTGATATCATAATGTTCCATATTTAATGAAAAATATGGGCTTCCGGGTGTGATTGGGTGCATTGATTGCACTCATATTGCAATTATTGTTGCACCTTCGCAGGAAGAGGAAAAATATTTTAATCGAAAACATTTTCATTCAATTAATACTCAAGTTTTGAGTATAAGACCAAATATTAATTATTGTTTGAATGTTGTTGGTGTAAGATCTAGGTACTGTTGTATATGATTCCCATTAATCTCTATACTTACCTTCTATTTATGTATATTACATTGAATAACTTTCTTTTCTAGATATGCGACAGTGGGTGCTATACTTATAACTAATGTGGACGCTTCATTTTGTGGAGCAACACATGATGCATATATTTGGAGAGAGTGTGACATAAGAACCCACATGGAGGGTCTCCAGAGTGAAATAGTTTATCTATTAGGCATGTTTGAATTGATTTATTTGTGTAAAAATATAATATAATAATGTATGTAATGTAACTCACATTAATATTTATTTTAAAATTTTAGGCGATTCTCGTTACGCTCAAAGGGAGCATATGATGATACCTATAGATAATGCTGTTGAAGACTCTCCTGAGGGAAGATACAACTCTGTCCAAAAGAGTGCACGCACCACCATAGAACGCACATTTGGCATATTGAAAGGTCGATGGAGATGTCTTTTGGCAGCTCGGCAGCTCGCACTACATTACTGTCCTGAAACAGCAGGTAAAATTATAATAGCCTGCTGTGTTTTACATAAGTTATGTATAAATATAATTCATTTGCTTTAATTTATTTTTACTTTGTTTTAGGAGATAATGTGAAAAAAATGCCAAGCGCTTCCTGCCCCGTTTCTTTTCAACAGCTACACCTTTCAAACTTATAAAAAGTTGTACTTTAAGGTAAAATAAAAATAAATGCCTTATTATAATAGTTTTATTTATTCTAACCCCTACCTACAAAGTTCATGGTAAATAACAGTAATTACTGCCCTAAGCATGTATAGAAGTTTGTACCTACCTATATCCATTGACGTAGGAATTTCTACGATTTTATTTTCTCTATTCAGCATTACATATTACTAGGTACAATATTTATGCATAGCTAGGGAAATCGGTACCTTAAGGTAAAATAAAAAAAAACCCTTATTATAATAGTTTTATTTATTCTAACCCCTACCTACAAACGTCATGGTAAATAACAATAACAGTCTACATGCTGTGTGGAGTGACTAGACGCTTCCTGGCTGTATACGGCAAACTACATGACTTCAGGCAAATCTTGAAACAAACTGAGGCTGTGGGAAGCTCGGTGGTTGGCTTGTTTGACTGGATGTGGATGGCGTTGGTTGATTGGTCTGAAAATAAAGCAAATTTAATAGCTAATAGAATCATGACATATTGTAATCAAATGAGATTTGATGGATTTAATTTAAAATAGATTTAAATTCTTACATAAAAATTCATCTTTATAATGAAATCAATTATCGTTGAAGAAATATTTTAACAACAAAGATGTAGAATTATTTGATGAGATTTGAAGAATGACTTCCTCACTAAAGGCTGACACTCTGGCTATAGTAAGGCGTCCAACAAACCCATCTCCCATGATAGACAGGACTTAATTGCTGAATGTAACTCATCTAATTCTAAGTATCTTAATTACTATTCTCTAAGAAGTCCACACAGCTGTAATAGGGCAGCCCCTGATGCCTGCGAGCTCGGTGTTCCTGACTGTTTATCTCTCTGCACGGTCCTCTTCCAATTGTATCAAGCTTCTGACATCACAGCCAGCAGTTGATTGCCTTTTCCTTCTGGTATGTGTAGGTTGTGAGTCTGCAAAACAACATTCCAATTTAAATACTTCAACAAAAAATGCCTCGGACACTTAACGGGTTTAGAAAAATAATTTTAACTAAATGGACACTTTTTACTAAGTTAAATAGTTGCCCTGATTATGCTTAAGGGTACCTACTATGTCCAGCAGTGGACGGCCTTTGGCTGAAATGACTTATGAAAGATATTTCATACAAATCCATCATGTACTAAAATATTTATGATAGCATTACTGAAAATACCATTAACAAATACTCACAACTTCTGGAGGTCCGGGATTCTTGTCACATCGGTGGTAGACTCGGGGTTCTAAGTGGCTCGTGGTTTCGTGGCGGATTTCTACATTCCCCATAACCCGTTTGTGTAGCCATTTTAAACTGAAAAGATGTAGATATGCATTGTTATTATTAAGGAAATGAGATATATTTAGTGAAATAACTAATTACTATGTATATTTATAATGTTTACTTACATGTTTTGGAAGACAAACTTTTGGAGACCCAAAATGCCGACAAAATGGCTTGAAGCTTTTATACGGAATGTGTATCACGATTCCGAAGTATGTAAGAAGCACTTGGAAACATCATTTATTAATACAACACTTGAGAAACTAACTTCAGAAAACATCAATTAATTCAAACGAAAAATCTCACAACATAAACATTGACTGACAGAGTGTGAATATACGGATAATTTTGATTGTCATACGTTACTACCAATCGTTCGCAAGAAATAGTACTCTTCAATTTAGTTGGTTAACAATGTCCGTAAAAGGGAACACCATAAACACTATAGAGAATTATACTGTCTATGGTATTTTTTGTTCAAAATATAATTTTTTACCCATATATTAATATTTTCTGCATGAATATTACAAGTAATGCTTGATTTACCACACACTATACGTAAAATTTAAAAATAAAGCTACCTAGTTTAATTATTTCAAGATAAAGTAAAAACCGTAATTTACCGAAGTTGACGTCAAAAAGCAACCACACTATTTTGCTCGTCCCATTCGTTCACGAAAATTGTCTATGGATCCGTACTTCGTGTGCCCATCCGCAAAAGAACAAGAGTAGCAAATTACCAAAATTTCGGATTGAATATCGTTCGTTAACGTAAGTTGCGTTTCGCAAACCGTGGTAGCACCCCAGTGCTAGGCCGCGTTCAGAGGCTATGCTTCGAGCGCAACAATTCACTCTGACGTCGTCGTTCCGTACCTCAGGGTGAAAGGTTCGGAGGTGTAACTCAGCCTTTCAGAGGCTCCTAGTGCTCAGACCAGTTGCAACTTTTCCAGCATTTTCACTATCCAAATTAATAAGTTTTAAGATTATAAAAACTTACAACCGAGTAGTACCTAGTGTTGCAAAAGACCCGAGTTCTTTTAGCCCTCTCAAAGAGGCTCGAGCTTTTCTATGGGGCTCGTCGAAGAAAAACGACTCCGAATATTTCAAGGCTAAAAAAGGACTCGAGTTTTAAATAAACCTCGAGCCCTTTTTGGGCTCGGAGTTCTTTTAGAGCTCCGTTGTTGTGAGCTTTCTAAGTCTTCCCAAGTATAAGGAGTCGCCTTATAGCTGACTATTCCTGGCTAGTCTATTGTATTCCTGACTATTCTTGACTTTTTTGACTATCCTGACTATTCTTGAATATTCTCGACTATTCTTGACTATTCTTGACTATTCTTGACTATTCTTGACTATTCTTGACTATTCTTGACTATTCTTGACTATCCTGACTATTCTCGACTATTCTCGACTATTCTCGACTATACTTGACTATTCTTGACTTTTCTTGACTATTCTTGACTACTCTTGCCTACTCTTGACTACTCTTGACTACTCTTGACTACTCTTGACTATTCTTGACTATTCTTGACTATTCTTTACTATTCTTGACAATTCTCGACTATTCTCGACTATTCTTGACTATTCTTGACTATTCTTGACTATCCTGACTATTCTCGACTATTCTCGACTATTCTCGACTATACTCGACTATTATTGACTATTCTCGACAATTCTCGACTATTCTCGACTATTCTTGACTATTCTTGACTATTCTTGACTATCCTGACTATTCTCGACTATTCTCGACTATTCTTGACAATTCTCGACAATTCTCGCCTATTCTAGACTATTCTCGACTATTCTCGACTATTCTTGACTATTCTTGACCATTATGACTATTGTTGACCATTTTTTACCATTGTTGTCTATTTTTGACCATTGTTGACTATTTCGACTATTCTTGTCTATTGTTGACTGTTTTTGAATATTTTTGCCGAATTTTGACTATCCTTGACCATTGTTGACTCTTGTTGACTGATATTGAATATTTTTGCAGAATTTTGAATATTTTTGCCGAATTTAGACTATTATTGACAATTTTTGACCTTATTTTTTAATATTTTTGACTTTTTTTGGCCATTGTTGACTATTCTTGACTATTCATGACTATTTTTGACCATTGTTGACTATTTTGACTATTCTTGACTTTTCTTGACTATTCTTGACTATTCTTGACTATTCTTGACTATTCTTGACTATTCTTGACTATTTTTGACTATTTTTGACTATATTTGAATATATTTGTCTATTTTTGATAATTTTTGACTATTTTTGACTATATTTGAATATATTTGACTATTTTTGTCTATGTTTGTCTATTTTTGACTATTTTTGACAATTTTTGTCAATTTTTGACTATATTTGAATATATTTGTCTATTTTTGATTATTTTTGACATTTTTTGACTATTTTTGACTATATTTGAATAAATTTGACTATTTTTGACTATATATGAATATATTTGCCTATTTTTGAATATTTTTTTTATTTTTTGACTATTTTTGACTATATTTGAATATATTTGACTATTTTTGACTATTTCGACAATTCTTGACCATCGTTGACTATTGTTGACTGTTTTTGAATATATTCAATGAATTTTGAAGATTGTTGACTATTTATGACCATTGTTGACTATTTTTGACCAAAATTCGGCAAAAATATTAAAAAACAGTCAACAATAGTCAAGAATAGTCGAAATAGTCAACAATTGTAAAAAAGAGTAAAAAATAGTCAAAAATAGTCAAAAATAGTCAAAAATAGTCAAAAATAGTCAAATATATTCAAATATAGTCAAAGATTTCAAAAAATTTCATAAACATACCAATTTATTCATATATAGTCAAAAATAGTCAAATATAGTCATTAATAGTCAAAAAATGACAAAAATAATCAAAAATAGACATATATATTCAAATATAGTCAAAAATATACAAAAATAGTCAAATATATTCAAATATAGTCAAAAATAGTCAAAAATTATCAAAAATAGACAAATATATTCAAATATAGTCAAAAATAGTCAAAAATAGTCAAAAATAGTCAAAAATAGTCAAATATATTCAAATATAGTCAAAAATAGTCAAAAACAGACAAAAACAGTCAAAAATTATCAAAAATAGACAAACATATTCAAATATAGTCGAAATAGTCAACAATGGTCAAAAATAGTCAAATATAGTCAAAAACAGCCAAAAATTTTCAAAAATTGACAAAAATAGACAAAAATAGACAAAAGTAGTCAAAAATAGATAAATGTATCCAAAAATAGTCGAAATAGTCAACAATAATCAAATATAGTCAAAAACAGTCAAAAATAGTCAAAAAATGTCAAAAATATTCAAAAATAGACAAATATATTCAAATATAGTCAAAAATAGTCAAAAATAGTCAAAAATAGTCAAAAATAGTCAAAAATAGTCAAAAATAGTCAAAAATAGTCAAAAATAGTCAAAAATAGTCAAAAATAGTCAAAAATAGTCAAAAATAGTCAAAAATAGTCAAAAATAGTCAAAAATAGTCAAAAACAGTCAAGAACAGTCAAAAAAAGTAAAAAATTATCAAAAATAGACAAACATATTCAAATATAGTCGAAATAGTCAACAATGGTCAAAAATAGTCAAATATAGTCAAAAACAGCCAAAAATTTTCAAAAATTGACAAAAATAGACAAAAATAGACAAAAGTAGTCAAAAATAGATAAATGTATCCAAAAATAGTCGAAATAGTCAACAATAATCAAATATAGTCAAAAACAGTCAAAAATAGTCAAAAAATGTCAAAAATATTCAAAAATAGACAAATATATTCAAATATAGTCAAAAATAGTCAAAAGTAGTCAAAAATAGATAAATGTATCCAAAAATAGTCGAAATAGTCAACAATAATCAAATATAGTCAAAAACAGTCAAAAATAGTCAAAAAATGTCAAAAATATTCAAAAATAGACAAATATATTCAAATATAGTCAAAAATAGTCAAAAATAGTCAAAAATAGTCAAAAATAGTCAAAAATAGTCAAAAATAGTCAAAAATAGTCAAAAATAGTCAAAAATAGTCAAAAATAGTCAAAAATAGTCAAAAATAGTCAAAAATAGTCAAAAATAGTCAAAAATAGTCAAAAATAGTCAAAAATAGTCAAAAATAGTCAAAAATAGTCAAAAATAGTCAAAAATAGTCAAAAACAGTCAAGAACAGTCAAAAAAAGTAAAAAATTATCAAAAATAGACAAACATATTCAAATATAGTCGAAATAGTCAACAATGGTCAAAAATAGTCAAATATAGTCAAAAACAGCCAAAAATTTTAAAAAAATTGACAAAAATTGTCAAAAATAGACAAAAGTAGTCAAAAATAGATAAATGTATACAAAAATAGTCGAAATAGTCAACAATAATCAAATATGGTCAAAAACAGTCAAAAAATGTCAAAAATAATCAAAAATAGACAAATATATTCAAATATAGTCAAATATAGTCAAAAAATGTCAAAAATAGTCAAAAAATTTCAAAAATAATCAAAAATAGACAAATATATTCATATATAGTCAAAAATAGTCAAAAATAGTCAAATATATTCAAATATAGTCAAAAAAGTCACAAATAGACAAATATATTCAAATATAGTCAAAAATAGTCAAAAATAGTCAATTATATTCAAATATAGTCAAAAATAGTCAAAAATAGTCAAAAATAGTCAAAAATAGTCAAAAATAGTCAAAAATAGTCAAAAATAGTCAAAAATAGTCAAAATATATTCAAATACAGTCAAATATATTCAAAAATAGACAAAAATAATCAAAATAGACAAATATATTCAAATATAGTCAAAAATATTCAAATATAGTCAAAAATAGACAAAAATAGTCAAAAATAGTCAAAAAATTTCAAAAATAATCAAAAATAGACAAATATATTCATATATAGTCAAAAATAGTCAAATATAGTCAAAAAATATCAAAAATAATCAAAAATAGACAAATATATTCATATATAGTCAAAAATAGTCAAATATAGTCAAAAAAATTCAAAAATAATCAAAAATAGACAAATATATTCATATATAGTCAAAAATAGTCAAATATAGTCAAAAAATATCAAAAATAATCAAAAATAGACAAATATATTCAAATATAGTCAAAAATAGTCAAATATAGTCAAATATAGTCAAAAATAGACAAAAATAGTCAAAAATAGTCAAAAAATTTCAAAAATAATCAAAAATAGACAAATATATTCATATATAGTCAAATATAGTCAAAAAATATCAAAAATAATCAAAAATAGACAAATATATTCATATATAGTCAAAAATAGTCAAATATAGTCAAAAAATATCAAAAATAATCAAAAATAGACAAATATATTCAAATATAGTCAAGAATAGACAAAAATAGTCAAATATAGTCAAAAATAGTCAAAAATATTAAAAAATTGTCAAAATAGTCAAAAATAGTCAAAGATAGTCAAAAATAGTCAAAAATAGTCAAAAATAGTCAAAAATAGTCAAAAATAGTCAAAAATAGTCAAAAATAGTCAAAAATAGTCAAAAATAGTCAAAAATAGTCAAAAACAGTCAAAAATAGTCAAAAATAGTCGAAATAGTCAACAACGGTCAAAATAGTCAACAACGGTCAAAATAGTCAACAACGGTCAAAATAGTCAACAACGGTCAATAGTGGTCAACAATAGTTAGAATAGTCGTGCGTATTCAACTAAAGTCAAGAATGGTTACAAAGGGCTAAAATCAAAAAGGGCTCCAAGCCTTTTTAGAAAGAGCTTCAAAATAAAGGCTTTATTTCCGAGAGCCTCCTCTTCGCCTCGAAGACTCGGAGCTGAATTAGTTCTTTAGCCTTCGAGGTTTCTTAAAAAGGCTCGAGCCCTAAAAATGAGGCTAAAGAACTCGAGTCTTTTGCAACACAAGTAGTACCGGACATTCGAGCGAGTTAAAAATAACCGACAACTGCACTTGAGGTCTCGGAACGAAGAAATAAGTTTTTGGTCCAATGGTGCGTTCCATTCACTGTTAATTTTGTTATTTTCGATCACAAATCTCGTTCCACTCGCACCAACTTGTACTGAAAGTGATGATTATTATCGTTTTTAACACTTTTTGTGGACGAAAATAACAAAATTAACAGTGAATGGAACGCACCATTAGAGAAAGAGTATGAATAATCGTCGGGTTCCCCAAGAATTGGGTGGTAATTTTTCAATAGGTAAAGTATTCACCACTTTATTTGATAGGGTTTGGGGAGGGGTATTTTAGGCTTTTAGGCCTAGCAAATGGTCCTCCTGTGCTTGATGCAGCCAAAAACTTGCAATATATTATATACTAATAATATATAATACTTGACACTGGCTATATGCGAAAAAGGTTCGTTGAGCTTGAGTAACGAAGAAAAAAACAAAAACAGTAGGGATGGGCTTCAACGTTAAAAAACACACTGCTAAATGCTAATGCTAAAATATTTAACTTAAAATTAACAGCTATTTTTAGCAACTGCTAAATTTAAAAACATGCAGATTGGTTGTTAACATAATTAATTGATTCTTATCTTTTTTACGGTATCGCTATCGTAAAAATGTTCCATATTTCCATATTCCATATTTTAGAGTATTTATTGAGTTTCTCTTGTTAAAACGTAAACAACACTACGCAAACAATTGAAATTTTACTCAGAGCATTACTCATTACCTAGATAATGTAACACGTAAATATAGGTACTTGTGACTGCTAAATTTAACAGCTACTTTAGAAATTATTTAACAGGTGTTGACACTAAATACATTTTGCACTGCTAATTTAGCAGCTTATTAAATTTGGACCAATCCCTAAAAAACAGTAAAAAAAATAAAACTCCCTGATCCCTCCCTGCCTGCCTGGCCTCAAAATAAAACGTCGAACGACAAAGAGAATGTAATTTGGCCAACGAAGTAAATATATAATATGTCTATGTAATAGCTTCATCCAAATTGAATCAAAATAGGCTAAGGTTAGGGTGCTTATTTTAGTAGGTATCAATCCGTATCAAGTGCTTTATAATGACTTCGGAAGGTTTTGGTGTCCTAAGTGACCTAGCTCCTGTTTTCCGCCCTTACGTACAGAACGTGTATCAAGATTTAAAACTAGGTATGTTAAAGTATGAATACTTCAGACTAAAATGCTGTTGATGATTTTTTCTAAACATTTATACTTTCAGGTTTGTGCAAAAACAAAGTTGACTTTGAACGAATATCTGGTAACTCTGAACGGCCAGAATCTCAATTCCGTGTTGTATTACCTTACTGCTCAAAGAAGTTGAAATGGGAAGTGCTATTTGATGCTTCTACACCTTGGTTTGCACCCGACTTTAGATTTGATGATGATACATTCCTTATGAATGTGGAGGAAAACTTTTTAGACGAGAAGGTGCCAAGTCTTTCAAAATGGAATGAAAGTGACCCAAGAGCGCTTAGCGATGTCATTTCAGAATTGGTCAATTTATACAAACTTCATCAGGTGAGGTACAGTCAACAGCAAAAGTAGCTTGGTATAAATCAAAAGAATCAAATTATTAAACTTGATAGAATAGTATGATATTAGAAGGTTTCTGAAGTAGATATACAATCATAGAGTATTTCAGATTGAAATATTATATTTTTGAAACCTGCTATTGTAATACCTAATGTTGTTCTCAAGAAGTTTTGATATACCAAGCTACTTTTTATGTTGACTGTATACCAAGAAATTTAATTGTACATAAAATAAATGTAAACAAAAAATACAATGCACCATGACCTTTTGTGTTTGTGTCCACAATTTAGATGTTTTTTCTTGCCAGGTCAAAAAGTTAAATGAAGATGAAAGTTCTCGTGCATACTTTGAGTACAGCGCTCTCTTAGGAGATGCACTCACATCTGAGAATGACATTGAAGTTTGGGTTGGGAACCATGTTGTTGAATTTTTAATCAAACTCAATGTTGATACCTCAAGACTACCAGAAATATACAACGATGGGTAAGCAACCACTTAACGAGGGGGTTATATGCTGATGACAGCTTTAGTGCTGAAAAACTGATGATGTTTGTAGCGAATCTATTGATTTTTAGGGTTCCGTTGGCACCTTTTGGGTATGTATTAATAAGCCTCCGCTGTTCGTCCGTCTGTCAGCAAGCTGTATCTCATGAACCGTTATAGGTAGAGTTTAAATTTTCACTGAATGTGTATTTCTGTTGCCACTAAAACAACTTACGAAAAAATGAAAATCAGACAAAAAATTATGAATTTTAGGAACGTCACTGCACAATGGATCTTGGTATTGAGTAGTGTTTAGCTACATAATTATGCATGTGACTGTACATGGTACCCTTTTTTTCAGAACAGATACAAACCCTGGAATTGACAGTGCTTTACTTCTAGTGAGGTACCCCAACTCAACAAATGCTGAATTAATACTATCACCACTTCTTACAAAATCACTAGGAAACATAACACTGCCTTTGTAAGTGAAAGACAAATCAAAGTTTTGTTCTTGTGGATTACTGTAAACATGGACAGGAGTGCCATTTAAATTGGTCTAATTTGTTATTTTTAGGATGCATCAGTCAGGGGTGTTAATGGACTATGTTCCAATGGTAACAGAAATGTTAAATAACAAGGTATGAATAACATAAAAAGTCAAGACGTCTTTTTAGATTTTCGTGGAGGTAATATTATGTATATTTTTTCTGCAGATCCAAGATTTGCTGAATAAAGAAAAACTAAAGAGGGATCTGTTAGCACAGTTGATTATCAAGTATGAAGGTGCTGTGCTAGAGCATGACGCAAATAATGCAGCATTCCTGTTTGAGATGAATGATTTCCATTGGATACTGCAAATAGACATTGGTTAGTAAATAGTACCATCCGTGATTTTGCAGATCGGACCGCGTCAACGAATCGCGGGAATGGTGTTGCAGACACCCGTAATCATTCGCTTGATGGCATTCGCAAAAATACTGACACTGGATTGATAACATATAAATAACTGCATTTTTCAGGGCTCAGGTTTCCAGACAAGCCTCCTGTACTGACCATAAGATCAGTCTATCACTGCAGCAAAGGGAAGCCCAAGTCCAAGGTGTTACCCCCATATCCTTATAACAACTTTGAAACCCTTCGAACCCACATTGAACAGCAAGTGGAGATTTTCAAAACAGAATGCATGGGCAATTCTTCAAACAACCAACTTGTGATTTTGGAGAACTAGAAAGTACAAAGTGATGTTTTTAATTTACATCTATTTAAAAAATGTAATAATTACTTTGTATTACAGTACACGATATATCAATATTTTGTAATATGGTTTAAATGAAAGTCTATTACATCTGTAATAATTATTTTTAATTTGCCTTGTTATACAATGTTCAAACAAGGGTTTAACACTACAAATCATGTGTGAGAATTCTTTACATAGGACTTTTAAGGACTTGGGAATTATCCAAACACGATTATCTTTTGATGAACATAAACAAGTACCTACTTTTCTATTCTACAAATTGAATGCTTTGGATTTAAGCAAGCAAACATTATCCTACTTTTTACGAATTATTCAACATATTTTAACCTAAAGTTACATTTCCTACCATTTCATTAGATAACATTACTATGGGAAATGGAACAAAAGTAACACAAGCCAGGTACTGTAACTTTTGTGAACAATAAAGAAAATTTAATCACAAAGAGTTTCCACAGTGACAAACTCATGTCGACGGAAGAACCCCACACAATAAATACTTAATTTAGACATTATAATTAAATTATTTATCAATGTTACATAACTATTCTATACTATTTTTTTTTTAATTAGTCAATTTTGTGTTTTCATTGCTACCAAGGAGTTCATAACGGTATCTCATGTATACAACCTTCATTCTATCCCAAACATTTTCAAATGAGTCCAGAGCAGGCCTGACATCCAGTACGGCAAACTGGAAGTGATTGTCCACATTCCCAGCATCATAGTAATCAATAATGTAGCGGACATCTTTTCCACATCTATCCACAATCCAATCATGTCGATCAAACGGGAGCTCATATCTGAAAAAATTGACAGCAATATTTTTAATACCACACTGATAAGTAATAAAACTATGCCTGTATCCCGGAAGGAGTAGGCAGAGATGTACCATCATTTCACTTATGGTATTGCGGTCTCAATGTAATATGAGGCAAATCTACTGCCATTAGTTTAATACACTTGCAGACTGAGGTTGAACTTCTGAATAGATGATCCAACTAACTTCTGGAAAGAAATCCCTGGACCTCATTTATCAACAGGTAGCGCTAGTCTGCCACTACGACTAGTCTGCTAGGTAGCGTACAGTGATATGAAGTACATAAATAACTCAAAAAATTCGATTGTTATGTTACATACCCAAGCAAGGAACGTAGTCGAGCCCTTGGACTGTAGTCAGTGGCCTTGCCTCCAAAGCTCTTGAGTCTTGGGTGTCCGCACTCTTTAGCGTGCAGTGCTTCCCATTTCAATACCTCTAGCCAAGCCTGAAAATGCATTCATATTTTGTTAAAAAACATTTTATTTCAAAACACTACAAATAAACAGGTTTCAATAAACTACATACCTGTTCATTGTTAGCATTATGTATTTTAATGATGTCATCCATATCTTTCTCCTTAATAGCTTCGTCCTTCCAACGCCAACCTTTGCGGAGCATAGCATTCCAGAACATTTGTTGGCTTGGGTAAACCCAGAATTCTGTGGAGCCATCGGGCATGGCACGGGGGATGGAGGACACCTGGCGATTAGTTGGTAGGGGGAACGGCTGGTCAGGGGCAGGCTGTTGATTCGCCGGGGGCATCTAAAACAACATAGAAGCTGATAGTACATCCACCATTCTTTATAGGTGTAAGTCTATAGTGTTTTTAGACTAGATGCATGGGCAAGTAGTATCCATAGGCCACTTACCATATTATAAGGGCTGATGTCGTTGCCATGTTTTACAGGGCATTCGGAAGGTCGTGTTTCTTCTGTTTTCTGGTCATCTTTCTTGTGCATAGGACATTCTGGAGGAGGATTTGCGCTTCCCACGTTTGGTATATTAACACCAGCCTCAGCTGAAACTCTGTTACCCATTTTTCCTCCGGACTTACGTAAGATTTTTAGAGGTTAGTTGCAATCATTTTTTCCTATAAATGAAATTATAACCAAACGTTCGCACAGAATCTAATTAGTAATACATATGATATTGTTAATGTTTTTTTCAAGTTTTCACCAATATGGTACTACAATTTCTCAAATAACTCCACAAGGTGACGATTCGATCGATGCCCTCCTTGGCCTTTTTTTTTTTTATACGTTGACTGACAGATTCTGTTTCTGATTGTCAAACTAAAATACGTGAGCGCTTAGAGCCTGGCCGCACAGCGTTTGTTTATACCTCAACGCGGTTTTATTCGCGCGAATTATTTGCAACGCATGAAATTTCACCTAACGCGCACTGCGATAAGTGGTGCGTTCCATTCACTGTTAATTTTGTTATTTTCGTCCACAAAAACTGTTAAAAACGATAATAATGATCACTTTCAGTACAAGTTGGTGCGAGTAGAACGAGATTTGTGATCGTAAATAACGAAATTAACAAAATTAACAGTGAATGGAACGCACCATAAATTTCCGAAATGATACCAACTCTCAAAAATATTTGTCCCTAAAGCTCAAGTCAAATACTCCTAAAATCTCTACTAGAAAATAATGTTAAGAAAATATAAATAATAAATTAATAGTAATAAGTTAATAGTATTCTGTAATATTATATTGTTTATGAATCGTTCAAAAAAATATAAATTTTTAGCGTTACCACCGTCCCACTTATTTACCCTCCAAATTTGGGAAGGTAACCCGTAAGTTGACAAAACTCAATGACCCTCCCGCCACCTGCTACCAACGCGGTTTTTTTCCGCAATGCGGTTAGCGTCATACAACTTCTGCTGCGTACCATTCACCGTAATTTTTGCTATTTTCGTTCTCAAAAACTGTAAAAAACGATAATAATGACCACTTTCAGTACAAGTTGGTTCGAGTGGGACGACATTTATGAACGAAAATAACGAAAATTAACAGTGAATGGAACGCACCATTCATAGTGCACAACATAGATTTACTAGATACCGCCCTACTAGAGATGGGTTGGACTAGGTAAATTTGGGACTAGGTGCACCTATTCCTAGTATTTAAAAATACGTGATCCAAACACCTGTTCCATCTAGTCCACCTAGCCCGCCTAGTCCACCTAGTCCACCTAAGCTCCAGTACTTATCGGCTATGGTTCGCGTACTTAGTCCTTAGATCCATAATAGGACTCGATACATGAAATCAAATAGGGACAAAAATTGACATTTGCTCACTTCAGTTAGATGTCGCCTACTGCTTACTAATGATGATGACTTGATAATGACGACGATGATGATGATAAAGAAGAAGACTACGACGATGATGATGATGATGATGATGCGATGATGATGATGCGATGACAATGATGATGATGACGTTGATGACGATGATGATGATGGCGATGATGATGACGATGATGATAGTGATGATGATGATGATGATGGTGATGATGATGGCGATGATGATGATGATGATTATGATGATGATGACGATGATGATGCCGATGATGATGATGATGACGATGATGATGATGACGATGATGATGATGACGATGATGATGATGACGATGATGACGATGATGATGATGATGATAAAGATTACAACTTTCTTTTAGAGCCATTTTTGTTATAAAGACAAAAATTGGTTATCTCAACAATTTAACACAAAAATATGATATTAATACTACTTGGACTAGAAGACTAGTTACCTACCATATACTATGTAGACTGAGCAGTTCGTAATACTCATAATAATACGCGATATCCGCACGCAATCGAGAGAGCATCACGTCCGCTGGGACGTGTTGGGTGAAATACTAGGTGGACTAAGTACTCTCCAAATTGGAATAGGTGCCACCTAGTCTCGTAAAATACCTGTTCTTCGAACCTGTTCTAGTAAATACGACTCATCTCTACGCCCTACTAAGAAAAATCATTTCAAGATCTATGGTGCACAAAATATTCGCGCGGATTAAAAACGCGTCGCGCCGCGTCAAATCTGTATCGAACCACAGATTTTTCCTCAGCGCGGATTTAAACCGCTAGTGCGGATAGGTTCATATGATTTCATTGGACAGAGATTTAACGCGGTTTTAACAGCGCAGATATAACATAACCGCTGTGCGGCCTAGGCCTAATTACTACTTTTAATTCGATACAGTAACTTGACAGTTCTAACCGTGCGTTTCCACTGCACTAAAACATGTTGACCAACATATTGGCCGTTTGCCGACTGCACGGCACGGCACCGGCACCGGCATGGCGGCAGCTTTTTCATTGGTCAGTGACCAGTTGTCATTGGTTACTGACCAATGAAAACCCCGCAAATAGCTGTCACTGTGCCGTCGCCGGTGCCGTGCCGTGTAATCGAAAAACGGCCATTGTTGTCTGTATTAAATGACAGTAAAAAAACAGAGACAACAGTATGTTATGTCAACATGTTTTAGTGCAGTGGAAACGCACGGTAAGAGAAATAATGTTACCATACCAACACTAATAGTGTTGGGGTAGTGAACGATTTTGCGTGAAGAACGAATGATAAAAATGGTTTAATTAAATAAAACTTCGAAAATTCATATGTGACATGTGGAATATAAGAATATTTAATAGTTATTATTAAAAGTTATTTGTTTTTATTATTTTCTTCTAATAGAAATGAATTAAAAATAAATATAGTGTAATTTTAATAAAGTCATTTCATACGAAGAAGACATGGTGAAAAAGAACTCTACAACTTTTATTGTGTATACAGTGTTTTGATGATGAGTTATTAAAATTAATAAAATGCTCGCATATAAGTATTTAAGTTCATTCAATTTCGTTCATTCTTACACCACATCACTATCTTTTTTTTGTAAAAAAAACTGGTACCTATCCCTCCAACTCTCAAGTTAGGTAGGTACTTGCAGGTACTTGAAGTCCGCTTTTTTGATATTTTACTAGATTTAGTTTAGTGAAATGACATATCACTAAACTTTAGTGATATGACTAAACATTTTCAGTATGAAGCCGTAATAAATAAGAATATTCGACATCTACCGGAATTACATGATATCCCTAGGGATTCGTGAAATCCCTGGTTTCTTCATTTCCCTGCGACATATACTCAGAACAGGTAGTCGGTTGAAATTTACCAAAGTAGGTACCTAAAACCAGTAACGGATTAACCCTAAGGCAGAGTAGGCAACTGACTAGGGGCCCCACATCGACGAGGGGCCCCGAGCACGCACCAAAAAAAATATAACTTCATGGACCGAAAATTTTATTTGTTTTGTACCTATTCTTCAGTTAATTATTTTTAAATTACTTCACAAAACTAGTTTCTTTAGTTTATTGTATTTTATTGAATTTAACAAGATTGAATTTCAAATAACCGCGTCGCGTTTCATTTATTTTTCCTGCTCCGCCGCTTTTTAGTCGCAGGTTAAAAAAAAATGCCTAATTTTATTTCATTTATTTTATTATGAATTATTATTTGGTGTGTGTTTTTATATAGACACTAGCTTTTGCCCGCGACTTCGTCCGCGCAGGATGTAAATTTAAAAAATTCCGTTTCCGTTCGCTGGAACCCAAATCCCGTCCGTTCCTGGATATTCCGGATCCCGTATCTCATATCCCTGATTCTGTATCCCATATCCCGTATCCGCATCCGTATCCCGTATCACGCATCCCGTATCCCGTATCACGCATCCCGTATCCCGTATCCCGTATCCTAAATCCCGTATGCCGTATCTCGTATCCCGTAATCGAATCCGTATCCGTATCACGCATCCCACATCCCGTATCCCGTATCCCATATCCCATATCCCGTATCCCACATCCCGTATCCCGTATCACGTATCCCGTATCCCGTATCCATTATCCCAAATCCCACATCCCGTATCACGTATCACGTATTCCATATCCCAAATCCCACATCCCGTATCACGTATCACGTATTCCATATCCCGTATCCCATACCCCGTATAATTTTCTAAAACGCATTTTTTTTTTAAGTGATTAGGTGAATCACCAATTTTCATAATAATAACTACAATAATGACGAACTTCCATACAAACTTTCATCCCCTATTTTATCCCCTTAGGGGATGAATTTTCAAAAACCCTGAAATTAATATTGTTTATCTTTTAAAAGTCACGTAATCATCAATTTTCATAGTTCCGACTTCAAAAAATGACGAACTTCCATACAAACTTTCACCCCCTATTTTACCCCTAAGGGTTAAAATTTTTAAAAAAGATGAAATTATTATTTTTAATACGTAAAAAGAAACCTAAACACAAATTTTCATTATGCTTACCTCAGAAATGACGAAATTCCATACAAACTTTCGTCCCCTATTTTACCCCCTTAGGGGTTGAATTTTCAAAAACGCAGCAATTCAAGTTTTTTATTTTTAAAAAGGAACCTAAATACCAATTTTCATAATTCTAACTTCAAAAATGACGAACATCTATACAAAGTTCCCAACTAACTTTCATCCCCTATTTTACTTCCTTAGGGGTTGAATATTCAAAAACGCCAAAAACCATATTTTTTATTTTTAAAAAGACACCTCAACACAAATTTTCATTATTCTAACTTGAAAAATGACGAACTTGCATACAAACTTTCATCCCCTATTTAACCCCCTTAGGGGTTGAATTTTCCAAAATCGCTTCTTATTGCTTGCCTACGTCACAAAATATATCTACTATCCAAATTTCATGTCTCTAACTTCAGTAGTTTCGGCTCGGCGTTGATGAGTCAGTCAGTCAGTCAGTCAGTCAGCATTTTCTTCTTTATATATTAGTATAGAAGTATAGATAGTATAGATAATATTGAAGGGCTGCGTTCTACAAACTTTATTTTCCAGATATTATATCAAATATAATCCTTATTTGACGGACTTAAGGCCCACGATGCACGCGTTATAAAAACCAGTCCCAGTGAAACATCTGTAAGAGTCCGTTGTGTCCCTTTCTAACAGTGGCCTTTGTGTTTCCAATTCAATTGAGAATGGCGGCCAGTGTTGCCAGATGTTCGATTTAAGTCGTATTCATACGTTTTTTTTTTGCTGTTTTTAACATGTACGATCCGAAGATGATAATCGTACGTATTCTACGACATTTTCACATTTCGTAAAACCGATAAAGAATTAATCAAAATTGCTATTTCTACCTCAATAGTAAGGGATTTCCCGTGACTCGTTACAGATAAAACACGACCAATTTACGACACTTCATAAAGACAGCTAAATTTAATATAACGAAACTTTGAACGGCAAAACATCATTTAAAACGGTATGGATTTTGTGTACATTTTTCTCCAACACAAGAAATGCTGTATAAGATGAATAGTAAAACTCTTTACGGACATAAGTAGATACACACTGCTTATCTCCGTGAAGAGTTTTACTATTTATTATGCTGATTTCATTATAATAAAAGTATTATTATAAAATACATAAAGTTATTAGTCGTACAATTTTTTTTGTATGAGCCTTCTTAGTGAATACGACTTTTTAGGCCGCGCTCACAGTTGGTCGTACGTGTACGTAGCTCGCACCCAGTGTGCGCACTCCCGTAGTACTTGTAAGGTCGGAATCATTCGTGTTGTTCGTACATGTATGCACGAGTAAAATTCGGACAAAAACGCATCCAAAGTGAGCGCGGCCTTATTTACCCACCGTACGATTTCCCCATTCACGACGTCTGGCAACCCTGATGGCGGCTTTCTGAAGTAGCAAAGTAGGTATCAATAAGTTTCAGACTATTGTGAAGGTGTTTTGGAATAATACCAGTGGTTGACTAACTATTGGAACAATATAAACTGAATTATTATTATGAATATAATTGCATTGTGACGGAATTGCAAAATTAAAAAGTAAAAAAAGGGTAAAGGAATTGCATTGTCTAGGGGCCCTGAATGGGTTAATCCAGCCCTGCCTAAAACCAAAGGTAAAATTTTAAATTGGGTGCGTCTATATGAGGCGTGCAGCGCGCCCAAGCAGTCAGTTTTGACATTAGAATGTAAATAGAATTACTGATGCCTCAGGTGCGGCAGCTCACCTCGTTTAGAAGCACTCATTCTATGAGGTCAGTAATATTATGCAGATTACAAAAAATACAGAAATAACTTTGCATTAATAATGATCAATAGACTAGTTAACTACAAACATACTACAAAAATAAATTAACTACTTCTTCTTCATGTACTTCAAATATTTCTTAGCACTAAAGTTGTCTTCAATATCATCAGTGACTTTAACCCTCTTCTTTGGTTTTCTCTTTTCTAATCTGAGTTTCCTTTCTTCTTCAGAAAGTTGTGATAGATCAAGTGGCAACTGTAAATGAAATCAAGAAATAAATTAGAAGCTGTAGGTGCAGATTTTTAATTCAATAATATCCTGGGACATAATAACATGAACTATGAAATATGAACATTTTACATAATGGCTCACTCCATTGCCGCAGCAATTTCCAATAATTAGTAGCATCATCAACTTGTGATCTTTTAATTCTCTAAAGCAGACTCATCCGATTTTAAATTCAGATTTACAAATAGGATTATTGAATGGTATGCATATCAAAATAATTTAAGAAATACCACACACCTTTATGATTTTCCTGGGTTCATGGTACCTAATATTTATCGAAGCTCCATCTGGCAGGACAACTGTTGTAGGATAAGTTCTCGTATATATTTCTCTGTGTATTTTAGTGATGCTGGCTACATTATTATTCAGAGATCTCTTGAAGCAATTATTTATTAGTGTTGATACACTCAAGAGACTTTTTGTGTTCATGTTAGTTTGTATTGGAAGTAGGAACCGTGAATCTATTGAAAATGCATTAAAAGTTTATTTTACACTATTTAAAATAGTTTTATTTAGGTATTTCAGTAATTCACTTCCCTTTTCTAAAACTTTTCGCTTTTCACAACCAGAAAATATAAATGTTTTAGGTTATAGCAGCCATAGGGAAGGGATAAGTCCAAATTTAATAAGCTGCTGAATTAGCAGTGCTAAATTAATTTAGTGTCAACACCTGTTAAATCATTTCTATGCGTAAGGTGTTAAAACTTTAAATATAGTAGTCACAAGTACCTATATTTACGCGTTACGTTATTAGGTAATGAGTGCTGTGAGTGAATTTTCAATTGTTTGTGTAGTGTTGTTTACGTTTTAAAAAGAATACTTTCAAATTTCAAACAGTAGGTACTCTAATAGTGCGTTCCATTCACTGTTAATTTTGTTATTTTCGTCCACAAAAACTGTTAAAAACGATAATAATGATCACTTTCAGTACAAAATGGATATTCAACGGCAAAAAAGTGATATATGGTTTTATTAGGATAGCGATACCATAAAAAAGGTAATGAATTAATAATGTTAACACTTTGTATGTGTTTAATTTTAGCTGTTGCTTAATATAGCTATTAATTTTAAGTGTTATTTATTATTAGCATTTAGCAGTGATTTTTTTTAACGTTTAAGCCCATCTCTAGCTGAAACTGACAGTGTCAGCAGCGTTGCCAGTGCGTTACAAAAGTAACGCATTGCGTTACTTTTGGCCCTTTTGCGTTACCCCCGCGTTCATGGCTCATTGCGTTACTTTTTGAAATGGAATATCAATATTTCAAAATATCAAATAAATTTCCCGAACACAGCTTAGTAAATAAAAAAAACAGATACGGAATGCACCCAAGCTAAGTGGTACAGTCCGTTTCATGAAAGAAGTTATGTGATGGAATGTTGTTAACTCTCTATACGTAGTTCAATCAATCAAAAAATTAACATTAAAATATTTAACAAAATATGGAAATGAAAATGGAAGCAACTTGGCGCACGGGTGTAAATATCAAATGATAATAAGTCGGACGGACCGCGGAATCATTTTATTATCATTTGATATTTATACCCGTGCGCCAAGTTGGCTTTGTGAAGTAGTAACGCTAAAATATTGTACCTATTACCTATTCATGTAATTTGTGAATCATGTCACAAATTACATGAATAAAAAAAATACTTTGACTTTAGGTAAAAAAATATACATACATAACCAAAATGCTTAATATCATTTGTCTTTCTGCCTTCCCAATTGATTATTCAGAGCCGTGATGCATAAAAATGATGATGTTGCGTTTTTTTTATGGGAATGCGTTACTTTTGTGCTCAATGCGTTACTTTTTAAGCAGCAGTGCGTTACTTTTGACTATCGGGCACTGGGAACACTGACTGACACTGAGAGAAGTTGGCTTTTTGGCGGGAAGTGGAAAAGTCATGTTGTCATTTTTGTTTTAATTTCCAAAACTTGTGTTTTCGTGTATTATAGTGTGTAATATTGGTGGAATATTAACCATTATATGGTCATAAATGTGCGTGAGTGTGGGCAATCGGAACAAAAGTGATGAAACATGATTTTCGGCTTCTCACAAGAAGTCTAGTAATTTGTCAGTAAAGTATCCGCCACTTTACTGATAGGGTTTGGGGGGGGTAGAAATAAGGTAGTTATAAGGTAGATTTAAGGTAGTTATAAGGTAGAATTAAGAAAAAAATGTAATAAAAGTATACTGATGTTAGGCTCCAAAGGGCTAGTTCCCAGGGGCCGTAAAACTAATCTTATAAAAAAAAAAAAAAACAGAGAAGTTTTGTTTGCTTGCACGATCTTGTTGTGTTTGTGTTGAATTCTTCAATTGTATGAATTTGAAATGAAGTATAGTATTTTATATGATTGAATTAAGTTTTAGTGCATAATAGCATCGAAATGGGTTGTACTCAAAGTGAAATATCTCCTCAAAATGAAGCACCGAAGAAAGGCTGTACAGACGTGTTGTGGCTCATTATTTACGTATTGTTTTGGGTGCTTATGGTAAGTCTGCAATATATTCTAGCGATAGCCGGCTATAACTAAAACAACTCAATATAACATAACAAACTGGTTTTTTTTTTCATGTTTATTATTTAGATCATCGTTGCTGCGATATCGTTTGAGTATGGAAACCCGCTGAGAGTAATAAATGGCTTCGATTCCTTCGGGAACACATGCGGTGTAAAGCATAATCAAAAATGGATTGACTTCCCTCTGGCTGGCATCAGTACTGTTGACAAGAAGTATTTATTCTTCATGGATGTGAAGGAGTTGCAGAGATCCCTTAAAATATGTGTGAAGCAGTGTCCCAACAGGAAGTTGGAGACACTGGACGACATTAAGAAGTTTTACCGAGAGACTGGGTCGAGTCTGTGCACATATGATAAAAATGTGAATGAGATTGATGCTTCAGAGAACTTAAATCACTACATAGGCCCATGTCCCACATTGCCAGTGCACGATTCCTTTCCACTACTAAACAGATGCTTCCCTAAGTCTGCACATGATCTGGCTACAAACGTGTTCAAGAACTTCTATGATTTGCTAAACAGTTGGGACACAATTGAGCAGATGTTATCCGATCTCTATTCATCTTGGAAAGAGATGATAATATGTGTTATTGTTGCATTTAGTAAGTATCACTTTAAAACTACTTTAATTAACATGCTATTATAAGTATAATACCTACTTTGTTTGTCCAATACAATGTTAATAAAAGAGGAAGGGTGACTTGTAGCTAAAAGTTAAGACTGACACCACACTGCTTATGTTGATCACCAGTTCCTACTACACGAAATTGATCAGCTTGACTGCAAGAATGATCAATTGATTGTTTTATCGACTGGTATGTGTCAATGCTACCACATCAATTGATCCCCATAGATCATCAACCTTGGTCAGGAGGATTTGTGGTAACATCCTCATAATTTTGTGTGTCACATACCACATTACTAAATTAAACTGAAACTTTAGTAAATCATGCTTACACAGAGTATGAAAGATTAACATTGGAATTTGTATATTGAGAGATCCATTAGCACCAGTTGAAATACTGATAAAAATGTTCATTGTGTGGGAAGTGGCTTAATAAAGACAGTGACTCATATCATGGTGGCAGTGATGTCACCCTACCTAACATTAGACTAGGCGTCACAATATGGATCAAGGATTATTATGTCATGAACAAGTAGGTACATAGGTATAATTTTTTTGAGACCACTTCACGTAGAATATGTGGTACCTATTTGTATCCTGCTAATTGCATTGTAGTTTTGGGTGATATACTGTAACTTTATAAAGATATTTAATAACCCACAATGTTATTTATTATCACACCTATGCTTACAAAGAATGCTGTAATATTCGAACAAAATTGATTCAATTTTGCAACCATCTTTGTTTTTTCTTCTACCACTGTAAGCACTGGAGATACAGAATAGATATGCTGGAGATTCAATGTTTTAATTTTTTTAAGGCTCAACAGTTCAATACAGCAAAATGTTGAGTATATGAGTAAGCCCATTTCCGTTTTATGTTGACCTTGTTTCATTTTAATAGTGTTGAATAGTACCAGTTACACATAGTTACTTATTATGCTTCTTATCTATGTAGTACATCGAAATATTAGGAATTAACTTCAAAGTAGAGTTAAGTAGTGTGTAGCCTTAATACTGAACTGCTTTATTTAAGTAGATGTTTTAGTAAGTAAAGTAAGTATGTAACCTCGCCACGCTCCTCTACTAGTTGTCTAACTGATAAACAATAATAGTTGATCAACAAATCTGTCTATAGTATATCGAATATAGTATTTTTGGTACTCGGTATCAGCCAGCACTCAAAACATATCTAGTAGCAGGGGAGCGCCTAGTTATCGACGCGTCGATAACGCATACATAACATAACGTGGCGTCGCGACGCCACGTTATGCTATGCGCCAACCTCGCACGCACCGCACGCGACGGGTATTACGAAGTTTTTTTTATATAATGTAGTAGCAACGTAGCGTTTTTACAACACTAGTAATCCCTTTAGCTCGTCTGCTTGTGCTAGAAGTAAGCACACGTCATTAGTTTTAGTAGCTAAGACAGGTGTCTTCTAACTGTGAACCTCTTGTTTACGACGTTTGCCTGTCTTACCACTAGGCTATCGACCGACTGTCGACGCCGACTGAAATAATCGTTTTCCTACTCACACATAATCATGAGATAAACCGCATAACATTAATAATTGTAGTATTAATGCAGACTAGTTAATAGTTCTTACGTATTAGCGCCTTAACTAGCTACGTGTGTCATAATATTTACTGTCATTTAATTTACAGTATGTTCCCTAATAATGGTGTCGATCCTACATCTGCTGGCCACTCTGGTGTCATGGATATTCATGATTCTGGTGTCGATAGCCAGCGTAGCGGGGACAGCACTGCTCTGGTACACTTACCACGAATTGAGGACGAAGCAGCGGAGTTTTGCTGATGCCACTTTTTTGGCTGTGAGTTAAAATACTGCTTATTTTCACTTTTACGTAATCTTTACACTCAGCTTAATCAGAATCAAGACTCGAAACCGACTGCCGCGTATAATACGCGCGTATATTATTTGCCAAAGTTAAAACAAGCTTTATTAATTTCTAAACAAAAATTAAATATATATATATATAATATATATATATTTAATATTATTAATATTAAAAAAAAATCATATACTATTTCCCAATTTTAACTAGATAAACATGAATAGTAACGCTATTCCACAAATAGATTTTTCAATCAGCACAGTTTTTGAAAATGGACAATCCTCTTCACCCACTCCCCCTGTATCCGCGCCTGCCATTGGTTGTTTCCTCTAAGACCTACAGTAGCGGCATTTTACGATGGCCGGTTTGACATGTGGGGGGAAGGAAATGAACCTTATTATAACGGAATAAGACTGGCCGTTTTAAAAAATAAGAATGTCAAAAACTGAATGCGAAAATGAATTTTATTCCGTTATAATAAGGTTCATCCTTTCCCCCTCCCACATGTCAAACCGGCCATCATAACGTGCCGCAGGTATAGGCTCGTATTAATAAATGCATCTCAAAGTTGAGATCGATCTTAAGGTGCTGTTTTTGACAGATGTCCTATACATTAAACGTCATAACTGCATCTTAAGATCGATCTCAACTTTGAGATGCATTTATTAATACGACCCCTAGAGTATAGTAGGTAGTAATTATGACTAACTGCGGAATTTGTTAATTTATTTTTTGTCTATCACGAGTGTAATTAATTTTCAGGAGTCCCTAAAGAATGAGAAGGCGTTTTTGTGGTATTCAATTATCGCAACAATTATAACTGTGAGTATTTTTTATAATGTTATCTAGTATACGCTAGAAATTCATTTCAATAATACCTACTTGTGAGCACTAAAAAATCATTTCAATAATACTTTTTAAAAACTACTATAATAATAATACCCTGGGACATTTTTTACACACGGCTACCTGATCCCAAACTAAGCAGAGCTTGTACTATGGAAACCAGATAACTGATATTACTACATATACTACTATTTTATTTGTAAATACATACTTAATATACATATACACCCAGACTCGGGACATACAGACATGTTCATGCACACAAATGCATGTCCCGGGTAGGAATCGAACCTACGACCTGCAGCGTGAAAGGCGCCATCACGCCAACGGGCCCGTCAAACTATAATATGATCTCCGTCTTAACTAGGTATTTATTTTCTTGCATTTTTGTATGACGTGTTAAAATTAATAAGGGGTAATAATTTTCAGGTAATCATACTACTGCTAGTGTTTGTGATGCGGTCCCGCGTGTCGTTCCTGGCAGCGCTGTTCAAGGAGACCGCTCACTGCCTGGGCTCCATTCCTGCGCTCTTCCTACAGCCGATTATAACGTTTATATTCCTCGTCTTCTTCCTGGCCTTTTGGTCGATTGTTGTGGTAAGATATTTAAGCCTTAGGACGCCTTCAAATCAGAGTCCGCGTGAAAATGCGCCACTGCGGCGCGGCAGTCGCGCCTCTACCAAGTTTCATACAATATCTGGCTGTGATATGTAGAAGCGCAAGTGGCGTTGCTACTGCGCTTCTAGATCGATTGCCGTGCGTCCACTGGCAAGTAACTTCCGCAATTTCTTGCAGAAGTCACTTGCATACGGACGTGTTTCCACTGACTGCAATTTTACACAACCGTGTACATGTGGGACTTGCAGCAAGTTCGGCAAGTCGCAGAAGTCCACTTGCGTGAGTGTTTACACATTGGAAGTCGCTTGCGCGAGTAAACTTGTGCAAGTTTTATTGCCAGTGGACACACGTCATATGAAATAGATTTTGCGCGACTGCCGCGCCCCAGTTATTCACGCCTCTAATGTGAAGGCATTAATTTTAAGCATAACTACGCACAATTATTTTCTGAATAATTTTATATCCTCCAAAATTACTATTATCAATATTTTTTAAATTGTAGTTTGACCTTTTCAGGTGTGTTTGGCAACGGCAAACTATCCGGGTATACCTTATAAGACTAACTTCATCATCAACGGGTCGGCCGATCTATCTGATCAAACCAACAGAGCCATTCAAGCCATTCAAGCAAACAATATTAACTCCAGTGCCAGTTATAAAAGTAAGATGCTTAAGATTTCAATATCAAACCAAACTGACTGTATGTAATTGACATATGTTTTTGAATTTTAAAGCTAATGCGATGGTTTGGGTGCATTGAATCTCATGCATTTTGATAAGAATCTTGCTTACAATACTACTTTTAATGGGTCCAGGCCCGCCACACACTCCTACCACGGTTATTCCTGTAAGCCAGGATCGACAAGTGTTCAACGATGACGCCAAGGTTTGACCCTCGACGAGTCCCGGGGAAAAGCAAAGTTGTTAGAATACTACTATACGCTCGTGACACAAAGTGGCACTATGATAGGTAATTGAATTATACTAAAATTGTCTAACGCCATTTGTGCGTCAGTTTATAGCAAAAATGAGTCCTTTAAATGACCCCTGGGCACAGGCATTTTCTCAATGCGAGGGGCATTCGGCCCGTACTCCACTACATTGGCCTTCGATTTGTTAGTTAATCAACTGTTTATGTATGTTTACATTTTTTCCAGCGTACACTTTGGAGAACATACAGTTTGACCCCATGTGGGTGAAAAGCATGTGGTGGATATGCCTCATATGCTTGGTATGGGGAAGTGAATTCATTCTCGGATGCCAACAAATGACTATTGCTGGCGCCGTTTCCCATTGGTACTTCAGGTACAACAAGAATGTTTTAGAACTTATAAGCAGGTGTTTATAGAAGACAATGGTTAATATGTAGATTTTTTTTATTTACAGAGGGCCGAACGCGCATCCTTCACCAGTTTTATACTCCATCGGCAAATTGTTAAAATACCACTTGGGTTCAGTCGCCAAAGGGTCATTCCTTATCACATTATTCAAAGTACCACGACTGATTCTCACGTATTTGCACGCCAAGTAAGTACATTAATTAGCCGTCTAAAAACAGTCCAAATAATTGCCAATTTTCATAATTTATTTAATTGTAGATTATCAGCCAGAGCAGAAAAAGGTTCCGACTGCGCAAAATGTGGCCTCAAGTGCGGTATTTGCTGTTTCTACTGCCTCGAGAAGTTCATTCGCTATTTGAACCACAACGCGTATACCATTATTACTATTGAGAGATGTCACTTCTGTAAGGCAGCTGCTAAGGTGAGCTAGTTAAGGGGCTATGCACACGGGCAACTTGCAACTAGCTGTTTTCATATAAAACAATCGCGGCAACCGCGTCAACTGTTGGCTGCAACTGCCAAAAAAACATAAAAAATTTGATAGTTTCGGCAACTAAAGTTGCTCCGCGTGCATAGCTTCTTTAACAATAAGTAATCATGTTTTTCACCAAAGATGTACTGCAAGATCTCGTTGCTGGACCTATATTGTTGCGTGTTGCTTGACCTAAGGGGGTGTCCATTAATTACGTGAGGCATTTAGGGGCGGGATAGAGCAGAATCTCACGAGGGGTAAAGGTAGAGGGGATCCTCGGCGAATAACACGTAATTTTTTTCCCGCCAGAAACAGTTTACAATTAATTAAAGCATGTTTCTCCACTTTTGAAAATCTCACGTGAGATTTGGTGTGAGGCCGAGGGGGTCGATTCAAATCTCACGACATCTCACCAAGGGAGAAGTTTTGAAAAATCCCCAAAATCGCCTCACTTAATGGATAGCCCCTAAATCCCTTTATTGTATTACAGGCATTCAGTACAATAGTGAACAACGCGCTCCAAGTGGCCACGATCAACAGCGTGGGCGACTTCATCCTGTTCCTGGGCAAGTGTATAGTGACCGCGGTGACGGGCATCGTCGGCCTGCTGCTGCTCAAGCGCAACACTGACTTGCACTTCTTTGCCGTCCCCACACTAGTGATCTGCGTTTACTCGTTCTTCATCGCACATTGCATACTATCTCTTTATGAGGTTTGTTTCTGTTTTATTATTAGTATCTTTTCACATCCTACTTTTACCATATAATGTGTTCTCCCTGTCCAAACGCTCATGGCACGTAAGGCCATAAAACGTTCCCGGAGTAGGGCATATTGCGCGCTCCCTTACATTTATGGGCCCGCCCATACGTGCAAGGGAGCGCGCAATATGGGGCAGAAAGGTTCTTGAGTGGCAACCACGTACCGGAAGAATCAGCGTTGGTAGGCCCCCCATAAAAACCATACAAATTGAAATGCCGTCTGCCGTCGCGGCACACGTTATCGCCACAATTTGTACGAGACCGACTGACGACTGCTGTCTGCCGCGTTCGTCGGATTCGTACCTTAAGGTGGACCGACGACCTAGTGAAGGTCGCGGGAAACCGCTGGATGCAAGTAGCACAGGACCGGTCGTTGTGGAACACTTTGGGGGAGGCCTATGTCGAACAGTGGACGTCTGTCTGAAATGATGATAATACGCACCAGACCATTAATGCATATCAATCCACCGGACGCAATAAAACCACTCGTTGCCGCACAATTATTCATCTCCATCCATCAAATCTGAACCCTATACTTTCTTTGCAGATGGTAGTCGATTCCCTATTTCTCTGCGTGTGCGAGGACCGTAACATGAACGGTGCGGAGGGTCGGTGGACGAAGTCGCGACTCGCCGAGCTCGGCGGCCACAAGCGCGACGAGCCGGACGACGCCGAGCCAGCGGCCGAGCTGCAAGACCTGCACGACAAGTACTGAATATTGAACCAGGGATTGCGCTTGGACTGTGCATGTGTCTCTCCAAACAGCTTGGTATTACGCGCTTTATCCGATCCTAATGACTGGCGCAGACTGGGGACGGCAGGGGAGAGGATTTTAATTTTTATCAATAGAATTTAATACTTATCCAATCGAAATAAGGTATATATTTCAATGCTCGGTGATTGACCCATCTCGGAGCAGTTTACTCGGTGCACCGAAGAGCACGCGGGAGCACCTAATTTCGATTGGATAAGTATTAAATTCGATTGATAAAAATATAATCCTCTCCCGTGCCGTCCCCAGTCTGCGCTGGCCATAACTGTTGTTGTTCGCTTAAGCTCTCTATGATACATCTATAATATCTATATCTATACATACAAATGAAAAAAAATAAGTGTCTGTAATGTCAATATAACAGCTTTTTACTAAGTGCATATGAATGTATATACGGTACTTATAACAAAAAGCAATAATTGAAATTTTTATCTGTCTATCTGGATGTTTGTTCCGGGTATTCTCAAAAACGGCTGTACCGATTTTGACGGGACTTCCACTGGCAGGTAGCTGATGTTATAAGGAGTACCTAAGGCTACCATTATTTTAGAAAAATACATAGGGTTCCTTCCACGCAAAAAAATAAAACCCATTAAATTCCACGTGGACGTGGTCGCGGTAATTCAAAAATGTACGCGTACGAAGTCGCGGGCACAGCTTAGGTAATAAAAATCTTTGCTGTCTTCTATTATACACTAACATTCTTCTACTTTACGCCTATGCCTATGTCATTTCGTATGCGGTATGCATTGGGTCTAGTCTTTGTTGTGGTTACATCAAACTATTTGTTTGTAATGTATAGTGTAATGTAGTTTGTAATGTAATTATGTGTACCTTATTCATGTTAAAATAATATTTTTATTGTTTTCACAGGTGAAAGTCTGGAGTATGCGTCTACACGTATTTATATCTGTTTTATTTAAGTGCATTTTACACAGGCTTTTAGAATATACTTATTTAAGAAGCTATTATAAAGTAGTGTTAGTATTTACGTGCGTGCTTATGACAACTCATGCATTATGTTATCTTTTCTTTCGTATCTAAGTAAGATAAGATGTTGTATGGGATGTTCATAGTCTGAGGCCATAGTTTTCCTATGTACCCATAGTTTTGATATATTTACATTCATTATCGATAAAATTGATCATGATTGTTTTGTGAATGTTTACACGATTTTTATAAATGTTTATGACGCACTGAAGATGTTATTTTTAAAATCCATGTTGTGTATTAATTATAAGGATAATATGCTACTATTTTAATACTCAACATTATCAGTTATTTGTAGCCTGTCACAAATGTAATGGTGTCTAAAGGTTAAGAGATATTATATTTTTCCCTTAAAAAGGAAAATACAATCTCCATTGAAAATACCTAAAGATTTTTTGGGGATTGGACATAGGGCCTATGCACACTACGATTTGCACGTGCCTTCGACGCGCGCAGCCACGTAACGTCATAATTGTTGCGTCTAGCGGCTAGACGCAACAATTATCTGGCTAGACTATTATAATTCCATGGGCTAGAGTCTAGCCCATGGAATTATAATAGTCTAGCCAGATGCATCGCCCGAGCACACTGACACTATGTCTATGCGTTCTGACGTCAATACCGAGTGCTCGGTCGCGGCATGCGCCTGATGTAGACGCACCCATTAACTGCGCGTCGTCTTGGAAGATGCGCGAAAGTCGTCATGTGTAAGCCCTTTTAGTGTAAGTCAAAGTCAAAAGGTTTTTATTCATGTAAGCTCATTAGAGCATTTATAAATAGTCAATATAAACAATATTTTAGCGTTACCACCGGTTCGTAATGTTGCTTCCATTGAGAAGAGCCGGCAAGAAACTCAATGGTTACTCTTTTCAAAAGAATAATTGTATACATTTTCAAACAGTAACGCTATGTGAGCAGGCATGCATTAACACAGTGTGAGTAAAAAAAGAAAATATGGCAAGTCTCAATTCTGACTTTCTCGCATTTACTTGTGCACAACATCATTATTATTACGTAAGTTCTAAACCTATAGTATCTAGGAGTTCATAGTTAACCCTAAATACTAAATTAGTTCCAAGTACAATTAAGTTGTTTATTATTTGCTAATATTTATACGGATTAAGTTAATAGGTCCGTCCTCAGCGTTGCCTAGTGGCATACATATAAGGCATCATCGAGGCTTTCAGGTCATCAGGCTCGATGATCCTCTTGACTTTTGTATTTTTTACAAATCATTTATTTAGAATTACTACATACCTTTGCGGTACAAATGTTGAGTGCACAGATTTTGAAGTGTAGCTATTTGAACAATATAAAATTCATAACCGTCCATATATTTTAATATTATATAAAAAAGGCGATAAAAATCTTTGAGCCGAAAATAGCTAATAAGTAATCAAAACTATATTTGGAATTTAGAATCTCACAATTTTTATTACTCAAAATGTTTTTTTTAGATCAAAATAATTGTATGATTTGGAGCTTTTTATTGCTCACTTGTTTTTAAGTACCTTAACTTAGCTCTTCCAAGCACTGACAGGAAAGCTGTATTATTTAAAACTCACTTGTGTGAAAAATATGTAAGTAAACTTTATTGAATATAATTTTTAAGATTTTCCAGGCTTTTTCTTCTTGAATTGTTTCCTCTTTTTGATTTGATCTGAAATCGCCTTGCTTTTTGCTTTGAGCTGTTTACGTCTTATAGTTTTTTCTGGTCTGCCTTTAGATTTCAGTTTCATATTGAATACTGGTTTTATGTTCTCATTGTCACTGTCTTCTGTGGAATTTTTGATTTCTGTTTCCTCTGTAAACAAGTTATGTATCAATAGCCTATTATTATAAAATTATTTATGCATCTACGAGTATGTCAGTCAACCATTCCAGTCAGTGGTTATAATAATATCAACATAATAATAACATAATACAACTGTGCAAAGCCGAACACAAGGATTCAGCACTTAAAAATAATAGGGGTTGATAGAATAATTTATTTAAATTACCTTTGACAATAAATTCTTGGGCCTTTTCCATAGGATCTCCCTTGAAGAAGTCTGCTCCCTCTATGTCAGGATACCCAGTCTCTGGCTTGGTAGCTTCATACACAGCTTTCTTTTCAATCCTCCTCTCATATTTGTCACCAGCTTTTTTGGACATGGCCTGTCTCAATTTCGCTGGACTTACATATTTCTGGTTTTCCCATAATGTTGCACCACCAAATGAACCAGAAAATATTTTAACCTAAGGACATGAATGTTAAAATTAATAATTAGCCCTTCTAACATGCCTGCGAGGGGGATTGCGAGGGCCCAGTGTGGGTTCATGGATTTTAAATGTCATTATTACCAATCCACAAGTACTTACAGGATTCAACACAAATCTTGGTCCAATTTCAGCCAAAGCACCATCTTCAGAGAGAATTTGGTAGTTCCTGAACCAAATTCTGTTATCAAGAATCATGAAAGTGTACACATGATCAAAGAATGGTTGGCTCTTGGGATGGTGGTTGGGAACACCAAATATTTGTGTGAGTAGCTCCTTGAGCAGACTGTAGTGTGGGACCTTCATGAACTGTGGGTCGAATGATAGAAGTGGTCTTGATCCTTTCAGACAGTTGCCTGTCATTTTGAGCTCACCCATTGTGTAAACTGTAAGAACATTCTAAATTATTTTTCAGAGTACATAATTATCATTGTTATGTAAGTAATAATTAAATTATCACTTGCTGAAAAGTGTAGGAATATGATGTGGGGAAACCTGCACATCTTTGAAAAGATGTGTGAAATTTGCTAAGCCACTCGGGCCACTGTAATGAATTATGGGCCTGAATCCCCAGGTGTAAAAGTCACAGGAATCTCCTGGATGCGCGCAGCGCAAGACTAGTCACTGTGGCGAACCTTGGGGGAGTTCTATGTCCAGCAGTGGATGTCTTTCGGCTGAGATGATGATGATGACTCTTAAGAAACTTCTAAGTAAAAAAACCTGTCTGACAATCTTGTATTAATCTGGCAGCGCGCAACATACAACCAATCCATTGTTTCGGCTGTACATTGTGCAGTGAGTCATTAATAGATTTTCTGTAGAATTTAGTCATAGTCTATTGAAAATCTGTCAAAGTAGGATTATGAGATAGGTTTTTGCTTAGAGTTTACATAGAATAAGTAATGACTTGTTTATAGATATGGGGGGTATGCATAGATTTATTATTAGCAGATACGAAGCTATTGTTTATGGTATACATATTTGATGCAAATATGGACAACATTAACTAAAACATATCTGTCTCATTCTTACTCGTGACAATTTAGCTATGTAAAACAGTACAGTATATGTCATATATTTCTTTTTTCTGGAAGTTTTTGGTTAGTTCCGTCAGTAAGCCGCCTCCCTGAAGGCCTTTTTGGACCGCCATATTGGGCTGTCGGCTATGGTCGGGTCACTATGGTTAGTACTTCATCTGTCATGTCAGCGTCTTATACAAATTATTTTAAATTTTACGCTGAACTGTGTGTATTTTGTGACTCTTTATTATATTATTTAGGATTATTAAGGAAAAATCAATATAGTTTAGTGTTGCGTTAGGGCATGCAGTTCTGATTCTCTAAAGAATTTCGAAGGATTGTCATTTTTCAGGTTAGTTGTGTTATTTTCATATTTAAGTGTATTTATAGTGTGTGAAAATACCTTTCGTGTACATTATATTAATTTTTAATTGAGTTCCCGTCTATAATCGTACTCTCGAATTCATATTTTCAAATAAAATAGAACTAACAAATATTCGCTATGTTTACATAAAAACGTAGTGCTGTTCTTATAAGTTTTGTTTCAAAGTTATCGATACAAATTCTATTCACCTTCACGTTGGGCCGCGCCGTCACCCCGGGGTGACCACAAATAAATTATTTTTGTTTTGGAAGGTGCGTGACTGTGCCGCCTTAAATTTGTTTTATAATATTTGTCATCACTACTCACGAACATAAAGATGCGCGACAGAGATAACAAGTTGATTTATTGATAGTGAACATTTTAAAATTAAATGTGGGATTTGCTAAAACGGCTTAAAGAAGTTAAAATAGAGTTTATTCAAAATCTCCCGATTTCGCAAGATTTTTAGCTGATAAATTTGTCGATTTTTAATTTTACGCTTTTGCTACACTAGGCAGTGGTAGGTAGGGATGATGGCCGTGTATGCATGAGGCTCTCCACACGTGCATATTTTCGTGGTAAAGTTGAGGCGCCAACAAGGCCGAGACATTGAAATTCTGGTGGTCTCTAACGTTAAATTGCGAACCCCGAAGAGTTGCCATGTGAAAATGACTTTACTTGAGCAGCAGCGTCACTCTGCACAACCATTTTAGAGGGAAGAGGGTGACTTACTCCACAGAGCCATAAAATAACATAATAGTCATAAATAAAAACATAATTTTGTACTGCCTACCCCCGATTAACGTGATATTTGTGCTGAGGTCTCTCTCCCCCCTTCATGACACTTGACTGACCGACTCGTTTGGTACACTCGTCGTCGCGGTGCCTCCTGTGTCTAAAAACCTTAATCGCACGAAATCTACTCAATCCTTTGTGTAATTGTGTTGTGTGAACTGGATAAACCCAAGTGAGTGCTCTAGTGATGTGCCTGCGCAGAAGAACCTGACGATCCAGCCATACCACCCTGGAAATGCACCCGCCTCCATCGTGTCGTTAATGTACACGCTTGACATTGACCTGAGCCTTACAGATCTGTCTCCCCCCTTTTTTGCCTTATTTGATTTAGCCCAGCATAGCTGAACCTACCTAATCAGGACCCAGCACTTTTCCCGCGACATGATCGTTAGGTATATCGATATGGATACTATCGACTAACTAAAAGTACAACACTTTTTGCTGTGCGCCATTTTGGACGCTCGTGTGCTCGTGTTTGGCTACAGATGACGTCACATAGGGCTCGTCCTTTCTCTCTTAGGTCATTGGGGGTATGACTGCTGTGACTGATTTATTGAAATAACTCACTATTCTCAATTAGGAACTTGACACTTGGTCCATTTGGAATGTTGGCCATCCATAGATACAGATCTCTCATCTTCCTGCCTTCGAAGAGTATGCACTTATTGCAATTCTTCATTTCACTGATCTCATTCACCACATACAGGTTCTTGCTTCTCTCCATCTTGGACTCGGTTTTATGGTGCGGCATCAGTTTTTTTATATCCTCCATCAAATGGCGGTGACGGTGGTTTATACCACGAGCCGCAAAAACTAAGACCCTTTGTCTGTTGATCCATTTTACCTGCAAATTATAACGATGATGAGATGTTATTGAGCAGAATAATACGTATCGATGTTTTTAATATATATATATATATATGAAACAGGGCACTAGGTATGGTATAAAGTTATAATTTGTTGATCAAATTTTATTTATTAGGTTATGTAGTTACCCGTTTTGGAGTTGGATCATCAGACATGCGAACTGGTGGCAGAGTTGCAGTCTCTTCTACTTGTTTAGTTTTTTGTGGAGCTGCAGCATTTTTCTTCACTTTTTTAGCTTTTATTTTCACCATTTTCACTTGATCAACCACGTGCGAAACTTTTGTTTTTTAAATAGGTACGTCCCGCGCGCGCCGTCAGTTTTACATCACGATATGTCAATGTCAGTCAATCAGTCAATGTCAAAATTGTAGTGATGTGCAAAAATTAATAGAGATCGCTTCTTGTCTATTGCTTATTCTTACTTATTTTTCTGAAAAAACAAAAAAAAAAACATGTTGGTGTTAGAATATAGGTACTAATAAGTAATAACATAATGTTAATCCCTATTATTTGTATTTAGCACAAATCACAGAACATATGGTACGGGGAACGCGAAATGGTTATCTGGCAACACTGAGATAAAGAGGTCGAGTCTCTTGTATGATGGAAGTTTGCGCAAGACTAGGCTCGGCTAGAAAGCGTAGCCAAGCTTAAGCCAAGCCAAGCCAAGCTAAAGGTCAATGAACTAGGTTAACCTAGTTCATTGACCTTTAGCAGTGTTTGGTCAATATTGCTCTCATGTATACCTACTTGTGCCCAAAAAATAAAGGAGCGTACACACTGGCTTTACTTTTTATATTATGATTGTCACCTACCGAAAGAGCGAGCTGGTTTAAGGCGGGGCGCTTACCGGCCGAGCGTTTTAGCCGTCTGGATTGATCTAGAGCCATAGAGAAAGCATCAATAGAGATGACACGGTAATAATAATACCGTGCTTGAGCGAGACATGCTTACGCCCGATATCCTAAGAGTGAAAGAGATAGACGTACTATCTTTTGTCACTTTCTGCGTATCGCCCTAAGTTTGTTGGGCTCAAACTTTTGATAGGTCTTTGGTACAGGTGACAAACAGAGCATCACCCAACCAAATTTAGGAGTAGTATACGTCAGATTACGTTCCACAGACATTAGGGTTAAGCGTAATTTAGCAGGATTATACATCTTTTGTTCCTTACGGGTGTACGCGCTTGTCAAATCTACAGGTACATTCTTTATCTAAGTCTAGAGCGCACTAACCCGGCCCACTTTTTTGCGAAAATATCGAAAATAAAATTAATTGTGATGTGAAAAACGATTGCATCACAAAATCCAACTATAATCTTTTAGGTATAATCTTTCTCCATCTATAGGTGAAATACATAATTAAAAATTCCAAGTCGTTTAGGAGATAGTAATTTTAAGACGAAAACAGCTTCACTTTGATATTTTTTTACACATAGTAAAACAGCAAGTAGCACTTTTTCATACTTAAAATCTAAAGATGAAGGTTAAATAAATACTGTGATATTTTTTCCAAAATGTTTACCCCTGTCATCTAAGAGGAGATAGCCTTCAATCGTGCCTCGACGCCTCGTTAGGTCTCTATAGCGTCTTAATAAAATGTTTTGTTTGGCCTAGTTGTAGGCTTACTATCGTTTGACTTGGTAGTCTCAGATCTAAACCAAGTAGATACTCACAACTAACTCAAATACTAGGTATAGTTGGATGTAAAGGTGTACCTACCTACCGTATCTACGTCAAAGGTCAAAGAATTAATCTACGTTTCGCACACAAGCATGCTGCTGTCACTACTAGGTATGTTAACAATCTAAACTAAATTGTTATGTAATCAATGTTATCGCATCTACTCGTACCCAACACTACTATCGAGTATACTATTTAAGAATGTCCATTTACGTTTCATCGACAATATTAACAGTGGTGACAATTCTTTCCTTTTAACAAAACGCGCAGTGTATACCACACCTACTATTAGTATATTATATAGGTATTCGATAAAACCGTAGGTACCTAGTTAAGTAGTTACGTTTACGTTACGACGAGAGATGTCAGTGTTTATTTTTATTTCGTGTAAGCCGGTTGTTTCTGCGTAATATCTCAATAGAAATACTTACCTACTTAGTAAAATAATTAATTTATCACAATGATAAAGCCGTTTATTTCGGTTGTGAATTTCATCAGCAAAAGTAATATTTTGGAACAAGTTCGTTATGCGTCACAAGCTCTTCCACAGCTGTCTTCGGTGAGATAAACAAGATTTAAATAGGATTAGTTGTTATGAAGTCAGTAGGTAATGGTAGGTATATTAACATACCAACTGTTTTATTATAATATCAAACGTGAATGATAATTTTTATATCTATAGCTACCTACCATAGATTTATGTTTGGTTGAGCGCGCTAAGTCAATGCTACCTATCTTCTTCACTGTATTTAAGATTACTACCTACTACTACCTATTTTAGTTAATCGGCACTCGGCAGTTAAGTAACTCCGACTTTTAAAGCAGGGTTGTTATGAAATAATCATCTTGTTTTAAACACCGTGTTTAAAACATGTTTTAAACATTTAAAACACAAACGTCATATTGTGTCTGCCTACCCCATCACCTATTATGATTAGGGGTAGATATAATGTTCGTGGGGTAGACAGACACAACATGATGCTGATAATAATTGGATAGGCAGGTAGTGTAGTGAGTTTCGTGAGCCGCGAATGTTGTGGGTTCGATTCCGAAAATTATTTTTGGTAATGGTTTGTCTCCAGTGTTACTTTATTGAATCGCCCATGATTGTTATTAAGTACCTACTTAGGTAACTAACTATCGAGTAATTGCTTGACTATCTCTTACGATCGAGTACCTAACTTAGATAGTTACTACCGATTTTTTTGTTTTAACGATAAATGTATGTATTTAATAATCTTAAAATGACAATTCCAGGAAAAGTACAATTTAAAGAGAAAGAATTTTGGCGTGATACAGTCGTCTGATGTGAGCTTCTTCAAGTCGATATTGAGCGAAGAGAGGGTGTTGACAGACGAGAGTGATACTCTACCGTACAACATAGACTGGATAAAAAATTGTAGAGGTAGGTCTTACCTGCTCAATTGGATATATAAATGTATACCTACCTAATGAGATAAAATCTCAATAGGTAACAGTTTATCACAAAGACCAATTGTTGAGGTACCTACTGTTTCAATATTTTCAGGTCAATCGAAAGTGGTGCTAAAGCCGAGGACTACAGAGGAGGTGTCCAAAATCTTGAGTTACTGCAACGACAAACGGCTGGCGGTGTGTCCGCAGGGCGGCAACACGGGCCTCGTCGGAGGCTCTGTGCCAGTGTTCGACGAGATCGTGCTCAACTTCGCGCTTATGAACAAAATCATCAACCTGGATGATTTGTCAGGTTGAGAAAATACCTCTATATCTAGGACATAAGGTGTTTGCGTTAGGAATATGGGTGATATTTTTCGTTATAAATCTGGATAATGTAAGTAATGAAGGAGCAGGTAGTAGGGAAATCACTACGGAAGGTACATAACGTCTCGGGAATTACAGGTTAGATCCACAGCTAGATATATGTACTCACCACTTGAACTGGGTGTAAGTGCCTGCCTGCGTAATCGTAATGTACATGCCCCGCCAGACATTCTTGCAGTATATTTTTTAGTTTTCGCTGGATATCCTGCGAATAAAATAGAACTCGATGTACCATGAAGGTCTTTAGGTAATCCTCACCTTCCATCTATCTATCTAAATACCTCTCTCTCCTCTACCCCTAGGTGCGTTAATTTGTGAAGCGGGATGTATACTAGAGAACCTGGACAACTATGTGCGCGAGCGCAACCTTATCATGCCGCTGGACCTCGGCGCCAAAGGCACGTGCCACATCGGCGGCAACACCAGCACCAATGCTGGCGGACTGAGGCTGCTGCGGTATGGAAACTTGCACGGCTCTGTGCTCGGGATTGAGGCTGTGAGTTCATCTATATCTTAAATAGGGAAATAGGGTCAACATTTGTATGCAAATTCCGTAGGTAGGGCGCACGGCTAGTCCTGTAATTAAGGGGCGTCCATAAATTACGTGAGGTATTTATGGGTGAGGGGGGTGAGGGTAGAGCCTAATCTCACCCAATCTCACGTGGGGGAGAGCGGGGTCTCGGCATTCGGCAAATATCACGTAATTTAATTGTCCGTAAAAAATAGTGTAAAATTGCGAGAAAACTGGTTTATAAAATAAATAAAACATGGTTCTCCACTAAAATATGACTTTTGAAAACACTCACATAGGGGGTGGGGGAGGTCGAAAAATCACCATGGACGCCCCCTAATAATATAGTACTTTAGGACTTTCCCCACTAGGTACTAGTACTTCTAATTATTTTTACCTACCTACATTTTTAAGGTGAAAGCAGACGGCACGATAATAGATTGCCTAAAGGCAATGAAGAAGGACAACACAGGGTACCATTTGAAGCACCTATTCATAGGGTCCGAAGGAACGCTGGGGGTCGTCACTAAAGTTGCGATTCATTGTCCGGTGCTACCCAAAGCTGTTAATTTGGGTTTCTTCGGTAAGGAATAACAGAGCTATACTTTAACTGAATCTAGAGATAAATTGTGATAAATACTTATCTTTGAACTTATTTCGATACTTTTAAAAGACTTAAATATTTATTTTAGGAGTGGAAAGTTTCGAAAATGTACTCCAATTGTACAAAAGCGCTAAGTCGTCACTCGGCGAGATTTTATCAGCATTTGAAATGGCAGATTTTGTTGCCATAAATTCTACTGTACAAAACCTAAAGCTTCCGTAAGTAGAGAATAAGTACCTACATAATTATGAGCAGCCTTATAGGTATCTACCACTCTTCTAAGCAATAACTTAACTTTGAACCCACTTACCCCTGCCCTGTACTATGATATGCCCCCGTACAGGGGTAAGTGGAAGTTAGAAGTGCTAATAAAGTCACTTACTTTAATTTCAGTAACCCAATAGCAGAGTTTCCATTCTACGTGCTGGTTGAAACCCACGGCAGCGACGAAAACCACGACAATGAGAAGTTGACGAGATTCCTCACCAAGGAGATGGAGCGAGGACTCATCATTGACGGAACCGTTACTTCAGAACCAAACAAGATGCAGGTGAGTTGTTATATAATTATAACGGCCGGGGCCTTACCAATACAAGGGGGGCTTGACCACCCTCCTTAGCCTACGCAAAAATTCTCCGAGTATACGTCGGTATTACCTTTATTTATAGCCATTAAATCCTTAGCCTACTTAAAAGATAGATATGTCGCCGCCAACTGGTTTAATACTTCATTCAATTGGGCAGCTAGGCCGTTGATTAAACGCCGGCACTCAATACAATGGCTAAAGGACGCCTAGGCAAATTGTCGAATGCAACGTTTAATAAGGGGGCTGATCGTTGCTTAGCCGCTTGGGTGAATGACATTTGTGAATATTATTAAGGTGACCATGACTTCTATGACATAGTCGACGGAGCCCCGCTTCGCGGGGCTCCTATTTCTGCGTTCGGGGTCACCAGTAACCTAACACGAAGGAAATGACGGGGGTTAAGCTCGCTCGCTCCGCTCGCTCGCTAACCCCCATCATTTCCTTCGAACCTAACCCAGCCAAGTCGAGTGCCCCAAAGTCCCGAGCTCGCTTCGCTCGCTCACGCGTGCAATATGCAAGACATTTTAATTCTAAACATTGTTTTACTAAGGTATCCAGATGACGAAATGACATCCAGTAATCCTGCATAGACGTCCGTATGCTTTTAGATTAATTCATGGTCACCTTAGCCTTTCGAACATTGTTGATAACCTAAATTGGTTTAAAATTCGGTTCCGTCTCATTATTCGTAAATAAATCCATGTTATGGTCTTGTTTAATATTAATAATTATCAATAGAACTTTTTAACACACTATAAAATCACTAAACACGGTAATTCGCAAAAAAATACAATACACATTTAATCAGCTGATGACAAATAGGGACGCCATATTTGTTAGATGACTACTGGCGCTGCAGTGGCGGAAAAAGGAATTAAATTTAAATGAACCGGCGGCTTTTGGTTCAGCCTTCTCCAAAAGGCTAGCTTTCAACCAGCCAACTCGTTGGACGTTTAGCAATATGTGTCAATTCAACGAACGGCCTAGGCGTCTAATTGAGTGTCGACGTTTAATGAACGGGCTAGTTGCCCAATTGAATAGCGTATTAAACCAGTTGGCGGCGACAGATACATTATCATCACGCTATAAGGGGGCGTCCATAAATTACGTGTGGTGATTTTCCGACCCCCTCCCCCCATTTAATCACACGTGAGATTTTTCAAAAGCTATATTCTAGTGGAGAAACACGCTTTACTTAATTTTCTCGCAATTTTACACTGATTCTTGCGGTAAAAAAAAATACGTGAGATTTGGCTCCACCCCCTCCACCCTAAATGCCTCACGTAATTTATGGACGCCCAAACCTTTGGGGCTCGAGATGCAGAAAAAAACCTGAAACTGTGCCGATTTCTTGGAGTTCCAAAATCTGCGCTAGAAATACGACGGGCAAGAGCTAGTTTACCTACCTATCTTCTTTGAATGACAGACGAT